>CM077229.1:25488668-26816168 GCA_039654775.1 Spinibarbus caldwelli
CCTTAGTAAGCACATGGAGATGCACTCAAGAGAGAACTGTTTTATATGCCAAAAGTGTGGAAGTACATTCACAGACAGGAAACACTTTAAGAGTCACATAACAACTCACATGGGACAGGAGCCTTTTATGTGTCATCACTGTGGAAAGACTTTTACAAAAAAAGCAAACCTCAAGATTCATATGAGAATTCACACTGGAGAGAAACCTTTCACATGTGAACAATGTGGAAAGAGTTTCAGACAGAAAACAACCCTTTATACCCACATGAGAGTTCACACCACAGAGAGGCCTATTTGTGTATGTATAGTGTGAATTTCACATATCAAATAGATCTGAAGAGTTGTTTGCAAACTCATTCTGGCAAGAAATTGCAGTGTTCTGAATGTGGTAAGAGGTTTAGAAAAAGGAGCAATTTCAAAGTTGACCTGTGCAGTCAGTCTGGAGAAAGTAGGGTTCCTGTGGGTCCTTGAAAAGGCTGTAATAGCGTTAAATTCACTTTAAACAAATTTCAGTCTGTAAAACTCCTAAATATTATGGCCCGGTTTCACAGACAGGGCTTAGACTAAGCCAGGATAAGGCCATAGTTCAATTAGTACATTTAAGTATTTTATAAACGTGCTTAGGAAAAAACATTACTGGTGTGCATCTTGAGACAAAACAAAGGTAATGATATATTTTAAGATCAGTCAGTGCAAGTTTCTTTCAGTTGAAACAGCTCAGACTTACATTTTAGTCTAGAACTAGGCTTAAGCCTTGTCTGTGAAACCGGGGGTATAAATGATAAGCGAACGTCTTAACCTTTTGCAGAGGTTTTAAATATTTGAAGTACAAACAGAGGAGATGCTTGAAAAGACAGACCTGTTTTTGATTGGCTTGGTAACTGATTTGCAAGCAGCTGTCATAATCTTCTAATATGTGCATTTCAGGGGTTGTTTTTAATTAATCTTTACTTTCTCAATATTATTGGTATTATTATTGGATTTAGTTTAAAGCAATGTGCTTTTCTAAATTATTTTGTTTATCATTTTTATGAATGTAAGAAGTACTCAAACATTTTATAGAATAAGTCGCTACTTCCCATCAGAGTAAAATAGCTGCAAATGCTTTTTTTTTTTTTTTTTAAAAACTACTAAAACTTCCCAGTGTTATGGAAATGGACATTTATGATTTTCAATTCAGTAACTGTCACTATCAGAGGTGGACCAAAAGCCAAGGGCCCCCTAACATTTTTTCCTGCAGAATACTTTTCATATATAAACGAGACGTGCATTAAGCGCGGACACGCGAACAGTTTCTGTGGTGCCACAACAACCCCTTTCATGGCCGCACTGAATGTGCATCTTTTGTATTCTCCTTGTAGCAAATGAAAACATCATGCATCTGACGCTATAATTAAACATTGAGCAACATTGTGTATTATATGTTTATTGTTTAAACTCCTTTGTAAGAAGGGTCCATATAGCCCACAGCTGCTATTTCGTGGTCTACAACATGAAACCCATTATAACATGTACATGAAAAATGTAGAAATACTGGGCACAACTATGTGGCACTGTAGTGCAGCAGCAAGCATCACAACAGAGGAAGGAACCTCAAAGCTGAGCCAGGCAAATTTGTCCAAATGGACGGGGCCCTTATTCCTATATTTTGCCTGGGACCCCTAAATTACTAAATCCCCCCCTGGTCACTGTGGTTAAAAGTAATCCTCAAGAAAGACTAATGTGAGGACAGACAAGGGGTCCGACTACAGTTAATCATTCAGGGGCTGACTGGAAAAAAAAAGTAGACCAATCTGCAACACACCAGTTCGTTTATGAGCAGAGCAATATACGAGTACACCACATACTAGCATTAATATGTAACAATACAGAAATGAAAATGCTATTCCAAATTTTCATTTTACATTTTTTGCGCTCGTAATTAACTAAGAATTTTAGAAGTTATCATTTGTTTAGTCTTTCCTGATGTACGTCAAATAGATTTTTGAGTAATTTTTACTAGTGCTGTCAATCGATTAACAAATGCTTGTACATTTTTCATATTAATTGCACCTAACATGTATTTTTGTATTGTAAATGTTTTTTTTTTTTTTTTTTACATTTAATCTACACTCTAATGTAGTAACAGCAATGTAGAAACAACACAAATTTGTACATTTTGAATATTTGTTTAATGGTATCTTTTTACTAAGTATTGTGAATGAAGTACAAACAAATAATACTGGTACAGATGCCTCTATTAAATGGGTTTAATCTTAAAAGGGTCATGAAATGCAGTTTCAAATGTTTATATTGTATTTCTCGAGGTTAGTTTATAAAGTTTGCTTAAAGGGTTACTCCACCCCAAAATGAAAATTTTGTCATTAATCACTTACCCCCATGTCGTTCCAAACCCGTAAAAGCTTGGTTCGTCTTCGGAACACAAATTAAGATATTTTTGATGCATTCTGACAGCTCTCTGACCCTCCCATAGACAGCAATGTAATTAACACGATCCACGTCCAGAAACGTAGCAAGGAGATCGGTAAAATAATCCATGTGACATCAGGGGTTCAACCATAATTTTACAAAGCTATGAGAATACTTTTTGTACGCAAAGAAAACAAAAATAACGACTTTATTCAACAATTCATCTCCTCCGCGTTACCCTAGTGCCATTTTGGAGAGTATCCACTGTACGCAAATAGCGTATGCTGTTTTGTGTCAGCTGCGCCACGTGGATACGTTTTCTACGTTTATTTACACTTTGATTTGAATGAAAACAATGTATCCGTGTGATGCAGCTGACACAGAACAGCATACGCTGTTTGCGTTCAGTGGATACTCTCCAAAATGGCGCTAGGGTGACGCGGAGGAGACGAATTGTTGAATAAAGTCATTATTTTTGTTTTCTTTGCATACAAAAAGTATTCTCGTAGCTTTGTAAAATTACGGTTGAACCCCTGATGTCATTAAGTGTGGGGGTCGATTTAGAGAGTTGTTATGCTGAGGCTTTCATTTCCAGAGCTCGGTTTGTGTTTCCTTGGCCAATGTAAGCGTCATCTACGCCTAAGGTAACAAAGAACGCCTGACGACACACACAGTAGCCAAGGTGGCTCACAAAGAGCCTAACAACTCAGGAAACAATAACTGAGCTCTAGGAGCAGAGAGTTATCTTTATTGAGGCCTCCGCTCCCCAGAGCTCTGCTAGGATAGTGTTTGCGAGCTGTAGGCGCTCTGTGAGCCACCTTGCATGGTACCCTAAGCATGGGGAGTCGTTAAGTCTCCTCTTGATTTAGAGTCTCGTTATGCTGAGGCTTTCGCTCCTAGAGCTCAGTTATTGTTTCCTGAGCTTTTAGGCTCTTTGTAAGCCACCTTGGCCACTGTGAGTGTCGTCAGGCCTTCTTTGCTACAGAGAGTTGTCCTCATTGAGGCCTCCACTCGCCAGAGCTCTGCTAAGACAGCATCTGTGAGTTGTAGACTCTGTGAGCCTCTTTACAGAATGTCTTGAGTGTGGGGCGTAGTTAGGCCTCCTCTCATTTAAAGAGTTGTCACGCTGATGCCTCCGTTCCTAGAGCTCAGCTAGGCAGTAGGGTAGTATGCTAGGTTGTTAGGCTCAATGGAGCCTCCTTGGCTACTGACCTTAGTGTGCAGTGTGGCTAGGCTGCCTCTCATTTTGAGAGGTGCTGTATTTAGGCCTTCACTCTGCAGAGCTTTGCGGGCCAGTTACCTCTGGGTTGTTAGGCTCTCTGTGAGCCAACTTGGACACTGCCCTGAATAAGAACGTAGTTAGGATTTCTCTCTCCTGATGAGGCCTCTGTTCTTGAGAAGCTCTGGTCTATGATTTGTTGCTGGTACAAGGGTGAGGACTCCATTGAGTCTTTGACTTAGCTCATCTAGTAAGGCACTCATCCCTTCAGTATGGCCTTTTATACTCTCAGTCACACCAATTGTGATGTCATAGGCTGCCGCCTGCCAATGTCAAGTTCGTTGTTTTGTATTTAGACTCATGCGTCAGACACTGGTCAAGCGTCTCATTCCCCTTCTCAGGGAACCATGGTTAAATGCGTAACCTGAGACATTATGTTGTGTGGAACTTACTAGTAAAATTAAAGCTGATAATGAGTCTAAATCTCTTGTGTAGTAACATATCTTGTCTGTTAATTCACAGGGATACTGAGTCACAGTGAGGAGATCCTACCATCCAAAGTTTGCAAAGAATTAATATTAGGGCTGGGACGATACACCTATCTCCCAGTTCGATACTATCACAATACTTGGGTGCCGCTACAATAAGTATTGCAATTTTTAAGAATTGTGATTCTACAAGTATTACTTTAAAAAAAAAAAAAAAAAAAAGAATAAAAAAAAAAAAAGATCTCAGCAAATCCTAGAGACACAATCATTTGTTCTGAGATTCAGCTTTACAAACAGCCGTAATCAATCACTTCTATACTAAGTATAGGCCTTTATCACAGTCCGCATGTCGTCACATCCGGCTTCGATTAGTAGTGGAAAAGAATTTTGGGCTGCATTGTTGTCAATGGGCTGTAGCCAATTTTGAAAATTAAAGTAACTTTATTCAACTTGACAATAAACATCAGTATTTCAAATGGCCTATTTAGCCTTTGTTGTGGCAATTTTCCATTTCAATAAAGGCATGAGACAACAAGTTTTTTGAATATTAATTTTCTTGAAAGAAAATGGTCTACAGTCATAAGTCATTCAGACTGGCTGCAGAGTGTGAACCAGAACAACACTCTTAGTATTTATATCCTAATCAAACCAGGATGCTTCTGTCTCATTCAGTCATAATGCATATTCAACAAATGTGTCCATTTAAGGTACCTATGTCCCCTAGATGTATTTCTAAGTATTTAATGTAAATTATTTTCTTAGAAGCTAGGTCTAAAATAGCACACTTGTCTTGTACACGCACACATACACACATTAAATAGATTTCCTGTTATCTCTCAGCTTATCGAAATCAAGCATATCAAAGCAAACTGAAGCACTCAGAGAGTGAATAAGAACACTCTTTAGTACAGTGAAGCAAATACCTATAATAAAATTTCCCTAATAGCCTTAGACGATACCCTACCATATGTGTAATCTTCTATTATAATAAAATATTAAATAAGCGAGGCGATTGTCAGCTTTTTAATTTTATTTTTAATGTTATTTTTATTATTGCACCATGTATATTATGATTAATCTCCAATCATATCTAAAGTATAATGCTGTCCAATCACTGCACTCAAACCCAGAGGATATGACACGTTTAAGATGATAATACCCGTTATTGTTGAATAATCGACTAAAAATATTAAAGGGGTCATATGATGCGATTTCAAGTTTTCCTTTCTCTTTGGAGTGTTACAAGCTGTTTGTGCATAGATAAGATCCCTGAAGTTGCAAAGACTAATGTCTCAAAACCAAAGAGATATTCTTTATAAAAGTTACGACTCGACCACACCCTCCTAAAACGGCTCAATCAAACACGCCCCCACATCTACGTCACAGTGTGGGAAGATTTGCAAAACACCGCACAAATGTATACGCAAAGAAAGAAGGCGGAACTATTATTCCCGCTGTAGTATTGTTGCTGCCGCCGGCGCCATGTCCTGGAGACGCTGTGTTTCGTTGTGAAAGCAAAACTACTTTAGGCTTCCAAAAGAGGACACAACTACAAATCAGTGGTTAAGTTGTGTTTACAACACTGTTCCAGAACAGTTCAACCCAAATATTTGAGTGTGTGCAGCGGATTTTAACGGAGGACTATTTCCTGAACCTGGGAGTAGCCTACCAGCTGCTCAAAGACTGTTTCTATAAAGTGGGGCAATTCCAACTTTGCAAGGACAGTCTGGAGCTTCTGACTCACAGCCTGTAAGTATGTTTTCATATTTAAAGAATTTGCCACTGACGATTCAAATGTGAGTTTTGAGCAGTGTAGAGTAGTGCTTGTTGTTTTCATTTCTCTGATCACAAATGCAGACATGGTAAGTCATTATAATCACTAATTATGTCCCCACAGGATGCAACAAATGCCTCGTTTGTAATGGGTTTTATTGTTTTTGTGTCGTCGCGCCAGGCCGCGGCATCATAATACAGTAAGGGGCGTAACACACTTTAGGTAATCGGCCAATCACAACGCACTGGATAGCTGGCCAATCAGAGCATGCCTCGCTTCTCAGAACAATGAGCTTAGTAAAAATCGACGTGTTTCAGAAAGGCGGGGCATAGAGGAGCAACAATAATGTACAGTATGTGGAAAATAGTGTTTTTTGAACCTTAAACCGCATAAACACATTGCATTACACCAAATACACAAAATAATGTTCTTTTTAGCAACGTCATATGACCCTTTTAGTTTATTTGAACAACCCCAATTTGATCTAATGCATGATGATTGTATCATAAAATTATTATTCCAAGCTTCCACTTTTTGAATACGGAAGTGTGAAAAAGGTCTATTTCAATCAACATTGTTGTGGACCAGCAAGAATCTTTTACATCTATTTAATACAATAAACAAATGATCATTTAACCTCTATAACTGAAACAAACAATTATACATTCACAACCAAATCTGCAAATGTGTTAAATTATCTCTTTCAGTGGCATAATACTGGATAAAGTATTCTTATGATCTGATATTCAGATCAACAGCACTCTTACTCAAAATATGAAAGCAGGAAGATCCAGACCTACAGGAGTAACGATCACTGGCTATTGACCGGTAAGATCCTCAGAGAGTCAGGACTACTGAAGAATGGAAAGAGTGTGTGAGTGAAGGTGGTTGTGAATGTGTGTAGATGCGTGTTAGTTACAGGATCAATGAATGACACAGTTCCTCCCTCGTAGTCCAGATACACTCTCACACGCTCAAGCTGCTGTACAACAGGAGAGCCAATCTGTCTAGACACATTGTAGTGCAAACTCCAGACATCAGTGTTGAAGAAACCCCATCCCTTCCTCTGGTTGGATGCTGTAGTTACTCCAAGAGTTCAGACTGAACCATCTTTAACCTCCACATCCCAGCAGTGTGTTCTGGTGTTAAAACCCTCTGAACCCAGAACACAGCGACAACAGTCAAATCTCTCTAGATTATCAGGAACAGGTTGATAGTTGCTCCGTCTCACTGGTCAGATCATCAGACAGGATGAGACGTGGATTTGCAGTGTTTGGATCCAGAATCACAGGAGCTGATGAGACACAATCAACAGGTGCATTTATTCTGATGTTCATTAAATGATCAAGAGTGAACCGAACACAGTGAAACCCCCTATTCAATATTTAGGATTTTCTTCCAATATTTAATCCATCATGAACAGTGAGATGCTTTGCCTGCTACAGTATTTTTGTTTCTACTGGTGTGTCTGTACTCTATTTTCAGCGTCTCTCAGTTAACATCCCGTTTACAGACTTTGTAATATTTCTATACAAGTGTGTAAAATGATTGCAAATTTGCAAATGATCATTTTGTTTAATGATTGCAATGCAGTTTGTGTGCAAGTCTGAAAAAGAAATTGGCTTAAAAACAAAATACTGGCTGTTTACCAATTTATATGAATTAATATCGATTTAGATTTTTTTTTTTTTTTTTAAAAGTTAACAATAGTTAGGTTAATTTTTTTTCCCCCCAGCCCTGTGTGTGTGTGTGTGTGTGTGTTTAAAATACTTTTTACGGTCTGTTGTGTTTGATTTAATAATTAATAATCGATTGTAATATTGTAAGATATATTAAAATCTCTGTGGTGTGAGTAATTGAAGCAGGTTCTTCTGGTAAACATTAGCTGAACAGATCCTCATCACTGTGTTTCTTCATTGGAAAAATCAAAATACATGAAGCAGCACTTTTCCTACAAACCTAGAAACTTCTAGAACATTACTACAATAAATTATAAGTTGTTTATGAATGTAATTAGTAACTTTGGGAATACAAAATTTTTATTTTTAATGTTGTGAATCTGGTCCCAGCTTATTCAATTAAGAATTTTCTTCATGAACTCTAGAGACTGTCAATAGTTTCTATACTAAAACCTTAATAATTGAAAGTCTTGAAATACATATTGAAGTTTCTTGAGCATAATATTACAGTATATTCGAGGTTCTCCAGAGGCTTCTGTGTTAATCAGAATAATCACATTTCTTTACACCTTTACACTGTTGAGTCTGTTCTGGACTTGAGCAGATGAAGAAATGAGAAACATTCTCATAAAAGAGTGGATAATATTAATTATATACCAGAAGTTGTATGATCTTCACATACTGAGAACTGAAATAATCTAGTGTTTTTGTGTCATGATAAAATGAATGTTTGTGAACAGAGATCATCTGCAGACTCACTGTTTTGGACGATGTCCTGCATCTTCTTCCAGACTCTGAAGGGCAGGTTGCCCAAGTAGTGAGGCACATGAATCAAAGCTCCAGAAGTCATCTGTAGATTCGGCTGTGAGATCTGGACTCTGGAAGAACATTCAGGACTCAGAACTGCAGTGGCTTTGGCTTCGGCTTCAGAAGCAGAGAGACCAGAGACACCAGCAGATCACTCACCTTTCCATTGAGACTGGAAACTCCTGCAGAACAAAATACACCATTGATCATCAAGAACTCAATCAATCATCAATCAATGATATGAAATCAAATCTTTAGGAAGCAAACGTCACTAGCTTTCATCATCTCCTCTGTCTTTGATTGTATGTGAAAGAGCTGAGATGTGTCTGTTCATCTGCTTCTCTTCCTCCCTCAGTGCAGTGATTGTAGCTTCTCCTTCATCTCTGAGAAACTGATGAAGCTTCTCAAACTGCTGTTTAATCTGACGCTCTGTGTGCTCAGCTTGAGACTGAAATCCAGTCACAATCACTTCAATCATCTCAATCAACACATCACATGATTAAAAATAGAGAAAAACTCAGATA
The DNA here is from genome assembly GCA_039654775.1 of Spinibarbus caldwelli. Lineage (NCBI taxonomy): Eukaryota > Metazoa > Chordata > Actinopteri > Cypriniformes > Cyprinidae > Spinibarbus > Spinibarbus caldwelli. Next base: position 25,497,569 of record CM077229.1, read on the forward strand.
CATGACAATACAATGGATCCAGAAGCAGATAGCTGCTCATCATTTACAAAAACAAACTGTAATCCATTATATTAAATATATCAGACAATAACTGTCTATAGTGATCCTACAAATGTAATGAAAATGAGTCACGTTTCTGTTTCCTCACCCTGATGTGTTGAAGTGTTTTCTCAAACTCTCCTATAATGTTTTCACTGTGTATAAGTTTCTCATGTAAGGACTTCAGAGCTGTATTGAGCTGCTACGAGAATTTAAAGTGAAAATCTATGAGACACCAGAGACTTCTGTAACGTTCATATAATACGAGCAAAATGTTAGAGAAATTTCTTCTATATGTTTTCATCCTCAGATATAAATCCGTCTTACCTTATATGATGGAATAATTTCACTGACAGGTCTGACTGTGTGATTTACGTGTTTTTGTGAAGTAAAGCACTCTGCACACGCAGGCTGTTTGTCCTCCAGACAGAAGAGTTAGTGTTTCTCACTGCATAAACTGCAGATCTCCTCAGATCCTGGTGAACACCTCCACCTCTCTTTTCTCTCCTTCAGGAACATCTCACACAAGTTTTGTAACGCGATATTAGCAGAAAGATCATGTTTTGATGATCTTCTCCACAGTCAGGACACTCCTGAGTTTCCTTTGTTTTCCAGAACTGTTGAAGACACTCTTTATAGACACTGACTACATGATAAAAGAACAGGAAACTTGAAGATTTCACAGCACACAGGACAAGAAAGATCTTCACCATTTTCACTGTTTGAGCTCCAGCAATATGAACTTTACGAAGCTTTCAAAAGTGAATCACCACGAGTCACAATCTGCTGTCTCAAAAGAACAGCTCAAAAATACATCTGTAAAGTTCTTCATTCTTCACTGATCCTGTGTTGTTTTTGTCTTGTACATCTCTGGCAGTGTAGATGCTACTAGATGAATTACTGACCTCCACAGGTCAAACCTTGAACTAAATTCTTAAATAGAGTCCTGTCTGCAAGAACTGAAGAACTGCCTCAGAGATCAGTTTATGCTTGTCACTGTCTCCAAACAAAGATGTAACAGAAAATACGTCAACTCCAAGTCCTGCCAATTTAACAAAAAAGTGCTTTTCTTTCTACATTATTGTTAAGAATGTTTTAGCTCTTTATCTTTTGATGCCGTCCGACTATTCTCAGTCCTTGCATTCATGAAGACATGGGCCCATGGAAAGAATTATGAACAAGACGCCAATTGTCTTTTCACAAACTTCTTCCAAGTTTATTGTTACATCCATACATTATATAGTTTCATTGCTAGGGGTGGTGCAGTGGTACATCCAATGAGAATTATACACCACATCTGTGTGGTACTCAGGCCAAGAAATATACGTTATATAAAATGGAAGTCTGGCAAGGAAGTTCTGGACATATTAGGGATACACCTGGACGGAGAGAACTACATCTTTATGCCAAATGTCAATAGTACAGACTAAACTCAGTCACCTCCGAGCTAGGAGGCACCCCCTCCTCAGTTGAACATTTGAACTCCATTTAAGATGTATATATGTGAGGATAAGAGAGATACAGTCAAACATAAGAGAGAGAGAGAGTGAGAGGAGGGAGTGAGAAACAGAGAGAATGAGGAAAAACACGTATGGGAGGAGGGAGCGTTCAGAAGAAAAGTGAGAAGGGAGGAGGGATTGCATAGAGGCAAACTCACAGAAACATCTGGCAGAGAGCCTGATATATTTTAACAATTATACTTTCTGCATTCTAGGAAAACATGCCCTACTGTTTCAAAACTCCCACATTCATATAAGCCAGAAATATGCTTTCCTACAATATACAAAAAGTAATTTAACCCACAGTGCCCCAACCTCAATCTACACAGTTTAACTGAGTCCCTACGGGATGGAGAAGTACAAAAACATCTTTTCCTAACTTTAGGTTGTATAGAAAAATAGTGTCTACCCTTAATTTCCTTTTCCCACTCTCTCTGCCATTCTTTTATTAAGCCCTCTTTAATTCCTTCTCTCAGTTCCACTCTCCCCAATGATACATGGATATCTACTTCTCTTCCTAAGCGCTCCTTTGCAATATGATCTGCCTGTTCATTCCTTTTCACCCCAGTATGCCCAGGAACCCAACAAAAAAGTGATATTGCAAGCAAACTCAATTCTAAAAAAAACACACTCAAGATGTTATTTATATACAGGTTATTTATATACAGTTATAATATCAGGAAGAATTTTAGATTTTCCTACTTTTAAAGGTTCCAAAGTAGCTGCAGATTAAGAACAGATATAGACTACTCTAAATCTGTCTTCCTTAATCCACCATAAAGCCCTGAGCTTCCATTTGAATTGCTTCGGCCTCTCTTTAACCCGAATTTCACTCAAACCCAGCTCTCACACTAACTGGATCTGTAGACCTATCTTTGAAAACAAATATATTACTCTGATTAATTAAATGAAGATATTCCACTATTCTTGATATCACTTCCATCTGGTCTTTTTCCTGATAAAAAGCAAACTCAATTTTCAGTTCAGGCATTACCCAATATGGCATTGCTAACCATTTTATAGGCTCTACAATACTTCCCTGTTCCAATCCCATCTTCCTAGCCCACTGATTTACATTGACAAAAAATGTATTATATTTATTACTTCCAACAAACTGTTGCAACAGACTTATTGATGGATACGTATAGTTACATCCACCAAGTCTTCCCAATATTGTAATCTTAATTTAAAGCACATTTAACCATAAAGGCATTCTGTTTCGATAAGCAAGGGTGGAACTGGGGAAGTTCTGAAAGCCTCACAACAGAGCCTCAGAGCCCTTGTCTGCACCACATCTACATCAGAACCATATGCGAAACACCCATAATCAATAATGGATCTGATCATGGCCTGAAAAATGAGTAATATTGGTCCCTATTGGCCCCCCACTCACATCCAGCCTGACTTCTCATAACATTCAGAACTTTTCACACTTCTCCACAATCTTACCTACATGCACAGCCCAAGTCTTACAGTCTTCAAACCAAACACCCAAAAATTTAAAAACCTTCACCTTCTCCAATGGAGACTCATACATATCCAGCCCTATATTAGGTAACTTTCTTTTAAAACCAAATATCATATATTTAGTCTTAGATGCTGATATATTAAATCCCCATGTATTCCCCCATTCTTCTATTTCACCTCATGTACATTGCCTGTTTTGGATTGACAATGCCCCAGTGATTGATAAAAACACAGATGAAGAGGTAATTCAATTTATTGATAAATATGTAACTTGTGAATTACCATCATCGGATGGCACATTATTGGAAATAGTGGCATCTGTACAGCAGCGTTCAAAGCGACATTCCAAAACTTGTTAAAAGAAAAATACTGTTTGTCGTTTTAACTTTCCCAGACCACCATCTGCTCGAACATTTACATGTCATGTTAAAGTGATGCAAAAAAAAGTGTAACTGTCAGGTAGGTAACACTGATAATTTAACAGAATGTGTGTGTGATAATCAAGGTCAAACAGATTTTAAGAAGGCTCCTTCAGATGAGAATAGTAACTATTATAGTGTTGAACATTTGTTTAAACGTTTAGGTATAAATCAAGAAACTTTTGAGGCAGCATATAAATCCTTCAGTCGAAATACACAAATTGTGTTGAAAAGACAAGTTAATGAGGTTTGGGTCAATCAGTATAGCAAGCCACTGTTAAAATGTTGGAAAGCAAATTTAGATATCCAGTATGTTGTTGATGCATATGCTTGTGTGGTCTATATAATTTCTTATATATCAAAGTCAGAAAGGGAGATGGGGTTGCTGTTAGGTAATGTACAAAAAGAAGCACGTAAAGAAGGAAATTTTAGTGCAAAAGATGCACTGAAAAACCTAGGCAGTGTTTATTTACATAACAGAGATGTGTGTGCTCAAGAATCTGTGTATAGATTAACAAATATGCATCTGAAGGAGTGTTCAAGGAAAGTTGTGTTTGTGCCAACAGGAGACTACAGTCAGGTCCATAAATATTGGGACATCGACACAATTCTAACATTTTTGGGTCTATACACCACCACAATGGATTTCAAATGAAACGAACAAGATGTGCTTCAACTGCAGACTGTCAGCTTTAATTTGAGGGTATTTACACCCAAATCAGGTGAACGGTGTAGGAATTACAACAGTTTGCATATGTGGCTCCCACTTGTTAAGGGACCAAAAGTAATGGGACAATTGGCTTCTCGGCTGTTTCATGGCCAGGTGTGTGTTATTCCCTCATTATCCCAATTACAATGAGCAGATAAAAGGTCCAGAGTTCATTTCAAGTGTGCTATTTGCATTTGGAATCTGTTGCTGTCAACTGTCAAGATGAGATCCAAAGAGCTATCACTATCAGTGAAGCAAGCCATCATTAGGCTGAAAAAACAAAACAAACACATCAGAGAAATAGCAAAAACATTAGGCGTGGCCAAAACAACTGTTTGGAACATTCTTAAAAAGAAGGAACGCACCGGTGAGCTCAGCAACACCAAAAGACCCGGAAGACAACTGTGGTGGATGACCGAAGAATTCTTTCCCTGGTGAAGAAAACACCCTTTACAACAGTTGGCCAGATCAAGAACACTCTCCAGGAGGCAGGTGTATGTGTTTCAAAGTCAACAATCAAGAGAAGACTTCACCAGAGTGAATACAGAGGGTTCACCACAAGATGTAAACCATTGGTGAGCCTCAAAAACAGGAAGGCAAGATTAGAGTTTGCCAAACGACATCTAAAAAAGCCTTCACAGTTCTGGAACAACATCCTATGGACAGATGAGACCAAGATCAACTTGTACCAGAGTGATGGGAAGAGAAGAGTATGGAGAAGGAAAGGAACTGCTCATGATCCTAAGCATACCACCTCATCAGTGAAGCATGGTGGTGGTAGTGTCATGGCGTGGGCATGTATGGCTGCCAGTGGAACTGGTTCTCTTGTATTTATTGATGATGTGACTGCTGACAAAAGCAGCAGGATGAATTCTTAAGTGTTTCGGGCAATATTATCTGTTCGTATTCAGCCAAATGCTTCAGAACTCATTGGACGGCGCTTCACAGTGCAAATAGACAATGACCCAAAGCATACTGCAAAAGCAACCAAAGAGTTTTTGAAGGGAAAGAAATGGACTGTTATGCAATGGCCAAGTCAATCACCTGACCTGAATTCGACTGAGCATGCATTTCACTTGCTGAAGACAAAACTGAAGGGAAAATGCCCCAAGAACAAGCAGGAACTGAAGACGGTTGCAGTAGAGGCCTGGCAGAGCATCACCAGGGATGAAACCCAGCGTCTGGTGATGTCTATGCGTTCCAGACTTCAGGCTGTAATTGACTGCAAAGGATTTGCAACCAAGTATTAAAAAGTGAAAGTTTGATTTATGATTATTATTCTGTCCCATTACTTTTGGTCCCTTAACAAGTGGGAGGCACATATGCAAACTGTTGTAATTCCTACACCGTTCACCTGATTTGGATGTAAATACCCTCAAATTAAAGCTGACAGTCTGCAGTTAAAGCACATCTTGTTCGTTTCATTTGAAATCCATTGTGGTGGTGTATAGAGCCAAAAATGTTAGAATTGTGTCGATGTCCCAATATTTATGGACCTGACTGTATGTAATTAAAATGAGTCTTCCTTTAAATGTGTTCCTTAAAAAGGCTGCAACACATGACCTTGCCACAGAAGACATGTGGATGACTAGTATTGTAGACCTTTATAACAATAGACCAATAAAAGTTCCCTTTGTTGGTGAAATGATGGAGTTGTGTGACGTTGCTCTAGAGAGGTGTGTTAAGGGCGGGTTTTAGTGAAGTGCTGTGGAGCTTCTGGTGAAGATGGTGGAAACACAGCGCAATTTTGGGCTTGGTGCTATATGTCCTAGCCCCACCCAGCCTGTTGAAAGCCCTGGCTTGCATTGGCCTGACAGTGGAAAAGCAGCTATTGCCAGATCTCTAGGTCTCTATATCTTTTGAATCACAAGACTTTTTTTGTTATTTTTTGTTTATTATTTTGTGCATGCCTACACAGTTTTATGTATTTTATTTGATGCAGATTTATAATTCAGTTGACATGTAAAATTGTAGTGTAGTATAGTAGTCAGCATTTGAAGTGGATCAAAACCTTTCATCAAAGTTGTCCTAAAACCAAAATACCTGTTCTTGGACAACTTTGATGAGATTTTTTGATCCACTTCAAATGTTGACTACTGTAGCTCATTCTTCATTTGACTAATCATTACATTGAATCTAACTCATGACACCTGCTTCTTTATTCCTCTCACTGTCCTTGTACATTAATAGGAAATTTAGCTTTTTTAATTTATTTTAAGCTACTGTAACAATAATCGGTTCATTATAAAATCTCTCAAACATGAGGTGTTTCCTGTCTGTGAAATTAAATCCACAACATACAAAACAGTTCTCTCATACATGAATACTCATATGGTACTTAAGGGCTGCTTTATGTCTATAACTTTTTCCACAGTGACCACATGTAAATGGCTTCTCTCCGGTGTGAACTCTCATGTGCCTGTTAAGAGTTCCTTTTCGGTTAAAACTTTTTCCACATTGTTGACATGTGAAAGGTTTCTCTCCAGTGTGAATTCGTATGTGCTCTATAAAGTGTCGTTTTTGACTGAAACTCTTTCCACACTGAGGGCATGTGTACAACTTCTCTCCAGAGTGATTTCTCATGTGGTATTTAAAGGGTCCTTTTTGACTGAAACTCTTTCCACACTGAGTGCACAAGTAGGATTTCTCTTCAGAGTGAAGTCTCATGTGGGCTTTAAAGTTTTCATGTTGATCAAAACTCCTTCCACACTGTTGGCAGGTAAAATGCTTCTCTCTAGTGTGAATTATAATGTGTCTGTTAAAGATTGCTTTTTGAGTGAAACTTATTCCACATTGTTGGCAGGTGAAAAGGCTCTCTCCAGTGTGAACTGTCATGTGGGATTTGAGGTTTCCTTTATGGCAGAAACTTCTTCCACACTGTTGGCAGGTGTAAGGCTTCTCTCCATTGTGTATTCTCATGTGTCTATTAAGGCCTACTTTTTGAGCAAAAGTCTTTCCACATTGAGAGCAGGTGTAAGGCTTCTCTCCAGTGTGAATTCTCATGTGTCTGTTAAGGCTTTCTTTCAGAGCAAAAGTCTTCCCACATTGAGAGCAGGTGTAAGGCTTCTCTCCAGTGTGAACTCTCATGTGCTTTTTAAGGCTTCCCTTAAGATTGAATCTGTTTCCACACTGTTGGCAGATGAAAGGGCACTCTCCAGTGTGAATTCTCATGTGAACTTTAAGGTTTCCATTAAAACTGAAACTCCTTCCACACTGAAGGCACGTGTAAGGCTTCTCTCCAGTGTGAACTCTCATGTGTCTTTTAAGGCTTACTCTTTTAGACAAATGCTTTCCACAGTGTTGGCAGGTACGAGGCTTCTCTCCAGAGTGAATTCTCATGTGGACTTTAAGCTTTTTGTGTTGGTTGAAACACGTTTCACACTGTTGGCAGGTGAAATTACTTTTAATTCCTGACTTTTTAGCCCTTAATCGTGAGGAAGTCTTTTTAGCCTGGGAGCAAATAAAAGTTTTTTCTCCCGTTACAAAATCATGATTCGTATACTGATCTTCATCCATTTCAATCAGCACTTCACTCTCCTTTTTCAGCACTATCAGGTCTAAGGCAAAAAGAGACAAATGCAAATTAACACCAGTTTAATGGCACAAAGCAACACACAACAAAACATTTTGACATGTAAAGCATCTAGATCCTATACCAGGGCTATTCAGTTAGATTCATTTGAGGGCCGAAATATCAAACTGAAAATTTGAAGGGGGCCAAGGAGGTGGGGTCCGTCCCGATCGCTTTCTGGGAGGCCCTATAAAATTAGAAATTAAAATTGAAATGCACGTTTAGCAGTAAAATAAACTAATACTACCAACACCAACATCTATAAAAGGTTAACATTAGTGCTGTCCATCAATCAATTAAAAAAACACATTTTTCTGTAATTAATCATATAATTCTATAATTATAGAATTCTATAATTACTCGCATATTTACATATATTGATATCGTCATAATTTCACATTGAACCTCCAAATGAATGTAGAAACAACATAAAGATGGTATATTTTAAATGTGTTGCATCTTTTTACCAAGTAGCCTATTATTAATGAAGTATTGATTCCAATACTGCTACTAGTGTCTCAATTAAATGCATTTTACCTATTAATTATAGCCATTCAACACCGCAGTATAATTACAAGCCATTATTTAACATTTAATAGGCTCTGAAATATATAACAACTTTTAATTTAAGTGATTTTAAAACAATCTTCACATAAACTATAAATTGTATATGCATAAACTAAATAGATTATTCTTATTCAAGCTACAAAAGTTAATCAGCGACTAGAGCAGTCAGTGACGATTTCTGTTTTTCATTTATTCTTTTATTTCCATCAGACAGACTTCAGCAGATTTCACTTTAAAATCACCGCTCTCTTTAAAACCTGATGCACATGACACAGAACTGACACATATTCGATTCTTCCAACTCTTTACGGTCATTTAAGACTTTATAACTCATTTAAGATATAACTCATTTAAGAATACGTTTAAGAGGTAACTCGCCAAAACCGCGCATTTGTCATAATTGTGAGTGTTTTTGTCCGTTGAAGCGCTACTGGTGCTCTGTCTGAAGCGGCTCAGTGTTATGCGTACAAACGAACGCGCAGCCTTTCAACTTCATTTGATAATACTTTTCGTCCAGTGTTTGCGCAATTTCTAGCCAGAAGTTATGACCGATAACACTGTCTTTATACTTGGCTAAATTGGAGTTGTGGATCTCTCATAACTTCCTCATACAAGCGTTTGTCAATGCTGCCATCTATTGATGTTGCGGTCTCGGGTAGATTGTTGTTGTTCTTGCGTCTCTTTCTTTTCTTTTTCGGCTGGCCCGGGCCAGTGTTGCCACCTTGTGGACAAACTAATTAGTGCAATAACAATTCAGGCCATATGTGCGACCTGCATGTACCTCTCCCTCGGGCCGGATGAAGATGATTGGCGGGCCAGATTGGGCCCGCGGGCCGCCAATTGAATAGCCCTGTTCTATACCCAGGGGCATCAAACTGGAGGGGAAAAAAGGGACAGTGCATAAAGCCTAGTTGATTAAGGGGGACATCAATGTCCTGTCCATAAAAACGTCCTTCAAAATACCTTTTTAGCCCTAAGCAAAGACTGAAAAAGAACTTCGCTCCGATTGGACTACCTCAGACTTTGATGACTGCAGCACCATACAGAATCTTCTCAAATAATCCAGCTGAAGGTACACCAGAGTCTCCTGGGCCCAGTTGTTCAAAAAGTTTAATCTGCATCACAATGATCTGGATTTGGAAATACCATGTTTTGCTAATCATGTTTTTTTTTTCTCCATTCTGTCACAGAGGGAGTTTTGGTTCCTTGCCGCTGTCGCCTCTGGCTTGCTCAGTTGGGGACACTTAATTTCTAGCGATTATCGTCGATTTGATTGCACAGATACTATTTAAACTAAACCGAGCTAGACAATGAGATCTCTGAATTCAATAATGAAATGCCTTTAACTGAAAATTGAGTGTTTAATCTTATCATTATACATTACTGACACCCTATCCTCCAATTTGATACTGTTAAGTGCTTTGACACAATCTGTATTGTTAAAAGCACTATATAAATAAAGGTGACTTGACTTAATCAGGATCAGGTAATCCATTTGACTTTTGTGCTGTTTTTTCAAAGCACAATTGGATTGAAACAACCTGATTGAGATGCACACTTTTTCAGATTACTAAATCTGGATTACTTCTGCTTTAAAGGGGTGCTTGACTGTTTTTTTTTCACGGGGTGCTTGACGTGTTAATGCTTCGTTAAAAAAAAAAAACAACAACAAAAAAAAAAACATTTCACATAATTTACCTTTATTCTACACCGCTCCGTCCCTTCTCATGAACGCGCTGATAATTTTCTGCTTTTATGAAGCCCCTTCCTCAGAAATAGGTGACAGGCTCTGATTGGTTAGCTGGTCCAGTGTGTTGTGATTGGCTAAACCGCCTCTAATACGCGTATAATCATCCCGCCCCTCAGCTCAGCAGTATGCGCTCCGGTTGTATTGTAAACAATGGTGTCGTCTATATTGCTTATCGATTTGAGCCCGATTGAGACACAGGATATTAGTGAAGAGGACTGCCCAGAACCTGTGCAAGCACAGCTCTTAATGGTATGTTTTTTTGCTTGTTGTTGTCTCATACTTTTAGATACGCTGTTATTTGTAAATGCTACTGCTTCTGTTAGCTTTTAATATATGGTTTTATCCTGATTAAAGCTTTAAAACTGTACGGCAACCACATGCACGTCCATGTTTAACGCTTCTCATAGCTATGTGGAAATAAGTGTATAAATGGAACAGTTAATTGTTTGAGCTGAGCTGGTGATCTGATACCCCTTTTCCACCAAGGCAGTTCCAGTGCTGGTTCGGAGCCAGAGCCTAGTTTCAAACCGGTTCTTTGTCTTTCGACACCCAAAGCACTAGCTCTGAACCAGGAAAAGCGATTCGTAAGTAGCACCAAAACATTGCTGGGCTAGAAGGAAAAACCGATTGCGTCAGGGGCTGGGGGCAGGGTTACCGTGACCAACAAGACGACAGGAACTTTGGACCGCCATATTTGAAATAGCAGCTAAACAAGAACACATTGGATTTGCCGTGTTTGGATGGCGATGTAATTTCTCAAAGCCATGAATATCAATAGCAACGCAACGTCCGCTATTGTTGATAGTTTGTTTAGGCTTGTTCGGGATGGATCGGCGCTGCGAGGACCGGTCGGTGCGTGGCATTGGGGTGCTGCGGGAGCAACTGGAAAGCAGACGGCTCTTTATGCTTTTGGATCGCTCTCACGGTGCTTTAGTGTGTTGTGTGCCGATTGATCAATCGGTTTGCCGATGCAACCTCAAACAAGTCTGTTGTGTTTGGCACGGCCGCAGCCACGCTAGTGAAATGAAAGATGAAACGTATTCAGTGACGTAAGACCTGGCTCTGTATCGGCTCTCTAGCCTATGGAAAAGCAACCGGTTTTTAAAGGGCTCGCCAGTCGAACCAACTAAGCAACAGCACTGGCTCTGAACTAGCACCTGGTTCCTGCTGGTGGAAAGGGGGTATGAGAGAGAGAGAGAGAGAGATGCAGAACGTGTGCAGAGCAGGGCGACGTGAGGAACAGTATTAAGAACCGCTGCTTTAGAACACTGATTTTGAAACTTGTGAATCCATTAGAATCCTTAAAAGACAGAATCGCGAAACATATATGAATACTACCGTGCAAAGGCAAAAGACTGTAACTTCGATTTTGGCTGAAAATGGTTATTGATATTTTTGGGACATTCAAGACATCCTTTATCATGTGCATAAGTATCTTGAGTCAATTTTGTTGTTTTTCCAAGAAAATAATGGGTCGTCTTAACAATAACTTCGAAAAGCCCCGGAGAAATCAAAGCAGAACAACGTATAAAACCAGTTACGGCTTTTTCACTTTGTTTGGAACGCTCAAAATGAATTTGAAAAAGCAACATGCGTCAAACATCTTTCCAAACATGAGAAGCATTTATGAACCTCTTGGCCAACAAAATACCACATTTAATAACGTTTTTACTCCAAACTCACTACATAACTTCAGTCAAGTGTTTGAACTAAAATCCTTCTGTGAGATGTGGTTTCTTACACAGAATAAGGCACACAAGATATTTCATAGTACTCTAAGCAGTGATAAAGGTTATGCTGATTAGCACTGCATTATAAATATACTTTACTATAATGAAAATTATAATAAGAACTCAGATAAACCATATATTGTTGTAGTCATGTGTTTATTAGTCATGTTGAATCAATGAAAGCAGTTCTCTTCCATTTATTCAGCTACCACTATAGGGATTTCCTGGAAAAACATGCATTAAATTTCTTCCTGCAGGGGAATATTTGGAATTTCAGCACCAGAGCGCCCTCTGGCCTTCAGATGGAGATTTACTACTGATCACAGAACAGAGCTTCACTGACAACTTGCGCATGAAAATTGCAACTTTTGCCTAATTGCGAATGCAATTTAATTTCGATGAATTGTGCAGACCTACTCCCATCTCAATTTTTTCCATCACAAGGTCGTTGTATACCTAAAAGCACCAGCGGGTAAATTTTACCCACACACGGCAATATGTTTATATGGCTAAAGAACATAATATTTCACTGTATTATGCCACTGTCTTTCACAAAGAAGTGTCTAGAGTCATGAAATGATTATGTCTAGTCGTCAGCTATATTTTTACCCTGTTGTTTTATGTTCAAGACTTTTTAATGCAGCCTATACTTATCCATTATGGTCAGTAAGCTGAAAAAAAGCCTGCACTGACAACGAAAATTAGAAGGTAGTAAATATTTGGGTGGTGTAATTATAATGTCATTAATCAATATATTAGGATAACCCATGTTATTTAAATTACTAAAATAGCCAATAGACAATATTGAGCAATAATAATTCACCACACTGTATAGGATGATGCTATGACAAATTCAAGCCCACAGCTTCACCAGGCCCAATTATTAAATTGTTTAGTTATATCATTTATAATTCGAATAAGAGAACACCACCAATAAACTTCAGGTAATTAAAAAAAAAAAAAAGTTTTATTCATTACATCATAGATTAGATTTTTTATTTATTTTTTTTCTTCAGGAAACGGCCAGACTAGAATAAATAGCAACACAGTAGCGAACAATAAACGATATGGCAAGACAAAAATTAAATAAAACCAAAGTTTGACCAATTATAAGTAAAGTTAAGCTAAAACATCTAAATATGATGTCTGGATCAGTGTCAGATGAGCCGTCAGATCCTGAGCCGACCCAGGATGCATAACTTACCATCAGACTCTCCATCACTCATGGCATTTAGTGTTTCTAATAACTACCTTCCATAAATCGCCTTCTTTTAGTCATTTTGACTTTATTTATGAAACTGATAACCGCTAAATAAGTAAGTGAAAGGCGTTGCCTAGAAATGTACAATGTTAAAACATAAGCAGCAAGAAAATGACAGCGCGAAAATACATGCATTATATAGCGGGTAAATTTGACCCGCACGGCACTTATAGGTATAAATGCGCCATTTTTTGATCTGGTTATATCTAAATATTTTTTAACAACATTGGATTGTAAATTACATCATTTTAGTAAAAGTCAATGACTGGGAGACTTGAATGTTTTGTTGAAAATCTGTTATGTACATTTGAAAAACAGCCACGGGTAAAATTTTCCCCGTGGCGGTTCTAGTGTTAAGGGGTCCGTAGCCCCTCATCTGACCCACAACAAATAAATATAAACAAAAATATACAGTAAGTTAGAAACAATAATTTAATGCAATAAATTAAAATAAGATGCAATTGTAGCAAACGCAGTTGCAATCAAATCAGTTGCCAAATCAGGTTTACCAAAAAAATTTACAGACTTTCAGCTGTTTGCAATGAGCACGAATGAAACAAAAGTAATTAAAATAGCTCAACATGGTGAATGTTTCAATTGGATTCCCAAAATTCAACTGAAGTGGCAACTTTTAACACTAGAACTACCAAGGCAGTCATTTTGACTCTTTTAAATTTTGCAATTTGATAACTTTATTGAAATAAAACCGATATAACTATAATACCCTGACCCTTTTCTTAAATGTGTGTATATTTTATTCTAACGTTGTTATTTTGTTAAAATTACGAAACCCAAAATAGTTCAGAGTATTTCTACCTTGAATGGCCATAGCAGTCAAATTGACCGTTCACATTACAGACGGCTTTTGCGACTTTTTCCGCAGTTGAAGATGCATGTCACTGTTGCCTAGCAACTTTTGTTCTTGTTGTTTTTATATTCTATTGCTAAGCTAAAATTTGCGTTTGTAAAAAAGCCAGGTGGACACCTCCATTTCAACAACTGTCGTCATTCAATCTGCCTTATGACAAAATAGCCATGATTATTATTATTATTACTATTATTATTATTATTATTATTATGATAGCATAATGCTACAGCTAATGCATATAGACTAATTTTAAGCCTGACAAGACTGACATTGTGAAAAAAAAAACTAATTAGGATATATGTTTTAGAGACAGTGACAGGTTGAATAATTTTGAGACTGAGGAAATCATTAAAAGTTGTATTTTCAGTTGAATTTGGGGAAACACACTGATAGATTCCATTCATGAACAACCAGTGTCCTGACTGTGAACTAGGACTGGACGAAAATCACAGCGCGATTTCATAATATCGACGATATTGTCTGCGATTTTTTTTTTTGCATAGCTTGTCAGTCAACTACGGCTCTGTGTAGTAAATGCTGCTCCATCTGAAAGCACGTGATGGAGATTTACTACTGATTACAGAACCAGTTTTACTGACAAGATGCGCAGGACTATCGCATGCGATTTATCGCCCAGCCCTACTGTGAACACGGGAAATCTCGCAAAATCTCTCGAGTCAAATGTGACTATATTTCCAATACCTAATATATATATTTTCACAAATTTTGCTTTTAAATTTAGATTTCTTGAAATCCCTACTATATAACATCAAATCATCAAGAAATCAATTTTGACAAAATTTTACACGGCTCATGAAAACCAAACGTCTCGTGAAAATCGCCACTGTTTATTTTGTGTCACCATACTTACTCGTGTAACTACTCATGTAACCGTCTTTAAATAGGGAAAACACGGAAGTGTTTGGTAGCTTCTAAATTCATCTTTGTTTGGATCCTAAGGAATGAATGGTGCTAAGCTAAACGCTAGCATAGTGGCGCCGCGCGCTAGAGCGATTAAGTGCACGCACTGAGACGGGAGAGGTACGCATCAACTCATCTAATTTGAGGGAAAAGCATATTGGAATATGGAAAAACGGTGGCGTTTTCCTTTGAGAGAGCTTCTCTGTCTGTCATCTCATTTTGTGTGCCAAATATATCTATTTACATAAATTAGTTGGTAACGCTTTTACAGTAAGATGTTATAATGTATTACCTAACATGAATGAACAATACATTTATTACACTATTAATCTTTGTTAATGTTATTTAATAAATACCGTCGTTCATTGTTAGTTCATATTAATTCACAGTGCATTAACTAATGTAAACAAACACAACTTGTGATTTTTATAATGCATTAGTAAATGCTGAAATTAACATTAACTAAGATTAATAAATGCTGTAGAAGTATTGTTCATTATTAGATCATGTTAACTAATGTAGTCAACTAATGTTAACTAATGAAACTTTATTTTAAAGTGTTAGCAATTTGTGTAATAATTTAAATTAATTACATATGTGACCCTGCAGCACAAAAGCAGTCATAAGTAGCACAGGTATATTTGTAACAATAGCCAACAATACACTGTATGGGTCAAAATTATCCAGTTTTTTTTATGCCAAAAATCATTAGGATATTAAGTAAAGATCATGCTCCATTGATGCTTAATTTTTGATTAGTAATATGCATTGCTAAGAAATTCATTTGGACAACTTTAAAGGCGATTTTCTCAATATTTAGAATTATTATTTTTTTTTTTTTTTTTTTTGCACCCTCAGATTCTAGATTTTCAAATAGTTGTATCTCAGCCAAATATTGTCCTATCCTAACAAACCATACATCAAAGCTTATTTATTGAGCTTTCAGGTGATGTATAGATCTCAATTTCAAAAAATTGACACTTATGACTGGTTTTGTGGTCCAGGGTCACATATGATTTTCATAAGCTGAAGTGATTATAATAATAATAATAATAATAATAATAATAATAAGTTGTTACATTTATATAGGGCTTTTCTGGGTACTCAAAGCGCTTTACATGGAAGGGGGGGAATCTCCTCATCCTTTTATTTATTTGTTAGAATATGTATAACTCAATACTTTAATTGCAAAAGCTGAATAATCAAAGTCTATTGATTAATCAGTGAAATAATCGATGATTTGTTGATTAACCGTTCTAATAATCGTTAGATTAATCGATTAACAAAGTAATTGTTTGTTGCGGCCCTAGAGCTGAGACCAGACGTGAGATTTGATTGTACCCACCGCTCACATCCATATTGATAAATTCCATATTGTTTTGCATTGAAACAACCGTACGCCCAGTTTTCTGTCGTAAGGTCATTTCGTAAATGAGGCCCAATGCGTGTCAGATCCGTGTCATGTTCAGCTGCGGCAGCTCTTAAAGAAACAGCAGCCAAAATAACCTGTTAACTCAGCTGCTGTGATGTCTGTTCATCAAAGAAAAAAAGAGGAAATCAATAACTTTTATAGCTTTAAGGATTCATCTATATTTAATTTAGAATTTAGCATTTGATAACTTTATTCAGTTTCTGTATATTTCCTACTTACTGCAGGGCACAGGTAGCTAAATATGACATTGGTTATAATGGGTTTATGTGAAGATTGTTTAAAGTTCACTTAAATTAGAAGTTATTTGATTAAAGTCTAATAAATATTAAAATTGATAGCTCTCAATTATACTGTTGAATGGCTATAGTCAATGGTTAAATATTTGGAAAAAAAAAAAAATTTTATAGAGGCATCAGTAGTATTGGTGTCAGTGATACTGGCCTTCAGTCATAAAAAAAGATGCCATTAAACAAATATTAAAAATATACTGTCTTTATGTTGTTTTGACATTAATTTGAAGATTAAATGTGAATATGCAATTTAAAAGTATATTTAAAAAGTTTAATGTTAGCTGGGATTAATCGCGATTAATTTCAGAAAAAAACATGCGATTAATTAGGTAATTTTTTTTTTAATCGATTGACAGAACTAATTATAATTTGTCAAATAAAAAAAATAAAAAGCCAAAATGCACAATCGCCACAAAAATAAAGTGGTGACACCACGACACATCCAAGATGGAGAACAATGTGCGTGCGTGCTCATACACTCACAGAGAGTGAGAAAGAGAGAGATGAAAGGATGACACAATGCAATTTAGCCTAACACAAACTTCAGTATAAAGCTTAAGCACAAAAAAGTTAAACTATGAAAAAATTCTTTATTTGTTCCAATTGTGATTTCATAATACGTAGATAAATGTAAATCCAACTGGAAAAACTTATGAAAAGATGTCTTTCGTTTAGTCAAATAGCAAAATAGCTTTGCAGCCATCTACTGGTTAAAGTGATATTTCTTTGTTTTACTCAATTTAGCAATTTTGTAGCTAGATTTAACGACTTCCCCACCCCTTTTGAGACTTTTTCAAAATTTTAGGGACAAATATAACAACTTCTTAGACAAACCTTATCTAAGTTCTAAGTAATATTCATCTTTATAGATCAGTGAATTTGCCGTTATCATGTCCTCTAGTGACATTTAGCTACTAGTTTTAGCTACTTTCAATTGAAAGCAGTTGGCAACACTGCACTAAACAATGACAAATTGTCCATGTTATCTCCAAGAATTAAAGTTAGAAATGTGGATCTTTTTTTAAAGTTAATTTAACAAAAATGGCTATTTAAAATAATTTATGTAAAACATGCCATAAATCCCCTCAACACTGCACAAATGTAGAGTAAAAAATTAATAAAGTGAATAAATTACATTTGTTTAAAAGAACAAAAACAAAACATTATGTTGTTACAAACTCGCATTTTATTGTCTTATCCTGAGTTTACAAGGGTTAAGCTACTTCTGTACTATTCTCTGCATGAATATACTTTGAATGAGGATCAAATGAGTGAGTTCAGCTTTGAGAATGAAAACCAACCTGTTTGTTCCTCAGTATCTTCATGTTTGACCCCAAATGCTTCTTCAATCCTCATATCTTCACTCTCCTCTTTAATAAACGCCATCTTTATAACTCTGTGGTGCGTGGATCTCAGCTGCTTCAATAGGAGTTTGACTGTGACTTTACTTTAAAACACTGAACGCTTTCTATCGATTTAAACAGCTTACATTCTTGAACCTTTCTTCAGCCGAATCTCAACAGATGCTGGAGCGTCGCAGCCTGTGACGTCATATCTCCACACCAAAATAAAAGTCCCGTTCACACGCTGCTGTCTATAATCACAAAAGTGCATAGAAATGTACTATTTTTACCAGATAATTTTAATAGTAACAAATGTGATTAAAACAAACATGTTAGAAAAAAAAGTATTGTACGAGTTCATAACGCAGAATTAAAATGTGTCTGAATTAAATCCGACGAGTCAGTGTTTTTACCAATATTATAACGTGCATTGTGGAAAGTTAATTTCAGTCTAAAAAAAGTATTTAATGTGTAAAAAGTTATCTTTCATGAATCAGTATAAGTAAAAGAAGCAATAAAAAAATATAAATAATTCATTCGATTCGAAAAAATTGTTGGTACAGGATTCAGTCGAATTAAAAATGTAATATTTCACTTGTTCTTAATGAAATCAAATGTAAGTTAAGTCTTTGGTGTCAAGCCTCATGTGTGTGAGTTTCTGCCAATGTATGGATTCATATCACTCACTAAATGATCTGACTTATGGTTTTCATAAAAATGAAAATTAGTCTGTGCCGATAGCCCCTTGGGCAGCATGCCGACATACAGCACTGTTGCCCTTCAGGTGTCCTGACTTTGAACCCTGACCCTACCTAATACTGTCCCCCCTCTCTCTCCCACTTTGCTTCCTGTCTGGTCTTCACTGTCCTGTCACAATAAAATCTAAAATGCCAAAAAAATAAACCTTAAAATAAAAAAAAGGATTACAAATCATAAAAATCCCATAGACTTTTATTGAGCGGGTGAACACTAAATCTTATAGTGTATTTAGACTGGAAATGAAACAGTCAAGTTTACATTATTTAGTGAACAGGGGGCTATTTCATGAAACAAGTTTACCAAATAAGCCAAGTTTATTTCAGTTAATCTAACTTATTATCACTTGATTTGGTTCAAAATAAATCAGACTAACTGAAATAAGCCTGGCTTATTTGGTAAACTTGTTTTATGAAACAGCCCCCTGGTTTCCACTTTAATAAAAAATATATAACGATAATAAAATATAACAAACACGATTAATGTAACCATTTCAAAGACAAAAGGATGTTTTGTTATAGTTTATGTAGCAAGGGCACCACCATCTAGCAATTCCACAGCTCACAGATTCTGTAACATTGTATATCAGTTTCTGTGAGGATGTATGCATCCCTAAAAGGACTTATTTAACATACAACAATGATAAACCATGGTTCACAGCAAAACTCGTCAAGTCAAAGAGGAAAGACAGCTTCGTCAAGCCAAAAAGGATGCCTACAGGAGTGGGGACAGAATCTTGTATAATCAAGCCAGGAACATACTAGCCGCGTTTCCACTGTCACCTCCAGGGCTTGATCATGCCTTGTCAAACAATTAGTTTGATTAAGATTAAATAACCTAATAAACATGCTGCTGTCACTTTAAGACTGAATGCACAGGTCTAATATACTGATAAGCAATCGATTCATGTTCATGTTTACTTAAGACAACTGATGACATTTTACTGCTTAAGCCTTAAGGGGTTTGTTTCATTTGACCGTAAGTGTCCTGTGAACTGGACATCACAGGATATTCCGCTATGATTCCAGTTCAAAAGAAGCGTATATGTTCCATTCAAAGGGCATTAAAGTGTGTGAGATGTGACTTTTATGCAAATCTCATGATTACGGTTAAATAACCCTTCAGACTTCTGTATAAGTTTTGTCTGTGTGTGAAGACACTGCAGGCAGTGGTGCAGCACAAATCTGTGTTCTTAAGTTAAGTAAATTTCAGCTGATTTCCGTGTGCAGAGAGCAGAGAGCAGTGAACACTATGTAGGGAACATGTCAACTGGAACACAGTTCATTCATGGAGCTCTCTTCTAACAAGCTGGTTATCTGAATCAGTGTGTTAAACAAGAGAGACATGCAAAATATGCAGAGCGGGGGGTCATGAGGAACAGGATTAAGAACGGTTGTCTTAAAGAATAGGGGATTGGATCATAAAGAAAGCAAAGAATTAACAATATTGACAAGAAGTTCTGAGATTACAGGTTATACCGCTTTCAGTATTTTAGAAGGGATAGGATCTAGCATACATGTGTTTGGATTTGATGCTTGTCATGTCTAAATGATGCTTGATGCTTGTCATGTCTTTGATGTCTGTTGTTTTATGCCATTAAACTGATGTTAACTTGTATTCTTCTCTTTTCATCTCAGACCTGATGGCACTGAAAGAGGAGAGTCAGGAACTGAATGAAACAGAAGGGGAAGATCAGAATGAGAAACATCATGATTTCAAAACTGAAGAAAAATCATTTAGTTGCTCATGGACTGAAAAGGCTTCCTCACCAAAAAAAAAAAAGCTCAAAAAACACAAACTACAAATCTTAAATCCAATATGAGAACTCACACTAGAGGGAAACTTACACCTGCAAACTGTGTGGGAAGAATTTCTCACAAAATGGAGATCTTAAGACATGAAAATTCATATTGAAAAGAATCCATTAATATGCCCTCAGTGTGGAAAGTGTTTTACACACACACACACACACACACAAAACCTTAATATCCACATGAGAATTGACAATGGAGAGAAACCTTTCACCTGCCCTCAATGTGAAAAGGCTTTCACACGTAAAGAAAAGTTTAAGACTCACATTAGAAGTCACACTGAAGAGAGACCGTTCAAATGTGTTCAGTGTGGAATGTGTTTCAGACATAGTGTAAACCTTAATAATCACAAGATTCACTCAAAAGAAAACTGTTTTAAATGTCATCAGTGTGAAAGGAGTTTGGCAGAGAGAGAACATCTTAAGAATCATGTTAAAATTCACATTGGAAAAAAGTCTTATGTTTTATTACTGTGGAAAGAGTTGCTTAAAAGAACTTGAGAGTTCACACTGGAGAGAAACCTTACAAGTGTCTTCAGTGTGAAATGAGTTTCACATGTCAAAAAAACCTGAAATGTCATTTGCAAACTCATTCTTGGAAGAAATTGCCATTTTCCTCAGAGTGACAACAGGTTTACAAAAAAGTGCAATTTCTACAATCATCTGCGCATTCATTCTGGAAGACAATTCAATTGTAGTCAGTGTCAAAAAAACATTTTTTAACGTCACACAGAAACATGTGAAAAGGCATGCAAAATTGAGCCCCTGTTTGTGTTCTTGATTAACCTTTTGGTGTTGTTCAGTCATTTTAAACCGGAAAAAAAAAAATTGTTTCTAAATTTTAAAAGTCGCTACTTCATCGGAATGGTACAAAACTCTATGAGTTTTATGGCAGTCGCTATGTGACCATAAAAAAAAAAAAAAAAGTGTGGACTTCATTCAAGAAGCTAAATGGTCGTAAAACAAAAATAATCACACTTGTGTTGTTCGCAGTCAAACATGACTTCCATTGGAAATGAATGGGAAATATGCAAAAATCTGAAAATAGCATTTTTTGTGCACAATCTACAAATCTTTTATGATGCAGAAAAAATGTGCACAGCAATGAAGGGGCGACGCTCTAAAATATCAAGAGTGCAAAATAGACACACTTCACCCATTTGAGCTGGTTTAAACTAACTCCTGCTCAGGACCAGCACATGACCAGCTTAAACCAGCTCAAACCAGTAATCATGCTTCAAAACAAAACAGCGACAGAGCTGAAGATCGCCTCGGAGCCAGAGCCTCAAAGGACGTCAGACCAGGTGCGAGAGCCGGCTATAATGCACGCGACGGTGGAGGAGACAGTGGAGCGTGAGAGCGCAAAGGAGTGCCCCACCCACTGCACCGCCGTGTCACACTCCAGGACTGTTTGTTATGGTTTCTCCCTCTTGTGCCCATATTTGGTTATGTTCCTGTTCTCGTTTTGTCATTATTAGTTTATCCTCCTCAACTGTCTGTCCCTGATTGGCACCCCTTTTTAGGTCATTCTGTGTATTCAGTCTATGTCCGGTCTCGAGTCTACTA
Source organism: Spinibarbus caldwelli (assembly GCA_039654775.1). Lineage (NCBI taxonomy): Eukaryota > Metazoa > Chordata > Actinopteri > Cypriniformes > Cyprinidae > Spinibarbus > Spinibarbus caldwelli. Next base: position 25,519,567 of record CM077229.1, read on the forward strand.
AATGTTCATCTATATGAGGATGTGCTGCTCTTCTCTCTTTTATGGATTATTACCTGTTGGATTTATTAAAGATTACCTTCAATCATCATCTTTGTGTACTACTCGTGTTTGCTAAAGCAGCAGTCCATGACAACATGATCCTTCAGAAATTATTCTGATATATTAATAACATAACCATGTACTGTTATATACTATATTAAATTTTACAATGTATAAAAGAACTATCATGCTGTAAAGTTTTATACAATGTATAACAAAGGTCCCGCTGTTGTGTTTATCTCATTCTGTATCTCTGTGGTCTATAACAGGAACTTAAATATAAAATTTAAATATAGTAATTCTGTAACATTTTTGTCAGCAAACACACGGGAACAGAGGTAAGTGCAAACAACAGCAGGTTTATTGAACACAGGCAGGTGGATGAAAGCAAGCCAACGAGTCCAGGTGAGTATACAGGGAATGGCGAGGGTTCTTGGTTCTTATCTGAGAGTTAATGAGTCCTTTTCCTTTTCCAGGAGATTCGAGGGTAACAGCAGAGCATGGAGACGATGGAGCACAGGAGCTGAGGAGAATGGGGAACAGGACGCTGGAGCGGTTAGGAGGTAGATAATAGCAGGTAAGAGTCAAGTACGTACACATGCAATGTTTGCAGATAGAGATGGGATGTTTGACACTGAGACTCTGAAGCCTGTTTTACTCTATTGAAGAAGACTAGTTTGAAAGACTACGTCGAGGCTTGTATCAAATCTCCGTGATCATGTGACTGATGACGTTTGAGGCTTCAAACGTCACAATGAAACACCTGAAGCGAGGTGAGTGATTCGAATCTTTTGCGTGGCTTCATTCATTATAAGGAGACGTGAAATGCTTGGTGTTCCCTCCCTGCTTCATAGTAACACTTTAATGTGTTGACAATGATTTTCAGAATGAAGACAGCTGCTATTGCTGAGTATTGCTTTAGTGTTGAAAAATCTTGGAATCAACAAGATGTGTGAATCATTTAAAAGTGGCTGCTATAATTGCAGCTGACCACTAGTTGTGTGGTAGGGTATGTCTTTGAGGCTTTGAATCTTTTTTTGGTACAATCAGGAAAAAGCCTCAAAAGCTTCATCTGCCCATCTCTATTTGCGAATGATTCGGAGGAGCAAAGGAGTGGTGGAGCTGATGGGAACACTGGGAATGGAGCAGTGGAGTATCCTTGAGGTAAGTAACAAAAGGTAAGGGTACCATAGCAAACTGTGAGACCAGACAATGTGACAGTGAGGCGAGTGCAAGGATATAGAGAGCTTGATTAGCAGTGATAGGTGTGGGGAGTTAGACTCCAGGTGATGGTGATCGTGGACTGAGAGCAGGTGTGAGCCGGGGAGGATTCTGGGAAATGGAGTCCTGAGCTGGTGACTGGCTGGTGAACTTGTTACAATTTCCTTTGCTGTCAATATTATATAATAAATCCTTGTAAATGGCAGTCCAATGACATTCATTCATTTTCCTGTGACTAAACATGCTTGCCCATAAAGCAACATTAATAATGTAAGTAATAATATAACTACCTGAAAATTTGAAACTTTGAAACCATTTGAAACATTTAGAACAAATTATTAAATACTAAGAAATTACAGCAAGTACATCAATAAATGTAGATAAATTTCTAACAGGTACAGTTCTTTTGACCTGCTTCACTTTTGCATGTCAACTGCACATTTCAGACAACACCGAGCTGAAGAAACCTGAACGAGCCATGTTCATTCGACTTGACAAAATGGACCAAAAGCTGTCAACCATAGAAACACTTAAGAAGTGTTTCCCGGCCAAGCGACCTTTCTGAGTTTCTGCTTAAAGGGGGAGACTAATGCTATTTCATGCTTGAGTTATTTACACTGTTAAAGAGTTAAATTGTCATGTTAAACCTGGCCTAAGTTTCAAAAAATTATTTGGATGTAGAACAGAGTATTTCTATGTCAAATATACTTCTTCCGGTTTCGTAGAAGCTTCGGAAAGATTTTTTTCGAGCACGGCTCTTTGGGACAGCATGAAGGGTGGAACTCCTTGTATGGGCATTTCTCCCGGAAGAGCACATCGACCAGAGTGAGAGCAAGAGCGTGCCCATCAATGCATTTCATTCAGCAGCACTGCGCGAGACTTGTTCGGGAAGAATGTCTCCAAAGAAGCGTGTTTGTGGTTGTAAGGGAAAGATAACCTTGTTCAGCTTCCCAAAGAACCCAGCATTACGTAAACAGTGGATGCATTTTTTTTTTTTTTTTTGGTGGGCTATATGAATAGATGGAGTTAGAGTGACATAACTACATTTTTTGGGTAAACAGAAGTAAATGGATTTTTTTTTTGTTTTTTTACTTATAATATTTATATAACACACCGACTTGTGCACGTAGTATGTGTATGTAGTTACAGTGATGTTTTTAAAAGATGAAATTCGGTAATGCTCCAAATAGTAATTAAACATCTGTTTATCCAATGCTCCAAGTAGTAAACCTCTAAAATTATCTTTATTTATACGTTTTCTGAGAGGAGTACCCTTTTCTCTGCTCGCTTCTCACGCTGCCTCTGACTGACATATGAATCCTGCACATAAAGGCCAACTCGCAACCTGATGAACATACATATACTGTATACACAGAATTACAGTATTTAAGTAGGCTATTCACACAAACATAATCAGTTGTCTTAAGTGAATGTTCGGGCAACTGTTGGGGGAAAAACATCTGATGTGTAACATTATATTAGATCTGTGCATTACAGTAGGTCTTAGTAAATAGGCCGCCTGTCTCATTAATGTTAATCTAACAATAAAAGAAAAGATTGCTGCTCTTGATTGAACTGCTTTTGTAGTTTTAAAATTCAGTTTATTTGTAATGAACATACTGAAGTGATTTACATTTGATCATTTGTTTTTTTTTATATTTGAATGCATTTTTTTTAGATGTAAAATGAAAAACGTAATGCACTATTTGTTTCTTCTATTTGTTTGCTGTTTTTTTTTTTTTGCATCTGATTTTATAATAAGAAAGATCAAATTAAAAAATGCTATATTATGATTATTAATATAGTAGTGATCATTAAGAAAAGAATTGGAGGATAAGATGCAACATTGATAGGTGATTTTGTGATTCAATTAAATCATATATTATTTTGAATCTTTTAATAGAGAATGTGAAAATAAAAATAACATTTTTGAAAATTTGCTAATTTCGACTCCGCACAGGTCACATTTGGTGTGAAAGTGATTAGCATGCCACACAGGACGTTAGCAAAAGCAAAAAAGACAGAGCCCATTGATTATAATCAGTGATATTGCCTGCACTGGATGCAGCATGGCGCAACACTGTGTCTATACAGGTGTGACTGCGCCACTCCGCAACAGCATGAAGCAACAAAGCGGCCGTTGTAAAGAGCTTTGACTACGTCAGAAATAGAACAGGGAATCCGTTTGCTGTTGGGAATTTCACTTTTAGTGTAGACAGTATTGATTATAATAAATAGGTTCCACTGTCTTTTGTCGCGACATGTCGCACCGCTCATGTCTGGTCTAGACACGGTATAAACATCATACGTAACTCTGTTATAATTTAATTCTGCTTCATTCATTCTATGATCTGAATCCATGCTGATGTTTGTAAATGGTATTTTGAGCTAAAGGCATTGTGAATAATTATTTACAACACAGTGTTTTACATCAAAACACGGTGGAAACAAGTAGTGGCATATCATTACAGTGGCAGTTCTAACAATGGAGCAGAGTACAAGCCAATAACTACCTAAATAATACAGAGGGCAGCATCCATACGTCTACATGTGCTAGATGGCACCACTGATATGTGTAGCGCTAACAAGGCCATGTGGAAATCCTTTGGAGTTGACCACAACAAAACATCTGTGCCACATCCATCAACACCAGACAGGCATCTCTATTTCAAGCCTGATGTCCCACATCTGTTAAAACAAATCTAAAAAATACCCTTGTCCGTGGACAGTTGTTCCAAATTCCAGAGGATGTTGTTAAAAAAGAGAACCTTCCCGCCAAGTGGGTTGCAGTGGTCCCTATTAAGGACTTATTGTCCTTTCAAGATGGGATAGCATTAGAAATAGCTCCCCATCTATCAGCTGCAGCCATCGAGCCAAGTCACTTTGAAAAAATGAAGGTTGGTCCTGCTCAATGTATTTATTAAGGCAACTAGTGCTGAGCTAAAATACATGCAACAGCAAGAAAACCGCTCTCTGTCCTTCCTGACTACAGCGTGGTTCCTGGAGCAAAATGATCACTGGTTTGACCTCATGTCATCTCGCCTTCCAGTTACAGCCCTGAGCATGATCAAGATCAAGACGGAGGAGTATTATATGGCCATAACTTTCCTCCAGGATATCATCCATCTGTTCAAACAAGGGTTATAATGGCAACAACATCATTTTTGGCCAAAAAGGAGGAGATGCTGGCACGAGGACAGTCAGAGTGGAACAGCTGATGGTGGAGAACAGAACAGCACCTGACCTCACAAAAACTGAGAAATGTATTCTTCCATCTTGCAGGCTACATAATCCACAAAGTCATCAAATTTGCCAGCATCTGTGGAAAATGCAAAACTGCAACACAGCACAAATGACAATCCTGCTGGAGATGATAACATTTCAGTTAACTTCCCTCTCCACCAGGCTTCCATCATGCTGTGGAGTAAAAGAAAAAAAATCTTTAAAAGATTCATAAGGCTGAGGTTGAGAATTGAGGCAAAAAAAAAAAATAAATGAATAAAACACTTAAACGATGGCAATTACAGAAGCAAGAGCCAATCCAAAAAAAGGAAAAGGACCAACTGTAGCCAAGCTTCAATGTCTAGCAACCACCTATCAGCTCCAATGTAGGGATGCATCGATCGATACTCAGGATCGGTATCGGGTCCGATACGGTCATTTTCTGCGGATCGGGTATCGGTCAGAGACAAGAGACCGATCCAAATCTGATATTGTGCTTATACTATTCTGTGTTATAGTTGAGCCCCACGAAAGGCACAAAAACATTATAAAGCACCATAAAGTTTTCGTGCACTATATTTCAAGTGTTCTGAAGCTGTTCCACAGTTTAATCTGAGGTACAGATGAATATTTAAGTCGTTAAATTCAAGTTCAGGTAAACTCTTCTCTCCTCTGCGGCTGTCTGTCATCCTCCATTCAGCGTCAAACTGCGTCACGTTCGGTTACGACAGTCAAACTCTCTTCAAGAGCGCACAGTAATTGAGGTTTAAAACTGTTAAAAGAAATGGATCAATAAACTAACGCACAGATTTAATACACTACGTATCAATATCTTTTCCCTTTGTAACTTTTCTATGCGGACTCGGAGGGCTGCGCAGCCTGCACGCTGTGACTCCGTTTCGCTTCAAGCGCATCATTCTGCGCACGGGATGCGCATACGCGCTTTGTGCCGCTCTGTATCGGAGCCTTTCCAATTATATTTCTTTTGCGCAATGAAAGATTATTCATAGTCTTTCTTGTTCTGTCCTATGTTGCTGCCTTCATTACTGTGCTATAGATTTAAAAGAAATGTCTTTTATAGTATATATTTATATATAAATGCTTTTGCTTGTTTTTTCATGAATGTATTTTACAGCAATACAAAGAGCAATGTCTACAATTTTACCAGATTTAGTCCTACGCATTCACTTTTATTTGTAAATAAAAATGTTTCACTAGGTTTTATAAAATAATTGTGCACCCATGATTTTTCTAGAGTATCTTTTGCTGCTGAATTATCCACTAACCTAGTTTATAATAGTATTTTTTTGGTCATAGATTGATTATATATTTTTTCATTTGTTATTTTTCATTAAAATGAAGTTATCTATATGTAGTAGATTGTGTTTAACACACAAAAGAGTGACGATCAGGTCAACACAGAGAAGTATAGAAATTCTACATTGATTTAAAAAAAACTGCGCTTGTATAGGATTGGATCGGTTCTGAAAAAATGGTATCGTTGCATCTCTACTACAAAGGTGCTAGACAGGTAACAGTCAACAGAATCACAATGACTAAAACACTCAACCCATATGTTTTTGCATACTAAAACATCCACTCTAAACTTATATCAGTAGGATGCATTTTATTATTAAAGTCCACGTGAACTGGAAGTTGCTGCCGACTTTATTTCAGTGTAATGACGTATTTCCAGCAGAAACGGAATACTGGGTAGAGGGTAGGGTTTTATTTTTGCACTCCTCCTCTCTGTCTCTCACTCATAGCAACCTAACAGTCGGAGGGGTGTGTTTAACGATATTCTGCCCAAGCCGACAAACTGACGTCATCAGAGAAGGAATGCCATTCCAGAGCGGAAGTAAATTTTCAGATTTTGATTAAAGATTACCAAATGCTAGTAAAGTAAATAAAGTCAATTTTGATTACATGCGGACTTTAAGGGACATTATTCTTTAATATATTTGTAATAAGGAACAAACCTGTTATCTTCATTTTACCACTTCCACCCACCACTGTCACACACGCCCAAAAAGATATGTGACTAATATTTAACTTACTCCACCCTGCAAATTCATTTAAAATAATAATAATAATAATAACGATAATAATATTCTTAGAAGCCTTTTCTCTAATTCCACAATGATGAAACTGAATTTACAAATGTCAGCAACCGGTGAATGGAGAACACTGTGTTTTTGTTGTATGTTGTGGGTTTCGTGATAACGGAGATGAAATGTAAACGCACAATGTACGCGATTGAAAACGCATGAAAACACAACTCTGCAGACAACAGGTAAATGCCGTAATGGCTGTTTTCCATGTTCGTGGAGTAAAATTTTTTTACATGGCTTTTTAAAAATGCCGGGTAGCCGGTGTTTTGTATGCGTTTGTCCAATCAGCGTACACTTACGTCACTGGTAGTTCCTATAGAACTGTTTTAGACCCAACTCTGGTGTAGGAGTTAATTTAGTTCCCCCAAATGGAGTTCCTAGAACTGAATACATTCCGAGTTCCTGCGGGCCAAAAAGCGAGAACTTCTGCCAATAGTTCTAGAAAGCACCTATAGAAAAATTAAAGGGGATATTTCACCCAAAAATTTAAATTCTCTCATCATTTACTCTCCCTCATGTTATTCCTAACCTTTATTGATTTTCTTTCTTAATTCCATGAAAAAAAAAGTTTTTGTCCACAGTAATGAAAGGCAATGGAAAACAAATCAAGCTCTATTTTGCACACATTTGACACAAATTTTAATGGACAAAATAGACAAACACTCAATTTCTTTTGTAAAATGAGGTGACGAAAGAGGGCGCTGATGTAGCATAAAAAACAAAAAAACAAACAAAAAAAAACATATGTGGCCCATTCACGTATTTGTCGGACCGTAAACAAACCCGCTACTATTACAACTATTAGAATACTGGGTTCACACAGATGCTTTGGTCGCGAGACAGGTCGGTGGATTTTTTTTTTTTTTTTTTAATTTTGTATTTAACTTTTTTTTTAAAGTGCAAGGTCTAGAGGCGTGTTTTTAGAAGCTGAATTTGTTTGAACTTGAGCGCCGTGTTTTAGAATATTATGCGCGAGAATGATGTATAATGCGCAAGAAGCTGCTATAAAGACCTGAGACGAGAGCGCAGCATTCAAAGACGTCGAGTAGCACATTTACGTTGAAATACAATGGAAAAGTACAGCAGTGGAATGAAAAAATGCCTTCTGAGTGAATGACCCTACTATAGCTACTTAGTAAATACAGATGGCAGAGTATTGAATAAAACAAAATCGCATTGCAACCAAATTCAAAAATCTGACATTCAGGAAAGAAATGTCACAGACAGCAGTTTTACTACAAATATGGACAAGTGATACCACCACAACCACCAGAAATACTTAATTGTGTCTGCTTTACAATGAAACACAAGTTCAGTGCGACCGATTCCCTGACATAATTGCGACCCATTTAACAGAGGCATCATTTTAAGTTAGAACAACTTGAACAGCAACAAACAGTAACAATACAGCGAAATAGTCAACTAACTATGATCGTCAAGCCCTCTATCAATCACTAAAAAATTATTTCATCATACCTTTAGCTTACTCAGTAGTGCTGCATTCTTAGTTGAACCGCTTGCGCGGGACGTTTGTGTGTCAGATATAACAATTAGGCTAAAATGCGACTTTGTGAAATGGACTGTCCTAAATTGTTGTTAAATTGTCCTAAATTGCTATGGTAGCATCATATTAATGCTAGAAAGCCTATGTATTTGGCAACTGCATACACACACACACACACACACACACACACACATATATATATATATATATATATATATATATATATATATATATATATATATATATATATAACTGTAAATAACCGTGGCGCCGGCCCTTGACGTGACGAGACTCTGGAAGATCAGCTGTGACTTGACTTGACTCATGAAGATTAACTGTAACTTGACTCATGAAGATCGACCGTGACTTGACTAGACTCATGAAGATCAACCGTGACTTGACTTGATTCGTGAAGATCAGCGGTGTCTTGGCTTGACTCAGGATTGGCAACTGTGACATAACGGGGCGCTGTTGTGTCCTCCATTTTGTGATCAGGCTCCACTGTTGCCACCATTTTGTGAGCGTGCTCTAGTGCACACCATTACACGAGTGAGTGCGGTGTCGCGTTCCTCCGCGACACCCACAGTGAACGCTGAACCAACAGTCCACCAAACTTAATCCAAAAAATTACTCCGTGACGAACAAGGACCCTTTTGAACCACTCTTGACTAAAGGCTGGTTAAGACCATCACAGAAAGTGTATTAACATACACTCAGGTAATTCTGAGCCATTTGCCAAAGCCAAATATTCCACAATGTAACCCTCGAGTGATCGTATGCCCTGCTTCAGCGCTAGCAGCAGAATTGCGGCGTTCATACCTGGCCAATGTTCCATGGTGAACCCGCGAGAGTAATCCTAGGGCTAGCGTGGGTCTATGATCGGCAAACAATATCCAGAGGGCTTGACATTAGGGGTAATCCAATAACACTAGCAATAGTTCAGGCGAGGTGTAAACAGTAGTGATGTTACATTCAACACGGAAGCTCAGAAGCTTGTATCAAATAAAAACAACACATTTCACATTGAAGCGCTGTATCGGAGCTTGATTCATTTTGCCAAAAGCACATGATCTATGACATTCAAAGCTTTGTTCACCTGAAAACCATGTGACTGCTTCAGTATCTGGTTCAAACTGTAGGAAACTTTTTTTTTTCCTCGAAGCAGAGACCAGGAGACGTTGGGATATCTTTCAAGCAGAAGTTTCTCTTTACTGAGAACTCGTGTCTGTCGCTGCAGTCATCCAAGTCTGACTATAGCTCAACACAGTAGAGTTTATACCTTTCAAGGGGGAGGGATACACAGAGGTGGAGACAATCTAAACAAACAGGAATCAGCCCGTTGCCTGAATTTCCCCAGCCCTGATCTCATCAGCATAACAGTGTCATTCAAATGCATAGGTGCTAATCCAGTCAGCCTGATAGTATCGCCCATACCTTCACATTATCATAGAGACAAAGGCACATCTGTGCCTTGAGCTTAGCATTCACCTTTAACTTGGGACTCTACTCAATGTTCAGGAAGTGCAGTTATAAATTTGTAATCCCACAAAACGAAGCAAACCTCAGCACCGTTTCCTTTATATTATAATGCATTAGCATTGTTTTCTTTTTATCGTAATTTATATATTAAGGTCAAATGAACTTTTCCCATGAAATAACAGTCTAAGGACTGAGGCAGAGTTATGCTCCCATTGACCTAGTTTTCCCTCGTGTGTGACATGCCCATATTTGGTTATTTTCCTGTTCCTGTTCCGATTGTGTTCAATGATTTCAAGTGTGTCTCGTAATCTCCTCGTTTAGTTCCTGTTACTTAAACCGTGTGTTTTCCTGTGTCCGGTCTCTAATGTCTTCTGGTTCCTGTGTTTGTGCTACATGGTTTCCTTTAGATTATCATTAAATACTGTTATTTGAGTTTATTCCTATGTCTCCTTGTTCCTCGCTCCACGGCGTAGCAGCTAAACGTGACAATAGTAATAGTGTACTTGATTGTATTGCTTAAAGACACCATAAACCTGTAGTTAAGTATATCATATAGATGTTAAAATAATTACAATACAATTAAAATATTTAATCTATAAGAAATATGGGGGCAATACATTATAAATACATTTTTTATATTATTGTGTTATTCTTATATTTTAAATAATTAAAGTGTTCTATGTATGATAGAATTAATACATTTTCTATGTATGATGGGAATTTTGAAAAGTGTATGAAAGATGGTTTCAATTGTACTACAAGTGGTAACTAAATACAGGGTGTGTGTTTTTTTTTGTTTTTGTTTTTGTTTTGTTTTTTTTTACAGAGAAAGTATGTTAAAAGCACATTTTAGTTCATATTCATTGCGTCCCAAAATAGCACAGTTGAGTACATTTAGATGTTCTAAAGATTAATGTACTAAAAATTATTCTTTAGTACTTAAGTACAAAATTAGTGTGTGAAAATAGATTAGTTTAAGTACATTATGTAAGTGTACTGAAATAAAGTGTATTTTACTGAACATTTTTCACCTGGGAGTTGAGGCTGAAAGTGATAGAAAAAAAAATCCCTCCCTTTTGCACTTTGGTTCTGCCTCTCTCTATCTGCTTTTTTAAAATGTGTTTTTTTTTATTTGTTTTCGTTTTTTATTTGACAGGGACAATGCGTGGTAATGAACATTAGTATGAAATACAAATGTAAACAAGCCAGATTATACCAATTTTGCTAATTTACATCCACAGTCCCTAGGCAGGTACACACAAAGACTCAAAGACTCAAAGACTCAAACTCAAACACACATACCAGACCTGCCAACCTGTACGCATTTTCCGTAGTGGCTACGCATTTTGAACTCAAAGTATGCTGGTAATTTTTGTCACTCTAAACTATGCGAAAACCTGGTGACGCGTCTGTCCAAGCACAGTACTCAAAACAAGCAACAAAAAAAGATGAAGAGTTCAACCAATCAGAGCGTTTTTTTGGTTTTGCATTTAAATAATTTCCGTGCGTTTTATTTCTCTCCAAACTGCCTCTGTTTGTGTGTCCGTGAGTTTGCGCACTGAGATGAGGAAGGCCTCCTCGCTATAAACGACATCTGAAAAAGCAACGCGCTAAACAACTTCCCTTGTAATGAGAAGCGTTTCTCAACATGTCCAACAAAAGAGAAATTTATAACATGCTTTTACTCCACAACATCAAACAAATGTTTGAAATACTTTCGTCCTGATCTGATGTGGCTTCTTATCACAGAATGATGCAGAAATATATTCTATACTGAAATAAAGGCTATGTCGATTAGCGTTCTGTCTTCTTTTATTCAGTTACAGCGATAGCTGGACGCTTTTGTCCATATTAGGGATTTCCTGGAGAGTCATGAGCTATGTTGCTTCCGTAATGTATATGTAGATTTTCTGTGCGTGGGCACCTTCAGGCATCCAGTATGAATGAAACAGATATTACATGTGTCTATAGCGCTAAAAAGTGTACTGGAGTTTTAATTAAAATTTATTGAAGTTTTTTTTTTTAATAGCATTTAAAAATAGCAAAAATGAACTTAACCGTAATCTGTGGTTAAAAAAGCAAGGTATTTATTGAACCGTGGGCTAACTGTATTGTTGCATCCCTACTGTTTACTCGAAAATACTGTATGTATGTGTATATATATATATATATATATATGTATGTGTGATTTGTCTTCACCTATAAGAACGGTCTCCTGAAATCTGTATAAAACTACAGTGATTCACTGCTTTAGTCAGTCTTGATGGCTGCAGCGCCACACAGTACGATCTCAATCAAGAACCTGCTGAAGATTCACTCAGTCTCCTGATTTTCACTTCTGAGTTTACTACAGGCTTAGCTGGATATTGCAGGTATTTTGTTTTCAAAACTTTTAAATGAACTAAAATCATATAACACTAATATACTGTATATTTTTTCTGATGGGTGTATTTCCAGAGTTAGAGTTTCTAATAAACTGTTTACTGTGTCTTGTATTTATTAATTGAAATGTTCACTGTTAATAATGGAAGATGAGGACTAACAACTGCAAATGTTGGCATGGTTTTTGCCAATTAAAGAAGCTGAAATGGTAATGATCCATATTCGTACTGCAAAAACTGTAATTTAAACAAAGTTGCTCATATAAAACAACATTACCACTGAAATCAGTAAGATCAAACACAGACCACCTTTCCATCCAGTCCTTATAGAAGACAGATTTGTTAATTTTCTAATATGGGAAGAGAAATGTTTGTGAATCAGTTTCCAATAATTGAAATCTAGCAGTTTAATAGGTAACTTGTTTATATTATCACATTTTAGCACAGATTATATACTGCCAGTTTTAATAAAAGTAATCTGGGGAAATGTAAATCACATTTCATTTACATTTACAAGAAATGTGTACCATCCACTTTAACCAACTAAAGCTGAAATTTGATTTATTGTGTTTGTTCTGGGGAGAAACTGAGATGGAAAAAGATGAATACATTAAGGATTAAGTTTCAGTTAATAAACGAAATAGTTAAATCTCTCTGAAGACTCAAATTTAATTTTCATCCACACATTTTTTTATGAGTTCGTAATATTTATAAGTTCTTCCCTATCTTGTGATTTTAAGACCAAGATACTGGAGTTTATCCTTGATTGAGAATATCTGTAATTTATCGTGAATTGAAAGCACTTCACAGTTTAGACATGAGACTACATGTACAGCTCAACGCGTTTTAATAGTTCTGCAATCCCTAATCTGCCTTATTATTTATATTTGTTTTCTGATGTAAAATTATATACTTTAGCGAACAAGACTTTTATTTTGGTCGGGAGATATGACGCCATAAAGCGGCGTCTGTGAGATTCGGCTAAAGAAAGGTGAGTGCTTTAAAACATTTAAAGTGTTTAAAAAGAAACACAACTAGCTTAGAGACTTATATGAAAGTTATTTTTGTGAGTTAAGCGCTTCCGCACATGAATAACAGAAACGTCTCATTTCTCTCCATATATAGTGAATCAGTTCATTTTAAACACGAATTCAGTCACTGGCAGCCAGTGATGGAGAAACGGAGTCAACTGAAGGAATCGATTCACTGATTTAAAGTGCTGCTCAAAACTGTGTAAATCCAACGGGAAACACAAACATGCATCACGACAACTTTTACAAACCAACTGCAAATGTTTCCAATAAAGTGTAGTTCAGTAGTCAGTGCATATATATATACCTAATATATATATAACCTACAAATCAGTAAATACCAAATATAAATACACATATGAATCTTCTAAATATTGTGTCCATTTATTAACTGAAGTGCTATTTTTTTATTATTATTATTATTTTAAAGCATAATTTAAGGTGCACTGATTATTGAACTAGAGAGCTGATTGAAACACATTCACAGATTTTGTTTGCATTTATTTGTCTTTCTGTTAATCTAAACTTAGACAGGACAAAGTGTCTAAACAGAAAAACTGAAATCCATGTGACATTATTATGAAGATGGCGTTTTTTAAAGAGGAGAGCGAAGATATGAGGATTGAAGAAACATTTAGAGTCAAACATGAAGATACTGAGGAACAAACAGGTTGGTTTTCATTCTCAAAGTCACTTATTCTATCCTTATTAAAATGTCCAGCTCTACAGAAATGAATTATATTGAAGAATGTCATGAGTGTCCTTATTAAAGTGGTTTTATATGACATGGAGCGGGTCGCCTCATGTGGACAGTAGTTTTTTCTTTTTTGGAGTGCCATAAATTGTCCCATAAACAATTGCAATAAACAAAATTATTATTAGTTTTAGACCATTTATTACAAGCTCTTTTGAAAGCTTTTCATTGGTTAAATATTTGTAAAACCCTTAAACAGACATAAGGAAGACCAATACAAGGCTCAACGCTTTTTTCCTGGCCCAGTGGTTCAAATTATTACTTGCCCTGCCAATATTTTCACTGGCCCTGCCACAGAAAAATAAAATAGTTGCTGTTATTATTGTTTTTGATCTATGTTAACTTGTATTTTAATAAATAAGCTTATATGACACCACAATTTTAGATACCAATTAAATTTTACGTTTCTCAATTTCAATTTCAATACCACAGCAAAAACTACTAACCTGACAAATAAAGTTCAAACATTATTAAAGACTAGTGACAGCCAGTAAATATGAACAAACGAATGAAGTAATAACAAAATTAAAGCACAAAAATTTAGAAATGAAATTATGCTTTGGGTTTTCATGTTTGTAGGAGTAGAGGTACAGAAATTGAAAAATCACATATAAAATAACATTTGTATATTCTTCACTCTTTGTTGCACCTTGATTTTTCATAGCTATTTGAAATTAGAGGCAACCACTGCATTTTTAATCATGTATCGATCCAAAAAAAAAAAACAAACCTGTGCAATCTTTGATTAATGTTAGACTGTATAATTTCAAAATCTGAAGCAAAAATAGAATGGTCTGACTTTGGCTTTGTGAAATTATGCAACACAAAACGTCTGCATGAAACTCTCTGACAGCAGGTGGCGCTTATGGAACAAGTGTAATTCAGTGTTTCCTTGGTTACCACTGTAAAGACAGCAGGGCTGCACATATTAACACTAATTTAAATGCATTATACAGAGGCAAGATGAAAAGAAAACGTCATGTAAACTTTTCTGAAAAAGAGCCAGTTTCCCTCAGAAACACGTTCATATAAATTCAATATGTAGGATTTTCTTCCTGTATTTTGCGCATCGTGAACAGTGATCCTGCGTTGACTGCTCTAGTATTTTCTCCTCTTTGCATCCATCTTCAGCATTGCTGGCCTTTGTTAACCACCGTTTATAGACTAAATATAATAATAATAGGTAATGTTTCCACACAAATGGCATTTTGGAAAATGATTGCAGTGCAGTTTGTGTGCAAGCACGGAACAGAAGATAGTCTGAAATAAAACAAAAAATGGCCGATTGACCGGTGCATCTGTACTCCACTATATAAATTAAATATAGATTAGTCATTGTTAAAGCTACAAAGTTACTTGCCAAGACGGGTATTTTGATACTTTTGTATGTATTTGCCCCGTTCAGGCGCAAGAAAGACTCGGAAAGAAACTCAATTCAGCGCTCGCACGTGTCAGAGACATGGCTGATTTAAAATAATAACGAAATACAATAGAGATGTGAAGTTTGGATAATTTTCCATGGCACACCTGACTGGGCTAGGGTATGGCGACTGCACATGAGAGTTTCAGTGTTAGTTCAAATTAGACAGGGAGGGATTAAGGAAAGAGAAAGCAAAGATTTGTTTGTTTTTAGGATGCAGTCAAATGTTGACATAAGAGATGAGTTTTCAGCTGTCGCTTGAAAATTGTCAGGGATTCAGCATTTCAGATGGGGGTGAGAAGATCATTCCACCAGCCAGGAATGGTGAATGAAAATGTTCTGGAAAGTGATTTTGAGCCTGTCTGACGGCACCACGAGGCGCCACTCATTCGTAGATCTCAGACTTCTGAAGGGAATGTAGATTCTCAAGAGTAAGTGGAAGTAGGAGGGTGTATACAAAATGTAAATAATAGATTGATCGCACAGTGTAGAGAGATTTATTGGTCATAACAGAACTTTGTGAGATTGCGATGAACAAAGAGTGACAGCTTTTTAGTCATTATAAAGGGAGCGAGCTTTGCAAGCTTTCTAGGCTATAATCCATTCAAAATCTAGAAGTTTTGTTTTTCAGCCACACACTTTGATAACCATAGCCATGGATAGGACAAACTATGTGAAAATGTGCATTAAGACTAGAGCACCCTCACCAATTTCAGATGCACCCTCAGTGATTTATAACTGGGGATTGGGCTTGGGGGGTGGATTTCTTAGGGGTTATTTAGTGTTTGTACTGTTCTGTTCAATTTTGGTGTCTTCTATGTGCCAGATTCACTTCTGTTGGTTCATCAGCATCTTAACATTTTGCTTGTGAGTTTTTTTTTTTTGCATGCATGCATGCATGCAAGGTATTGTCAAGCTAGTAAGTTGGAATGTGAAGGGGTTTAGCCGTGTCATAAAGAGAAAAAAATTTGACGTTTCTCACTCATTCAACTTAAATTCATTCATAAATTAACAGCTAAAATGTATATCAGAGCAAAAACCAAGCCATTAGGTCAAAGGAATGGCCTGCTGAGCTGAGAGACAGGATTGTGCTGAGACACAGATCTGGAGAAGACTACAAAACAAAATTCTGCTGCATTAAAGGTTCTCAGGTGCATGTGGCCTCCAGAATCCTTAATAGAAGAAGGACTTCCGAGAGCTGGCCTTCTGGCCAAACTGAGCAATCACTGGAGAAGGGCTTTGGTTAGACTGGTGACCAAGCAGCTGATGGTCACTCTAGTCGAGCTCCATGATCATATATAGAGATGGGAGAAACATACAGAAGGACAGTCAACACTGATAGATAAGACCTAAACAATACTAATACTTGTCCACTAATGGCAACATAATTCTAAAGCTACCCAATACAGTCAAAAGAGCTAATAGCATTGGAAGATAGATGTAACTTTAGTGTTAGATTCAGTTTTAGATAGATTATTTATTTCCTCGATGCTAATAGTCTTTAAAGGGGTCCTATTATGCTCTTTTACAAAGTCTTGATTTTATTTATTTATTTGTACTAGAACATGCTCTCATGCTTGGTGGTTCGAAAATCGCATTATTTTTCACCTAATTTACATTATTACAATACCTTTCTCCCCAGCCTGGCACAAACGGCTCAATTAGTTCCGGGTTTGATGAAGGCCCGCCTTCCGAAAAACGAAATGTGTTGTGATTGGCGAACAGCTTAGACGGTGTTTCAGTGCTGCCCCGCCCCTTGCCAAAGCAGCAAGTTCGTCAATATTGCCATATCAATTCAGACCCCAAGAATATTGAACAAGAGGATCGCGCAGAACCTTTGCACGCACTGATATTGCAAGACATATTAAAGTGGTAACGTTATTGTTGTTTTATTTATTTTGTATTCTTTGGCTAAATCTCATTTTAGATAGGATGTCAACAACAGCTTATACTTAACTGCATTTACTATGTACAGATAAGTGCAACAGTAATATGTATTATGTTTGTTCTTTAATTCTAACATTATAACATGAATTGCAGTGAAACTGTTATACAGTTGAATATATTTATACCATAGTCCCACAGAGTTACACTATTTGTGGTGGCATATATATGCAGATTCATTCTCTGCCAGCAGGAGGCGCTGTTGGAGTGGAGAGCGAAGTTTCCCCGGTAATGCTGTGCACAAAGCAGCACTGAGTTCACAAACGCTGCTTTATCAGACATTACATACAAGATGAAATGAAAATGACATTGAAAATTTTCTGAAAACAGTCGGTTTTCATCTGAAATACAGTAATCTAAAAACACCTGCACCGGGTTTCGATTTTGAAAGGTGCAGTGCTCAACCAAGTGTTCTCCCCACCCGCCAACCATTCGAATTTCCGTAGGCGGGATTTATTTTTGTGTCATCACAAATACAGGAAAACAACTTTGTAGTCCAAACGAGCCGTTTGTTGTAGTTCTTGAAAAGGGATTTTTTAAAAAGGAATATCTCCCTTTGGAGTGGACTTTGAGATTTGTAACTTTGTAGATCTTTTTATGCCCAAACATACACACTACACACTGACTAAAATTCAAAAAGTGAAAAACCATAACAGGACCGCTTTAATTGTGAACTGTTGAGTCAACCTCTGTGGTGTGGAGTAGCAGCAGCGGATGATCTTGGGAGAGCAATAAAGCAGACACAGAAAGACAGTGTACTACCAAAGCATCTCAAGTTTATTAAGAAACATGGGTCATATTAATACAGTACAGATTTAGGCAATAATATACAGGATGTCCTGGACATCCAGTCAATGTATTTAGAGGTCAAACATCACCCCATATATTAAAGTGATAGTTCACCCAAACATGAAAATTCTGTCATTAATTACTCACCCTCATGTCTTTCCAAACCCGTAAGACCTTCGTTCATCTTCGGAACACAAATTAAGATATTTTTGATGAAATGTGAGAGCTGTCTGACCCTCCCATAGACAGCAACGCAACTGTAATATTCCCAGGTCCAGAAATGTATTAAGGACATCGGTAAAATAGTTCATGTGATATCAGT
Organism: Spinibarbus caldwelli; assembly: GCA_039654775.1. NCBI lineage: Eukaryota > Metazoa > Chordata > Actinopteri > Cypriniformes > Cyprinidae > Spinibarbus > Spinibarbus caldwelli. The sequence continues at coordinate 25,537,784 of CM077229.1, forward strand.
GGCTCAACTGCGAAGCTACGAGAGTACTTTTTGTGTGCAAAGAAAACAGAAACTACGTTTCTTGCCCTGGGAACATTACAGTTGCGTTGCTGTCTATGTCTATAAATATCTTGTAAAGGGATACTCTACCCCAAAATGAAAATTTTGTCATTAATCACTTACTCCCATGTCGTTCCAAACCCGTAAAAGCTTTGTTTGTCCTCGGAACACAATTTAAGATAATTTGGATGAAAACCGGGAGGCTTGTGACTGTCCCATTGACTGCCAAGTAAATTACACTGTCAAGGCACAGAAAAGTATAAAAAACATTGTCAAAATAGTCCATCTGCCATCAGTGGTTCAATCTGAATTTTATGAAGCGACGAGAATACTTTTTGTACGCAAAGAAAATAAGAAATAACGAGACGAATTATTGAATAAATGTCGTTATTTTTATTTTCTTTGTGTACAAAAAGTATTCTCGTCGCTTCATAAATTAAGATTGAACCACTGATGGCAGATGGACTATTTTGACGATGTTTTTATACTTTTCTGTGCCTTGACAGTGAAATTTACTTGGCAGTCAATGGGACAGTCACAAGCCTCCCGGTTTTCATCCAAAATATCTTAAATTGTGTTCCGAGGACGAACGAAGCTTTTACGGGTTTGTAACGACATGGGGGTAAGTGATTAATGACAAAATTTTCATTTTGGGGTGGAGTATCCCTTTAATTTGTGTTCCGAAGATGAACAAAGGTCTTACGTGTTTGGAACGACATGGGGGAAAGTGATTAATGACAAAATTTTCATTTTGGGGTGAACTAACCCTTTAAGAAACATAACAAGTAAGATGTATGTGCAAGCATGCGTGTGTATGTTCCCACTGTTGTGCCAGTGTCAAAGTTCTTATTTTGTCTATGTGTGTCCATGATGTGTACATATCGAAAGGAATTTACACTAGTATGGTTTCTGTGCTAAAATGGGGCCAAAAATCTGACTTAAGTACTATTTCTCTGCAAAACTGAGCATAGTTGACTGACTTTTTTGGACCATTTTAGTCATCAATGGCATTCTCCTGGGTCAAGTAATATTGGGTTTAAATACTGCCAGCTTTCTTGAAGGGATTTTTTTTTTTATATGTGTCCTAAAGAAAGCTAACAGCTATAGTCATTATTGAAATTGAGATTTTGAGATAAGTAACTGCTCCTTCAGTAGTTTAGTTAGTAGGAGCTAGCAAAAATGTTGCTGGCTCTGATGCTTTCATGCTTTCAACTTGGTTTTAATGTCTGTTGCTTTGTACCATTAAGCTGGTGTTAATTTGTATTTGTCTTTTTCTCTTTAGACATGATCGTACTGAAAGAGGAGAGTCAAGAAATGAATGAAGCAGAAGAGAAAGATTGTTGTAAGAAACTTGATTTCATGACTGCAGAAAAATCCACAAAGACTGAAAACACTTCCTCAGGAAACAGTGCTGAAGAATGTCTTGAGCCTTACATATGTGGTCAGTGTGGAAAGGGTTTCAGAAGTAGAGTAGTCATTCATCGGCACATGAGACTTCACTTAAGAAAGATACATATGTCAAACATATGTCATCGGTGCAAAAAGAGTTTCACAGACAGGAAACAGCTTGCGAATCATGTCAAAATTCACATCGGAGAAAAGCGTTTAATGTGTCGTTACTGTGGAAAGTGTTTCAAAAAAGAAGAACACCTCAAGGTTCACTTGAGAGTTCACACCAGAGAGAAGCCTTTCAACTGCCCTCAGTGTGGAAAGAGATTCGCTCAAAAAACAAACATTAAAGTCCACATGAGAATTCATACTGGAGAGAAGCCTTTCACTTGCACTCAGTGTGGAAAGAGTTTTACACGTAAAGAAACCCTTAATGACCACATGAGAGTTCACACCGGAGAGAAGCCTTTCACCTGCCCTCAGTGTGGGAAGAGTTTTGCTAAAAAACAAAACATTAAAGTCCACATGAGAATTCACACTGGAGAGAGACCTTACTCATGTCTTTGGTGTGAGGAGAGTTTTACTTATCAAAGAGTCCTGAAACAGCATGTGAAAACTCATTCTCGAAAGGAAATACAGTGTTCCTCTGTGTATTAAGAGGGTTACAAGATACAGCAGTTTCAGAAGTAACCTGCATATTCTGTGGAGGAGGACGTCTAATTTTTTAATTGTAATTTAAAATCATCACACTTAAAGATACACATGAAAAGAACATGCAGATGAAAGCCTCTTGAATGTGCTGTAGTTTTAATACTGTTTAAATACCACAAGTACTTTATAGACTTTTTTGTTGTTACTGGTAATGAAATCCCTTATTTTCATATTAACAATAAACCAATGTTGTGTTGTGTGAAAATTTAATTAGAATAGTGTCAGCAGCCTTTCACATCCTCAGGGTGTCCGTGGGGTTTTAAAAAATATTAAAAGTTGATCAATTTAGAGAAAATTAAGACCCTTAAAAAGTCTTAAATGCCATTTTCCAAGATATTAAATTCATCATCTTTTTATTATGTATATTTGTCCAAAGAGGTTGTATGCTAAAGTTTGCCAATGAGCTCAGGATCTGTTGAGCAGCAAATCCTCCAACATCTTGTTAGTCATCTGTGCTTAAGTCTCGACCCTTGATCAGTCAAACCTGACTCTGTGTTGGATGCAGGGTTGTCAAGTCCTTGTTTTTTTTCCACAGAATTGGGCTGCTTTTAAATTGTTGCCGTGGGTTTCATTTTCCCCCGTGGGTTAAAGGTTTTAAATATTGCATAAATTAAATTTGACTGAAATGCTTCTACTAAAACATGTTGCATTCTACCTGTGATAAAACTGTGCTAAAAGTTTTGTGAAGGAGGGCCACTAGTAGAAAGCCTTTGAGCTGTGTTTATGTTCAGTGTACATAACAGTGACTGTAAAATATGTATTTTAGGTGTGGAAATGACATATTTTGAATTTTTATATTTGGGATATTGTTGTTGTGCTACTTTGGGCTGTTTTTTTTAACTGGCATGGGCTAGGGATGCACAATTAAAATGATGTAACAATTGTGATCATTATTTTACCATCCATGATCATTCAGACTTGTTATGGAGCATTAAATCAAGCACTACGTAATCACAGGTAAACTGTCTGCCCAGTCAGGTGTTTGTCATGAGAAGTGTTGCACAAAAGAGCTATGGTTTGCAGACAGTTATAAGAGTTGATGTCACAAATACATCTTTTGAATATAACTGAACTCATTGTCCCGTTAGCTCTGAGAGCTTTATTTTCCCTCTTTAATAAGTTTTGTCAATTATTTTGTTTGTTGGTCTAATTCTTGTTTCTGGTTTCTCTTTCTAATAAAACTTGCACTGGGTTAGTCACTCAATTAATTCTCTTGTTCTTTGTTCCCACCCTTCTGAATTATGTTGCTTTGATAAGGAGTTATCACAAACTAAGACAGTTTAGTTGTGCTGTCTTAAAATCAGTATATAGTAAATACAAGTTAAAGTGTCACCAATGTAACTGGTTAAAACTTGAAGTGGCGTTGAGGTTTTAAAAGGCTCTCCATGATTCCTGTATACAGGTGCATCTCAAATTAGAATGTGGAAAAGTTCATTTATTTCAGTAATTCAACTCAAATTGTGAAACTCGTGTATTAAAAAAATTCAGTGCACACAGACTGAAGTAGTTTAAGTCTGGTTCTTTTAACCCTCTGGCCCTCTTCGTTTAGGAGTCACACTTGCCTCCTTCGCGGTCAAAAGTGACCTAAGCCTTGAAATGTAACTTTTTTTTTTTCTCAGGAAAATCAATGTAATATATTTTTGTTCAATAATATTTTTTGATTATTATTTATGATTTTTAGGGAATTTTATGACACTATGCAATATTTATACAATTTTAATGAGCTATTTTCTCCATTAGAATTAATATATATATTTCTAATATATATATATATGAAAAAAAATATCATTTAATATAAATTTCTTTATTCATTTAATATTTTTTAATAAATGCAATATTTCACATTAAAATAGAGTGAAGGCATTTAAAATCATTTTTTTTTAAGTGAGAATTGGTCCATCTGGAGGCATTAAAAAATAAAAACTTGTGTAATGTTGCGTAACCTCTTGTATTAGCAACCTATATAGATATATACAGAGGCTTTTGGATTCCCGTTGTTTTTTAGACATAATTTCTTAATTTTTTTAGGTTTTGCTATTAGATATATATCTAGACATTCTAAAAGACTACTTTTTGTCAAGGTTTAGATACTTTTGGTTAGATAAGTATCAGGTTTTACATTATGATTACAGTCAAACATTAAAATCTTGTTAGAAAGGGAACACATAGAAAGCATTTTTGTTACTCAGTATTTGATAATTAACAACAAAATAAGGAATAGATAGTGAAAATTCAAAACACTTTATATAAACATTTTGTAATTAATTGATATTTTATTCAATGCAATTCAATTAATGTTAACATATTTTCAAAATTTGCTCTGTTGCAGTTTTACCAGTTCATTTCTGTGTATATATGTAGGCTATATGTGTGTATGTATGCGCGTGTGTGCACGTGTGTGGGTGTCTATTTTGCACTCCTGATATTCTAGACAGTCACCCCTTGATTGCTGCACACTTTTTTTCTGACCAGTGGCTGATCTGTAGTTTGTACCACCAAAAGATTCACTGAGTTTTCACATTTTTTCGTATTTCCCATTCATTTCCTATGTCGGTCATTTTTGACCGCGAAGAAGGCAAGTGTGACTATCTTTTTTTTTTGACTCTTTAACATATCCGAATCATGTCCATGATTTTTTTTGTGTGTTCATATTGCTAATGTGACAAAAGTCACCAAGTGTCATCTCATTCCGATGAAGCTAAGATTTTTTAAATTTCAAAATAAAAAATTTTTCGGTCAAAAATGACCGAAGAGGGCCAGAGTGTTAATTGTGATGATTTTGGCTCACATTTAACAAAAACCCACCAATTCACTATCTCAACAAATTAGAATATGGTGACATGCCAATCAGATAATCAACTCAAAACACCTGCAAAGGTTTCCTGAGCCTTCAAAATGGTCTCTCAGTTTGGTTCACTAGGCTACACAATCATGGAGAAGACTGCTGATCTGACAGTTGTCCAGAAGACAATCATTGACACCCTTCATAAGGAGGGTAAGTTCACAGAGTGCTGTATCCAAGCATGTTAACAGAAAGTTGAGTGGAAGGAAAAAGTGTGGAAGAAAAAGATGCACAACCAACCGAGAGAACCGCAGCCTTATGAGGATTGTCAAGCAAAATCGATTGAAGAATTTGGGTGAACTTCACAAGGAATGGACTGAGGCTGGGGTCAAGGCATCAAGAGCCACCACACACAGACGTGTCAAGGAATTTGGCTACAGTTGTTGTGTTCCTCTTGTTAAGACACTCCTGAACCACAGACAATGTCAGAGGCGTCTTACCTGGGCTAAGGAGAAGAAGAACTGGACTGTTGCCCAGTGGTCCAAAGTCCTCTTTTCAGATGAGAGCAAGTTTTGTATTTCATTTGGAAACCAAGGTCCTAGAGTCTGGAGGAAGGGTGGAGAAGCTCATAGCCCAAGTTGCTTGAAGTCCAGTGTTAAGTTTCCACAGTCTGTGATGATTTGGGGTGCAATGTCATCTGCTGGTGTTGGTCCATTGTGTTTTTTGAAAACCAAAGTCACTGCACCCGTTTACCAAGAAATTTTGGAGCACTTCATGCTTCCTTCTGCTGACCAGCTTTTTAAAGATGCTGATTTCATTTTCCAGCAGGATTTGGCACCTGCCCACACTGCCAAAAGCACCAAAAGCTGGTTAAACGACCATGGTGTTGGTGTGCTTGACTGGCCAGCAAACTCACCAGACCTGAAGCCCATAGAGAATCTATGGGGTATTGTCAAGAGGAAAATGAGAAACAAGAGACCAAAAAATGCAGATGAGCTGAAGGCCACTGTCAAAGAAACCTGGGCTTCTATACCACCTCAGCAGTGCCACAAACTGATCACCTCCATGCCACACCGAATTGAGGCAGTAATTAAAGCAAAAGGAGCCCCTACCAAGCATTGAGTACATATACAGTGAATGAACATACTTTCCAGAAGGCCAACAATTCACTAAAAATGTTTTTTTTATTGGTCTTATGAAGTATTCTAATTTGTTGAGATAGTGAATTGGTCGGTTTTTGTTAAATGTGAGCCAAAATCATCACAATTAAAAGAACCAAAGACTTAAACTACTTCAGTCTGTGTGCATTGAATTTATTTAATACACGAGTTTCACAATTTGAGTTGAATTACTGAAATGAACTTTTCCACGACATTCTAATTGATTGAGATGCACCTGTAAATGCTGATGAACTAACTAGCTATTATTCACGTCACGATGGAAGCCACAAATTACGTAAGTGAGGACATTTACTGGGCCGCTGTGCCATATTATTATTTATTATAAACCATGCTTGTTTGTCATGAAGTGTCTGTTCTTAGTTTGTTTTGCTGTGAGCGCTGTCATGATGTGTTTGATCACATTAAACATTACATTTGTTGGTTTTGTGCACAGACCGATTGTGTGATGATGCATTTGTAATCAGGATTTTCATTTGGCTTCAGTTTATATATATTTTATTATGGTGATATCAGTCGCTCTCGCTGCACTGTTTTCATGCAATTCTGAAATGCGGTTGCACACCGGACTAGAAGCGGAGTCCAGCGCCACGTCTAGAGCATCTCGCTTATGGCACACCAGATGCGGCACGTTCAGTTCAAGATGGCAGTTCAAAACCTTTAATCTATCCTCCAAACAGTTAAAAGTTTGCTTAAAGGCTGAGCAAATGGTGTCAAACAGTTTGAAGTTCGGTGACTGAAATAACAGAGCAAACCGAACGAGAAAGTGCAATCTATTGCAGTCCATAGTATAGGCGTTCCTCCTCCTAAGCACGTGCATTATTAGTGCCACAGAAAGACAAACGTTTTGCTGAAAAATGCACAATGCACAATCTCCCAGCCAAGGATGAAGTCATTATATACATTAAAAATAATTTGGGACAAATATAATGTAATTTAATGGAAAACTATGTGAGAGGCGCGGCTGGATTATGAACAGCGCCAGACAGTCGCCCGGACGTGGTGCGGCGCAGCACTGCGCTTCTTGTCCGCCTTAAGACTACATTAGGAATTATCAAAGATGACTTTTAGAAGATGACACAGAGATGAGAGCGTTTCTTTTTTCCCCCGACAAGGGGAGAGGGAGAGGGCCTAGGTTCAAAAGTCACGGTTCACTACTGCTATAGAGTAGTATTGCATTCTTCATATTTTCAAAGAGTGATTAGTTTTACCATAGTTATAAAATAAAGATACAGCTTTACGATTCTCTCAGAATACAGCCAAGCTCCTGGAGGCGCACCGTGAGTGGAGCTAAAGAGTGACGAGCTCTTGAGTGCTGATTGCCAACAAAACACAGACATTTGATGCCGTTTCACTTACCGTCTGCAGTTCAGAATCACGAATAGGATCTTTTATCGATGGTACCACTCCATCAAATCCAGCACTGAACTGGGCCTGGTTTATAAAATGTTCATCAACAAAAACTTGCAAAACTCCGTTGCTGCCCCTGGAAAAACGAACTGCATCCACTGTTTACTTAACGCTGGGTTCTTTGGGTAGCTGAACAGGGTTATCTTTCCCTTACAACCAAAAACACACTTCTTTGGAGACATTCTGCCCGAGCAAGTCTCGCGCAGTGCTGCTGAATGAAGCGCTTTGGTGGGCACGCTCTTGCTCTCGCTCTGGTCGATGTATGCACGGGCGTGCTTTTCTGATAGAATATACAATAATGACTGGGTGAGAATGAAATTGAGATAGGATGGAATCAGGTGGGGTAAGTATAGGAAAAACTACCAAAAAAAGGAAAAAAGATAATGATGAAGACTTAGTAAGTAGTGATGGTGATAGTGAAAGGGAATCACTATAAATGAAGGGGAGGAATTCAAAATTATGTGTATGCAGGGGTACAGAGTAAAAAGTGTAAAACCAATTGCATTAACAAATTAGTTGAGAAAACAAGCAGGTGAGATCAAGTGGGCAAAAGTACTTCAAGATGGAGCATTGATGGTAATATGTAATAGTGAAGAGCAGAGCTGCACATGCTGCACCTGAACTAGATGGCTGAAGGACTGAAGTACCTCTGCTCCTGCAATTTAAATTACCCAGGTGAAAAAAAAGTGCTGTACAATAGAAGCAATCAAAATCAACAATAGAGCAATAATATGTACGTGCTATAACAAGTCTCAGTTAACCCAATGCAGTACACATAGCAAACAGAACAATCAGTTAGAAACCAAAACAAATGGAGTACAAGTCTTAAATGGTCACGTTTAAAAATAATAAAATAAAAAAAATATAACAAATAGATAAAATAGAATTAGAATAGAGAGTGCTAGAGTTAGAGGGTCAAATAAAGATGGAAGAGATGTGTTTTTAGCCGTTTCTTGAAGATGGCTAAGGACTCAGCTGCTCTGATTGAGTTGGTCAAGTCATTCCACCAGGAGGGAACAGTTATTGAAAAAGTCTGTGAAAGTGATTTTTTACCTCTTTGGGATGGCACAATGATGCGCCGTTCACTTGCAGAATGCAAGCTTCTAGAAGGCAATTCATTTAAAATGTAATTGTCAAAATTCCCTTTATACGATATAATTAACTACATGTTTATGGTGTCTTTAAATAGTATAATCAAGTACATATGTCATTATTAGCACTTTGTTCCACAATATAGCACTTCAAGTAGTTTAGGCTAAAAGAAAACTTACTGTTAAGTTGTGAATTTTGGTACACTTCTAAACACATTCTAAAATTACACCTATTTTGTAGGCACTTCATGAAGCTGTTGTTTTCCATCATTAATAAATTAATTACTTGAATGTTAGAAATAATACATTTGATTAAATTTACTGTAAATATAATTGATGTAAATGTAAACACCCATAGATTGAAAGGATAAGTACCCTATTACCACATAGATAAAACAATGCAGCAGAGGTATGGTATGTAATGTACAAACAAACAAAACAGTATCTCTTTCTTCAAAAATACTTTAATTTTTTTGTGACGTACAACAAAATTCCTTCACACACCACACAAGTCCAAATGGGCCTTGATACATTTCTACTGTATTTTTCATGAAAATCCAAATAGAACTTAGTGATAGTATATATAAAAATCCACTAAAATTTTATGTAAAGGGATCGTAGCACACTTTTTTTGAGCAATGCAATCATTAAACATTTCTGATGTACTTTATATAAATACACATCAATTTAAGTGTTAGTGCTAATTAGTGTATTTATACTAAGTGTATACGTTGTTTCAATGTACTAAAAATCAATTTAAATATCAGGGGTATTTAGTATACTTTTGCAATTGCACTAAAGTACTATTGAAATAGAAATATACTTTTAATTATTGTATTTATATTGTATAACTTTTTTATACAGGGTTTCTGCAGGATTTTTAAGCTCAAATTTAAGACTTTTTAAGACCTTTTTAAGACCTGCACAAATAAAATTAATACCATATGAGCGGGGTAGCGCAATGGCTCCATATTAAACTGTAAAATGACTGTAAAAAGCATAATTTACAATTCAGATACAAGTTTTCACAAAAACAAAAAGTTTTGTAAAATAAACTTTACATTTCAGCCTTTACACCATTTTTAAGAAAATGGATAAATCAAAAGTGTTAATATTGATTTCAACAATTATTATCAATAAATTATTATATAAATTAAATAACATGAATTAGGGGTGTGCAAAATTGGCAAAAAATTATATCTTGATATTTTGTGGGATTTTATCGATAACGATAATAAGACGATATTTTGCTGAGTGTGTTATTGTGCTGGTATCTTAAAGATTACCATGGACAGCTGACTCCTGAATTTTTTTGATATTCTTCATATTCTGTGTGGTCAGTTCACAGCAGTGATAGAAATCAGTCTTTTCCAACAAGTTTTATGGGCATTTTTACCTTTAAGCCATTTTTTCTAAAAGTGTGCATAATCTTTTAAGTTAAATTCTTGCATTTGGGCTGTTACCAAGCAAATGAAATCAGTATCAACAAAATTTATCTTTGCAATGCATCTGAAGTGGCATTTAGATGTATTTACACACTCTTTAATGCAGCTCAGAGGTACATAGAATGCTAACCTGCACAGTTACAAATGCATAAATAATGTTTTGATATTTGAAACATAAAACGTTGAAAACTGATGTTTGAAATTATTTTAAAAATATGAATATACTTTAAATGTGAAATTAAAACGGCCAATAGGTGGCAGTAAGTCAGCGTTAATAAGTGAGTCATTGCGACTGAACCGAATCATTTAAACCTTTGATTCATTCAGGAACGAAACACCGCATGTTGCTCAGAGATGCAAAACAGTGCTGTGGCTGTGTTTGGAATTATTTTTGTTGTAGAAATAGAGCAAAAACAGCCAATATGGTGTCTAAAACGTAAGTCTCTTAAAATTAACTTCTTGTTTATTGAACTGCTGCATAAAATCAATATCACATTTGTAATCATGCTGATTTTTGGAGAACAAAAATGGCACTCTTTGTGTGATATTAACTATATGAAATGATATAAATATAGGCTATACATTTTCTGCCCCCATATCTTAAATTATGTGATCAGTCTAAATGTATTTTAATAGACTGAATCGCACGCACTCTAGTTTAAGCTATGTTAACTGATTCATTCTCTGTCAGCAGGTGTCTCGTTTGGCTGAAATATAAGAGTTTTCCCGGTAAAGACTGAACACAAAGCAGCGCGGCACCGGACTTTGAACTTGCAGCGCTCATGTTTATTTAATCAAATCATAGCCTTTTGAAGTTTAATCGTCGCATTCAGCCATATCGCAATTCTTGTCGTTCCGTCTCCAAATTTAAGACCTCTTGAAATCATAATTAAGACTTTCTTGTACAATTTAAGACTTTTTAAGGCCTTAAATTTGATACAACTACATTTAAGACTTTTTAAGACCCCGCGGAAACCCTGTTATAATCTAAGGCTATGGCTGTAAGTCAGTTGTAGTTGTGTTTCTGCGCATCTCTTTTTTCTGTTCTTGTTTTTAATCATTAATGCTCAATAATCACTTAATTATCTTATTAACTTCATAACTGATTCATTGTTAGTTTTAACACTCTGTAGTGCAGATTATATGAACAGTAAGGTTTTTTTTTTTTTTTCTTTTTTTAAATAGTCTACAGATTTCTGTACCCTTCGTTTTGCAATGTTCTCTGTTTGTGCTTTGTTTGGATACTGTTTCAAGGTAAAAATATTTTGAGAACTATGAGAAAATAATTTAGACGACATCTCTGGTCCTGAAAATGATTGCGGTGGTCTATCAGAAGAACAGAAAAACTGGTTCCTCTGCCACTGGACACAGGTGAGTTCACTTAAAGCAAATCGTGGTTATTACCACAAATCGTGTGGAAAGGTATGAAAGATATCACCAGTTACAAGACACCATCCCCCAGCACTCTGGAGAATCAACAACTGGCAGACGATCTGAAAATTCTATTGCAGGTTTGAAAAAACACCCCACACCTCTCCACACAACCATTAACACCTCCAGCAACCCCTCTCTCCTCTTGGCTTATATTGAAATCCTCCAACATTTTTCTTTACAAATCCTTGTTTTGTACTTCTGATTTGTGACTGGTGTTTTGTTTTGCTCTTTTCTCCGTGCTTGCTACACTATGCCTGCATTCTACGTCATTCACTGGAATGCCACTCTCTCGTGAACATGCGTACAACAGTTAGCGGAAACTAGAGATTACTGTTTATAAAGTTTTCAATATGGATATTTTCTCACACAAACATCGAACATGCACATGAAATCAAAACCATAAAAATGATTAATCTCTTGCTTCTTAAAGGTGACATAACACACAGTTTCATGTTCTCATGTTAATCTTTAGTACCTATAGAGTAGTACTGCATCCTTCATATCTCCAAAGAGTCTTTAGTTTTATCATATTTATAAAAGAAAGATACAGCTTTCCGATTTCTCTCCGAAAAAAGCCGAGCTCCTGGAGGCGCGCCGTGGTCGGAGCTAAAGAGTGACGAGCACTTGCGCCGATTGCCAACAAAACACAGACATTACCGTTTGCAGTTCTGAATCATGACCGGGATCTTTTATCACTGGGACCGCTCCATCTTTCATTATCAAACGATGTGCAAATCCAGCGGCGAACAGGGCCTTGTTTATAAAATGTTTGTCAACAAACACACTTGAGAATTCCGTTGCTGCCCCGAAAAAACAAACTGCATCCACTGTTTACGTAATGCTGGGCTCTTCGGTAAGCTGAACAAGGTTATCTTTCCCTTACAACCAAAAACACACTTCTTTGGAGACATTCTTCTCTCGAGAGTCCCGTTCAGTGCAGCCGAATGAAGCGCGTTGATGGGCGCGCTCTTGTTCTCATTCTGGTTGATGTGTGCGCGGGAGCGTTCTTCCGGGAGAAATGCCCATACAAGGAGTTCCACCCTTCATTACGTAACCAAGAGCCAAGCTCGAAAAAAACTCTCAGAAACTTGTAAGAAACCCCGAAGTGTGTATTTGGCACAGAAATAAATACTCTATTCTATGTCCAAATCATTTTTTTGAAATTTTGGCCATGTTTAGCATGAGAATCCAACTCTTTAACAATGTAAATAACTCAATGTGCATGAAATTGCATTAGACCCCCCCCCCCCCCCTTTAACTCAGTGGGAAATAAATATCAAACACAGATAGAAGAAATAGGAAGAGACGGCAAGCCTTTTGGTAGCTGGAGTAAAAAATTAAGAGAACCAGGCGCTTGCTTCTGCACGCTGTGCTCGAGAAAGCTCATATATGCAACTAGCGGTAAAAAAGTGCTACCACATCACGAATTAGACCCCGGTCATAGAGCAGCTGTTCGTGCTCTCCAACACACAACACGATTACCGGGAGCAACAACCACAGCTGACATACCAGCGTCAATGACTGACCGTTTTTGCGATTTGAAAATACGTGTGTGCACGTTCATTGCAGAACACGATTTATCATTCACGATCTCTCAGCCGCTTGTAAATCTGTGTAAAAAAATAGCTGAAGACAAAAATGCTTTGACAAGACTGTCCGTTTCAAATCAGCATGCCAGTTATGTAAATACACATGGCATAGCACCAGAGTTTAAGAAACGTCTGTCTGAGAAGCTCAAAAACTGCATGTTTTCGCTGAATATTGATGAAGCTTCTAGCCAAAGCCTGGACAGAATTCTCAATGTCCTTGCTTTTTTGATGATGATGTGATCAGAGTAACAACCCAACATATGGCAAGCAGGAAAGTTAATATTGCTAATGCCTCAGCACTTATGGTGGAACTAAAAGATGTCCTGCAATCTTATGGTCTTAAATGGAAACAAGTCACCAGTATTCTACTGGACAATTGTGCAGTCATGAGGGGAAAGAAGACTGGACTTGAGACGCAAGCAAGAAAGGAGAACCCTTACCTCCTAGACATATCTGGAGACACTGTCCATATGGTGTCCAATGCCGCCAAAGCCCTCATGAGTCCGTTTAGCTCAGAAGTTGAAGATTTCTGCTCTGATGTATATTATGATACTGAGAAGTCACCAAAACAGAAGGAGATTTTTTCAGAGTTTCAGAGTCTGCTCCATCTACCTCCCAAGAGCTTGATCAGACCGATCAACAACAGATTTCTTCAGATGCTGGAGGTGTGCAACAGGCTGAATGAACTCCTGGATGTACTGGTGGTGCACTACTACCATGTGTTGGATCCAAGTGAAGAACATAAATACAGGTAATACAAATCATGTAATATAAACCAATTTATGTTAAGTACTTTTAATGCACTGCATCTGTTAATCTGTAGTACCGTATTGACCCGAATTAAAGACGACCCTGATGGAAAGTTGGAAAAAATTGGAAAAAGTCTTTTTGAAAACCTAATGTTATTTTTTTCTCTCTCTCTTTAAAACACATTTTTTTCTTAAATTATTTTCATATTGCATATTTTTCTTATTTTAATTTTTGTTTTGAAAGTATGGTAAATACTGGTAAAATGTACCAACAATGACACTGAAAAATATACACTTTTTGATATAGGCTACCATAAAAATAACAGGTAGCCCATCTGAATTATATAACATTTAGGCTATCCATCTCATAGTAGCCCACCAAAATTTTATTAACAATAGAAGTGAAATCTTATTGTAGTCTTCAAATCTGGGTACTGTCTTATGTTTTAAAATCCCTTGCAGAGGAAGTTTGGTCCCATCAGACTAACACGACAGTCATGACTCGTGCCGCTGTAAGCTTTTCTTTTTCTTTTCTTTTCACTCGCGATCTTTACAACACACATTACATTAAGTATTTCACGGCACACTCGTTTTAAGCGTGTTTGGCTCCACTTATTGTTGTGGGTGTGTTATTGACATGTCAAAGTCTAGACCCTGAATATAAGACGACCGCGTTTTTTCAGATGTATTTCCTAGAAAAAAACATTGTCTTATATTCGGGTCAATACGGTAAGTGCATTGCTTGTAGGCTATAAAGCTGTATGTAATGACGTGCTGCCTTTTAATCCACAGTTTAGAGTGGTTAGGTTTTATTTATGAATGAGCAAATCAGCAGTGAAACAATGTCATCATAATGTGTATATGCATGAATGTGTGTGGGCATGCGCCTGTGTGTGCGCGCGCTACAGAAGGCTTTTTAATCAAGTGCTTGAAAGAAATGAGGTGACAGTTGAGGAAAAGGCTAGAATAGAAGTTCTTCAACAAAAACAAGCCACAGCATCCAGAACACAGCTTAACCAGAAACGGAAGACTCGGATCTCTGTGCTCTTCACAGAGTTTGAAAGACTGAAGGTCATGGTCGACTTGTTCAGAGGTATCATGTATGAGCAGGCAAAGTCATTGCAACTTAATATAAATGTAATAATAATTATTAATTGTGGTTATGATGACAGGTAGTTGTTTTGGACAAGGTACAAATGGAACAATCAAGTCTCTTCTACAACAACAACCAACTTTAAGAAATTCTATCATATAGTTAATAACTGAGTCATCTAGTTGTGAGTTTTAAGAAAAAATGTTGAATCTGAAGTTTTTTTTTTGTTGTTGTTGTTTTGTTGAATGTTTGCAGGTGTCCTTCCAACATTTCAAGTGTTTGTCAAAAAACATGAAAAGCCCATGGTGCACTTGTTGCATGTCGAAATGGTGGCCCTTGTGAGAGAGCTGCTCAGCAAATTTATGAAGCCAGAGGCTATCCCGCTGAGTGCTAAGGAGATCCTCAAGGTCGATGTCCGGAGTAGAGATTTACAGCTTTCAAACAAAAGGCTTTGTGTTGGAAGGTTCTGCTATTCTGCCATGAACAAGGCCTGTGGGAAGAGAAAAATATGGGTTGGAAATCTCTACAACTCTCTTAGAGAAGGGTACATAAAATCAGCTGAGTTCCTACTCAAAAATCTTCCCCTGGACAACAAAACAATCACCTCACTCTCTGCTCTGACTCCATGTCTTATTCAGTGTGACTCTGTCTGTGGAGCTTTTATGGCATTAGGAGAGGCCTTGCCTAATGTTGTTCCACCAGAAGAGGTCGGTCAATTAGAGGAGGAGGTTCGGGCATACCAGATTGATTTAGACCTTGTACCTCATGCCCAGGTCTACGTTGAAAAGGATAGCCGAGTGGATGTAGACTGGTGGAGCCGTGTTGCATCTTTGAAAAATCCAGAGAGAGGTGTGAGGTATCCCACTCTGGTTAAGCTGGTTAAAGCCCTTCTTTCTATTTTCACAGGCCCCCTGGTAGAGGGATCATTCAATTTAATGGATGATATCCTCGGAGCTCCTTGAATGTGGAAACTTATGAGAGCCTCGCAGTTGTTAAGTCCACAATGAAAGCCAGGGACTGTACAGCCTCAACTATGACCATAGACCAGCCTTTGAGGCAGTCCTGCCTGTCATCGTACCAAAAATACCAATTGCACTTACAAAAAAAAGAAGGAGAGTGAACAGGCACTAAAGCGGAAAAGGATGAGTGAGGCCACAAGGATGCGATCATCAGAGGTGGCAAACAAACTAGTTCAACAGGCCAGGAAAACCAAAAGGCCAGTCAAAGCCTCCTCTGCTGGACCTTCCAACGTGTCCTCTTCCTCCTCTGGGACAGCCAAACGACCACCCTCCTTTGGGACAGTCACCACCTCCTCTGGGTCAACCAGACTTTCTCCCTCTTCTCAGCCAGCCACTATCTCCTCTAGGCCACCCACTTCCGCCTTTGGATCAGCGACCTCCTCTAGGCCACCCACTTCTGCCTTTGGACCAGCCACCTCCTCTAAGCCACCCACTTCCACCTCTGGACCAACCAGGTTCTTTCCTCTCTTTTATGGCCCAAACAAAGCCTCCCCTACCTCCTTTGCACCAGCCTCATCAACTGCCCCTGCAAATATGTTAAAAAGGAGGAGTTCTGAGGACTCAAAACCCAATCAAAAAAGAAAGAAGAAATAGATCAGAAACAGATCACTGTAAGCTTCAACTTAACAGTTCTTGGAGCACTTTAAGGTTTTTTTTTTTTTTTAATTGACTGGAACTGTAGTTTTCTGTAACTGTATTTGTGTATTATTTGTGTATTTTCTATTTTGTATTTATTTACCATTATTGAATTTACCAGTTCTTGGAGCATTTTAATGTTTTTGTTGTTGTTAATTAAACTAAACTAGTTTACTGTATTAAACTGTCTTTGTATGTTTCCTTTTTTATATTAAATTCCTAGTATTTAATTTGCCACTATTTACTTTGAACAAAACAATTTCAGAAATTTCATGTGTTAGATTGTAGGTCATCTTGTACCCTATCAAGGACAAAGCTAGCCAGCAAAACTTGATATCAAAAGCATCCTAAATGTTATGTGCGTTTTCTACCATATTGAAGTGAATAACCTTTGTTTGTATTGCTGTTTCAAATAGCCAACCTTAATCTGTAGTCTGAGCCTGTCAAGGTTTAATGGCAATGGCAGATACATTGCTAGTTAGTTTCAAGGAAAATCATTTTCAAATAATGTTCTTTTTTTATTTGCCAAATAACCCTGTGTATGTTGCCATCACCACCTGCCCCCCGCCCCCAGAAAAAAGTTCAGGCTCAGGATTTTTTTTTTTTTGCTTTAACCCCTGAAAGAAATACAAATGTGTTTTCTGGCTTCTTTTGTTGCTATAACAACAGCTGCAACAGTAACCTAGCGCTATATGCTGTAGAAATTACGAGAAAGAGTAAAAAAAATTAAAAAAAAAAGGTAAAAAGTTGGCTCTTGCGTTGGCTTTTGAAGTTAACAGGAAGGGTAACGTCGGTTCACAATGACGTTTGTGGGAGCACGACATTATACGGGGAAGGAAACAGTATGGTGCTTACAACAATTTAGTCCAGGAGCTCCGGTTAGATGACTCCGGTTGGCATAATTTAGACTAGATAGAGTTTTGTGCTCATATCATACAATTCCTTGTGCTCTGAAAGCCGATCTATCTACCGGCTATCTTCTCCATTTTTCTTGTTTTTGTTATGGAAACAATTCGCCACTCTCGCTTTCTAGGATTATAATGTAAAACAGACGCTGGCAGCTTCAAAAAAGACGCCAAGTGTGAACATAGCCTAAGGCTGCATTTACACTGCAGGTCTTGCCCAATTCTGATTTGTTGACTATATCTGTAGTGCTTAACTGTCCATTTAAATTGTGTGGTGTAACTTTAGGAATGGTTATGCAAATACTCACCACTGACAGTTTTTGCACGGTTTATGTCACTGATCATCTCAGCCAGGTATTTGTGAACCCTGAAGAGGTGCTTGCTTATGTCCTCTGAGGTGACCTCCTTTTTTAAGTGTCTGAGTCAGACACTCTGTTTGGCATACTGAACACACAAACAAACACAGAAATTGAATCTCAAGTATTGATGATCAGTGTTTATCACATAATTGGTAAATACAAAGTTGTTTGCGTTAGTCTGTGAGCCTCACAACATGTTATAAAGGGTGAAGTACTGTTTTGAATGACAAAGTTAAACACTCTGTGTTGACCTGGAAAGGAACAAAGGAACAAAACTCATGTCTTTTACAAGGAAAATAAAACATGGTGAAATGTTGTATATATGCTTGGTTTTGAGTTCTGTCCGTTTCAAATCCTACCACAAACATTGCAGTATGATTAGCATAGCATGCTAAAGTGCACATACATGAGTAAAGCAGAGGCAAAGTTTGAGAAGGAAATTCTCACACAAATGTGCATTGCTGTTGAATTATACTATAAAATATTTAAGTCCAAGTTAAATAATGTGTAGACCTTAACCTTAAAGGGATAGTTCACCCAAAAATGAAAATTCTGTCATTAATTACTCATCCTCATGTCTTTCCAAACCCATAAGACCTTTGTTCATCTTTGAACAAATGGTCTGATGAAGAGCTTTTAAGCTCAAAACGTCACCTGTGGTGAGAACATAAATATATATATTTTTTTACTTTACTTTTGAAGCTGTGGTGTGCCAACCCTCCAGAGACTGCAGTACTTTACAAATAAAAGCTTTTCTAAAGATCCAGGACTTTATAAAAACTGCATCTATAACAGATTACTGGCATATTAAAAGTGATAATGCCAATATATAATGTAATATTTTTGAGTTCTAGGATTTTTTTAATAACACAGCTATGTCATAATTACTCAACCCCTATTCGACATGGCCTTTTTTAGTCACTTATTTGTATGGTGGGGAACAAAATGGTCTTAAAACACAATTAAACCTTTATAAACTCACATACTGTTATAAACTCACATACTGTTACACATACATACAGTTCGCCCATGCATGTGCTGAAGTTGAGTAGAAAATAGGACAAAGTCAACATACAGTAGCTCCCACAAAAGCTATAGAGAATAAAGAAACTATAGAGAAGATATAATTTTATTATTTTAGAAAGTCTAAGGCTATATGAAGATTTCCAAGACATTTAAAGTTCCTAGAGACACAGCTGGCAGCCTTATTCCTTAGCTTAAATGTTTTGTACCAGAAAACCTTTCAGGTTGTTGAAGAAAATGCACAATATCATAAAATGTTTGATCAGAACTGAGGAAAAACCTGCAATGAATAGGCATAGACTTTCAAGATGACCCAATGAAAGGTGGAAAAACATTTCAATACAGAGTATAAGATGAACACAGGACAAGCATGGCATTCATGTTGGGACATCTTACCGAATGCCACTCTTCACCAAGAAGAACATAAAACACTGACTTGAAAATGGTCAAATTAATTTAGATAGACCTGTGGAGTTCTGGAAGAATATTTTATGGAGTGGTGTCACCAAACTGGTCTTTTTGGACCCATGGATCAGCAGTATGTCTGGTGCAAAAAAGGCAA
This sequence comes from Spinibarbus caldwelli, assembly GCA_039654775.1. Lineage (NCBI taxonomy): Eukaryota > Metazoa > Chordata > Actinopteri > Cypriniformes > Cyprinidae > Spinibarbus > Spinibarbus caldwelli. The sequence goes on from CM077229.1 coordinate 25,557,198, forward strand.
AACTTATGAGCAAAAGAACACAATCTCCACAGTCAAACAGTGAGGTGGACCAGTCCTGTTATGTGTGTGTTTTTGTTCCAATTTTATGCAGCCCTATTCTGGAGCAATGTATTGTTTTATGGGTATTTTGTGTGCTGAATAATGTGTCTTATGTTACAACTGAACTTCATTCACTAGACAGATTTGGCAGTTGTACCTCTGATAGCGGATACTTTTTCAGGAGTCAGAGGTGGTTTTGCCTCAGCAGCCTTTTTTGCATTACATTTCATGCCTGTAACACACCTCTATTTGAGAACTGTGGTTCCCCATATAACAACGGCCAGACTCGGGCAGAACTTTGAGTCACCCTCAATTCTTCTGACAATGTCCTATTTTTCTCTGGGTATCATGACTCCATGTCCTAGATGCTGAAAAAATAAATCCAGAATTATACGCAGAACAGAAAGACATAATCTTAAACTGCAGTATGCAAACTTAATGTTTAAAATTAACAAAATGTATTTAATGAGTGAGTAAATCAACTAATCATCCAAAATGTGTTTTTTTCCTTATCCTGCATCACTGTGGTTAGCCCAGGGGCACATCGGGGAAATCAGCAATGGCATGGAATTTTTTGCCTGTTTGTGTTTTGTCCGTTAATGCTTGGCATGCGTACGTAGTTCTTCATATGGCGACACAGGGCAACTAACACCCTGCGGATCACTACATACTGTGGATCTGTGAATCTATGCTGTCGTCTACTTAGTTCTGCATTGATCCTTTTACAAAATAGCGTAAAGCGGCACACACTTGTAGGCTTGGGGAGAAAGTGCCTGTTTCGGTCTGTCTTGTGTTGAGTGTCAGATGCTACCAAATCTGTTCATCTACGAACATGCAGCTCTTCATTATCAATCACAAGCTCATCAATCTGGCTGCCCTCTATTTTTGACTATTATTCATGTGCAGAGGCTTACATATTCATGAGCAGAGGCTTCCATAAATATTTAGTTGGGATGTTACATTTAAATGTAAAGGTGCAATGCAAAAAAATATTTAGTAGTTTGTAAGTTGTAACTTAGGCAATGTTTTTACACGAAGGCACCTCATGAAACTGATTTTGCACATGCTTCGTAACGGTTTAATGATCTACACCAAAATATTCAATATATTCAAAATATTCCGTTTTTGGATGCAACCTTCCACTAGATGATTCAGCCTGAACAAGAAATCACACCAGGCACGTGCACACATAGACATCAAAGGGGGTTTGCGCATCTGCCCTTTTTCTTCCACGAGAGAAAGTGCTTTTTCTGGGGATTTTTTTTTTTTTTTTTTTTTTTTATAAATGAATATATCTATACAGTGGTGTGAAAAATTGTTTGCCCCCTTCCTGATTTTTTTTTTTTTTTTTTTTTTGCATGTTTGTCACACTTTAATGTTTCAGATCATCAAATAAATTTAAATATTAATCAGATATAACACAAGTAAACGCAACATGCAGTTTTTAAATGAAGGGTTTTTTTATGAAGGGAAAACAAAATCCAAACCCACATGGCCCTGTGTGAAAAAGTGTTAGACCCCAGAACAACATCCAAAGAACTGCAGGCCTCACTTGCCTCCGTTAAGGTCAGTGTTCATGACTCCACCATAAGAAAGAGACTGGGCAAAAATGGCCTGCATGGCAGAGTTTCAAGACGAAAACCGCTGCTGAGACTTTGGAGTGGCCTAGTCAAAGTCCTGACCTGAATCCTATTGAGATGCTGTGGCATGACCTTAAAAAGGCGGTTCATGCTCGAAAACCCTCCAATGTGGCTGAATTACAACAATTCTGTAAAGATGAGTGGGCCAAAATTCCTCTACAGCGCTGTAACAGACTCGTTGCAAGTTATCACAAACGCTTGATTGCAGTTGTTGCTGCTAAGGGTGGCCCAACCAGTTAATAGGTTTAGGGGGCAAACACTTTTTCACACAGGGCCATGTGGGTTTGGATTTTGTTTTCCCTTCATAATTAAAAGCTTAATTTAAAAACTGCATGTTGTGTTTACTTGTGTTATCTTTGATTAATATTTAAATTTGTTTGATGATCTGAAACATTAAAGTGTGACAAACCTGCAAAAAAATAAAAAATCAAGAAGGGGCAAACAATATTTCACACCACTGTATATGTGTGCGTATGTTTGTTTCTGTTTGTGCACAGCTTTCCCTAGCACACATTGATCGACACATGCACATCACAGACAGAGAGCCGCAGAAATGAAGCCCTCTCTCCCTTTCCAGTTGTGTTTGTCTTGGTGTGGAGGTGAGTGGTGATGAATAACAGACTAAGCTACCTGTGCCTCGAATTTGCAGCTAATTATCCAAAAGACAAAAGGCAAATATAGTTCATTTGTCTTGCTAACATCCATGACTCATGAGCTGCCATGTAGTAAGTTAGCTACTAAGGCAATATGTCATGGGCATACAGGCTATCTTAATGGAGAAACGACAGCTGAATACAGTAAAATAACGCCATCAGAAACGCCAGACTGATATGCACTGATATGCAAATCAGACGTTAAGTAATTAAAATGCGCATAAAAGTTGCATACATTTGACACAAGGCATTGCAGATGAATAGGATAAACAAAATAACAAAATATATACTTGAAACTTGTAGCATAGAAAACATGCACATTGTGGCTTAGTTTCTTGTTGTTGCCTGTTCTTGTGATAAAATTAGTGAATGCTAAAGATGTGAAATGATTTTGTAGACATCTGCTGAAAAATGAAACATGAAACAACTGTTTTTGTTCAGTGCTGAGTTCTGCAAGCTCACAAATCCTATCATTATAACAAACAAAGTCTAGACAGGGTGTAAATAAGAGATTCATTGAGCAGTGTAGAGAGCTTTGTTAATTATAATTGAACTTTGTGAGATCGCGATTAATTAAGGAAAGTGACAGCTTTTAATGATTATTTATTTAATACAACAGTTCAATAAACAAGAAGTTTATATTAATTGCCGGATTTTTATTTTGCCAATATATATTACATTCAAATTCCTCATCAACAATATCACTGTAAAGCAAACAAACCCACAATTAGGCCTTTCCAAAACCTATAAGCCTTAAAAATAATTCAAGCAATCTTTACTGAAGGTTCCTACGCAGTCTTATGGAAAACTGCAACTACTGCTGTCTCAAACAAAAAAAAAAAAAGAGTCAGAACTCTTTGGAATATAGGGATTCCTAGTGAACCTCTGTCCCCATCAAGAGGGTCACATTGATCAGCAAGCTACTGGAAATGATTTTGCTCCAGTGGAAACTGGGAATTTGGAACATGATCTCTTTCATGCCACTGGAAGAGAGTATGTGCATGTGATGCAGTTTGAGATGACTGACTTGGGGATGGACTTGCAGTCGAGGCAGGTCAGTTAGCTCATCAAAAATATCCTGGATTGCAGTTAGTGGTGAGTGCTTCAAAGTCAGGCAGCCTCGAACCAAAATTTGATGGGGTGTCAAAATTCATGGTTGTTCCACTGCGCAGCAAACAATAGAGGGTCTCTGTTAATTTGGGGGATGTACACAACATGTACACAACATTTTGTAATCCTCAAGAAATACAAACAATTCATAATATGCAATTGTAATCCCTCTTCAAAGGTCACCCCAAAGTCTCTCTACACGTTGGTTGTGTGCTTCTTCCTATTATAGCACTCCCTTGTTCAAATTATCTGTAGACATCTGTAAATACACAGACAAAATTATTCTCACCACCGTAGTTGCATCTCACCCAAGAAAGGAACACCATACTTTTGAACAGCATCCATAAACAGACTGTTGTGCTGCAGTTATTTGTTGATCCCTGCAGCATCATGATCATTTGACTGAATCCTTCAATCCAAGCGATGACCGTCACTAAATGAATAATAGGAGCAATAATATTAGGTATAAATGCAATGAGGGAACAAAAGGAATAACATCTTTGATTGTAACATATATGATGTTTTCAGAAGTTCCAAGGAAACCTGGAAATAGAGGGTCTGGTACAGAAGAATAAATGTTGGATAGAGATGGACTATAAATGTTATTTAGAGAGAGGGAAAAATATTTTTTAAAAAGGAAAATGTGCAATTTATTTTAATAATAGGACATTTGTACACTAAATGTATTAAGCAAGGCCATAAAATATTGAAAAATTATATTTTATTCTTAGACATTTCTAAGAATTTAAAAGAGAATGTTATGTTTTATCTCATAGACAGAGGCATTTGCGGATAACACAAAGTCCCAGGAACCCAGAAGAAAGGTGGCGGACAAGGTGTTGCTGGAGACCCGAATTCCAGACATCAGACGCTGTAAAAAGTGTGAGAATGACTAGAGAGGCCGTACCTTTATCTTTCCTCACACGGACAGATATCTAAAGAGTACCTTCAATGGGGGAGTATAGGAACATGCCAACATGAAGTAACCAATACACTGCTATTGCTGCAAAAATTGATAAGGGATACAGTCCTTAGAAAAAAATGTAATGAAACCAAAAAAGGGACAAATTTGAATCAAAAAGCACACGGATGTTATGGAGGAAATGAAGTTTAATCAAATTTAATGAATAAATTAAATTTAACAAAAAGACCAACACCTTTGAGGTTCACATGCAAAGGTAACACTTTAGAATACTGTTTCTTACTTACTGCATAACTAATAAGGAATTATTGAAGAATTAACAGGTAATTATTCATTAACACTTAACTCACTACTGTTAACTACTAAGGAAGATGTGTTAACTAATCAGTATGTAATACAATTTTATGATTGTGTTAAGAGTTAGCTAATCAATAACTAATGTATTCTGTCATACCTCCTGAAGAACTACTATTAATTATCTACTAGTTAAGGTTTAAGAAAAATAACTATGAAATAACTACTACTGAACAGTTATACGCAAATAGTCACTATAATAATCAGGCTGTGGCCCACAAATAAAGTACTTGAGTAAAAGTACAGATACCCCAATAAAACATTACTCCAGTAAAATTATAAGTAGGCCTATTCATTTTCAAAATTACTTGAGTAAAAGGACAAGTACAAAGTACCACTACAGTAGCAACTTTGTTACAGTCCACTACTACTATTATTATCCTATAATGGAAATGAAATATGCATTTTGTTTGCTGCACACCCAAAAGGACTCATTACTATAATTGTGCATAAGTTCTTGCCTGTATGGTAAATAATTGATTTGTGTGCATTTTCAGTAGGAAATCTGCTTCAGAAAGGAACCCCAACTCCACTGTCTTGCCATAACTATCCAACTTACTACAGATACAGTACACTCTGTAAAATGGCGGTTTGTTTACTTATTTATTTATTTATTTATTTACCGAAACACTGGGATGAAGCTGTTGGGTCATATTTATTTTATTTTATTTTTATTTTTTTTAGTCTTGGGTAGTTTTTGTGTTGTATTAACACCTAACAGCACCACCCCCCTCTCCCCATTCTCACTGAGCGTGGGCATTATTTCATCCTCTTCAGGAGAAGGAAGTTGCAGCACCACTGAATTGGTGCATTTCTTTGGCAAAATACAGGTTTGTGTACATTTTATTTAATCTATAAAATCATTACTGTGCTTTAAATCAATTTATGTTATGCAAAACAACAGGTACGCAATGTCAGTTGCACATGCCTATTCCGTTTTACGTGATGTAAATGCCTGATCCTTTGCATAAAACAAATTATTTTATTTTTAAAGATACTAAATCTAAATACTTTGGATGTTAAAATATGTTCTCAGAGCTGAAATAAAGATTGTAAACAAGTTGTGTCATGTATTTTACAGAGTTTATGATTACTTTTATAGGGTTTTTTTAGAGTGTAAGTTTGATTTGAGTCAAAATGATGTAGTAATTATTATTTACTAATAAGTTCACTTTAGAATACTGTTTCAGGTTCGAAATAAGTCCTGCAGAATTATTTGATAATTCTTTATTAATTACTAATGGGTTCCCTATATTTTCCCTTTAGAATACTGTTTCAGGTTCTAAGTAATTCTTGCAGAATTATCTAATAATTCTTTATTAATTACTAATGGGTTCCCAATATTTTCACTTTAGAATAGGCCTACAGTTTCAGGTTCTAAATAAGTCCTACAGAATTATTTGATAATTCTTTATTAATTACTAATGGGTTCCCTATATTTTCACTTTAGAATACTGTTTCAGGTTCGAAATAAGTCCTGCAGAATTATTTGATAATTCTTTATTAATTACTAATGGGTTTCCTATATTTTCACTTTAGAATACTGTTTCAGGTTCTAAGTAATTCTTGCGGAATTATCTAATAATTCTTTATTAATTACTAATGGGTTCCCAATATTTTCACTTTAGAATAGGCCTACAGTTTCTGGTTCGAAATAAGTCCTGCAGAATTATTTGATAATTCTTTATTAATTACTAATTGGTTACCTGTATTTTCACTTTCCCTCAGTCCTTGTCTTACATACAGGAATTGAATTAATGGTAATGTGGTATATGCTGAGGAGGCACACATACAGTACTGCAGATAAAATATAAAAACTAAGGTAAGTTATCGCAGGGCACTGGAGTGGTGGTGGGGTTCCTATCAGAAACTGATTTCTTACAAAACACACTCACAAAACAATTAACTACACAGGCAAAACCTCTATAAAATGTACTGCATTTATTAATATTGCATTTTCATACTACTACTACTACTGTTAATAACATTTATATGAAAGGGTCACAACTCAATGTAATTGTGTATGACTGTTCATTAGTAGTTACTTCATAGTTGTTTTTCTTGAACCTTAACTAGTAGATAATTAATAGTAGTTCTTCAGGAGGTATGACAGAATACATTAGTTATTGATTAGCTAACTGTTACTTAACACAGTCATAAAATTGTATTACATACTGATTAGTTAACACATCTTTCTTAGTAGTTAACAGTAGTGAATTAAGTATTAATGAATAATTACCCGTTAGTTCTTCAATAATTCCTTATTAGTTATGCAGTAAGTAAGAAAGTATTCTAAAGTGTTACCCATGCAAATGAGAACGAGAGAGTGATAAATATGATAGAAATAGCAAAAAGGGGGTGTTTTGGATATTGATATTGCTATTTACAAAGAAATGCTATTTTCCATGTTTTTAAGTTAATGCTATATATGCTTGAATATAAAAATGCTTGAATGCTATGAAAACCACTTGCAATACTTCCTTTAAGATAATATGAATAGGCAACAGTTGTGAAAGTTAAGTGTCTAATACCCTAACAAGAGGTGCTTAAAATATTGCTGTTTAGAGTTTGGTTATAGAAGTAGTTTTTATTTTTTACATTAACCCCTTTGTACTGTAACCAATGAAATAAGAGATTTTATTGTTATGATTGCCTCCCATGAGACTTTACTTTTAACTACAAACTGAGCCTCAAACAAGAACAACCACAAGGGATCCTTAACGTCATTCCTGAAGGACTGGAACCTGCGGGCGGGTGAGTACTTCATGGTTTAGGCTAGATTTGACTATCCTTACCCTACCTGAATAATCTTAGGGTTAAAGGTGTAAGATAAAAGGACACACTGAATAACATCGCCCACCAATGTTCTCAATACTGGTGCCCCCCAGGAATGTATACTTAGCCCATTTCTCTATACTCTATATAAATGATTGTAAGAGTACATTTACTACTTGCACTGCTCATTAACAAGGACAGTAGCTGCGTTTATATGGACCCTAATAATCCGATCGTAATAGGACTAAAGCACAAGCGGAATAAAATTGTCACATGTAACCACATCAATCGGATTGAACTGGCCAGATCTGATTAAAAATTTTTATCGGATAGTAAGGGGTGGTTTATTCCTTTTGTAATCTGAGCGAGAGAACATGTAAACATTTGATCGGATTGAAAACCGAAACGGGAAAGTATAGCACATGTGCAGTGACGTAAAAATAGCGTAATGACGTATGACGTGCGGAACGATCTGTTCTTCCTGGTGAATGAAGTGTCATAAATGAGAGTCCAGTCATTCTAAAATTCTGCTTTTTTCTCAGCCTCTGTGAAGTGGAGTAGGACAATGTCCCACCAGTCCTTGTTCAAGCCTCTCATCCACAGACGACTGTTTTGGGTGCGGGAAGGGGCACTTTTACTGCTTTCTAAAGTAAGCAGCACAGCACAAAAGTTAATGTGGTGGTCGTTGCCTAATTAGGACCCGAAGTAAATAAATATCAAGTGTGCTTTTTAAAACAATATGCGACAACAGCGGGAAACTCTGTATATTCATACAATGTGCACATGCCAAAAGATTAAATCCGATCAGAAGCTTGTGACATATAAATGCTCACATCAACCAGATCACTTTATTTAGTCTTCATGTAAACACTACGTTTGGATTTGTCAATCAGAATGACTTCATTCCAATGGAAGCAAAAAGTGTTCATGTAAACGTAGCTAGTGATTCTTTTTTGGAATATCAACATTTGATAGCATATTTTAGTACAGGGCTATTCAATTGGCGAACCCGGCCCCCGAGGTAATTTGTTCTGGCCCTTCAAGTAGCCTAGTGTGAAAAAGACATCTCTAGAATAAATTAAGTTCAGTCGAACAACGGGCACTACACTCTAAAAAAATGCTGGGTTGTTTTGACCCAAAGTTGGGTTGAAACAACCCAGCATTTTTTAGAGTGTACCATTATGAAGTGACGTGCATCTGTTCCATGCAGCACAAGCTGCAGTCATGAGTCACGTGATTTTAGGCGAGTGGCGCGAGCAGCCTCTCCCGTGAGACGCAATGACTGACAGCATGATGGTACATGAGAATTTTTGTTAGTTTAATTTCTTTTGTTTATTTCTTTCTTCAGGTTTTTTCCCCCACAAAAAATCTGCGAAAAAACATTAACCCTACTACAGCCTAGCTAGACAAAATGTCTCTTTTCTACTTTGAAAAAAGAAAAGTTGATGCAGAAAACAGCCAATTCAACAGCGAATGGACAGAGAAGTATTTGTTTACGTCTGTGCTAGGCCCATATGTTTAATATGCAATGAGTGCATATCCGTGTGTAAAGAGTATAACTTAAGAAGACATTTTAAGACTAGCCATGCTAACTTTGACACCACTTTCCCAATGGGCTCAGATGCTTGGCGGCAAAAAATCTGGGGCTATCTTCATGCTATGAAAAAAGACGTCTTACCCTGTATGGAGATTGTACAGAACAAAAGAGAGCTACATCAGCATCCTCACGAGAGGCGTGGATTAGGGGTGTTCCCGACTAAGGATTTTCATAGTCAAATCGGAATTTTCGAATCATGCCGATAGTCGACTGATAGTCGAATCATATGTTTGGGGGCGGGGCAAAATACATTACCAAGAGTCAAGTCAGACATTCATAATTCATAATTACTGACTTTAACACAGGGAAAATGTGTAACGGACACTTTGCAGATACAAAAACTGCTTTATGTTTTGATTAAAAGATAGCATTAAACGTCAGCGAAACCTTAAGAATTCACAACATTTTTTACAATAGTGCTCTCATTATAAAGTTATGTATTTGACAGAAGTTATTAATGTTGTGCATTTTTGTTTTGAGCTGCGCGCTCTGAAGATGACCAGTAGAATGAAGCATTTGATGGCAGGTTTTTAATCAATGGGATTTGACTCATTATTTATCTCATATAGAATACACTTCATTATTTATACAACATAACGTTATATTACGACTTATAGGCTATCTGCACAAAATGCCGTGAATGAATGAACTTGTCTGCGCGACATTGAATGAACTCCTTTTGTGGGCGTGTTCTTCACGCAACAACGTGCAGAAACACAGAAACTAAACTCTAAAAATTCACTTCATTTTATTATAACAGTGTTCTCATTATAATGTTATGTTTATGACAGTCCCAGTCATAGTAATTAATATTCTGCACTGTTTGTCCTGCTCGCGCTCAGCGCTGAAGAGATAACCACCGTAGTAGCCCACTACAATGAAGCGCTTTACTGCAACTCAAACAAATGCATCTTATACGAGATAAATAATATACAGTGCCTTGCGAAAGTATTCATACCCCTTCATTTTTTTCACATTTTGTTATGTTGCTGCCTTATGTTACACTGCTTTAAATTACTTTTTTCTACATCAATCTATACTCCATACACCATAATTGTAAAGCAGAAAAACAGGTTTTTAACATCTTTGCAAATTTATTAAAAATAAAAAACTAAAATGATTCCATTGCATAAGTATTAATACCCTTATCCGGAACAGTTGAAATTTAGCTCAGGAGCATTCATATTGCTTGTGGATGTTACTACACTTCAAGTGAAGTTAACCTGTGGCAAATTCAATTGACTGAGTATGATTTGGAAAGGAAGACTTGAAGCTGTTAAGGTGCTTCAGCTAAGTAATGAGTTAAGGGTATGAATACTTATGCAATGTACTTATTTCAGTTTTTTTTATTTTTAATACATTTACAAAGTTGTGACAGTTCTGTTTTAGCTTTGTCATTATGGTGTATGGAGTGTAGATTGATGTGGGAAAAAAGTAATGTAAAGCAGTTTAACATAAGGCTGCAACATAACAAAACGTGAAATAAATGAAAGGGTATGAATACTTTCGCAAGGCAATGTATACACGATATACTGTATATAAACCGGCTGAAATGTTTTGAAATCACTTGTACCCTACCTGATCAAAAAAATCTTGTTAAAGACTTTAACAAGTCTTGTTAAAGATTTAAATCCCTGCCGCCACGATGCTTCTGTCAGTCACGGATTATGTAAAGTGAAACTTAAATCTATAGGGGCGGTTGGATTTATTCACGCACATTAAAAATATTTATTTAAAGTCAAGTCAAGTCAAGTCAAGTCGAGCTTTATTGTCATTCTGCTACATGTGTGGACATATAGTGGAACGAAATGTCGTGTCTCGCAGGACCACGGTGCTACATACTAGTTAAACCTAAGATAAACATACAACAATGCAAGTATAGGAAAAACAATAGAGCTATACAACAGTTAACTATCTGACTATACATATACTAAAAATACTATAACTGCTATTCCTAGTTGTCCACACATACACAAACTGAGACTGTACAAAAACTTTACATAAATACTGTACATGAAATTGTGCGAAAGAGATATATGTACATGAAATTGTGCAGAAAAATATATATTTTGTACATTGAATTATTGTGCAGAAGAGAGATTTTGTGGGAGACAGTGCATAGTGCAAAAAGATTTTGTAGTGCAATGCTCAAGTAAACGTGTTATTTTGTAGTGCAATGTTCAAGTAGACATATATTTTCTTAAGAATCTTTGTGGCAGGGAGTGTTTGTAGAGAGTGTCTAGTGTGCATATAGTGGGATGAGTGCGTAACTACAGGTGGTTTGTATAGCCCACTCACCTGTGTGTAGCACATTCAGAATTGCACTTAGTAAAATTGTCAACAGTTTTTAATGAGTTGGGGGGTGGGAGGGCTGAGGTGTTCATGGTTTCAGAGGGGGACAGGGGGATTGGAGTTAAGAGCTCTCACAGCCTGGGGAAAAAAGCTGTTGAGCAATCTGACAGAGCGAGCTCTGATGCTCCGGTACCTTCTACCTGATGGCAGGAGCTGGAAGAGGTTGTGAGAGGGGTGGGTGGGGGTCCTTCACGATGCTGGTGGCCTTGTTGCAGCATCGTGAAAGGAAAATGTCCAGGATGGAGGGGAGAGGGGCACCGATGATCTTTGCGGCAGTGTTCACTGTCCGTTGTAGGGTCTTGCGGTCAGCAGCACTGCAGTTCCCATACCAGACAGTGATGCAGGTAGTCAGCACACTCTCAATGGTGCGCCTGTAAAAAGTGGTGAGGATGGGTGGAGGGAGACTTGCCCTTTTCAGCCGGCGGAGAAAGTGGAGGCGCTGTTGTCCCTTCTTGTTGAGTGACGTGACGTTGGTGGTCCAGGTGAGATCCTGTGTGATGTGCACTCCCAGGTATTTAGTGCTGCCAACTCTCTCCACGGTTGAGCCGTCGATGGTCAGCGGGGGGTGGTCAACAGAGTTTCTCCTGAAGTCCATCACAAAATCTTTCGTCTTACCCACATTGAGGGACAGGTTGTTAGCACCACACCATTCAGCCAGCTGTGCCACTTCCTCTCTGTAGTGCGTTTCATCGTTGTTGCTGATGAGGCCTACCACAGTTGTGTCATCAGCAAACTTGATGATGTGGCTGGAGCTGGACTTGGCAGTGCAGTCGTGGGTCAGCAGCGTGAAGAGCAGCGGGCTGAGCACACAGCCTTGTGGGGCACCTGTGCTCAGTGTGGTAGTGCTGGAGGTGTTGCGGCCGACACGGACTGACTGAGGTCTTGCAGTTAAAAAGTCCAGGATCCAATTACAGAGGGAGGTGTTAAGGCCCAGCAGGTTTAGCTTGTGGATGAGCTGTTGTGGGATTATTGTGTTGAATGCTGAGCTGAAGTCAATGAACAGCATTCTAACATAAGAGTCTTTCTGTTCCAGATGGGTAAGAGCTAGGTGGAGAGTGGTGGATATTGCATCGTCCGTGGAACGGTTTGGACGGTATGCAAACTGGAGTGGGTCCCGCGTGTTTGGGAGACTGGACTTGATGTGCTGCATGACTAACCTCTCAAAGCACTTCATCATGATTGGGGTCAGTGCTATGGGACGATAGTCATTCAGACAGGACACAGGTGACTTCTTTGGTACTGGAATTATGGTGGTGGATTTGAGACACGTGGGGACGACTGCCTGGCTCAGCGAGATGTTGAAGATGTCTGTTAGGACATCCGTCAGCTGTGCAGCACAGTCTTTCAGTACACGTCCAGGTATGTTGTCAGGGCCCGCAGCCTTTCGTGGGTTAATCCTGGATAGGGTCTTCCTTACGTCGACTGGAGAGAGACAGAGTACCTGGTCGTTTGGAGATGTGAGTAGTTTCTGTGCAGGTGTGTCGTTCTGTATCTCAAATCGTGAGTAGAAGTGGTTGAGTGCCTCTGGTAAAGATGTGTCATCGTCACTGGCCTGTGGCAGGGGCTTGTAGTCAGTGATGGTCTGAATGGCTTGCCATAGGGTCCGAGTGTCTCTGCTGTCTGTGAAGTGATTGTTGATTTTTTTAGCATACTGATGTTTTGCCTTCTTGATGCCATGAGACAGATTGGTTCTTGCTGTTTTGAGGGCTGCTTTATCTCCTGATCTGAATGCTTCATCTCTGGTCTTTAGCAGCCCACGAACCTCTGCTGTCATCCATGGCTTCTGGTTGGCACGTGTGGTGATGGTTTTGGTGACTGTCACATCATCTATGCACTTTTTGATGTAAGCAGTCACAGTTTCGGTGTACTCCTGCAGGTCTGTGTGGTTGTTGTAGGTGGCCGCCTCTTTAAACATGTTCCAGTCTGTGTCCTGGAAGCAGTCCTGCAGTGCTGAGGTGGCATTGTCTGGCCATACTGTGATCTGCTTTTGAACCGGTTTGGTGAGTTTTAGAAGTGGTCTGTATGCTGGGATTAGCATAACAGAGATGTGGTCCGAGTACCCGAGGTGGGGGCGGGGTTCGGCTTTGTATGCATCCTTTACTGTTGTGTAAACAAAGTCCAGTGTGTTGTTTCCCCTTGTTGCAAAGTTCACATGTTGGTAGAACTTTGGCAAAACTGTCTTTAGGTTTGTGTGGTTGAAGTCACCGGCTATGATGAAAAAGCCGTCGGGGTTATTTGTTTGTTGTTCGCTGATGGCGCTGTACAGCTCGCGAAGCGCGTCCTTTGCGTTTGCACACGGGGGAATGTAAACCGCGACAATAACAATGGCCGTGAACTCCCGCGGCAGATAGAACGGTCGACACTTCACAAACATAAACTCCACCAGTGATGAACAGTGTTTTGTCACTACCGCAGCATTGTTACACCATTCTTTGTTGATATACACACACAAGCCAACCCCGCGAGTCTTACCAGACAGTGATGAATTTCTGTCCGCTCGGTAGCAAGTTAGTCCGTGCAACTGAATGGCGGAGTCCGGGATGTTGTCGTTTAGCCATGTTTCAGTGAAAACAAACACACAACAATCCCTTGCCTCATGCTGTGTAGACCGACTGAGTTGAATTAATTCCAGTTTGTTTTCCAGAGAGCGAACGTTTGAGAGCATGAGTGTTGGAAGAGCCGGTCTTGTGGGGTTAGCCCTCAGCCTAGCTCGTATACCTCTGCGGTTACCGCGCTTCCGTCCTCTCTCACACCGCTTGCGACGCCGCCTTGTGCGGGTAGCGTCAGTCGGCGAGGCCGCGGTCTCAAGGTCCGGCTCCAGCTCCAGCAGTAAACAAAGGCCTCGTAGCTTCTCAGTAGCCACTGGCGAGAGTTTGTGTTTGTATGTCTTGTCGATATCCAAAAGGCTTTGGCGATCGTATATGTATCTCGGAGTGATCTCCCGATGAATTAACGGTAAATCGACACTATTTGGAGACGAACAGACGACATTAAAAGACATAAAAGCACCGTCTTTGGGACCTGGAGTGGCCGCTGCGTCTGACCGCGCCGCCATCTTGGTTTCCAGCTTCCTTCTTTTCAGATTCTTATTTACGGCATTATCTTAATAGGCTGTATATTAACTTATTGGGAGAAAACCAGTAGTTCTATGTGAAATCAGACATTTGAGCACCCCCATATAGCCAGAATGGCATGATCATAACACCCCGCGAATATTCAACTGTGAGATTGGGAGTCGAATCAGACTCCTCCTATCGAAGCATCGAATCGTCGACTATTCGGGGTCACCCCTAGCGTGGATATTAGTAAAAAAGAAAATGCCACTGAAAAATGTCAAGGATGTCAATGGAGTTTATGCTTGCGTCAATTGAGGAGGTGGTTACAGATGAGAGACCCTAAACAGCTTGCTTGATTCAATCAAGAAAATTCCATTATCAGACACCTCAACTATAAGGAGAGTGGAGGCCCTTGCATCGGTGTCTTTGAGACTCTCTTGGACGCACTGAGGAAGGCGCCGGTAATGTCTCAACTGAATGTCTCAGATGAATCAACTGACAACAGCGATGTAGCACTGTTGTGCCTTTATGTGAGATTTTTTGATAGTGAATGCTTTCGGGAGGATTTACTTGGATTGCTTGAGACCATGGACTCTACCATGGCTATTATTAACTTTATTTGTTATACTTCCAGCTTACAACACCGCCTTTTCTGCTAGTTGTTGTCAGATATGTTGGCTAAATATAATGGCTTGCTTATCCACAATGACATTAGATGGCTTAGTAAAGGAAACGCATTTAAACGATTTTGTGAACTAGAGGATGAGATCCTGGCATTTCTCCAAAATTCAAATCACAAACAGGCTCAAAGTTTCTGATGCTTATGGAGAATGGGGAGTTTTCCGTTGCTGTTTGTTTTTTGAGTGTCATCTTTCATCATTTGAATCAACTCAATAACGACCTACAGGGCAGAGATCAAACAGTCACACAATTTGAGGAGAAACTTAATGCATTTCCAAAAAAGCTCATAAATTTTTATGCCAATCTGTGTCCTGGAAAATTGCTCCACTTCCCTACATTGCGCACATCAGGTCAACAAATCACGGAGGTGATGAGGGATTTTATAGACACACTGAAAACCAACTTTGCCAATAGGTTTGATCATTTTAGTATCCCCACTGAAGTAAGGAAATTTGTTACGGACCCTTTCAGTGTGAATGTTGAGGGAGAGTTTGCATCAAAAGCAAAGGAGCTGTTAGTGTCACTAGATGAGGCGTCTTTACAATTTGAAGTCATTGACATTCAGTTATCAGATGACTTGCGACAGTCATTACAGGTGGCAGGTTCTGAGATGTTTTGGACAAATGGGGCCAGTTTTACTAACAGCTTGCGCCAGAGCAAACGGTCTTTTTGGTGTTAAAATAGTACTGTCCGGTTTTAGTAAAGACGTGCAATGATAAATTAGCACTGAAAAAGTGTGGAGTCCGTGTATAGTTATTTTTGCACCTGACCTTATTGAATATGCATTTTTAGGAGTTTCCCTTTCAGATGCTAAATTTATGGGAGGAGAGTATTCAAATGAATCACACAAGGAGATCTACTAACGTTTGCGCTCGTTAAATTACTGGTATTTGCGCCATTATTTAACGCCCAAAAAAAGCACGTCTTAACTATTTTGCGTTTGAAATGGCTACAATTGTTGCTAGGAGAGGCACAGCAGAGAACATAGTAGAGCGTGTGATAGAAAGGAGAGGATTTTTTCCACACATATTAATTTATTTGGAATGCAAGAAGAACATGAAAATATTGCTTGCCAAGCTATGTTATTTTTAATTTGTTTCAGGAAATAAAAGACGACTTGGAACCCTCAACTAGGAGTCATAGGCGTAAATCCCGGGGGGGACGGGGGGGACAGGACCCCCCCATCTGAGGGTTGTCCCCCCTAAATATATCATTACAAGCAACTCTGTGTCTTGAAAATAATATAATGGACATATACTTAAAATAATTGTGTAAGTAGTAAAACAAAATAAACCCAAAAAAGCGTTTTAAGTTCAGGAATGTTTTGATTCCCCCCTCCTTTGCCTCACAGTGGTTTGGTCCACTGCTTCGATACACTCAGGACACGAGCCCGGTGGGAGCAGTGTTGTCAAGTCTGCGGATTTCCCGCGGAATTGGGCTACTTTTACGCTCTTTCCGCGGGATGTTTTTCATGTCCGCGGGTTGGAGCGACCCCAATAACGTGATATTTAGCCCCTGGAAAGCGACATTTATCAGGGGAACCCCACCAAAAAAACGTGTATTTTACCCCACCGGAACACGATTTTTACCGGAAATCCCCCCTGAAAAGCGATTGGACTAGTTGGGCTAGTTTTGAGTAGCAATTGGGCGGGTTTTGCTGTGAAAACCTGGCAACCCTGGGTGGGAAGAGCAAAGTTCCTTAGTAGTTGTAAGTAATTAGGCTGTCAAGGCTATTTTATTCTCTTTAAACATCGGGTGAAATTATTCTTTCTCTTTAATACAGATGATGCTGGATCATTAATAAATTAGTCATGACAAAAAATAACGATATCCGATGTATTTTCTAAGAAAAATTTATAAGGTTACCAAGCTTAACACCGTAGCTTGTCACCCACTACAACTAACACAGCGATAAACCTGTGTGTGAACTGATTTAAGGCTAATATTGTAGACCTACCGATGTGTTGGGTTTTGCTCAGTATGATGTTAAGTGCCAGGCTTAATGCGGTTGAATATCTAAAGAGACGTACTCTGTCAAAGACGAAACCTAAAATACTATGGAGGACGCAAAATAATCATTATAATATGACCGCGTGGTGAACCATATGAACCGAACTCATATTTAAACACAGTCTCCATGCTGTTTACACATGCTGTGTACACATATCTGTCCTTACAAGTACAATTTTGGCTGTATTATTTGTGTCCCCTTCAAAAATTGGTCTTGAGAAATTTTATGTTTCTTGTCCCCCCCTACTGTTAGATGAAATTTACGCCCCTGGTCACGCAACACTCTATCAAAACTTCTTGCAACTCTTTTTGCCTCCGGTTCTTAGAAATATACTGTGTTTTCTTTATATCTTTATTCTTTATTTGTGATTTCTTTCATTTGCGCTGTGCTTGGTAATTGTGTCGGTCGATATGTAAATGAGATGTTGCGTCTGTGTTCTTTAATTTGCACGGTTGTTAGTAAACCAACCGCAGAAATTTCCACACCCATCTGCGCTGTTTTGGAATTGCGCTCTTGTGTTGATTTGCCCTGCTTAGTAAAACTGGCCCATGAAGTCAGCCAGGAGAAATGCCCTAATTCGCCATTTTTGTCCTCACAATGTTTGGCTCTACTTACACATGCGAGTCATCATTCTCACACATGAATGTCATTAAAACGAGTAATCGTGCATCCCTTACAGCCCAGCACCTGCACCACTGAATGCATATTGCGCTGACAACATATACACCTGATTTTGCTGCTCTTGCGAAATCTAAAAAATGTAATTTCTCTCATTAGAAGGCAGCCTAAATGTTTGCCATTATTGAGATGGCTGTTGTAGTTATGTAGTAAATAGGGCTACTGAAATAATTTACTTTGACAAAAAATATCATAAAACAATCTTACCTTCCATATTATGAAGTATTCTGTAATGTGCACTGAAATCTCAGTTAAATGAGTTAAATTCTAAATGAGTCCGATATGGCTCATTGATTGACCCATTTGAATGTAGAAAAAAGCCTACTCGGGCTACTTGCCTAGTATAACCCTACTTGGGTGTCTTATTGTGCTAAAATACAACATATGGGCTCCTATATTGCTGTTGTGTCATCACTCATATTGCAAGCCATATCTCCTTCCGGCCCCTCATTTGGGATGCTTTTCATGAACTGGCCCCCATGACAAAGTAATTGAATAGTAGTTTTAGTACAGTAAGGAGAAAATGTGGAGAACCACAATATACAAGTGCTGTGACAAGTCTCAGTTAAGCCCCGTTCAGACTACACGATTTTAGCCCGATTTTGCCACGATCTGCTTGACGTAGGGTGTCGTGGGGATTCGTAAAGGACAATGGGCGTCGGGACGCACGATTCAATCGTTTCATCTCGTGTAGTGTGTCATAGTGTACGACACCTCTGCGATGCTTCACGACGTCAACACAGAAAGACTAGCATGTTTAATTTTTTTCCCCGTTGTACATGACAAGTTCAATCACATCCGTGACACTGGCCAATAGGAACACAGAAGCACCTTTGTACAAGCTTTCAAACAAGCCGAAACGAAAGAGAGACAATGGTATAGGTCTTGCTAGGTGTAATTTTACAATGGAGGATATGTTCGTGGAGCTACAGCAACAATACTCATGCATTTATGATGAGGGACTACCGCGACACAGTGAAAAAAGGTAAAATAAAAACGATTTTACCTCAGTTCTCTTTGACAGTCCATACCATCCTCTTCATGCAATCCAGATTTGTGTCCATTGTCAGGTTTTCTTTCTTTTTTTGGGCTTTTCTGATGACAAGACAGGGCAAAACACGCTGTTTGCTAGCCATTGTTTGTTTACGCTCATAGCGCCTTCTGTCTTGTCCAGTGACATCATGCACGTCGTTAATGACGGCATGCGATGAATGCTCGGGTAGCATCGTATAGTCTGACATGTTTCTTGTTCACGACACGACAAGATTTTATGAGTCAAAATCGCATAATCTGACACAGTGACTGTCGTAACTGACAAAAAAAATCGTGTAGTCTGACCAGGGCTTTAGTCTATCACAGTACAAATAGCTAGGTTTTTTAATAGAATAGAATAGAATAGAATAGGTAAGTGCTAGTATTAGTTGGTCAGGTGCTGGCGAAAAAGATGTCTTTAGACGTGTCTTTAGACCAGCTGGGCACAGTCCAGGAAAAGGTCAGTGAAAGTGCCTCTTTGGGATGGCACCACAAGACGTGGTTCACTTCCAGAACGCAAGCTTCTGGAGGGCGCATAAGTTTGAACTAGCGAGTTTAGGTATATTGGTGCAGCACCAGTTGTTGTCTTGTAGGCAAACATCAGTACCTGAATTTGATGCGAGTGGCTATTGGTAGCCATTGTAACCTGATGAAGAGAGGTGCAACGTGAGCTTTTTTCGGCTCGTTAAACACCACTCTCGCTGCTGCATTCTGTCAGTTGCAGAGGCTTGATAGTACATGCGGGAATCCCTGCCAAGAGAGCATTACAATAGTCCAGTCTGGAGAGAACAAGAGCTTGGACAAGGAGCTGTGCGGGTTGCTCTGATAGGAAGAGTCTAATCTTCCTAATGTTTTATAAGGCAAATCTGCAGGACCGGGCCGTTGTAGCAATATGGTCTGTGAAGCTTAACTGATCATCGATCACAACTCCAAGGTTCCTGGTGTCCTGGAAGAAGTTATGGTTGATGAACCCAGCTGTGTAAAGAAGTTGTGATGAAGTGCTGGGTCGGCTGAGACCACGAGCAGTTCTGTCTTAGCAAGACTGAGTTGAAGGTGATGGTCCTTCATCCAGCTAGAAATGTCTCTCAGACAGGCTGCAATGTAAACAGCTACCTTCGGATCATCTGGTTGGCATGAGAATTAGAGTTGAGTGTCATCAGCATAGCAGTGTTAAGAGAAACCTTGCTTCTGAATGACAGATCCTAATGATGACATGTAGATGGAGAAGAGAAGTAGTCCAAGCACTGAGCCTTGAGGAACCCCAGTAGCAAGAAGTTGTGACTTAGAAACCTCACCCCTCCAAGACACCCTGAAGGACCTACCTGAGAGGTAAGACTTGAGCCACAGGAATGCGGTTCCTGAGATGCCCATTTTTATGAGGGTGGACAGGAGGATCTGGTGGTTAACTGTGTCAAAAGCAGCAGACAGATCCAGCAAGATGAGTATTGAGGATTTGGAAGCTGCTCTTGCCAGTCTCAGGGCTTCAGTAACTGAGAGTAGGGCAGTCTCAGTTGAGTGGCCACTTTTGAAGACAGATTGGTTGTTGTCCAGGAGGTTGTTCTGTGCAAGAATCATAGAGAGTTGGTTGAAGTGTCTTTGCAATGAAAGGAAGAAGGGAAGAAGTCTGTAGTTTTCTAAAAGTGCTGGATTTAGAGAGGATTTCTTAAGCAGTGGGGTTTCCCGAGCCCGCTTAAATGCTGTGGGAAATGTACCAGTGTGAAGAGAGATGTTGATAATGTGAGTAAGCGCAGGTATGACTGAAGAAGAAATGGCCTGAAGGAGGTGACTGGGGATAGGATCAAGTGGACAGGTAGTAGGATGATTGGAAAGAGTTTGGAAACGTTCGTCTCTGAGAGTGGAGAGAAGGAGGAGAGAGTGTGTATTTGTAGTTATGAAGTTATCAGTTTGTGGTGTGCGGAATTGGAGTTGATGAAGGAGGAGGGGGAGGAGGACAGAGAAGAGAAAGTTTTGAAAAGTGTGCAAGAGTCAGAACAGTTGTTAATTTTGTTGTGGTAGTGTGTCGTTTTAGCAGTGGAGACATTTGCAGAGAAGGAAGAGAGGAGTGACTGATACACACTAAGGTCGGTAGAGTTTTTTGATTTGCTCCACTTCCTCTCTGCAGCCCTGAGTCTTGAGCGATGTTCACGGAGAACATTGGACAGCCAGGGGGCAGAGGGGGTGGTGCGTGCTGGTCCAGATGAAAGGGGGCAAAAGTTGTCTAAGCAAGATATTAGACTGAAGCAAAGAGTGTAAGTAGCACTGTTTGTGTCCAGTGCTGAAAACTGAGAGGGTGAAGGAAGTGAGGATTACACCGAAAGGTGACCTGTGGCAGAGTGTGTGCTGTGTCAGGAGTTAGTTTGAGTTTGGAAGTGATGAGGAGGTGGTCTGAGGTATGCAATGGAGTAACTAAAGTGTTGTCAGTGGAGCAGTAGCGTGTGTAGATGAGGTCCAGTTGGTTACCTGATTTGTGAGTAGGTGTAGTAGACACTCGCTTGAGATCAAATGAGGTGAGCAGAGTATTGATGTCAGCAGCCTGGGGTTTTTCTAGGTGGATGTTGAAGTCATCGAGCAGTACCAGAGGAGTACCGTCCTCAGAAATGTTTGATAGTAACACATCCAACTCCACCAAGAAGTTACCAAGTTGACCTGGGGGACGATAAACAACTACAAAGTGGATTTTAACAGGGTGGGTAATAGTAATTGCATGTGATTTGAACTGTTGTCTGTAAGAGTTGTTAGAAGATCAAATTTCCATTCATTTGTGATAAGTAGACCAATCGGTCGAGGGGTGTGGGAAAAAGTGAAATTAGTGGAGAGGGCTGCAGGAGTGGCAGTATCCTCAGGTTTGATCCAAGTCTCAGTTAGGGCCAAGATGTTGAGACCGGAATGAGTACCAATAGAAATAAATAAATTCTGCTTTGTTTACAGCAGACTGGCAGTTCCAGAGACCAATTGGAATAGAGAGTAAAGTAGTAGAGGACATAGGGACAGGACGAAGATTATTAGGATTGGCCTGCCTCCAACGTACAGTGCTTGATTTCAGAGTGTTAGTAATAATAGTAGAGATCTGAAAGCACACAGTGAGTACAAATGTCTAAACAAGTATATGAGAACAAGCTGTACAAAAAGAAAAGAATGAGGAGGAAAAGCAATACTCAAGTGCCTTGGTGGTGTTGATGGTCTTTACAGTCTTCGGTCTTCACAACCTGCTCCTTTCCAGTCACTGTAATAGAGGGCAGAATGAGGGCTTGTCTGGCCACTTTTTCTCCTTCCTCTGACAGGAGTGGTTTGATACAGGGTTGTTCCTGGACCTTTAAACAATCGATCCCTGCCATAATTTGAGGATGTCTAATAGTTCTTAATTATGTAAGTTACATCCTCCTCAAAGGGTGCAGCTGCTGTGCACTACATTTGAGAGGGCGCTCATGATTGAGTTTTTCGGGGCCACGAGTGATAACACCATCAACAAAGCTGAAGTTCACAGTTTGTTCTCAGTGCTTGTTGTCCTGTGAGCCACACATTTTAAATGTATTGGTTCAGGTCGGCTGTATGGGTCATTCTGGTGGTAAACAAAAGTACAGAGAAACAAAACTTAAAGGCAGGGTAGGTGATTTGGTTCAAAAACATTTTTTGTTATGTTGGTTGAAAGTCTCTTCACTTCCCAATAGCAAACACTAAGCTAAGTGCTCTAAATTTATTTATAGAGCTCCGGATGTCACGTGACCCATTCTGTTTACACCACCATACTGGCAGGCAAGGACAGCCGGGAGCAAATATGAAATGAATGGTGCCAGCATAAGTTTCAAGGCAACAAAGTTCACTGCGCACTTTAATTCAAAAGACATAGACCTGTTCATAGCAAAACTTAATAGCTTAAACATAACAGAGATTGTATAAATATCTTTCTTCTGGAGTTCAGACAAGTTATAGTTATATACTTAGTTATCAACCCAGACAGAACGAGAGAGAATAGAGAAGAGCTACAATGATGCAGTCACTCGCTCTGCAGATCAGCATTTAAGCAATATGTAGATTGTCCCATTCATTTACACTACCAGTCAAAAGTTTTTGAACAGCAAGATTTTTAATGTTTTTTAAAGAAGTCTCTTCTGCTCACCAAGCCTGCATTTATTTGACCCAAAGTACAGCAAAAACAATAAAATCTTGAAATATTTTTATTATTATTGATTTCAAAGCTGAATTTTAGCATCATTACTCCAGTCACATGATCCTTCAGAAATCATTCTAATATTCTGATTTGCTGCTAAAAAAACATTTATTATTATTATTGTTGTTAAAAACAGCTGAGTATAATTTTTCAGGTTTCTTTGGTGAATGTAAAGTTCAGAAGAACAGCATTTATCTGAAATAGTCTTTTGAATGGTATAGTGCATAATGTTATAAAAGCTTTTTATTTCAGATAAATGCTGATATTTCGATCTTTCTATTCATCAAAGAATCCTGAAAAAAAGTACTTTTTTCCTCTTTTGGAAACTGAAACACTGTCATGATTTTTTTTTTAATTTATTTTATTTTATTTTTTTTGCAACAGGTTCCACTTTTCATTTTTTTTAAATATTCTTTTGTGTTCTCATTTTCTCAAGAAAACACAAAGAATAGTATTGTAAATGTATATTAATTAAAAAATTTAAAATGAAAATATAAACGTTTGTAGATTTGCCATGCTGATTGTGGAAATGCATTATCATATGCATATAATAAACATCAATGTGTAAACGGGACTTTTATTTTGGTCTGACCATTTGACGTCATAAAGCTGTGCCCCTTCTAGTCTTAACCCGCTCGCTGCATGTGTTGGGATTCGGTTGAAGAAAGGTTTGTGTTTTTAAATCAATGCAAACTGTTCTGTCAATTTACACGTTTCTACAAGCTACGTGAAGTAAATAATCAATATTATATATAACTTTGTAATACTTTATTTAACGTAATTTTGTGAGTAAGGTGCATCCTAATATTAATCCTAATATTAAAAAGATAAAAGGTGCGTCTCATTTCGCTCCCTATATCGTGAATACGTGCATCGTTCAAGTACTGTAAAGATTTGAGAGAAACTGAGAGTCCGAATCATCTGAACCGAGTCATTCGTAAAATGATTCAGTGATTCGAATCGCTCAATTCAGCGCACGCTGACGACAAACAGTGAAAATGCAACGAGATTAATAAGTTTAATAAGTTTTACAAACTGCAAATGTTTTCACGAGTGTAATCTATTAAATATTATATACAAATAATTGAATACCAAATATAAATAATACCTCTAATATTAACTTTAATTTATATATATATATATATATATATATATATATATATATATATATATATATATATATATATATATATAAAATATATATGATGTATTAGTCAGTTCATTAGCTATACTGTACTAGGGAGCTGATTGAGACGCACCCAGAGATTTAGTTTGCATTTATTTTTGATAGTAATTTGCTTTCTGTTAATCATCCTCTTCTTAATTATGACAAAGTGTCCAAACACACAGAAAAACTTCTGCTGAAGCAACTGAGATTCACGTGAAACACTATTATAAAGATGGCATTTATTAAAGAGGAGTGTGAAGACTTGAGGATTGAAGAAACATTCAGAGTCAAACATGAAAATATTGAGGAACAAACAAAGATGGCGTTTATTAAAGAGGAGAGTGAAGACATGAAGATTGAAGAAACATTCAAAGATGAAGATACTGAGGAACAAACAGGTTGGTTTTTATTCTCAAAGCTGAACTCACTCATTTGATCCTTATTAAAATGTCCAGCTCAACAGAAATGAAATATATTTATGAAGAATGTCATGTGAGTGTCATAATTAAAGTGGTTTGTTGACAGACATGTTGAGATCACATGACAAAACAAATACTAACCCTGCCTTCAGGACCAACCCATCCTTGGTCCATCATGCATTTAAGTTGTAACAATAATATGGAATTAGCCTAAAAAAAAAAATCTGTAACATTAAACCCATAATCTGCTTCTGAATTTAAAACCATTAATTTCTATGTCTGGCAGGAGACCTCAGTTTTAAAGGGTTAAACTGCGTCCCTAAATGGTCAAATACATGCAAAACTGTGTCAAAATGCTGCGCTTGGTGATTATTCATGTAAACTCTTGTCAGTTATGTCTTAAGTGAACAGTTGAGTATGTAAAATAAGTGTGTAACAGTATATTGGATCCATGCAGCTCTTAAAGCGACAACGGGTAATATTCCTTCTGCCGTCTGAAACGTTAATCAAACAACAAAAGACAAAAAGAAAATCACTCTCCCCACTCAAGAATCGTGTACTCAAACTCAAAATTGAATTTATTTGAACTTTTGAAAAAAGACAAGTAAATAGTAAGTAATAAAATAAGAACAAATAAATAAATGACAAGCAATAGCACAAACAAAAACAATAATAAGATACAAATTAAATTAACAGTACTTTATTTTTTTTCGGGTAAGTGTAACTACAGAATAACATTTAGGTACAGTCTTCACTGGGGGTGTAACGACACAAACATGACGGTTCAGTACGTACCTAGCTTTTGATGTCATGTTCAGTATGATTTCGGTACAGCAGGGAGAAAAATGTTTTTTTGTTAATTAAACAGTGGTTTACTGAAAAAATTGCTCTTTCTTTAAATAAATTCAATTATAATTAAAATTTTCTTAGGAATAAAAATCTACATAAGCTTATGCTTTAAGCTAGGGAGCCCTTTTACATTACTATAAGGTTACAATTAACAACAGAGCCCAAACTTTAAATTTGATTACTGTTCATTTTTAAATATAATCAACACTCAACTTAAAATTGTATGCAATCACATAAATTGCAC
The DNA here is from genome assembly GCA_039654775.1 of Spinibarbus caldwelli. Lineage (NCBI taxonomy): Eukaryota > Metazoa > Chordata > Actinopteri > Cypriniformes > Cyprinidae > Spinibarbus > Spinibarbus caldwelli. Next base: position 25,582,946 of record CM077229.1, read on the forward strand.
AATGCAGTTTTTAAATTAAATTCTAAATTGTACAATTTCTATTTGTTGTTGAAATGTATTCATTTACACAGTGGCTGTCATAACTTGTTTCATAACAGATTAATTTAAACATACATTAAATAATTAAGACATCACTAACAGGTAAAGTTAAATTTAAGCCTACATAGTGTAATATTTCGCAAAATGCTCGTCTCTAGACTTCATTTCTCTAGCGAACTAATGAGCTGCGGACACTGATGACATGCCTGAGGTAAATGAATGCTATGTGACATTTTGTCAGCAAGCTGTTTTGTTGACGTCTTTCCGCAGTTGAAACACTGATTGAGTGATTACATTCATGTTTATTTTCGCGTTAAAAGTGGTAGTAAAGAGGAAGGGATGATTGAATTCACTCATGCTCCGTGCTGCCTTTTGATCTGCCCCATTCACTTGTAGTGAATTTTGCTTTTGCCAACCTGAGGTGGCGAAATAGTGTAGTGATGGGTACTCACGTCACAGGTGACATTATGATTTTTGGATCACGTGTCACTTAAGGTGTGGTTAGGAGTACATCACATAAGAAAGATTGGTGGGATACCTAACTTGTAGAACCTTACTGCATTGTCAACACAAAGAAGACACAAGTGTAATAAAATAAATTTTATTAACAAAAGATAGACAAGAGTAATCAACAACTACTAAATGAATACCGTGAATGAAAAAGGAATAAAGTGCATAAGATGCATAAAATGCAAGTGATTATGTTGGATGTTGCTATGTCAGAGCTACATTATCTGGAAAGATAAACTGTCACTACTCTGAAACAAGTAAGGTGAAGAACCTTATTATGCATCAAACAAATACATGAAAGATTAATTATCAACTGCAATCAGCTATATAACATCTAATGTCAATTAGAAGAATCATATACTGATAATACACAACAATGTCAAGGTCTCTGGAAGAGGTTTGGATAGGTGATAGTTACGTTCTCTGTGGTTGAGTGAGCAGTCCGGTGGCAGTGACTTCATCCACTGGTTGTGCTGGTAACAATGCAGTGGGGAAAGGAGCAGAGATCCGATTCGACAGCCTTGAACACGAAGCGCTGGAGGATGCTGATCTCCTGGAGCACCAAAGGGTCCTAAAATCTGGAACACGCAGATGTGACCCTGAAGTAGGTGCAGAAGGTCCTTAGCCTGGAACACGCAAGCAAAGGTACCTTGGAGTGAAGGTTTGCTCGCCGGAGCTTAATCTTGTTGCAAATGTCTGTGTGTCTTCTGCCTCTCTGGGCTAGAGACCCAGAATTTGGTTGATCCGCTTTGTCTCTCTAGGATGGAGACTCAGGACGTACTGCATATGTTGTTGTCTCGCTGGATGAAGACTGAAGTCTGAACGTAGATTATCTCTTTCCTCGCAGGCTGGAGGCACAGAACGTGGTCGTATCTGTTGCTGCCTCTAAGCTGAAGACTCAGGATTTGGTATCTGTTACTGCCTCTTCCCTCACGGGCTAGAGGTTCAGAACGTGTTGATCTGTTAGTCTTTTCCATTGCAGTGAGCAATGGACTCAGAACGGATGTGTCTGTTACTGTCCCTTCCCTTACGGGCCGGAGACTCAGAACAAGGAGTGTCTTTTGGAAAGGTACCTTTATCTCTTTCCGATGAGGAGGAGATTGCAATCTGGCACTTCTCCATTTCCAGGCTGTGATTTGACTATTTCCATCAGAGAGGGGGGACATGGTGTGGCCCACCCTTCTTTCCTCCTGTGGAACTTATTTGCATAGTCCAAACACACATTTAGAAAAGTGTCACTAAAGTTTTACCAATGCATCATTCACTTACCAAACCACAACCAGAATACCTTTGGCAATGTTACAAACACATTAAGTCCAAACATGATGGAAGACGACTGTCATGGATGCATTCATTTGTCCATTAACAGCTGAGTTTGTGAAAGATGTTGCACTACACATCGCTGTCACTGAGAATACTTATTTCTCTGAATAAGTATGAGATGTGTGTGTTGTAGTGTGCATCAGTTTTAAGGTTTGAGAACATAGTTATGAATGGATTTGGATGGAACTTTGTGACTCTGTTTCACCCACTGCTGCTGCATCCAGAGGTCCTAAGGAATTTTTATGGCGGTCACAGGCCAAAACCTTAGGAATCAGTCTGTTGGTGGGTGAGGGCAGAAACTGCATTTTGACCAATGAGAAGTCCTGTCCTTCCTGGGCTTTGTTCCAAATGTCGTCTTCTTGCCCTCTCAGAGGGGTCTGGCCATTGTCCTGGCATCTTTATCTGATGGCGTTGGACAGTTTGCTTATGTTGGTCCACCAAGATCCAATCAAAATGTAGCAAACCTTTGTCCACTATAGTGGTAAGAGAGGGGCCCTGCCATAAACTGGACCCTGGAATGTGCTGTCCACTACACACTGCACACATCTGTGGCACGTTATGGATCCGATGCTGCCACTCTAGTCAATGCCACCAAAACTTTTCCGTACTAATAAAAAGTCTAAATTGTTCAAGAAAATCTTAATTATGATTTCAAGAGGTCTTAAATTTGCGGACGGAAAGATCAGAATTTCGATATGGCTTAATGTGACTATTACATTTACATATTTACATTTAGCCATTTACCAGATGCTTTTATCCAAAGCAACTTACAAATGAGGACAATAGAAGCAATCAAAACCAACAAAAGAGCAACAACATGCAAGTGTTATGACAAGTCTTGGTTAGCCTAACGCAGTACACGTAGCAAGGTTTTTTTTTTATTTTATTTTTTTTTAAAGAAAACAAGTAGATAGAATATAGAAAAAAGAAACCTAGTGTTTTGTTTAAAGAAACAAGTAGATAAAATAGAAAAAAAAGAAAGCTAGTGTTAGTTTTTCAAGAGAACCTAGCAGTTAGAGAATAAATATGCAATTGATAGAGGGTCAAGTGTGTGTGTGTGTGTGTGTAAAAAGAAGATCGATAGATAAAATAGAATTAGAATAGAGAGTGCTAGAGTTAGAAGGTCAAATAAAGATGGAAGAGATGTGTTTTTAGCCATTTCTTGAAGATGGCTAAGGATTCAGCTGCTCGGATTGAGTTGGGCAGGTCATTCCACCAGGAGGGAACAGTTAATGAAAAAGTCTGTGAAAGTGATTTTGTGCCTCTTTGGGATGGCACAATAATGCTTGCAGAACGCAAGCTTCTAGAGGGCGCATATGTCTGAAGTACTGAATTTAGGTAAAGGGGTGCAGAGCCAGAGGTGGTTTTGTATGCAAACATTAATGCCTTGAGTTTTATGTGAGCAGCTATTGGTAGCCAGTGCCAATTGATGAACAGAGGTGTGACGTGGGTTCTTTTTGGCTCATTAAAGATTAATCTTGCAGCGGCATTTTGGATTAATTGTAGAGGTTTGATGGAATTGGCTGGAAGACCTGCCAAGAGAGCATTGCAATAGTCAAGTCTGGACAGAACAAGAGTTTGAACAAGGCATTGTGTTGCATGTTCCGAAAGAAAGGGCCTGATCTTCCTAATATTGTATAAAGCAAATCTGCAGGACCGAGCAGTTTTAGCAATGTGATCTGAGAAATTCATCTTATCAATCACAAATCCAAGGTTTCTGGCTGTTTTTGAAGGAGTTATGGTTGATGAGCCTAACTGGAAGGTGAAATTGTGATGAAGTGATGGGTTTGTTGAAACTACAAGCAGTTTTGTCTTAGGTAGGTTGAGTTGAAGGTGATGGTCCTTCATCCAGCAAGAAATATCTGTTAGACATGCTGAGAGGTGAGTAGCTATCTTCGGATCATCAGGATGGAATGAGGTAGAGTTGAGTGTCATCAGCATAGCAGTGATATGAAAAGCCATGTTTCTGAATGACAGAACCTAGTGATGCCATGTAGACAGAGAAGAGAAGTGGTCCAAGAACTGAGCCCTGAGGCACCCCAGTAGCTAGATGTTGCGACTTTGATACCTCGCCTCTCCAAGATACCTTGAAGGATCTATCTGAGAGGTAAGACTCAAACCACTGGAGTGCGGTTCCTGAGATGCCCTTTTTCAATAGGGTTGACAGGAGGATCTGGTGGTTGACCATATCAAAAGCAGCGGACCGATCCAGCAAGATAAGTAATGAAGACTTGGAAGTCACTCTTACAAGTCTTAGGGCTTCAACAACTGAGAGCAAGGCAGTTTTGGTCGAATGTCCACTTCTGAAGCCAGATTGATTGCTGTCCAGGAGGTTGTTCTGTGTGAGAAAGGCAGAGACTTGGTTGAACACAACTCTTTCAAGTGTTTTTGCAATGAAAGGTAGAAGGAAAACCAGTCTATAGTTCCCTAAAAGAGTTGGGTTAAGAGTGGGTTTCTTAAGAAGTGGGGTTATACGAGCCTGTTTAAATGCTGAGGGAAAAACTCCAGTGTGAAGGGATGTGTTAACGATGTGAGTGAGTGCAGGTAGAAATGGCTTCAGGAGAAATGGCTTGAAAGAGATGAGATGGAATAGGATCAAGCGGACAAGTAATAGAATGACTGGAAAGGATGAGTTTAGAGACATCTGCCTCAGAGAGAGTAGAGAGAAGGATGTGAACGAGTGTATGTTTGCTGGTAAGATGTGTTTGACAGTTTGTGGTGTGGAGAATTGTGCAGTGAGGTTTGTAATTTTATTAATGAAGAATGTGGCAAAGTCATCAGCTGTTAGAGTTGATGAAGGAGGGGGAGGAGGAGGACAAAGAAGGGAGGAAAACGTTTTAAAGAGCATGCGAGAGTTAAGCGAATTGTTAATTTTGTTGTGATAGTATGTCCTTTTAGCAGTGGAGACATTAGCAGAGAAGTCAGAGAGGAGTGATCGATATAAATTAAGGTCAGTAGGATTTTGTGATTTGCGCCATACCCTTTCTGCAGCCCTGAGCTTAGAACGATGTTCGTGGAGAACGTCAGATACCCAAGGGGCAGAAGGGGTGGTACGGGCTGGCCTGGAAGATAAGGGGTAGAAAGTATCTAAAGATGTCAGAGTGGAACATAAAGTATCAGTAGCACTGTTAGCATCAAGAGATGATAACTGTTTAGGGGGAGGAAGCGAAGATGAAACCATAGCAGATAGCCGGGGGGGTGAGAGTGAGCGTAAGTTACGTCGAAATCATGTTGAGGTTAAGAGCGAGGAGGAAGTGATCCGAGGTGTGCAGTGGAGTAACCAGCACATGATCACTGGAGAAGTGTCGTGTGTAAATAAGGTCCAGTTGGTTGCCTGATTTGTGAGTAGCCGTAGTTAACACTCTCTTGAGATCAAAAGAGGCAAGTAGAGTGTGGAAGTCTGCAGCCTGAGGTTTATTTAGGTGGATGTTGAAGTATAACTAAGGGAGTACCATCCTCAGGAAAGGTTGAGAGCAACACATCTAATTCTTCCACAAAGTTAACTAATGGTCCTGGAGGTCGATAAACAACTACAAAATGGATTTTTAGAGGGTAAGTAATAGTAACCGAATGCGATTCAAAGGAGCTGTTGATACTCAGAGATGGTAAAGGAGTAAATTTCCAATTATTAGAGATGAGCAGACCAGTACCTCCACCTCTTCCAGTCAAACGAGGGGTGTGGGAAAAGGAGAAATTATTGGAGAGTGCTGTAGGTGTAGCATTGTCCTCTGGTTTGATCCAGGTCTCTGTCAGGACCATGAGGTTTAGCCTTGAATGACTAGTAATGGAAGTAATGAAATCAGCTTGACAGCAGACTGACAATTCCAGAGACCAATAGAAAAAGAAAGTAGTGTATTAGCAGACATAGGCAAAGTGCGCAGGTTGTTAGGATTGCTCTGCCTACAGTGTGTGATGCGTGGTTTGCGAGTGGTAGTAATAGTAGTGATCTGAAAATACAGTAATAATTGGTTATAAAAACTAAAACAAAAGTGAAACAAGTAGTAGGAAAGAGGATAAATAAAGCGATACTTGTATCCCTTGCCTGGTGGAGTCGCACGGTAGAGTCGATGGTCTTTACACTCTTCAGTCTTCACACAAGGAGGCCTTCACACAATGGCTGCCGCGGTATAATAACCTTTTTTTTTTTATACCCGTCTAACAAATCACTAATTCAATTCAGCTGGACGCACTTTCCTGTTTATCACAACAAATGGCCAAGCAAGTGCAGACACTGACAAGATACGCGATACAGTACGAGACCAAACACGATTTCAGCAAGTCTCTACACAGTAAACAAAACAAATGTTTCCTAGCAACGACAACTGCGCTAAACACTAATGAGACAAGCAAATACACTTACGAGCTGCTTTTAACTTCCGCAGATAGACTGCTTCTCTCAAAGAGTATTACTTAACACTGTCTTCTGCTGGCGCTTGAACACACTTTCCTGTTTATCACAACAAATGGCCAAGCAAGTGCAGACACTGACAAGACACATGATACAGTACGAGACCAAACGCGATTTCAGCAAGTCTCTACACAGTAAACAAAACAAGCGTTTCCTAGCAATGACAACTGCGCTAAACACTGAGACAAGTAAATACAGCTGCTTTTAACTTCCACTGATAGACTGCTTCTTTCAAAGAGTAAGAAAAAAAGTTTCAAAGAGTTTTCTTATTAAAGGATTAGTTCACCCAAAAATGAAAATTCTGTCATTAATTACTCGCCCTCATGTTGTTCCAAACCCGTAAGATCTTTGTTCATCTTCGGAACACAAATTAAGATATTTTTGATGAAACCCAAGAGCTCTCTGACTCTCCATAGACAGCAAGGGTCCTACCACAATCAAGGTCGAGAAACGTAGCAAGGACATCGGTAAAATAGTCCATGCTTACAAATAAATGACAATTACAAAAAAAATAAATAAATAAATCCTTTTTCTTACATACAACAAACATACGACAAATGAATGATTGAGTTACTTGTCCAAAGGACAAGCACATATCAAGGCTTAATGTTGCCCTGGTTGTAACAATGATTAAGATGCCAAAGCAGGGGTATATCCGGATGCTCCAGAGCAGGTTATGTTCCAGGGTTAGTTCACTTCAGCGCTATCAGCGCATGCGTGATCTACTGACGAGCCTTCAGTGGGCTTGACAGATAGCGCACAACATTATATTAAATATAATATAATATATTAAAATATAGTTATGTAATATAGTTTATTTTATATATATATATAAAAGCCTCTTGCTCTGCACCCCTTTACCTAAATTCAGTACTTTAGACTTATGTCTTATGTGCGCTCTAGAAGCTTGCATTCTGCAAGTGAACAACGCATTATTGTGCCATCCCAAAGAGGCACAAAATTACTTTCACAGACTTTTTCATTAAAGGTGCAATAGGTGATTGTATTTATATATTCTGTGGAAGGCGTAGGACCAAGAAATGTTTGTCTAATCAAAACGCTCAGTCCGAGTGTTTTTTATTGTCTTTCCTACCTGCCTGTCAATGTATGTATTGGCATACTTCTGCGCACCTGGTTCGCGCAGACAGGATACGTCATCGGTGCGTTCATGCACGCTGTGCGGACAGAGCGAGAATGGCAGACAAACATCAACAACCTGATCTTCCTTCCTGGTATTGTAATACTTTTACTAACTGTACTATAAAGTTTTCTCACCGCTGAATGACACATGATGTAGCCCAGGAGTTCCTAATTCCAGTCCTCGCGCCCCCGCGCTCTGCATATTTTGCATGTCTCTCTTAGTTAACACACCCAATTCAGATAACCAGCTAGTTAGAAGTGAGCTATGTGCATGAACTGTGCTCCGATTGACATGCTCCTTGGTAGTAATGTTGTCTCTGTTATTCTGGTCTGTGAGTGTATATGCGTGCAGTGGGCGTGGCTTTAGATGCGATTCCAGAGAGGGTGGGACGTTTGTTTTCAGTGCTATCAGGCTAAAGTTAGCATTTTCCAAGATCTCCTACTGCACCTTTAACTGTTCCCTCTTGATGGAATGACCTGCCCAACTCAATCCGAGCAGCTGAATCCTTAGCCATTTTCAAGAAAAAGCTAAAAACACATCTTCCATCTTTATTTGATCCTCTAACTCTAGCACTCTCTATTCTAATTCTATTTTATCTGTCGTCTTTTTATTTAAAACAAACAAAAAAAAAAACACTTGACTCTATCAATTGCATATTTATTCTCTTAACTGCTAGTTTTGCTTTAAAAACTAACACTACCTTACTTTTTCTTATTCTATTTACTTGTCTTTAAAAAATCTTCTTAAAAACACTTTCCTTTTTTTTCTTTTTTTTTCTATATTCTATCTACTTGTTTTCTATATTAAAAAAAAAAAAAAAAAAAAAAAAAACCTTGCTGTGTACTGGCTAACCAAGACTTGTCATAGCAGTTGCATGTTGTTGCTCTTTTGTTGGTTTTGATTGCTTCTATCGTCCTCATTTGTAAGTCACTTTGGATAAAAGCATCTGCTAAATGACTAAATGTAAATATGTATGATATGTTAATGATAAAGCGCTAATATAAGTAATAAGGTAATATTTTTCTAATATGGTTATATTAATTTTATTGGCATATATAACAGTTGTCTGTATAAATTATAAAATACCATTATGACAAGGTAATATTTAATTATATATAAATATATAATATTTTATATATATATATATATATATATATATATATATATATATATATATATATATATATAATATAAAATGTAATATATATTTATTACATTTTATATTATCTCACACATGGATCGGCATTTTCTATAATGTATTTCTATAATAAAAATACATTTGATATGATTTAATATATAATTAGCATCAAACAAACAATATAATTCTTATTCTCAAGGATTAAAGATTAAACAGAAAAAAATAAAAATGATTGCACAACCATCAATTAGGTGGTGATATGCACTAAGCATGTAAATGACCATGGAACAAAAGAAGAAAGAAACAGCATGGCGCGCTTTTTCTTAGCGTCCGTTTCCATAGTGACTTGTCGATTCGTCACTCTGTTGAGAATGTCTTGAATCTTAACCAGGAACATACTCTGTGTTGAATGAACTTACTCCCGGATGCATTTTTGGAACCAACATACCTCGAGTAAGCAGGTTATGGGTTAATCAACTGAAAGTTCAGGGTTTAGCTGGCGGTAAGTTAACCTCGCTTTGTGGAATACACCCCAGGTATTTTTTCCAGAACAGAACAAGAGAAAAACAAAACAATTGTACAAACTGACATATGAACTGTCAAACAATCATATGAAACCCCGCTCACCACTACAAATCAGTACAAATCTATAGTTGATTTACAGACTCGCACTAAAAGGAACAATATAATGTGTCTGCAGTTCATTACCCTTCATTACTCTTCTTGTAATGAATCTCAGTGCTAAATTTTTCTAATGATCAAAGCCCATCTCATGCTGCACTGATTAGAATATGCATCATGAATGCAAATATGCATGATTACATATACTGTTTCCAGTGTAGTTTTCCCTTATTCCCTTAATTTTTGACGTTGTCATAGTGAGTGACCTTTGACCTTAATAGCAGCCATCTTGCTGTACTCAGTTGATGCTGATATCCACACGGTTAATGCAGCTATCATCCATCTATGCATCATCTTTGCAATCGTATACAGAAGCTTTGTCTGTAAGTGTTATAATGTTTACAAGTACTCAGGGCTCTCAAGTCTCACGCATATCAACCAGTTAACACGCTCTCACGCCACACCTTGTATTTCTCACGCTGAGAAGGGATAACTTGTCCCGCTACAATTACTATACAATTAATATACAATTAATAGATGAGGGAATACGGAGGTAAGTTTTCTGCCAAGTTCATAGCTCTTTCGACTCTCGAGTTATACAGAGTTAAATGCCACCTAACAGCCAATCAGAAATTAGGATGTTGTTTCCGTTTAAATTGCGCAATTCTGCCGCAAGGTCGTTCGTTACTAAGCAACATGGATGCGCATGTTTTTTCCATTTTAAGATTCCTCTACGAAATCACTTGCCTGTGAAAAGATAGTGAGAGCTGATGTTGGGGAATATAGCCAAATTCGTGCTAAAGTATTATTGATGCAGTCAAATAAATAAATAAATAAAACTCTCCAACTGATTTGCAACCAGAAGCTTTAACTTAGCTTTGGCTTCCTGAAAGGAAAGTACTAGAGACGTTATAACAGTTGGTAAATCTGATAAAAGACAGACAAATTCATCCAAATAAAATAAATTGTTTTACATATTTAAAAAAGTATAAAAAATACAATTTGGCCCCAAACATGGCAACTGAACAGCAGTGCTCAATGTACGTACTGTACACATACAGTAGGATTACAGAACTTGTCCTGAACATGTATGTCAAGCTGTGTGTGTGTGTGTGTGTATATGTGAGAGAAAGAGAGAGAGAACACAATTCAGCTTATGAATTTTTTTTTTTTTTTCTGTTGTGTTTGTTGAACATTTTGATGCCTTGATGACAGGGATAGGGGGCTCCCATATAAAGCACTGTGGCTTCCCCACTCAAATTCAGAAGCAGTGTGCTTTCCATGGTGGGTTTGAGCAAAACCAAAACTAGAAACAGTTTGGCTCTGGATGGAATGCTGTTATCATGACAGTGCTTTATGTGGGAGTCCTCTACCCCTGTCATCAGGCATCAAAATGTGCAACGAACATTTACAACAGAAAAAAAGAAAACATAAGCTGAAATGTGTACTCACTCTGTGTCTCTCTCTCTCACACACACAGTTTGACATGCATGCTCAGGGTAAGTACTGTAATGTATATGTGTACACTATTTACATTGAGTACTGCTGTTCAGTTGGCTCGTTTGGGGCAAAATTTATTTTTATTTTTGATACATTTGTATTTTTATATGCATAAATCTCTTTATTTTATTAGAATGAATTTGTCTTTTATCAGATTTACCAAATGTTATAACTTCTATTTGTGCTGGTCAATTATGAACAATAGGTCAAATTGAACTGTTAGCAAAAACTTGGGTGCTGCAAATGTTTGAGTTGCTCCTCCCCTTTGAGTCACTCCTCCCCTTTGCATGGCCCCTCCCCTAATCTCACACCAAACTTTCGCTATAACTTGAGAGCTCTGAGTACTTTATGTCCATTTTATGTTTGGTGTTGGTGACGTTACTCGCGATAAATTTTATGTTTAGAGAGATTATTTTCAGTACAGTGTTACATACATTTCTATTGTAAAGAGTTATCCTTTAATTGAACTGTTGAATTTCTTTAATGCACATTTTCTTTAAGTTTTCTTTTCCTCTGTATTTCACTCTGTATTTCCTCAGTATTTCCTCTGTTTTACTATGTTCCACTAGTGTTGGAAGTGGTGGTCAGAAATAAATCCATGCTTCAATCCAACGTCTGTGTGGAGGGAGTTATCTATCTGCCTAGTTAAAGAAGGGGAACTCTTTTATGAGGGCAGAATATTACATGTAACGCAGAGGTTGCGTTAGACTTTAACTTTGTCCGTCATTTTGACGGACGGGGTCGTAAAAATTCCTTCATAATCTATTATTACCCGTCATTTTAATTTTCATATTTTAATTCTAATAACACATTTAATTGCTTTAATTTTTGTTCATGTTTTCATTTTTAATAATGAACCTAGAGAACGAGCATGTAGACTTATGCATTTATTTATTTATGAAGAGAACAGATGAACAGAGACTACGTCACTTCATGTTCAACACCGCAGTGAAAGCGGAGGACACTAAAAACAATGAAATATGCTAGGACTGGGTAAAAAAACAAAAAACGATTTCTTGTTTTTAATAGATTCTTATTTTTATTAACCAATATCGATTCTTAACTCCCAATCGATGCTGTTTTCATTTGATGAATGCACAGTAGGCTACATATAGTGCGACTCCCATCCAGTAAATCGCAAAAGGCTAAGCTTTGTGTGTTGTTACTTTTGTTATGAAATACAGTCTCAGATTTCAAATTCTGTCCATTTTATTAGTAAATTTAAGCAATAAATACCGTTTTGGTAGCAGTAGCATAGTGGATATAGGACAGGTGTCCAATCCTGCTCCTGGAGGACCATTGTCCTACAGAGTTTAGCTCTAACCCCAATTAAAGCTAATCAACATCTTTGGAGAACTTCAGAAACTAGCAGATTTATTGGAGGAAGTTGGTAGGGATGGGTGTATCGATCCTGAAGTATCGATATATCAATACTGATGCGAATATCGAAAGTATCGATACTCAAATAAGAAATATTGATACTAAGGGTGTTTTATTTACCAGTGATTTTGTTTAAAAAAAAAAATAATGCGTACAATATGCACTAAATTGGATGAATAACCTATTATAGCAAATAATTGTGTAGGATAGAACTATTTTCTGCTCATCGGAACACAAATGTTGCAAGGCAGAATCAATCAATCACAGAGAGTATTCACTCACTTCTGACAGGTCATTCAAACAGGGCTGTGTTTCCCAAAAGTATCATAAGAAAGCATTGATGCTAATGGGAATGGCAGCCCAGAACAATTCTTATCAGAAGACAGAAAAAAAAAACATGTATGTTAGAGTTATTTCACAATAAAGAACTTGAAATTGTAGCCTACATACTTTGTGCAATTACATTTATTTAACTTGAACATTAAAAGTTCATATTGATCATGTTCTATTCTGTAATGATAATATTTACCATACACTATCAGAATAAAAAGGTTGCATTTTATGCATGCAACAGCCTGTCACTGCAGTCCCCTATGAAAGTGAACCATGGTTTTAATTAAATGATTTGTAGATTTCCATGTTTACCACTACAGTAAACATATTTTAACCATGTGTAAACAAAAATATAAGTTGCAATTAAGACTTATTGAATGTTAAAATGTGTTTCAAATATAGTTAAGTGGGTATCATTACCCATTTTACTCTTAGTAATTTAATCATTTAATTAGGGATGCACGATATCGGAGTTTTGCTGATATCCGATATACCGATATTTTTCAACTCATTTTGGCCGATACCAATATATTTCCTTTTGTTTGGAAACAACACCAAGTCTCTCCTGTGCAGAAATTATAAGCTAAATATTTGTAATTTTGGTTAGTTTTTAACAAGAACTTATTTGTTAGAATTAAATCAACAATAATGAAGGTTTTTTGACAGTACATCAAAGCTTTGAAAATAACTGTAAATAAACTATATCAATCGCTGCATTTTTTTTCCCCCAGAAAGATGCAGTTAACCCTAACATTTTATTTTAAGATTTAACATTTGTAGATGGTCTAAAGCAAAAGAGTTGTAAAAATTCTGAAAATCTTTTAGAGCTTATGATTCGTTTAAAAATAAAACATGACACATAAATGAATAAATCAGTATATATAAAATTATTTAATTTACAAGTGTCATGTTTGTGATTTTATTTTTTTTTTCATGTAAGCTATAGCTTCTGATCTTTAAATCAAAACATACTCATTATTTTATGACATCAGTTACTGTTTTATTTAATCAGAGACACAGTCTAAATGTTATTTGCAAGACCCCCCCCCCCCCCCCCCCCATATTCATAATTCATATACAGAGTTTTTTTATGATGTTTAACAGACAATAATTAGGGCCTTTTTGATTTTTATCTGTCAGCAAACAGTTTGCTTTGTACATTCAGCTGAACAACATTAAGTTAAAGTTAAAGACTGTCCGCGGTGACTCAGGATGCTGTTTCAAATCCTGTCGCACCAAAGAGCAACACTCACATGGTTTTCCATAAAATCATATATTTGTCCCAAATTATTGTTAATATACATAATGACTTTATCCTAGGCTGGAAGATTATGTAGCCTATATCTTTCAGCACAACCTCTGTCTTTCTGTCCGTATGCTTTATAGAGAGCTAATAGCCATAGATTCCGCGTTCTCTTTCCGTTTGCTCTGTTTTGTCAAACACCGTACTTCAAACTCATCGATGCAACTTTGTTAATTCCTGAAGTGAATTTTTCTATTAACTGTTGTGGACTGCTGTCTTGAATTGGGTACAATACCTGTGAGTTGTTTTAAATGTGGCTGCGCTTCTCCTCCAGTGTGCGACTTTCTTACTCCGCCAATGTATTAAATAGGCATTTTTGAAAGCGTGCAGTTTTCTAACATATTTATTTTAACTTCTTAGGTAATATCAGTGGTATGACATTTCAGATGAGCCCAAAATTACAAAAACATGTAAATATTGTTTGATCAAAATTATTGCTAGGGACAGTTTGGTAGTCGCTGGATAATGGTAGGGACATGTCCCTGCCCCCCCCCCCCAGACCATGAGCACATGTGAGTTAACGTATTCCTCTTATCGGCAAGACTCATCAGCATAATTTTTCATATCGGGCCGATGCCGATATTTACATTTTAAGCCATTGTCAGCCGATTCCGATATCAGTCCGAATAATATCGTGCATCCCTAAATTTAATAAATATCATAATTTAAAAGTTCAAATTAGAAGTATTGTATCAATGTTGATGGTACTGCCCTTTAAAAGTATTGGTATCATATCGAAAACAAAATAAGTGGCATCACCCATCCCCACAAAACTCTGCAGGACACTGGCCCACCAGGAGCAAGTTTGGACAGCCTGGTGTAGGATCTAGCATACATGCATTATATATCTACATGTTTTGATGTTAATTGCTTTGTGCCATTAAACTGGGGTTAACTTTTTTTTGTTTGTTTTTCCACCTTAGACCTAATGGCACTGAAAGAGGAGAGGGAAGTACTAAGTGAAATTGAGGAGAAAGATCAATATGAGAATCTTCATGATTTCATAACTGGAGAAAAATCTTTTTGTTACTTACAGTCTGAAAAGACTTCCAGACAAAAAAGAGCTCAACAGACAGAAACTAGGAGTTATTTCACTTGCTCTCAGTGTGGAAAGAGTTTCAGTAAACAAGGAAACCTTAACAGGCACATGGGAATTCACAATAGAGAGAAGCCTAACAGTTCCCCTCATTGTGGAAAGAGTTTCAATCAAAATGGAAACCTTGACGTCCACAGGAGAACTCATGCTATAGAGAGCCTTTTTACTTGCCAACAGTGTGGAAAGAGTTTCACTCATAAAGGAAGCCTTAAACGGCACATGAGAGTTCACACAGGAGAGAAGCCTTTCACCTGTCAATGGTGTGGAAAGAGTTTCAGTCATCCTGGAACCCTTAAAATCCACATGAGAATTCACACTGGAGAGAAGCCTTTCACCTGCCAGTGGTGTGGAAAAAGTTTCAGTCAACATGTACATCTTGAAGCTCACATGAGAATTCACACTGGAGAGAAACCTTTCACCTGCAAACAGTGTGGAAAGAGTTTCACTCAACGTGGAAACCTTAATTACCATATGAGAGTTCACACTGGAGAGAAGCCTTACACTGCCCTCAGTGTGGAAAGAGTTTCAGTCAAAAACGATACCTTGAAGTCCACATGAGAATTCACACTGGAGAGAAGTATCAACCGAAAAGGTAACCTTAAGTACCACATGAAGATTTACTCAAGAGGGACCTGTCATCAGTGTGGAATGAGTTTTACAGACAAGAAAAACCTAGGAATCATGCAGGGACATCGGAGAGAAACTTGTCATGTGCTGTCACTGTGGAAAGACTTCCAGAAACAAAGCAAATCTTGAGTTCCACATGAACTGAATGATGGCACACCATCTTCCATAGAGCTGCTTTACAGCTGGATCACATCTTGCAACATTGACATTGGTACCTAACTGAATTCAATCAACAATAAACTGATTCTAATTGAATAACTACATTGCTGTCTTTTGTAAAACTGTTTACAGCTGCATTTGTCATTTCAAACTGATGAACTTGACAGTTATTGATCTGAACTGACATGAGCTGAATAATGACTCGTCTTTTAGACCTGCTTTATAACAGAATCTGAATTGCTTCCATTGATTCTGCAATTTTCCTGCTTATCCCTGTGAAGTTCTTTGACACAATCTGTATTATATAAAGCATACAAATAAAGCTGAGATGACTGACTTCACATAAGAGTTAACATTAAAGGGAATTATTTTACCAGCTCTCAAGACCCTGATAAACTCAGTTCTTTTTCATTCTTAGGGGTAAAAAGAAGAATAGCCCTGCAGAGTTTAGATTAGACCCTTATTAAATGCACCATATCCAGCTTATAAAGTCATTTAAAATCGACAGGTATGTGTGTTAGACCAGAGTTGGAGTTTTGCATCTCTGATGTAGTATATCAGGAGGAAAGCCCGTAATTGGATGGAAGTAAATCAGGGAATCATGCAAAATACAGCTACATTTAACACCGTAGTACCTGCTCAAAGTGTCACATTTTTGAATATTTGTGACCCTCTCTGTGAAACCCCAGCTTAAGACACTTTTTATACATAAAATCATCAACATTCAAGAACATTTTGTGAAAATATAACCTTGATATCTATAATATTGACTGAGTTAGGCCATATCAAAGATTTGCTTAATTTTGGACTTAGAAAATCATGTTTTTGAGAAATTCCAATGTAAAGAAAAGCTTATTTAAAACTGCAACACATTTCAACCATAATTATCCTTACTATGTGCCATTAAAGCTGAGATTCTCCCATTTTCAGTGATATATGACATTTATTTTAAAATTCAGAAAGTTTTGTAAAACAGGTCTATGTATTATGATATGCATGTCCAAAAAGCAAAAGTCCTAAAAACATTGAAATGAATGGGGGAAACCACAAGAGTTTGAGTGTAGCAACAGTTACCAAGTCGTTTCACTGAAATAATTTGCATAACTTATTAGTAAACTGAAATATAAGTAGAAATGTCATTAATATATAGATTAATATTAATATGGCAGCAAACACACGGATCTAATATAGCTCACAAGGCTTATGTGTGTGGCCCCTGTAAAGCCCAAAGTATACAAAGCGTGCCGAATTATTAGGCAAGTTGATATTCTGGTCACATTTTTTTTCCAAGAACATTTGACCAATTCCAAACCACATCAATCTTAATAACTACTATTGACTTTGCATTTAATCATTTATAAGTGATATATAATTGTCCATGAAGGCTGGAAGACAAAAACTCCTCATATTCAGGTGTGCTGAATTATTAGGCAGGTTTTCTTTTACAGATAAAATGAGCCAAAAAAAGAGAGATTTAACTCAGACTAAAAGTCAAAAATTATTAAATGCCCATGAGAAGGATGCAATACTAATGCAATAATAGAATTAGCAAAGTTCAGGCATGACCATTGGGCAGCGAAATGCTTATTGGGTCAGCAGAGTCAGAAAAAAACAGGTGGAGAAGAAAAGACACGTTAACTGCAAAAGAATGAAGAATTAAGGTGAAGAAAGGTGAGAAACCATCAGGAACCATTTAGTCTCCAGCGCCATCATTTTCCAGAACTGCAACCTTCCTGGAGTCTCCACAAGTTCAATGTGTCAGGTTCTCAGGGACTTTGCTTGGGTAAAAAATCCTAAAAAATGACCCTCACTTAATAAAAATAGCATGCTGAAGTGTTGTGAAATTCATTAAGACTGATTTTTCATAGGCTTTATGGACAGATAAGTTGTGAGTGACACTTGAAGGACCAGCGCCACATCCTCTTGTACCACTGTTTGAAGAATTGATCTTCCAGAATCTGGCAGTACGTTTTAGGAGCACATATTAGTCAATCTCTGCAAGACAGACTTTTCAGGATAGGAGATGGACTAAAAATGTTGATGGTTATAGTTAAATGGCTCATCCAGATGTCAGTGAGGCAATTCATACAGCTATATTATTTTACATGTATGACTAGTGATATCCTACATTGACAATGTTATTTTTTATGATGTTATGTTGACAAATTATTGAATATTATTAGTCTGTATTATTTACCTATTGCAATTATTATTTATCTTTTGTACAGACCACACATACTGCATACTTCTCCAGTAAAGACAACAAAGGAGGAATTTGTGTTTGAGTTCTTGGGTTCTGATCGACCCACCAGGGCAAGTGTTCAATATCCAAGAGTCCTAAAAGAGAAAAGATCAAAGTTTTAAATTCCCAAACCTACACCTATTATTCTGCATCAGATGTTTTTCCCCAACTGTTCCCCAAATGTTAAATGAAGACATAACTGACTATGTTTGCGTGAATACACGCAAGAGAGATACTTTAAAAAATACTGTAATTCTGTATGTATCTCACCAGTCATTCGGGATCCGGGATTGCACGCTGTCTGAGAGATGCATCTTTCTGTGCGTGCTTCAGGTATGTGTTAGTCAGTGCGAGTAATGTATAAAGATCTTGTTTTTTTGTTTTTTTTAAGATTTAGTTTTTTTGGGGCATTTTTGCCTTTATCATGATATTTATTATTATTATGACAGATCATAACAGGAAGTGAAGTGGGAGAGAGATATGGGGCGGCGGGAAAGGTCCTCGAGTTAGGATTCGAACTCGGGACGCCCGTAGCAGAATGGCGCTGTATGTCTGCGTACTGCCCGCTAGGTTATCAGCGTCGACGAGATCTTTTTTTGTGTTTTACAGCATATCCACTCGGGCCCCCCTTGGTAGGTAGAACGCGAGTGGATATGCTGTCCAGGGGCCCAGAAACCATAGCGGCGCCCCTGTGGATGAGGCAATAGGTGGCAGGCCATCCATGCAGTCCCCCATCCTAATTGCCTCATTAGAGGAAGACTCCATTGTTCCTGCAGTGAGTTCTCCTGATTCAGTCCTTGAAGAGGCAGAGCAGCAGGACAGGAGAGAGAGTGGAGAGCCAGCAAAGAGCCAGAGAAAGGATCCAGTACAGAAGTTTTTAGAGAGGGAAGCTGATAGAGCAGAAGAGAGAATGAGAAGAGCAGAGAGGAGAGACTTCTATCAATTCTTGAAAAATTTGTTGAAAAAAAAAGTGATTTTATTTGAAATAATTTGAATTAACACGTTTGCTCTTCTTTTTTAGCAGGATTATTTATACTAAGAGAATATATGCTGTTTTAACAATTAACAATATCCTGTACATCCAAATATACTAACAAATTATATTACAGGAAAAGCAAGTGGTACTTATTATCCTGAACTGCAATACGTGTTTTATATTAACAGTAACGTCACTATTTACTTACCTTCATGTCATTCAAAACTGACTTTTTCTGCAGAACACAAAAACTAGAGTTTTAAGGATTGACAGCTTTAGTCACCATTCACTTTTGATGTATGGGAAATAGTCATACAGGTTTGAATGAGATGAAGGTGAGTAACTGAGGACAAAATGTCAAGTACAACCTAAAATAATCACACTATTTAATTCTATTTTATCTACATACCATATATTGGTTAAATATATCAAACTATAGTATATAAGTGGTTGTGTTTTTTAACAGATTTTATAAATAATCATGGGGCCCTATGATACACCCGGCGCAATGCGCGGTGCAAGTGTTTTTGCTAGTTTCAGCCCGACGCAGTTCTCATTTTCCCGTCCTGTGCTGCGTTGTTTAAATAGCAAATGTATTTGCGCCCATGGGCATGCTGGTCTAAAAAAGAGGTGTGTTCAGGCACATTGTTGGCGCGTTGCTATTTTGAGGAACTGAAAATAGACTGTACCATAGACCAACTCAAACCTAGTCTAAAGTAAATGGCGCAATATTTATTTTTTTTGTTATATAAAGAGAGTGTTAGTAGAAAATGCGCCTCTGGGTGGGTCCACAACGCGCGTTCACTTTGCTTATTACACACAGGGACGAGCAGCAGCACACAAACATGCCAAATATTAAAAATGAAAGGATTACAGTGTAAAAGAATATTATTATGTAGGCTACATAAATATAAAAATGTCATACATGTCATAATGGATAGTCATTGTGTGTATCAGAATAAGGCTACCTATTTGCTCGCGTATGAGCAGATACGTTTGCTCTCTGGAGATGTGTTCAATCTGTGCGCCTTAAAATTCCACCGTTTAAATAGCGAATCCGCCATGGCACGAGCGCATCTGGCTCTTAAAGGGAATGGGAGATGAGACTCTGATTGGTTTATTGCACGTTATGCCCAAAAACACCCATTACTCATTAAGAAAATAAGGACAATCCTTTTAGACCACACGCCGGGAGCACCGACCATTTTTCCCATCATTATACTAGCAAAAGTGGATTCGGAAATGCCCTAAGTGCACCTGTGCTGTGCCCTTTAGACCATGCGCTTAGATCATTAAAATAGGGCCCATGGTGTCTTAGGGCTGGAGGAAGATTGTCATCATTTGAAGCAGAAAGGGCTGCAGCCAAGCGGTCTCTGGTGTGTTCTCCACTCTGCACTCTCACTTGCAGGTCATCAGGATTGTCGCCATCCAGCTGTCCTTCCTTCTGGCTCCATGATGTCAACATTTGTGATGCAGATGCTGTGCAGTATAGTACAAGAAGTGATGACCTTTGGAGCAAATTCTGGCTTGACTTCAAGGGCTTTGAAGAAAAGTGACCGCCATCGCGTTTTCAAAGAGCCGAAAGATCTCTCAATGATGGACCGAGCTTTTGCATGGTGGAAGTCGAACGCTACTGACTTGCATTTTATAGTGGCTCTCCATAGGGAGTGATAAGAGAAATTGGGTGGCTAAGACAGGGGAAACCTCCATCTCCTAAAATGTGGTATCTTTCTGGTGGGTACAGTGCCTTCAGGTAGATTGGGCTGTTCCTGATCACTCTGGAGTCATGGACTGATCTGGGATACCCCACAAAAATTTACATTGGTGGTCATAGCTGGATGGAATGAAGTAACTTTCTGTTTAAGTAGCACATAGAATCAGCAGATGGAGGCTTGATTCTAATGTCATAGCCATCGATGCTACCAGCAACTGAACTAAAGACAGGACTGCCAGCCAGGTTTGCAAAGCCTTTGCTGATTTCCTCAAGCTCTTCTAAAGATGGGAAGTGGATTTTGCGTTTGAAACAGAGGAGCCTTTTTGAGACTTTGTGGACAATTATGGAAACTGTTGAACGGGGCATATCAAATGCACTGCAAACAACCCGGTAAGAAGTTGCACTTGCCAGCCAGAATATGAAGACCAGAATTTCAAGATCCTGACCCCAAACATTGTCACAATCCTCAATGAGGGTGTTAATGAGGTAGGTCGGTGTTTGTCTGTTAAGCCAAAAGTTTGGCCTCAGGTCACTTCTTCCATCCAGGTACAACCTGAGGACAGACACTTGTTGGTTCTGCAGGCAGTATGGAGCTCGAGTGCCAAACTGAAAAAAATAAATATACTATAAAGTGAAATGTGTCATATTGTGTAATAAATTTACATATTGTGTAATTATATGTATGTCAACATAAGATAAAAGGTTAAAAAAGTTGTTTCATAAAAATTAAAGATGTTATATATTGACAAAATAGCTACATCCAGCTGCCAAAAAATAAATAATAAAAAAAGATCTCCTAATTCTTATTAGAAACAATGGTAACTGGATTGGTAAAAATTAGTTTCTTACAGGAGTTGGAAGCTCATCATCTTAACTTATCTAGTTAATATCTGAGTGTGTGTTGTCTAACATCTTACTGATAGGTGGCATCTTCGAGCTAACAAAGCACGCTTTAAAGCTGTTGCTCTTCCTGTCGTTTTCTTCTCCTCAGGAAAAGAAGTTTCACTAGAACGAAAATTAGCAAGACGGAGTACATTTTGGTTTACCTCAGCAGTCAGCTCGAGGATAATGTTTTAAAATAATGCTCATACACTTCTGTAGGTTCTTAATGATTATTAATTCATATATTATTTCTTAATGAATTTATTTTTCAAATTATATTAATATACTATGATATATTTATATTTTATAAACAAATAAATGACATATGTCGCACTTGCTATGAAAAAACTGGTCTGTGCGATGAATAAATTTACCACTGTAGCACGCGTGCAATACAGTTTTGCATATTTGTAACACAGCCGCTTCGTAGTGTGAAGTGATTTTGATTATACTTGGTAGTTAGGAGTGTGCAATATGATGATTTTTGATCGTGGGCGATTAAAATGTCTCCACGATCTGCGTTTGAAGAAATATCGTAGTATCGTGCTATAGCTCACATTCTATCAGCTGCGTTTCTGGCACCTCCGTCTCAATATACTGTAATGCGACAAACATTCACGTCAAATGTTAACTCTGCAGTACACTTACACTCATAAAACCAGCATATGCTGGTTAGGTAGGTTTTGAAGCATGGATGCTGGTTTATGCTGGTCGTGCTGTTTTAAGCTGGTCCTTAGCTGGTCATGTGCTGGTCCTAAGTTGGTTTTCGTTCACTCTTTGCTGATATAGTGCACTCAACTGCCATGCACTATATAGGGATTAGTGAAAGAGTGCATGAGTGAGCGGTTTCAGACACAGCCTGAGGGTGATCGATTGTAATTTGTAACTATAATTCCCACCCTGTCCAGTTGGTAGTGAGTGCGCTCCAGTGTGCCAGCAGAGCGCAGGATCATCAGACTCCAGAGCAAAAATAAAAGTGTCACAAGTCTTTTGCTATGCATTTGATTACAAACAGGCAAGTACCAAGTAGTAGTAAAGTGAAACAGATGGTCAGTTCACATGCACTTTGTGCTGCCGGTTCGCTTGATCTGAGGTGCTACAGAGATCTATCACGCCACGTTAAAGAGCGCCAAAATGGTATTTGTTGCTTGAATTTCCTAATAAAATGGACAAGATTTGAATTCTGAGACTTTGTTTCATATCAAAAGTAACAACACACAAAGCTTAGCCCATTGCGATTTATTGAATGGGAGGTGCACTATATGTACTGTTCATTCATCAACTGAAAACAGCATAGACAGGGATTTAAAAATCGATATTGGTTCATAAAAATTGAGAATCTATTGAAGTCGAGAAATCTGTATTTTTACCCAGCCCAATCATATTTTGTAGTTTTAGGGTGTGTTCACACTTGTCATGTTTGGTTCGATTAAAATGAATTCTGGTGCGATTGCTTGGTTAGTGTGGTTCATTTGAGTAAGTGTGAATGCAGCCATCCGGAAAGAGCGGTGTAGCAGAGGGCAAACATGGACAAACGAGGAGGTAAAGTTCTTCATAAATATTTGTTCCAACGAGCATATTTCGAGTATGCTAGAAAAAAACGCACCAAAAATGCTTACATGTTCCAAATGTTTAGTGATCAGTTAAGGGAACACGGGTTCAAAAGGAGTGTGGAACAGTGTTGCATAAAAGTGAAGAAGTTGCATCAACAGTACATAAAAGTGCATGATATTCTGTTGAAGTGGCAGCTCTAGTGAAGGAAAGGAAAAATTTTCATGGTATGATATGGATCAAATTCTTGGTGCACGTCCAACTTCCAGTCCCGTGAGCGTCACTGAGTCATCTGAAGACTCCACAATAGAAGACCCAGATGAATCTACTGCTGACAACAATGGTGAGCATTCAAAGTTATTGTTTATTAGCATATCAAAAAATATTTTTTTTGAGAACCGTGGCATAGCAATATTGACCCTTACGAAAATTTACTATGGTTTTATAATAAAGATGTAGTAACCATGTTTATTGGCGCATTGATTACCATTTGTATAACCACAGTTTTACTACAGACAGTATACCATGGTTAAACTATGATTAGCGTAGTAAAACCATGGTAAATTTATGGTTTAACTGCAATAACCATGTTTTTTTTTTAGTTTATATTTGTTTTAAGGGGAGTAACCTAACACTTCCCTAGAACAAAAATAATGTGTTGTTACTGAGGTGTTTCTGAGGTGTTTACCTTGTCTAAAAAAGTAGCCTATATAATTTTTCCATGCAAGATAAAATTCCCTCAGATCAATTCCACAGATCCCTCAGTGTTTTTATGTTAAATAATTAATTTGAAATTGTGAGTGAGTTGTATATCTGGAAATATGCAATAACAAACTGAATATGGTCAAAATAATTTAATACACATCTTTGCATTAAAATGCTTTAGAAACTGTTTTTAAACCCTCATCAGTCCCATAATATCTGCATGTTGTGTTTTGCATAACTTTTGTGAAATTCACCATGAGGATGTAATGGAACTTTAAGAATATGACAGTGCTTGCCAAGAAGAGAACAAAGACAATGAAGACCAACTTTACAGAGACTGTGATATCAGAGACGCACTTTGTACATATACAGTGCACATTCAGAAAGTATTCAGACCCCCTTCACTTTTTTTAATTTTGTTATGTTGCAGGCTGATACTACAATTGTTTAAATTCATTTTTTTTCTCAATCTACATACCATACCTCATAATGACAAAGTGAAAACAGAATTTTAGAAATGTCTGTAAATTTATTAAAAAGAAAAAACTGAAATATCACATTTACATAAGTATTCAGACCCTTTACTCAGTACTTACTTGAAGCACCTTTGGCAGCAATTACAGCCTCAAATCTTTTTGGGTATGACGCAACAAGCTTTGCACACCTGGATTGGGGGATTTTCTGCCATTCTTCTTTGCAGTACCTCTCAAGCTCGGTCAGTTTGGATGAGGACCATCGGTGGACAGCCATTTTCAGATCTCTCCAGAGATGTTCGATACGGTTCAAGTCAGGGCTCTGGCTGGGCCTCTCTAGGACATTCACAGAGTTATCCCTAAGCCACTCCTGTGTTGCCTTGGCTGTGTCCTTAGGGTTATTGTCATGTTGGAAGGTGAACCTTCTGCCCAGTCTAAGGTTCTGAATGCTCTGGACTGGGTTTTCATTAGGGCTATCTCTTTATTTTGGTGCATTGAGTTTGTCTTCTACTCTGAGATTACAGCCATTACTGGGGAAACCGCTAGTTCCACCGCTCTCACAGCGCCTCCTGCTGGCAGAGAATCAGTTTGCATTTTCAGTTAATAAGCCCATCTCCAGCAACATGCTTTTGTTGTTGCCCAATTTTTTATTTTTTTTTTTCTGCAGCAACTCAGAGCACTTTTCATACTCTTTATCCTGGCTGAAGCACATTTGTTTTTGAACAGTAAGACTTTTAAGGTTTTATATATATATATATATATATATATATATATATATATATATATATATATATATATATTTTTTTTTTTTTTTTTTAAAGAATTCTCATCTGCTCACCAAGCCTGCATTTATTTGATCCAAAGTACAGCAAAAATAGTAAAATTTTGAAATATTTTTACTATTTAAAATAACTGCTTTCTATTTGAATATATTTTAAAATGTAATTTATTCCTGTGATCAAAGTTAAATTTTCAGCATCATTACTCCAGTCTTCAGTGTCACATGATCCTTCAGAAATCATTCTAATATGATGATTTGCTGATGATCAATATTTAAAACAACAGTTGAGTACATATTTTTCAGAATTCTTTGATGAATAGAAAGATCCAAAAATCAGCATTTATCTGAAATAAAAAAGCTTTTGTAACATTATACACTATTCCATTCAAAAGCCTGGGGTCAGTATAATTTCTATTTTTAATTTTTTTTGGAAAGAAATGATAGAAATTAATACTTATATTTAGCAAGGATGCTTTAAATTGATCAAAAGTGATGATAAAGACATTTATAATGTTACTAAAGATTTGCATTTCATATAAATGCTGTTCTTCTGAACTTTCTATTCATCAAAGAAACCTGAAAAAAATCTGCTTAGCTGTTTTCAACATTATAATAAATGTTTTTTGAGCAGCAAATCAGAATATTACAATGATTTCTGAAGGAACGTGACTGGAGTAATGAAAAATGCTAAAAATTCAACTTTGAAATCACAGGAATAAATTACATTTTACAATATTTTAAAATAGAAAACAGTTATTTTAAATAGTAAAGATATTTCAAAATGTGACTGTTTTTGCTGTATTTTGGATCAAATAAATGCAAGCTTGGTGAACAGAAGAGAATTCTTTAAAAATTATTAAAAATCTTACTGTTAAAAAGCTTTTGACCAGTAGTGTATGTAAGCTTATAGTTTGAAGTTAAAGATATTAATATTAATAAGGTGAGTCTGAGATGTTTATTTGACAGTGATTTAACATTTCTTGTTTGTATGAAGGCTAAATACAAATAAAATGTAAACAGTATTTATTTGTGCTGTTTTTTATATATAATAATATTATTTATATATATATATATATATATATATATATATATATATATATATATATATATATTAGTTTTATAGGAGTTCATAGACTTGGCAAATCCATTTTTAATATGTTTGTAGGTGTCACGATTCCACAGGGGAGACGGAAACCAGGAACGGGGAGACGTAGAATATATCAAAACAAAGTCTTTAATTAAATCAAAACAGGTAAGTTCAACACAGGCTGGGAACACTCACGCGACAGACAGGAATGACGTATAATACTCGACAGGAAACACAGGGCAGAACACACCATAAATACACAACGTAACTAGATAATTAAACACACACAGCTGGGCAATAATTAACTAATAAACGCAGGAACAGGAAACTAACCAAATATGGGCATACAAGAGGAAGGGAAACACAAGACAATCCTGAC
Organism: Spinibarbus caldwelli; assembly: GCA_039654775.1. NCBI lineage: Eukaryota > Metazoa > Chordata > Actinopteri > Cypriniformes > Cyprinidae > Spinibarbus > Spinibarbus caldwelli. The sequence continues at coordinate 25,609,314 of CM077229.1, forward strand.
ATTACGCCCCCCCTCTGAAGGCGCGTCCTCGCGCCATATACCATCCAATGAGGAGGGGAGGTGGGCGCTCTGGAGGCCTTCAGGAACAAGAGCACACAGACGGCCTCCAGGGCGGCACCCACAGCATGTCAGGGAGTTCAGGAGGCCATGGCGGGTCAGGGAGTTCAGGAGGCCATGGCGGTGCAGGGAGCTCAGGAAGCCATGGCGGTACAGGGAGCTCAGGAGGCCATGGCAGTGCAGCCTTCGAGGCCGTGACCCCAGCCCCGGCCACTATGGCAATAGCCATACAACCGCCCCCCCCCCAAAAAAAATTCTTGGAGGAACTTACGGGGCTTAACTGGAGGTCAGGGGCCCTCTCTGGGCTTAACGGGGAATCTGGAGTCTTTCCTGGGCTGAACTGGGGATCCGGAGCTCTCTCTGGGCTGAACTGGGGATCCGGAGCTCTCTCTGGGCTGAACTGGGGATCAGGAGCCCTCTCTGGGCTGAACTGGGGATCAGGAGCCCTGTCTGGGCTGAACTGGGGATCAGGAGCCTCTTCTGGGCTCAACTCGGGAACTGGAGCCTCTCCTGGGCTCGACTCGGGAACTGGAGCCTCCCCTGGGCTTGACTCGGGGACTGGAGCCTCTCCTGGGCTCGATTCGGGAACTGGAGCCTCTCCTGGGCTCGACTCAAGAACCGGAGCCTCTCCTGGGCTCGATTCGGGAACCGGAGCCTCTCCTGGGCTCGACTCGGGAACTGGACCCCTTCTTGGGCTTGACTGGGGAACAGGAGCTGGAGTCTTCAGTGGGTTATCCTCCGGAACCTGAGCCCCAATGGGGCTAGGCTCGGAATCCGAGGACCATTGTGGGCATGACTGGGGCTGAACAGCACTCCGTGTGCTGGCTGAAGCGTCAGGGGCCCTCTCAGGATTAGACTCGGGAACCGCTTCCGTCGGGGCGTCCTGAGAAGCAGGCGGCTTGGGAATGGCCTCCTTGGCCATGACAGGAGAAGCTTCCTGCTTCAGTGGAACCCCCAAAGACAAGACATGACCGACAAGACCGGGTTCCGGAGGACTGGAGAAGACAACAGGGGACATGACCTGACTTGGGATAGCCACTGGAGGGCGCTCTGGCAGGTGCATTCGAGGTGCGGGCACTGGAGGGCGCTCTGGCAGGCACGTTAGAGGTGCGGGCACTGGAGGGTGCTTTGGAAGCGCAGACACTTGGGGGCGCTCTTGAAGCGCAGACACTTGGGGGCACTCTGGAAGCGCGGACACTTTAATGGCCGAGTGGCTTGCCACATTCTCTGCCGGCGGGCTTGAGGGAGCCGCGAACCATGGCCTTGACTTCACCGCGGGCGGCGGCCTTGAGTGAGCTGCGAACGGAGGTGAGCCTGAGGGAGCCGCGAACCACGGCCTTGAGTGAGCCGCGAACGGCGGTGGGCCTGAGGGAGCTGCGAACCACGGCCTTGAGTGAGCCGCGGGTGGCGGCCTTGGGAGAGCCGCGAACGGCAGCGGGGTTGGCAACCTCACCAGGCTGTAGTTCTTCCAACTGGCGGGGACGAGCCGCAGACGGTGGCAGCCTGGAGCGGTGGCCTCCATGGTGGTGTCGGTTAGGGTCGAGTATTGTCATGATTCTACAGGGGAGACGGAAACCAGAAATAGGGGGACGTGGAATAAATCAAAACAAAGTCTTTAATTAAATCAAAACAGGTAAGTTCAACACAGGCTGGGAACACTCACGCGACAGACAGGAATGACGTATAATACTCGACAGGAAACAGGGCAAAACACACTATAAATACACAACTTAACTAGATACTTACACACAGCTGGACAATAATTAACTAATAAACACAGGAACAGGAAACTAACCAAATATGGGCATACAAGAGGAAGGGAAACACAAGACACACCAAGACAATCCTGGCAGTAGGTACAGACATCTGTTGTGGGCATTCTTGGCAGTTTTTATGAGGCTTTTTTTAATAGTGTTCATATCGATATTGGAGTTATATCGTATCGACCGAAATTAAGAAATATATTGTGATATAAATTTTGGCCATATCGTCCAGCCCTACTGTTCAAAAACCTTTGACTGTTTTCCAACATAATAACGACCCCAAACACACCACCAAAATGACAACTGCCTTGCTGATGAAGCTGAAGGTGAAGGTGATGGAGTGGCCAAGTATGTCTCCAGACCTGGGCCCGGTTGGATGAAAGTCCTTAAGTAATTTCACTTAAGGGTATCCCTGAGGTAAGGGATTTCTTTAAGAGCGTTGCAACAAACGTCTTAACTCTCACCCTTACCTAAGTGTTTATACTAAGCGTTTCACAGTAGTTCCTGGCCACATATGGCAATGGGCGCCACGGTTGCTATAGTTACTACATCTCACAATAAACAGATATGTATATCTCTGACAATAAACAGAACATAACGAAATACAAACCTAACCAACTAAAACATGAACAAATAAACAAGCGCTGCTCGTTTCTGCCCTGCTTTGTGTACAGTCGTTACCGAGGAAACTACTTTGCTTCTAAAGTGAAAGCGCCTCCTGCTGACCAATGACAGAAAATTTACCAAATGTGAAAATTAATCCATGTTTTGACGCTGCAAACACGCAGAGTTGTAAATGTAAACAGGTGGATCGACAAGAAAATAATGCATTATAAAAATCTGAACAATTAAAGGAAAACGCCACCGTTTTTCCATATTACAATATGTTTTTCCCTCAAATTAGACGAGTTGATACGTACCTCTCCCGTCTCAGTGCGTGCACTTAATCGCTCTAGCGCACGGCGCCACTATGCTAGGATTTAGCTTAGCACCATTCATTCCTTAGGATCCAAACATGGATGAATTTAGAAGCTACCAAACACTTCCGTGTTTTCCCTATTTAAAGACGTTTACATGAGTAGTTACATGAGTAAGTATGGTGACACAAAATAAACATTGGCGATTTTCTAAGCGGATAAAAAATGATAACTATAATGTATGGCGGAAGAGTACTTCGCAACACTTCGACCTCGGCGCAGTAATATCATCACTCCTGAAAACTCCCCCTCTCCCTCTCCCACTAACTTCCATCAATAGAACCAATATTACTGGGCCGAGGTCGAAGTGGTGCAAAGTGCTCTTCCGCCATACATTTTAGTTATCATTTTTTAATCTGCTTAGAAAATTGCCCCGTTTTATTTTGTATCACCATACTTACTCGTGTACTATTCATGTAACCGTCTTTAAATAGGGAAAACACGGAAGTGTTTGGTAGCTTCTAAATTCATCCCTGTTTAGATCCTAAGGAATGAATGGTGCTAAGCTAAATGCTAGCATAGTGGCGCCGCGCGCTAGAGCGATTAAGTGCACGCACTGAGGCGGGAGAGGTACGCATTAAATCGTCTAAGTTGAGGGAAAAACATATTGGAATATGGAAAAACGTTGGCGTTTTCCTTTAAGACATACACTACATTTATATTTTATTTAACTAATATAATAATTGATTAATAATAATTGTTTAAATTAATATTAATTAATAATTGATACAACTGATCCATTTTCTTAAAAAGTATATAAAACTTTTTATTTTGTGAAAACCTGTAAGTCATTCTTTTTACAGTCCTTTTACAGTTTAATATGTTACCATAGTCATTGCCCTACTACGCTCATATGATATTTTATTTGTGCAGGTCTTTAAAATGTCTTAAGTCTTACATTTGAGCTTAAAAATCTTAAAATTACTGAGTTTAAGATGACTTAAGGGAGCTGTTTTTATCCCTTAAATTTATCAAGGTGAAATCGTTACTAAGGACTTTGTAGCAACACTTAAATGCATTAAACAGCACAGATATATTAGCAATTTGCCATGGTGGATCAATTTGATCCATGATGGACATTAAGGGTTGCTTAAGAATAAGCGTCCAAAAATTAGTGAGATTGTGTGCATTTAATTTGTCGTTTATGGAACCGCTTTAGCCCCGATTGATCTGTTAGGTTATTTCAAGTCAGGTTTTGGACTTTAATCCCAGTTTTTCTTCGGGTTTCCATGATGTTGTGATTCGTCATATATACTTTCTCTCCAGAATGCTGGAGAGAAAGGAAGCCTTCCAAAAAAGGCATCTACATGTCGCCAATAAAGAAGGCTTTTCCATTCAAGACAGCCAAATTGGTATTGTAGTGTCATATAAATTATTGTTACGCATTATAGTTCCTTGCAGTTGTAAATAAAACATGACTACTGCATGTATTATACGTTACAATATACTACATGAATATTATAATATGTAGAATATATTCAGTTTTGTTTATAACACTGAATGCGGAGTAGAAATGTGAATACACAGATGAAGTATTTATTTTTGAAGCCACAAATCTAATTTTAGTATATGAGATGTGATTTTTTTAGGCTGCAGTCAAAAGATGCCAGAAGCCAGTGGAAGGGCAGAAGACAGTCTCTGACACCAGTTTGACTGGAACCAAGTCAGATAAGGTATGTCCTCAGAGTGCGTCTTTGTACTGTGATACAGTAAGACATGGTGTCAAGACTTTTTCCAGCGAGAAAAAAACACTTCCTGTATGTAATGTGGATTGTTCAGGCTGTAGTCAAAGTACGCCAGAAGCCTGTGGAAAGACGGAAGACAGTCTCTGACACCAGTTTGACTGGAACCAGCAAACATGGCAGTACAAAAAAGTCTATTATCAAGAATTACGGACCATGCTGGCAAGGAGCAGACCCCTCCAAAAAAATATCAGCAAAAAGACAACAAGGTCCTCCACAGGTCCCAAAAGGTAGCAAAATGACTGCCTTACTCCATCCACACCATTGGCTCAGCTGTGATGACAGTGATTTCGCATCTTTCTTACTTACAAAAAAGTACCCACACATTGATGGCTTTCAGTCAACTCTTTTATTCAGTGTGTTACATAATGGAGGTGTTGTGGGTACTCCAAGCGGGCAGTTTGTACAAATTCTACACACTGGGGGCAACCACTGAGGAACTTCTAGCAACCTGTTTTGCCCAAAAAAGTCAGGTTTGCATATACAACAGTCTGTCAACAGTGATGTACAACAAAGAGAAACAAATCCTGTCATGGTTGCTTAGGCCAATGGAAGACCCATTTTTGTTTATTTATCCTGCTGTCCAACAACAGTCAAATTCTAGTAACTGTGGCTTGTTTGCAATTGCATTTGCTTTTGCATTATGCTGCAACCTGAAGCCAGAAAACTGCCAGTTCCCATGAGGGTAGATTGAGAACAGAACTTATATCTTCTTTCCAGAAAGGACAAATACATTTCAAAACAGAGCCAAGAGTTAACAAGGCAAAATCCACACAAACACTTGTGAATGTGTACTGCTTATGCAGGACTGCACTGAAGTCATGGTTGAATGTAATTCATGCAAGAGGTAGTATCATCCAAACTCTGCACGGATACAACAAAATGCCATTACTGGGGATGATGACTGGCACTGCCCCAATTGCACTGGCAAAATGTAAAACAGATTTTTTTTTTTTAAGAAGCCAAAGTGGGAAGTAAAATGAGTGTATGGGAAGTATGGTTCATTATTGCTTGTACATTGCTTTAAATATTGAAAATGTTATTGTTTCACTAATATTTAAATTAATTGTTGTCAATTCATTTTAATATAGTCATGTAAAGTTAAGTTTTGTAAATGTCAAGTGTGAAGTAATTTTATTAATACTTAAAGTATTTTACAATTTTCATTATATGCAGAGTCTCAGGAACGTACGGAAGTTCTAAGCGGCCATGCATTATTATAATTTTTTCTTTCTTGTTTTCTCGTGATAACGACTTAATTTTCTCATGATCTCGACATAAAGGTTGTTTTCTCATGATCACGACTTAATTTTCTCGTGATCTTGACATAACAAAAGTTGTTTTCTCATTATCACGACTTAATTTTCTTGTGATTTCCACATTACAAAAATGGTTCTTTTAACAATGATTGTTTGATTTTTAAAACACAATGCATCGCAAGTCTACTGTTGCTATAGTAACGAACGCAACCTTGACAGGAACATTCTAAAATACTTAACCTGGCTTAATGCATTAATTGAGTGTTTTTAAAAGGCAAAACTCAGTATATACCACTGATCTATATATAAGTGGTATATACACGATTATTAATTCATATATGTACAGACAAGAAGATGAGCCCATAACGCAATTCATTTAATTCTGCGTTAAGCGTTTTCCTCCAATAGAATAGGCTTACGGACAACACGTAACGAGGCTTAATTAAGGCAGTGTTTTTAAAAGACCAAACTCAGTAAACACATCATTAATAAAGCATTCTATGTACAGACAAACAAATAAGCCCATAATAAGAACGCAATGCGTTTAACGCGTAAAGCGTTTTACTCATAGAAAACAGTTAGGCTATAAGAAAAACGTGTTGTGTTCGCATCCTGGACTCATCTGCTTGTCTGTACATAGGCTATTATAATTTATTAATAATGTGTTAACTGAGTTTGGTCTTGCAAAAACACAACGCATTAAGCAACTTTAAGCATTTTGGAATGCCCCCTTTGAGGGGCAAATGATTGACAGATAACCGTGTGCTCTACTTCTGTATCTCGTGGATATAGAAATTACGTCTACAATAAAAAATAGGCTAATCAAACACTGCTGATTTTGTCCAGCTAAACATTTTATTTGTGTAATTAACATGTTTAAATGGTCCAACAACAAAGCATTTAACACCACAAGCGCAGGCGGAGCACCAAAGAAGAATGCAGAGAAGAACTAGCCTATTCTATAAATCGTAAACTGCTTGGATTAAACTCACTTAATTTTCCTCGTTCGTTTGAAATAAAATTATATATAATAATATATTATAATTTGTTTGTGATTTTTATTAGTCTTGTAGGATAGGCGGTGAAATCAACAAGCTTGGATGCTGCTGTGTGTGTGTGTATGGTTTACAAAGAAATGTAGAAAATACAAAATATTAGGCTACAACACTGTATAACATCACTGAACTAAATCATACACATATGTAAATATCGTATTAATATAAATGTATTAACAGTAAAGATTAAAAATAAAAAAGATGCACATTACAAATGAGCTACGTCGTAAATGAGAAACAGTCTTGCAGCAGTAACATAAAAATAACAAAATTTCAAGCAAAATGATCATATTTATTCAAGCATTTAACATTTATAAGTTAATTAAATGTCAGTAATGAACGGCACAAATTATAGATAACCTATCATGAAGAAGGTTCTCTGTTCCATACACGTACAGTAGGCAGTAACGTTATACAACTCCCCAATCGTAGTTCTATACTGCCACCTGTTGGCGCAGTTGTGTAACTTGGAGAACAACTCTTATGTCGAGATCACAAGAAAAATAAGTCGTGATAATGACAAAACTTTTATGTCAAGATCACGACAAAAATAAAGTGGTCATGAGAAAACAACTTTTGTAATGTCGAGATCACGAGAAAATTAAGTCGTGATAACAAGAAAACAACTTTTATGTCAGGATCACGACAAATATAAAGTCGTTATCCCGAGAAAACAATTTTTGTTATGTCGAGATCAAGAGAAAATTAAGTCATGATCACGAGAAAACAACTTTTGTTATGTTGAGATCACGAGAAAATTAAGCCGTCATCACGAGAAAACAAGAAGGAAAAAAATTATAATGGATGTTTGCTTAGAACTTCTGTAGGAACGCATGTCAGTTGTTAGTAAAGTTAGTAAAAGTTTTTTTTTTCTTTTAATAAAATCAAATTGCTTTAATACACAAATGACATTTTATTTATTTATTTATTTATTTTTTTAGATCCTCCAGTATCTCACTGAATATAAGAAAAATATAAAGGAAATATTACACTTTCAAATAACAATTTAAAATAAATCACTTGGTCTTAATACTTCCTTTTCAGAAATATATGTACAATTTCATGTGTGAGGAACAGACTGAATGAAATTATGAATTTTGTTTATTAAAAATACTGAGATGTACAGAACATCTCTACTGTAGTTGGATTATAAATGTAAGTTGAAAGGAAACATGACAACAATCAATCAACAGTCCGCAAATGGCTTAGTCCAGACTTCCTATTATTTCTGTATATACTATGACTTCACTTTTTTGTGTCAAAGAGGACAAGATGTTAAGAAATCACTGTTTGGTATGATACCTTTGAGCATTTTCTGGAATAGTTTTAATTGTAACATTGCTGAAAAAAACAGCAAACACCAAAACACCAACAAGTTGAAGTGATCTTAAATTTATCATTTATTATTAAACTATATAATTTCTCTGTAATGTTATTTGATATTTGAGGTGATTTTTACTTTAATGTTCTCCAAAACTATACAGTAAAAGGACTTGACAATTAACATAGTATTAGTGAGGGACACTCTGTACAGCAGTAAACTGAAAAAAACAAAACAAAACAAAAAAAAATTGCAAAAGTATTAAGTAAAGATTTTTATGCGTGTTTCAAAATGGGGCATGATGTAAGCATTAGAATGCACTAGGATGCTTAGACTGAATTTGCCATTACTTTTCTCCAAAACTGTAAAGTAAAATTAATTAAAAATGAATGCTGTAATAGTCAGGGTCATTGTGAACAGGAATCAACTGAAAGAACAAGCAAACCTATACTGGAAAGATTTCTATGAGTGTTTGAAAATGGGAAATTGTGCAACTGCTAGACTGCACTTGAATGCTTGGGGTGAATTTTCCATTAATTTTCTCAAAAACTATACAGTAAAATGACTTGAAGATTAATACAGTAATAGCCAGGGTAGCTGTGAACAGGCTTTAATTGAATGAACGAGCAAACCTATAAAGGAAAGATTTTTTTGTGTGTTTGAATATGGGACATGATGTAAAAGGGCTAGAATGCACTTACTCTTGGGGTGAATTTGCCTTTAATTTTCTCCAAAACTGTACAGTAAAGTTACTTGAAATTAATACAGTAATAGTCTGGGTCCCTGTGAACAGGAATCAATTAAAAGAATGGGCAAACCTATAAAGAAAATATTTTTATGAGTGTTTGAAAATGGGTAATGGTACAACTGCTAGAATGCACTTTGTGATTTGTAGTGGTTTTACCATTAATTTTCTCCAAAACTGTAAAGTAAAATGACTTGAAAATTAATACAGTAATAGCCAGGGTGGCTGTGAACAGGCTTCAATTGAAAGATTGAGCAAACCTATAAAGGAAACACTTTTATAGGTGTTTGAAAATAGGAAATGGTGCAAGTGCTAGAATGCACTTAGATACTTAGGGTGAATTTGTGTTTAATTTTCTCCAAAACTATACAGTAAAATGAGTTGAAAATTAATACAGTAATAGTTAGGGTCCCTTTGAACATGAATCAATTGAAAGAACGAGCAAACCTATAAAGGAAAGATTTTTTGTGGTGTCTGAAAATGGGACATGATGTAAAAGTGTTAGAATGCACTTGGATGCTTGGAGTGATATTGCCATTCTTTTTCTTCAAAACTGTAGAGCAGGGGTCGGCAACCTTTATGGCATGACGTGCCATTTTTAATTTTTCTGGTTAACCACTGTGCCAATAGCCTACCACCCACCAGTTGGTTTTTAAACTTTTCAAAAATGTGACCTTACTGAACACCACTGTATGTGAGTGTGTGACAAGGCCAATGCATTAAAACCGTTCAGTTTAATCACTGTTCTACATTAGCACGCACAGACAGACAGACAGACACACACACACACACACACACACACGTGGTTTGTGAGGCCACTGTGTTTTTTCAGTGGTTTATGGGAACCCACAAAGTTCCAGCTAACTAGAGAGATGGCTGCTTCAAACAGCTCAAGGTATATGTTCATTTGCGCTGTGAAGTCAAAGATTTCTATTTACAATCATTTTTCACTCCGGGCCAGACAATCACTTTTCCCTCGGCCCAAGTAATGCAAAGAATGCCGGTGTTATGGATCAACTGGGGATCCTGTTAACTGGGGATGTGTGCGTGCATGTGCGCTATTTTACGTCCCATTCCAGCAGATTCGTCAAAAGCGATTGCAAAGCTGTTATGAAAAGACGTTTGGTACATTCTTAATGTTCTTAATAAATGTTGATGCAATTATTACACTGTGTTGTTTCCTCAATACCTGTTTTAATTCATGCGACACCATTTAAGTGTCATTTTAACATGATTTCACGTGGTGACATGGTTCACAAACCACGCCCATGTTAAATCTTGGCACATTCACTTCTATGGAAAATGACAATCACTCAAATAAACATATATTTAAATAAACGTATATTTCTTTATACACAGTGAAAATAGCGGCATTTAGCAGTCTGTTATTTACACTAAGTGCAAATAGTGATAGATTTTATTTACACTATTTAAAAATAGCAGTATGTTTGCATTATGTAGGCCTAGATGCTATTTATACCTAGTGGAAATAATGGCAGATAAGCTACATTATAAAAAAAGTATGCAATAGTTACAATGAAAATATTTATTGAAGTTATCGTCCACGTCAGTGGTGTAGGGACTTAAATGCAGAGCAGCAACTTTGGATACGATTGATCCAAGTTCGAATCCAGCTTTAACCAACTTCGTTCTTCTTGTTTTTCCCCGTCTTATAGCTGATACAAAAGGCGTTTATTTTCAATAAAATGAATAAAATATTCTCGGGAAAGGTAGAAATAAAGCGCCAAAATAGCTATTTGATAAGTATTTGGGTTGGGGTAGGTGTAGAGAGGACTAATTGTCCCATAAGGCAGCATCCATTTGATAACTTCAATAAATATTTTCATTTTAACTATTGCATACCATTTTTATAATGTAACCTATGGAGTATCTGGCATTATATCCACTAAGTATAATTAGCATCTATATAATGCAAACATACTGCTATTTTTAAATAGTGTAAATAAAATCTATTGCTATTTGCACTTTGTGTAAATAACAGACTGCTAAATACCGCTATTTTCACTGTGTAAAGAAGTGAATTACACTTGAAATATACGTTTATTTGAGTGATTGTCATTTTCCATAGAAGTGAATGTGCCAAGATAACATGGGCGTGGTTTGTGAACCATGTCACCACGTGAAATCATGTTAAAATTACATTTAAACTGTGTCGCATGAATTAAAACAGGTATTGAGGAAACAACACAGCGTAATAATTGCATCAACATTTATTAAGAACATTAAGAATGTACCAAACATCTTTTCATAACAGCTTTGTAGTCGCTTTTGACGAATCTGCTGGAATGGGACGTAAAATAGCGCACATGCACGCGCACATCCTGAGTTAACACGATCCCCAGTTGATCCATAACAACGGCCCTGAAGTGGCCCAGAACCGGATTAAAGACAAGGGCCACACATGGGCCATAACCGGCCCGAATCTCAGCCAGTATTCACCCTTAACTGGCCCTGAACTGGGCCAAAACAGGTTGTATTATTGGTACCAATTCTCAGCCTTAAGTAAACCAGAATCCCCAAATCTGAGCCACACCTGATCCTTATATAGCCCAGATCCAATACAGAATCTTATATTTGATATTATTGCATTTACTATAATCGCCATTATTCATTTTGTGAAATGTTTTGGTAATGTACACAAATTATGCCAAGAAAGTACATTAAACTGAATAGAAAATCAGCCTTAAAATTCACAGGTCATGTAACTGTGCAATAAAAAACGTATTGCATTGAAAATGTATTTTTATTTATTTTTTTTATGAAGAACAACTCAACCAAAATAGAGTGAGTGTATAAAGTATACAGTCTATAAGAAAAACGTAACAGACAGACACTTAGACACGTAATCACAAGAATTTATTGCAGAAATGTCAAAGAGCAGTAAAACAGTAGTTCAAATGACGATGCGTTGCAGTCGCGGTCCTCTCTGGTGGGATATAATAGTTTAGTGTGAGGAGCAGGGCATAATTTAAGTTGTTAAACGCTGAAAATACTCTCCCGATCAACTCCGTGAAGGCGCGCGTTTCTTTAAAACACGCATCACCGGAAACACGGCATGTGGCAATCTATGACGAAACCGGCGAGAGCCAATGAGCGTTTGATATCGCTGCCTTAAAACTTGTTGTAAAACTGCTTAACGGCAAATTTTTTAATTGTTACAATAGCTATAGAGAAAAATGACACATATTGCCGATGAATGGTTTGAATTTGGATCTTGTCCTCACACAAATCATCACATGGATACCGAGGATTTGAATAAAAAAAATAATAATTTTATGATCATTTTATTTAATGCTTGTGCATGACAGCATATTAATAAAATTATGTGCCCCATGGTAAACCAAATAAATATAACATGATAATGATTAAATGATCTCTCTCTCTCTCTCTCTTTATGTAAAGATTCTAAGATTATTTGTACTGAGAATAATAATATATAATCAAATTATAATTGAGTGCCGTTTAATGCAGTTGACTGATTTACTGATTTGCTTTATTTTGAAATGATCATGTTGACAGCAAGCAGTGTTGGCCCAGATCCAGCCCACATCTGGCCCGCATGGATTTCACACACGCCAGATATGGGCCTGATCTGGGCCAACACTATGTTGCTGTTTTGACTTGCTATTTCAAAGATTAAATTTAAACAATACTACACTTAATTAAAATTTCTGTGATCATTTTATCATATTTTATTTATCTTGTTTTTCATGGGTCACATAATATGCTGTCAGGTCTCTGCCTGATCTGGGCCACACTCCTCCCACCAAAAATCGGCCCTCATATTGTTTGCCGTGATCCACGTCGTGCCATCATTGCCACACATGGCCCAGCTCTGGCTGAATGGGTACATGCCATTGCCGACAGGAGGCCAGCAGTGCCAGCTTGAGGCCACATTTGGGCCAAGTCCGTTTGCTATGTGGGCTGTAAGTTTAACTTTTGATTAAAAGCAAGGCTTATCTCTTTAAAGCATTAACCTGATTTCCCTGATGTTTTTGATCAGGCTCCATTATTCAGCTCACCTGTCATAACGCTGCTGTCCTTCTGAAACCCTATATCTCCATATTTCATGAGGTTTATTTTTAGCCATAAATCATTACTATTAGTCATCCTTCATACTTATCACTGGGTTTTGAAAATATCTAACCAATAAAAAGTATTAAAAAGTGCTTGTTAACTTAGTATTTAATAGTTTAAAAAGTACAGTGTTGTCAGTGTTTTTTTCCATTTCCTAAAAACCTGCTAATTTGGACATACAATGTTTTGGAAGGACAGCAACAATATATAACCCTATATAACATGTGAACAGCTTCTGCAGTAAAAGTACCCTGTTTGATTCCAGGTCTCATCTTTGGGTTCCTGAGGATACCAGAGAATGACAGACAGAGATCCAATTCAGACAGACTTAGCCCTACATTAGTTAACAATTTTGCAACTAGTTCAATAGCTGAAAACATTACACATTCTCTATAAAACTTGCAACAGACATTGTTATAGAGTAGCTAGAGGAAAACTGGATCCGCAGTTGAGTCTGGGTTCTCCCAAGGTTGTTTCTCCACTAATCCACCTTTGGTTCTTTGCAACAGTGGGGTATATGAATTGTGACATTAACAGAAAATAGTTTAAAGGTTACAGATTATTTATGTAATAGACCATTTTTGTGCTGGTATATTTCAGATACGTGAGAAACACTTTGCACTATCCAGTGATAGGTTCATTTACTTAATAATAAAAACATGAACTCAAAATGAGCCAGGATCTCCATTCATGGATCACAAAAAGTACCATTTCCAAGATATGAAGCGTATAAAATATTTATTTCAAACATATTTAGCATGAACATATTTGTCAATCTATAAAATATTTACTTCAAACACAACGTTCACCCAAAATAATCCATAGTGATATCTAAGATGTCTTCCTCTCCTCAGCTGAACATAGCTCAGCCATTTTGTTTGTGTCCAGTGATGTGTTGTTTACATTCAAATGTTACTAAACAAGCTCAAGGTATTGTTCCAAACATTTCATTTCGCTTCATAAGACATGTAATAACCCTCTGAAATCATGTGGTTTACTTTTAAAGGGTTAGTTCACACCAAAATGAAAATTCTGTCATTAATTACTCACCCTCATGTCGTTCCAAACCCGTAAGACCTTCGTTCATCTTCGGAAAACAGATTAAGATATTTTTGAGTTAATCGGAGAGCTATCTGATCATCCGTAGACAGAAATTCAACTGAAGTGCTCCCAGGTCCAGAAACAAGTAAATACATCGGTAAATCAGTTCATGTGAAATCAGTGGCTCAGCTTCAGTTCTGCGAAGCTACGAGAATACTTTTTTAGAGCAAAGAAAACAAAAATAACAATTTACTCAACCATTCTTCTCCCCCGAGTTACATCTTCCGCCATTTTGGAGAGTATCACAATGCATACACACGCTTTCCCCTAAGCATAAACAACAAATTTTCCTCAAATTTCAATCATGTGCACGCTTCTCACCCGAACGTAAATAACGCTGATTACGTCAAATGCGTTCTTGAGTACTCTCCAAAATGGCGGAAGGTGTGAACTAACCCTTTAGGATTAATGGATGCATTTTTTGAGGCTCAAAGTTGCTACAATCCTACAAAGTTCCAGGATATTAAAATTACTGAGATTTTGTTCGGCTGAAGAAAGGAAGTCATGTACACCTAGGATGCCATGAGGATTAAATAAATTATGGATTAAATTTAATTTTTGGGTAAACCACTTTGGGTAAAACGTGAAAAACTATTGCAACTGTATTGCAATTATATTACACAAACTGCTATATATTATAAAAATGTTATAATGATAACACTGTCAATTCATGAAAATAACAACTTCTTCAAAAACAACTTTAAGAATTACAATCAGTGAACACATTTAAGAGTTGGAAGAGTAAACAAGAGTGGAATCAGTTAAGAGTTACAGTCATTTTGCGTTTCAGGGTTAGCCCTGTGTTACGGACAAAATCTTGGATGTTTTGCAATGTCCTGTTTTGTAGAACTGGCTCGCACTTCTTGCACAGCTCACAATCTCTTAAAGATGCCAGATGACCTTTGGCAGTGTGAGCTTTAAAGTGCTTCATTACCGCACTGACCTCTGTATTCGACCACGGTCACCTTGCACCTCTGTTTGGCTTCTGTTTACCAGCGACTAAAAACAAAAGACAATACAAATGTTTGTTAAAATCACTAACTACAATTTTATGTATTGTGCCTTGCAGGACACCTTGGGATAGAGAGTATCCCAAATTGAATAACAAAGTGTCATGTTTCTTATCAAAAAGCCAATGTGCAGCTTTCTTTCATTCTCTCTGCTTTGTTTTTTAATTGTTTAATGAAACTTCATTAAATCTGATTCATAGTAGTGACAACTAGAAATTGAGATTCAATTTTGTAAAATATATTTTACACTAAATACAAATTAAATTCCAACTTGACCATACCAATGCGTCCAGGAATACATCTGTCAGTTGTACTGCATGTAGGTTGTTCAGCTTTGTCCGAGTTATTGCCTGAAAAATATGTAAAAACCGAACAGATGCAATTTGATATATAGTATTTGACGTAAGCCTGTTTCACAGTGTACGGAGAAATAGGAAGCTGGTGTAACTTTTTTGTAAATTTTTTAATATTCTATGAGCAAATAAAAATCAATCTACATACCATTTTGTCCACATATATTTGTGTCAGCCTCCTTCTCTCTGTCAGATGTGTCCATGTGTTCGTCTGACAGTTATGTAACAGAAAAGTGTAGTTGATGCATTTTATTAAATTCAGTACACCCCACTGATCATCAGTGATGCTACAATTTCATTTTCTGCAGTGTTGTAGTGAAATCACCTTATTTAGCTTTGTCGTTTCTACACTATTAATGTTAAAATAAGTGTTTACTGTTGTGAAAATACATGCATCATCTGCAAATCTTTAATACTGTACTTCTTTAATAGCAGAGAGGCAGCGCACACAGACTGGAAGATCCTTAACTGAAGAGAATTTGGTGCTACATAAAATATTAGAGGATATAGCAGTGAAAGATCATCATCACCATGACTCTGAGCATGTGAGATGTATATAGCTCCATTATATGGAGGCACTGCTTATTTTAAACTGTGGAAATGATCAAAGGATTTTAATAGTTGATTGTGCCTCGTGGTCCCAATGAAACGGATCTGAAGTCTGGATCTTAAAATTAGGTTTTACCATACAGTGGGTAGTTGCAAATAATGTACTTGTATTTCCTTTCAATTCAATTCAATTCAAGTTTATTTGTATAGCGCTTTTCACAATACAAATCGTTGTGAAGCGCTGTACAGAAAATTAAGTTTCTACAATATATTTAGTAGCAGCTGATCATTGGTGACTATGTCAGTTAATGTACATATGGCAGAAATGTACGGAAAAATCAATTAAAGACGTAATCAAACAGAAGATGAACACTATTAACAGCAATTATTATATGTTGAAATCAAACTTATAGCAAGATTGTGTAATTCTGTATGTTGTCTGAGGGTTGGCATCGTCTGAGGTCCTCTGAGGGGTTGGCATCATCTCTTCTCAGGTGTTCTGGATCCAGACTGAAGCTTGTGTAAATCCTAGTTACAGCAGAAACAGAGAAACAAATAGAGACATAATTAGCGTAGCTGCTGTTCCAACCTAGCAAAATCAATTTGTTTAACCCAAGCTAAAGAATAATAATGCACATTTGATCAGATATAACTGCAGTACAAGATTATGAGATGCATTATTGAAAGCTTGGCTAAAGAGATGTGTCTTTAATCTAGATTTAAACAGAGAGTGTGTCTGAACCCCAAACATTATCAGGAAGGCTATTCCAGAGTTTGGGAGCCAAGTGCGAAAAGGCTCTACCTCCTTTAGATGACTTTGTTATCCTAGGTACTACCAAAAGTCCAGAGTCCAGATGGATTGTAGCGTGGTAGAAGACTAGTTAGGTACACAGGAGCTAACCCATTAAGGGCCTTATAGGTAAGTAATAATATTTTGTAACTGATACGGCTCTTAATAGGTAGTCAGTGCAGAGACCGTAAAATTGTGGTATTATGATCATATTTTCTTGATCTGGTAAGGACTCTAGCAACTGCATTTTGGACTATCTGTAGCTTTATTGAAGGTGCAGGACAACCAGCTAGCAGTGCATTACAATATATGTGCATACTCAACTATATATCTCAACAAGACCAGATGAAACTTCTAAATTATCTAAGCTAAGAGAGTGTGTTAAAAATGTAAAAGATTGGATGACCAATAATTTTCTCCTATTAAATTCAGATAAGACAGAGATATTACTTATTGGACCAAAAAACAGTACACAGAATCTCTTGGATTATAATTTGCAACTAGACGGATGTACTGTTACTTCCTCTACAGTCAAAAATCTGGGTGTTATATTAGACAGCAACTTGTCTTTTGAAAATCATATTTCCCATGTTACAAAAACAGCATTCTTCCATCTTAGAAACATTGCCAAGCTACGAAACATGTTACCTGTTTCTGATGCAGAAAAGCTAGTTCATGCATTCATGACCTCTAGACTGGACTATTGTAATGCACTGCTAGCTGGTTGACCTGCATCTTCAATAAACAAGCTACAGGTAGTCCAAAATGCAGCTGCTAGAGTCCTTACCAGGTCAAGAAAATATGATCACATTACCCCTATTTTACAGTCTCTGCACTGGCTACCAATTAAGTTCCGCATCAGTTACAAAATATTATTACTTACCTATAAGGCCCTTAATGGTTTAGCTCCTGTGTCCCGTGGTAACTAGGAATTGCACAAGCTTCAGTTTGGATCCACCCCTTAAATAATCTGAGATGACTAAACACCTGAGAAGAGATGATGGCAACCCCTCAGAGGACCTCAGATAATGCCTACCCTCAGACAACATACAGAATTACCAAATTTTGCCATATGTTAACTATATTAAGTTTCTACAATATATAAATATTGTAGAAACTTAATTTCCTGTAAAGCTGCTTTGCAACGATTTGTATCATGAAAAGCGCTATACAAATAAACTTGAATTTAAAATGAGGTTAATTTTCAATAACTAACATTAACAAAAATAATAAATATTGTTACAAATGTATTGTTCATTGTTAGTTCAAGTTAGTTAATACATTCACTAATGTTAACAAATACCTTATTGTAAGTTTTACCGTTTCACTATCATCAGCTTTTTTTAATAAGAAAATGAAAGACCCAGTAGTCACATATACTCCTCCATTTCTCTCTTCAGATGCACTTTTGAAATATCTAGCTTTGCAGTTTCTGTGTGAACGTTTGAACACAATGATTATTTGTGGAATGGGCTGTGAGGCAAGGGGTAAAATCTTGACATTGACAATATTGTACTAAAATGTATATTAATTCTTGTATAAAATCAATGTCAAATTTGCAATCATTTTCATACACATTTAATTTGTATAAATAAAAAAAGCACAAAACTGCTTATAACAAAAATATCTGTAATTTAGCCTATATTTCATTACTCCCTTACATTACATTCAATTGGCCTATATGTCTACATTAATAATATAATAAAATTTGGTACGAATATCCTACATTTCTGCCACAATACCACAGTTACTGTTACTACAGTACATTCATTGTAAATGTTGGTGATTTGTGGATTGAAAAGTATTCTAACTGCATTGTTGTTTCTCCTGTTTTCCATGTTAGTGCTGTTGAGAATGTCAACGCTGTTTCACCTGCCTTTAAACTAGTTTAAATCACCGCAACAACTGTGGTTTGTCTCGGAGACCTCTGCTCCAAACTTGAACGCTTCTCACTGAATCTGGTTCAGCGCTGTTTAGGGGTTGCGTGATCGAGATTAGTCGGCGAGCAAACACATTTGTTCTGAGCTCGTGCTTTGCTGTCTTTAGGCAGAGTGAACAGCGGTCCACGCAACGTGGTTCACACAGGTAGCGCTGTTCCTCTTTTGGCACGTTTAGGAATTCTTGTGCGCTAAAGAAATGGCAGCACATATGAATTATCAAATTGTTATCACTCGTGTTTTACTGCAACATCTGGTCTGAAATTTAGTGCTGTCATATTGTGTCGAGCTCTGCTCCTCATGATGGAGGTGGACATCACAGTAAATGCCTGCAGTGACTCAAGACATTCTGAAAGATTTGTTCCTCTGTGCATTGCAAGCGAAGATATCCGTTGTGATGTGGATGAGAATCTGTGGCCGACAGATTGGGACGTCAGGAGGTGTAGACTGCACTGTAATTCCTCATCCAGTGCTGCATGCAAATGCAAAGTTCAGCCTAGGAGCTGTTGCCTGTAATTACCTTTCCAATTTTGTATTTTCCCATTGTCTTTTTCTTTTCTACATCACAAAGACTGTCCAGTCTCTTCTCAGTCATTATCCACATGCAGTACGGTGTATATCTATAGTGCTGACACTGATATATGCAATAGAGAAGAAGTGCAGCCTTGTGCATTTTCAATACAGTAACTGTCGTTCAAACTGTAGTTATAGTTTACATCAGGAAATACTGATGGAGTAAACTGTTATATTGACAACATGACTAAGCATCTTGTTTGTAATCAGTGACACAAGGACTCGTCATTCTGATGGCACTGATATGTTCATTGACAAATGCTTTTGAGAGATGAACTAAGGACATTGAGCATTGTGTGGTGCTGTTTGTACGAACTGTTTTGTGAAATGCACATACTGGTTTGCAAATATTAAGGATGATTTGAGAAATGGACCAAAGTGACTGAGAAAAACTGTAATTTTGTTTTTTTGCCTGAAGTGCAGGACACCCCAATAGTTTGAAAAGTACCTGTCGAATGCAAACTCACCCCATTTAGGTGAAAAAATAAATACAGCAAAGTTGAATGGTTTGTTTTCATTCAATTCAAATACAAGTAAAAGCACCACAATTTATTTATACAAAAGGGAAGGGAAAAAAAATTGCCGTTATCAGGAAAATGGCGTTATCGTGTTTGTCGACCCCAGAGGGTTAATCTCAAGATTTGCTTTGTCTGAGCCAGATTTTCCACAGTGATGACACATGAAAGGCTTCTCCCTTATTATATGACTCTTACAGTGTTTCTTGTCTGTGAAACTTCTTTCACACTGATAACATGCAAAAACATTATCTTGAGTGAATCATTGTGTGGTTATTAAGGGATATTTTGCATCTGAAACTATTTCCACATTGTTGGCTTCTCTCTAGTGTGAAGTCTCATGTGGACTTTGAGGTTTCCTTGTTGAGAGAAACTCTTTCCACACTGTTTGCAGGTATAAGGCTTCTCTCCAGAATGAAATCTCATGTGGGTTTTAAGGTGTCCTTTTCGATTAAAACTATTACCACACAGTTTGCAGGTGTAAGGCTTCTCTCCAGTGTGAATTTTAATGTGCCTATTAAGGGTTCCTTTTTGAGCAAAACTTAGACCACAATGAGGGCAGGTGTAAGGTTTCTCTCCTGTGTGAATTCTATTGTGCCTTTTTAGGGTTCCTTTAATGATGAAACTTTTTCCACATTGTTGGCAGGTGTAAGGCTTCTCACCAGTGTGAATTCTCAAATGGATTTCAAGGCTTGCTTTTTTGGTGAAACTTTTTCCACATTGTTGGCAGTTGAAATATCTCTCTCCCGTGTGAACACTCATGTGGACTTTGAGGTTTCCTTTTTGACAGAAACTCTTTCCACACCGTTGGCAGGTATAAGGTTTCTCTCCTGTATGAATTCTTATGTGGCTTTTAAGGTCTCCTTTTTGATTGAAACTATTACCACACAGTTTGCAGGTATATGGCTTCTCTCCAATGTGAATTTTAATGTGCCTGTTAAGGGTTCCATTTTGAGTGAAACTTAGTCCACATTGAGGGCAGGTATAAGGTTTCTCTCCTGTGTGAATTCTAATGTGCCTGTTAAGGGTTCCTTTTTTATTAAAACTATTTCCACATTGTTGGCATGTGTAAGGCTTCTCTCCAGTGTGAATTCTCAGATGGATTCCAAGGCTTCCCTTTGTAGTAAAACTCTTTCCACACTGTTGGCAATTGAAATTACTTTTAGCTCCTGTCTTCTGAGCTCTGTTTTGTAAAGTCTGTTTAGTTTGTGAGAAACTAAACAAATTTTTTCCTGTGAAATCATGTTTCTTATACTGATCTTTGTCTTCCATTTCATTTAGTTCTTCACTTTTCTCTTTCAGCAGCATCTGGTCTAAAGCAGAAAGAGACCAATACAATTTAATCCCCTTTTTAATGACACAAAGCAACATACATCAATTCATGAGTTCACACTTACATATAATAAACAGAGTAAAGGTTATGCATATTTGGCGTGCAGTCCGAGGGGAGGGCTCCGAGCTCGGAATTTTGGCCCGAACCCCAGGTTAGGATAGTAATAGTTGTAAGTGAGGAGATAGGGTGGTGGAGAGATGCTGGAAAACTGTCAAGAACAGAGGTAAGTCTACTGTGTATATATACACCTCGTGTTAATCAGGTTAATTATCTGAACATGCTCTTCCCGAACTTTAATAAAACACAATTACATTTCAAAACAGCAACATGTATGCGTAGTACTACACCTGCCTCTGATGGTACACAAGCCTGTGAATATTTGCCTTACTTTTGTGCGGATATTGTCAAGCTCTATAATGAGGTCAACCCTCTTTTATCATTAGTGTCTCTATCTGATCTTGATACTGAAAATCATTTTATCATTTTAAATACTGCCAGGACAGATATTTTAAACCTTACAGCTCCTTTTAAGCTCTTTAAGCCTAAATCTACATCTAAATCAGAGCCATGGGTTGATCATAGTATTCGTTCCTTGAGACAGTCATGCAGGAAAGCAGAAAGGAAGTGGAAAAAGGACAAATTACAGATTTCTTATGAGATGTTAAAGAATTGCCATAGCAGAATGCTGTTAATAAAGCCAAGGCTTCATATTTCTCTAAACTGATTGAGAAACATCACCACACCCCAAAAGCTCTTTTTTCTGTTATCGAATCCGTTCTAAACCCCCCAGTAAATTCTCTTCACCACCCGTCTTTGGCACTTTGTGAGGATTTCTCTAGTTATTTTGCCAATAAAGCTTCAAGTCTGAGGGCCCAGTTCCAGGTCTCCGATCAGGATATACCTACAGAGATGACTTCATCTGTCCTGTGGACTTCATTTAATGCTGTCTCCCTACATTCTGTAAAGGAAGTAATGCTTAAACTTAAACCCTCCTTTTAGTTCGCATGACACTATACATCCTAACTATTTGAGACAAATATTTGACACTGTCGGCTCTGGGCTGGTGTCACTATATAACAAATCTTTGCTTGAAGGAGCTGTTGCTTCTAGTTTGAAAATTGCCACGGTTACACCTGTACTAAAGAAACCCTCACTTGATGCCTCTATTTTATCAATTTTTCGTCCGATCTCCATTTTGCCATTTATTTAAAAGATTTTGGAAAAAATTGTGTTTTTACAGCTCCAGACCTTCCTGACTGACAATTATATTCGAAAAGTTTCAGTCTGGGTTTAAATCACTGCACAGCACAGAAACCGCTCTTGTGAGAGCTCTTAATGATATTTATATGGCAACAGATTGGGGAAACTCTGTCATTTTAGTAATGTTAGACCTGTCCTCTGCTTTTCATACTGTCGATCATGCAATCCTTATCTCTCGGATAAGGATGTTTTAAGTTGGTTTTTCCTAACCAATAGACATTTCTTTGTAAAAATAGGATGTTTCTCTTCTCTTCGCAATCTATCCTGTGGTGTGCCTCAAGGCTCTGTTTTAGCTCCTGTCCTTTTATCTCTCTATCTTCTCCCTCTGGGTTCCATTTTTTGGAAACATAATGTCTCATTTCACTGCTATGCTGATGATATGCAAATCTATATGCCGGTGTCTAGGAAAAATAAGAGTGCTCTTGACAAGCTAACAGCATGTCTTGAGGATGTGAAAGCATGGCTTGCCGAGAATTTTCTTTTTCTTGCCTAGAATTTTCTTTTTCTTTTTTCTTTTTCAGAATTTTCTTTTTCTTGTTTCTGACAAAACAGAAATCATTGTTTTTGACCCCTCAGAATCCTTGAACTTGAATCTTTAAATCAATTCATCTCTTCCCAAGTATGGAATCTAGGTGTGATGGTAGATAGTTGCCTCAAATTTGACAAGCAGAATAGTGCGTCATTGGGTCCAGCTTTTTCTTTCTTCGTTCTCTGTCAAAAATCAAACCCTTTCTTCCTAAGTGCTCCTTGGAGATTGCTATCCATGCTCTTATTACCTATTGCCTGGATTATTGCAATTCCCTTTATTTTGGTATATCTAAGTCCCAAATGGCACGCTTACAGGTCGTTCAAAATTCTGCGGTGAGATTCCTGAAGGGAAGGAGGAAATTTGATCATGCTACCCCCCTTCTGAGATCCCTGCACTGGCTTCCGATTAATTTTAGAATTGAGTTTAAAATTTTATTACTGGTATGTAAATCATTAAATGATTTAGCACCTTCTCATTTGTCCGATCTACTTCACCTCTACTCTCCCACCAGAGGCCTTAGATCCGAAGGTAAACTCCTCCTTCAGATACCCAGAACCCGGCTAAAATCAAGGGGCAACCGAGCCTTTGAATTGGCCGGCCCCACACTGTGGAACAAGCTCCCACTCTATATTAGATCGGCTTCCACTTTGTCTGAGTTCAAGTCATGTCTCAAAACTTATTTATCCTCTGTTGTTTTTAGTTTATAAGAGTGTTCTGTTTTAACTGTTTTGCTCCTATTAGTGTACTTCATAAGAGTGTGCTGTTTTGCTGCTATTAGTGTAATTAACTTTTTTAACATTCTTTATTGTACAGCACTTTGGTTGGGCTGTGGTCGTTTTTAAATGTGCTTTATAAATAAACTGAACTTGAACTTGATTAACTGAGTAATGTGAAACCAAGGAATATGGTTTCATGATATTCCAATGTATATTTCGTGACTTAAAGGGGAGCGCGCAAGCCATGCTGTATGTGTATGCGCAATACTTCAGAGTCTGACCACCTTATTTTATTACAGAACTGCAAGAAAACATTGCAAACAGCATATCACATTAAAGAGCATTTCAATTAGCCAAAGCTTAAAATATTAATTACGACTAAAGACTATTTTAGATTACTGAATTAAAGGTTATGGGGAAACATTGTATTAAACAGTAATGCTCACATTTTTTCATGCTTACGATGCAATTCTCAATAATTACATCAAATTAAAGTTGTTCAAATAAACGATTATTTCCAGCCCATAGACGATTATAAAAAAATTACTAGATTGATCATCTCAATAAAGAGTCATATCCTGTGTGATTGAGTGCAATGACTGAACAGCATTATACTGTACAAAAACGGGAGGTTAATCATAGTAAATATAATGCAAGAATAAACAAAATAATATTAAAAATAAATGTAAATCAGTACGATTATTCCTCTGGGAGTAATTTGAGCAGCGTGTGCTATTCATTAATCTCATGAATGGCGACAGCACTGACAATCGCGTCGATCAGATAATGTTACACATTAAAATGAAGGATGACATATGGTAGAGCATCAGTATAAATAAACAGTTTTAAATACTGACGTTTATTGTGAAATCCCACTAAATTATTTTATTTTTCTTCACAAAACTGGCGTCTGTCCATTGACAGTAATGCAGGTGGAAACTCTTTTATGCTACTAATCGGAGCCGGATGTGACGACACGCGGACTGTGATAAAGGCCTATAAACTAACTCCAGCTGGTCCAAAATGCAGCAGCTAGAGTTCGCATTAGAAACAGGAAATATGACCATATTAGCCTGGTTCTGTCAGCACTGCACTGGCTCCCTATTAAACAATCACATACATTCTAAAATCTTGCTAATTACTTATAAAGCCCAAAATGGTTTAGCTCCTCAGTACTTGAGCGAGCTATAGTCCTTCACGTCAGCTGCGATCTCAAAACTCAACTGCGAATCAACTGTGAATAAAGGCCTCCTGAAGCAAATCAATGTGTTTTTGTAGGAACAATATCCATATTTAAAACTTTATAAACCGTAATCTGTAGCTTCCGTTAAGTATTGTACACACACTCATAACAGAATGCCGTTCCGGTGGATGAAGTAGGATGTATGTGATGTTTCCTAACAAGCATGACTGACGCACTGCAAGCAGAGAGCTGTATCTCATTTCTGTTCATGTTCTTTAGAGCATTTGCAGTACATTCATTAGACAGACATTAGTGGCTTTATGTACTGTTCAAAAACATAAATATATAAATGTGAAGAGAGCAATGTTATGCATTTTGCCACCTTCTCCTGCGCCGTCATTACAAAGCAACTGGGTAAACAGCTGCTGATTTGACGCAAATGACCCGCAGTTCTTAATTTGTGTTCTGAAGACGAACAGAGCTTTTACAGGTTTGTAACGCCATGGGGGTAAGTGATTAATGACAAAATTTTCATTTTGGGGTGGAGTAACCCTTAAATTAAGGCTATATTAAATTAACAGCCTAGCTAATAGTAATCCACAATGAGCTTTAAAGTCCGTGTAAAGACAATATTAAATGTGTGTTCTGAGTTTGTCACACCACAGAAACAAGCGTTATTAACCACCCAGCCAAATTTGAAAGCTAAAAAAAAGGCAAGTAAATAAAATGAGGTATCAAAATCTTGGAAAAAAATAAGCCGTATTCTCTGCTCTCAAACGCTGGGGGCGTGTCCACTGGCAGCGCTGAAACCACGCCCACTCACGGGAAAGCTGCCATCTCTCTCAACTGTCTTCCTCTAGCAGCTTAATTTAAATAAGGAGACCGAGCTCAGTTTTTTTTTTGTAAATTATCGCAACCAGGTATTAACATGACGAAGGCATAGCTAGATAGCAGAACGGTCAGTGTTTGACATCAAAGTTCCGCGAGAGCGATTCGAGAGTCTGTTCTCTATAGCTCTCACTGAATGTCACACACCGATCGGTCTGTGCAGTCAGTGCTGCTTCAAGTCGAACGCACCTCTTATAGTGTTGGTGGAGAGGCCATGCTCGTAGCTCGATTGCGTCATCGAGTCATGATTTAGCCCTGCCCAAAGAAATCCTGATCACGAAAATGGTGTAAAACTGTTTAACGGTATAACTCCACAATTAAGTACTACATAGTTCACAGTCTTTGTAACATGTTTCAGCAATGCATTTCTAATGTGTGCATTTCTAAACATTTTTAATGTGTTTACAAACAATTCTCAGAAATGACTTTACACAGACTTTAAAATATTCCGCGCTAAAGCACACGCATAAACTTTGCCACAAAGCACAAGCAAAAGTAGCCTAATAATTATGAATGTCAGAAAAAAGTAGATATATTAATTATTTATTAACAAACTAGTGTTTCTAAGTCTTGTCGGCTGCAAAGATGAAATTCACGGTGCTGACTCTCATCTGCACAGTTGCTGATGGACACGCCTTTAGAGAGAAATGCAACCCAGATTACATAATCAGGGAGTATTTGATTTCGTTTTTAATTGGTTCGTAATTTAGATGAATATGCATTATATACGCATATATCAAGAGTTCATGAGAAGTGTAGGAGTATTATTACACTTGTAGAACCTGATTTTACCAAGTGCGACATGTTCCTGGATCAACATCTTTGTTGACCGTGGAACAACATTGTGATTAACCAATCAGATTTGAAGAACCAGTTTATAGTTTTACGAAGTATAGGCTTACAATCAGTGTTTGGTGCTTGTACATCAGTGTCATTCATTTCATCATTTCCTCTGATTTTAGGAATTACTCATGGTTAAGGTTAGGTTTAGGTGTAGGGATATGATCAAGACTAAATTTTTGGATTAAAATGTTGTTCCAGGGTCAACAAAATATGTTGTCCAAGGAACATGTCTAACTCAGCAAAATCAGGACGTGCTATCACACTTACTGCATGACATGGAGGCGCCCACGCAATCCCTTGCATTTTTTCCCTGTGGAAATAACTTAAGATACAATCACTTTTGGTCATAAAGATAAAAGTAGCCTAATAGGCTTCATCATTAATAAAAAAAAAAAAAAAAAAAAAAAAATCTGCTTTTAATAAAATATTTCTGCTTTTATTTACATACTCTCACAATAACACCAAAATGTTGTGCTTTTGTAAAATATAGAAAATAAACAGGATGTGCTGTGCTGAAAGCTTGAAATGTTTACTATTAAACAAACCTCTAATTATGTAGGCTAGTCCGTATGAAAAGGTGCATTTCTCTTTTAATGGCACATCTATTACTTTGGAGATGGCGAGTCAGTGTTGACATTCGGCAACTTCATCTTTGCAGCCAACACTGACTGAGAAAGCAGTTTATTAACAAATAAATAAAATGTTTTCTTCATCTCCAACACATTCATTACCATTACTTTTAAGAATACACCCATATGCCTACAGTTGTGCTCAAAATTATTCATACCCTTGGTAAATATGATCAAAGAAGGCTGTAAAAATAAATCTGCATTGTTAATCCTTTTGATCTTTTATTTAAAAAATTCACATCTAAAATTTCATTGAACTAAAACCATTGAAAATGGGGGGAAATCTAATGATGAAATAAATGTTTTTCTCAAATGTACGTTGGACAGAATTGACACCCCTAGAAATTCTTATGAGTAAAATATCTCTGAACTATTTTCCCATTCATATTTACAATTTTGAGCACACCAGGGTGATTGTGAACATAAAATTATCCAGCCATGGCTTCCTATCACACAGAATTATAAATATGAGGGAAAACAAAGGCCAAGATTCCTCCCCCTCCCCCCCTCTTCTGCAATCTGCCGCATCCCAATTCCATGCTCAGAAAGGAAATTAAGTATACTACGGTAATGGAACCACTAAGGGGAATAAATAGCCTACGAGATGGGAGGATAAAAAAAAAATAATTAAATACTTTCCCTCGCAATTATATCGTTGGGTAATTATACTGTATATAAATTGCGAGCATCAGGGAACCATTACTAATATGAAGGGCTGAAACTGCTTTCGAATGCGCGCTCTTATTTTACTTTCACTTTCAAGATTCGCGATCACACGGACTCTATACTACGGAGCAGCAGTACCATACATTTTACAAGATTAGATGTTTGTCAGTGGTGCTCAGTATCTGCAAATCATTCGCCATCGTCCTGAATCAGTCATCTCTCCTTACTCTGTGTGGTAAGTGAACTTTCATGTACTGTCATGTAATAGGCTGCTAGCAAGCGGCTAACCATGTCTAGTGGCTCCGTAGAATGCGTTAATTGTTTTCTGTGCGTTTCTGCATACGGATTCACGCTTCGGGCACACTCCTAACCCCGTCCCCCGATGTCATCGTCCATCACAATGTTTCACTGTAGACATTGTCTGATGCCAATTTGGTAGACATCGCCCAACCCTACCCCATATGATTGTAAAGCGCTTTGGGTATACAGCAATACACAAAGTGCTATATAAATGCCTCATTCATTCATAATCATCCATCATAATGAGTAAAACCAAAGAATATAGTTCTGATGTGCAGCAAAAGATAATTCAGCTTCACAAATTAGAAAATGAAAGAAGTGAAAATTCCCATTTCCACTATCAGGGCAATAATTAAGTGGTTACAGTCAACATAAAATATTACAATTCTGCCTGGAAGAGGATATGTTTCTATATTGTCCTAATGCACAGTGAGGAGGAGAGTTTGAGTGGCCAAAGACTCTCTAAGGACCACAGCTGGAGAATTGCAGAAAATAGTTGAGTCTTGGGGTCAGAAAACCTTTGAACAATTATCAAACAGCCCCTACATCAGCACATGTTGTTTGGGAGAGTTTGTCAGATGTTCTCCAAACTCTTCAGGCATTATAGAGAAGGCATTAGAGAAAACGCAGAGCTGTTATCTTGGCAAATAGAGGTTGCAAAAAGTATCAAATGAAAGGGCATGATTAATTCTGGCCAATGTGTATTTGAGAAAAACATTTATTTCATGATATATTCCTCCCATTTTAAATTCTTATTCTCCAAATGAAAAGGGTAGATTTTTGTAAATTTTTAAAATAAAAGATCAGAAGAATTAATGATACAGATTTATTTTCAGAGTCTTCTTTCATTGTATTTACCAAGGGTATGAATAATTTTGAGCACAACTGTATATATTAAAGAATGGTTTAGTAGGTTATTATAGTAATAAATTTAATTTAAACATGCGACTCTTTAGTCGGGGGAAGGCCTACTTGGCACAAGGAACGATCCATTTTTTAAATAAAATGCTATGACATTACGAAAAGTGAGACTGCAAATCATGTTATATTGCATTGCACGAGTAATGCATGCGTAATGAGTCAAATGCTTTTATATTATATTATTTATTTATTTATTTTATGTGCTATACCTGCTAGCCTGTCCCTAGAGCCGCCCAAGCCTAGCACAGCAAATGCAGACATGTGTGCTGGTATTCATAAGATTTAATATGAAGCGTCCGTAATGATCACGTCCGTAATGCATTATTATGGTCGATAAGAGCAAAGAATGGAGATGCGCTATTGATCATAATTACAACGGACATAAGTTGGCTTTGTACAGAAAGTTTCAAGTTAATAGCATTAATAATTATTGTATGATAACTTTATTTTGAAAACGTTACATAGATGACACAGCGCTGAAGCGTCTTGACGTCATATATCTTTTCTAGACCTTAGAAATCCAAAAATCATTGCTGTTTAGACAAAGTGAGTTTATTAATTTTTCAGACAGGTCTCCAATTTTCTACAAAACTGCTCTCTTATAAAATTATAGTGGGTTTGGTTGTCTGTCATGACAGTCGCTGGGAGAAACATCGCAAGTGGAGTGATACAAACAGTGAAACGGTTCCCATGGCGTTACCGAGAGAATAACACATGGTTGGATTCAGGTCAGGACCAGAACAAACAGTTGTGTGTGTGTGTGTGTGTGTGTGTGTGTTTATTAATGTATTGTTAGCATTGTGTGTTTACCTTGGTAACTTTAGTTTCCATAATCACAAAATGCCACTCTATTTTCACTTTGTGTTATTTTGTAACACAAAATATACCAACTTACTACCTATATTGTATTAAAAAAATAGTTTGTGACTGCTTTAATGGCCTTATCTTATACTGTTTATTCATCAGTATGTCATATTTTTACAATTTATGTTAAGTTGTCAAATAAAGTGGGACAGTACTTGTGTGTGGGTCATCCATTTTTGTGAATATATATGTGTCCTGTAATCACCATGCGAAAATGTGGGTTCCATTGGCAAACCAGTTGAGCACCACTGCTTTAGAAATATCATTCATTTCTGTAATAGAGAATCAAATGAGTGAATGCAGCTGTGAAAAAGAAAACCAACCTGTTTGATCCTCAGTATCTTCTTGTTTGATTCTGAATGTTTCTTCAATCTTAATGTCTTCACTCTCCTCTTTAATAAACGCCATCTTTATAATTGTGTCACGTGGATCTCAGTTGCTTTAGCAGGAGTCAGAAGTCAGTCAGAGTGAGAGTTAATGGCCTTAAATCACCTGACAGGAAAAAAATAAAATAATAAAAGTCAAAAAGCATTAATAAAGGGACAAAAATTATTCATAAGGTTCAAATTTTTATTAAGATTTATATTTGGTATTTACTCATTTGTAGGTTAGGCTATATTTAATAAATTCTACTTTCATGAAAACGTTTGCAGTTGATCTGTAAATGTCAATAAAGCATTTACATTGTTTTGAGCAGCAGGTCTCGATTCGAGCGATTCAAAACAGTGAATCATTTTGCAAAGCTTTTGATTCAATTGACTCGGAGTTTCGAAAAGCTCCGTTTCTTCATCTGAAATTGCCAGCACTGAATAATTCGTGTTTAGGATAAACTGTTTCACTGAAGGATCTGTATGAGACGTTTCTGTTAATGTGTGAATGCGCTTTATTTACACAAAATAACATTCATTAATGTATTACAATGTTACATTCAATAATAATTAATGAACTTTACATCTCTTGTAAACACTATAAAGTATATTGTTTTTGAACAAATTTAAACAGTAAAAAATATTAAAACCACAAACCTTTCTTCAGCTCAAACGCAGGCGCAGCTCTGTGACGTCACATCACCAGATCAAAATAAAAGTCCTGTTCACACGCTGCAGTCACAAAAGTGGATAGATATTTACATAAAGAAAGCGAATATGTCAGAGGTTTGCAGAGTTTTATTATTGGTGAAATACATATTAAAATTGTGTGCTGATATATGTCTAATAGTGAGATTCTAAAAGGCAAAACAAGCATCTTTAATATGGAATTTTAAAGGTGACTAAACAAACTAATAAATAAATGTTAAAAATGAATAATATTTATACTTTTGTTTCCGTATGTAATATATTTTTTCCACTTCTACTTTTCTACATACTTCTACTTTTATTATTTTCCACATTTATTTATTTATTTACTTAACCCTTGTGCGGTCTTCGGTCATTTCTGACTGGAGAATTTTACATTTTGAATTTTTAAAAATCGTAGCTTCACCAGAATGGTATGAAACTCGGTGACTTTTATGGCACTTGGTATGTGAACACAAACAAAATTGAGGGCATGATTCGAAAAAGCTAAGTGGTCGTAAAAAAAATAAGTCATAAAAAAAAAATAGTCACACTCATGGTCTTCGGTCAAAAATGACCGACCATAGGAAATGAATGGGAAATGGGGAAAAAATAAAAAATACAAAAAAAATGTGTGTGTACAATCTACAAATCCCCAACAATGCAGAAAAAATAGCACAGCAATGAAGGGGTGAAACTCTAAAATATCTAGAGTGCAAAATCAACACATCCACTCACACGCGCGCACACACACCCCTATGAACTGGTGTGCCTGTAACACAGCAACTATGTAAAATAAAATCAATAATTCAACTACAATGCAGTAAAAAAGTGGACAGCGAGGAATGGGTTATACTCTAAAACATCAAGAGTGTAAGACAGATACATCCACTCACACACACTCACAGACACACACATACACACACACACAATTATACACACTCAAATGAATTGGTATGGCTATAACCATATAGCCAAAATGAGTTAGAAGACTGAAATAAGAGGTTGAAATCAGATCAGACCCAGAAGGATTAGGCTCTGATAAAGCTTCCTGTTCATTTTTGTAGAGTTTTAATGTTTTGTGTAACAAAATGCTTTCTGTGTTCAGGGTTGACTGTAGTAATAATAATAATAACAATGCAAAAACCTATACAATAACATATATAATAATGATGCAAAAAAATATAAACCTTGACAAAAAGTAGTCTTTGAGAATGCCTAAATATACATTTATATCCACAACCTAATAAAAGTAAACAATTATGTCTAAAAACAACTAGGGAATTCACAAGCCTCTCTATAGAGTCCTATACAGGCAACTAGTGGTTACACCATGAAATTACATGTTTTTTCTTTCTTTGCTCACACCAGGAGGTGCTAATCTGCATTCAAAAATTAGATTTTAAAGGCCTAGTGTCTATTTTCATCTGAAATACTGCATAAATGGAAAAATAATTTTAAAAAATTAGAAAAAAAAATGTATGTACTATTTTCAATGGGAAAAATTGATCATAATTATTGCATAAATATTAATTAGTACCATAAAAGTCTCTCAAAGTACAAAATAAAAAAGAAAAAATATTCTTGAACAAAAATATATTAGATTGATTTTACTGAAAGAAAAAAAAAATAAAAATTACATTTCAGGTGTCCGGTCACTTTTGATGGAATGCACAAAGGTTAAGTATTTCTGTCAACATTGTACACAGTTGTTTATTTCCACAGATATTTACTTTTACATTTATTTATTTATTAATTTAGTACTTACTACACTTTTTGTTTACAACATGAAGTGGTCAGGATCTGTGGGGGTATTCCAGAAAGCAGGTTATGTGACATACTTGGGTATGTTTAAGGGTAAGTAACCAGATAAACTCAGCATTTGCTTCCAAAAACGGAGGTAACTATCAGGGTATGTAAGTAGCCATAGCAACTTATGCTCTGAACATAACCTGCTCTCAGACACAATTCAACTCGGCCCACAGCAGAACATGGGCCAAGGTGGAGATGACCATTGGCATTCTGAAGGCAAGGTTTCAGGGTCAGTCCACAAAGGGCATGTGACTTTACAGTAGCATGTGTTGTTCTTCACAACATTGCCACAATAAGAGATGAGAGGGCTCCCCCTTCTCTTGCAGAAGATGGCCAAGAGACACCACCAGTGAACCCAACAGACCATAGAGATGGCAGGGTGGTAAGAGACATTTTTATAACATACCCAAAATGATCAATGTTCAACTTTGAATTATAATGAAAGGAAGGGGAAACTGGTATTTGCAATTTTATAAACGCACGTATTTCCCCCGTTATGGCTGTTATTTTTTGGCAAGCCAATTGTCTTTCCTTAGGAGATGCAGCAGTATTGTTTTTTTAGTAATAATGGGCTTATATTCTTCGTAAGCCAGCATTAAAACCTCTAACTCACTTTCGCTGAAGTATGCAGCTCGTTTTTTTTTTTCTTCGTG
Source organism: Spinibarbus caldwelli (assembly GCA_039654775.1). Lineage (NCBI taxonomy): Eukaryota > Metazoa > Chordata > Actinopteri > Cypriniformes > Cyprinidae > Spinibarbus > Spinibarbus caldwelli. The sequence goes on from CM077229.1 coordinate 25,642,811, forward strand.
TTTCCATGGTGACTCCTGAAATCTGCAGTCCATTGAAAATGTCTTTAAATACTCACTGTGTGCAAACATTAACTCTGGGTTACTGAAGGTTTATTGAACTAACTCTGCACAGGTGTTTTGGAACCAAAATACCCAGAGTAAGCAAGGTTTGGGTTAATCAACTGACATCTCAGGGTATATGTGAAGCTAAGTTAACCTTGCTTTCTGGAATACACTCCTAGGTTCTACGTCAGAACGTCGACTCCTGCGTCAGTAGCATCACATGCGTGTGTCGTGATACACTTGTGAGCTCATGTCAAAGACTGACACAGAAGAGAAGAAATTGTTGAATAAAGTTTTTTTTTTTCTTTGTGCACATAAATTATTCCCATCTCGCTTGGAACGACATGAGGGTGAGTAATTAATGACAAATTTTTCATTTTTGGGTGAACTATCCCTTTAACGTTATGTAACAGTCTAGTTTTGTTAACAACTGAAATAAACACAAACACTACAAGACTTGGCTACTTTTCCTAAATTTGCCAGCTGAACACACACAAAAATGGACTCAATTCAACAAAATTAAGTGGCTGAAAAAAAAAGCTCTTTAATTTGTTCTTCATGGACAAAAGTGGGACCCATAGAAAATGAATGGAAAATACTCAAATTCAGAGCATTTTTTTATTTGTCCAATAAAAATTAATCCAACACATTGTAGATCATACATACACATAAATGAAGGGGTGTGCCTCTAAAATATTTTCAATATTGACACTCACTCACTCACACACACACACACACAAAGATTTAGGGTATACACATTTTTATTATTTAAAAGTGAATTGAAAATAAACCAAGTTCCAGTGTACGTGCATGCATATTGCTTCACACAGTTTGAAAACCACCAACACACCATATCAAATTAGCTTTGATTGAAAACACCTAATGCTACTTTGAACTGTTTTAAGAGCTGTTTGGAAATCCAGTACTCCCATTACTAACTAAATAAAGTTATAGGAACATATAGGAATACTGGATGGCAAAATCTAAAAGAGGGAAGGGAGCATCACGGAAAGACTTGTGGTACTGTAGCAGGAGGAACTGAGGTGATTAAAAAAAAATTCACTGCTGAAGATATCAAAAACAAGAACACTGCTTTTAATTCCACCATCTGGCAGACTGGCCAGTAACATTTTTGGGAGAAACATGCAAAAATAGACAATGGCTTTGTGTAAATTAGACTTATAACAGAAGGAACATCAGAGGGTTAACAGAAGAAACAGTGGGGTCCAGTTCAAAATCCATCAGAAACACCAAAGAAATATACTGTCACAGTTCACGGGTCTGTGTGTTCATTCCTGTGTCTGCGTGTTGTTGTCACTCTGAGACCTGCTCATCTGCATGATTACATCTGACCACTTGCCTTGCTTTATTTTCACTGTTGTTGTAAATAAACTGCACTTCACTTGCAACTGGACTCTTGAGTTCTCATTCCCTGACAGAAACGATCTGACCAAGTATGGATCCAACAAGTGCCGCGGAACTTAGAGACATTCTTACCAGCAGCAATACTCGTATGTAACAACAAGAGGAACAGATCATGGCTACCGGTCATGCCGTTCAGGCACTAGTAACACAGTTCTCAGATCTAACCACTCAGTTCCAACAGTTAAAAACAGAATCTGCCCAACAGCCCACTGCGCTCAACCCCCTGACTGTTCCACCTGTGGATTACACCAGCCGGCGTGCCGAACCCCGTCTACCACCTCCAACTGTCTCCGGTGAGCCCCTGTTTATGTTGTTCATTTCTGGCTACATGTTCTCTTCACATTGCTCTGCAGCCTTTGTCTTTTCCCACAGAGGAGTCCAAAGTGGCCTTTCTGATCACTCTGCTAACTGGACGAGCGGCTCTCTGGGGAACAGCGGTATGGGAGCAAAAGCACCACTGTTGTTCTTCGTTCCAGTCCTTCTCGGAGGAACAGGCTACATCTGGCAGGGAGGCGGCGCGGGAGTTGGCTGAGTTACGTCAAGGAAATCAATCGGTGACAGATTACTCCATCGAATTTCGCACAATGGCGGCGGAATGTAAGTGGAACAATGAAGCGCAGTGGGACATGTTTAGGCGTGGGCTGGCCGACCGTATCGTCAATGAAATTTATACTCAAGAATTACCCACCTCTCTAGACGGCTTGATTGATCTGGCGATTAAAGTGGATACTAGATTGCGACGTCATGATCAACGAGCTCTACAGATTCCGGTTGTCAATACTGAAGACCAATTCTCCGGTATGGCTAAGGATATGGCCGGTCATTTTTTCGATCCTGAGCCCATGCAGGTGGGCAGAGCTCATGTTTCACGGGAGGAGAAGGAGAAGGAGAGACGCAGGAACCAGGGACTGTGTCTATACTGCAGTACTGCGGGTCACATTACAGCGCAGTGCCCGGTAAAAGCCAAAGCCCGTCAGTAGGTAGGAGGCTACTGATGGGTGGAGTCGCTTTCGAGAAATCCTCTTCTGCTGCTACTCTTCTCCCGGTTCAACTACTGATGGGTCATGCTGCATTCAAGTGTAAAGCCTTAATAGACTCTGGAACAGAGGGAAATTTTTTGGATCGCAAGACAGCGCTTAAACCAGGAGTTCCTGTGGTTCCGCTAAATCCGCCCATCTTTGTCAGTGCTCTCTGCAGTCAGTCTCTCCCACCCGTCACCCATGCCACTGAGTCGGTGAGTCTCATCACTTCTGGCAACCACACTGAGACCATTTCCTTTCTCTTGACTGACTCCCCTTTGGCTCCTGTGGTCTTGGGTCACCCCTGGCTCTCACGCCACAATCCCAACATAAACTGGCGCCAGAACACTGTTTCTTCCTGGAGTAAAGAGTTTGTTGTCTGCTTGTTCTCCTGTGTCTTGTTCTGTTTTATAGGATGAACATATGGATCTGTCAAACATGCCTATTGAGTATCTTGATCTGAAGGGAGTGTTCAGTAAGTCTCGGGCTGCTTCTCTTCCTCCGCATCGTCCTTATGACTATGTGATAGATTTATTGTTAAGTATGTCTCCGCCTAAGGGCAGGTTATACCCGCTTTCTACTCCGGAAAGGGAGGCCATGGAGAAATATATTTCTGATTCTCTGGCAACCAAGATCATCCATCATTCCTCTTCTACTGCAGGTGTGGGATTCTTCTTTGTGGAAAAGAAAGATGGTTCCCTTCGTCCTTGTATTGACTATCGAGGGTTGAACAGCATCACGGTAAAAAATACTTATCCTTTGCTGTTGATGTCTTCAGCCTTCAAGAGTCTGCAGGGTGCTTCCTTTTTCACAAAGTTGGATCTTTGTAATGCCTGTCATTTGGTTCACATAAGGGAGGGGGATGAGTGGAAGACCGCTTTTAATACCCCCAGGGGGCACTTTGAGTATCTTGTTATGCCGTTCGGACTGTTCAATGCTCCCGCGGTCTTCCAGGCACTGGTCAATGATGTGCTGAGAGACATGGTCAATCAGTTCATATATGTCTACCTGGGTGACATATTGATTTTTTCTCGATCTTTCCAGGAACATGTTCAGCATGTCAGGTTAGTGCTTCAGAGGCTGCTAGAGAATGAGCTTTTTGTCAAGGCGGAGAAATGTGTTTTTCATGCACAGTCTGTCCCTTTTTTAGGTTACATTGTGTCGTCTGAGGTAGTGCGCATGGATCCCGACAAGGTTCAGGCTGTGGTAGATTGGCCAACCCCAGATTCCTGCAAGGCCCTGCAGAGGTTTCTGGGCTTTGCCAATTTTTACCGGTGTTTTATTCGCAATTACAGCCAGCTAGCCTCCCCTTTGACTGCTCTGACCTCCACCAAGACAACATTCAGTTGGTCCAGCTCGGTTGAGGCTGCGTTTTCCAAACTAAAGAGTTGCTTTGTTTCTGCTCCAATTCTTGTTGCCCCTGATTCTTCTCGTCAGTTTGTGGTGGAGGTCGGCGCGGTTCTTTCCCAGCGTTCTTCCGCGGACGGCAAGATGCATCCTTGCGCGTATTTTTCTCACCGCTCATCACCTGCCGAATGCAATTACGACATTGGTAATAGAGAGTTGCTGGCAGTCGAGCTCGCCTTGGAAGAATGGCATCATTGGTTGGAGGGTTCGGGGGAACCTTTTATAGTCTGGACCGACCATAAGAACCTTGAATACATCAGGTCTGCTAAAAGGTTCAACTCTAGGCAGGCTCGGTGAGCTTTATTTTTCGGTCACTTTCATTTTTCCATTTATTATCGTCCAGATTCTAAAAACATTAAACCTGATGCTTTGACCAATCTGAGCACCCGTTGTCTCCCGAGCTCATCTTGTCTCAGAAAATTGTGGTTTCTACGATAACTTGAGAGATTGAATCGAAGGTCCGTATGGCCTTACAAGGAGTAACGCCTCCGCCAGGGTGCCCACCAAGTCGCTTGTTTGTGCCAGGGGATTTACGGTCCGGTGTCATCCGTTGGGGTCATTGTTCCAAGGTAGCTTGTCATCCGGGGGTTAGTCGAACAATTTTTCTCATTAAGCAACGGTTCTGGTGACAATCTATGGCCCGCGACATACGACTTTTTGTTTTAGCCTGCTCAGTCTGTGCCACTTCTAAGACTTCCAATTGACCCCCTGCTGGACTCCTTCAAATGCTGTCAGTTCTTTTGAGACCCTGGTCCCACATTTCGCTAGATTTCGTTACGGGACTCCCGCCATCTCAGGGTAACACGGTAGTTTTGACCATGGTGGACCAGTTCTCGAAGGCAACTCATTTTATTCCTCTGCCCAAACTACCCTCAGCCAGAGAAACAGCAGTTGCTGTTATTGATCACGTTTTTCACATTCATGCCCTCCTGATGGACGTGGTTTCTGACAGGGGGCCTCAATTTATTTCCAAATTTTGGAAAGAATTTTGTCATTTGTTGGGGGCAACTGTTAGTCTTTCTTCTGGCTTTCATCCCCAGAGTAATGGTCAGACAGAGAGGGCTAACCAAGATTTAGAACGTGTGTTGCGGTGTTTGGTGTCTCAGAACCCATCCTCTTGGAGTCAGCAATTTTCATGGGTGGAGTATGCGCACAATTCATTACCAGTGTCGTCTACGGGCCTATTTCCGTTTGAGTGTAGCTTAGGTTACCAGCCACCTATTTTTCAGAGTATGGAATCCGAAATCGCGGTCCCCTCTGCCCACGCCTTTGTCCAGAGGTGCCACCGCACCTGGAGGAGGGCTAGAGAGTCTATCCTCCAGGTGGGGTCACGCACCAAGGCTCAGGCCGATCACCACCGGTCAAAGGCTCCCGTCTGCGTCCTTGGTCAAAAAGTGTGGCTTTCATCCAAGAATATTCCTCTCCGTACCATCTGTAATAAGCTTGCTCCTAAATTCAATGGCCCGTTTACTGTCACCAAGATTATTAGCCCAATGGCAGTTCGCCTCAAACTTCCTCCAGCGTACAGGAGAATTCATCCCGTCTTCCATATTTCCAAATTAAAGCCAGTTTTTCATTCTACCATTAATCCGCCTGCCCCAGTTCCCCCACCGCCGCGACTCGTAGATGGGGAACTTGCTTATTCGGTAAAACGTATTCTGGACTCGAGGTGGAGGGGACGCGGATTTCAGTACCTGGTGGACTGGGAAGGTTACGGTCCGGAGGAGAGGAGTTGGGTTCCTGCTAGAGACATATTGGATCATTCACTTATCGATGATTACAATCGCCAGGTAAGTTCCCCTGGAAGCGCCAGGAGGCGCTCCTAGGGGGAGGGGTACTGTCACGGTTCACGGGTCTGCGTGTTGTTGTCACCTGTCTGATTGCTTGTCAGCGTTACTCCAGCAACCTCGGTGTTAATCAGCGTGGCTGCACCTGTAGTGCGTTATCCGCTGCCTTTATCTGTTTCGCGTTTGCTGTGCATATTGTCAGATTGTTGTTTTGCTCATGCCTGTCGTTCTCTCCAGTGTATCTGTTTCCTGGTTGCTTCCTGCTTCGGATTACCTACCGTTGTGGATACTCTACCGAACAGTTGTTGGATTTCTCTTGTTGTGTTGGATCAGGTCCGTGCCTCGCAGTCTCCATGCCTCTGAGACCAGCTCATCTGCATGATTACATCTGACCACTCGCCTTGCTTTATTTTCACTGTTGTTGTAAATAAACTGCAATTCACTTGCAACTGGATTCTGAGTTCTCATTCCCTGACATATACAATGCACAATCCTTCAAAGGTGTGGAAGCAAATTCAAACTTTGAAATATTCAAATAAACTGAGAAAGCCATGGACCCATTACTTTTACCACCAGTTCAGGAAAAAAAAATCCTGTCCTCTCGGCTTTGTTTACCAACACATTAGGGCAATCAGAAATCCCGAAAGAGCAGGAGTTCTTATTAAAAAGTACATACAAAATGTACATTTTCCATCTGCTGTGCAAGGTATTCCTTTACCATAAAGGCAAATCCTTTCCTTCAGGGTTAAAGTTCAGTTCTATGGCGCCCCCGAGTTTCCAAAATGCAGGTTCAATGCAGCTTCAAACGGCTCTAAATGATCCCAGCTGAGGAAGAAGGGTCTTATAAAGCGAAGCGATCAGTTATTTTCTAAAATAAAATTCGAATTTATATACTTTTTAACCTCAAACGCTCGTCTCGTCTAGCTCTGCGTGAATTGTGTTGTCCGGGTCAAGACAGATAGGGTATGTCGAAAAACTCCCATCTCATTTTCTCCTCCAAATTCAAAATCGTCCTAAATCGTCCTACATGGCTGCAGAAGTACTGACCCAGTGTTTACAAAGTGAACATGCAAAAAAGAACAAATGCCCTTTACAAAAAAAAAAAAAAAGTAAAACAGCGATTTAGGATGATTTTGAAGTTGGAGAAAATGAGATGGGAGTTCATGCCGAGCTAGATGAGCATTTGAGTTTAAAAAGTACATAAATTGTAATTTTATTTATTTTTTTGAAAATAACCGATCGTTTTGCTAGATAAAACCCTTCTTCCTCGGTTGGGATCGTTTAGAGCCATTTGAAGCTGCACTGAAACTGCATTTAAACTGCATTTTGGAAGTTCAAACTCAGGTGCACCATAGAACTCCATTATATGGAGAGAAACACTGAAAGGTTTTCCTCAACAAAAAAAAAAAAATTCTTTACGACTGAAGAAAGACAGACATGAACATCTTGGATGACAAGGGGGTAAGTACATTATCTGTAAATTTTTGTTCTGAAAGTGAACTAATCCTTTAAGCACGTGTGGTTCTGTTTACAGTTTCTGGTTCTCTTGCAAAAAGGGCAGTGTGAAAGCGAACCGCACCAAAAAAATAAAAAATCAACATTGTATTTGGTCCAGACCAAAGCAAGTGAACTAATGGACTTTCCTGGTGTGAATACACCCTTATGCTGCCTTCACGTGCTATCGGAAACTTCCTATTTCCCACTTGTGAAGTCGTGATTACGAGCTTGTTGTGTTCACGTGCTTTGTTGTCGGAAAAAATGGAGGACACCAGGTTCATACTTGCGTGTGTCTTGGGAAAATTTTATTTAAACACTATAACCCACATGCTAGACCAACAGAAAGAAGAAGAAAAGCACAAACGGTAACTAATATTAATGTTGAAGAAAGCTGCCCTGTCAAAATGTTTTCTTGTTCGTTTTTGTAAATGTCATTGAAAATACAAAAATGTCCCAACAGAATTCCCAATGCTTACACCGAACTCTATCAGTATTGTGTTATTTCACTTACACGTGCCTGCCCTGATGTACAGTATAACGGCCATGCAAAGTCCATAATTCTCTTTCTTTGGCCATTACCTCTATCAAATCTCCATCCACGAATGGTGCATATGAAAAGATCCGTGTAAAAAAAAAAAAAAAAAACAATAACTCAACAATAAAGGATATTTCTTCATTCACACGCCCTGGTGGATATGTTATTTCATTGTGTCTCTTGCATTACGCACTGTATACAGTAGTTCTGGACAACGACGTCTGGAAAGCTAATGTTATTTTCACCTATTTAAAAATATTACACAAAAATGATTCATATGAGGATTGTTTTAAATGTTTTTACAAGCATGTTGTTAAGAACTATGTAAATCAATTTCAATGAATGCATTTATACATTAAATGTACTTGAATGGAATATATTTTAATTGCTCCATTTAAAAAAATCATTTCAATACAACTTCAACTTTTATATACTATTTATTAAACTACATTTTAATTTTATAGTAATGTTTGAACTATTTTTTCATAGGGTTATGGTTACACTTTGCTGCCAAGAGGCTACTGAACTGTCCATTAAGAAAACAGGAATAGCTTGGATGAAAATATTGGAAATGGAAGACCAAACCTTCAAAAGCCACATCCGAGTAAGCAAAGAAGAGTTTCACTACTTCTGCAGGAAACTGAGAGAACAGGGCCTCCATGAAAACCATCCAAAAGGAGGTCCTGAAAAGATTCGACTGGAGCAAAAATTCTTAATATTTCTGTGGTATCTGGCAAACCAGAACTCCTTTAGGGAGATATCAGACAAATTTAACGTGAGTCAAGGAACCGCACATAATGTTGTCATAGAAATGCTTGATAACACATGTGCCCTTGCTCAGCAGTTCATCACCTGGCCTAGTGAATGTCAGAAAATTGCTCAGGCAGTCCTGTTTCAAAGGATGTGTGGCATTGATGGCATTGTGGGTGCCATTGATGGTTACCACATTCGAATTCAGAGACCACCAGTGAGGGGAGGTGACTATCTCAATCGTAAGGCCTACTACTCTGTTCTGCTACAAGGCATCATTGATGACCTGGGAAGATTTCCAGACATCTTTGCAGGGCCACCAGGGCGAGTTCATGATGCTCGAATGCTTCGAGTTTCACCCTTCTACACTACCTGGAGACAGAAGCTGGGGGAATACCAATTAGTTGGAGACAGCGCTTATGTCAGCAACAGCTTCCCTTTTGTTGTCACCCCAAAACGAGACAACGGTACCCTAAGCGAAGAGGACTTGGCCAGAAATGCAAAGATCAGCCGAGGGAGAGTAGTTGTTGAACAGGCATTTATTTGGCCGTCTGAAATGCAAATGGAGACGACTACGTGACCTACAAAACTCCAGAATAGACATAATCGTAAAAATCATTGTGGCTGCTTGTACACTACACAACATGTGCATTGGTCAGGATAACACGTGTAGAGCATCCACTAGGATGCCCAAGGGCTGGGGATGACAATTAATTTCCAGTACACCACTTTTTCCTGATGCATATGTTTTTTTCTTAACCTTAAAGGGATAATTCACTCAAATTGAAAATTCTTTCATCATTTACTCAGCCTCAAGTACTTCCAGGTTTGGAACAACTTGAAGGTGAATAAATGATGACAATTTTCATTTTAGAGTGAACTATTCCTTTAAGTTTTGTGTTGCATTACAAACATTTTTATGTTCTGCTTTCAGAGATAATGTTTAAGTTCTCTTTTTCTACTGAAAACCATTGATTTTATGTTGATAAGCTGCACAATGACAGTTACATTGGCACCTAAACATTAAACAAGCAGTCAGAAAAGACGTTTGACGTTTTATTGTTCAAGCCATAACTGAAAACATTTATAATAATAAATTGTCTCTTGAACAACAGTCCATTGTGTGTTGAATCACAATAAAGGTTCTGAATTGAAATGAGGTATCTTCCAAAAAAAGAAAGATCTAATAGAAACGAAGTGTGTTTGCTCTTCAATAAACATTACTCTTTAAATGTAACTCCAAACAAAAAAAAACCCAAAAGAGCTTATTTAATCATAAATAATCATAAGTTCATTACAAGAAACCTAAATATTTTCTCACATAAATAAAAATGTCAACAGTTTAAGCCCTCAACAAAACAGAAATTCATTTATCGTGGAATGTATGCAATAGTCTCTCAAAGAGAGAATGGGTGGATCTTATATGGTCTAGGATTTCATTATGCCTCCTTTCTGCAGCTTCTTCAGACTCTCTGAGGAATTCAAGCATTTCTCCTTTCTCTACCTTTGCTTTTCTTTTGCGTCTGACATTAGATAGCGTTGTGTCAGTGGCTCCTTCTGATAAAGGTGAGGTTGATGAACTTGAGCTCTCTGGAAAGGAGGACAGTGCAGCAGCAGAAAGGCAGGGTACAGAAGATGGACCCGCATCAGCAGGAGGGCTGTAGAATGTAGCTGTTGGGTGTCTGATCTCTACTCCCAGTGCAGTGCCAACAACAGGGAAATCAATGTCATGTTTCCCCCCAATAAGCTCATCCATCTCTTTGAATTTCATAGTCCCTTTACCTGTTGAGGCATTGTTATCTTTTGTCTTCTTATAGGCATCTTCAAGCGTTGACCACTTTCTAGCTACTTTTTCCACCTCAAATTTCTGATGAAACTGGTTGCTTAACTTTGTTGCAATGTTCTGCCAAAACACCTTCTTTTGTCCTCATCCCATTTTCACTCTTGAATTCAGTTCAGATAGTGTTTTTGGGAGATCTGCATGGTCCTTCGTCAAATGCTGCCGCATGAGGTCTATTAAGAACAAAGTTTGATCTCTACTAAATCCTTGATTTGAAGGCAGGCTCACTTCGCCAGTATTTCTTTCACCTATATTTTAAAGAAAGAAACACACACACACAGATATACTTTAATATATATATATATATATATATATATATATATATATATATATATATATATATATATATATATATATAAATAAAAACATCTTTCTGTGAAGCAAAGCTGAATTTTCAGCATCATTACTCCAGTCTTCAGTGTCACATGATCCTTCAGAAATCATTCTAATATGCTGCATCAGTGTTGGAAACAGTTGTGCTGCTTAATATGTTTTTCGAATCTGTGATACTCTTTTCACGATTCTTTGATGAATAAAAAGTTAAAGACAAAAGCATTTATTTAAATAAATGTTTTGTAACACTATACACTACCGTTCAAAACTTTGGGGTCAGTACATTTCTTTATCATTCTTTTTGAAAGAAAGTAAAACTTGTATTCAGCAAGGATGTGGTAAATCGATAAAAAGTGATAGTAACATTCGGTGTTCAATAGATCATGATACTGTACATCACAAAATCAAGATTAATTTTTAAAAATGCAATACACCTACCTTCAGAGCTGCTGTCTGTGGATGTTACACATATAAAGTGGAGAGCAGTAGTGAAATCTGCATCAACATAGAGAGTGGCTTCTCCTTCCCGTTGATAAAGCATTTGGGTGATTGGTTGGGTCATTTCCCGGTCCCAGAAAATCATACAATCACTGGCAAACACCAGCAATATATGACGAAAGAATATTGATTATAATCACATTCACAACAAAGGCATAATGTTGACAAGATAAGATTGCTTACGGAATAAAATGGTAAGCGTTTTCAACCGTAGTTTTAACGCAGTAACTAGTTGAGCTTGCTGAGTGGAATATTGGTGCAATTTTCACGGTGCATAAAACATACAATATGCCTCAAATGATTATTCATATATGTAAATATGAACTACTGTAATGATAAGAAGAGGCAATGAAGTTGTGGGAAAAAAATAATAAAGCATACCTGCCACAGAAGACGACATTCTCCTGTCCGCCATGTTTAAAGTATAAGGCCCGCCCATCTCGGGAATTTGGGTATCAAAATTATTTCCGAATTTCCCAGTGGTAAATACGACTTGAGAGGCCGTTCATGTCCAATTTCCGACTAGGAAACTCATATTTACGATAATTCCGATAGCACGTGAAGGCAGCATTAGTCCTGAGTGATGGTGTTCAAAAGGGGCGAGACATCGCCCAACTCAATAGGGTGTTACTTGAGATGCGCTAAAAGAGTATCCATTTTTAAGTGTCACCAGAGATGTTCCAGGTGAACTTAAGTCAGGTGTGTAAGGGAATTTCTACCACAGTGTCCACATGTATTTATTTACCCTTGTTTCTTTCTGTGTTGGGAGTGTAGCAGTTGGCATTTCCATGAGAATGCTGATTGCCTTAATAGACTGTGGATCTCAGCTGTATCTCATTTTCCCATATCTAATTTACCTCTCTTGTCTTCTTTGTGGACCAAGAAGGGAACCTGGAGCACACAACAAGAAATAGGTGCAATTGTTTACATTTTCATGTAGTCCTCCAGGATGACATCCCATCTGGACACTGTGCCAGTCCTCTTCTTCTTGGGACTTGGGAAAAAATAGTCTCAAACAGAGAAAGCTGATTCCTGAACTCCACAAGATACTGCGCTGGGCTGTCACCTCTGTCCACGCCTGGCACACCAGAGTTATCCACAGCTTGAGGAAAAACAAAAAAGAAAACAGATGAGCAGCAATATGAGGACAGTGAGGTAGGACAAAACACATACATATAAGGTATTTATGTACTGCAGACTCATCAGGAGCAGCCAAAGAGTAGGAGGCAACAGGCAGGGAGGAGAGAGACTCTGAGGAGGGCAGAAAGCCGGAGGAGACAGAGCTTGGGTCATTAGAGAGACTTTACACAGTTATATCATGTGTTTGTTTTTCCCCGAAGCCCTCATCTTCTTCATCCTCGCCTTTATTTACATCCTCCAGCATGTCCGATGTAGCCCTCCAGCATGTCCTCTGTAGGGGTCCAACATCAGGGGCTGTCCAGTCTGACGCAATCAACACAAAGCAGCTCTCCTATGAAAAAAATAAAATAAGACGCAGAATACACACACATACATGACTACTTATCTCCTAAGTATTTCATATAGATGCAACTGTAATCAGATTTCTGTATTTGCAACTCAGTGTATGGCTGGCCTTCATAACTGGATAAGTAAATAAAAGGTCCCTCTCAATTGTCCCCTAAGATCCTGCAGCTGTCTCTCAATGAAGCATATGGTGGCCTCCTCGCTGTGTGTCCTTCTGTGCCAGTTTGGGTTGGGCATCATTTGAATTTTATCAACTCCAATTACAATTCCGATTCTGCTTATCGCAGTTTCTGAAATTAAACTGCATTTTGGAAGTTCAAACTTAAGGTCCCCATAAAAGTCCATTATATGGAGAGAATTCCTGAAATGTTTTCCTCAAAAAACAATTTCTTTACGACTGAAGAAAGAAAGAAAGACATGAACATCTTGGATGACAAGGGGGTGAGTACATTATCTGTAAATTTTTGTTCTGGAAGTAAACTACTCCTTTAAGAGCTGTTTGTGTGCAAAATAGAGCTGCACAATTCTGGATAAATTGAGATTTTTTTTTTTTTTTTTAAAGGAGGTTGTAGTCCTCTCACAATTCCGAAGAAAAAAATATTAGACAACTAAACAAAATCTCATGGATTTTATGAATGGAATGATTCAATGATTCACTCAAGATTTACTTGTTTCATTACTGGATGAATCAGTGTGAATGAATCTCTTGAATGAATGATTCAAAGACAAATACATTTTTAACAGCCCCTTTTCGCCACCTAAAAAAAATAAAAAGATGCGCACACAGGAAATGATAGGTGGAATTGAAATTTTAATTTTACAACAAGTGTATGATTCCTGACCTTATCTGATTCTGGAATTGATTTTCAATCCTACTGTTAGTAAAGGCTGTGCTTTCTGCTGCTGTCCTGTTCACCATGAGGTCGGTAATAGCTGGCCTGGCATACCCTGCTGTACCGACAGGACACTGGTCAGTAACCCAACCTCATTGCTAATATCCATGCTTCTTTGTGATCTGGAATTGATGTAATGTTATCACTGACAACAACATTAATGTCTAACTCAGTGCTTCTCACACCTGTCCTGGGGACCCCCAACCACTGTACATTTGGTATGTCTCCCTCATAGGCCACACCCAGTTCAAGCCTTGCATACTCTGTTAACCAGCTAATGAGTTGAATCATGTGTAACCCCTTATTTACACTGCATCCGGCTGCGGCGCGTTACGGCTCCGACGCGGCCACCGCAGCTGATCGCAGCCACTCAAGTCAATGCTTATGTTTACACCAGCTGCACTGTGACACCTTTCAGAAGCGTACCTCTCCGCACCGCTTCGCTAAAGATAGGTGCCTAGTCTATTTCTGATGGACGCTGCATGCAAGCCGCACAGCAAATACAACATAAGTCAAAAAATCCTGTCAATTTCAAAATAAACACCCTGTGCAGACTCCTGTTGGTATTTCACATCAATATATCCTTTGCTAGGAGGCCAGAAATGTATGACCAGAGTTTCGTCCTCGAAGTTGAAAAACACACATTGTTATACGACACCAAAATCCTTCTTTACAAGGACAATTTCAAAAAGGACAAGGCATGGAGTTTAAGTAAGTACTTATTGACAGGGCTTAATTTTTGCCAGAACAAGCCGGATCCAGCACCTCCGAAATCCGATCCGCAACTCATTTTGGCGAATCCCCCTCCTCACGCGCCAATGAAAGACGTTCGTGCTGATTTACAGCGTACATTTGAAATAAAGAACTTGAGCGCGCAAAAGACGCAACGTGACCGGCCCCTTACGCTGCTCTGCTCTCACAAGACCTAGGCTAATGCACGGATCCAATACTGATACACGTGTTTTTTTTTTTCTCAACTGTTTACATTTACTTAAGACAAAACCGACTGTGCTTACGAGGATCGCCAGAGCGGCCATTTTTATGTAATTTTGTGTGTATTTGGCCATGTGACTGAGTGCTCAGCCTTTAAACCGCCTCTGGAGCGCGCGAGTACCGATTGGCTTAAAAAGACATGCAAATTATAAATTTTTGTGACAATGACCCAATTAGGCAAGTGACAATTGTCAACTGTCCTGAAATGGGAGCGAACATGTTGGATCAGTTTGCAGCAGCTCGATGCATTGCAGACAAGATGTGCTGATGTGAAGCAGCTTTGAGAGAGTAAAAGAGAGAAGGCACGGTAAAGCTGAATCACTCGCGCTGTTTTCAAATGACTGATTTAATCTGATATTTTGTGTGGATTTATTTACTCACCTAACCAACATGCTATATTGAATAAATGTTTGCAGGAATTTCCCTCATTATAAACTTGAAAGCTGCGGGGATGAGTAAAACTGTGATATACACACAATCCCCCACTGAAATTCTGGACGATTAAACATAAAATTCCATTATTTATATATTTTTTTATTTTTCCAAAATTTCATGGCTTTTCCAGGTTTTTCATGTACGAACCTTAATAAATTTGTTCTGGGACCTCAAAATTTACAAATTAAGAAACTGCTTATTGAAATTAAGTACCTACTCATTGAGTATGTGGTTTCAGATGCAGCCAGTACCTACTGTAGAGCAGGTTACGTTCAGAGAATAAGTTGCTTTTGGCTACTTATATACCATGAAAGTTACTTACGTTTTTGGAACCGAATGCGGAGTTTATCCACTTATTTACACTTAAACATACCCGGGTATGTCAGATAACATGCTTTCTGTAATACCCCCTAGATGACCACTAGAGGTCATTGTATCTGTTTCATGTTTCTTTGAACTGTATTAGGAAGCTTTGCCCGTGTTTTTTTTTTTTTTTGTAAACCTTGTCTTCCTCTTTTTATTGTCATGTGATTCATTAGCTTTAGTATAAATAACCCAGTGTTGGTTCTGGTATTTGTTTAGTGTTGTACCTGTATGACTGTGTTTTCTGGTGAGTCTGGTTTTATTTTTCTCTTGTATCTCAACATAATCTTTCTTTTTCCTAAGATGATTGATTACTCAAAGTTTTTGTATGTTGCAGCAATCTGGTAGTCAATGGTCTGGTAGTCATTGTTTTTACATCTGGTCCTTTGATAACATTTGATTTGATTTTATAGACATTGAAGTATTTGCAGGGCTCAACGCTAAGAGTTTTTATAAGAGTGGTTAAAATTATTTACCCTGCCAGAATTTTCACTGGCCCCACCACAAAAAAAGTATTAACAAAATAAATTAAAATGGTTATTGTTTTTCATTGTGTTTGACCCATGCACAGAACAAATATGAGTAAAATAAATTATGAACAGTGCTTTTCAAGTTTTTTAGGTAGGTCTAACATTAGTTTAAATAAATCAAATGTTAATTAGCACGGCATAGTCTTCACTGTAGAAATTAAATATAAATTAATCCTTATTAAAGTTATAAATTCAAGAGCAGTGAGTTATTTTTTGTCCTTTGTTCTTTGAGTAACATTTAAAACACAGACAGCAGACTGCTGTCACTTTAAGACCAAATGCACCTTTTCAATATACTGTCAGTTAAGTATATACATGAATTTTATTTCTCAAACGTTTACGTTCACTTAAGACATAACCAACTACGTTTATGAGGGTACTCACCAATACAGATATTTTGAAATTTTTTTGTGAATTTGTTCATTCAAGTGCAAGAATACTCAATTCATTATCTGTGCACTGTTTGAGAAGTGCCTTTCTGGGTGTGCACTTTGGATGTTTGTGCACACAAATCTTCTGTTTCATGTCTTCTTGTGCTTGAATATGTAAATTGGCAAGGCTTAAAATTGTGCAAATTATAAACCTTTGTGCCAATGCAGCAGTGGGTAGATCAGGATAGTGATCGTTTCGTGAACTGTCCCAAACCAGAGCCTTGTTCACGCTGGTAAGGGGCCATTTAGTCTGAAAGTGTGTCATTGCATCGAACAGTTTGATTCACTTCTCATGAGAAAGCCGGGCACAATTGATTAAGAAATGTCATGAAGTTAAATGCATTTACAAGACAGGAATAAACACTACTGCAGTGAAAGTCTGAGAAGGCAGCGAAAAGAAAATACAAGTCAATTTAATAATTTAAATTAAAACTATAATTTACACTCAATACGTTATTATTACATACAGTTTTATAATGTACTACAATGCTGAGGTGCAGATAATTGCCAATATTTGCAATAGGTAGTATAAATAGCAGAAATTCCTGCTTTTTTAACACTGTAAATAGAATCTATTGTTATTTGCACTTTGTGTAAATAGCATCTATCACTATTTTCACTTAGTGTAACTAGAATCCATTGCTATTTGCACTTTGCGTAAATAGCATCTCTCACTATTTTCACTTAGTGTAAATAGCATCTGCAGCTAAGAAAAAGTGCTATTTGCACTTAGTGTAAATAGCCTCTATCGCTATTTACACTTACGGTGTGTTCACACTTGTAGTTCGGTTTTATTGGGTTGTTTCGTCCGGATCAAAAAAGAAAATGTTGCATTTGGTCCTGGTCTGCTTAGTGTTCACATTGGCATTTTTGACAGTGAACCTAAAGATACCGAACCTAAAGGCATAGTCATACGTTCACAACCTGATTGGTAGGGTTGAATGACGTATATTTCGTGACAGAACTTACCAAACACCCCAAACAGTTGGCTTGTTTGAGATGAGCAAAACCTGCGCAGAACCGATCACCAGTGATCACCGCAGGATGCATGCCGGTTAGAAATGTATCCGAGGACGGTCTGCCTTGCTCTGATGTCATGCCGACGTATGCCAAAAATCTCTTGCGACAGCGAGTCAGCCATGCAGTGCAGCGCGGTTGCTTTCCCCCAGCTGCACTGACCAAAAAAACGATAGGAAACGACTTGCTGACTTGCTAGCTTAATACTCATTGGTTCAAACAACCATGATTTTGCATTTCTCTTCTAAAATGTTTTATTTTTTTATCTGATTTCATGTGATTTGTTTAAATTATGCATGAATATTCCCAAACACTATAACAGTGTGATCTCTGTGTGAGGTATGTGATTGTTGTCATATTTCTATAAAAATCTAAAATATATGATTGTATTAAAGTAAAATGGATGATAAATACGCCTTTCATATGGAATTAAATAGCAAGCACTTTAGGTGTCTTGTTTATCATATCTATTTTCTTATAAAAGCAACAGAACTGAAATTATATCATGTTTATCAGCAACACAGTGCATGAGTGTGAATAACGCGATATCCACCTTTGATCTCGTAGGTATCTCTTACACTTCAAGAGGTCAGAACTGTCCGTCTTGACTGCACTTATTTCACTCCTCCCCTCACTGCAGCTGTGTACTCTTGCCTAAATTTCAGGTGAGGATAGGTGCATCTCAAACGAGCCTAAAATGTATGTTCGACTTAAAGCGGCACTGCGCAGACCGATCAGTGTATGACATTAAAGCACCCATTAACCGATCGGTCTGCTCATCGCCGCTTTAAATCGAATACACCTAATGCCATCTGCTGGACTAAGCATGCTCCTTGTTGCGTGTACATATCATTTTATTTTCACCACGTGCAAACTCACAAGGAGCTCATAAAAGGCACTTTACCTCCTTGTTGCTCTACGTTTGCCCTCTGTTCATTTAGTTTTGGTTACACCACTCGTTCCGTGACGTCAAATCATGTCGCACAGTGTCGCATCTTGTCATTACTTCCTGTTTTTGATTCGTTTAGAAGTATTTGATCTTTGTTGCGTTCATATTTCATTCAAACTGCACAAATAAGAACATCCCGATAGCAAACATTAAGTGGTCTAAATGTATTTATATGTATTTATATAGGCTATCCTGTGGAAGGGGTAGGGTCAAGAAATGTCCGTTCAATCAAAACGCTCGTTTCGAGCGTTTTTATTGTCTTTCTTACCTGCATGTCAACATGTGTATTTGCATACCTCTGCGATACGTCGTCAGCACGTTCACGTACTCTGTGCAGACAGAGCGAGAATGGCAGACAAACATCAACAACCCGATCTTCCTTCCTGGTATTGTAGTACTTTTACTAACTGTACTATAAAGTTTTCTCGATGGTGAATGATGTATTGTAGTAATGTTGTCTCTGGTCATCTGATCTGTTCGCGTCATGTGTTGAGGGCGCGTGGCTTTGGACGGCGATTTGCAGGTAGGGTGGGACGTTCGCTTTTAGTGCTATCAGGCTAAAGTTAGCATTTTCCAAGATCTCCTACTGCACCTTTAATCAAGAACAGCGAGTGATTCTGTCTTTTCTTTTAATGTTTGATTAACATTGAGACAGATCTATATTAAGATCTACTGTAATGCATGGATTTAATATAATGTTACACATTAGATTTTTCAGATATTTTACAATGTACTTTATAGGAAGATTTTGCGCTCTCCGAGAGGCGCATTTTCTGCACGCATTTTGCAAATGTCAGCGCAATCATGTCATCCTGAATTCAATATGAATATTCACAAAGCTGGAATGCGGAGCTATGCAACAATAGACACACAAATTGTGGTGAGAACCAGCAGCAGTCGTCCAGAAGTGAGAAAAAGGTACTCATCTCAGAAAACGAACAAATAAAGATCAAATAGTAATTAAACATCTAAAATAGAGCATTGGGATAGCTAGAAGAGGGCTTAATGAACTCATTTTTGTGAAAACCTCAAATTTGACCAAAACTGATATTTTTCAGTTCTTTTGCCCGTAACTCAAAATTAGACAGTGCACATTCTGACTCATTTTCCCAGCACAGGTCACAAATACACTAAACACAGAAGCTCAAAAGTGTGTGAAGCGCTAGAACAGACCTCACTGGTTCATGTGCGTCACGCAGGCACATTTCTTCTTATTTTTGGTTTTAACAGCGGCTGAACATGGACATTTGAGTGTCTTCTTTTCCTTTTAATGGTGATTGGCAAACCCACTTATAGGTGCATATCGGCACCTACTGCATGACACCGGATCGGGATAAGGATCGGCCTTAGAAGAGCCGATACTGATCTGTTTAAAAAAATAAAAATAAAATAAAAATACCTTGATCTGCCCCTATCCTTGAAATCGGCTCGGGACATCCCTAGAACCTATTATAATCAGTGATGCTGTCTACGCTGGATACTGCTGCGAGACATGACAAATAAAGTAAATTGATGCCGTGTTCTATTTATGACATACTGACACAAAGTTCAAATGATTTTCAACAGTCGCTTTGTCGCGTCCAGTGTAGACAGACTGTAGCTGTTGCGGAGCGGCACAGCGCGAAATGACAACTGTCATGTTCAGATGTCCTGAGCATCCAGAGTAGCACTTGACACCCCTGACATCTAATTGGCCACCCCTGGTGCCACCCCAAATTTTCATTGGCTAATGGCAGATTGACAATTAATTATTTGTTTTGACATGCACTCAATACATAAACGTTGAATATCAAGGGAAATTAACGTTGGTTGCAAGATTCACTGGTGGTCACACATTGCACGAGAAGCACGTTATATTTGTCTCACAACTTTGTTAAGGTACATAATGGCCCGGTTTCACAGACAGGGCTTAGACTAAGCCAATATTAGGCCATAGTTCAATTAGGACATTTGAATAATTTTTATAAACATGCCTTATTAAAAAACATTACTGGTGTGCATCTTGAGACAAAAGTTTCTTTCAGTTGAAACAGCTCAGACTTACATTTTTGTCTGGGACTAGGCTTAAGCCTTATCTGTGAAACCGGGAGAAAGACTTAACTCTAGGCTAGAAGTGTTACGAGTGCCTACTGTGCTGGAGCGGGGAGACGTAGGAGATTTCCAAAGATATAGTCTTTATTTATCCAGATAAAGCAGAACTTTGAACAGGCAGGAACACACACGTAGCATGGGTGTGAGACACACAATGCTGGACACATGGAAACACAGGGCTTAAGAACACTAGGTAATTTATAAAACACAGCTGAAGACTAATGAACTAATAATCACACTAAACAAGGACAGGAACAGGAAAACCCAAATAAGGACATAAACACTGGGACACAGGGAGCATGTGGGGAGCAAAACACACACACAGACAGTCCAGACTCCTGACAGGAAGAGTGTGTACATATATTTTTTTCAATAAGAATTTTGTCTTTTTGTGGACTGAATAAAGCTTATGCTTTATGTAGAGATATAATAATATATATCGTTCGTTCCGTTTGCACTGTTTTTACGGCAAAACTCACAGATGCTCTTATTTTCATTCATGAAGCAAATTTTCCTTTTTGGTGATTAGATTCTGTGATAGATAAGTTGCGATCGTAAAATGTAAAATAGCGTTTGGAGTAATGGGTCATAGGGGGCCTTCAATTGGAGTAAATAAATGAATAAATAAAATGGGACAGAAACGGCAGATATTACTGAATTTACAACAAATACAACAAACTTAATAATGCATTTTTGTCACATAGAAAAGCACTTGACAGTAAAGCATTGATTTTGAGCTAGACTGCAGGAAAGTTACTGCTAATAAATTGTCATAATTTCCTCACCCTCATGTCGTTCCAAATGACTTTCTTCTGTTGAAAAGATTTTGTAGAATGTTACCAAACCATTTCGTTTACCCTTGATTTCTACTGTATGGACAAAAATTTCTTGAATTTCTCAAATTATGTTCCACAGAAGAAAGAAATTCATATAGGTTTGGAACGACATGATGTTGAGTAAATGATGACAATATTAATTTTTTGGTGAATCTCCCTTTAAGAACTTTATTATTTGTAAATAATAAGCACCTAATTTATATAAGACTGATATTTATCTTCAATCAGGCCCTTATTGAATTAATATTTTACTTCAATTAAAATTCATTAGAACTGAACATCTAAAAAGAAAGAAGTATCCAGAGTTTAACTGACTAGTATTAGTAGGATGGTGGTCACAAGAAGTAAAACCATGGTCCTCATTACCATGGTTATATGGTTTTAAAATAAATAAGTATTAATAAACTATAAAAATTGTAGTTAAAAAAAAAAACAAAAAAACACTAAACATGAAGAAACTACAAAACAGCTTCTATGAAATTAAAATAGCCTACTCCCCAATATGTAATAACAGTAACATTTATAATAAATATTACATATATAATACATATATAATATAAATATAATATAAATATAAACATTTCTGCATAACTTAGTTAAATTACTATGGTGCTGAATTGACAAGTCTATTGGCGTTTTCCAATATACCTCATTGTCATGGCTGTTTTCAGCCAGCATCACTATAGAACCTTTAATGTTCTCATATCACACGACTATATAACAATTCTGTGTCACATCTGAATGGATCAAGCGACTTGCGCTGTTTATTTCTTATAAATCGTGGCAGAAGCACGGTGCTGTGCTGGAGACTGATCCGCTCTGCTCGGATGCATCGGGTAGCGTTACCTAGCGCTTTTGGAGTATTTGCTTTATGCAGTTTCGCATGCGCTGTAATTTAAAAACAGCGCCTAATATCAGGGAGGTCTCCTTCGTTTCGGCGATCCGCCCACTACTTGAACATTTTTCTTAACTATGTTGTATAGTTGTGTTTAGTCATGTTATAATGTGATGGTGACCCTAACACTCACATGCTACAACCCGTTACAACGTGTCCATATGGGGCATGTTGTCACATTTCACATCATTCTTTAAAGTAAAAAAAAAAAAGAAGTTTACACTACATTAATGAAACAAACCCATGTATCTGTACATGTGAAATTAATGTGGAAACATAAATAAATACTCTGAACCCCAAGTGAATTTACACACAAAAATGAAAAAAAAAAAAAAAAAAAAAAAACTATAAGGTGTTGTGGTTGTGTCCCACTCTTCCTACACAGTAAATTTCCTTCAAAGTCTATGGACCCCCAGTGTGTTTCCCGTGGCTGATATTTCAGATAAATCACTCTGGATATTTTAATTGATGTGATACTGATTTGATGTGATAGTAATTTAGGGCCAGTTTTACTAAACAGGGCAAATTAGCGCGAGAGTGCAATTCAAAAACAGCGCTGATGGGCGTGGAAATTTCTGTGGGTGATTTACTAACAACGCACAAATTAAAGAACACAGACGCAACATCTCATTTACATATCGACCAACGCAATATACCAAGCGCTGTGTAAATTAGAGTAGTCGCAAATAAAGAATAAAGAAATAAAGAAACTACAGTATACATTGAAAAGAACCGGAGGCCAAAAAGTGAAGGATTGCAAGACGTTTTGATAAACCTGGTATTGCGTGACACCTAGTTGAGGCTTCCAAGTCATCTTTTATTCCTTGAAGCCAATTAAAAATAACATGGTCTGGCAAACTATATGTTCGGATAATGTGTTCTTCTGGCATTCCGAATAAATTAATACGTGTGGAAAAAATCCTCTCCCTTCTATCCAGCGCTCTCTGTTCTCTGCCCGTGCCTCCACTAGCAACAATAATTGCAGCCATTTCAAGTGCGAAATAGTTTAACCCTCAGGTTGTGTTTGGGTCAATTCTTCTCTTCTTTCTCTGTGCATCTTTAGTAAATCCTGACAGTACTATTTTAATGCCAAAAGACAGTTTGCACTGGCACAAGCTGTTAGTAACACTGGCCCTTAGTTTTTTAAAAAGTCCATTTTAAATACATTAAGAAGGCCTAATAAGCTTAATGCTAAAAAACATTGTATTAGTGCAAACATTGTAAGTTGCATCTTTATTAGGAAAAAGTGTGCTGGGCCCTATTATTCTTTAAGTATTTATTTATTTACATATGCATGTATGTGTGTGTGTGTGTGTGTATATATATATATATATATGTATGTACGTATGTATGTATGTACGTATGTATGTATGTACGTATGTATGTATGTACCTATGTATGTATGTATTTGTTTGTTTGTTTATTTATGTTTGTTTAATCTCAACATTTTTTGGGGGCTTTTGGGGCATTTAACATGCTCAAAGATTCTGCAAAATTTGACCATGACCATGGCAGTGGAATCTTTAGTGGCCTCTTTTATGTGGTTTTAAACTTGGTTCATATATATATATATATTTAGAATGTGTGTGTGCTGGAGCAAGGGAACGAGGAGACAATGAATTCTTAAACAAACAGTCTTTAAATGATGCAATCGCTGGAACACAGGGAACGTAGGAGACACGGAGCACATAAAATGACATTTAACAGCGGACGCTGGAGACAGGGAAACACAGGGCTTATAAACAGGAAACGTAATCAGGAAGAACTGAAATGGGTGGAGTAATTAATCAAAAACCATGGAAACTAATAAACACTAAACGAGGACAGGAACAGGAAAACCCAAATAAGGACATGAGGAAACACGGGGAGCACGTGGAAACACACTACAAGTCTGACATAACTCCCCCCTCCCGGAAGGCGCGTCCTGCGCCGTACAACATCCAACGGGGGGGGTGCTCTGGAGGCCTCTAGGGACAGGGTTCCAGGACGGAAGGCCTCCAGGGCAGCGCCCGTTCCGGGACCCACGGCGGAGCAGGGAGCTCTGGAAGCTACGGCGGATCAAGGGAATAGCTTTCCTGTACCTCAAATAGTAGAGCATGGCGTTAACAATGCCAAGATCATGGGTTCAATTCCCAAGGAAAGCAAGAGCTGATAAGATGTAAAAACTGTAACTTGAATGCATTGTAAGTCGCTTTGGATAAAAGCGTCTGCTAAATGCTTAAATGTAAATAATTCCCTTAGCACTCTTATAAAACCTCCCAGCTTTTCCGCTCTATTTTCACTCAAAACAAAACTTCTCTGCATGCTGTGCGCATGTGAGACTGTTAAAACTCTGCTTTATGCTGGACAGTATTTATTTATCGTGCGTTGTTCAAATCGAAGTAATCAAATATGGTTTTAATGATAATTAAAAAATGAAACCGTAATACTAACCGTGGGGAATTTTATCATGATTTATCATCAAACCGGTAATCGTAACATCCCTATTATATATATACTCAGGCAGAAAACAACATGTAATGGTATCTACAGAGTCAATGAAACGATGATTTAAAATTTCTGCTACTTCAGGTGGATTTATTATTGACTTTCCCTTTACTTTAAGTTCTAGAATTTTCCTGTCTTCATTATGTTGTCCTGTTAGTTTTTTTAACTGGTTCCAAATAATTCTATGATTGCGTCCTGCTTTATCTATTATGGTAAGGAAGAAATCTGCTTTAGCTTTTCTTAATTTCTTTACCACACAATTCTAATTGATGTCTATCATGACTCAGTGAGATTTTTAAAGCATGATCTCATTCTTTCATCAAATTTAAAATATCTACATTTATCCATGGGACAATTGTTTTTTTTTTTTGTTGTTGTTTTTTTTCTTTCTATGACTAAATTTGCAGGTATTGTCTGTAATAATATTTTCTAGTCTTTTTTTGTAAAAATTTGACTATCTTCCTCATGATCAGTACCCAGTAGCAGATTATACCATTATATCTGTTGAATAGCACATTTAAAATTCTCCTGGTTATTCTTTGGTATCCTAGAGGATTCACATTTCTTAGCAAATGAGCTAAACCTCCTCTTAGTTAATTTCCTAGTCACCAAAATAATATTATGGCTGGTTAACATATTAAAAGATTTCAGAATTCTCTCAGGTCTATTACTAAATAAAGTCAATTTGACTTTTAGTAGAATTAGTTATTCGAGTAGGTCCACTAATTAATTGTTTAAGATCAAAGCTATCAGTTATCTGTTTAAGATTTTTCCTAGTGTATTTATCTTCCCAGTTACTGTTGAAATCACCCATAACAATTACCTCCTTGTTAAAATTACATTCTTTCAATAAAGTCTAAAATTTTTCATAAAAACTGCAATTTGAAGAGGGGGGACGATAAATTACAGTAAGAGTAAACAACATTTGTGGTGATAAGACAATGTTTATACCAATACATTTCAATTCCTGGCTGTTTACCCACTAAATTTCATTAAACTGAATACTATCCTTTATATATATCATTACCCACCACCCTTGGAACCTACTCTGTCCTTTCTGAAAACGTTAAAGCACTTGAACTACTGCAGTACAAACATTTCCGTGCTGCCAAGTCTTTGATAAACAAAGGAAATCTAAATTAGAGTTCAATAAGATGATGGACTTGATCACACTTCAATTTAATACTACTTATGTTCAAGTGACCACCTAAAAGTCCCTTTATTTTATAGCATCAGGATCCCAAACTATTCTAGATTGATTGAGGGTTCGGAATATCTTCTATTTTCTATTTTTTATGATTGCCAGATTAACCACTTTCTTATTTACACTTTTCATCTTTGTCCCGACTCGGCGTAAAATAAGTCCAAGTCAATAATATCAGAGGTACTCCATGGATCGTCATTTCCTCCACTCCTCAAACCCATCGACAACCCAGTAGAGCCTCTGATCTTCACGCCAGCATCCAAACTGAACTCCCTGCTGGATGATCTCCGAAGCACATGCCGTGGATCATCAAACCAGATAGAGTTATCACTAGGCCGCCCGATTTCCGCGAACCCCACATCAGCGCCGACAGCTCGAGCAGGCCCAACATTCATAGCAACGCCCGTTGAACCAAAACAAGAGAGGTTATTTGGTTGAGTGTAATCAAACGGTAACTCGCCACAAAAAGTGCGTACCTGTAAGACAGTTATAGCATGTGTTGTATCCGCTATGATAGAATCTGCCTGCTCCATTTTAATGTGAAAAGGACCAGGACACGGATAAATATTTACAGATAATAACAAACAAATTATAATAATCAACGCATTACTATGTTGAAGCCGTGCTTAGAGTGTCTCTTCGCCCGGTAGTACAAGGATGGAAAAATAAAAGTCGCTGCTAGAGCGTGCCTCCCATATCCAAAGTTTCCCACAACTTGGCTGGTTTGTTGGTTTGATATATCAAAGTTGTTCGGAGGTAATTTACCATAAAAATGTTGAGAATTTAATCTGATACGAATTAAAATGTATTAGTGCTAACTGGTCTTAAAAAGTTAAAAACTAATTCATACACTAAGAGAGCTGTCGCTTCACCTGCTCTACCTGCTGCCATCTTAATTTGTCATCATATATTACAATAAATTCCATATGAACTTAGATGTTAATGTTTGAAGCTTGGACCAGTAATCCGTAGGTGGTGAAAATAGTATCATAATAGAAAAAAAAAAAAAAATTAAATAAGAACAGTTTTTTTTTTTATTTAAGCATTTGTAAAAACGTTAAGAAAGATCCATTTTGCTATGGGGTAAGCTTGTGTAAAAAGAAAATTTAAGCATTTTAGAACCATGTTGATTGACTGAATATTGTGTGAAAACAACATGAATTGTGTTAATGGTATGGTCACAACAGACGGATGTTTTGCTAAGTGTGTTTAGAGTTTTGAAAATATGACTATAGATTGGACAGAGGGATGTTAGCAATTGAAAAAAAACTGTAATTTGTATATATTTTGTTGTAGGAATATCTGAACATACAAAATTTCAAAAGAAAGAGCAGAGTATCTGCTTGTAAACAGAAACATTTTATTCTAGCTTCATGTATTCTTTTTTAAACACTTGAATGTGCGTAAGTTTCATAAATAAAAAATAAAGAAATAAACAACATTTTGAACAAAAAGCTGAAAAAAGACTATGAATTGGATTCAGAATGATAATCAAAACGTAACCTTATATGGAGTCGATCAACACCCCAAAGCTTGACAGTCATTATTACCTCTTCATTGGTGACATTTTATTCCATAACTTTACACAGTTTTGATGCTGTTTTATGTCTGATGATCGTGTTACATGATGTAGATTACATGTGGAAGCATCTGTTGTTTTGGTTTCTTCTTCACTTGTGTTTTTTTGGAAATTCTATACAGAAGATGTGTACTAGCGCGCTCTACCATATAACAATGAACACGGATTCTAGGAGCACAAGTATAGCTCAAATGTATTTAGATTTTTTCTAAGTATGTCAAGTACACTTAAATGTCATTTTAAGTACATTTCTGAGAAGCACATAAAAAGTAGACTAAAAGTATACTTTCCTATTTTTCGTTTAAAAGAAGTATACTAATAGCACACTTGAATAAAACATCTTTTTCGTAAGGGTTAGTAAAAGGGATAGCTTGGAACTGATTTTGTTTGGAAATATGGATCAAAGAAGACAGGTTGGTGGGGAAAGAAGAGTGGTAGAGAGAGCGAGAGTGCATGGAAGACAAAGGAGAGGAAGACCAAGAACGGTGATCTCTGATGAGATAAGGGCCACAATTATTGACCATGTTGTAAACCATGGGCTGTCTTTGAGATAGGCCGGTTTAAGGATGCAACCAAATCTACACCGTTCCACAGTTGCATCAATAGTACGAATTTTCCGACAAAACAACAGGTGAGATGAGCATCCTTTGGATGATAACTGAACTATGCATTACAGTACAATACAATATATTTTTACATGTACCAACATTTTGAAATGGATTACAGTACATTACTGTAATTGTTTTGTTTTAGGATCCAAAGGTTGCCTCCAAGACGAGGGAGAGGCAGAATCTTTTCAGATGTGCAGGAAATTGCCATTGTTGACATGGTAATTGCCAACAGTGCAATAAAACTGAGGGAAATTCGGGACAGAGTCCTGGCAGACAATATTACGTTTGCAAACGTGAATATGGTCAGCACAACGACTATTGCCAGAGTCCTAGAGAAGCATAAAATAAGGATGAAGCAATTGTACACTGTACCCTTTGAGAGAAAGTGACAGTGTGAAAGAACTCCGGTATCAGTATGTCCAGGTAAGATGTCTGTTCAGTTACCAAACAGGGTACATACACAGCTATGCATAATGTAAATTACTGTAAAACTGTCTGTAATTTAGAGGGTAATGGAGATGGAAGGCAGACGAACTCCACATACTTTTATCTTTGTGGATGAAGCTGGATTCAACCTGGCAAAAACACGCCGAAGAGGAAGAAATGTGATTGGACAGAGAGCAACCATGCATGTCCCAGGCCAGAGAGGAGCTAACATCACATTGTGTGCAGCGCTGTCCAATGATGGTTTGATGTTACTCAAACCACTCATTGGCCCATACAATACAGAGAGGCTCATTTCTTTTCTGGATGACCTACATAATCGACTTGTGCCAGCAGAGGAAAGAGGGGCATCAAACTCCCCTACCTTCATTGTTGTGTGGGATAATGTGGCATTCCACCACTCTGCTGCAGTCACAGACTGGTTTGCTCCACATCCTAGGATGTCAGTAATATACCTGCCTCCATACTCCACTGTCTTAAACCCCATAGAAGAGTTTTTCTCTACGTGGAGGTGGAAGGTTTATGACCACCATCCATATGACCAGATGACTTTACTGGAAACAATGAATGCTGGGTGTGGAGACATTTCTCCCGAAGACTGCCAGGGTTGAATTAGACATTCCAGAAGGTACTTCCCAAGATGCATTGCCAGACAAAACATCAGATGTGATGTTGATGAAAACTTGTGGCCAAATGCTAGAGAGAGGGAGGACTAGAACCCTCACAGTACTTTACAAATGAGTGATTAGACTACACACGTTGTGGATGTATTGAATTTTGTGATCATTCTAAATGCATTTTAATAAACTGAATCATGCAGTGAAAGAACGCACACTGGTCTAACCTACTAGACTTCCTATTGCCTCAGGTAAACTTTAGCTAACTTACATGGTAGCTCTCATGAGTCATGGATGTTAGCAAGACAAATGAACTATAATTGCCTTTTGGATAATTAGCTGTAAATTCGAGGCACCAGTATCTTCCCTTTTCACCAGTGAGTTTATGATCGAGGAGAAACACTTCAGACTGTTCAAGTATGCTGTTGACATGGCTTTAGCTGGCCTCCTAAAGAAGTTTCACTTGATGACCAACATGTTGAAATTGTGTAAAATTTAAATACCTGAGTACAAAAAAACAGTACATTTTGAAGAGATGCTCGCAATATCTCCTCGGACAACTCAGCGGCCTCTGTGTTAGTCAGCAGATCTTACAACTTGTGTATAAAACTGTTGTTGACAGTGTTTTAAGTTTTCATCTCCCTGACTGATACAGTCACTTAAATTGTAGACGTAAGAATAAACTTTCTAGAATTGCATCAATGGCTCTTAACTCAACTTTTTACAGAAAAGGTAAGGAAGAAATTGAGGAGTGTTCTGGCAGATACTGTCTTTCTGCCAAATAAAAATGTATTTAGGATGTCCGTTATCCCAAATTCTTAACTCTGGAAGTGACTGACAAAATTAATGGAACAGACATTGACAGTTTTTTTCTTTTTTTAAACCTTATAGACTCTTTTCACATTTCCGGGGTTCTCAGAGGTGAAAGCCATCATAGTTATGTAAAGGAAACTGCAACAAATATATTTTTGTGTTCTCAGTTGCCCCAATAGCAAAAACCAAAAAAACAAATCATGAGTGTTTCTGACTTTCCAAAATAAATAAATAAATAACAGGAGATTGATTAGTCAAAAGAGCGAAATATATCAAATTTGTGGTCACTCCCTCAGCCTTTGTATAGAAACACTTACGCAGCAGTGTTAACTAGTTTTATGTAATTTAACACAAAGTATAGTGTTGTAATTGTACATTAATTAAAAAAAAGAAAAGAAAAAATATAAACGTTTCTAGATTTACCACGCTAATAATTGTGGAAATGCGTTATCATACGCAGGGCCAGGTTTACCTCTTATCGTGACATAGGCAAAACAATATTTTGGGCCCCCCTTCCTTATTAATAGGCCTATATAATATTGCCACCCCAGCAAACAAAAATATTTCGTAGGGCCTAATCAGTGGAAACCGTTACAGTGTTTTCTATCGCAATAAGCGCTTGAGTTCGGTCAATAAAAATCAAATGTCTTAATTTGTTTGAGAATGAAGAAAGACCGTTCCATTAATTAGCTCCAGCGTCGTGGCCACATTACAGCTTCGGGAGTGCATTATTTCTCTAATAATTTTAACGGCCTGGAGTCACAACCACACATCAAGACATTGTTCAGATGATGCTTATTTCAAGACATTTCTCATGTTTCCGTCCTGAAAACTCATGTGTTGAACTTTCTTGCGCACCTCATAAACCTTCCATTGCAATTTCCAAAACGTTAATTTAGAGCTAAGTTTCTGTGCGCGTCTCCGCGAGTGTGTGTGCATCTGTGAGAGAGAACAAGAGAGAAATTGTGATTTGCGTACATAAAAAAGGTGGAAAACATGGAAATAGTTTGTCATTTTTTACCCTATTGTTTGTTATATTTTGCTCAATGTCTTCTGTGGTTTTGGTTCTTTTACTGTTGTAGATAGCCCATACTAGTATAACAAAAATATCATATATCTCTTCATTGTGTTTGGGTCCCCTCTGGACGAGCGAGCATAGGCACGTGCCTAGAATGCCTATGCGTAAATCCGGTGTGGTGACAAATCGAGTCCCCCCTCGAAATCCGGTCCCATTAGGACCCCAAGCGATCCCATTGGCTCAAATTACTTTTAATAGGTACTCTCTTTAGTGCCTGATTACAATTCCTACAAAATCATGTTATGATAAATGCTGTTTAAACTACGTTACAATGATAATTAATGTCTGTATTCGTTAGCTTACGTACTAGCATAGCATATAGATACCTGATTAGCTGCATAGCTTATTTTATACAGGAATTTGTGCTTATCCTACATGTATTTACAATTATTATTTTTTTAATTATGTGTTAAATTAAGTGTTAAATGTTTTATTTTAAAAATAAAACTAATTAATGATTTTCATTTTTTTCACTTAATAGGATATTATTACTTTTATTTATTAATTAGCAGTTAATCAAGTGTAAGAAATTACATTTAATTTGTTTCATTATGCACTATTTTGTTTTATTATGCACTATATCGTAAGCCATACGTTTTTACATTAATATTTTTATGTATTTATTTAGGCAATGGGATCACTCGGGGTCCTAAACGGACCCGATTTCGAGGAGGGACTCGATTTCTCATGACACCGACCCTGATCATATGCATATAATAGACATCAGAAGAAGTGGGCTCAATGTAAACCAAATTTTGCACATTTTATAAATGACTTTAAATTATATGTAAATCTCTTGGAACAAACAAAAAACAAAAAAGCATTGAAAACATGTAATGCTCTGAAAACATTGAAATTTCTGTAATTCTCTTCCTTTTTTTCGCCTCCTTTTTTCTCTAGCAGCTAATGTTTATTTGATCACGTGAATATTTAATACCTCTTGTTCTTGTGGCATTGAATAAATAAAGCATTGAAAAAAAAGACATCAGTGTGTAAACGGGACTTTTATTTTGCTCTGGCGATGTGACGTCATAAAGCAGCGCCGCGCTCCTGCGTTTGTTGTGATTCGGCTGAAGAAAGGTTTGTGGTTTTTAAGTTTTTAAATCAACATGTTTTTACAAGCTATGAAAAATAAATGAATCAGTCTTAAATATAACGTTGTAATACTTTATTTAATGTTATTTTTGTGAGTAAAGCGCATCTATTTAATATTATTTACAAATAATTGAATACCAAATATAAATCATAAGTACCTAATATTAACTTAAAGTATAATTTGTAATGTATTTCTATTTATTATTATTTTTATTTGTAATGTATAGGTCATTTAAGTCCATTAACTATCACTCTGATTGACTCTTAGCAGGGGAGCTGATTGAGATGCAACTCAGAGATTTAGTTTGCATTTATTTTTGAGAGTAATTTACTTTCTGTTAATTATTCTGGTCTTAAACAGGACAAAGTGTTCAAACACACAGAAAAACTCCTGCTGAAGCAGCTGAGATCCAGCTGACACACTATTATTAATATGGCGTTTATTAAAGTAGAGAGTGAAGATATGAAGATTGAAGAAACATTCAGAGTCAAACATGAAGATATTGAGGAACAAACAGGTTGGTTTTCATTCTCAAAGCTGAACTTGCTCATTTGATCCTCATATAAATCTCCAGCTCTACAGATATGAATGATGTTTATGAAGAATGTCACACGAGTGTAGTAATTAAAGCAGTTTGTCGACACTGTTGTTGAGATCACATGACTAGATAAATACTAACAGCTGAGAAGATCCTGCTTTCACATTGAGCGTTTATGACATCATGCGTTTAAATTGTAACAAAAATATGGAATTAGCCTAAACACAAATATTTATTTTTCTGTAACATTAAATCCAATATCTGCTTCTAAAATTAAAACCATTAATCTCTAGCACTTAATTATGCAAAAATATTTAAGAAAATCATTTATTTTGTATAAAGCAAACCTTGAAATGTGAGTGATCACATCTGACTACAGCATGCCGTCTACATTTGTTCATTTGATGAGCAAATAAAACAGCCAGTGGACATTAAGGCTACATCTACATTAACCAAGATACACTTTTCAAGCATTTTCCAAAAGTTTCTCATCCACACTGAAACATCAGAAAATATTAAATTTGCTTTACTGCGCACGTGCAAAGCCTCAAACAGCTCACTGAGACGATACAGACAGAAGAGACGTATTACGTTTTCATGCTATTCTTCTGGTAGGATCATTTTATTTACTGAAGTATCTCCCCATTCACCTCACTCTCACTCACCATTATATGACTGATATAAAACGCAGCTGCCCTCATGTTTTCCTGCAAACGGCAATCGCAAGTAAATTTTCTGTCATCTTTGCAGGACTGTGATATGAAGCGTGTACAAAATTTACACATCTTTGGCAATAGTGTGAAAGTGAATAGCACGTAACAGGCACAATACCTATTTCTATTGGTATAATATGCATCACATGACTAAACATCCGTCATCGTTTTCAAATACCTTCATTTCTACAGTTAACTCTACAATGTGAAAATGGCATTTTCACATTTATTAATGGATAGAATGGGAAATGACTTAATTCTCATTTTTTTGAACTACCATGATGTTTTGTTCTTTTCTAAAATGTTTGATATTTATTTATTTTTAAAGCTGAAATCATGATTTTATGTGTATTTTTTTTTTTTTGTTTTATGTGTATGTTTTCATATATCTTAAAACAACGTCATTAAATCTTGGGCACAATACATTAAATACAGTCGGTTGTAGCCTGTATTTTTATTTATTTGATTTATTATTTCAGTTGCATTTTCTGTATACTTTTATTTTTGAACTGATAATAAAGTCAAATAATTGTATGCGAGCGAGTCAGTGTTAAAAGCTCCCTTTGGTCAGTGTTAGAGGAGCTCAGCTTAGCCTGACAGTTAGTCTGCTCGGACCAGGTTAGTTTCCCAGCATAAGTTGCCACAGTGACTGAGCTTGAGCTATGGTAAATTTGCTTAATGAAACCAAATCAAGTGACAATAAGTAAGACTAACTGAAATAAGCCTGGCTTATTTGGTAAACTTGTTTTATGAAACAGCCCCCTGGTTGTAGCAATAATCATGTGCCAAAAGCAGGTCATTTTTGCAGAACAGAACAAGAGAAAAACAAAACCGTGGTATAAAATAACCATCATATGAAGCCCCGCTCACCACTACAAATCAATACAAATCTATAGTTGATTTACAGACTCGCACTAAACAGGGCTGCATTTCCCAAAAGCATCGTAAGCTTAATTACATCGTAGACCCATTGAAACCAATTGAGCTACGATCAGCTTAGGCTTGCAATGGTTTTGGGAAACGGAGGCCTGAACAATATAATGTGTCTGCAAGAATACTGTCCTTACCCTTCTTGTAATGAATCTCAGTGCTGAATTTTCTTAATGGTCAAAGTATCATCTCATGCTGCACTGATTAGAATATGCATCGTGAAATGTGAGTGGGTTGTTTTCAGTTAATGCAACAATATTGCCTGTTTTCTTTTAAAGGAGTCGTGACGTGTTTTTATTTTATTTTATTATGTTCCCTGGGGTGTAATTATAATATTACTAAAGTGTTTTTTTTTTTTGGACAAGAAGCATTCAAAACTTAGTGATTTATGACCTTTTTCCACTCTGTTTCTTATCCTCTGACTCAAACAGTCTGTCTTGGGGTGTTTTCCCTTTAAGAGATCAGTGTAACCGCCCACTTTTTTGATTGGCTAACATCATTGTCCCCTTTAATAAAACCCAAGTATAGGGGTGCTTCTCAAACGGAAGGCTGCATCCTACCGAGGCTGCGTCCTTCCTAGTTCAGTCCTTCAGAGTCTAGTAGGCTAAAGTCCTCCTCCGCATATAAAAGCTAGAATAAGACGGTCTAGTAAGTGCGCGTGGCAACGTCACATATGTTCCCGCCCTCACCGTCACGGCACGAAAATACTAATAAAACGTAGTTTTGGAAAAATACTTTATTACAAATCTTTATATTATTTGGCTTTCTGTTAATGCAATATAATGAATCACAGCCGTCTAGAGTCTCCCTGTGGCTTAAGTTATTCGCAGTTTAGCGTTTATGGAGTAATTTACATCAAAACAAAAAATAACATCTATGCTTTCATGTGCGAAAACATTCTTTTTGTCTAACATTTCATAATAAATTCAGACAAGCTCATTAATGACTCATTTTTTCGTCAGTTTATTTTCATGAAATGGAATTGTTACAAAGGATTGTGGGTGATTGAAGGTCCCAAAGGATACATCCCATGCATCCTTCAAATTCAGCTGAATGAAGGACACGAAACGAAGGCTGCCTTACAAGGATCCTTCCGATTGAGATGACGTTTGATGACGTGGCAGCCGAGATATGCAGCCTTCCATTTGAGAAACACCCACTGTCTCTGCAGGAAAGTAATGGGAGTTACCAGATCAGTGGGTGAGGCCAAAACAGAGGGGCGTTTTCGACCATGTTACCTGATTGGCTGACATCATAGTGACGGGTAGGTTTAGGGGTGGGGTCAGGTAAGGGGGATTATTTTCATTGCATCATTTAGAAACACCCAGCAGTTTGAAAACGCCTACAAAGTCAGAAACGCCCACTTTTGCTCTGCAGAGACCTCAATCTCATAAAACCCTACAAGGAATTATTGTGTGATGAATTTTTCATCTGACAGTTAAGTGGGAGTTTGTCCCATTTTCTTTTTTCCTCTCTCTCTCTAAATTTGTTGCATTTTATCCCCTAGAAGGCATAATGAATGGTACTATGTTGAGATCAGTCTATATCTAGGTTTCCTGAACTCAGTTATTAGATTGTCTAGATTTTTTTTCTTAATTGTATAACGGCCAGCTTAAACTCTGTTGGACACCGGCTAACAGGATCAGGTTTAGACACCCTATAGGATCTAGCATGCATGCATTACATATCTACATGTTTTGATGTTGATTGCTTTGTGCCATTAGACTAGGGTTAACTTTTATTGGTTTGTTTTTCTACCTTAGACCTGATGGCACTGAAAGAGGAGAGGGAAGGACTAAGTGAAATTGAAGAGAAAGATCAATATGAGAATCTTCATAATTTCATAACTGGAGAAAAATCTTTTTGTTCCTTACAGTCTGAAAAGACTTCCACACGAAAAAGAGCTCAAAGGACAGAAACTAGGAGTTATTTCACTTGCTTCCAGTGTGGAAAGAGTTTCGAACAACAAGGAAACCTTGACAGGCACATGACAATTCACAATAGAGAGAGCCTTTTTACCTGCCAACAGTGTGGAAACAGTTTCACTCATAAAGGAAGCCTTAACAGGCACATGAGAATTCACACTGGAGAAAAGCCTTACACGTGCCCTCAATGTGGAAAGACTTTCAGTCAAAATGGAAACCTTAAAGTCCACATGAGGGTTCACACGGGAGAGAAACCCTTCATCTGCCAATGGTGTGGAAAGAGTTTCAGTAGACATGTAAATGTTGAAGCTCACATGAGAATTCACACTGGAGAGAAGCCTTTCGCCTGCAAACAGTGTGGAAAAAGTTTCAACAGAAAAGCAAACCTTAATTACCACATGAGATTTCACACTGGAAAGAAACCCTTCACCTGCAAACAGTGTGGAAAAAGTTTCAACAGAAAAAGAAACCTTAATTACCACATGAGTGTTCACACTGGAAAGAAACCCTTTACATGCCATCTGTGTAGAAAAAGTTTCAAGCAAAAACGAAACCTTTACGCCCACAAGCGAATTCACACTAAAAGATTTTTTACCTGCCAACAGTGTGTAAACAGTTTCACTCATAAAGGATACCTTAACAGGCACATGAGATTTCATTCATAAAGGATACCTTAACAGGCACATGAGATCTCACACTGGAGAGAAACCTTAAGGCCTTTCCACACTGAGCGCGATGCGAAAACGCGAGGCGAATTGCCGACGAAAGGTCCTTTCACACTGAACGTGAAACGAATGTTCGCCTCATGCTAATTCACGTCTGCACGCTAGGTGACGCCGACCAACTGCATTTTTCCTCAGATATATCTCATGTATGGATTTAACATCGTCTGCTGCTCAATATACAGCATTAAATTCATATAGCTAAATAAAGTTTGGTTCTATCCCAGAAACACAAACTATCTATAATGCTTACAAGAAAACATCTTAAAATATAAATAGAAGTACAATTACCATCAAGCCACATTTGAAAATGCATGTAATTATTGATGTATATGCTTAAAACCCACTTTAAACCATCATTGAGTGTTTGTAATAATTCCCGATTGTGATCTATTGTTGATTTTGATTCTATAATAGGCAGACATGCACTCTTTGTATGTTAATAAAGCCACACTGCTTATCGTCATAAACATCCTTTATTGTTATGAAAATACCATGAGCTGTACACAAAACACATACAGAAATTATATCGTCATAATCCTATTTGCTTTCATATTTCATGTGTAAAAAAATGTTTCACTCTTGTTTTTTTTTTTTGTTTTTTTTAATACGGAAGATCTAGAGAGTGAACGCGCTCTGAATCATAACACTCGCGCACGTGGAAGAAAAAGGACAGTGCTCTCCAGATCACATAATTCAGTGGAGAATTAAAGGAAAACGCCACCGTTTTTCCATATTCCAATATGTTTTTCCCTCAACTTAGACGAGTTGATACGTACCTCTCCCGTCTCAGTGCGTGCACTTAATCGCTCTAGCGTGCGGCACCACTATGCTAGCGTTTAGCTTAGCACCATTCATTCCTTAGGATCCAAACAGAGATGAATTTAGAGGCTACCAAACACTTCAGTGTTTTCCCTATTTAAAGACGGTTACATGAGTAGTTACACGAGTAAGTGTGGTGACAAAATAAAATGGGGCAATTTTCTAAGCAGATAAAAAATGATAACTATAATGTATGGCGGAAGAGCACTTTGCAGCACTTCGACCTCGGCGCAGTAATATTGGTTCTATTGATGTAAGTTAGAGGGAGAGGGGGAGTTTTCAGGAGTGATGATATTACTGCGCCGAGGTCTAAGTGCTGCGAGAAGAGAGAAGTACTCTTCCGCCATACATTATAGTTATCATTTTTTTATCCGCTTAGAAAATCGCCACTGTTTATTTTGTCACCATACTTACTCGTGTAACTACTCATGTAAACGTCTTTAAATAGGGAGAACACAGAAGTGTTTGGTAGCTTTTAAATTCATCTTTGTTTGGATCCTAAGGAATGAATGGTGCTAAGGTAAACGCTAGCATAGTGGCGCGGCGCGCTAGAGCGATTAAGTGCACGCACTGAGACGGGAGAGGTACGTATCAACTCGTCTAAACTGAGGGAAAAACATATTGGAATATGGAAATACGGTGGCGTTTTCCTTTAATATCAATTATATTAAGAACATGTGAGAAGAAATCTGTTATCAGATAAGATAACAAGAACTCAGCATCCACTCTCTTCTCTCTCGGGATACTCTTCTTCTATGTTTGTTTACACTGGTTTTCGAAACAGCGCCACCACTCTTGCCTTATTGTGCAACAGCAGCTGCTCCGGGCACGTGATGTAATGCTCAGATCTTGTTGGACGGCCCGTGTTTTCGCTTTGTGAAACTGAAAAGATTCGTTGGACTGGACGAAAAAAAAAAAAAAACATTCGCATTTTCGGTGCGCGAATGTTCGTGGTCTATGTGGAAACATCCATACCCAGATAGCACACGTACGTCTGCAAGATGTCTGTTAAAGATCTCTTGATCTGGAAACCATCTGCTGTCTACAAACGTCTGACAGACGTCTTTCAGATGTCAGTTTTACATACATTCTAAATCATTAACATCTTAAAGACATCTAATAGACGTCTATTTGACATCTAAAAGAAGACGTCCTATAGACGTATTGCAGATGAGCAAACACTCTAAAAAATACGTCTTCCAGATGTAAATGCAGACGTCAAATAGAGGTCTCTGAGATGTACGTGTTCTATCAGGGATAGGAAGCTTTTTTTTTTTTATTCCAGCGCGACATCGCGTGCGAAATTCGTTTCGCCTTTTCGCGCTCAGTGTGGAAAGGCCTTTACACTGCCCTCAGTGTGGAAAGAGTTTCAGTCAAAAACGATACTTTGAAGTCCACATGAGAACTCACACTGGAGAGAGGTTTCAACCAAAAAGGTAACCTTAAATACGACATGAAGATTTACTCGAGGGACCTGTTTAAATGTCATCAGTGTGGAATGAGTTTTACAGACAAGAAAACCTAGGAATCTTGCAGAGATATTGGAGAGAAGCCTGTCATGTGCCATCACCATGATGTCCAGAAACAAAGCATATCTTGAGTTTCACATATGCTGGTGACTCGTCTTGTCTTTTAGATCTGCTTTACAAAAGAATCTTGTTATGACCCTGCTTTTTTCTTTCTCTGCCTGTTGGTGGCAGCGTACAAGGTTTCCACGGGGTCTTAAAAAGTCTTAAATTTAGTGGTATCAAATTTAAGGCCTTAAAAAGTCTTAAATTGTACAAGAAAGTCTTAATTATGATTTCAAGAGGTCTTAAATTTGGGGACTGAAAGACCAGAATTGCGATATGGCTGAATGTAATGATTAAACATCAAAAGGCTATGAAACATAAGCCTGTTGTTTTGTTCAGTGTTTAGACAAATACAAAAATCTACCCATGTTTTTACCCTGCAAACATGCAGAGCTTTAAATGTGAACTGGTGGATCGATAAGAAGCCAATGCATTATAAAAATCTAAACAGTAAGGTGCGTGATATATGGTCTGCGATAATATCGTAATTGCAGTGATGAAGATTAGTAAGTTAACAGGTTAAATTAGTGCGTGTGTGCATTTAGAGTGCGTTCTTTCACTGCATGATTCAGTCTATTAAAATGCATTTAGAATTTAAACATAATTCAAGATATGGGGACAGAAAATGTATATATTTATGTAATTTCATATAGTTAATATCACATGAAGAGTGCCGTTTTTTTCTCCAAAAGTCAGCACGATTACAAATGTGATACTGATTTTATAAAACAGTTCAATAAACAAGAAGTTAAGAGACTTACGTTTTAGACACCATATTGGCTCTCTTGCTCTATTTCACCAACAGAAATAATTCCAAACACAGCCACAGCACTGTTTTGCGTCTCTGAGCGACATGACGGTGGTTCGTTCCTGAATGAATCAGTTGCTACTTTTGCTACATTTGTGTCAAATAAACTCAACTCAACCGTTTAAATGATTCGGTTCAATCGCAATGACTCGCTTATTAACAGTGACTTGCTGCCACCTACTGGCGGTTTTAACTTCACATTTAAAGTATCTTTTCATTTTTAAAATAATTTCAAACATTAGTTTTGAATGTTTTGTTTAAAATATCAGAACATTGTTTATGCAATTGGAACTGCAGGTTAAAGTATTCCATATCCCTCAGAGCTGCGTTAATTATTGAAGTCAAATATATTTCGTTGTTGAGTCAGAGGTGACATCAATGAACTGTTCCTGTTCTGCTGTGCTGAATTCAGCGGTTGGTGTTGCACTGCTTTGAATCCAATAATATTTTGCAGGATCTTGCACTGGGAAATACCTCTGGAAATGTTTTTGTAGGGCAGAGATATGAGTTGTCATGCATGGGACCACTGTGTTCTGCAGTTTGTTGACCACTTAATTTCACATTGAACTTGAATTAGCCTTAATTGTGGCTGGAGGGGTATCATCCTCCTGTGCCGGTCAACCTTGCACAGCGCAATTTCCTGAGCTCTTAGGACAGGAAATATCCTTGTCAGAAAATCACTCTCATTCATTAATAATGGGACAACTATCTTGATGGTCTCAGAATAGTCTCAAGTCTCAGAGTAATCCGTTGAGCGCTTGTCTTCTGTGGCGTCTTTTGCAGCCTCCTATAGGTGCAGAATCTGAATTTATTGAAACATTTTTAATCTGGAACAGTTTAAAAAAAAATAGACACTCAAAAAAAATTAAATAATAAAAAAGAAAGCTTATCACATGGTGGCCCCAGTCATCAATGGAAAGAGTCATCAATTTAGTTTCTGTTAATTTCACTTTCTGGAAACGTATGATTTTATCTTCAATACACTTGAAAGACAAAATGTGACTCTGGACCACAAAACCAGTCATAAGGGTCAATTTTTTAAAAAAAAATCTGATTTTCAATTCGTATGTCATCTGAATAAATAAGCTTTCCATTGATGTACGGTTTGTTAGGATACAACTAGTTGAATATCTAAAAAAAAATCTAAATATTGAGAAAATCGCCTTTTAAAGCTGTCCAAATGAAGTTCATAGCAATGCATAATACTAAACAAAAATTAAGTTTTGACATTTATGGTAGGAAATTTACAAAATATCTTCATAGAACATGATCTTTACTTTGGCATAAAAGAAAAATTGATCATTTTGACCCATACAATGTATTTTTGGCTATTGCTACAAATATACCTGTGCTACTTAAGACTGGTTTTGTGGTCCAGGGCCACAATTATCATACTTTTCCACTCCACTACATTTCTATCCAGGTCCTCAAAGTAGGAAGTTGTTACTATGTAGCAGCTTTGAAGGTCAGTGGTTGATTTTTTTTTTTTTTTTTTTTTTTTCAGTTGCAAATGTGATATTTATTTACAACAATTCAATAATAAGTAGTTAATATTGTGGTATATATTAGACACAATACTGTCTGATTTTGTAAAATTGTGTAAACACACAAAGCCACAAAAGAACCGTTGTGAATCTCCTAACAAAACACAGTAGGTGTTGAAGCAGCGCTGCACAGTAACAAGCAGATATTGTTGAAGGCCTCATAATCCCCAGAAGTTAACTAAGATGAGGAAACAGATTATTAAGATAATATTTAAACAATCAATACTACTTGGTACAAAGCAATTCTAAGAGAGCTTACTCTCTGCAAGTTGTCTGTAACAGCAGCAATGACTGTGGCCTCAGAGCTAGTCGTCAGTCCTTTAAAGAGGCTTGGTCCTGGTCCCCTATGCACAACTGAGAGGGCAATGGCAACACCAGCATAGACGTAGTCATGATTCTGCATTGCTGAATAATTATTTTAGACACAAAATATTGAGTACTGATTATCATTGATTGACAAGCCTAAAGATGTATTAAAATATACTTCAATGTGGCATTACATGTTTTTTTCAGTAATATGCAGTGCTTATTTATATTTACTGTTGAAATTCAGTGATTTGGCTTCATCAGGACCAACAAATAATGCCCCCTGTTTAAGTTTCTCCATAAGCAGAGTGAGAAAATCAATTGCTCCCTCACTTGTCCCCAGATCATCCAGAAATTTGACATCAATCCTCTTCGATGGGCAGAATGACTTCATGGACATTGTGAGTCTTGTGCTTTCCCAGATATGTTTTCTACTAATATTAAAATAGGATGCTCTGCTGTCATCGGTTTTCTCTGGCAGGTTTTCTATGATCCCTGTAATGTCTCTGTTGAAAAATGGAAGAAGCTATACAGTAAGGACACATCGTTATTCAGGAAGAACAGGTAAAACAGTGTTATGTTGTCTGACATAGCTGCTCCACTACAGCTTCCTGACAGACCCGCACAATTTACTTAAGGTCTTGAATAGAGCACCTCAACCCCGCATTTAACAAGGTGCCCGGAGTCTCCTCTCCCGCTTTAACAACTGAAGTAAATAGCAAAAACCACTGAAAACCGGAAAGTATAATCAAAAAGTATATTTATTTATACATAAGTTATTAGGAGACAAAAAGAATGCAAACAGGAGGGGGAATAGAGCCAAAATAATAAACAAAACTCACAAACTAACTACCGCATAAACCTCTTTCCTGCATAAAATAAAGAACAAAGAAACAACATAATCTTACCTCCCTACTAACCTCAAAACAGGAGAAAAGTGGAGAAAACAAAAAGGCACCCTCCCTTTGTTAAACAGGTAGTTCAGCAAACTTACACACCATTGTTTCGTATGGCATCGACATTACAGCATGCTTGGTAACACAAAATTCAAAATGAACCACCAAGCAGGGAGAGAGGAGAACTCGTGGAGGAAACTTCCGAACAAGCTTAAATCAACTCCGCAGAAACGCCACCACGTCGCCTCTGACGTCACCATAACTCCGTGCACTTGTACACACTAACCAGCGCTATTAGGAGAGACAGAAGAGAGAAAAGAACCACAACAACAACAGAACGTGCTCAATCACAGCGCAAAAACAACCACATAATCATTAAATAAAACACACATGTAACAACTGTATAATAATAATATAATTAAATGAATTATGGATTACTGTTTAATAATGAATTGAACAGTCTCTGTACCTCGTTTGCTGAAGATCTTTGGTTTTC
This sequence comes from Spinibarbus caldwelli, assembly GCA_039654775.1. Classification (NCBI taxonomy): domain Eukaryota; kingdom Metazoa; phylum Chordata; class Actinopteri; order Cypriniformes; family Cyprinidae; genus Spinibarbus; species Spinibarbus caldwelli. Next base: position 25,686,062 of record CM077229.1, read on the forward strand.
AGAATGATTATCTGCTGAAAAAAACAGCTAAAACGAGCTTAAGCTGGTTGGCTGGTTTTAGCTGGTCATCCAGCCTGGTCAGGTTGGGAGACCAGCTGGAACAACCAGCTAAAACCAGCTTGACCAGCCTAGCCAGGCTGGGAAACCAGCTAAAAACAGCTAATTCCAACTTAAACCAGCTAAGACCAGTTTTTTTTTTTTTTTCAGCAGAGCTTCGTCAATATTTTCAATTTGAGATGGGTGACATGAATAATGACAAATTCAATTTGTACCACTGAATAAAATTGGTCAGAAAAATATTCATGACAATTATAATGGCCTCATGACAGTCAATGTCAAAACCAACCACATGACAGTTTAATGTATTGTTAATCAATAAAGCTAAGTAATTTCTTAAGTTTGATAATTAATCTGCTGTGTCATGTTTATGACAGGTTATGTTGTCTTGGTAATGTCAAGTTGTCATGATAAAGACACTGACAGGTTATGATGTGTTGGTTTATGTCAAGTTGTCATAAAGACATCTCAAACAATGTCATCTTTGCATTAAATATGACATAACTGAGCGAATTACACTTCATGACAGTTGTCATAAACATGCATAAAACCTCCTTCATATTAATGACGTGTTATGTCATGATTATGAAGGTGTCATGTCAGGCTTATGCACACACCTTCAAGTAAAGTGTTACCACACATTTACTATTAACTAGTTGCTTATTAGCATGCATATTACTAGCATATTCTGGATCCACACCTAAACATAACCACTACAACTACCTTACTATCAATAAGCAGTAACAAGGAGTTTTTTTTTTTTTTTTTTGGGCCTGGTAATTATTAAATATGTGTTCCGTAATCTATAGTGTTAACATAGATGTAAATTTTGTGGTGTTAATCAAGCAGTGCTACTCCACATTTACTCTAAATTATTCAAAATTCTAAATCTTTACAAATAGTGTTGAAGATTGTCAGATTTTCCTTCTCCATCATTAACTTTACTATGTTAAATATAAAATATTTAAGGTGTCTGTACATTTTAGTTTTTCACAATCACTTAAACACTAATTTCTGAACCTTGATGTTTTCAAAACATGGACAAAAAAAAAAATAGCTTTCTGTGCCTTTAAGCTCTGCTTGTGCCTTTCTACAAACATAAGAGAATTAAATTGGAATAGATGCAAATTAATAATAATGATTATAATAAATAATAAGAGTAATATTGCATAGTATGTATAGGATGTACCGAATATTCTTCACTTTTATGCAAAAGAGAAATACGACAAATATCAGATCTCTGTCATATGGCCAAAAAAAAAAAAAAAAAGCTTTTTTGCAGTTGTGTTTGACACATGAAAACTGTAACAATGCATCTTACAAGGTAACACGATGTAACCATGCTCTTACTTGAAATGTGTCCCCACATTAAGTTTTGAATTTGAATTTGAGGATATTGGACCTGGAAAGCCCTTGAAAGGTCCTTGAATTTGAAGTTAACCAAGGTGTGGGAACCCTGATGGCAGCACATTCCTCTACAATGCCTGCAATTGTTTGAAAGCGTGTCCTAACCACAGATAATGTGGTCCACGGCAGTAAAAAAAAAAAAAAAAAAAAACAACAAAAAAATAAGTTTTGTGAAACACTTTGTCACTGCTGTCCTTCTGACCTTCTTCAGGGTCAGGGGTCTCGTCAAATAATTTCTTTCTCTTCCTCTCACGGCCCAGCTCCTTATTACATTTAGGTGGCACCCCCATCTGTCTGGCAATCGAGGATGTCTCTGAGAGGAGAGCATCCCAACTATCCCTGAGATTTTGCATCTCATTTTTAAGATCCCTTACATTAGCTGCCTCGGCCTCAAGGGATATTTTCCCTGTATTCCTGTCATTAATGCACAATAGCATCAAATGAGGTAGAGTACTTTTTTAGTACACACTCTAAAAAAGGGTTGCAATGGTTCAACTTACTCAAGGTTCGGTTTGTATCACGGTTTCGGTACAGTTCGGTATGTGCTATGTTTAGGGAAAAAGCTGTACTGTCAAATAAAAATAAAGAAAATAAATAATCTAACTACAAGCAACAGCACAAATTAATACAATAGAGCAAAGATACAAACAAAATAAACAGCGCTTTTCAGGTTTTTTAGGTAGGTCTAACATTAGTTTTTAGGTACAGAAATTGAAAAAAGCGTTAGCATTAGCTGTTATGCTTTTTTGGCTAAAGGTTGCAGGCTTGCCTTCCAGTGGCTTTGACTGTAGCAAGACCTGCTCCTCACAACATAGTGTTGTTAGTCTGACCAAGGGACCACTTACTGGAGATGCCATCAAACATACTGTGTTTGCCGGGTAGATCTTTAAGATAACTCAAACATGATCACTGGCAGTTTATTTATAGCCATCTGTGTCTTAAAGCATGATGGTCGTGTGTTTTAGAATAAAGAATCAGCTGAAATCACAAGCTAATGGATGGTTTTCTTATAGATAACTATTCAAAGCATTTTGATGCATCTTTTATATGTTTGACACATCAAACCTGAACATGTGCACAGACCGCTCTTGATTATTTATTTACAGAAATGCTACTCATTTTTGTCCCAAAAGACAATACTTATGCAATGATGATAATGTACGTCATATTTTAATATTAAAAATGAACTGAACCATTAATGATTCTGCAAGAAAATAATGTGGGATATTACAATTGCTATATTGACAGTTAAACCACACGCTCTTATTTCAGTGAGGTTGTCAATCTTGTGAAAATCTCACCAACAGCAAGTAATAATAACTAATAAGTAGCCTAATAATAAATAAATAAATACATAAAAAGTGAGAATAAGTACGAAAACTGTCAACAGAATTCAGACGCTGCCAAAATTAGGCTATCTTTCCAGCTTAGTAAGGTTTAAAATCACAAAACAGATCAAGACAACATTATACTCATGTATTTTAATTTCATGATTAAACAGATTGCTTTAAACGATTCTGTAATGTTTACATGGCATTTTTAAAATGTGTAGTATATTGCAATGTGCTTTTTAGACATATTTTTCAAAGTGCAGATATTAATACACAGATTACTCATGAGCACATCTGCAGGACACCAGCAGCATATGTGCAGCAGCGCTACAGTAAACGTCTCTGAACCACTGAAAGCATCTTCTGAATCAAGAGTGCATTATTGATCATTATTCTGATAAAAATATTTTCTTTGTGCTCAGAATCTAATTTCTGCAATATGACACACAAGTATAAAACAGTTTAAGGCAAACCGTTTCACAGCTAAGCAATCATCGCTCTCATTAATATAAATTAATTTGTCTATTCCAGAAGCAGCACATCCATATTTCCATTTATAGAAATTTACCTTAAATATATTGAATTTTTTAACTTCTGGATAATTATGGCCTGTATTCTCTTTACTTAACTCCATTCATAAGTGGTAGGCCTATATTTCATCTAAATGTGTAAATATAAAGCGTCCTGTTTACTTCATCTCTATCACACAGTAAAAGTGTGTACGATCCAGTCCAGAGTGAGTGGTTTGCACACATAATTACATATTATTGGTTCTCATATTACTGCAAATAAACTTGCTTTGAATTATGAAGTGATTTTGGGGGCACTGACTTCCACTTTTTCAATTTGTTAGTAACAAGCACGTGCATTGCTTTTTTAAACACAGTATAAATTAAATAGTAAAACTTTTAAAAATGTACCTCAAGGTTTAAGTTCCACAGAGTTGTGTGTGTGAATATTAATTAGGTCATCCAAATGTTGACTTAAATTTAATATTGTGTGTGAACAGATGTTAACATCTTCCTTTCAGCCATTAAATTAGGCATTGTGTCATTAAATTAAATTGAGTAAACAAACTATTATTATTAATGCACAGGTTCAGCTTGTTGGGTTATGAATCTCAGTTTCTGTCTAAATGCATTCCTTCATGAAGATATGAACTTGAAGATGTGCACTCTTCTGTTCTGTCTACTTGTTTCCTTTTTATTTATTATTAAAAAACTTATTTTGTTGGTTTTGATTGCTTCTATCATCTTCATTTGTAAGCTGCTTGTAAGTCTGCTAAATGACTAAATGTAAATCTGTCACAAGTGAGAATTATGTAGTAAAATGTAAGTTTTTAATTAATGATAATGCATGTATGTTGTATTGTGACACAGTAAATTACAGACAATATAAAAGTGAACTTCAGCAGTGCCCCCAAATTTTTTGACAAATATTCTCATAAGATTGAGATGTTATTTACCATCAGTACCCACGGGTGGAACATCAGTCTGCTCCACTTTGTCATCTTGACCTGAGTTGGTATTTTTGATTGTTCTTTCTCTTTGAAGAAGGGCTATTAGCCCCAGTGCGGTAAATACCAAATGTTTAAGTTCTGTAGACTGCAAGAATAAGGCTCTAGTAATTACAGCTAATGAGAAACACTATGAGAATGAGCTCCTGAATAAGTGACGGAGCCGCAAATAGCTGTGACGTCACGTTCCAAACATTCCAATGCTGCTTTTAGAGCGCCGTTGGTGATTGGTCCATTTTATGCTGTGGGCGGGGCTTCTGAACCCGCTTCATGACTGCTGTCTTGTTCGTACTGTTTAGTGAATCAGTGCTTTGTTATTAATTGGTGCCGACTGAAGTTTAAAGGTAAGAATGGTCTAATATCATGTCTTGCCCTGTAAATTATGTTTGCAGTGTAACTGTAATTTTTTTATTTTTTTTTTGTGAGTCAACAGACTTGTTTGTCATTGACATCATTATTAATGCTATTATCGGTGATCGCTGGATTAGGCTAATTGAAATAATACACAGACCAGGGGCGGATCTAGGATTTTTTAAAGGCAGGGACCACAGTGGGGCCACAATTTACAGAGGGGGGCCAAGTATAATGTGCAATTTTTTTTTTCATTATTCAATTGCTGCTGGCACTAGCAGATTTCTGTAACCACACACTGAAGATGGAGTTAGAGAATGATGCAGGTTTATTGATGATAAACAGAGATGAGTACAGGCCATAAGCAGACAACACAAAAGTTAAGGAGTACACGTGTAACTATCCTCAGACACAGGAGTATGGCTGGAGTAACAGGTAAGTCTTTATAACGCACAGGAAAAAAACCCACTGTAACAGGTAAGTCTTTATAATGCACAGGAGAAAAACCCACTGGAGTAACAGGTACAGTGGTGTGAAAAAGTGTTGGTCCCCTTCCTGATTTTTTTATTTTTTGGCATGTTTGTCACACTTTAATGTTTCAGATCATCAAACAAATTAAAATATTAATCAAAGATAACACAAGTAAACACAACATGCAGTTTTTAAATTAAGTTTTTCATTATGAAGAGAAAACAAAATCCAAACCCACATGGCCCTGTGTGAAAAAGTGCTTGCCCCCTAAACCTAACAACTGGTTTGTGCCACCCTTTGCAGCAACAACTGCAATCAAGTGTTTGTGATAACTGGCAATGAGTCTTTCACATCGCTGTGGAGGAATTTTGGCCCACTCTTCTTTGCAGAATTGTTTTAATTTAGCCACATTGGAGGGTTTTCGAGCATGAATGGACTGTTTAAGGTCATGCCACAGCATTTCAATTGGATTTAAGTCCAGACTTTGATTTGGCCACTCCAAAACCTTAATTTTGTTTTTCTTGAGACATTCAGAGGTGGACTTGCTGCTGTGTTTGGAATCATTGTCCTGCTGCATAACCCAAGTGCACTTGGGCTTGAGGTCACAAACTGATGGCCGGACATTCTCCTTCAGGATTTTCTGATAGAGTGCAGAATTCATGGTTCCATCAATTATGGCAAGTCATCCAGGTTCTGAAGTTGCAAAGCAGCCCCAGAGCATCACACTACCACCACATTTTACTGTTGGTATGATGTTCTTTTTATGAAATGCTGTGTTGGTTTTACGCCAGATGTAACGGGACACACACCTTCCAAAAAGTTCAACTTTTGTCGCATCAGTTCACAGAATATTTGTCCAAAAGTCTTGGGGATAATCAAGGTATTTTTTGGCAAATGTGAGACGAGCCTTTGTGTTCTTTTTGGTCAGCAGTGGTTTTTGCCTTGGAACTCTCCCATGGATGCTGTTTTTGCCCAGTCTCTTTCTTATTGTTGAATCATGAACACTGACCTTAATTGAGGCAAGTGAGGCCTGCAGTTCTTTAGATGTTGTTCTGGGTTCTTTTATGATCTCCTGGATGAGTCGTCTTTGTGCTCTTGGAGTAATTTTGGTAGGCAGGCCACTCCTGGGAAGGTTCACCACTGTTCCAAGTTTTCTCCATTTGTGGATAATGGCTCTGACCATGGTTTGCTGGAGTCCCAAAGCCTTAGAAATTGCTTTATAACCCTTTCCAGACTGATACATGTAAACTATTTTGTTTCTCATCTGTTTATGAATTTCTTAAGATCGCGGAATGATGTGTTGCTCTTTAAACATGCTTCACTTTGTCAAACAGGTTCTATTTAAGTGATTTCTTGATTCTACAGGTCTGGCAGTAATCAGGCTTGGGTTTGGCTAGTGAAATTTAACTCCGCTTTCTAAAATAATGTGGTTAATCACAGTTCTTTCATGATTTAATAGGAGAGGGCAAGCACTTTTTCACACAGGGCCATGTGGGTTTGGATTTTGTTTTCCCTTCATAATAAAAAACTTCATTTAAAAACTGCATGTTGTGTCTACTTGTGTTATCTTTGATTAATATTTAAATTTGTTTGATGATCTGAAACATTAAAGTGTGACAAACATGCAAAAAATTAAAAAATCAGGAAGGGGGCCAACACTTTTTCACACCACTGTAAGTCTATATAATGCACAGGAGAAAAACCCACTGGAGTAACAGGTAAGTCTTTATAACACACAGGAGAAAACCCCACTGGAGTAACAGGTAAGTCTATAATACAACGGAGAAAAAAAAACAATAGCTGAAGTAACAGGTAAGTCCGTCCCATCTTAAAAAAGAACAATTCTCTGGTTTTTGTGACTTACGCCGAAATGTTTGAGAAATTCATTCATATCTAGTGTCTTTGCCCTCCTGGATTCAATACTCAATACTCCAAGGTGATTCAAGCGGTCATCCCCCATTGTTGTTCTCAGGTGGTTTTTAATTAAGCTAAGAGCTGAAAAGCTTCGTTCACATGAGGCACTGCTGACTGGTATTACAATAATCTTGGCAATCTTGCCAAGCCTAAAAAGCTCGTGGAATACCTCCTTGAATGGTTCTACAAGTTTGACAAACTCGAGGAGGGTAGTCAGCCTTTTCATTCCACTATTTTCTTTCTTCTCCAACACTCTCTTGATTTGATGTAACTCGTGCTAAATCATCAACATTTGAATCAAAAATATCAGCAAAAGCAAAAAGATCTTCACGTAAAAAGATGCTGCTTTGTGGATGAAGGGCTTGGATTCCTTTCATTATTTTACAATTTAGTTTAGAGAAACATCTTGTAGCAAATTAGCTCAAAAAGGGAACTGTATATACAGTGGGTACGGAAAGTATTCAGACCCCCTTAAATTTTTCACTCTTTGTTATATTGCAGCCATTTGCTAAAATCATTTAAGTTAATTTTTTTTCCTCGATGTACACACAGCACCCCATATTGACAGAAAAACACAGAATTGTTGACATTTCTGCGGATTTATTAAAAAAGAAAAACTGAAATATCACATGGTCCTAAGTATTCAGACCCTTTGCTGTGACATTCATATATTTAACTCGGGTGCTGTCCATTTCTTCTGATCATCCTTGAGATGGTTCTACACCTTCATTTGAGTCCAGGTGTGTTTGATTATACTGATTGGACTTGATTAGGAAAGCTACACACCTGTCTATATAAGACCTTACATCTCACAGTGCATGTCAGAGCAAATGAGAATCATGAGGTCAAAGGAGAGTGCACACTCAGCATGCTCCTCTGACCATAAACGGTGCGACCGTGGAAAGAGTGAGCAGCACCAAGTTCCTGGGTGTGCACATCACAGAGGACCTCTCCTGGACTGACAACACCGCAGCACTGGCCAAGAAAGCACAACAGCGTCTCTACTTCCTCCGCAAACTGAGGAGAGCCAGAGCCCCGGCCCCCATCATGTGCACCTTCTACAGAGGCACCATCGAGAGCATTCTAACGAGCTGCATCACTGTGTGGTATGGCGCCTGCAATGCGTCCTGCCGCAAGACACTCCAACGCATAGTGAGAGCAGCTGAGAGGATTGTTGGTGTCTCTCTCCCCTCCCTCCAGGACATCTACAACACCCGTCTCACCCGCAAAGCCCTCTGCATTGCGAGTGATCCCACCCACCCGACACACAGCTTCTTCAGTCTGCTGCCATCAGGGAGGAGACTGCGGAGTCTCCAGGCCAGGACCAGTAGACTGAAGGACAGCTTCATTCATCAGGCTGTCAGGAAGCTGAACTCCCTCCCGACCTTGCCCCCCCTCCCCTCTTTTGCCCCACGCACCACTGAACTCTGACCCCCCCCCTTACACACTGTGACCCGCACCAGTCACTTAGTGCACCACCGGACTGCCCACTACCTCAGTCAGTATTGAACTGACCCCACTCAACTACCTCTTCTGTCACTTTAAACAGCCTGATATGCTATTTTTGCACTACACTCATATCTGCACAGTTTTCGTTTTGTTAAGCTCTTTTTGCACTACACTCATATCTGCACAGTTTTGTTTTGTTTAGTTTTGTTTATTTAACCGATTTGCATTTCATCTGCCATGTGCCTTATGCCACTTAATCTAACTCTTTTCTACAATGTCCTTATTTGTATATCTGTATAGTTTGTTTTTATATTTTAAACTGTATTTATTTGCATTCCACGTCTACTGTTAGTGTTTTATTGTTAACTGTATGCACCATGGGTCTGAGAGTCACGCAATTTCAATTCTCTGTATGTATGTGCTGTACATGTGGCAGAATTGACAATAAAGCAGACTTTGACTTTTGACTTTGAACTGCCTGAAGAGCTCAGAGACAGAATTGTGGCAAAGCACAGATCTGGCCAAGGTTACAAAAAAAATTCTGCTGCACTTAAGGTGCCTAAGAGCACAGTGGCCTCCATAATCCTTAAATGGAAGACATTTGGGACGACCAGAACCCTTCCTAGAGCTGGCCGTCCGGCCAAACTGAGCTATCGGGGGAGAAGAGCCTTGGTGAGAGAGGTAAAGAAGAACCCAAAGATCACTGTGACTGAGCTCCAGAGATGCAGTCGGGAGATGGGAGAAAGTTGTAGAAAGTCAACCATCACTGCAGCCCTCCACCAGTCGGGGCATTATGGCAGAGTGGCCCGACGGAAGCCTCTCCTCAGTGCAAGACACATGAAAGCCCGCATGAAGGACTCCAAGATGGTGAGAAATAAGATTCTCTGGTCTGATGAGACCAAGATAGAACTTTTTGGCCTTAATTCTAAGCGGTATGTGTGGAGAAAACCAGGCACTGCTCATCACCTGTCCAATACAGTCCCAACAGTGAAGCATGGTGTTTTTCAGCTGCAGGGACAGGATGACTGGTTGCAATCGAGGGAAAGATGAATGCGGCCAAGTACAGGGATATCCTGGACGAAAACCTTCTCCAGAGTGCTCAGGACCTCAGACTGGGCCGAAGGTTTACCTTCCAACAAGACAATGACCCTAAGCACACAGCTAAAATAACTAAGGAGTGGCTTCACAACAACTTCGTGACTGTTCTTGAATGGCCCAGCCAGAGCCCTGACTTAAACCCAATTGAGCATCTCTGGAGAGACCTAAAAATGGCTGTCCACCAACGTTTACCATCCAACCTGACAGAACTGGAGAGGATCTGCAAGGAAGAATGGCAGAGGATCCCCAAATCCAGGTGTGAAAAACTTGTTGCATCTTTCCCAAAAAGACTCATGGCTGTATTAGATCAAAAGGGTGCTTCTACTAAATACTGAGCAAAGGGTCTGAATACTTAGGACCATGTGATATTTCAGTTTTTCTTTTTTAATAAATCTGCAAAAGTGTCAACAATTCTGTGTTTTTCTGTCAATATGGGGTGCTGTGTGTACATTAATGAGGAAAAAAATGAACTTAAATGATTTTAGCAAATGGCTGCAATATAACAAAGTGAAAAATTTAAGGGTGTCCGAATACTTTCCGTACCCACTGTAAATTATTACAATTATGATTAATTACAATTATTTATATCGGCTGACAGTAACAACTGTCGCAGAGTTAAATTGCCATCAGCTGATCTGTTCGTCCAGCGAACATTCAGTGTAAATTCATATCAACTCTAAGAAAGGAAGATATTTTCTGTGGCCACGGAAATATCCTATCAATGCATTAGAGCATGCAGCAAGGGTCAAAATCGTAAAGGGACATTAATATGCAAGGTAGAATCAGAAAATCATGTAATTTGTGCACAAGAGTTTTATTAACTAAACACTAACACACATATCTAATCTAAACAAACAACGAATAACATACAATCACGCATACATACAAAGTGGAGCTAAAGTGGATGAATGAAGCCATTAGAGAAAACAGAGAATGCAGTTATGGAAAAAGTCACTTAACCACCTGAGTAAAACCATCAGCGCCGTTTATAACGGGGTCTATAACTTATACTAAACCTCTGTTTCGTTTAGTTGAATGTACTATACTTGCACTTCCTTTGTCGGAATGCCGGTCTCAGATGAAGGTCTTAATGGTTTCAAGGTTTTGGACTCCCGATCACGTTCTTCCGGGTTGAAGAGTGATGAATTCCAAAGATGTTCTGAGGTAGAAATCTTCTTTGATGAGCTTTGATTGAATGGAAAGACAAGGCCATAAGCCTGGCACAATAGCTTAAGGGTCCAGAAGAGCTCCAGCTCACATCTTCCTCATTCTCTTAGGATCTAACAGAACCGCAGACTGGGTCTTTGTGGTCAAGAGTCATCCCCCAGGCTGGGGAGATCACCCACGGCTCTATGTTGGGGGCCCGCCGGGCGCGCCCGCACCGGTTCGGGCTCTCCGTCAGAAGATAGCAGAAGAGCTTTTCCTTGCAGCAGAAGTTTTTGCAGAAGAGGTTTTTTTAGAAGAGAGGGCCGGACCTGTGAGTGAGACCTTTATCTGGTATAGAGGTCACACCTCTGGGGAGTCAAATGGTCTCCAGTCTCTTTGGAGGGAAGGTTTTACAACTCTTTGTCTCTGAGCATGGTAATTTGCACGGGGTTGGATTTAATAGTTGATGTACAACTGTTAAAGATTCTTAGAACACTAATATGTTGCATAAGTATCAACATGTAATATACACTGTCATTTAGATCATCCGAGAACGAATTGATAAAGATCAAACATGATATAAGTGAAGTAATATTAACTAGTGATCTATCATAAGCATGCATAAAACAGGATACAGTACAAAAAGACAATATACACGAGCAGTAACAATATACACAATGACCTGAGGATATTCAAAGAAAGGTTGTTCAATGAATTAATTAGAGAAGAGTCCATTTTTATGTGCATTACATATCTTTCCTATGGAAAGTGTAGTGAGAGAGAAAGAGCTCTCTACATGCCATTAGGTCGTAAAGCTGATCTGGCCTGTGCAAAAGTCTCCTGGTTGCCATGGTAGCCAGGGGCCTGGACTTCGTTCACAGACATACAGGCACCCAGAATGTGTGTTGGGTGAGGGGTCTGTGCTTATTTGTTAATCTAATAACTAATTTGATTTGTTAAATCTGATGAACAAATGTGTGTCTGATTGGTCCAAATGCTACAGTCTTTGGAGTTCACCCATCATGGAGCCGAGTACTGGATAGAACACATGTTTCTGAAAGCTTTCCTTATCATCATGATCTATTCTACGCTCACCAGTTGGTGTCGTGACTAAGTATCCACCTAGCCTCCTATTCCTCACTGACTGCCTTTTCCATAGTGACATCACAATTCACAGCAATTTTCTCAACCTTTGCCCATAAAACCTCAAAAAAAGCATCAGTCCTACAATGCTGCAAAGTGTCAAGTAATGCATCGACAAGACTCACAGCTGATGCTAGGTCCAATGAGGGGGACTGCAGTATGTCAGACAAGAACTTGGACTGGCCCAGTACTTTTCAAAAAGTAACCAGAAGCCCAATGAAATTTAAGTGAATTTGGCCAAGTAAACCACGAGCATCAACTGCCCGATCCCCTTTACTCTCAAGTCCAATCTCCTGAAGGACATGGACTACTGCAGGGAGTCTGTCTAACAGGTTGTGACATGCTGCATACCTACAAGCCCACCTAGTATCACTTAATCTTGGAATTTCACGAGACTGGCCACCATACATTTCTCTCTGAATTTCAAGCCATTTGGTGTATACGTATGATCCAGACATGAAGCAGTAAAGTTTTTGTAGGAGAGAAAAAAAACAATCTGCCTCAGACACTGACTTGACACTATCCACAATAACAAGGTTTAGACCGTGTGCATTACAATGCACATAAAATGCATACTTTGCCACATCTTGGATTCTTGTACACATGCTTGAGTGCTTGCCACTCATAACAGCAGCACCATCATAGCCCTGACCAACCAGGTTGGTACGATATTCTAGTCCATGTCTTTCAAGGCAATTTATTATCAAGCTGGTTAGGCCAGCAGCATCTAAGCAGTCAGCCCTTCTAAAGTCAAGAAAGCTTTCATGTCTCATCCCATTGTAGTAATACCTGATAACCAGCGATACTTGCTCCTTCTTTTGAAGGTCTTTTGTTTCATCAGCAATTATGCTGAAAACCTCACTTTCTCTAACTTCTTTTATTATGTCAGCTTGAACCATCTCTGACAGGCATTCGAGTTTTTCATTTTGTATACCTTTGCTTGTGTACTTGCCATTGCCATAAGCATTCATACGCTTCTCTATTAGGGGACCATGTTTAGCAATCTGCTCTAAAATGGCTAAAGTTGCCCTTGTTATTTGAGTCATCAGACTCTCTGTGACCTCTTTGGGCGATATTCTGGGTGGCAGTCAACAGGAGTACCTCTGCAAATGTTTTGATGTATTCCTGATTCTCTTTAATTTTCTTTTCCCTCTCCTTATTTATTGAATTTACAATGCATGTATTTGTTTGCATAACCATTTGATGCTACTTCCATGCAAACATTGCACTTCTGTGATGGTCTGATTTAGAATGACCTTTAAAGCCACCTTCCTTGCACAAGGCTTTTTTTCCAGTTAGAAAAGCCTGTTTCTGATGTGAATGTGGATGATGGAGCACTTGGAAGGGAGTAGTGCCTGCAGGCATAGCTAAAAACAGAGTCTTTACTAATAGAGTATTCTATCCATGAGTTGTCCATAAACCATGAAGCATTGAATGCTTTCTTTCTATTCCCATGCTGTGTCTTGGGGAAGACCTTGAGTTGAGGCTGCACAGGACCCTCTGCTCTGGACTGGGAAATGTCTGGAGAGAAGCAAATAAAATAAGACTCGTGACTCGTACTTAAGGGCGAATGCCCTTCAATTACATAATAACCAATAATCATAACTAGACATGCCAGTATTCAGAATGTATATCGTTTATAACCGTATATTGTGGTACTAAACATTCACATTATTGTTATTGTGGGTACTTGAAATACCATAAATAATTCTACAACACTGGGTGTTTGCTGTGTAAAGGCTGAACAAAAATGCAGATACTCTCTGACACTGTTAGCAACCGAACACATTCTTTCTGTTTCTTACACCCAATTGTCACTGTCAGGGATGCGTAGACTCACAGAGCAAAGCAAGTAGCCAAGAAGTTCACAGCAAAGGCAGAGCAACGACTGACCAAGATGGAGTTGGAGAGACAAGGGGGCCTGGTGGAGCCAGAAGAACAATAGCCCATGGTGGAAATGAGGGAGTGAGGAGGCTGGAAGGGACCAGCAAAGAGGTTGGAGGCCAGGCAGGACCGGCTGAGATGAGGGGACTTGGAAGCTGGACAGGATTCATAGATGGATGAATGTGTATGAGAACAACTAATGTAAGTATATTTCACCAGGTTACTGAGAGTCTGGTGGTGAATGATGAAGACAGGGATAGGCAAAATGAAGAACAACGCAGGTCAAGGAGGTAAGGAGACAACACTGGAGACAATGGAAGATCACTGGAGTATCTTTGGAAGATATTAGAATATGTTTGGAGATCACAAGGAACAGGTAAGTAAATGTGTAGGTTCCCATTCGTAGGCCAGACACTGAGCGAATGGTGAAGGTGGCTTCTGTAGAGGTGCTGATTGTGGTGGTGATGAGGGACAGGTGCTGGTCATTAGTGCTCTGAGGATTGGGCAGACTGGAGTGGGGGATCATGGGAAGTGTACTCCATAGCAAAGAGTGAATGGGGTGAATGTGATAATCTCAGAGATTAAAGGAATTTATATAGGATTTGCATGTTTTCAAACAGCCATTCAGATTTTTACACTTGTAAATGCTATGGTGTTTATCAAACAACACCAAATAAAGGCTGAAACATGCCAGCCAACAAAAGATTTCTAGATACTGGTTGAAAATATTCAGACTCATTATTGTTCTTTATTGTTGTTTTCACTTTAACCTATTTTGAGTTTTATTTTTTGTATTTGGAAAAAAAAAAAAAGTTATTAAACTTGCTATTTATAGGACAACACTTAAGTTTGTATAGCTATTCAACATGTTTTTGTAATGCATTTTCATATGACAATACAGATAATACAGTATACTCTAATAAAAGCTTCAACAATTATCAATTATCACGATATGAAAATTTGATGCCATTACATGCTTAATCGTGGAATGAAACAAAGGCATACCATCAGGTCCTAGGGGAGCAGTATAATTCTTTGGCTGCACAGAATCCTCTGCTCTGCACTTGAAAATGTCTGGAATAAAAACAAATGGAAAAAAAGCCTTTGTGATGGCCACCTAATTCACTTTCATAAACCCAGTGTCATTAAGACATGCAAACAGTAACTGTCTAATCATTAATCCAAATGTCTATGATTTGGATTATTTTCAGTACAACTGCAGTCTGAAAACAGCAGCATACCATCAGGTCCTACTGGGAGGGAAGAACTGTTTGGGGACTCTGGTTCTGGTGATGGTGGATCATGATCCCCGTCACTGACACTCTGGCTGTCTTCTTCTGAACCTTCACCATCCAAGTTTGCAGCTGAAACAACACACACATTATATACATACACACACACACAAAATACTGTGCAAAAGTCTTAGGCTGATGATACACGGGTGAACTTTCCTCAAAAAAAGTTGCCCGGCAAAATTGCTCAATGTTGCTTGGGCACTTTCCTATTGAAAATGAGAAAACACATTTCTATCTGGATAATTTAGATCAGTCGTGGGCCCTGTGTCTCACCTGGGTGCCTGTTGACAGCAATATTACCCAAAGTTTCCCCGTGTATCATCAGCCTTAGGCCACTAGTATTTTCACCAACAAAAAATAGTTTTAAGTCAGTTATTTCTTTCTTTTACTGTAGTGTGTCAGTAGGAAATATCAGTTTATGTTTTCAAACATTATTTTTGCCATTAATTGTAATAATCCAGTGAGATTTTTATGCTCCACACAGAGATGTGATCATTATCCAGTCTGTCTGGAATGACATGAAGAAACAGAACAAACTGAGACAGACTAAATCCAGAAGAACTGTGGAGAACAACATCTCCAAAATGCTTCAAGAAACCTTCCTGCAAAGCTACAGTACTGTGAAAAGTTTTAGCCACTTGTGTAAAAATGCTGTAAAGTGAGGACGCTGTCAAAAATAATGCCATAAATAGATTTTCTTTATCAATTAACTTCTATTAAATCAAATCAACATTCGGTGTGACCACCCTTTGCATTTAAAACAGCTTTTGTCCTTGGTACACTTGTGCATAGTTTTTCAGGTAGCTTTGCAGGTAGGTCTCTTGAAGCATCTTGGAGACGTTTTTCTCCACAGTTCTTCTGGATTTAGTCTGTCTCAGTTTGTTCTGTTTCTTCATGTCATTCCAGACAGACCGGATGATGATGATCAGATCAGATCTCTGTGTGGAGCACAAAAATCTCACTAGATTATTACAATTAATGGCAAAAATAATGTTTGGAAATATATATATATTAATTATTATAATTAGAGCACAGTTGTCAAATTACGAGAATAAAGTAGCAAATAAGTTTATTTTTTGAATAAATAATTTAGAGGGGAAAAAAAATGTATTACATGAAACAATGTGTGTGCCAAATCAGTACAATTTATTTTTGACTTTTTACTCAAAATATTTTGATTTTATTCTTGTAATTGCCATTTATTCTTGTGTTTTTTAGATTATTTTGTTACGTGGCACTAAAATGCTGTCATACTTTATTTCTCACCCATCATTGTTTTAAATTGAAAATCTGAGTTTCACATATGAACATGAAATTATTTTCACCTGTTGTCCTTATCTTGATGTGCCTAAATTTTGCTAACCTGGTGGAAATGGTTGGGAGCTGCATTGCTCCTTGCTGACTGCTACTTGATTCTCCCTCTCTATCCCTCTCTCACTACTGTCACTCTTAGCGGCAGCCATGGGCTTCTTTTTATTCAGAAACCATAAAATGTCCCTCGCATCATCCTTCCTCTTCATGATTTCTACCTCTGCCAAACATTGTGGTTAACAAAAATTGCTGATTTTAAACACTTCAGTATTACACTTAAGAATAACTTACAATGTTTTCTGTACACTTTCTTTGCATTACATTTATTTATAACAATTAATGTCTGGCTGTTTGGTATGAGCGAATCCTATAGGGATTTAGCTGCTAAACAAATCAAAATCTGTCAACTTTCCCATGTATTTCACACTGGGTATCGGGCACTCGTCGAGTCCTGAGCTGATTAGCTTTCTAACGTTAGACAAAGAGAACTTAAAGGGCATATTCCAGGTTAGAGACTCCAGTGAGTCGATGTATAGAAAAATAATGTAGGAACTAGATTTTATTTAAAATATATTTTAAAATACACTATTAAGGCTTCTGGAGTCGTTTTTGTGAGAGTATTTTACTTCCGCATCTGAAACCTGCCAAAATCGGAAGTGACGTAACGAGAGGGAGAGCGGTCCATTTTAACCACAGTAAAAGAATGGATCGCAATGACAGTTCGGACACTGAGGACATTTTAAATGTTTATTTACACTCGTATGACAGACCACAGATAAAATTATGAGCCTGCTATGCACCCAAGAGAGCAGAGACAGGCCAGGATTAGACAGAACAACGGTCAGAGGAGACAAACTGAGTTGATGCGAGGAGAACAGAGCAGGTGTCTTGGTGAGAGACCAGTGTTAGCTTACAGATATACACACGTTAGCTAATGTAATCAGGCAATAGCAAAGCTAGTATTGGTCATCTATGAGTATTGATACTTACCAGTAACAGAAACTAATAAGCGTTGATCTGGCGTGTCACACTCATTAATAGCCGACACTAATGTTACATGATACAGCGGTTTCTCATCACCGCAGGAGAGAGAGATAAACACGTTTTTGTTTCATTAAGTGTTTGTGTGGTAAATGCGAGGCCATGGTCACAGCTGAAGAAAGTCAGTGCTGCAGGGAGTTAGATGCAGGGTGTCTTAGTGGAGAATGTGACCCCTACACTTGATGTGCAGTGTCTGACTCTGCACCCAGGCTTTGAGGCTTGCTGTCTGAACCCATATGTGCTACAGATAGCCTATATGCACTTCAGACAGGAGCATAGACCTCTCCAGGCCAGCAGACATGAGTGCGTTTAGGGTAGAGGTCACTTATTACTCTGAGCTAAATACTTGTATGTATAAATACATAATAAATTAAAGATTTGAATATTAAAACCATCTGAATGATTTAGTTTTTTTCAATTATAAGTTGCCTACATTTAGGTAGGTCACAACTACCTGCAAGTCACACTTTTTGATGCCATTGGTAGACAATCAATATTGACAAAATAAAAGACAAGTTGTCCACCGGGCCTGTGGTGTTGTGTCAGCCATTAGAAGAGTTTACAGAGGAAGGAGGACTTTATATGGCCCCATTTTGGTGACGAGCAATAAAAAATAATCACAATCACAAAGTCTTACTATATAAAAACTTTTTTTATGAAGTTTACATCAGATGTGTGTCAAGCAGATCTGCATTTATGGTTAATTCAATTCAGTTTTATTTATACAGCACTAAATCATAAATATTATTTCATAGCACTGTTAATAACTAACTCAAAACACAACATTGCAATTGTTAATTAATAAACAGATAGATAGATAGATAGATGCACCTGTGGTGACCTGCAGTGCTCCTCTCACAGAGACTCCATGAGGCCTGATGCATATGCTGGGAGAAGCAAACACAAGTTTAGATCACATTCACTGCTGACCATGCTTTTCCACTTGGCCTCTATCACATCTGCATCTCCATTAGTGGAAGCTGTAGTCCAGTAGAGGTGGTTCATAACAGCTGGCCTCCACTGCTTCAGATCTTCACACTCCCTCATTACTTGCACTGTCTCCTAAAGCCTTATAAACACACCACATGACAAAAAAATTACCAATTAGCTCTCCAAACAACGCCACTAGACTTGATTGTTATAATATTAGCAAACTGAGGTTAACTTACCAGCTATGCCTTCTCATGTGGTAACGTTTTTACACGGTTTTTCAAAATATAACGATATTGCTAATGCTTACAAGGTAGCTGCGGTGCTTTACAACAACTTATATACATCTCGTTGTGTCTCATTATTTAAATAATTATGTTCACTGATTTGGTAGTTAGCAAATGTTAAAAATCAAGACTCATGGTGCACAGTTGACATTTTCGTGGAGCAGTATCTTTGTCGGACCCGTGAGCATCATGTCGGACCGGGACCCGCTGAAGCTGCTGTGTGCACCGAAGAAATCGCTCCAGCTCGAGACTCACTCGCTTCTTGCTTCGTTATCCCATGTTGAACTGCATCATATCGCCGGGATGATAATCCTCCGGTGTAAGTGATCGCTAAGTTACACACCACCGCGTTTTTTGAAGCAGATGCATTAACAGCTGCACAAACGCGCCAGGCCTGGGAGATACCGTCCTATTTCTTGTTAGGAAACCTGTGGACCCGATGTCCTGACAGGCTGGAATTAGTGCAGCTTCCACAAACACGATAATTTACCATGACGATGATAAATTGAAATAGAAATAACTACAGAAAACACACTGACTCACGCCTGCTCGCACTGAATACCAACAGCGCGCGGCACGCGACTCCCTCTCGTGACGTAATATGACGCGATGTTGAAAAAAAAAGGGTTTTTGAGAACTGTCAAGGAATGCGTCACTTTTTCTTCTAAATTTGTGTCCTCACGTCTTGTAAAACATTTTCAAATCCTGCATAACGGTTCATATGGTATTTTCCTACAAGGTTATATATTCATATACAATATGCACTTTAAGTGACATCAACCATAATATGCTTTTTTTACTTTAAAGTTTTGAATAGGTACTTACCATTAAGGGGACGAAGACCATGACTTAAAACTAGCAGCTGTAGACAGAAATCGTTAAGCAGGTTGATTTTCAAACGATGAACACACCGACGCCGCCAATAGAGAGCTTTGATGTAAATCAGCGATGACTGACAGGACAGGGGCACTTCAGGGGCCAATCAGATTTCAACCGGGGCCGGTGCCCCTCTGGCCCCACCCCTAGATCCGCCACTGACACAGACACTCACGGATATCGATTTCATTTATTTTCTTTCGTTTCAAAGACTAATTTATTTACATAACTGCACAGTAAAGCGTTTAAATTCGCCTGATAACACTGCTCTCTGAGCGGAGAAGAAACAGTCATATTGGCTTAGACAGCATGTTAGAAAAAGTACGTTAAATAAATGTTATAATTCTTGGAATTCACATATAAAACTACACTGTCGCTATCATTGAAATAATTGAATTTATTTCCGATAGAAATAAAAATAGGCTTTAAAATATCCTGTGGCTCTCTATGGACAACATTAATGTCGCAGCCTTCATGTTTCAGTTAAAATGACTAATTGATTACAATTTGCTGTTAGCCTCCCGAACATATTTATTCATGAAGCGAAGCATGTTTGCTTTAGAGTGTTGTAAAAATGCAAGTGTTTACTGGGCTTTAATTTCAATAATTTGCATTTTAAAATAAACTTCTGTTCAGGTCATGATGCACATGATGCATCAGTTTCACACAAAGAGTGCCGTTTTTTTTTTCTCCAAAAATTACCATGATTACAAAATGTTATATTGATTTTTTTTTTACAACAGTTCAATAAACTAGAAGTTAATTAAGAGACTTACGTTTGAGACACCATATTGCCTGTTTTTACAATATTTTTCCAACAAAAATCATTCCAAACACAGCCACAGCACTGTTTTGCGTCTCTGAGCAACATGATGGCGTTTCGTTCCTGAATGAATCAACCGTTTAAATGATTCGGTTCAATCGCAATGACTCACTTATTAACAGTGACTTGCTGCCAACTACTGGTGGTTTTAATTTCACATTTAAAGTATCTATTTTATTATTTAAATAATTCAAAATATCAGTATTCAACATTTTATGTTTAATATATCAAAACATTTATGCATCTGTAAAAACAGGTCTTTGTAAAGATAAATAACAGTATGCAGATTTATGTATGTAAAAGCTGATAGAACACTGATGAAAATATTGCCTCAGAATAAATTGTTTACACCACCAAAAATCTCGGTGATGCGGTGCTTTTGTGGGGATATTTTGTATGGTATATTGTATGCTGATACGAAAAGTTCACTGTATATTGTAGTAATAAATATAATTTATTACAGCGATGATATTTTGTTTTCTTTTTACTTTAAACACATTAAATATTACGTATATGTTTGTAATATAATGTGTATTTCAATTACAGGTTTAGGTCTTAAATTTAAATTTAAGGTGGCATTAAAAAGGTCTTAAAAAGTTGTAAATTTAACCTGTTCATGTCTGTAGAAACTAGGGGTGTGCAGCGGAGCCATTATTTGTATCTGTATCTGTATCTGTGACAATCTCAAAACTATTTGTATCTGTATTCGGATAGATCCGGAAGTGGGCGTGGTTTAAACCGGAAGTTCGTCAAATTACATGAAAATACCATTTTAAATGCAAATCTGTTCGATTCGTAGTTTTCATTTAACAAATATGCCTTGTATAACTAAAGAGAGTATTATTTTTTTTATTGAAATTATAACTTTGTAAATATCTTCATTTAAAACTTTATCAAAAAAGAAAAATAACTTTATTCTTCTTATTTTCCAGTGAAACTTTGTGTACAAATTTGACAAGAGACAAGCATCCATAATCTTAAATAAGAGCACTAGTAGAAAAAAAGAAGCTGAAAAAAAAATAGAAATGAAAAGAAAGTCTTCAGTAGCCTATCGTAGCAGAATGACAATAAAGCTCGCTTGAACTTTAACTAACTTAGATCATGTGTTGCGGGAGTCTGTGATCATTTACGAGTTTTGCATCAACAGAGCGCAACAAATCATTTGGACCCTCCAAAAGCCTTGATCAAACATCGCTTTTCTTCGTTTTGTATAATTAAATGTAATGGCATTCACGAAAAGGGCTAATGTAATTTGTTTTAACAGTTGGATTTCGAAAAGGTTTGAAGTTAGGACCGTTTTTAGTATATTTTTCTCGAGTTGATATAACTTCAGACAAAGCTCTTATTTCTGAGAGACCCGCATAGACCCCAAGGCGGCTATTAATTTGCGCTCATTTCATTCATATAGGCTATAGTTTACACTCATTCACTTTACACATCCAGGCCCATAGCCAGCTATGAGGTACAGACCTCCGTAAATGTTTCATGTTCAAAAATAAAATATGAAAACATATGAAAAATTATTTAAAATCATGTCGCTGAATAAATTCATGTGGCTGACTCGCAGCAGCTGCGAAACGCAGGAGTGAAGGAGCTTGGCGCAAGTGCAGCCTCCGCTCTGCTCCACCATGTTGCCAGATCTAGTTATTATAAGGGTCACTGGACTTGTTTTAATACATAATGTAACAGCGTTAATAAAGTAATTAGGGCATTAATAAAGTGGGAAGATGAAGGTTGAGGTTCGAGATTCTGTATCCTATTTGCAAAATACAAGATTTAAACTTATTTTGGTGCATTTTTCAGGAGATTGGTTGTGTTTGTTTTTTGTAGCAATATCTGGCAACACTGCTTCGCCGGCCCTGACAGGCAGCAATCAAAAAAGGACCGCGCGGATAGTTTATTGCTGAGGAGACCACATTTGTAAGACAAACGCAATGATCACCATGATATTATCTGTACGAAACTGTGTCAAACACTATCAAAGCAGTACTAGCCATTATAATTGCACAAATCTTAACAACCGCAGACCTCACTAATGTAGTGCTGTTCCAGCAAACATGTGATTGTGTCTGCTGAATATTTTTTCTGTTATTCGGATAAATCCGTTATTCGTTTTGAAGCCATTATCCGTGCCTTTCTGAATAAGATATTCGGCTTCGGGCACATCTCTAGTAGAAACCCTGTATGAGAGCCAATGATTTTAAAGGTGGGGTAAGCAATTTCTGGTAGCCAATGTTGATATTTAAAATCATCAAAACAAACACGCCCCTACCCCAAAAGGGTCTCGCCCCTATTTTGATAGCTCCGCCCCACACATACGTACGGCAACGATTAGTTCTGTGAAAAAAGCAAAACCAATGTTACACCGTGTCTACACCGGACGCGAGTGGCGCAACAAAATACTATAGAAGTCATTATAATCAGTGATGCTGTCTGCACTGGATGCTGTGCGGTGCGACAAATCTCATACAGAAAACTGCTGCCGCGTTCTATTTATGACATGCTGACACAAATGACTTTCAAAGGTCGCTTTATCACATCCAGTGTAGGCAGACTTTAGCTGTCACAGCGCGTCCTGTGTAGACACAGTGTTACTCACCTATCGAGAAGAAACAAAGCAACCTCAGCATCCGATTGCAGGCCTTCCGCTCCTCAAGTTCTCTCCAGTGCTGGAAAGCTGATCCGATATTTACACGGGTCCTACTTATTGCCTTATCGTTCCGCAGATGTTTTCCTCTTTTATTTTTTTATCCCCCATCTCTATCTTTCCGTCGATCGGCTCGGCTAATGTCCGTCTTGTGCACTGAACGCTCTCTCCTCCACATCACGAGTAGACACGCCCCGTACTGCTGATTGGCTACAAGTTTGTTTTGGTACTCGGCCCTGACTCAGTTTTCTAAAGCGTTTTTGAAAAATTACATACCCCACCTTTAAAGTAATCTAATAGTGTGTTTGTGGTCGGTTGCTCAATCTGTTACAAAAAAGGTAGTATAGTTTTTTTTTTAAATTCAGTAAATGTCAGTCTACTTAAGTGATTTGTCGACAAGTTAGACATTAGAAAAGGTTTTTTGTGTATGCACACTGAGAGAGCAGCCTTTTTCCAGCTGACTACATTGTGAAAAGATGCTGGGGAAGAAAAAGAAATGCAGGTACGGCTTCATTTTTGTTTATTAAAACTATGTGAGCCCTTGCCAAAAAGTAGTATACTTTATGTAGTAAGTATACAAATATCAGTGTACTAGTAGTATACTTGTAAGTGTACTATTTCAGTGCTCCTTGGGACTAAATTGGCCCACTTTCTAGTATATAAAAGCATACTTTTAAGTAAATTTTAACTATAACAGTAGTAAACTTTGAGTACACAACTAGTTTACATCTATGTTTTAGTTTGTACTAAAAGTGAACTTATAGGTATACTGATAGATTACTAATGAAATACTTGTAGCATTTTTAGTACACTTTGAAGTATAGTCTCAGTAAACTACTAGTTTAGTAGTTTTATACTGCAAGTATACTCGTAAGTTTTCTTTAAGTAAACTTTACAAGGAAAACGCCACCGTTTTTCCATATTCCAATATGTTTTTCCCTTTAGACGAGTTGATATGTACCTCTCCCGTCTCAGTGCGTGCACTTAATCGCTCTAGCACGTGGTGCCACTATGCTAGAGTTTAGTTTAGCACCATTCATTCCTTAGGATCCAAACAGAGATGAATTTAGAAGCTACCAAACACTTCCATGTTTTCCCTATTTAAAGACGGTTACATGAGTAGTTACACAAGTATGGTGACACAAAATAAAACGGGGTGATTTTCTAAGTGGATAAAAAATGATAGCTATAACGTATGGCGGAAGAGCACTTCGCAGCACATCGACCTCGGCGCAGTAAAATTGGTTCTATTGATGGAAGTTAGAGGGAGAAGGGGAGGGGGAGTTTTCAGGAGTGATGATATTACTGCGCCGAGGTCGAAGTATTGTGGACCATACAGTTGACCAAAGTGAGTGACGAAGAGAACCAGTATGTCATTGGCACAGGGTTAATTTCGTCAACGAAGATGATGACGAAAAATGTTCGTTAACGAACATTTTTTCTGTGACTAAGACGAGACGTTGACGAGCTAAAAATAATATCTGTTGATAAAAACTATGACGAAATGTATGCCGCGTCTTCGATAAGGGAAAGGGAAGGGAAGTGGTGTGTGGTCAAGTATGGTGACCCATACTCGGAATTTGTGCTCTGCATTTAACCCATCCAAGTGCACACACACAGTAGTGCACATACACCTGGAGCAGTGGGCAGCCAATGCTGCGGCGCCTGGGGAGCAGTTGGGGGTTTGGTGCCTTGCTCAAGGGTCTCACCTCAGGTGTGGTATTCCCTGCCGGACCCGAGACTCGAACCCACGACCTTCGGGTTACAAGCCCGACTCTCTATCCATTAGGCCACGACTGCCCGAGACAAGGAATATAGATCCATTGATGCAAATGTAAAAGAGTGCTATTCAGCCACTACTCTTGGGTGGGGCATACTATACATATACCCCACTCAACACACCATCCTTATTAACTCGGTCACACAAAGTCTATGTAACAATTAGCTCTTGATTTTAAGCTTTTAGGGAATTAAGTCTTTAAAGACTAGGGTTTATTTGATTGAATTGATCTTAATTCAAACCTTATAGTTTATACTTTATTAACAACTCGTCCAGCGAGACATTAAAGTCAGTATATCTTAACAATTTTGTTTATCTTGCTTTGTGGCCAACAATAAAAACAAACAAAATAGTAATTTATCAATTTTGAGCAAGGTAGCATAGGCTCGACAGCTCAAGGCAGTAACTGATCAAATACAACACACAGACACTGCTCTGTACAATGAAACAAGTTTATTGAACTACTTCTAAGATTACATGAGACTAAGACTACCTGAAAACACACATACACACTCTCACACACACACGCGGTCCTGCACTGTTATTGCAATTTGAAGAAAGTTTAAGGTTCTAATGTTCTTTTCCAAGAGTTCTGTAAATTCGACCTGAGGAAGTCACAAGCAGAGATCTGGCTTGTTTTTAACTGCTTAAAGGATTTAGCACCGGTTCAGCAAGAGATTGAAAACTTTGTTTGGGTTATTTGTGATTGAGTTGAGTTTGACAGGTACTCTCCGGTTCCGTTTCCTTCCTGGTTGGGAAACCTCTGGGGCTGCTGATGTCGTCGTTGCGTGATGTCACTGGGGGAAGCCCTCCTGTGAGTGGTTGGTTTCCTGGTGACGCAAGAGTGGCGATGCTTTGAAGTTCTTTAGAGTTCTTACGGCTTCGGTTGGTTCTGATAGCTTCTTCAGTAAGAAGTTTTGACGGAGTATTTGAGTTTGGATGATCAGCTTGATGTTAAGTCTGCGAGCGTTTCGCAGTGCGATCAGGGAGAGAAGCCAAAGTTTTCAAGCAGCGAGCAAGGTGTCCGTTTTTAAACGGCCCGATTTCAGTCCACCCACTAGACGCTTGATCCAATCAAATTGTTCCTGTAGGCGGAGCTCCATCCCGCACTGTCCTTCTTTGGACTCAAAACTTTATCTAATCTATGATCTCCCATGTGGGGAATATTTCTTATAACTTCTTATAAAAGTATTCATCATTCATACGAGGCTGAAAATCGACATATAATTCATTTAAACTTCCTGCATTTGAAATAAGCTTTAACACGATACTACACACAGCTATCTATTCAAAAGAAAGTTATAAGGCAAAGATCAAAATAAAGCACACCATGCATAACATAAAACACCAAGCATACATATAACATCAAACATGTTATTTGTTAATACACTTGCTCTAATAGCAATGGAAATAAATGATTGTCTTTAGAGATCATTTATGTAAGTTTGTGTTTCTTTTGTTGTAAGAGAAAAGTTGACGACCAAGAGGAGCACGCAGGAGTCATCAGAGGGTCATGCTACAGATCTTGTGGTTTTGCGGGCCTGAGGGCATCAGTTGATTTAATCACCATTTTCCTGTTGGATCCATACATCTGTTTATGATCCATACATGCTGATCAGATCACGAGGTTCCTCCATGGGTTGCAAGAAAGACTCTGTTTAGTCCTGGATACAAAAGACCTTTTTCGTTCCTGGTTAAGTTAATCATTATCATCCCTTTTCAGTAGAGGAAAACGCTGACAGGAAACGGTTCAAACCATGGCCTGAGATTGATTATTAACTAGTCTTATGACCGTGAAGGCTAGTAGAAGACTCTTTAACTCTTTTTTGGAATGAGCTGGTTCTGCCGTTATTTGGTGCGTCCGTTCGATAAGGCACTACATCTATCTACAAAATAATGTAATGTTTGCTTTTAAACATGCTATACGTTCTTGTAGAAAGAAAAGCAAATATCACAGAATATGGATTTTAAATAGGCTAATCGTTATTTCTTCATGTATTTCACTTTTAAATTAATCAAGTATAACAGCTCTGCAGCTTCCCTTCCTGACGCACATACCGGCATATTTCGGGTGATAAAGATACGTCATATAGATGTCATTTAGAAGTAGGGAAGACATCTCATGATGATACGCTCTTTAGCAGACGTCTCCGCGACGTACGTGTGCTATCTGGGTATTGGACAGTCGTATCTGACATTAAGCATCCGCAAATGAAACTGTGACCTCAAACACCATTCTGTCAAGACCAATATCGTCAAAGATGACTGACAATTATCATACATTTTGGATTGGCGGTATGGTTCTGTTCTGGGCAAGAACTCCCAGTGCATCCATTCAGTCTAGCATGGATAAGAGCAGGGAGAGCAGCAATAAGCCCCCAAAACAAAACCATATGCCATATCCCCCAACACAAAATGACAGCAGAAATCTCAAGCCTTAAGCAACAAGCATGTACCCATTGAATGAAACAAGAATGTTGCCAAAACCCGCATAAGCCATAGCCACACATTGCCCTTAACCAGATGACCTAACGAGTATGTTGCCAACCTGAAAATCTTAATCAGCAGTATGTTCTCAATAACAACCAGATAGCCTTAAGAACAAGCGTGCTTCCAGTAACAACCAGACAGCTTTGGAACAGGTGTGCTTCCAATAACAACCAGACAGCTTAGGAACAGGTGTGCTTCCAATAACAACCAGACAGCTTTGGAACAGGTGTGCTTCCAGTAACAACCAGACAGCTTTGGAACAGGTGTGCTTCCAATAACAACCAGACAGCTTTGGAACAGGTGTGCTTCCAGTAACAACCAGACAGCTTTGGAACAGGTGTGCTTCCAGTTACAACCAGACAGCTTTGGAACAGGTGTGCTTCCAGTTACAACAAGACAGCTTTGGAACAAGTGTGCTTCCAATAACAACTGGACAGCTTTGGAGCAAGCATGCTCCCAATAACAACCAGATATGTAAGGCACATTATCAGTATGATCACATAGCACGAGCATTTCACTGAAAACGACTAAATGAGTCTAGCAAGACGGAAAGCCTTAGCAAGCATGTTGCCAATAGTCTGAGAGCATGAAAGTAACTTAGCTTAGTTTCCTGAGACATTCAGAGATGAACAAGGGCGAAACATAGCCAGCTGGGACGTGGAGCTTGATCTCTTAATCCTTCTTCATGTGTCCAAAGTCCAGCCCGTGGGCCAAATGCGGCCCGTGGATGAACGGCCTGCAGCTTGTCTGTTGATATGTATTATATGTGGCCAGCCAAGCATAATTTACAAATCATGCAGTTTCACAATTTCAACACAAGGTGACGGCACTACATTTTAGGGTAGATATAGCGTTAAAACGCGAGTGACAACAATTTTAGGCTATAACTCATGCGCTGCCATTTCTTTAGTGCACGAGAATTCCCGAATGCACCAAAAATGAAAGAGTGCTAAACTACTCATTTGAACTGCGCTACACGGACCATTATTAGCTCTGCCTAAAAAGAGCGCCGCGAGAGCTCAGAACAAATGCATTTACTCGCTGACAGGTCTCCATCACAAGACCACTAAACAGCACTGTGAGATTCCGGGAGAAACGTTAGAGTTCTGCACAGAGGCCTTCAATACAAACCACAGATGTTGCAGTGATTTAAACTAGTTTAAAGGCAGATGAAACAGCACTGACATTCTCAACAACACTGACGCGGAAAACAGGAGAAACATCATGCCACAACAATCCAGTTACAATATTTTTCAATCTACAAATCACCAACATTTACAATGGATTTACTGTTGCAGCACTAACTATAACTGTGGTATTGTGGCAGAAATGTAGGATATTTATTTCAAATTTTATTATATTGTTAATGTAGACATGTAGGCATATTGAATGTAATGTAAGGGAGTAATGAAATATAGGCCAAATTACAGACATTTTTGTTATAAGCAGTTTTTGCATTTCTGTTTTTAATAAATAAATGTGTCAGACTAAATACCATAAAGCCATTCTAGATATTATAATTAAAAGGCTTATATTACTTAGTATTGTTTCTAGTCAAAATATCAAACAATTCTTAAATCAAGATGCATTTACTAGAAGCAAAATGACATAAGATATTATATTTTGTGTCCAAGGGAAAAAAATAATTATAAATTAAGTGCATTTTGGTTAAAATAGGTAAAATTATCTGCCAGTGGGGACTGGGTAAGTAAAATACTCTTAAAACAAGATTGTTTTACTTACCCCACTGGCAGATAATTTTACTTGTTTTAAGCAAAATACACTTAATTTAGTTTTTTTCTCCTGGAAACAAGACTAAATACCTTACATCATTTTGCTTATCTAGTAAATGCTTAATTTATGAATTTTTAGATATTTGACTGGAAACAAGACAAATATACAAAGTAAGATAATCCTTTTTGCTGTGTGAAGGTAAAAGAGTAAAATATTTACAGATTAGCTACTGTTCTTGTCACCTGTGTACTGTCATATACTGTGTGTGTGTGTGTATATACACACTTTACAATAGGGTTCATTAGTTAACATGAACTAATCATGAACTGCAATTCTACATCTTTTATTCATCTTTGTTGATCTTAATTTCAGCATTTACTAATACATTGGTTAATAAACATTAGCACATACTGTTACAAATGTACAGCTCATAGTTAGTACATGTTAGTTAATACATTAACTAATGTTAACAAATGAAACATTGTAAAGTGTTACCGAATTAATGCTGTACTTCACTGTTGGACTGTAGGTTTCTGGCACCAGAGTGCAGCTTCAGTCAGAATTTTACATCTTTTACAGACACTTCCCCCAAGCAAGATGATGGTGCTCACTTTATTACAAACGTAATCCCATTTTATATCTGTTTACCATTGTTAAAGCAAAAAAGTAAGGCTATTTTGAGTGAATGACACAGTTCCATCTCCCTTGTTAGAGAAACACCATTTTTTTCTGTTTTAATTAAGACATGAATTAGCAATTTTTTCATTCTCTGTACTTTATTCTTACAGATATGTTATTAAGCAATTACAGTTGTTTAATACAATCTATACAGTTTCACTGATGATTACGCAAATTTCTTGAAACTAAAGAAAGAAAATCATGAAATAGCATCTAGTCTTGAGTAGTTTGTTTACATATATGTCATTTAAAAAAAATGTAATTATTATCTGATAAAGTGATGAAAAGACATTAAAGATAATGGACAGGAAATAGTTGGGAAACCCATGTGTCCCACAAAAGTCCCATCACACACAACTGCAGGAACAACCTTTGCCCACTTTTTTATAATTAATATTTATTCACAATTACTGTATTGAGGTTCGTCATGATGGTTCATGGAAGAGTTGCTGACCACAGGTATCTGCATGATAAAAAAAAAAAAGTAGACGATCAGCTTCCTTGCTTATTGTTTGCTTATTAAACAATCATTGCATTTAAGCAATTATTATGCAATTATTACTGAGTGCTTTACACATTTCCAGTACATAGACACTGAACACTAAAGCCAAATAATGCATTTTTTTTCAAGCCTCTCTTACCTCTGAGCTGTTAAGTTCATGGAAATGATTGGGCCTGAAATCAGAGGGCTGTGGATTTGAAACTTGTGGAACAAACGGCACCTTTGGGAAAATGCACATATGATGTTTTATGCCTTCTTGCTGTCAGATGGTATAAATGCAATAAAACTGGCAGACAGTTCCAGTATTACAGGTGTATAGACTTCATTGTACTTCAAATGGAATTGAAAAAAGCAAAAGACAGAAATGCCTCTGAAATGTCCTGGTGTGGAAACATGCTTTCATCTGGATTTATGAAAATAATTTCACATAATTCATACATTCACATAATTTCCAGTATTTTTGTGGACAGAATTATACGTTAAAAGCTAGAGGGTTTGAAAATTTAAGAGTGAAGAATTTAAGACAAGTTTTTGAATTGTAACTTGTAGTGTTTGTTGGTTCTTGTAAAGTGTGAACACAAGTGTGTAGATATATCCATTATGTATATTCATATCTGAGGGGTTCAGTGGGCAAAAAACTTGGGAACCCCTGACTTGATTCATCGCTCACCTGATGAGGACAACAGCAACAGGAGACTTTACAAGCAAATGCTGACAAACAGATGGAGATGATAAACTGAATGAAGGTGAATAACAGCAATACACCATTGATTCCATTGAAGAGAGTCTGAGAGAAAATCAACATTAGCACAAATAATAACAAAATAACTGAGAATTAGTACTCAAACAGCTACGCTGGCTGCTCAGCAGTCAAGAATCTATTATTCTTAAGGTTCATATGGTAATATATTTATTGATCAAACTGGACTGAGTTTACAATTAATCTATAACGTCAATATTTTCCTGCATTGTAAATGATCAGTAATAGTAAGAGATCTATAAACTACTTCTGAAATGTTGGGAAAAAGACTGGACAGATGAGCGCAGATTAAGACTTGACTTTTGACAAGTGTACTGACCACACACTGATCTTACTGTATAATATGATTCATATAAATATGAATTTAAAAGCTTGACATACCTTATACTTTACTGTAACATTATCATAGTAACATTCATAATAGCTGCAGTAAGTGTATGGGTAAGTGTAGAGTGATCCTACAACCAAATCCCGGGAAAGTAAAATAATGGCAAAGCCTGCGGTTACAGCACTGAAAATGTTCATTCCAAGTGAACCGTTCACCTATAGGCAGAAAACCACAATAAAGTTGTTTAACATGTTGTGTTAAAGTAGATGTAAAAGTATATGGAGTGTGATAAAAATAAACTACTTGACATTAGTGCTGTCAAAAGTAACAACCGCGATACCATTTGGTACTGTAATTTTAAATAGAGCTGGGAATCGATTCCAGAAAGAATCGATTCCAAGGCATTGGGAATCAAGAGTTGATTCCAAAGATGGGACTCGATCCCATCAAGGGGAATCGACGACTCATTCAAAGCCTTTTTCAGTTCAACAAAGCTTATCTATGGGTGCCTCTCAAATGTAAGGCTGCATCCTACAAAGGCTGCACACATTTAAATTGACGAAAATAAACTAAAAGAAAACGAGTCGGTACTGAGCTCATCTGAGTTTGAGGATGCAGCCTTCCGTTTGAGAAGCAGACATTAATTCACTAATAGTGATTAGAAGTCTGATTTGTAGATAGATAGTTAGATAGATAGATAGTTTTAGTGAACCAGTTAAAAAAAAAGTATTTTACGATGGAACTGGCTTATGTTGTCCACAATTTTGAGCACTGCACGACAGAATAGATCATGATGTGATTGAGGGACTTGATCTTATTTCCATCTTAAATAAAATGCTATTTTAAAAAAACAAAACAAAAACATTTGTATTAGCCAATTCTGAAAGAAAACGTCACGGGGCCAAGAGCGCATCTGATTGATAGATAAACCACAAGCTCTTATATCAGTGTTGTAACGTTTTGGTTATTTTGTTTCAGTGTACAGTTTGTTAATTTTGTGCAAAGCATACAGTTAAAGTAAACTTCATTCAGCTGAACTGAGCACATTTATTTTAGACACTTCATGGTCCATTCATGCGATAAACACATGTCCTTGCTGAGTTGTGGACTATGACTAATTTCATTGGCAATGCAGATAAATTTACAATTTAAAAATCAATCAGAGCTATAGAAACGTATCAACATTTTTACAAATAAAGCTTCATATTATGAAAAGGCTACTTTTTACTATCTTTATATCCTGCAGTCATGGTGAGATTAGGTTCCTTCAATCTAAAAAACAAGAATCGAATGAAAATCGAAAACAACAGCGAGGAATCGATTCTTGGAATAGAATTCCATTGATTCCCAAACCAGGAATTGGACTATTCCAAAAATTTCAAAATCGAAGAGCCCTAATTTAAAAAATGTCCAATATTTGAGCACTTAAACGCTGCTGATTTGCCATAGTGTTCACGCACTCAACATTGATATGACTGTGATTGGCTAAAATGATCATCGCTTCGTGCTCTTCACCGAGCACTCACACAGAAGCAAACGGGAGTGTTTGAAAGCCGCGTCTGTCAGCGGATCCTCTGTCAGCGCTCGGTGAAGAGCGTGACGCGATGGTATTGGTATTGTATATCACGGTCAGAACTTTTGACAACACTACTTGACATACATAAAATATTCATCAGGGTCCAAGCACCAGTGTCCTATGTGGATTATTATGTGATCCATCTGAAATGCATTTTTTAAAAAATAATGTTTTTTTTTTACACCAAAGTCCAGCTAGTCTTCACTGATAGTTTAGGATACAGCAAATATGCTGTTGTCAAAATCTCTCTGTACACTTGAGTACAAATTTTTACGATCTTAAGACATAAGATGTTTTGTTGGTGAACTCACGTTAAACATTTAAATTTAGATGAACTGCATGTCATAGGTCAATTTCAAATGACTAAAAATTGTATATGTCCAAACCAAGCTAGTCGATTTGGTCAGTCAAACTTTTAAATACGTTTTAGCATTTCTGTAGTAAACGTACAAATTCACACTCCGTGTACCATTTTTACTATGATTACATGAAGCAGCAGCAAGCCATGAGGTTGTCATGGGAACCAGATACATTGCAGCAAATAACTTGTAAAGGCTGCGCTGTCTATTTTTGCTGCGCTAGCAATAGAGACGTTGAATATAATGCACTATAAACATGCTTGTCAGTGGATCCGTGCACACTCTAATGGCTAATATTGCCCACAATCCACTGCACTTTGGCAAAGGATTCGATTCAGAACTACAAACATAAATAAAAAGCATTAAAAAACTACAAATATGGCAGATGTGCAATTAAGTACAGAGGTTTAGATAAAGGGGTTTGAGTTACTAATAATCAACATTTAAAAGTTTATTTAATGTTATCTGTTTGATATTTCATCTGCAACAACAATGTGAACTTTCATAAACATCCGTTGGCTCATTAACTTTTAAATGCCTCGTTATGCAAAAAATATGAGTTTTCCGCATGAAATGATTGACAGGCCAGTTTACAGTGTTAGGGTCCATGTGCTATGCGACAGAGCGTCCGTTAAAAGACGTAATTGTATGATGTGATAGTATGTTACCAAGCTTGCCTACTCTTCTACTACACACTCAAAAGTGTGTACTTTTCTTCACCAAAAGAGTACATACTTTAAAGGTGTAGTATAAGTAGGCACATTGGGACGCAGCACAAATATAAACAGAACATAACCCTGAGACTAACCTTTTTAATGTAGTATTGTGCTTGTATTTGTAGTTGTGCTTAAACTCTTATGTCCAATGTTTTGTAGAACCAAAACTACAACGTCAACACATTAATAAATATTTTATCAGCTCGAAAGGATATATTCATTCATTCATTAAATTTACTACACATATTTGTTTTCACAATATGTTCAAGTATGCCAATTTTCTTAAAGGTAGGCCATTCAGATTTGATGTTATCACATCCATATTATGACATCCATTTTATACCGATCATACAGTTATGGTGTTAAGGAATTTCAGTTGTAGTTGTATAGGTTGTGTAGGTTCGATTCTGATGTTTGGTGCATGTCTTTAATTTTCAGAAATGAAAAATCAGAAATCATTACAGAAGATGAGTACAAATACAATAGTGTTCCAGCACGTCCAGTGCTTGGACCCCTAAAAATAACAAGTGTTGTGTACATACCAAACACAAACTGGAGTGTGAATTAAGTTTGTGTTCTGCAGCAATGCAGAGTGAGCCTGCAATAATGTACTGAGAGGAGAGAGAAGGGCAAATATTGAGACTTTTGTTGGAATATTTACAAATGGTACTCAACCAGAATGAGCTTTTTACCGCCATGTGTATCATAAGATTGTAGCGTTTAAGACACTTGCTTAATTTCATTGCCCATAGTGTCAGCAGATGTAGCGGCTCATTCCACTTCTCTGGAACCATGGTTACATTTATAATCCGAGACCTTTTACTTCATCTTATCTCTGCGTTTGGAAGTACACTTTGTGAATCAGGGGTCGTCATTCAGAGAAATGTGTGCATATGTGATGTAATGACATAAATGGATATATAACAAATCATTAAATGACAAAACTGTTAGTTTGTGTTGTGTTCCCCCAACCACAAGTACACCAAAACTAAACGAATTTTGTGAGAATCACAAAAATTACATATTGGCTTCAGAACAGATTTTATAATCCTCATTTATACATCAAATCACACAGGGAACACAATCACTGAACTGTGGAACCAGCAAAAATGTAACTGTCCTCAGACTTTATGTAGACCTACACTGAAAATGTGTAGCCTACGGAGCCCCATGTGTGACATGCGGGGGAAAAAAAATATTTACTGTATTTGCTGTAGTTGAAACACGAGGACTTCATTCATTCAGCCATGAGTTTTAGTTCCATTGATTTAACACACTGGTCACTACCTTTTAGTTTTTTCAGTTTCAGTTTTCTACAGTCTTATGCAGGGCTCTGCAAGGAAATAGATGTCAAAAAAGGACAGATAGTGTAATGAATAAAGTATGTCTAAGACGTGTTAAAAAAATGCATCAGTGAATTATTAATGTAACTTTCAAATGCTTTATATGTGAAATACTATATTAATGTAGTCACAATATTGACAAAATAAATAAATCAATGTGTTAGAAAAGGCACTCATAATGTTCTCATTATGATCCACATTTTCTATATATTTTATGGCATAATTGCACACCTCTTTAATTTTGTGAATAAATACTGGCAATACAGTAAAAAGTAAGCACACATGAAGCACTACTAGTCACGGTAATATTTTACTGTAAGAGTAATCATATAGCTGGAACATTAAGCATTTATATGTTGACTAAATGATTAAATATTAGAATGCTCCATTATTATTGTTATTATTAGTAGTACCAATAATTCATTATTTTATTTATTTTGTTGATTTCTCAAACGGTTGTATTTACTGTCATGTCCTTGCGGTGGCGGTACACATGGCGGTAATAGGCATTTTTGGCTGACTACCTGCTGTAGCTTGTATTATTCAAGACAAAACACTAAACACTAAAAATTCTTACAATGACAGATCCCCAGTAAGGAATACCAATAAAGACAAAGATGGATTCTGCATAAACTGTAGACACAATGCCAAACAGGAGAGTCATCAGACCAATCATTATCTGGACCGTCTGTGTAGGACAAGAAAAATGAATAGCACAAAAGAGTCTTTTATAAGTAAAACAGTATCAAATGTACAATACAAATTTTTGGCAGCTGTAGTTATGGACTTATTATTGTATCAGAAAAAAAATCTACAATTGTGCAATTTTCATCAGCGGATATGCAAAATTTGTCCATGATTTTTTTTTTTTTTTTAATATAGTTTGCTTCTAAAACATTGTAAATTTTACAATTTCACCCTCTAAGTGATCAACCTTATCTTATGTTTGTGTCATAACTGCATTGTTTCCAAGGCAAAAAGTCACATTCTTCAATAAAAACTGTGTATACTTTGATAATGTGTTTACTCCTCCTCTTTTGGAATTGATTCATATGCTTTTCTTACCTCACACTAACATGCACAAATAAAAAACAATTATTTGGTTTTACAAAACATTTCTCACCCCAAGGGCCTTTGGTTGACCTTTTAGAAATCCCTGAAGTCCTTGAAGAAGGGAAAATCCTGCTGCCTGTTGGACATAAACAGGCGCAGGAGCATTTGTCACAGTCCCAGCTGGAGTTGTTTGTATTGGTGGTTGCATCTGAATGACAAAAGTATTTATGGGTATGGCAGTCGACATTCTCGTTTCAGGATCTGAAATTGACCTGTACAAAATCATAGTAAATTAAAACATGTAAAGGATATAATTATAAAACAGACTTATACACACACACACACACACACACACGTTCTTCATATTGTTTAAACTACTATGTGGTTATGCCATTGTAGTTATTACCATTGGTAGAGTTATTGTTATCAACTAGAATAACTCTATTAGACATTAAAAACACGGAATATACTGTAAAACGGATCTATATCATTTACATTTAAGGCATTTAGCAGATACTCTATTCCATAGAGTGCCCTACTAGCCATTATAGATCAACTTATTACTAAATAAAAGAAAATTTGATTATTAACATTTTAGTTTTAAATACATACATAAATAAATACATATTTATATAAAGGTATTCAGATATAGTGTAATTATATTTTTACTGCTTTACCAGGAAAAACAATCCTTTCTTAAGCTGTTTTTTCGCGCTTTGCTCTGAAGTTCTGTTCACTCTTCTGCGATAAGCCAATGCAAATTCTATGTCATGTGTGTAATTGCTGATAGTTTTTCCCAGACTGAAAGGGGAAGCAGGTGGAGCTCAAGTGATTATGAAAAATGGCAAAGCTGGTTGTTTCATGACATAATAATAATTTCAAGAACCACAAAAATACAAATAAAAGTTTTCATAACTGCTCTTTAGCTGATAACAGACTAAACCTTTTTTGCAACTTTGCAAGTGTAATAAATCTGAAATCATTAGTTATTCATTTTCCTCTTGTCAAATTAATTTCAATCAAATTTCAATTGTGTTGTGAGTGCACTCATAAACAATTAATCATTGCTCCAAAATGGAAAAAAGGGTTTACACTTTACTGGTTTGATACAGCTTTGAAAAATAAATAAATAAATCGTTCCACTAACATGTGCTTTCAATTTTCCATTCTTTTCCAAAAACAATTTTTCTTAGCTGTTAGTATAAGCAGACACATTGACTGAGACTATTGGGGTTCATGTTTTCACAAACTAAAGAACCTAAATGGTTGTAAAAGAGTAGTCACACTTGAGTTGTTTGTTAAAAATTGAAGTTAACACTTTCCGAAGTGTTGAGAAGTGAAGTACAATGCAAGAAGTGTTGCAGTTAATGAGATAATTAAGTGTTATTTTGATTCTTGCTATTTATCTATGTATCACAGTCAACTGAAAGTCATAAACATTTGACTTCAGCTGATCTGTTTCTGTAATAATACAATAATAAGTAATAAAGTGCTTTTAGTAAAGTGCTATTGCAATTAATGAAAGAGAATTAATTTAACAAAAGTAACAAGAGTCATTTGATCAACTAAAGGAAACACCAATAACCATAATGGTGACTTCAAATAGAACATTCAAATTGTCACCCAGCTAAACCTCTGTTTATTCTCAAGTACTTCTGTAGCTGTACAAAAAAGTCAAACTGCTTTTGTAATAAGTAAAGCTGGTAATGCTGTTTTTGGAGCTGTTAAATCATCCTGTGCTGAGATCTTGAGAGATTTAATGTGTTCTATTATTTCAGTTGACTTCATCTAAGGCTGTAGTAGCTTCTGCTTTTCTCCATTTAATAGATTTTAAGTACTTTTGTTCTTTTTTTTTTGTACTTAAATACTGCATTTATTTTAAAATAGTGTAAATGTACAAGAATACTTTTTGTATGGAAAGAAAAAAAATAACGACTTTATTCAACAATTCGTCTCCTCCGCGTCACCGTAGTGCCATTTTGGAGAATATCCACTTCTTGTAGCTTCGTAAAATTACATGGATTATTGTACCGATCTCCATGCTGCGTTTCTGGACATTGGACATTGTTAATTACATTGCTGTCTATGGGAGGGTCAGAGAGCTGTCAGAATGCATCAAAAATATCTTAAATTGTGTTCCGAAGACGAACAAAGCTTTTACGGGTTTGGAACGACATGGGGGTAAGTGATTAATGACAAAATTTATAATAATAAATAATAATAACCTTTTAAGAAAAGGGGTCAAAATTAGAAACGCATTTGAATAGATAAACAGTTACTTGCATTGGTTTTGATACTGAACAAGAGTCCAGATGTGTGTAGAACAGAGATTCCTCATGAGTTTGTTAGAAGTGAGCTGGAAGCTTT
Source organism: Spinibarbus caldwelli (assembly GCA_039654775.1). Lineage (NCBI taxonomy): Eukaryota > Metazoa > Chordata > Actinopteri > Cypriniformes > Cyprinidae > Spinibarbus > Spinibarbus caldwelli. The sequence continues at coordinate 25,724,725 of CM077229.1, forward strand.
CGTCAGGTTCTTCTGAAGATCGAATGATCCACAGAGAGTTGACAAAGTTACTTGAAGATAAAACTGTTAGAAGGTCTGTCTCAAAGGGAATAGAGCAATAATGGATTTAGGTAAGGGTCTTTTAAAGGGGTCATAACACATACAGTTTCTGCCAATCTCATGTTAAACTTGAGTTACCTATAGAGTAGTATTGCATTCTTCATTGCTTATCATCATATTTCATATAAGAATCCTTAGTTTTATCAGATTTACAAAAGACAGATAGAGCTTTATGGGTTTAATTTTGAGTGGGAAAATGTTTATATGTCTTGTCTGACACATTTTTTGCATGTTTTTTGGGGGTCTGGAGGATTTATATTAAACCAAAATGTATTAAAATAGTATGATGCAAGTTATGGTGACATACTATACATCAGTCTTTAGGATATCAAAAGAAGGTCATTTCAGTACTGTTTTACAAAGTGAAAGAAGTTATCTTCCCAATTTTTTTTAATTGCCTTGATAACCAGATTCTGTCTGGGTGTTAGTTGGAGTTCAGTGGTAGTTCACAGAACTCTACTACATAGTTTGCTTGTTGGATGAGAAGTATTGTGGATTATTTGTTAAATAAAACAAATAATTTCATGTCTGATCTGTCTCAGACACTAAACTCTCCAGGAGTATACTCATCTTGATCTGCTCATGCCAAAAAGAAAAGAGAAAAAAACTCCTATTTTATGAACTTTGATGAATTTATCAAAAGTTGTCTCTGAATTCCAGGGTTGATGCAGCCTCTTGGTACTCTAGGTTAAAAACATAGAAAGAAATGAAGACGACAGCCAGAACAGATGTGACATTATCATGGGATCAACTGACTGTATGACAAGCCTTCCTTCTAAAGCATTTTTTTTTTTTTACAACTGACTCTCAGCCTTACATGCTTTAGATGAGATCAACTACAAATAAAATCACTGATATATAATTTGACTTTATTTCCTTTGTATGGTCTGTTTGAAGTCACCATTATGGTGATTTGGGTACTTGTCCCTTGAATTTTGTTTAAATTAATTCTACTTCAGCAATTGTTGAAAGTGCATGCTACGACTACAATATTTCATGCTCCTGGCTGCAATTACATAACTTATACTATGAACACTTTTTTTTTTTTTTACCATGTACACATCAGTGACTGACAGCTGGATTTTGACACGAGTGATAAATCAAATAAACACGACGTTTACCGAGTTAACACACTTTATTTCCTCCATCGCTTCGTCTCTCACTCCGCCCCTTTCACTCCACGCACTCACCTTTGAACCAGCGCATGCGCTAACCTCATTTTTAACCCGGAAGAACCTTCTTCCAAGCGAACAAAGTAGGGAGGAAATAACGTGTTAACATGAGAATTAGCATTAAAGTCTTAAAAACAGCGATTTTCATTATCAAGAGTTCTTTATTAGCAATAGCACTTCTCATAACCCCTCTGTTATTTAACAAACTGTTTATGATTATGCTGTTTTTTGGGACAGAGAAATGAATACTTCAATTTCATATCTCTGAATGTTTTAGTTTTGCAATGTTCACAAGCTCTTTTAAACAGTTTTAACTGATTTGTTCACAGATCCTTTGAAACAGAACATAAATTGGTAACACTTTAGAATAGGGATGACATATTAACTTCCCTGAACAAACTCCTGACAGTATCGAAGGTGAAAGAACATGGAAAACAAATGATAAAAATAGAAAATTCAAATGCTGAGGTTGAAGCATTTATGGAAATACTATATACGTACAGACCCTCCACTCTTTAGCACATTCAAATGAACGTTTCCAAAGAAATCACAGGAAATATGACCAACAGGAAAAAGATGTGGACACATATTGGATGAGGAAGAAAAATGAAAAAGGCTTTTGTTTGGAGTAATAACCAAATGATGTGAAATGAGGAATGATATTGAGAGTCGATACAGAATAATCATGTAGTTTAGCTTCAGACAGAAACAGCACAGACTTAGGACAGAAACACATGTCTAAAGTAAGAAAAACTTGCATGCTCATTCTTTAATCACAGTTAGACGAAGATGTTAATATTGTCTTAAAGGGATAGTTCACCCAAAGATGAAAATTTACTCACCCTCACTGCGAATGCTCTAACCTGTTAACATGCATGTGACACTCGTCCTTGTTTGTTAGGCATGTTTATCAATGCTAATCTCTTCTGTGAGCACTGCATCCTGCTTCCATGCAAATCTTACATTCTTTCACTATTTCTTATATCCCTCAATAACATGACAATGTTACTATTATTGTCATGTTATTGGCCCCTTGATGAATCGCTTGTTGTTTTACTCATTTGTAATTCCCTTTGGATAAAAGTGTATGTATCGAGTAAATAATTAAATGTAAATGTTATTTTTCAAGACAGGGCCTAAGATACTCATTTCTGATAGCACGCACACACCATACCAAGATGTGTTGCATACTCATCTATTAGATTTTATATTCTTCAATAAATAGAGCAGTTTTTCAGCTGACCATTATTCAGCCAGATACTCTTCATTACTACACTGTTTTAGAAATTTTGTTGTTAGCAGATAACTTATCTTTAATTGGATCTTCTGAGTGAGTGAGTGAATGACGTGGCCAACCCTGTTGGAAAAAAAAAAAATGGCATATGCCGGTTAGGTATGTTTTGAAGCATGACTGCTGGTTTGAGCTGGCGTAATCTGGTCCTTAGCTGGTCATGTGGTTGTCCTAAGATGGTCCTAAGCAACTAGCTCCAGCTCAAACCAGCAGTTATGCTTCAAAACATACCTATCCAGCATATGCTGTTTTTTTTTTCAACAGGGAAGTGTGGTGTCCTATAATTGGAGTTTGTGCTCTGCGTTTCACCCATCCAAGTGAGTCACCACACAGCAGTGAGTAGTGAACACACACACACACACACACACACACACACACTCGGAGCAGTGGGCAGCCATTTTTGCTGTGGCGGCTATTAAAACTAACAATCAGCTAAGCTAGCACAAAATTTTAACATGGGCAAAATTTTCAATTCATGAGTAAAATCAAAGCCTGGAAGGTGCTGTGTTTGAGTTCATCTGAGGCGTGTTTCGTCTGTACGCATGCGTCGTGGTCTACTCGTAAACTCATGAACACGCTTGCAGGAAGTGTCACGGAGGAGAAGAAAATGTTGAATAAAGTCGATATTTTGTTTTCTTTGCGTACAAAAAATGTTCTCGTCACTTCATAAAATTCAGATTGAACCATTGATGGCAGATGGACTATTTTGACGATGTCTTTACTTTTCTGGGCCTTGACAGTGTTATTTACTTGGCAGTCAATGGGACAGTCACAAGCCTCCCGGTTTTCATCCAAAATATCTTAATTTGTGTTCCGAAAAAGAACAAAGCTTTTACGGGTTTGGAACGACATGGGGGTAAATGATTAATGACAAAATTTTCATTTTGGGGTGGAGTAACCCTTTAAGCCTGTGGTTAACATAACTTGACGATACTTTGACATTTTGTTCTACAGCGTCAATTACACGTTATGACCTTCAGTCATTTGTCTGTCTGTTTCTGTGCTGCCCTCTTGTGTTCTCTCTGTGTATGTGTACATTTGTTTTCAGGAAGGCGGCTCTTGGAGTTAATCTGATGGAGGTTGCGATTGGTTCTTATCCTTGCCTGACGTGGATAAAGGACTGCCCTAAATGCTGATTGAGGCCTTTTGTGCCATTGTACTTCTCATCATTCGCTTCGTGCCTTAGTACCGTGCATTTGTGTGTTCCTCCGAGTATTATTCTACTCCATCGTCATTTGTTGTTGAGCGTCATGCCAGAGAGAGAGAGAGAGAGAGAGAGAGAGTGAATGTTTAGAGTCTGATTAAGTTTGTGGTTCTGTTTTTCCTTTGGTTTTCCTTTCTCATTTAAATGAGAACTCCAGGAGGGTAGCCCATCGCTTCAGCGACAGCGGGGACACTCGGAGCCTGTGGCAGGGGATTCAGACCATTACGGACTATAAGCCCCCACCGCGCACATGTGACAGCACCATCCCCCTGCTGAACGAGCTGAACGCCTTCTTCGCTCGCTTTGAGGCACAAAACAGCACCACTGCAGAGAAGACCCCACCTCCTCCCGGCGACCAGGTGATGACGCTGTCCCCAGACAGCGTGAGGAGATCCCTCAGCAGGATCAATGCACGCAAAGCTCCGGGTCCTGACAACATTCCTGGTCGTGTACTGAGAGACTGTGCAGCGGAACTCACTGATGTCTTCACAGACATTTTCAACATCTCACTAAGTCAGGCTGTTGTCCCCACATGCTTCAAAGCTACCACCATTATTCGAGTCCCGAAGAAGCCATCTCCATCCTGCTTCAATGACTACCGTCCAGTCGCACTTACTCCGATCCTCATGAAGTGCTTTGAACGGCTAGTCATGCATCATATCAAGTCTGCCCTCCCCCCCTCCCTCCCTGGACCCCTTCCAGTTTGCATATCGGTCCAACCGCTCGACCGATGATGCCATCGCCACTGCCCTCCACTCAGCACTCACACATCTGGACAAAAAAGACTCATACGTCAGAATGCTGTTCATAGACTTCAGTTCAGCATTCAACACAATCATCCCTCAACAGCTCATTCACAAACTGGTCCAGCTGGGGCTCAACACCTCACTGTGCAACTGGCTGTTGGACTTCCTGACTGGGAGACCTCAGGCAGTACGGGTCGGCAGTAACACATCCAGCACCATCACACTTAACACAGGGGCCCCTCAAGGATGTGTGCTGAGCCCCCTCCTCTTCACTCTGCTGACCCATGACTGCACACCGTCACACAGCACCAACCTCTTCATTAAGTTTGCGGACAACACGACTGTGGTGGGTCTCATTAGTAACAGAGATGAGACAAACTACAGGTGCGAGGTGAGCCGCCTGGCCGGGTGGTGCAGTGACAACAATCTCTCTCTGAATGTGGAGAAGACAAAGGAGATTGTTGTTGACTTCAGGAGAGTGCACACTCAGCATGCTCCTCTGACCATAAACGGTGCGACCGTGGAGAGAGTGAGCAGCACCAAGTTCCTGGGTGTGCACATCACAGAGGACCTCTCCTGGACTGACAACACCGCAGCACTGGCCAAGAAAGCACAGCAGCGTCTCTACTTCCTCCGCAAACTGAGAAGAGCCAGAGCCCCGGCCCCCATCATGTGCACCTTCTACAGAGGCACCATTGAGAGCATTCTGACGAGCTGCATCACTGTGTGGTATGGCGCCTGCAATGCGTCCTGCCGCAAGACACTCCAACGCATAGTGAGAGCAGCTGAGAGGATTGTTGGTGTCTCTCTCCCCTCCCTCCATGACATTTACAACACCCGTCTCACCCGCAAAGCCCTCTGCATTGCAGGTGATCCCACCCACACGACACACAGCTTCTTCAGTCTGCTGCTATCAGGGAGGAGACTGCGGAGTCTCCAGGCCAGGACCAGCAGACTGAAGGACAGCTTCATTCATCAGGCTGTCAGGAAGCTGAACTCCCTCCCGACCTTGCCCCCCCCCCCCTCTTTTGCCCCACGCACCACTGAACTCTGACCCCCCCTCCCACTTACACACTGTGACCCGCACCAGTCACTTAGTGCACCACTGGACTGCCCACTACCTCAGTCAGCATTGAACTGACCCCATTCAACTACCTCTTCTGTCACTTTAAACAGACTGATAAGCTCTTTTTGCACTACACTCATATCTGCACAGTTTTGTTTTGTTAAGCTCTTTTTGCACTACACTCATATCTGCACAGTTTTGTTTTGTTTAGTTTTGTTTATTTATTTAACTGATTTGCATTTTATCTGCCATGTGCCTTATGCCACTTAATCTAACTCTTTTCTACAATGTCCTTATTTGTATATCTGTATAGTTTGTTTTTATATTTTAAACTGTATTTATCTGCATTTTACGTCTACTGTTAGTGTTTTGTTGTTAACTGTATGCACCATGGGTCTGAGAGTTACGCAATTAATTTATTTCAATTCTCTGTATGTATGTTCTGTACATGTGGCAGAATTGACAATAAAGCAGACTTTGACTTTGACTTTGACTTGAAATGACAGATCTGACTGTATTTGACCCCTGCCTAATTGACTACAACTCTGAATTCTGATTTTGAAATGTTAACTGATAACTTGTATATAGCTTATGTAAATAGGCTCTAAATAATTGTGATAAGGGACGTAGGGGGATAGACGCCATTTTATTTTTGGAATATCTTTATTATATTGTTTTTGGAAAAGGGAGTTAGGTAAGTTGTGATTGTATTTTCTTTTCTTTAATTTCGATTTAGGAAAGATAGAGGTTTATAAAGAGTTATTTTTGTTTGTTATTTTGGCCTTGTCTACCCCTGATGCTAAACCCTTACTTTTTTTTTTTTAATAAAAGCTTGTTAATCCTAGTTCTCTCTGGTATCGAGACTCTCCTTTCCCTTTCTGCTGCGACTGACCCCTAGCGGTTGTAACAGAAATTGGGGGCTCGTCCTAAAAAGCGAAATTGATACCTCGTCTTTTAAGATCGGCTAACAACACGTGCCAAACATAGCAGGAAATTCCTAACACAACACATCGCCATCAGGTGCAACAGGGGTATCTATTACCTCGGGCAGACAAAAAACTTTGTCACCTGCTAAATCATTCCCAAGAATGAGGGACACGTCTTTAACAGGTAATTGTGCACAAAGTACCAGTTTAACATTCCCTGAAATAATTCCCGATCGCAATAACACTTGATGCAAAGGAGCTTTAATTACCGTGAGATCAATTCCTTGAACTAACACACTGGAACCACAGCTAGACTGTTCAGAAAATGGCAACGCACTTTGCAAGATAAATGATTGGGCAGTGCCAGTATCACAGAAGATACGAATGCGCTTCATCTCAGAACTGGCTTCAGTCAGTGAAACTATACCATCGTAAATGAATGGTTCAAAAGTTGACTCAATCGACGAACTTATAGATTCGTCTTGCTTGAGTGACAAAACTGACCTCTCAATCAACGCGACACTTTTTGAAGGGTTTTCCTTTCTACCCGCTTTGTGCTTCAAAGTGGGACAATTTGCAATGAGGTGCCCAACCTCATGACAATAAAAGCATTCACGGCTTTCCTTACTGTCTACATTTACCACTTTCTTATATGCTACAGCAGTATCTTTATGAGTACACACTCGACTAGGAACATTTTGCTTTACAGGTGAAAATACTACTCTGTGCAAAAGTACAAATTCATCAGAAAAAAACTGCGGCTTCAGAAAGAGAAGACACTTTCTGCTCATTTAAATACACGACGATTTTCTCCGACAGACAATTCTTAAATTCCTCCAACAGTATTAACTCCCTAAGTTGCTCAAACGTGTCTACCTTGTTTGCAGCACACCATCTATCAAATAAATTTGCTTTGTCTCTAGAGAATTCAATGAACGTTTGGTTAGGGGTTTTCACAAGATTTCAAAACTTTTGTCGGTACGCTTCAGGGACTAGCTCATCCGCATGCAATACAGCATTTTTCATCACGTCACAATCCAAGCTCTGTTCAAGCGTTAATGCTGAGCAGACTTCTTGGGCTTTACCTACGAGTTTGCATTGCAGCAACAGTGGCCAAACATTCCACATTTTAACGTAGCAGCAATCCGCTCAAACACAGTGAAATAAGTATCTACCTCGCTCTCTCGAAACAGCAGTATGCGTGAAATTTGTTGACTAACATCAAAATTCAGGTTGACTGACTTGTGGGTTTCGTCGAGGTGCAGGAATAGGACTTGGAGTGGAAGCATTGATGGGTAACGGCACTGACATGCTCACGCCGAGCGCATCAGCAGCTGTGGGTCGACCAGGTGATTTATTCCTGAGCTTGAGCTCCAACTCCTTGAGCTTGATTGCTCGTTGAGATTCGATTTCAACCGTGTGTGCGTGCAACAGCTGACTCTGGTACCTCTGCTTACTTAACTCTAGATCAAGCTCTTTTAGTCTGATTGCCAACCGAGGATCAGTTGGAGAAGGGAGATCGACGGGATCCATGCCGGCCATCTCCTCGGGTTTGGGATTCTCCGCCCCCTCACCCACGGAAACTGGCAACTGATCTGCAACACCCACTTCACTCACCTCCGGCAAAACTCCATTTTCCACCAAATGCTTATAAATCACCTCCTTGATTTCTCGGTTCATTGCACCACGAGGAACTTTAATTTGACATAAATCAGCAATCAAAAATAAATCATCCTTACGACAAGTGTCTAATTCAACGGAAGGTTAAATTGCAAAATTTTCCAACTCGAATTTTGAAGACATTCCGAATTCCCTCCCCCTTAAATTGAAAGGGGGAGGGAATTCGGAATGCCAAACAAAAATATACAAAGCAAATTTCATCAGTCTTCTTTTCTTTTCTAAAATGCAATAACACAATGCCGCAACAAACATGAGCTCCCAATTCTGTTAAATTTTTTTTTTCCTTTTGACAAGTTCACAAATTCTCTTTAAGCATGTAAATTTAGAGATAATGTAGATTTCTCAGATTCTTTTCTGTGTGCTGACAATTTTAATAGTGTAAAGAAAGGTGAGGATACAGTTGACGTAGAAGTGTGTGCACTTCCGAATGTCGACTTACCTATTGGTAAACCAATGTTGATTGAAGCTCAGCGTACTGAACAAACTTTAAGTCATTGCATAAAAGCGGCCGTCGAGCTGCCTGATTTGTCCGAGCATCCAGTGGCATACTACTTTGAGGGGGATGTTTTGATGCGTAAGTGGTCTCCACGTCATGCAAAGAGTGACTGGAGCACTGTTTTTCAAGTAATTGTTCCGAAGCCTTACAGACAGCAAGTGCTGAGTGTAGCGCATGATCACAAACTTTCCGGTTATCTTGGTATTCGTAAAAAATATGATCAGTTGTTGAAACATTTCTTTTAGCCTTCCATGAAGTCGGATGTAGCTAAATTTTGTAAACCTTGTCATGCATGCCAAATTGCCGGTAAACCAAATCAAATATTATCTCCCGCTCCGTTGAAGCCTATACCTGTATTAGGAGAACCATTTGAACGAATCCTGATTGACTGTGTGGGGCCATTACCTAAAACGAAGTCTGTAAATTCTTATCTCTTGACGTTAATGTGTGCATCTACCAGATTTCCTGAAGCAATACCGCTGCGTTCTATTAAAGCTTGTACAATTGTCAAAGCAGTGGTTAAGTTTTGTACTACTTTTGGAAAACCGAAATACATTCAATCTGACCAAGGTACTAATTTTATGTCTAACGTGTTCGTAAAGGTAATGAAACAGTTAGCTATCAAACATCACGTATCCAGTAAGTACCACCCTCAATCGCAAGGCGCTATTGAACGATTCCATCAAACTTTAAAGTCAATGCTCAGAACCTTTTGCGTGGAACATGAGAAGGAATGGGATGAGCACATCCCACTCTTGTTATTCGTAGTTCGGAATACTACCCAAGCTTCTCTTGGATTCAGTTCTTCTGAGTTGGTTTTTGGACACACTGTTTGTGGTCCGTTGAAAATTCTGCAAGAACAAATTCTGTCATCCAGTCGTATGTCACCAACTATCAGTGTTTCAGATCATGTCAGTGAATTTTGTGAACGCTTGCATTCAGTGTGGAAATTAGCAAAAAACTCACTCAGTTCTGTACAAAACCAAATGAAAACCCACTACGATCAAAAAACTGTCATCCGATCATTTCAGGCTGGAGATAAAGTTCTCGTTTTGATTCCAACGCCAGGTTCAGCGCTCCAAGATAAATTCGCTGGTCCTTATGAGATCAAAGAGAAACTCGGAGATACAGATTATATAGTTGAAACCCCGGATCGTAAGAGAAAATCACGCGTCTGTCACATTAATATGCTTAAGGCATATGTGTCACGTTCTGATTCTGACGTTAGCAAATCTGTCGCTGTTAGAATACTCACCCGAGAGTGACGATTTGAGAATGAATAGTGCATCATTTTTATCGGCTCGTTTACCAAATTCTGAAACTTTTTTCCAAATTTGTCAGAAAAATTGTTACACTTGTCTGTATCAGCTCAGGTAGATATTTCCAATCTTATTGAGAAGTATCCAACTTTGTTTAATGACTTTCCTTCGGTTACCCATGTGATAAACCACGACATAGATGTCGGTTCACATGCCCCAGTTAAGCAGAGTGCTTATCGTGTAAACCCACTCAAAAGACAGTTAATGAAGCAAGAAATGCAGTACTTGTTGGAGCACAATTTAGCCGTTCCTAGTACTAGTCCATGGTGTTCCCATGTCTACTTGTCCCTAAGCCAGATGGATACTGCAGATTCTGTACTGATAATCGTAAGGTTAACGCTTTAACAAAAGCTGATTCTTTTCCACTTCCTCGTATGGAAGATTGTGTCGATCGATTAGGTAATGCTAAGTTTGTAACTAAATTAGATCTGCTAAAAGGATATTGGCAGGTACCGCTTACAGATCGAGCATCAGAAATCTCTGCTTTCACCACTCCCGATGTATTCATGCAGTATCGTGTTATGGCCTTTGGACTTCGAAATTCTGGAGCTACGTTTCAGCGGTTAATGTCCATAGTTCTGTCTAATGTGTCCAATTGCGAGGCTTATTTGGACGATGTAGTGTGTTATACTGATACATGGGAAGATCATCTCAAAACCTTGGATGATGTTTTTAAGTGCTTGAGAAATGCAAATTTGACTTTGAATTTTTCAGTGTGAATTCGGTTGTGCCACAGTTACATATTTGGGATAAGAGGTGGGAAATGGTCAAGTTCGTCCTCTTAATTCAAAAGTACAAGCCATTCTTCATTTTCCTGTTCCCACTACCAAGAAGGAACTTCGTCGATTTCTTGGCATGACTGGTTATTACCGATGCTTTTGTAAAAAATTTTCAGTTGTCGCCAGTCCCCTCACTAGAATACTAAGTAAAGCAGTTTCATTTAAGTGGTCTCCAGAATGTCAGTCTGCCTATGAAGCTTTGAAAACTTTACTTTGTAGTGCCCCTGTACTTGCTGCACCTTGTTTTGAAAAACCGTTCTTACTAGAAGTTGATGCTAGTGGTTCCGGTGTAGGTGCCGTTCTTCTTCAGATGGGTGCTGATGGTTTGAATCACCCAATTAGCTTCTTTTCGAAGAAATTTCACAAACACCAAGTTAACTACAGTACCATAGAGAAAGAAGCTCTCGCTTTAATTCTCACTTTGCAACATTTTGAGGTCTATGTTGGGTCTAGCTCACAATCTGTTACAGTGTATACGGACCACAACCCTCTTGTGTTTTTGCACCAGATGTCTAATGCAAATCATTGTCTTATGCTTTGGTCTCTAATCTGTCAAAGTTACAATTTGGTGATCTGTCATAAGAAAGGTATTGATAATGTAATTGCTGACACCCTATCCCGAGTTAATCAGTAAAACAATGGTGTTTTATTTTAAGTGTGGGGGTGTTATGACCTTCAGTCATTTGTCTGTCTGTTTCTATGCTGCCCTCGTGTTCTCTCTGTGTATGTGTACATTTGTTTTCAGGAAGGCGGTTCTTGGAGTTAATCTGATGGAGGTTTCGATTGGTTCTTATCCTTGCCTGACGTGGATAAAGGACTGACCTAAACGCTGATCGAGGCCTTTTGTGCCATTGTACTTCTCGCCATTCGCTTCGTGCCTTAGTACCGTGCATTTGTGTGTTCCTCCGAGTATTATTTTACTCCGTCGTCATTTGTTGTTGAGCGTCGTGCGAGAGAGAGAGAGAAAGAGAGAGATATATTGTTAGTGAATGTTTAGAGTCTGATTAAGTTTGTGGTTCTGTTTTTCCTTTGGTTTTCGTTTCTCATTTAAGTGACAGATCTGATTGTATTTGACCCGTGCCTAATTGACTACGACTATGAATTCTGATTTTGAAATGTTAACTGATAACTTGTATATAGCTTATGTAAATAGGTTGTAAATAATTGTGATAAGGGACGTAGGGGGATAGACGCCATTTTATTTTTGGAATATCTTATATTGTTTTTGGATGATTTTCTGATGATTGGCAACTCGAACCTTCAGCTCCCACCACAGATTTTCTATGGGATTAAAGTCTGGAGACTGGCTAGGCCACTCCAGGACCTTAATGTGCTGCTTCTTGAGCCACTCCTTTGTTGCCTTGGCCGTGTGTTTTGGGTCATTGTCATGCTGGAATACCCATCTACGAACCATTTTCAATGCCCTGGCTGGCTTCAATGCCCTGGACCTGACGGTACATGGCCTTGTCCATCGTCCCTTTGATGTGGTGCATTTGTCCTGTCCCCTTAGCAGAAAAACACCCCCAAAGCATAATGTTTCCATCTCCATGTTTGATGGTGGGGATGGTGTTCTTGGGGTCATAGGCAGCATTCCTTCTCCTCCAAACACGACGAGTTGAGTTGATGCCAAAAAGAAGCTCAATATTGGTCTCATCTGACCACAACACTTTCACCCAGTTCTCTTCTGAATCATTCACGTTTATTGGCAAACTTCAGACGGGACTTGTGGGTACTGTAGGATTTCAGTCCTTCACGGCGTATTATGTTACCAATTGTTTTCTTGGTGACTATGGTCCCAGCTGCCTTGAGATCATTGACAAGATCCTCCCGTGTAGTTCTGGGCTGATTCCTCACCGTTCTCATGATCATTGAAACTCCACGAGGTGAGATCTTGCATGGAGTCCCAGACCGAGGGAGATTGACAGTTATTTTGTGTTTTCTTCCACTTGCGAATCATCATACCAACTGTTGTCACTTTCTCACCAAGTTGCTTGATGATGGTCTTGTAGCCCATTCCAGCCTTGTGTAGGTCGACAATCTTGTCCCTGACATCCTTGGACAGCTCTTTGGTCTTGGCCATGGTGGAGAGTTTGGAATCTGACTGATTGATTGCTTCTGTGGTCAGGTGTCTTTTCTACAGGTAACAAGCTGAGATTAGGAACAGTCCCTTTAAGAGAGTGCTCCTAATCTCAGCTCCTTACCTGTATAAAAGACACCTGGGAGCCAGAAATCTTGCTGATTGATAGGGGATCAAATACTTATTTCACTCATGAAATGTAAATCAATTTATAACTTTTTTTAAATGCGTTTTTCTGGATTTTTTTGTTGTTATTCTGTCTCTCACTGTTCAAATAAACCTACAATTAAAATCACAGACTGATCATTTCTTTGCCAGTGGGCAAACATACAAAATTTTTTCCATCACTGTATGTTTCTAATAAGTAACTAGATGACAGTTTGAGGTGTGAGTGTTTGCACAGGGGAAACCAGGGATTCCCTTAGAGGTTCACTCAACACTGTGTCAAATTCATATACAATCATGCCATCTTATTGGCCAGAGGTAGTGATGGGAATTCCAGTTCTTTTCCGTGAACCAGTTCTTTCAGACAGTTTGCGTCAATGACCACCAGTTCAACCCCAAAGCATAGGTTGGGTGGTGTAGTGGATAGGTCTAATATACAAGTGTTTTATCAAGAATGTTGCCATTTGATTTTGCCTTTTGACAAACTCTTTTTTTTCGCCATCACATTGAATCTCTCAATCTCTGTTCTCCTTTAGAGAGACAAGCTTCCTTCCCTCAAGGAAGGCGTCACTGCACATCTTTGCCTACTACTAGGGGTGTAAAATTATACCGTCTCAGAAAGTTTTAAAATGACTGATCTCCTCTGATAATCTGTTTGGATTCATCCTACATGCTATAGTGCATTAACGTTTGTAGTTATTTCCTGCTTTATAATTGTGAAACCTGCGGGAATGTGTAGAATTACTCACAATGCCCCGAGTCGAAACCGATTGTTTTGCACAAAAGCAAGCACAAGTGAACTTGAACTAAGTTATGTAGTCAGAATGTGTAACTCTTTCTGTGGATGTGCTTTTTGTAACAACATGCTGAAAATGTCAGCTAAACCCTAAGAATTCACAACATCTTTTACAATAGTGATCTCATTGTTATGTGATGTATATCACTGTAATATGCTCTGGTCCCCTCCCTGCTTACCGTGGCGATGAGATTCATAGCAGACTGTCGTCACTCAATGGCTGGATGTCTAAGGGGTGCCCGCAGAATAACGTAGGTTTCATAGACAATTGGAAGAGTTTTTGGGGCAGACCTGTCCTATTGAAAAGAGATGGTGTTCATCCCTCCTGGGGTGGTGCCGCTCTTCTCTCTAGAAATATGGCACATAGTCTTAGAGTTCGTACTTGACTAACTAGGGCCCAGGTCACGGAGCAGACAGACTGGCTAAACCGACCGTCTGCTAGCCGCCTCACGTCACAGAAGTCAGTTAATTCTCAGCACATAGAGACTCCTTCACCTAGATATCACACTATAGAGACTGTGTCTGTTCCCCGTACTAGAAAATACAGAAAACGTCCAAACCAAAGTAATAGTAACAATTTAATTGATGTTCAACAAATAAAAAATGTTTACAATACAGAGAAACAATTGATAAAACTTGGCTTACTGAATATCAGGTCCCTTTCTACAAAAGCACTATTTGTAAATGATATGATCACTGACCATAAGCTAGATGTGCTTTGTTTGACAGAAACATGGCTAAAACCAGATGAATACATTACTTTAAATGAGTCTACCACCCAAGATTACTGCTATAAAAATGAGCCACGTCCAAAAGGTAAAGGGGGAGGTGTTGCTACAATTTATAGCAATATTCTCAGTATTTCTCAGAGGGCAGGCTTTAAGTATAACTCGTTTGAAGTTATGGTGCTGCGTATAACATTATCTAGAGAAACACGTGTTAGTGATAAATCCCCTGTGATGTTTGTACTGGCTACTGTGTACAGGCCACCAGGGCACCACACAGACTTTATTAAAGAATTTTTTGATTTTCTATCTGAGTTAGTACTGGCTGCAGATAAAGTCTTAATTGTTGGTGATTTTAATATCCATGTCGATAATGAAAAAGATGCATTAGGATCAGCATTCATAGACATTCTGAACTCTATTGGGGTTAGACAACATGTTTCAGGACCTACTCATTGTCGAAATCATACTCTAGATTTAATACTGTCACATGGAATTGTTGTTAGTGGTGTTGAAATTCTGCAGCAAAGCCATGATATCTCAGATCATTATCTAGTCTTGTGTAAACTCCATATAGCTAAAACTGTAAATTCTACTCCTTGTTACAAGTATGGTAGAATCATCACTTCTACCACAAAAGACTGCTTTGTAAGTAATCTTCCTGATTTATCTCAATTCCTCAGCATATCCAACAGCGCAGAAAAACTTGATGATGTAACAGAAACTATGGACTCTCTCTTTTCTAGCACTTTAGATACAGTTGCTCCTTTACGCTTAAGGAAGATCAAAGAAAACACTCTGACTCCGTGGTATAATGAGCACACTCGCACCCTAAAGAGAGCAGCCCGGAAAATGGAGCACAGCTGGAGGAAAACAAAACTAGAGGTATTTCGTCTAGCTTGGCGGGAAAGTACCCTATCCTACAGAAAAGCATTAAAAACGGCTAGATCTGATTACTTTTCGTCTCTTCTAGAAGAAAACAAACATAACCCCTGGTATTTATCCAATACAGTCATTAAATTAATGAAAAATAAAGCATCAACAGGTGTTGGCATTTCCCAAGAGCACAGCTGTAATGACTTTATGAACTACTTTACTTACAAGATCGATACTATCAGAGATAAAATTGTAACCATGCAGCCGTCAGCTACAGTATCGCATCAGATAGTGCACTATAGATCCCCTGAGGAACAATTCCACTCATTCTCTATTATAGGAGAGGAAGAATTGTATAAACTTGTTAAATCATCTAAACCAACAACATGTATGTTAGACCCTATTCCATCTAAACTACTAAAAGAGCTGCTTCCAAAAGTCATAGATCCTCTTTTGGCTATTATTAATTCATCATTGTCATTAGGATATGTCCCCAAAACCTTCAAATTGGCTGTTATTAAGCCTCTCATTAAAAAACCACAACTTGACCCCAAAGATCTAGTTAATTACAGACCGATCTCAAATCTCCCTTTTCTGTCAAAGACACTAGAAAAGGTAGTATCCTCACAATTATATTCCTTCTTAGAGAAAAATGGTATCTGTGAGGAATTCCAGTCAGGATTTAGACCGTATCATAGTACTGAGACTGCTCTCATTAGAGTTACAAATGACCTGCTTCTATCATCTGATCATGATTGCATTAGCGGCAACCAAGGAAGGTTGCCGCTAATCTCGCTTACATTGCTAATACTCTATTCACACACATTACCATTGTTTTACTCACTGCTACTTGCTTTAATGGCGGATGTGTGTCTACCTTTGAGTGCAGGCGAGGACACGTTCGAGCTGCATTCGTGCAGTTGGAGCTGGAGGCCATGGAGAAGCAGATCTGCGAGCTGGTGGAGAAGCAGGCCCAGCTGAGAGAGCGGAGAGCCGCGCTGGAAACATCCCGGGCTGATGCTCACAAGTCCGGGGTAAGTATACAGCACGCCGCTAACACTCCCACCACCTCTACTCCGTGTGTTTCTCTGCACAGACCCTGTGCACCCAGGACGCGATCTTCCCAGATGTCCTTCACTCCGGCGCCGGGACACCACGGACCCTGGGTGCAGCAGCAGCGGAAGACGCGAGCCAGGCCCCGCGCGAGGACCTCTCCCCCTCCGGTCTTCGAGATCTCCACCCGGAACCGCTTCGCTCCCCTCCGCGAGACGGAACGCGACGCTGTGATCGTCGGAGACTCCATCGTCCGGCACGTCCGTGCTACGTTAGCTGAAGGTAAAGCGCACACTCACTGTTTCCCTGGCGCTCGTGTTCTCGATGTTTCTGCGCAGATACCCGCGATCCTGAAGGATGACGAGAGCATCGGCGCGATCGTGATGCACGCGGGGGTGAACGACACCAGGCTGCGGCAGACGGAGACACTGAAGAGGGACTTCAGGAGCCTGATCGAGACGGTGCGCAGCGCATCACCCGCGGCGACGATCATCGTGTCTGGACCGCTTTCCCACGTATCGACGAGGACACAAAAGGTTCAGTAGACTTTTTGCTTTAAATGAGTGGTTATTATCATGGTGTAAAGAACAGAGACTGCTCTTTGTTAATAATTGGAATCTTTTCTGGGAGCGTCCTAGGCTTTTCCGTGCTGATGGCCTGCACCCCAGCAGAGTCGGAGCAGAACTCCTGTCGGACAACATCTCCAGGACTCTACGCTCCATCTGACTAGTAAGCCCATTCTCAAATAACTGCTATGATGACTTTTGTTCTACCCACTTAAATGATAGAAATACTTGTGCTGTCCAATCTATAAAGACTGTGTCTGTTCCTCGAACAGTGAAGCCAAAATATAAATTTAATGCAGGATCTAGAAATAATCTGATCGTGATTAAACCAGAAAAATGCAAAACAAATAAACAAAAGCAATTTTTAAAGCTTGGGCTCCTAAACATTAGATCACTCACACACAAAGCAGTTATTATAAATGAAATGATCACAGATAATAGTTTTGATGTGCTCTGCTTGACTGAAACCTGGCTCAAACCAAATGATTATATTGGTCTAAATGAGTCCACTCCACCAAGCTACTGTTATAGGCATGAGCCTCGTCAGACTGGCCGTGGCGGCGGTGTTGCAACAATATATAGTGATATTCTCAATGTTACCCAGAAAACAGGATACCGGTTTAACTCATTTGAATTGCTTCTGCTTAATGTTACACTGTCAGATATGCAAAAGAAATCTCTCCTATCTCTTGCTCTGGCTACTGTGTATAGACCGCCAGGGCCGAATACAGATTTCTTAAAAGAATTTGCAGATTTCCTCTCAGACCTATTGGTTACTGTTGATAAAGCGCTAATTGTCGGAGATTTTAACATTCACGTTGATAATACAAATGATGCATTAGGACTTGCGTTTACTGACCTAATAAATTCTTTTGGAGTCAAGCAAAACGTCACTGGGCCCACTCATCGTTTTAATCATACGCTAGATTTAATTATATCGCACGGAATTGATCTTACTGACATAGATATCGTACCTCAAAGTGATGATGTTACTGACCATTTCCTAGTATTGTGCATGCTGAGTATTACTGATATTAACTGTATGGCTCCGCGTTATCGTCCAGGAAGAACTATTGTTCCAACCACTAAAGATAGATTCAGAAATAACCTGCCTGATTTATCTCAACTGCTCTGTGTACCCATAAATACACATGAACTAGATGAAATGACTAGCAACATGGGCACTATCTTCTCTAATACATTAGAAGCTGTTGCGCCCATCAAATTGAAAAAGGTTAGAGAAAAACGTACTGCGCCATGGTACAACAGTAATACCCATTCTCTCAAGAAAGAAACTCGTAAACTTGAGCGCAAATGGAGAAAAACTAACTTGGAAGTTTTTAGAATTGCATGGAAAAACAGTATGTCCAACTATAGACAGGCTTTAAAAGCTGCCAGGGCAGAGCATATCCACAAACTCATAGAAAATAACCAAAACAATCCAAGGTTTTTATTTAGCACAGTGGCTAGATTAACAAATAAACAGACGCCACCCGATCTAAATATTCCCTCACAATTTAATAGTAATGACTTTATGAATTTCTTCACTGATAAGATAGATAACATCAGAAATACAATAACAAATGTAGATTCTGCAGCGTCTAGTACTTCAGCTCCATTCATTGCACCCAAAGAAAAACTGCAGTGCTTTACAACTATAGGACAGGAAGAGTTAAATAAACTTATCACTGCATCTAAACCAACAACATGCCTATTAGATCCTGTACCCACTAAATTACTGAAAGAGTTGTTACCTGTAGCAGAAGAACCGCTTCTCAATATAATTAACTCATCGATATCTTTAGGTCACGTTCCAAAATCATTCAAGCTGGCGGTTATTAAACCTCTTATTAAAAAACCACAACTAGATCCTAATGAACTAGCAAATTACAGACCCATTTCTAATCTTCCGTTTATGTCTAAAATTTTAGAAAAAGTTGTGTCTGCTCAGTTGTGCTCTTTTTTGCAAAAAAATTATCTCTATGAAGAATTTCAGTCAGGTTTCAGGCCCCACCATAGCACAGAAACTGCACTTGTTAAAATTACAAATGACTTGCTTCTTGCGTCAGACCAAGGCTGCATCTCATTGCTAGTTTTACTTGATCTTAGTGCTGCGTTTGACACTATAGATCATGACATACTCATAGATCGATTACAAAATTATACGGGTATTCAAGGGCAGGCTTTAAGATGGTTTAGATCCTACCTGTCTGATCGCTTCCACTTTGTTTATTTAAACAGGGAGTCATCTCAATTATCACCAGTAAAGTATGGAGTACCACAAGGATCTGTCCTAGGTCCTCTGCTATTTTCAATATACATGTTGCCCCTTGGTAATATTATTAGAAAACACGGGATTAGTTTCCATTGTTATGCTGATGATACTCAACTATATATCTCAACAAGACCAGATGAAACTTCTAAATTATCTAAGCTAACAGAGTGTGTTAAAAATGTAAAAGATTGGATGACCAGTAATTTTCTCCTATTAAATTCAGATAAGACAGAAATATTACTTATTGGACCAAAAAACAGTACACAGAATCTCTTGGATTATAATTTGCAACTAGATGGATGTACTGTTACTTCCTCTACAGTCAAAAATCTGGGTGTTATATTAGACAGCAACTTGTCTTTTGAAAATCATATTTCCCATGTTACAAAAACAGCATTCTTCCATCTTAGAAACATTGCCAAGCTACGAAACATGTTACCTGTTTCTGATGCAGAAAAGCTAGTTCATGCATTCATGACCTCTAGACTGGACTATTGTAATGCACTGCTAGCTGGTTGTCCTGCATCTTCAATAAACAAGCTACAGGTAGTCCAAAATGCAGCGGCTAGAGTCCTTACCAGGTCAAGAAAATATGATCATATTACCCCAATTTTACAGTCTCTGCACTTGCTACCTATTAAGTTCCGCATCAGTTACAAAATATTATTACTTACCTATAAGGCCCTTAATGGTTTAGCTCCTGCGTACTTAACTAGTCTTCTACCACGCTACAATCCATCACGCTCCCTAAGGTCGCAAAACTCTGGACTTTTGGTAGTACCTAGGATAGCAAAGTCAACTAAAGGAGGTAGAGCCTTTTCACATTTGGCTCCCAAACTCTGGAATAGCCTTCCTGATAACGTTCGGGGTTCAGACACACTCTCTCTGTTTAAATCTAGATTAAAGACACATCTCTTTAGCCAAGCATTCACATAATGCATCTCATAATCTTGTACTGCAGTTATATCTGATCAAACACACATTATTGTTCTTTAGCTTGGATTGAACAAATAATTTTTGCTTGGTTGGAACAGCAGCTACGCTAATTATGTCTCTATTTGTTTCTCTGTTTCTGCCACGGGATTAACATCCCGTGGTAACTAGGATTTACACAAGCTTCAGTCTGGATCCAGAACACCTGAGAAGAGATGATCCCAACCCTTCAGAGGACCTCAGATGATGCCTACCCTCAGACAACATACAGAACTACCAAATTTCGCCATAAGTTAAATATTTTAAGTTTCTACAATATATAAATATATTGTAGAAACTTAATTTCCTGTAAAGCTGCTTTGCAACGATTTGTATTGTGAAAAGCGCTATACAAATAAACTTGAATTGAATTGAATGGTTGTATCTCTTTATTAGTTCTACTGGATCTTAGCGCTGCGTTTGACACTATCGACCACAACATTCTTTTGAATAGACTAGAAAACTTAGTTGGCATTAGTGGAAGTGCCTTAGCATGGTTCAAATCGTACTTATCTGACCGCCATCAGTTCGTAGCAGTAAATGAAGAGGTATCATATCGATCACAAGTGCAGTATGGAGTACCTCAAGGCTCAGTACTAGGGCTGTTACTTTTCACGCTTTAAATGTTACCCTTGGGAGATATTATCAGGAAACATGGTGTTAGCTTTCACGGCCTGGTGAAACACACCAAATTGAGAAACTAACGGAATGTATAGTCGATATAAAAAAACTGAATGACGAGTAACTTCTTACTGCTAAATTCTGAAAAAATAGAGGTGTTAATTATCGGACCTAAAAACCCCACATGTAATAACCTAGAACACTATCTAACACTTGACGGCTGCTCTGTCAATTCTTCTTCATCAGTTAGGAACCTAGGTGTGCTGTTTGATAGCAATCTTTCATTTGAAAGCCATGTTTCTAGTATCTGTAAAACTGCGTTTTTCCATGTCAAAAACATATCTAAATTGCGAACTATGCTCTCAACGTCAAATGCAGAAATGCTAATTCATGTGTTTATGACCTCAAGGTTAGACTATTGTAATGCTTTACTGGGTGGTTGTTCTGCACGCTTGATCAATAAACTACAGGTGGTCCAAAATGCAGCAGCTAGAGTCCTTACTAGAACCAGGAAGTATGACCGTATTAGCCCGGTTCTGTCAACACTGCACTGGCTCCCTATCAAACATCGGATAGATTTTAAAATCTTGTTAATTACTTATAAAGCCCTGAATGGCTTAGCTCCTCAGTCAGTACTTGAGCGAGCTCTGATCACATTATAGTCCTCCACGTCTGCTGCGTTCTCAAAACACTGGCCATTTGATAATACCTAGAATATCAAAATCGACTGCGGGCGGCAGATCCTTTTACTATTTAGCGCCCAAACTCTGGAACAATCTACCTAACACTGTTCGGGAGGCAGACACACTCTGTCAGTTTAAATCTAGATTAAAGACACATTTCTTTAACCTGGTTTACACATAACACACTAATACACTTCTATTATTCAAATCTATTAAAGGATTGTTAGGCTGCATTAATTAGATCAACTGGAACCGGGAACACTCCTCATAACACACAATGTACTCGTTACATCGTAAGAAGAATTGCATCTACGCTAATATTTGTCTGTTTCTTTATTATTCTGTTTCTCAGTCCGTGTCCGGATCAGATGGTGGATCGGCGCCGGGAGATGATGTCTGCGACCCTGATCGTCGTCGGAGGCCGGACACCTGGATGAGCCCCGGGGACATATCCCCAGTGAAGACCTCAACTTAAATACAATAAAACTTAAAATTAAACAAAATAACTATAATATAATAAAATACCTAACTACATAATACTAGTATTGTTAGAAATTGCAACAATATAAAAATAGAAATATAATACATTTATACATTTAAAATTTAATTAAAACATTAAGTAAAAAAAGTAAATAATATCCTGGCCAGTGGAGAACTGGCCCCCCGACTGAGCCTGGTTTCTCCCAAGGTTTTTTTTTTTTCTCCATTCTGTCACAGAGGGAGTTTTGGTTCCTTGCCGCTGTCGCCTCTGGCTTGCTCAGTTGGGGACACTTAATTTCTAACGATTATCGTCAATTTGATTTCATAGATACTATTTAAACTAAACTGAGCTAGACAATGACATCTCTGAATTCAATAATGAAATGCCTTTAACTGAAAAATGAGTGTTTAATCTTATTATTATACATTACTGACACTCTATCCTCCAATTTGATACTGTTAAGTGCTTTGACACAATCTGTATTGTTAAAAGCGCTATATAAATAAAGGTGACTTGACTTGACTTGACTTATGTATATGACAGCTCTAGTCATAGTTATTAATGTTCTGCATTTCTGTTTTGAGCTGCATGCAATGAAGATCAGTACAATGAAACACTTTGATAGCGAGTGTTTAATCAACAAAATATTGCAACTTAACCTTAACAATGTGCTGAAACATGGGATATTCTTTTACAGTCATGTTCTCATTATAATTTCATGTAGCATATACATATGACGGATTTGTTCTGCACATGTTGCCTTTAATGTTGCCTTCCTTTTCAAAGTGATTCAAGCTATTAGAAACCATCGAGGCCATACACGTTTGAAGTGTCTCTGCAGGGGGCGAGGTAGGCCATGAGAGTACCACGGTACATACCGTGGGTGGTGTATGAGTTTTTTTGTTCGGTTTGAATATCATTACACCCTACTGCCTACCCATGGTCTTTGGGATGGAAAGCCAAGGCTGTTCGTCTGCCCTAGCAGCCAGGGCTTTCTCTACGGCCAGCCAAGCCCTTCCCACTCAAAGGGCGTGGTCCAAACTTTGGTCCAAGGCAGTAAAGCCCACATCCTTCAGTCCAAAGTAGAATGTTTACTAGCAAAGTGTGCTGTAAAGAAGGTTCCAGCAACCCACAGTGAATCTCAGGCCCATCCTTGACTTGAGAGGTCTGAACCATGCCTTAAGTGTCATGAAATCCCCGTTTCAGCACTGGTCTTTCACACCTTAGATCTGAAAAAAACTCCAGAAATGGGCGTGTAAAACTGTGGAAAAGTGGAAATGTAGAGGGTGAGAAGAGAGGAGAAAAGAGTCAATAAATCACAGACCTACAACACACTCATTATACAGACAAATTTATATTCAAATATATTTAAAACAGAATGAATAAAGGCACAGTTTGTTTACTCTTTTGGTCTATATCATTGTTTGCTGTGTATCACAATAATCCATTGTATCCTCGTGTTCATGATCAGATGTACTGCTGTATCAGAGCCCTTATTAGTGCATATTTCACTTGAAGACATGATATGTGCGCAAACACAGTTCTGGTTCATGTTTGGAGTATGAGAGAACATGAAATATACACACAAACAGTTGAAACAGCTTGCTCCGATCCGGATATGAACTATGATCCATGCAGCGAGTGTTGTTAAACTCAACACAGCGGCATTCAGTGCAGAAAACACTCTCTCATTCGCACTCCACGTGTTGTCATATTAAATATTGTTACAGTCAAGTTTACAGAGGTGAACAGACAGCGCAAAAGCTCTTTCATGAAATCTGAATTCTCCGCTGTAAGACAAACTCACGCATAATAGCCTACAGCACAGTGATTGGATCACAAGTGTTCATTCTCATCAATAATTCTGAGAAAAGCTTGGAAAACTGATGATGTAGACGCGTACTCATTAGCCACAGCAGCAAATCACCACTCCAGATTAACGCATATGTGTCACATTTCGTGACGTAGTTTCAACTTCAACTGAACCGGAAGAATGAAATTGCCCCAAAAAATACCCACTTTTCACTGAATAATAGATATGA
Organism: Spinibarbus caldwelli; assembly: GCA_039654775.1. Lineage (NCBI taxonomy): Eukaryota > Metazoa > Chordata > Actinopteri > Cypriniformes > Cyprinidae > Spinibarbus > Spinibarbus caldwelli. The sequence goes on from CM077229.1 coordinate 25,748,835, forward strand.
GTGGTATTGTTGTTTTCACTGATGTGCAACCTGTCCATATGTTAACATCTTAAAAAAAAAGTGTTTTAGGGTTTCATGACACTTTAAGGGCTCTGACACTCCGTCACTGAGCATTGTTCAGCTTAGTTTCTGCATCACTGGCACTTGATTGAGTATGTTGAATCACATGACACCAGTGATGAGAGAGAAAACTTTTGGCTGCTCAGTTTAAGCCTAGTTCAGACTACACAACTTAAAACGTTGGCAGATCACTGTACTGTCCAGACTACATGACTTGCTGTCTGTCTTTAAGTCGTTGTGCTGTTCACAATACACGACACAACATAAATGATCCACAACAAGGGGTCGCACACTACACGAGCTGACAACAACTCTGTAGCCCAACGACTGTATTCGGTCCCCAAACCATGTTTTGTCACGAAATCACACATGAGAAGTGGAATGACTCGAAACAACACGCGAAACAGGAGTTGTTTGAAAATGGACGCTGTCAAGAATTTAGCACTGAAAGCTGTTTGCGCGATGAGCTGTTCCAAAAAACCCACAAAATGGAAAAAACAAAGAAAATGGGTGAAAGAATAGCTCAGCACACGTGGGCAGCAGGGATTGTCTGTGCTACAGACAGAGTTGGAGGAGATTAAAACCTGATTATCCACCTTTTTCCTGAGTAATCGATGAGTGGCACCATGATGGATTCTAACTTCCATTTGGGTGCTTTCCTGTTTCGGTCTCCATAGAAATCCATGTTAACACGGGGTAAAAGAAAAGATAGACTGAATTGAAACTTTTTCAATATAACTAAATATTAAACTGTGCACAGGTTTAACGTTATATTATCGACTCAGAAAATATGTTAATTTGACTAGAAACGTCAGAGACCGGAAACATAAAAGCACGAGACTTCCATGTTCAAAAAAAGGTGGATAATGAAAAACATTGCTGCCTGCTCGTGTTGTGGTTTGACAAGGTTACAAATACAAAAGGCTTGTGTATTGTGATAAAAGCTGTGTTTCTTTATTTCTCGTTCAAATAGATGAATGATAAGACTGGGTTCAGGGAGCTGCTGCGAATGACCGCAGATGATTTTGATTTATTGCTCGGGAAAGTCAAACACCTCATAACAAAGCAGGACACCAAGATGAGACTGGCAATACCACCTAGAGAGCGTCTGTCTTTGACTCTGCATTTCCTGGCAACAGGTTGGTGTGACTGCATATCAAAGTTATATGAGATTGATGTAAAATTATTGTTAATTTTAATGTCTGTGTATGTTTTGTAATTTTTCTTTTTGTCTTATGCAGGTGAAACATTCAAGTCCCTCAGGTTCCAGTACAGGGTTGGGACCAGCACCATCTCACAGATAGTTGTGGAGACCTGTGCTGCTCTGTACCAAGTTTTGAAGGAAGACTTCCTGAAGGTAGGCTGTTATGGCAAGCTGAGAAAAATTAAATTTCAGATATCCACTATACAACAGCATTTTGATATGAACATCCAGAACATATACACTCTGTATATCTACGATATACAGTAAAATGACCTTGAAAATATTATTTTCTACTGTTAAATTCTGACAATTTATTTATATTCTTATGCATGTACATACTTCTATATATTACTTTATCCTTTTTTTTTTTTTACCAGTATGCCTATACTTTTTATCTTTCCATGCGATGAGTTATTTTGTCTTTATACCCATTTTTATGTTTTCAGTGATATGATCTTTGCACTGAAAAAGGATGGCTATCTAATTTTGTTCTACATGTGACTATGACAATAATGGCTTTCTGATTCTTAAATATAGATTAACTCCCAGCCACTGTTCTTTTTATTCTTTTTCTATTATTGTAGAGACCATCAATGGAGGCAGAATGGCAGACAATCGCCCAGGACCATAGGCGTAAATCCCGGGGGGGACAGGACCCCCCCATCTGAGGTTTTGTCCCCCCTAAAAATATCATTACAAGCAACTTTGTGTCTTGAAATTAATATAATGGAGCTTACCTGGAATCCTCCAGAAGAGCCTGCCAAGAGTAAGCTCGACTCCTGGTATTTCAGGTCCACCCGGAAAGCTGACTCGAGGGCGCCAGTCACCTTCTTCCCCGACGTACACAAGCAGCTGGTGAAAACGTGGTCTGCGCCCCAATCGGCACGCGTCCACTCTGCCACACAGGCCATCTTTTCCCACGTGGATGGGGCGGAGGCCCACGGGTACGTGCGCTCTCCCCCTGTCGATGAGACCGTCGCTGCACACCTGTGTCCTGCAGCAGCCAAGACCCTAGGCTCGGACATCAGCCTTCCCTCGAAACCATGCAGGACCACCGCCCACCTCGCTAATAAAGCATATGCCTCTGATGGCGAGGCGGCTTCCGTGCTGCACGCCATGGCGGTGCTGCAGGTTTTTCAGGCGAAGCTCCTGCAGGCGGCGGAGGGCGGAGCTCTCACTTTGGAGGCTATTAAAAATCTGCGTGCGGCGACGGACTTCGCGATGATGGCGACAAAGCGAGCAGCCCAGGCCGTGGGTAAGGCCATGGGTTTTATGGTCGTCCTTCAGAGGCACCTATGGCTAAACCTAGCTGACCTCAAGGATGCTGACCGTAAGGTGCTGCTGAACGCAAAGGAGAGTGCGCGAGCGGCCTGGCTCCATAGCGCCAAAAGTTCATGTGTTCAAATGTTTGTGTGTTGGATGTTCATTCAATAAAAATGCACACATTCTCACAAAAAGAGCTCTTTCCTCCTCACTCAGTCAATGCGGTGCCGCTTGCCCCGCCTCAGAGCGGTGCAGAGCTGCCGCCTACACAGGTTATAGCCGTGCATCGCTCGCCGGCGCATCCAACGACCAAGCTGCTAAAGCCGCTATGTCAGTTCCTGAGCGCGTGGGAAGTTATTCCGGGAATCTCGCGTTGGCTACTCAGTGTGATAGAGCACGGATATACTCTTCAATTCAGATGCAGACCGGCCCGTTTCAACGGCGTGGTGCAGTCGCTAACATTGCCTCGAAATGCCCTGGTTCTGAGACAAGAGGTATGCGGTCTGCTCGAGAAAGGAGCGGTAGAGTGAGTCCTGCCGAGCGAGCTGGAGAGTGGTTTCTACAGCCGCTATCTCGTGGTACCCAAAAGAGACGGGGGACTCCACCCGATTCTAGATCTCAGGCCCATCAACAAAGCGCTTTGCAAGCGTCCGTTCAGGATGATAATGCTGAAACAGATCCTGGCGCAAATTCGCCCCGGGGACTGGTTTGCGTCCGTGGACTTAAAGGACGTGTACTTTCACATTCAGATAGCACCGCATCACAGACGCTTTCTGAGGTTTGCTTTCGAGGGCACAGCGTACCAATACTCTGTTCTCCCCTTCGGGCTGGCTTTGGCCTCACGCACTTTTTCGAAGTGCATGGATGCAGCACTTTCCCCCCTCAGAGCGAGCGGGATCCGCGTTCTCAACTATCTAGACGATTGGCTGATTCTAGCTCAGTCCTGGGACACGCTACTCAGCCATATAGACATGCTGCTTCGTCACTTAGAGTCCCTAGGGCTATGTGTCAACATGCAGAAGAGCATTCTCGCCCCGAGTCAATCTATAACATATCTGCGGGTGTGCTTCGACTCGGTGGAGATGCGAGCCCGCCTCTCTCAGGAGCGCTCGGCGGCCATTTTGTCTTCCCTGCGCCATTTCAGACTGGGCAGCTCTGTTCACTTGAAGGAATTTCAGAGGCTGCTAGAACTCATGGCGTCTGCTTCAGCGGTATGTCATCTGGGCTTACTACACATGCGCCCGTTGCAGTTATGGCTGAAATCTCGAGTCCCATGGACGGCGTGGACTTCGGGCCGTTTGCGCATGGCGATCTCCCGCGGCTGCATCGAAGCTATGAGGCCATGGCGCAACCCGGAGCTCTTCAGCCGGGGGGTTCCCCTGGGTTTGGTGACGTCGCGTGTCGTGGTCACGACGGACGCATCAACTCGCGGCTGGGGAGCAGTGTGCGAAGGCAGGCCGGCTTCAGGGCTATGGTCAGAACCTCAGAGCCGGTGGCACATAAACCGCTTGGAGCTGGAAGTGGTGTTCGGCCGCTAACGGATTTTCGGCCGCAGCTGGAACAGCGACATGTACTGATTTGCACCGACAACATGTCCGTCGTCTCGTACATAAATCACCAAGGAGGCGTACGCTCCAGGGCTCTGTACGAGCAGGCAGCGAATCTCCTGCTATGGGCGGACCGCCACTTTCTCTCCATCAGAGCAGCGCACATCCCCGGTCTCCTGAACCGCGAGGCGGACATGCTTTCGAGGAAGGGGATTCCCCAAGGAGAGTGGAGGTTGCACCCCGAGTCGGTTCGGATGATTTGGACTCGCTATGGGAGAGCGGAGGTGGTTTTTTTCACCACGAGCGAGAATGCGCACTGCCCGCTGTTCTTCTCCCTGTCTCACTCCCCGCTGAAGGGGGACGCTCTGACATCGCACTGGCCAGCAGCCAGGCTGTATGCGTTTCCTCCGATCAAGATATTGCCACTGGTGTTATGCAAGATCAGGGAGGAGGGGGCTTCGGTGATACTCATCGCCCTGAAATGGCCGAACCAGCCGAACCAGCCTTGGTTCCCGGACCTGACAGAGCTGCTGGTGGCACCGCCCTGGCCGATCCCCATAAGGAAGGACCTGCTATCTCAGGTGAGCGGCTCGGTGTGGCACCCGAACCCGCAGTTGTGGAGCCTTCATGTGTGTCATGTGGCTGCTTCGGGGATATCAGAGGAGCTGAGCGCCCTGGATTCTCGTGTGCTCGACACGCTCTCGGAGGCGCGGGCACCCTCTACGAGGCGTTTGTATGCTTTGAAATGGGGAGTGTTTGTGAAATGGTGCAATGATGTTCATATCGACCCGGCTACTTGCTCTGTGTCGGATGTTCTGCGTTTTCTACAGTACAGACTGGATAGTGGTTCTCTACCATCAACACTGAAAGTCTATGTGGCAGCTATTGCCTTGTTTCGTTCCCCGCTGGGCGGGCAATCGATCGGCAGGCACGCGCTGGTGGTGAGTTTTCTCAAGGGAGCGAGGAGATTGCATCCCCCGCGTCCGCCTTCAGTCCCGCCCTGGGACCTAGAGGTGGTGTTAAGAGCTCTTTCACAGCCACCATTCAAGCCTTTAACATCCGTTGATTTGAAGGAACTATCTCTCAAAACTGCACTTCTTCTTGCCCTCGCTTCGGCTAAGCGCATAGGGGATTTACATGCGTTTTCTGTGGACAGCGACTGTATTCGCTTCGGACCCGGTGACTGCAGCGTCACTCTCCGGCCGAGACCGGGCTATGTGCCTAAATCACTATCTACCCCCTTCAGAACGCAGACTGTGTCGTTGTCTGCCCTGTCTTTTGAGTCATCAACCTCGCGTGATGCGGATGCTCAGACTTCGGTGTGCCCCGTCAGGGCTTTGAGGATTTACATTGACCGGCCAGCTTTCGGCAATCTGACCAGCTTTTCGTGTGCTACGGTGGTTGTGCGAAGGGCAATCCCACTGGATTGTGGACGCTATCACGGCTGCTTATACGAGCCAAGGTTTGGAATGCCCTTTGCACATTAGGGCCCACTCAACAAGGGCTATCGCCTCCTCCTGGGCCTGGTCGAGAGGTATGTCTATTCAGGATATATGCTTTGCAGCCGGCTGGTCTTCTCAGAATACCTTCGCCAGGTTTTACAAGCTGGACGTTCAGTCCTTAGCCTCCCAAGTGCTGTCGGTGAGTGACTGATTCATGTTTTGCTACCTCTATTCATGTGTGTTGCTGCCTCGCACAGTAATTACTCTGCGCAGCCCTCTATGCGATTGTTGTTGTTGTCTGCCCTGTGCTTAGTGCAGCTTCCTGTTATTCCTGTGTGATTCACTAAGTGCTACCATTATCATGTTATGTTTTATGCTGCTTTAACAGTTATCTCTGTGCAGCCCCTTACAGTACAGTTGTTGCGTCTGTTCTGCTCTCTTCTCAGCGCAGTCTACGTTATTACTGACCAGATATGCAAATTTTGTATACCTGGGGTTTAGAAGCTCATTGGCTTACCTCCACCTATCAGCTGCGAGCCTGCCTTGAAGCGTCGCTATTGGTAGGAATTGTATGCGTGTATTCTATCTTTGCTGAGTGTGTAACTTGTACAGGCTGCTCGTAGCCTCTCTCACGGCGGGATTGAATATCGTTCCCATAACGGAGAATTTCTCCGTGATGTCTCGTGAAAGCTCGAGAGGGAACGTCTCCGGTTACTATCGTAACCTCGGTTCCCTGAGAGCGGGAACGAGAAATCACGGAGGTCGCCGTGCTCGCTGCTCGACCAGCTAAGCGGCGTTCAGTATCCGATTCTGACATAATTGTCGCGGGCACCGCATTTTATACTGCCTCTCGAGCTCGTCAGTATTTGCATGCGATTTGCATACTTCACGACAATTGGCCAGTCATTCGGACTGGCGTGAGCCAATAGGACTTCAGGAAAGGTTAAAGGGAAGGAGTTCCCATAACGGAGAATTTCTTTGTGATGTCTCGTTCCCACTCTCAGGGAACCGAGGTTACGATAGTAACCGGAGACGTTTTGCTGTGAAAACCTGGCAACCCTGGGTGGGAGAGAGCAAAGTTCCTTAGTAGTTATGTGTAAGTAATTAGGCTGTAAAGGCTATTTTATTCTCTTTAAACACCGGGTGAAATTATTCTTTCTCTTTAATACAGATGATGCTGGATCATTAATAAATTAGTCATGACAAAAAAATTAATGATATCCGATGTATTTTCTATGAGCAATTTATAAGTTTACCAAGCTTAACACCGTAGCTTGTCACCCACTACAACTAACACAGCGATAAACCTGTGTGTGAACTGATATTAGGCTAATATTGTAGACCTACCGATGTGTTGGGTTTTGCTCAGTATGATGTTAAGTGGCAGGCTTAATGCGGTTGAATATCTAAAGAGACGTACTCGGTCCCAGACGAAACCTAAAATTCTATGGAGGATGCAAAATAATCATTATAATATGCCCACGTGGTGGACCATATGAACCGAACTCATATTTAAACACGGTCTCCATGCTGTTTACACATGCTGTGTACACATATCTATCCTTACAAGTACAATTTTGGCTGTATTATTTGTGGCCCCTTCAAAAATTGCTCTTGAGAAATTTTATGTTTCTTGTCCCCCCCCTACTGTTAGATGAAATTTACGCCCCTGCCCAGGACCTCTAAAGGAAATGGCAGTTTCCACATTGCCTTGGGGCAATTGATGGAAAGCATATTCACATACAGCCTCCAAAAAAGAGTGGCAGTCTTTACCACAATCACAAAGGCAGGTTCTCTGTGCTAATGATGGCTGTAGTAGATGCAAACTACAAGTTCATCTATGCAAGTGTGGGTACCCAAGGTAGGGTTTCAGATGCTGGACTCTTTGCACACTCTGGCCTGCGCAAAGCAATGGATCAGGACCTACTGAACTTCCCTCCACCTGAGTCTTTGCCAAACTCTGACATACTGATGCCCTACATGTTTGTAGGTGATGAGGCACATCCCTTAAGAAACGACCTCATGAAGCCATATCCATTCAGGCAGATGGAGCATGGTCAAAGAATACTGAACTGCCGTCTCTCGAGGGCACGAAGAGTGGTGGAGAATGCATTTGGCATTCTTGCCAACAGGTTGAGAGTTTTCAGGTTAACCATTTGCTTGGAGCTAGATGAGGTCATAAAGATTAACAATGCCCTCCCTGTGCATCCATAACTTCCTCTGCGAGCGCAGGTCTGAGGCATACGCCTTTGCAGACTGGAAGAATGCTGACCGCGGCATGGTTGATGGAGTCTGGAGGAGTGACAGGATGGGGCCTTTTCAGCCAGTTGAGCACAGAAGAGAGCACAATGCCGCAGTGACAGCAAAAATGCAACGAAATCTTACACAAAAGTGTAAACAAATACTGTAACTATTGAATGTACTGACAAGCTTTCAAGACACTATCACACTTGTGATGTGATAACTTTCAAAAATGTACAGACAGGCTGTTTTTGTAATTTGGGTTTCAACTGTTTATTGAAAAAAATACAGTATATTAACAGAAATAAACCAACCAGGGGTCCGTTCTTCATACGTCGCTTATTACATCCGAGATCAAAAGACACATCTGAGACGATATGATCCGGCTACTCGTTATCTGGCTAATTAGGTTCTTCGAACGCACCTGTTGTTGATGAATAGTATGGCTGGATTGAGTTATCTGAGATCATTGTGCGTTCATGCGCTGGTTTAAAAGGGGATATGTATTGATAGTAGAAACACTGATCAGCAACGCTGTTATTGGTTGCCCATGATGGCCAAAGAGCGCGCCCACTTTTTCTCAGCGGCAGAACAAGAACTCTTGATGGAGGGCTATGGCGAGTTCCAGAATTTAATAAAAACGCCAGGGAACACCTCAAAGGCTGCAAAATCCAGGAGAGAGGGTTGGCAAAAAGTTGCAGACAAATTAAATGCGTAAGTAGTGACTGTGTTGGATGTTTTCATTCAGTTATTACAGTATATGTACATTTTTAAAATTTTCATAATTACTTTATATTAGAGCCACCACAGGACCCCCTAGAAATTGGGAACAAGTAAAGGTGAAATACAAGAATATTCTACAAAATGGTAATATTAACATGTTGTTCTTAGTTTTTTTTTTTTTTTTTAACGACTGTGAAATGATGTGCTTGTTTATATCAGCAACTAGGAAAAAGGCAGAGCAAAAAAAAAAAAAAAACAGGCGGTGGTCCTGCACCCCCACATCACACCCCGGCAGAAGAGCTGGCCCTTGGGTTAAATGTGAACTGACCCAATATTCAGGGCATCCCTGGGAGCAGCTCTTCCTTAGATCCACAGCCAGGAAGCAGTAGCTGCAGCACCTTCATTACTGGTAAAGAGGCTTTTAATTCTCTTTGTATAGGCTACTGTAAAATAATTGGTAGCTACCTTGCATTTGGTGTAATCCGAATGTCAGCTACACTCTTCAACTGGTAAATCTTGAGTAGTGCTGAATTGCATTGACATGAAAGGAAGGCAGTTAAACCTACTTTGAGTAAAGGAAAAAATGTTGCTGTTTCTTTTCCTGTGTACCTCATTGTGATGAAACTTTTTTTTTTTTTTTTGTGCAGTTTTACATAAACACACCCACACTTGTTCCTGTTTACCTGTTCCCATGCAAGTGGTGACTGAAGCATGTGCAGTAAGTGGACTTTTTTTTTTTTTTTTTTTCCTTTCTTCAATAGTGAAATCAATATCAATAGTGGAGACACTGTATCACTTTGCCATAACATTTATTTTCATTGCACAGGACAGTGAAGAGACCCTCTCGGATGAGTGTCCTTTGGAGGAAGTACCTGTAAGTGCATAACTACACATAAAAACACTATATAATACACCCTATAAATTTGGATCAACTAATATACTTTGTTTTTGACAGCAATTTGAGTTGCAGGAGTCTGCACAGAGGCCTGCAGAGAGGGAGTCTGCATTGAGAAGTGATACAGAGGTGGACAGTGTTGCATATCAGTTTAGTATTTATGTATTTTTTTTGTTTGTGGCATGTGTTGTCCAATTTATTTTCTCTGCAAATGGCACAGGGTGACATCCGTTCCCTCTATAAACATAGCCTGCAGCATAAGGTTGAATATTTGGATTTAAAAAAACAAAAACTGAGGGGAGAAATAGAGCTCCAACAGCTAATGAAGAAGAAAATTGCACTAGAAATAGAGTTGCTGCAAAAGGAACTTCAGAGTAAGTACTAAAACACCATTTCACAGAGCACTACTGTTGACCTTGCATAACAATATCTCTCTTTGCAGGCAAAAGATGACCCTTTTTTTTTTCTCTCAAAGAACAACTAATTAAAGTCATGGAATCCATATTTGCCTTGTCTTTTTAAATTATTATTATTTTTTTTTTTTTAATTAAATTCTTGTCAAAGAAAAAATCCTGTGGACCAGGGTTGGGGTCAGGGAATGGGGTCATAAAATACTGCCTACAGGCATAGCCCCTGTCTCTAACCAGGATCCCGTCGTAATCACCTGTACAATGGCAAAATGCAGTTCTGTTAGGCCCACAATAAGTGTGTGTGTAATACAGTGAGCATGACATTAATATCTTCTTTACCACATTCAAATAATGTGCATAAATGTGACTCTCTGAAAATTCTTGACTCATCCACAGATCCTGGCTATTTGGCTTTCACATTTGTGATATGACGCATCGAGTCACACACCATCTGAGACATTGTAGTCAATCAACTGCATACTTAAGGAATACATTGTATATATTACCCATCTAAAATATTAGGAATTGTGATAGTAACTCACCTGCACATTTATACTGTGAACCCCCTTTCGGTTCACAAAATCCCCTTCATTGGTGCCTGGTGGGGCCTTGATATGAATGTGTGTGCAGTCTATGGCACCAATCACATTAGGGAAGCCTGGGGGACAATCGATTCATATTTACTAGTGTGGTTATATTCACACGATATACATTAACAAGTAGAATGTACCTGCAATGGCGAAAAAGCTCTGTTTTACAACTTGGGGTCTTAAGTGGCTTGGAAAGACCACAAAAACCCCTAAAAACTCCTTGAGTGCCAGGTAAACTTTGCGAATGGCATGACACACAGCACTTTTGCCCAAGTTCTCCGCATCACCAATAGTATACAGGAAAGTGCCACTCGCAAAGAATCTCAACGCGATGCACACAGTTTGTGCCGTTGTTAAAGCCTGACTCCGACGAGTCAAACTTTTAATATGAGGTTCCAATAAATTAATTATGTAAATGACACCCTCACGTGAAAAATGATATCTTTCAAAAAGTACACTATTGCGCTGTGCTAATGGATCCTGTCTGTGTCGCAAAACACGATTAAATTCTAAAAGCTCTGTGAATTATCCTCACACCTTCCGCAACAGGTTGCTCTCGTAAAAACGGGCAAGTGCAACATGCTGCAAGTGCAATAGACTTCCCGTATCACTGCCGCTTATAAAGCCGCAATCTAATCCTGTTTACATGAAATAAGCTTGCTCCCGAGCAGGTTTAAGCTTACGGACCTGTTGCTATGACAACAAATCCGGGATGAGCTACGAAGAGCCAAATGATCCAAAATCAAGCGAAATTGGCAACAATCAAATCCAGCTAACTGAGTTAGCGACGTATGAAGAACGGACCCCAGTGCTTCTACTTAAAACTGCAACAACAACATAACCTTTAATAACAGTTACATGTATTGAAATATGCTAACAAAGGCAACAGATGGCCAAAATGGAAATAATTACAACAAACAATCTGAATGTTGTACCAAACTCTAAGCAAATACTGTAACAATTTATAATCAAAAACAGTATAGTGCTGTCAAATGATTAATTGCATCCAAAATAATTTTTTTGTTCACATTGTGTACAGGGTTCCCACGCTTCTTAAAAGTACTTGAAAGTACTTGAATATCAGACACATGGATTCAAGGCCTGGAAAGTACTTGAAAATAAATATAGGTCCTTGAAAGTGCGTGAAATAAATCTGAAATAAATTTTGTTTAGTAGAATGGTGCCGTTTCAAAAATTTTCCTACATGCGCTGTCAAAGGCAAAACGAAACGGCGCTAATGATTGAGCACCAGTGCAAAATGACCCAATCAGCATATTTGTGTTTGCGCTGAGGGGAGCTTCAAAGGTTTCTAACGTACTTACAACATGTTTTTGCAGCGGTGAGTAGACATATCTGTTGATTCCTTGAACACAAATGTTAATCAGAATCCACTCACTGCTCAAAACGCCGTTTTGTTCAGTGCTGAGTTCTGCAAGCTCACGAATCCTCTCATTATAACAAACAAAGTGTAGACGGTGTAAATAAGAGATTCACTGTGCAGTATAGAGAGCTGCGTTGATTAAAATGGAACTTTGCGAGATCACGATGAATGAAGGAGAGTGACAGCTTTTAATGATTAAGGGATTTTGCAAATGATATTGATTTAATACAAGAGTTCATTAAACAAGAAGCGAATATTAAGTGACTTGCATTGTCTGAACAATATTGCCTGATTCTGCTCTATTTCGTCAACGAAAATAGTTTTAAACAAAGTAACAGCTGAGCCGCTGCACATCTCCATTCAAACACAGCGTTGTTTCGTTTTTAAACGAATCTGATTCAATTACCCATTTATAAAGACAGTCACTTGCTTCGTTCTGGAATGAATCAGCCGTTCTAACGAATCAATTAATGAATGATTAATTGATAAAATCAGTGACTTGCCGCCACCTACTGGCAGTTTTACTTTCATTTTAAAGTATCTTTTCTGTTATTTAAATCATTTAATATTTCTATTTTCAAAATTTTATATTTAAAACATTAACCTCAACATGAAGTTATGAATTTAATTGCACTCATGGGACCTCTGAGCCTCATTAAACCATCTGAAAATACACCTACAAGCCAATTTTGTGTCCTTCTGTGCCACCTCTAGTACAAATTATTTTTTTAATAATGATTTCATTTGATTGGTAACTCATTCTTATTCTACTTGTTATATATAGTTTTTTAATTTGACAAAAGATGACATACTTTTAATAATGTTAGAAAAATGCCATTACAAAGGTAAAAACAAAGTTCTCTGTAAATCATTTTAAGGAGTCAAATATCATCTCAAAATGGGAAGGCTAATATTTGATCAGAATTTTTGATTATTGATTAGAAGGTGCTCCTGATATATTTGACTGTGCTCCTAAAAAGTAAAGTAAGCGTAGAGCCCTGTTTAACCACTTTTTATAAATTTAAAAATTGAGTAATTCTTTCAAATTTAAATCTTTTACAAGAATTACAGCAAAAACCAGTTTGATGCAAGAATATATATTTTTATCAATATTTGAGAAATTCAAAATTTCTTTGAACAAGACTGCTCAAAATGGTCTAAATTTATGAAACCTACACATTTCAAAACCTCATTACTCTGAAATTTTTTATGTAAATGTTAAGTGTAAGTGAAATGTTAAGTACTGTAAGAGGTCTTTCATGACGCTACATATGCTGGGGTGTGAATTTGATAGGTGTTTGATTTAAATAAATGGTGCTTTAAAAAGTCCTTGAATCTGGTGTTCATGTAAGAGTGGGAACCCTGTGTGTATATTTATTATGAATATATGAATACACACACATACAGTATATATTTCAAAAATATTTGCATTTATTTCTATGTATATATTTATACTCATATAATTGATATTCTTGATATCAACATTTTTCTTAAATATATACATGCAAGTGTGCATATTTATATATACATAATAAATATACACAATACACACACATACAGTATATTATGTAAACAAAAACTTTTTGGATGCTATTAATTGCTTGACAATTAAGTTAAAATCCTGCACGTATTGTGCAAAACCAGTGTTTCTACTTAACACTCTATTGTCAATATAGTCTTTAATAACAGACACAGTCACATATCACTGCTGCAGGGAGAACACAGGAGTTGAGGAAACGTTTAACAGTCTTTAATCAAGGAAACACTGGGAATAATCACAACAGGACACACGTAGTAACCAAGTAGACCCGACAAACACTAACTGAACAGACTGAGGCTTATAAACACAGGATAACGAGGGACTGACAGGTGCGGGGAATCAACTAATAATCAGACTAAACAAGGACTGGAACAAGACCAAATAAGGCAAAACAGGAACTGAAACATGACAAAACAGGTCCAATCCTGACTGACATACAGTACAATTCAAAAGTTTGGACACACATCCCAGATAATAGGAAAATGTGTCCAAACTTTTGACTGGCACTGTATTTTCAAATGGTTGACAAGTGCAACAGAGCAGAAATAGGAAAAACAAATAACAAATTTACATAAAAATATGTAAACCTAAATCCTGTAACAATGCAAGCTATTCACAGGCTTTCATAGTGATCATGATTTTGCATTGTCTGCAAAAAGGTTTGATGGGGACTCCAAGCTGATGCGTAACGAGGATGAGATTGTGCCGGGGGCGGAGCTGAAATGATGAGTTGGAACATGATGGGTAGGTTGTGCAGTTGAAGACAAGGATCTGTTCCTTTCAGTCTCCTGAGTGTCATAGATTATAATCATTATGCTCTTCTTCAGTCTTGCTAAGTATCCAGGGTCTTGAATCAGCCTCATTTCCAATACAACCCGGTTCCCAAATGCTGTTAATGCATCTGGAGTTGGTTCGGCATCCACTTTTGCGGCCATCTTCTTTAAGACTTGAAGCTTCTGCAGCTCTATATCAGTTTCTGACATCCTCTTGCGTTTCTCTTCCCTGTCGTGCAAAACCTTTTGTGCCTTACTGCTATCAGTTGAGGCAGTTTCCTCGACATCTATTGGTTCTTCTTCATTTGACGATTCAAGGGAGGAGCCGGTACATGATGTCCCAGCTGCTGATGGTGTGTCAGGTCTTGATTTGGACAGATCCTGGTCTTCTGAGTCACCCTGCTCACTGAATGATGCACCAAGCTGAAAAAAAGATGATATTGATATGATTATGAAGAGTTACTTTAATATGCATGTACATTTTGCGTAACTTATTTCAACACTGTAATATTCAGTGCACGTTACAGTTTCACAGATCAGTACATCAGAGATAGGCAACATCGGTCCTGGAGTGCTGATGTCTTGCAGAGTTTAGCTCCAACCCTGAAAAAGAAAAAACCTCACCTGCCTGTAGCCCTAGTAATTCTGAAGACCTTGATTAGCTTGTTCGGATGTGTTTGATTAGGGTTGGAGCTAAACTCTCCAGGACAGTGTAGGGTTAGGTATCGTTTGAATTTTATTAATTCCAATTCTGATTCCTATTCTTTTCGATTCCCAGTTTCAATTCCAATGTGATTAAATAATGATATCAAACATTTATCCTGTGTTTCTTTTTTGCAAACCATTTATTGGAGCTGAATACCATGAACAAAAATCAACAGGCTACATAAAACTGGACTCTTTAAGAGCTGTTTGTGTGCAAAATAGAACTGCATGATTCTGGATAAATCCCCAATGGAAGTTGTGGTTCTCTCATGATTCTGAAGAAAAAAACATTAGACAGCTAAAAAAAAAAAAAATTCACATGTAATTTATGAATGAATGATTCAATAACTCACTCAAGATGTACTTGTTTCATTACTGGATGAATCAACTTTCTTGAACAAATCTCGTGTATGATTCAAAGAGAAATACATTTTAACAGCCCCTTTTCGCCACCTACTGGCGTAAGAATGTAATCAATAAATCTTCATTTGAAGTGTCAAATTACTTTCAAAAGATGATTTACTCTATTTTAATTGCCACTAATCTGAACTATAAACATTTATCCCAGTACTACTGTGATTTGAATGTCTGTAACAGAAATAATGATACTTTGTGGTTGAAAAGACTCTGTTCCGAAGCTGTTTCATTCATGACAAATGACAGCTGCTCTCTTTAGGTCAGCGGCAATGCGAATACAAATTTAAATGTTTAAATCACACTAATGTGATTGTACGCTGCACAGACAGACCAAGTGATCACAACATTGATCGCACACGTCAAAGGTTGAAGAATGAAACTGACGAATCATTGTAATTTAAGAACAGAATCACGTTGGTGTTTGAATCGTGTTCGTGATCTTTAACGATCTATTAAATTAAAGTGCTTTGTCATGTTGGTAGTGACACCTCTCTTGCAACATGTTTAGCTATCACAGATATTAAACTTAGCTTTTTTGGCTTCTGATCACAAATGTAGCCAAACTTTGGAGCGCTTAGATTAGCAAGCAAGGTCCTGGCAGATCGCTAGGTAGGGGTCCTCACAAATGAAGAAAAAAAGCACATAGGAATCGATAGGCGGAATCGAAATTTTTATTTGACAACAAGTATCCGATTCCTGACCTTAAGTATCTGATTCTGGAATCGGAATCGATTTTCGATTCCCAACCCTAGGACAGCAGCACTCCAGGACTGACGTTGCCTATACCTGCACTACATATTTATGGTCTGTTGTGTAGACTGTCTAACTTATGGTGGTTTCACATTGACTGTGAACAATGTAGCTTTTGATAAAATCCATGACTCTGAGGAGCCACTTTTGCCTTGGGTTTGTTGCCACTCCCACTCGGTTTTGGTTTGGTACAATACTGTGTTCACAGGGATACTGCCCTGGTCTTAACATACTCAACTGAAAAAGAAAAACAAGAAAGAAGATGCTTTGTTGTCAGTTGTTATGCACTTTAGGAATTTTATAAGTGTTTCAAACTGTCTTTAGGCACAGAAACTGTTGGGTGGCACTTGCAGTGATGCTTGAACACAATGAAGACATTGTGGCCACAAAAATCCAGCAAGAATAGTTTTTAACCTGTTTGGATCTACCAGCTATCTTTCACTATTTTCAGGAAACACAAATATTTAATGAATGCAAAATGAATCGGGTATAATTATTCAACCTAGATGCATATTTCTGGTCTCCATCAAAACTTAAGGAATATGAATAAGGAAGGAACATACCATTATAACCATGATTCTGCAGATTATAATGCAACTGAATATCTTCTACTACACCTTGAGTACAACTGTAACTGTAATTTTGATGAAAATAAACTAAAATACAATTATTACAATTTATAAGGTAATACCCATGTGGTGTCCATGTTTTGGCTATGCTTACTGTTCACATTTTGGTTGTTTACCGGGAGGTTTTCTTCAAAACAGTATTTATTTTCATGTTCCAAAACACAGAAATATTAATAAATACAATGAATTATTATCAACCCTTTGCGAAAAATAAACATGGTTTTACTACAAATAAAACCAAAAAACCATGGTAACTATAGAAAAACCAGGGTAATCACAAATTAACCATGATTTTGCCACACTAACCATAGTTTAACCATGGTATTTGTAGTAAAACTGTGGTTATACAAATGGTAATTAATACGCTAAAAAAACATGGTTACTACACCTTTACTATAGTAAAACCATGGTTAATTTTCATAAGGGAATATTCATGTGACCGAATAACTCCATGTTTACAGGCCGATACAGAATGAAAACAGCACAAGAGCAATAAAGTTATCAACAGTTCTGTTGATCCCGGTACCGGGTTATAACAGCTGCTATGTGAAGGCATCGTCTCTCATCATGCTTCTACTGCAGGAGTCGGCAACCCTTTCGGCATGACGTTCCATTTTTTTTTGGTTAACCACTGTGCCAATACCCCCCTCCCCCTCCCCCTCCCCCTTTTTAATGCATTCTGTATTTATACAGTACATAAACATTTTTAAAAGATACAAAAAAAAAAAAACAATATTTGATTTATGCAAACAGTTTGAATAACAGATATACAGTGTGACCATACTGAACACCACTGTATGTGTGTGACAAGGCCAATGCATTAAAATCGTTCAGTTCACCGTTCTATATTAAAGTGCTTCTTTAATTGATGCGTGCACACATACACACACACATTCACACACAGAGATCGAAGATCGCTCTGTGCAAAAAGTAACATTCAGAAGCTCATAAATTTCTTGTCAGCGCTGCCACGCGACATTTATTAATCGATACTGAATTGCTACATTATATTTCTCAGCAACGAGGGGGGTAAAATCGCTGTTAAGTAACTAAACTCAGCTTCATTGTTTGTAGAGAGAGACACAGACGCAAACAATTCACATCTCTCTCTCTCTCTCAAAATGGCCATATTTGGGAAAAAATGGAGTAGTTTGCATCACTGGATATAGTTTAACATTTCTATTGTAAAAGAGTTGAGATTTGTAGCTTCTTACCTCGCTCTCTTCTGACGTTAAACTGAAGCGTCACGCTCAACATCTGCCTACTTTGATTTGATTGGTCATCTTAGTCATTTTGACATTGACGAACGTTGTTAGGCATTGATCTGAAATGCCTATGCATAGCGGTCACACGCGCTTCCCGTAGACTAGCGCAAGTTAATTCTCAAATTTTAATAGTATTTATAGCTCCTAACAGGCTGTGTGACTATGAGAACTTATTACCTCAAAATGTACGTCATTATGCAGTTTTCCTTACTGCTCACGTGTCAACGATTATCCCTCTGCGTGCCACTGTTGACACGCGTGCCATAGGTTGCCGACCCCTGTTCTACTGAATAAACTAGCTCCTATTGAATTAACATATTTAACGTTAGCTCACCTGGTTGTTGAAGAGCATTCACGATTTCTGTCCACCTCTTCTCCTTCTCAGCTCGGTTGTGGTACATCTCGTTTGAAATATCATACAGGCATTCGTGCTCCTGCCACAGTTCAATTAAATTTTGTTCCATTTCTTCGGTCCACACATTTTTTGACGCCATGTTGCTGCTGCTGCTGTTGTTGTTTTACTTCAGATCACCTCAACCCATGCCGTGCTCTCTCATTGGCTATAGCTTGTCGAGACACCTGATATCATGTGATGTTGAGTCGGCGACCAGTCCAGATATTTGGCATGCTACATATTTTTGGGGTGTCGGCGACACGTCAACGAGCCTCTTTGATGCGTCGTTGAGTAGTTCACACATAAAGACTGACAAGCGCTGTTTTCCATGTTCGTGGAGTAAATATTTTTACACTGCTTTTTAAAAGCGCTGGGTAGCCGGTGTTTCATATGCGTTTGGCCAATCAGTGTACACTTATGTCACTGATAGTTCCTATAGAAGTGATTTAGACCCTACTCTGAAGTAGAAGCTAATTTAGTTCCCCCGAATTAAGTTCCTAGAGCTAAATAAATTTCTAATTCCTGAACATGCCAAAAAGTGGGAACTTCCACCAATAGTTCTAGGAACTATGGAAAAGTACCACTGGTGTGAAAACGCCAAACGTGAGAAATCAGCATGACTGCAGTCAAAATGCCAGATGTGGACCCAGGTACGCAAACCCTGTCTTACAGATTTGGTGAAATCGGCACGTATGTGCTAACATGTTGAGTGCATAAAGGTGTTTTTTAACAACCCACTATGCTGTCCAGTAATACTTCAGGAGTAGCCTTTCAATTGAGGCACAGAAACCTCTCAGGATTCAGTAAAAATGTCTTAAATTGTGTACAGAAGATGAACTAATTTATTAAGGGTTTGAAACAACAGTTGTTCTTTCATTCAGAGAATGTTTTAATGTTGTTTGGATTAATTTGGTTCAATATTTCTCTAGCTATTTGGTAACCTTAGATGTACTTTTGTGTTTAAGGCCAGTATCAGACTTGTGTCCCCGTGTCTTGTGGTTCCCTCCCTCTTGTGCCCATATTTGGTTTTTCCTGTTCCTGTCCCCATTTAGTTCCATTAGTTTCATTAGTGTCCAGCTGTGTTTGATTAATTATAGAGTTTACTCCCTGCATTTAAGCCCTGTGTTTCCATAGTCTAGTGTCTGTTGTTAATTGTCATTTGTGTGCTCCGTGTTTCCCACGTTCTTTGTGTTCCGGTGTTTGATTTAAATAAAAGATTTTATTTGAAGAATTCCTCGTCTCCTCGTTCCATTGCTCCAGCAGATCGTGACAGAACAGCGGACCGATAAAGAAGTAAGCGGCACTCCCTCTCCCCGTGTTTGTTTTTTCCATTTTTTGAGAAGTCTTTTGTTTTTCTGTTTGTTTCTCTCTGCGGCTATGGAAGCTGCCGCAGAGTTCATCGCTCTAGCCTGCAGAGATCTTCCCTTCCTCGAGTTCGCCCGGGAATTCTGCAGGCTCGCCGCAGCGATGGCGTTGGAGGATGCCACCATTAACTCTCTGTTCAGGATCGGGGCCAATTTCCATCGCCCCGTGGACCTCCCAGACACCACGGGACTAAACTGGAGGGAGGGGATCATCCGGTGTCTGGTGAGCGTCCGACCCCGATCCAGAACCAGCCCGCCGTCCAGTCCGCTGGCCGTTCCCCTGTCAAGCCCGCCATTGAGTCTGCCGGCCGTTCCCCAGGCAAGTCCGTCAGCTGCCGCTGATTCAAGCCTGCCAGCTGTTCCTGTGGCAAGCTCGCCGGTTGCGGCTCCCGCCAGGCCAGAGCACCATCCAGTGCCTGCTCATCGAAAGCGTCCTCCAGTGCCAGCTCCATGTAAGCGCATCCCTGTTTCCAAGTTAAGCCCAGGATGGGCTCCTGTTCCCGAGTTAAGCCCAGGAAGGGCTCCTGTTCCCGAGTTAAGCCCAGGAAGGGCTCCTGTTCCCAAGTTAAGCACACAGAGGGCTCCTGATCCCTCGTGTAGTCCAGGACGGGCTCCTGATCTCCAGTCCAGCCCAGGGAGGGCTCCTGATCCCCAGTCCAGCCCAGGGAGGGCTCCTGATTCCCAGTTAAGCCCCGGGAGGGCTCCTGATCCCCCGTTAAGCCCAGGGAGGGCTCCTGATCCCCCGTTAAGCCCAGGGAGGGCTCCTGATTTCCTGTTAAGCCCAGGGAGGGCTTCTGATCCCCCATTTTGCCCAGAGAGGGCTCCAGTCCCTGAGTTCAGCCCTGTCGATTTCCCCAAGGATTTTTTTTGGGGGGGGGGGGATCCGCCATGGCCTCCCGAGTCTCCCGATCCGCCATGGCCTCCTGAGTCCCCTGACCCGCCATGGCCTCCAGAGCTCCCTGCTCCGTGGGTCCCAGAACGCTGTCACCTTGTCCCTTGAGGCCTCAAGAGCGCCCATCCCTCCTCCCCGTTGGATGTTGTACGGCACGGGACGCGCCTTCCGGGATGGGGGAGTAACTGTCAGACTTGTGTCCCCGTGTCTTGTGTTTCCCTCCCTCTTGTGCCCATATTTGGTTTTTCCTGTTCCTGTACCCATTTAGTTCCATTAGTTTCATTAGCATCCAGCTGTTTGATTAATTATCGAGTTTACTCCCTGCCTTTAAGCCCTGTGTTTCCATAGTCTAGCGTCCGCTGTTAAACGTCATTTGTGTGCTCTGTGTCTCCCACGTTCCCTGTGTTCCGGTGTTTGGTTTAAATAAAGACTATATTTGAAGGATTCCTCGTTCCATTGCTCCAGCAGATCGCGACAGCCAGTGGTATTATAGAATTTAAAAATATGTTTCACAGTGATTTATAATGTTAATCCAGACACGAGTGCTTGTTAACGGAGATTTATTGTTTTATACACTAGAATTTACAGAGATTTTACCTCTCTGCTGTGTGAGAAATGGGGACAGTTAAGGGGGAAATTCTTAAAGCAAAAATGTATTTTAAAAATAAAAGAGGTAATATAAGACAGGCATATGAGAATTGAATACATTAATGGGGAAAAAATAAAGTGACAGTTTATTTAGTGGGAGTTAAATTTTTATTAATGATTAGAATTTTTCTGCAGATTTGATAATGTGGATGGTGTGAAGGAATGTGAAGAGGTTTGTAAAAAAAAAAAAAAGCTATGGATACAGTTTCTGCAAGACTTTCAAAACTGAAGCTGAACACGATCACTGTCCCAGATGATCTAAACGTCTGTCGTCTTCAGTGTGGTCCTCACATAAAGGAGTTTCCGTTTGTTTCAGTTTTCATGTACAGTGCCAAGGCTATATAAATTCTAAATATTTAGGCCTGTGGGGAAAAAAAAACAAAAACAAAAACAAGTGTACAAATGATTTTTGGCATTTCGCAATAACCTTGATATTGTGTAAAACCATACCACTATTCTAGATCCACTCCAGTTCACACATAATAGAGACAGAGACTGTGCTGACCCTGCTTAATACACAAACACCTTATGCACCCTAAAGGATATGCCTGAGTTTTATTTGTGGATTTTAGCTCAGCTTTTAATTCAGTAAAGACACACATTCTCTTGAAAAGGCCCACTGATCTCAATATAAATACAGCTGAGTTCTCTGGATCAGAAACTTTCTTTCCTGATGCACACAGAGTCTGTGTCAGAGGAGATGAGCTCACTGTGAGTACAGACTGTCCACAAGACTGTTTCTCTCCACTGAGCAGGGCCGCATTAAGACCTCACTGGGCCCCGGGGCTATGACTTACTGCAGGGCCTCCCATCACAATAATGATATACACTCTTAAAAATAAAGGTGCTTCAAAAGGTTCTTCAAGCGATGCCATAGAAGAACCATTTTTGGATCCACAAAGAACCATTCTTTTTATAATCTGAAGAACCTTATTCGCCACAAAGAACCTTTTGTGAAACACAAATTGTTCTTCAGAGGTTAAAGGTTCTTTACGGAACCATTTAGACAAAAAGGTTCTTCTATGGCATCGTGAAGCACCTTTATTTTTAAGTGTATATAGCTTTATATAGGATTTTTTTTAATCCTATCAACATTTTTGATGCACTAAAATTTCATAATTCTTGTTACCAATTTCTATATCACAAAAAATAATACTAGCCTAAGTAAAACCAAGCTTACTGAAGACAAGTAAACAGTCACGAATGACAAGAGAACAAAGATACATAACAAATAGACCTACTTGAAAAACTTAAAGCACTGAATAAAAACATATTGTATAAAGTAAATGTATAAATAGACTGAATAGTCTTCACTATATAAATTCAATATACATTAAATTTTATTTTACAAAAGTGATTCAGTCAAGGACAGGGAGTGATTTTCTTACATTACCACTTACTTATTGACACAAATGGCAACAGCAGCTATATTAGGCTACTTTCGAGGAATAGTTCACCCAAAAATGAAAATTCTGTTGTTTTTCTTAACCTGTATGAGTTTCCTTCTGCTGTTGAACGCACTATTGAAAATACACTTTTGGCGTCAATGGGGACCAGAAACCTTCTGGTTATGAACATTCTTCAAAATATCTTCTTTGATGTTGAGGTGAACAATGAAATTCATACAGGTTCAAAACAACTTGAGGCTGAGTAAATGATGAGATTATTTTCCATTTTTGGGTGAACTATCCCTTTAAAATCTCATCATACAGTGCCAGGAACTCATATACTGGTGTGTGTGTGTGTGTGTGTGTGTGTGTGTGTGTGTATATATATATATATATATATATATATATAATCAATCAAGAATAAACTCCTTGTTTGGAAAGAACTTATGAATATTTCAAACCCATAAAGCAGTTTTTATATCAAAATTAAATTTGTGTTATATATAATATAAAAGCCCGACACCATAGAGCCCCCCCACATAACAAATCCCAATTTAACCCCTGTTCATAAGGATTCAGATTCAGTTAATAAATTAAATAATTAAATCTCTCTGCAAACACAAATTTAATTTTGATATAAAAACTGCTTTATGGGTTTGAAATATTCATAAGTTCTTTCCAAACAAGGAGTTTATTCTTGATTGATTTTATATATATATATATATATATATATATACACACACACACACACACACACACGAGTTATGACACACACACACACACACACACACACACAGTTATTTTTCTGTAACTTATTATTTCAAAAAGTGAAACTTTCATATATTCTAGATTCATTACATGTAAAGTAAAACATTTCAAAAGTTTTTTTGTTTTAATTTTGATGATTATGTAAATGTATGTACATATGTATGTATGTATGTATGTATGTATATAATGTAAATGTATGATGAATGTAAATATAAATGTAAATGCTTAGAGCTTACAGCTCTTGAAAGTCAAAAATCCAGTATCTCAAAATATTAGAATATTTAAATTTGGGTTTCATTAAATGACCATCCCTACAGTATAAATTCCAGGTATCTCTTTGAAACCACAATAATGGGGAAGACTGCTGACTTGGCAATGGTCCAGAAGACAATCACTGACAGCCTCCACAAAGAGGGTAAGTCACAGAAGGTCATTACTGAAAGGGGTGGATGTTCACAGAGTGCTGTATCAAAGCATATTAAATGCAAAGTTGATTGGAAGGAAGAAATTGGGTAGAAAAAGGTGCACAAGCAACAGAGATGACCTCCAGCTTGAGAATACTGTCAAGCAAAGCCGATTCAAACACTTGGGAGAGCTTCACAAGGAGTGGACTGAAGCTGAAGTCAGTGAATCAAGAGTCACCACACTCACCCAGCCACTTCTGAAACAGAAACAACATCAGAAGCATCTTACCTGGGCTAAGGAGAAAAAGAACTGGACTGCTGCTTAGTGGTCCAAAGTCCTCTTTTTAGATCAAAGTAAATTTTGCATTTCATTTGGAAATCAAGGTCGGGAGTCTGGAGGAAGACTGGAGAGGCACAGAATCCAAGCTGCTTGAAGTCCAGTGTGAAGTTTCTTAACTCAGTGATGATTTGGGGTGCCGTGACGTCTGCTGGTGTTGGTCCATTGTGTTTTATCAAGTCCAAAGTCAATGCAGCCATCTACCAGGAGATTTTGGAGCACTTTATGCTTCCATCTGCTGACAAGCTTTATGGAGATGCTGATTTCCTTTTCCAGCAGCACTTTAGCACCTGCCCACAGTGACAAAACCACTTCCAAGTGGTTTGCTGACCATGATATTACTGTGCTTGATTGGTCAGCCAACATGCCTGACCTGAACCCCATATGGAATCTATGGGATATTTTCAGGAGAAAGATGAGAAACAGTCGATCCAACAATACAGACGAGCTGAAGACTCAATAGTGCCTCAGCAGTGCCACTGGCTGATCACTTCCATGCCACTCCTCACTGATGCTGGAGTTTTTGTGCTAAAGGAGCCCAGAGCAAGCATTGAGTGCATAAATGAACATACTTTAAAGAACTTGAACTTTTCTGTTTTGTAAATCCTTTTTTTTGATTGATCTTAGGAAATATTCTAATATTTTGAGATACTGGATTTTTGACTTTCAAGAGCTGTAAGCTCTAATCATCAAAATAAAAAAAAATTAAAAACTTTTGAAATGTTTTACATGTAATGAATCTAGAATATATGAAAGTTTCAGTTTTTGACAAACTTTTTCACGATATTCAAATTTTTTGAGATGCACCTCTATATATATATATATATATATATATATATATATATATATATATATATATATATATATATTAGTGCTGTCAAAATTAGCGCGTTAACCCAGGCGATTAATTTTTTTTAAGTTTAACGCGTTAATATTATTTAACACCGTTAACGCAGGGGCGGGGCTAGTGTTGGCCACCCCACTCAGAACTGCTGCCTCTGTCTCTTTTTCTTGCTAAGAAGTGAATTTATTTAGTCACAGAAAGTCTTTATGAGCACATCAAACAGGAGACGTTTCAGACGCACGCTCCACTTCACCTCAGCGCCAGGCACAAGTCAAACGAGCATGGAAAGGGTACTGTACTCTGCGCGCGCTCTTCAGCTGCACGCACAAAGGCGCCGGCGCGCGCTGTAGACTTTAACATTTCATATCAAAGCGCGAAAGAAATGATGTGCATGCAATGTCGTGGTCAGTTAAGCCATGAATGCGATTAAAGCTGCCTTAAATGTGCATGCATGTATGCTATATATTAGTCACATTTAAGAACATGTCTCTGAAAGGGTTTTCAAAACTGTCCTGGAGCAGCCCAGCACCGTCTCCTCATATAACACCCTTGATTCAACTCGTCAGCTTATTAGTAGAGACTTTAAGACCTGAAGTGAGTCAGAAAAGGGATAGGGAAAGAGAGTTGAGAGAAAACACTATGCCTGAGATCCACGTCATGGCAGTTCTTAAAGAAACAGCGCCCAAAATAACCTATTAACCCAGCTGCTGTGATGTCTGTTCATCAAAGAAAAAAAAAAAAAAGAGGAAATCAATAACTTTTATAGCTTTAACGATTCATCTATATTTAATTTAGAAATTAGTGTTTGATAATTTCTGTATATGTCCTACTTGCTGAAGGGCACAGGTAGCTAAATATGACATTTGTTATAATGGGTTTAGGCCTATGTGAAGATTGTTTAAAGTTCACTTAAATTAGAAGTTATTTTATTAAAGTCTAATAAATATTAAAGCCCATGCATAAACATCTGATGAATCAGCCATTTGAATGAACAACTCAATGACTCGCTCATTAAACGCTCACTACTGGCATTTTAATTTTCTTTAAAAGTATCATTTCCACCATCATTTCTTGTTTGTATGTTCAAAAATATTATTCAATGGAGTTGTATTTTTTTTCAGTGTAAATTATTTAATTTGAAAATGTATAGATAACAATAAATCACATGATTATAATTGAATTTATAGATTAAATGTAAGTATTTGAAATAAAAAATGAAGTATTAATGAGGTTAGGGGGAAAATGCCCTCTATAAAGTAAAAAAATGCCCTTGGATTAAACATAATATATATAAGTTAAAAGAAATGCCCTTGGATTAAATATTATATATATACACACACACACACACACACACACACACATATACATATATATATATATATATTAGTACTGTCAATCGATTTAAAAAAAAAAAACTAATTAATCACGTTTTTTCTGAAATCAATCACGATTAATCCCACCTACATTAAACTTTTTAAATATACTTTTATATTGCAACAGTAACATAACTATTTTATTGCTCTCCCAACCCTGGTTCGAAGCATGATCAGTCCTCCCCCGCACAGCCGCACTTCCACATACATCAGTTACCTGATAGTGGTAATTTATTATTGAACATCTATCACAATGTCAAAGGAAGAAAAAATAAATAAATAAAAAAGAGAAGAAGCAGAAAAATGGGACAAAGACAGAGGTAATGTGATGTAATGAGTGATGATCAACTAGGTGATGTAAAAGTTTGTGAATAAACTTTGTTGGCCTAATCTAGAAAGCCTAGTCTAAAAGTTAAAAAAAAAATTTGTGTCACTTGATAACACATTTTAATAATATTTTTACGCTATAGTTGTGTAGTATTTGGGTATTTATGGTATTTTTAATTTGAATTGGCTAATTTAGTAATGTATGTATTCAACTGGGCATATTAAAAATAGCAACATTTTATGTAAAATTTAAATATGTACGTTTCTAAGTTTAATTCGTGGTGATAACGTTTCACTGGAAACAATTTAAAATAAGGTTCATTTTCCAAAACTAACTTTAACAAAAATAATAAATACTGTTACAAATGTATTGTTCATTGTTAATTCAAGTTAGTTAATACATTCACTAATGTTAACAAATACCTTATTGTAAGTTTTACCGTTTCACTATCATCAGCTTTTTTTAATAAGAAAATGTAACACCCAATAGTCACATACACTCCTCCATTTCTCTCTTCAGATGCACTTTGAAATATCTAGCTATGCAGTTTCTGTGAGAATGTTTGAACACAATGATTATTGGCTGTGAGGCAAGGGGCACCAGGTAAAATCTTGCTTAGGGCAGCAAATTGGCCAGGGCCGGCCCTGAATAAAATGGTTTGTATTTGATCTGACTGATTTCAATGTTAATGTTCTTTTATATTAATTTTGAAATTTGTTTAAAATACAGTTTTGCAGTATAAAGGAATATGGTTCATTGATTATTACCTTTTCAATTTCTTTAATTGGCAAAAAATTTACAATATATTCAGGAGTTGTTACTCCTCATCTTCCCTTATTAAGAGTCAACAGTTTAGTTAATAAATACAAGATACAATACCCAGTTTATTAGAAACTCAAACTCTAGGAGTACAGCCATAAGAAATATAAAAAAGTATATGTTATATTCTATTAGTGTTATGATTTTAGCAAAGTTTTAGAAGGGAATCTGGTGTAAAATGTGCCAACCCATAGGAAAAAATATATTGCTCAGTGGTTGCTTTTCCTAAGTGCAGAAGACTTAGATGAGATTCTCATATATCTCTCATTTTTGTATCAACAGCATTTCAGATGGTTCTCCTAAAATTCCTTAGGAGAAATAGTGGTAGACACAAATGAGACATGAGAAACATTTGAAAAAAAAAAAAAGTCAAAAATGAGAATGTGGTGCAAACAAACATAGAATATCTCTTTATTGTCTTGCTGCAATCTCTATCAAGACTCCATTATATAAATATTTTATTGCTCAGTGGTTGCTCTTTCTAATCTCAGGAAACTTAGTTGTGATTCTCATGTATTTCTCATTTTAGTCTCAAGTGTCTCAGATGTCTCTCCTAAAAATCCTTAGGAGAAATAAAAGTAGACACAGTTGAGACATGAGAAAGTTCTGAAAGAAAGGAATCCAAAATAACAATGGGAGAAAAATGTGTGAGAAACATGTGAGATGTCTTTATTGTCTTGCTGTAATCTCTTGCAAAACTCCATTATAAAAATGTTTTACTGCTCAAAGGTTGATTTTTTATTATTGCAATGGGTTTTTTCACCTTTAATGGTCAGGACAGTAGGAGTAGTGACAGGAACCGATTGAACAGGTGAGAATTGAACAGGAAAGTACCTTTAGCTGGGATTCGAACTCATGCTATCTGAGGGGCGGGTGTGTCTTAATGTCGATGTCTTGTCCACAAGGCTATGGTTCTGACAGAGGTTACGTTACGCTCAGGATACTAAGAGTTGATTCTCTTCTATATCTCATTGAGATATCAGCTTTGTCTTAAGATGTCCAGCATTGTATATACAGTACACCACATTTTCCAAACACACTAGAAAGGACTTAAAAGTGCAAGCTGTTTAGTATAAGAGCAATACCTTTTTTTAACAAATGTAACACTAGTGTACCAGTTTTTTTTGTTTTGTTTTGTTTTTGTTTTGTTTTTTGCATTGTTTAGTAGCATTACAATTTTGCATTTGTATTTTTGCATGTATGTTAACATAGGTTATGGTTTCCTCTGTTAAATCATTGTGCAATAAAACACTGCCTACATAAAACAACTTAAAATATGACAATGCATGTATTGTCTTTGATTGAAAAGGTGTGGATAAATGACATTGAAGCTAACCAGAGGGAAGAAAAATAAAATAAAAAAAGAGATCTCTTTAACATTTCAAGTATTTCTCCTAGATAGAAACCATACTTTAAGATTTTTGCTTGAGTTGTCCTGCTTCTCAAACTTGTCTCCTGAGACAAAAACTCAGTCACACAATGGTCTCCTTTAAAGCTTTAGAAGAGATCTCCACAAATTTACAGGCTGTGCTCAGATTTTTCTCCTAATCTAAAGACTCTAGTTGTCTCACATTTGTCTCCTCCGATGTTTCAAACAAGATCTCAACAACATCACACACTGTCCTCAGGTTTTTCTCCTACACTAAAGACTCGGGAACTCTCACATTTGTCTCCTCTAAATTTCTGAAGTGATCTCAACAACTTTACAAAGTGTTCACCAAGTCAAATGCCTCAATATGAGCTCAAACATTTCTACCACATGATATATATTAACAAACAAATTGGTCAGTTAATAATCAAGACTGAATCATAAGCCATTTATGTGCCTTTCAGCAAAGAAAGCTCCAGGGTTACATTTTGGATTAAGGCATCCGGTACATTACTATTTCCAACAACAAGTTATGTGCCTAAATACATAAACACTGTCCCATTAAAAAGTAATGTTATCCTTATTTCTGCATAATTTCTCTATCAATATAGCCTTTAATTCTGAATTCACTCAGATCATGAGCTTAAACACAGTATGCAAAAGATGAGAGCAGTTCTAGTTCAATCGCTCAGACTCTGAGTTTCAGCAGAACTATAGCAGTCATTATCACAGAGATCAGGGAAAGAACAATTCACACACAACTCAGGTGTTCATTAGCATGAGCAATGACACCAATTAAAGAAATGAGGCAGAAGCATCAAGAGTATCACAGACAAAAGATGACAGTCTCACTTTACATTTGTATTCACACCTAAAGCAAAAGAAATTAATTTAGAATTTTACATTTATCCTTCTGCTGAATTTTTTAGGCTACAATTTAATTTTGACCAATAAAATTGTCTTTTGCAGTAATGATATTGAAATTACAATAATAAATAATAAATATCCAATCATAAATTTGGCAAGGAGGATTTTGAGTGCATTAACAAATGTGTTGATGTGGCTGTGTTAGAAAGTAAATATTTATTATTTGGAAGTATTTTGGAAAATAAATAGTGATTATGTAAATGGTATTAATTCTTCCAATATTCCTTATACATAAAGGCAAATTTACACATAAACTTTATTTATACATAAACTCAATCAACTGGAGATATATTAGTTCATTAATATTTATGAAAAATAGGAATGAAAGTTGAGATTATTTTAACGTTTATTAAATGTATTGATATTTTATATTATTTTAATTTAAATGAATGCACAATGACTTATGTAAAAGTGTCAGAGTCATTAAATTTCTGAATTTTATTCTGTACCTTCAAATGATGTTTGTCATTCTTTAGCCAAGTCACTCTGTGTAAATTAGTTTCTTCATACCCAGTGCCAGTCTCACCATCATAGTAATGCTCAACAACATAAGAAACAAGTTAGCTGACTGTCAAGAAGAACAGCAAGGTTCTGTACACACTTTCCAGAGTACAGACATTAAACTCCAAATTATCAGATAAGCCAAAATCTATAACCTCAGAATTTGAATCATTTAAAGTTATAAAGTTACTTGTCAACCAGAGCTTTACCTCATCAAGACATCCAAATAAAGATTGTGTAGCAGAAGGGTCATTTCTTTTTATAGGAAGATAGCTCTGGGTATCATCCCCATAGAGATGGAAAGATACACCATGCCTTCTCAGAGTCAAACCCAAAGGCAGCATGTAGAGAGAAAAAAGCAAAGGTGCCAAAATAAAGCCCTGGGGAATTCCAGATTCAAGATGAGCAGAAGAAGAGGTAAAATTGCCAATCGTGACAACTCAGTGCTATGAATAGACTTAAAACCTGACAGAAAATTTTCAGAAAAAAGAAAATACAAATAAAAAATTGTGTTTAGCCCAACACAACTGTTTCTAGTACATTTAAAGGAAGGAGATTAAAGGAACTAGAGAAATAGGCCGATAATTATTTAAAACAGATGTCTAAGAAATAATTACTGCAAAGACAATTATTCTGGTCAAAATTAAACCGTAGCCTTAGAAAATCATCAGAAAGATAAATGCCATTTCAATTTTAAAATGAATATATTTTGCTTTAGGAGTGTGTGAATACAAATGTGAAATCACTGTAAGTGTCACCTTTTGTCTTTATTGGCTCATTTCTTTAATTGGTATCTTTGTTCCTGCTAATCAATACCTGAGTTAAATGTGAATGCAGTGGCTGAAGGTGAGACTTTCCTTGATCTCTGTGATAATGAGTGTTATAGTTATGCTGATTAGATTAGAGCTACTGAAAATCTGGGCAAATTCATGTAACTGCTTACATCCTTTGCATACTTTCTGATGACGGCCTCCTGAAATCTGTATAAACTACAGTGATTCACTGCTTTAGTCATTCTTGATGACTGCAGCACCACACAGTACCATCTCAGTCAAGAACCTGCTGAAGATTCACTCAGTCTCCTGATCTTCACTTCTTCAGTTTCCTACAGGCATAACTGGATATTGCAGGTATTTTGTTTTTAAAACTTTTAACTTCATTAAAACAGGGTTTCCGCGGGGTCTTAAAAAGTCTTAAATTTAGTTGTATCAAATTTAAGGCCTTAAAAAGTCTTAAATCGTACAAGAAAGTCTTAATTATGATTTCAAGAGGTCTTAAATTTGGAGACGGAAAGACAAGAATTGCCATATGGCTGAATGTGACGATTAAACTTCAAAAGGCTATGATTTGATTAAATAAACATGAGCGCTGCAAGTTCAAAGTCCGGTGCTGCGCTGCTTTGTGTTCTGTCTTTACCGGGAAAAATTTCAGCCAAACGCGACACCTGCTGACAGAGAATCAATCAGTTAACATAGCTTAAACTAGAGTGCGTGCGATTCAGTCTATTAAAATACATTTAGACTGATCACATAATTTAAGATATGGGGGCAGAAAATGTATAGCCTATATTTATATAATTTCATATAGTTAATATCACACAAAGAGTGCCATTTTTTTCTCCAAAAATCAGCATGATTACAAATGTGATATTGATTTTATGCAACAGTTCAATAAACAAGAAGTTAATTTTAAGAGACTTTACGTTTTAGACACCATATTGGCTGTTTTTGCTCTATTTCTACAACAAAAATAATTCCAAACACAGCCACAGCACTGTTTTGCGTCTCTGAGCAACATGACGGTGTTTCGTTCCTGAATGAATCAAACATTTAAATGATTCGGTTCAATCGCAATGACTCACTTATTAACGCTGACTTACTGCCACCTATTGGCCGTTTTAATTTCACATTTAAAGTATATTCATATTTTAAAAATAATTTCAAACATCAGTTTTCAACGTTTTATGTTTCAAATATCAAAACATCATTTATGCATTTGTAACTGTGCAGGTTAGCATTCTATGTCCCTCTGAGCTGCATTAAAGAGTGTGTAAATACATCTAAATGCCACTTCAGATGCACTGCAAAGATACATTTTGTTGATACTGATTTGATTTGCTTGGTAACAGCCCAAATGCAAGAATTTAACTTAAAAGATTCTGCACACTTTTAGAAAAAATGACTTAAAGGTAAAAATGCCCATAAAACTTGTTGGAAAATACTCATTTCTATCACTGCTGGGAACTGACCACACAGAATATGAAGAATATCAAAAAAATTCAGGAGTCAGCTGTCCATGGTAATCTTTAAGATACCAGCACAATAACACACTCAGCAAAATATCGTCTAATTATCGTTATCGATAAAATCCCACAAAATATAGAGATATCATTTTTTGACAATTTCACACACCCCTAATTCATGTTATTTAATTTATATAATAATTTGATAATAATTGTTGAAATCAATATTATTAATACTTTTGACTTATCCATTTTCTTAAAAATGGTGTAAAGGCTGAAATGTAAAGTTTATCATTTTACAAAACTTTTTGTTTTTGTGAAAACTTGTATCTGAATTGTAAATTATGCTTTTTACAGTCATTTTACAGTTTAATATGGTACTATAGACATTGCGCTACCCCGCTCATATGGTATTAATTTTATTTGTGCAGGTCTTAAAAAAAAGTCTTAAAAAGTCTTAAATTTGAGCTTAAAAATCCTGCATAAACCCTGTAAAATCATATAACACTAATATATATATATATATATATATATATATATATAGAGTTTGAGTTTCTAATAAACTGTTTATTGTGACTTGTATTTATTAACTGAACTGTTCACGCTTAATAAGGGAAGATGAGGAGTAACAACTGAATATGTCGGCATGCTTTTTGCCAATTAAAGAAACTGAAAAGGTCATAATCAATGAACCATATTCCAAATTTTAAACAAAATTGCTAGTATAAAAGAACATTACCTCTGAAATCAATAAGTTCAAACACAGACCACCTTTCCATCCAGTCCTTATTTGGTTATTTTCAGTGAGTATCTGTTATTCACAGATGGCTCATATGGGGAGGAAAAATATGATTATAAATCAATTTCTAATAATTGAAATCTAGCAGCTTAATATGTAACGTATATTTATAATCACATTTTAGCACAGATTATACTGCCACATTTACAATAATTATTTTAACCATTTTAATCAAAAATTTTCATTCAGACAGTCAAAATCAGCTGTTTTAAACTTACAATCAATGTAATTCTTTACAGTCATGGACCTGTAATGAAATCCACTTTAACTAAATAAAGCTGAAATTTGATTTATTGCCTTTATGTTCAGGGGAGAAAGTTAAATCTCTCTGCAAACACAAATTTTATTTTTTTATCTACAATTTTTTTTAATGAATTTGTCATATTCATAAGTTCTTCACTATCCTGTAATTTTAAGACCAAAATACTGGAATTTATCCTTGATTGAAAATATTACAGATGCTCTGTAATTTATCATGAATTGAACACATCCTGATGGAGAAATTGAGCTTTATGAAATTTCAAGTCAACTGCATCAATTGATTTGCAAGACGATTCACAGTTTCAAAGCACTCAAATCACCACACGCTGATGAGATCTGCTGCTCAAAACAGTGAAAATGCAACAAGAACAACAAACACAAACATGCGTAAACGACATCTTTAACAAACCAACTGCAAATGTTTTCATGAAAGTGGAATCTATTAAATATAACATACAACACAGAAAATGCTGAATTTTAATTTCAATACAAATATGAAACTTGTATATCACTTGTGTTCTGAGTGCTAGTTTTTGTCTTATCAAGCCATTTCAGGCCATCACCAATCACTCTGAATCCCTTATCAGTGCAATAACTACTGAACTAGGGATCTGATTAAGACACACCCAGAAATTTAGTTTGGATTTATTTTTCTTTCTGTTAATTATTCTGATCTTAAACAGGACAAAGTGTCTCAACAGACAGAAAAACTCCTGCTGAAGTGACTGAGATCCACGTGACACACTATTATAAAGATCGGATTTGTTAAAGAGGAGAGTGAAGACATGAAGATTGAAGAAGCATTCAGAGTCAAGCATGAAGATACTGAGGAACAAACAGGTTGGTTTTCATTCTCAAAGCTGAACTCACTCATTTGATCCTTATTAAAAATGTCCAGCTCAACAGAAATGAATGATATTGTTGAAGAATGTCCTAATTAAAGTGGTTTTATTTAACAAGGAGCGGGTCATCTCATGTGGGCAGTAGGCTTTTTGGTGTGCCATATATTGTCCTATAAATAATTGCAATAAACAATATTATTATTGTTCTTAGACTATTTTATGCCATTGATTACATCTTTACAATACAATAGCAAATATTGTATTTACAGTATTTACATTTAAATACAACACAGTTTCAATTGTTAAAACATTTAGGCTTGTACAAACATGGTATGTTTGTCTGAATGTACAAACTAATTACCATGCATGTACGACTGTTAAGTGCAGCTTTTTCTTATTTGTTACCACGTACATACACTTCAGGTAAGTACCTTGTGTTACCACTCAGTTGCCTGTAGATACAAGATATTTACCATGTATGTACCAGGGAAGTACTCGTACTGTAAAATAAAGTGCTACCATAGAGTCTATAGCTATAAATAGCATATTGGTAAGAAAATACTGCTATTTTCACTTAGTGTTAACAGAATCTATTGCTATTTGCACTTAGTGTAAATAGCCTCTATAACTATGTAAACTTAGTGCAAATAGCCACTGTCCTAGTTTTATTAGTAACAGAGTAGCAAAGACAAAATAATTTCATAGAAATAACAACTGCAACAGACTTTACACATTTGCATGAGAATATATGCTTCTAGGTGTTATATCTAAGCTACTGAGCCACTATCTGGAACCTCAATGAAACAGATTTAAAAACATGTGAGCAGAAACACAGAAAGAACTGCTTTCTGTGAAAGAGCTAGAAGAAATAACTTCTAACGTACCACACTTCAAATGTGAGAGACATAACATGCAATATGGATGCAGACAAACTCACGAAGACAGTCATTTAAAAATGCTGCGCCACCATTTTTTATAACTAAGAGTAACAAAGACAAAATCATTTTATAGAAAAAAACACCAAAACATTTGATATTCAGATTTTCAAACATACAGTATGTAAATAAATGTTAAAATGTTGTTGAATGTTATATGTTAAATGTTATGTTTATAATGTGCATAGTTGGTCAGTAAATTGAAGGGCTATGTACACCCTTATCTAATAATTCTGTCACACAAAACTTTAAACCTTGTTTAAAAAATTTACCAGGTTTACATTGAACCCTAACTGACTAACTGAACAACTGAACAAAAACAGTGGAGGTCTGACAAAAACAGGTCGAGAGGTGTTTATTACAAAAAAAAATTGAAAATGAAAGCACACCGAGCTGGCAGAGTGCGAGTGTCGTGGCGGGATGCCCGGGATGCGGATCTGTCACTCATGGTGCACCTGGACAAACAGAATAAGTGAGGATGTTTAACATTTAACAGCAGCAGTCACAGTGATGATGAGGCGAGCACCGGTGATCACAGCCATGCCTCTCGTTTCTCGTGCCCGCTCTGTGTGTCTGCTGGGCAGATAGTCACTACACGAATCATGTCATTTTGTTTTTTTCCTGATCTTGGTTCTTTTGTTGTTAAAGGGGTCATCGGATGCTCATTTTCCACAAGTTGATATGATTCTCTAGGGTCTCAATGAAAAGTCTGTAACATGGTTTGGTTAAAATTTCTCAGTGGTAGTGTAAAACAACACCCTTTTTACCCTGTCAAAAACAGCTCTTTTCAGAGCAAGCCGTTTTGTTGCATGTCGCTTTAAATGCAGATGAGCTCTGCTCACCCCGCCCCTCTCTTCCGAGCCGCTCTCTGAGAGACGGTAAACTTTAGCCGCATTCATCATGAAACTTGCTAACTAGCACATTATTAGGAAAGGCGATTTGCAAAGATTAATTTAAAAACCTTATACTCACTTCTTCTGGAGGTGAAGCTGGATCACGAATAATTTGCGCGAACATAAGCGCATTTAGGTAGATCGGGGCACATTCTCTTCAAAAACAAAAGTAACGTTAATCCACTGCGTCTTCAGCAGCTCAGATGTTGGGAGTAAATGATGACTACTATGTTTATTATTACATCCAACAACAAAACACCTCAATCGCTTAGGAGCCATTCTTGTCTACATCTGCTTCAGTGGTGAAACAGTGGCGGACTGATGACAGCTCACTCAGGGCGGGTCTAAGGTAAGACACCAGTCC
This sequence comes from Spinibarbus caldwelli, assembly GCA_039654775.1. Taxonomy (NCBI): domain Eukaryota; kingdom Metazoa; phylum Chordata; class Actinopteri; order Cypriniformes; family Cyprinidae; genus Spinibarbus; species Spinibarbus caldwelli. The sequence continues at coordinate 25,785,362 of CM077229.1, forward strand.
AGTCTGTGCTGAAATGCTACTATCAATCAACCATCGTGGGAGTGGCCTCGGTCTGTGTGATGTCACACTGACAGGCATCTGAGATCAGCTCGATTTGAGAAAGGGGAAATTATTTAACAAGATCAAAAAAAAAAAAAAAACACTGGGTGGATCTTTATCATTATAGGGTGGTTGTGTACACACACTGCCAACACACATTTCAGTTCAAACAACTTGTAAAAGTGCACATCGCATCCGATGACCCCTTTAGTTTTATGCTATTACTCCATTCATTTATACTAGCCTATATATCCAGCGCTCCCTGAACGCAGTCTCTGGCTTATTGCCAGTCAAGTGCAAGCACACTGCAGGGACCCGTCTAGATTAATAATGACTCTGATCTGACCATAAAGTCTTTCACAAACATATACGAAATTCAGTAGACACATGTAATGTCCCAATACCTACAAAAAGTCTTTTGAAGCAAAATCCAAAACCCAACAGGAAGTCAGTTATTTTGAATTTTCTATGAATAATTTGTGCAGTTTTTGCCATTTCAGGCATTGTATTTTAACAAACTATTCCTAGAGATTTAATCAGATCAACACCAGATTTGGTGTAATCCAAAGCCCTTGTGATGTTAAAAATCTGTGGTGGCCTGACAGATTTTGATGTTTCCCCAGACATGTCCTCTTTTTGGACCTAAAAAATGCGTCCAGCCGGGATTTCTAAATTGCCCAAAATGAGTTCGGCTTTTGCTTTTTACAGTTGCCATTCATTGTATGAATTTTTGCATTGCTTTGTCCTTTCTTTTTAGGTCCTGCCTTCTTGCATGCCATTATTGGTTGGTCATGTACACTAACACTGGTCAAACTGCATCTCAATCATCTTTAATTTTTATTTGTCTGTTTTCATCTTAGACCTGAATGTGCGGAAAGAGGAAAGCCAAGAACTGAATGAAATGGAAGAGAAAAATCAATATAAGAATCAACACCATTTTATAACTGGAGAAAAATCTGTTAGTTGGTTACAGACTGAAATAACTTCCTCAAGAAAAATGATCAAAAGACAGGAAGGAGTAGTTATCGCACCTGCCAACAGTGTGGAAAGTGTGTCAGGAAAACAGGTATTAAAATACACATGAGAGTTCACACAGGAGAGAAGCCTTATGCCTGCCAACAGTGCGGAAAGTGTTTCAGTCAAAAAGTAACTCTTAAAAGCCACATGAGAACTCACAGTGGAGAGAGACCTTACATATGCCCTCAGTGTGGAAAGAGTTTCACTCATCCTGGAAACCTTGGATCCCACATGAGTATTCACACTGGAGAGAAGCCTTACACATGCCAACAGTGTGGAAGAAGTTTCAATCGGAAAAGAAGTCTTAATTGCCACATGACAATTCACACTGGAGAGAGCCTTTTCACCTGCCAACAGTGTGGAGTAAGTTTCACTCAAAAAGGAACCTTTAACAGACACATGAGAGTTCATATTGCAGAGCAGCCTTACACCTGCTCTCAGTGTGGAAAGAGTTTTGATCAACATGAAAACCTTGAAGTTCATATGAAAACTCATAAAGAGAAACCCTACACATGCCCTCAGTGTGGAAAAAGTCTCAGTCAAAAACGACATTTTGAAAACCACATGAGAATTCACTCTGGAAAGCAACGCTACACATGCCCTCAGTGCGGAAACAGTTTCAATTATAAACAACACTTTGAAGACCACATGATAATTCACACAGGAGAGAAGCCTTTCACATGCCAACAATGTGGAAAATGTTTCAACCGGAAAGGAAGCCTTAACAGGCACATGAGAGTTCACACTGGAGAGAAGCCATTTACATGTGGTCACTGTGGAAATAGTTTCGGACATAAAGCAGACCTTAAGTACCACATGAGTTTTCACATGTGAAAGAACTGTTTTTATGTCATCAGTGTGAATTGTGGAATGTTTGACAGACAGGAAACATCTTAGGAATCATGCAATAACACCTGAGAGAAGCCTTTTTAACCCTTAAATGCATGACCGTTTCACCAATCATTATTACATATTCGGGTCGTTAGTGACCCCTTGTTTATGTCTAACACAGTTAAATCTCTCATAATATTTTTTAACAATTAAAAAAATTATAAAACAAAGCATATTTTGTTCTATTTTGATATTTTATTTGTTATCAAAAAGATGAAAAGCTATGTACAATGTTAAAAACAATAATTCAGACACTGTAATAATCAAAGAACTGTAATATTCACCATCAAATTTTTTCAGTGCCCATAACAATAAAAATCATTCAAATATGTGATATTTTTTTGTTATTAACAACATTTTCTCATGCACAGTTTTGACGGCTTAAAACAATATTAGGATTTATGTAACGAATACAACTTTCAGAAGTTGCACATGGAACAAAACTAATTGTGCATGGAATAAAACTATGAAATTGACATCAAAACCGATTTATTAAGCATCAATTCATCATTTCTAAATTAAGTATAACAGTATTTACAAAACAGTTAGTTAGGAGTTGTCAGTGGTTCATGAGATCATTTAGAAAGTGTTAGTTAATGATTAATAAACTATTTGAATGCACATTTATGCATCTTATTATTCAGACATATAGTAACAGGGTGTTAATAAATGCTTTATTAACACATATGCCTACTGTAATTCATGATTAATTCAGGTAGTTATAAAACATTTACTAGTTGTCAATTAACTATTTTTGTGAGCTCATCTAAAAGTGAGGACTATAAAGCTTTTACAAATTAGATTTAAAGGCTCAGTTATCTTCTAAACATAACACAGAGCAAGACAGAACATAGAAATATTTAAAAATGCTAAAGAAATTAAACTGTACAACTGTACATATAAATGGACATAAAACGATTTGATACAAAATAAAAAATTAACCTCTGCAAAAATGGAACTGTAAAAATGAACATATAAATGAATATAAAATGAATTAATATAAAATGAAAAATAAACTTCTGCAATGTCAAAGGAAAATTTTAATTCCTGCATACCTCCAACTGCAGTAAAATGAAACTAGGACTCTGCAATCTGATATAAAATACAATCTGATATAAATTTGTGTAAAGTGCAAACATTGTTGAATACAAATTTACCAGTGCCAACACTGGCACTACAACAAATGACGTTATTTATAAAACAATAATAATAATATAAAATACTTAAAAACTGTCAAAACTACCTCAGTACTAACTTTCAAACATTAGAGAACATCAGTGCAGATTATGGATAAATTTCAGTTCATTGTACAACTTTAATTTGATTTAGTAAGATTTAGTGTGAAAACTTCCCCAGATCCATCAGTTCACTTTCGTTTTAGGGGCAGCAGCTTACCAGAAGCCTTAAAGGCCAGTATCTTCTTTAGCTGGATCCTCCTGAATTGCAGAAGCACACTGTGGGGCAAATGTACTAAGTTTAACCTGACTGCTGTGGTTTTTAAGGAGTTCCTTATACTTGTCAGGTGCAGCAATGTACAGCTCTACAATTGAAGCATTGACCACTGGTGTGTTCTGGTCCACGCCAACATGCTTGAAAGCAGGTGACATGGTCCCTCCTCTACTGAAGTGCCAAAGAATTTTTTTTTGTATAAGGCCACCACCTGGACTCCCTAGGAAAGACAGGACTTTTCATTGGTCAAAATGCAGTTTCTGCCCTCCATCCACCTACAAACTGATGACAAAGGTTTGGCCTGTAACCGTCATAAAAATTCCTTAGGATCTCCAGACGCAGCAGCAGTGGGTGAAACAAAGAGAGATCACAGAGATCCATTCAAATCCATTCATAACTATGTTTTCAAACCGTAAAACTGAAGCAAACTACAACACACCCATCTCATACTTATTCAGAGAAATAAGTATTCTCAGTGACAGCGATGTGTAGTGCAACATCTTACACAAACTCAGCAGTTAATGAACAAATGAATGCATTCATGACAGTTCAATCTTTTCCCATCATGTTTGGACTTAATGTGTTCATAGCATTGCCAAATGTATTCTGGTTGTGGTTTGGAAAGTGAGAAATGCACCGGTAAAATTTTAGTGACACTTTTCTAACTTTGTGTTTGACCTATGCAAATAAATTCCACAGGAGGAAAAAAGGGTGGGCCACCATGTGTTCCCCCACTCTGGAACCAGCCAATCACAGCATGGAAATGCAAAAGTGCCAAATTGTAATCTCCTCCTCATCAGAAAGATATAAAGGTACCCATCCAAAAGACACTCCTTGTTCCGAGTCTCCGGCCTGCAAGGGTGAGACACTTACAAATACAAAAACTGAGTCTCTGGCACATCCAGAGTCTTTGTCCAGCGAGACAACACATGCAGCAGGTCCTGAGTCTCCATCCTAGAGAGACAAGTGGATTGAAGTTCTGAGTCTCTAGCCCAGAGAGGCAGAAGACATATAGACATTTGCAACAATGTTAAGCTCCGGTGAGCAAACCTTCACTTCAAGGTACTTTGGCTTGCGTGTTCCAGGCTACTGCACCTACTCCAGGGCCACATCTGCATGTTCCAGATTTTAGGACCCTTTGGTGCTCCAGGAGATCAGCGTCCTCCAGCGCTTCGTGTTCAAGGCTGTCGAAACGGATTCATGCTCCTTTGCATTGTTACCAGCACAACCAGTGGATGAAGTCACCGCCACTGGACTGCTCACTCAATCGCAGAAAACGTAAATATCACTTATCCAAACCACTTCCAGAGACCTTAGCATTGTTGTATATTATCAGTATTTGATTTTTTTCTAATTTACATTGGATATTATATATCTGATTACAGTTTATAGCAAATCTTTCATGTATTTGTTTGATGCATAATATGGTTCTTCACCTTATTTCTTTCAGAGTAGCAACAGTTTATCTTTCCATATCAGAATCAGAATCAGAAAGAGCTTTATTGCCAAGTATGCTTGTGCATACAAGGAATTTGTTTTTGTGTCATAAACTTCCAGTACACAGAGACAACAACAGCACACAGACAATAAAAATATAATGAGAATAAAAAATTACACGTAAATATAAATAGACAAAAATTTGAAAAAATAAATTGAGAGATAAATAAGTGGTATGTACAGTTGTGCTATAGATGAGAAAATGGAATAGAATAGAATGAAAAGCAGGGATGTGGTAAGATGGAGGTGGTAACAAATATTAGGTTATTGCACATTGTTATTGCATAATGGGGGGAACATTTAACTGTTCATTAAATAGATTGCCTGGGGGAAGAAACTGTTCTTGTGCCTGGCTGTCCTGGTATTCGGTGCTCTGTAGCGCCGACCAGATGACAAGAGTTCAAAGAGGGGATGGCTTGGATGTGAGGGATCCAGAGTGATTTTCTGAGCTCTTTTCCTCACTCTGGATGTATACAGTTCTTGAAGGGTGGGCAGGGGAGCACCAATAATCCTTTCGGCAGTCCGAATCGTTCTCTGTAATCTTCTGGTGTCTGATTTTGTAGCTGAGCCAAACCAGACACTTATTGATGTGCACAGAACAGACTCGATGACGGCTGAGTAGAACCGTTTCAGCAGCTCCTGTGGCAGGTTAAACTTCCTCAGCTGGTGAAGGAAGTACAACCTTTGTTGGGCCTTTTTTACAATGGAGTCAATGTGAGTGTCCCACTTCAGGTCCTGGGAGAGGATGGACCCTAGGAACTTGAATGTCTCCATTGCTGCCACAGTGCTGTTCATGATGGTGAGTGGGGAGAGAACAGGGGGGTTCCTCCTGAAGTCCACTATCATCTCTACAGTTTTGAGCGTGTTGAGCTCCAGGTTGTTTAGACTGCACCAGACAGCCAGCTGCTCAACCTCCTGTCTGTAAGCAGACTCATCACCATCCTGGATGAGGCCGATGAGTGTGGTGTCATCTGCAAACTTCAGGAGCTTGACAGAGGGGTCTCTAGAGGTGCAGTCGTTGGTGTAGAGGGAGAAGAGCAGTGGGGAGAGAACACATCCCTGAGGGGCGCCAGTGCTGATGATGTGGCTGTTTAACATGAATTTCCCCATTCTCACTAGCTGTTGCCTATCTGTCAGAAAGCTGGTGATCCATTGACAGATAGAGCTAGGAACAGAGAGATGGGTTAGTTTGGTCTGGAGGAGTGTTGGAATGATGGTGTTGAAGGCCGAGCTGAAGTCCACAAACAGGATCCTCACATAAGTCCCTGATTTCTCCAGGTGTTGCAGGAGGTAATGCAGTCCCATGTTGACTGCATCATCCACGGACCTGTTTGCTCGGTAAGCAAACTGCAGGGGGTCCAGTAGGGGTCCTGTGATGTCCTTCAGATAAGCCAGAACCAGTTTTTCAAACGACTTCATGACGACAGACGTTAGTGCCACAGGTCTGTAGTTGTTAAGTCCTGTTATCTTGGGGCTCTTTGGGACGGGGATGATGGTGGAGCGTTTGAAGCAGACAGGGACTTCACACAACTCCAGAGATCTATTGAAGATTTGTGAAAAGATGGAGGCCAGCTCGTCAGCACAGGTTTTCAGACAGGCTGGTGTCACACCGTCTGGGCCTGGTGCTTTTCTTCTTTTGTTCTTTCTGAAGATCTGGCACACATCATCTTCACTGATCTGCAGGGGAGGAGGGGGGTTGCTGGAGGTGTTAACGGTTGTGTAGAGAGATGGTCAGAATGGGTGTGGGGGGTTTCGAATCTACAGTAGAACTCATTCAGGTCTTCAGCAAGTTGTTGATTCGCCTCAGTGCTAGGGGATGGTGTTTTGTAGTTGGTGATGGCTTTCAGACCTTTCCACACTGAAGCTGGGTTATCCAAAGTGAACTGATCTTCTAACCTTTTTGCATAGGTCCTTTTAGCCACTTTAATCTCCTTGTTCAGTGTGTTCCTGGCCTGATTGTACAAGGCTCTATCACCATTTCTGTAGGCATCCTCTTTGGCTTGACGAAGATATCTGAGTTTTGCTGTAAACCATGGCTTGTCATTGTTGAATGTTAAATAAGTCCTGGTAGGAATGCATATATCCTCACAGTAACTGATATGTGAAGTTACAGTCTCTGTGAGCTCGTCCAGATCGGTGGCGGCAGTTTCAAAAACACTCCAATCAGTCGAATAGAAACAGGCTTGTAAAACCTGCTCTATTTCTTTGGCTCTATCTCTTTACAGTCTTTACTACAGGTTTAACAGATTTAAGTTTCTGCTTGTAGGTCGGTATGAGATGAACTAAACAGTGATCAGAGAGTCCTAAAGCTGCCCGTGGAACAGAGTGATATGCCTCCTTTATCGCTGTGTAACAGTGATCAAGTATATTACTGTCTCTGGTGGGACATGTGATGTGCTGTCTGTATTTTGGCAGTTCACGGGAGAGATTGGCTTTGTTAAAGTCCCCAAGAATGATTAAAACAGAGTCCGGGTGTTGTTGTTCTGTCTCTGTGATAAGATCAGCTAGTTTCTGTAAAGCTGAGCTCACGTGCGCTTGCGGTGGAATGTAAACACTCACCAGAATGAATGAGCAAAACTCCCGCGGCGAGTAGAAAGGCTTGCAGTTAATGAAGAGCGTTTCTAGATCAGAACAGCACATCTTCTTTAACACAGTTACATCTGTACACCACCTCTCATTGATGTAAAAGCATGTCCCGCCGCCGCGCGATTTCCCCGTTGATTCTGCCTCACGATCTGCTCTAAACAGCTGAAAGCTCGGAAGATGAAGCGCGCTGTCCGGAATGGCGTCGTTCAGCCAGGTTTCCGTGAAACACAGAGCAGCAGAGTTTGAAAAATCCCTGTTTGTCCGGGAGAGCAGAAGGAGTTCGTCCGTTTTGTTGGGTAGAGAGCGGAGATTCGCCAGATGGATGCTAGGCAACGCCGTTCTAAATCCGCGCTGTCTGAGCTTCACGAGCGCGCCGGCTCGCTTCCCCCGTCTGTGAGTCCTGAAGCGTTTGATCAGCGCCGCCGCTCCACCAACTATAACGTTCAGCAAAAACGTCCGAATACTCGAAAACCGGTAGAAGATTTTGTGGTGTGTTCTGCTGAATGTTCAGCAGTTCTTCCCTGGTAAAACTGATCGTGTTTGCAAAACAAAAAACAGGAAAAACTAACAAAAACACTAAAACAACTGGAGAGCTAAGCACAGTGGCTGCCATGTGCGGCGCCATCGCGATGATAATGGCGAATATAACGTAGCTCTAACATAGCAACACCCAACAAAATAACTTGCATTTTATGCATCTTATGCACTTTATTCCTTTTTCATTCATGGTATTCATTTAGTAGTTGTTGATTACTCGTCTATCTTTTGTTAATAAAATTTATTTTATTACACTTATGTCTTCTTTGTGATGATAATGCAGTAAAGGTTCTACAAGTTAGGTATCCCACCAATCTTTCTTATGTAATGTACTATATTAAAATGTGTGATATATATTAAAATGTTAAGTGGTCTCGGTTCCCCCAGCTTATAATTCTTCTGTCTGGATACAGCACTGTTCACATGCTACGTGGTATTGGTGCATCCCTACTCATATGTATGCATGTATGTGAAAAACAGTATGTCAACACAGCAGCATGTCCAAATTCACAATATTATGGTAATGAAGCGACACCAATGATGCTGGTAAGTCACGTGAAAGTAACAACATAGCTAATTTAGTAAGTCCACATTTTTATTCATATAGAACATAGTTTTTTAAATGGTTGTAAAGTTCAAATTCAAATATAGTACCTACTCACACAGCATGCGATTTCAGATGCACAGCAAGTCTTCACTTACCATAATATGGCTGCTATGGTTCCCTATCTGTTGGTCACTACAACATGTTGTGACGACATTAGGGGTTTACTTGGGAGCCTCAGTCCTTTCTGACTTAAGAGAAAACACTAATGAAATTTGGTTAGTGGATTTTGCATGCTGAGCCACTCCCCATGCATACGGGTATAAAGAGGCGACAGGTGCATCCACTCATCAGATTTTTGTTTTGGAGCTGAGATGGTGGATGATTTCTTCTCCACAAAGCCATTCTGCTCTGCCTGGAAAGAAACTGTTCCTGGTTGGCGTTACGGCGCAAACAGCAGTGTCCCTGTTTGATCAGCGATTCTTCTGGGCGCTTCAACTGAAAGAGCAGTTTCTAAAAGAGCAAATTGCGTCTTTTTAAACACGCCGCTCCATCCATGTCCTCTTGGTTGCAGTCACTACCTGTCTTCTGTTGACAGACACAATCGTTGTCTTCAGTGTCTGGGCATCCAACTCGCTGAAGCTGCGTTTGTGGATGACTCATGCATCTACTGTGGATGCATAAGCTTGGCTTTGCTGTGATATCACCTCCCTCCACAAGGGGAACGGAGCGGCACCCTCTGTCTCTAACCGTCCCAGTTTCTCTGTCTTGAGCACAGTAAGAGTGTAACAGTAAGAGCTTCTCCACCGGGCCCATACCCGTGGACTTAATGTGTTAATGTGTTTGAGTGTGTGTGTGAATGTTTGTGAGTGGGTCTCCATGTGTGTATTTGCAAGTGTGTAATAAGAGTGTTTTTCAGACACTTAGTGTGTGTTTGTGTGTGAGAAATACTTATAATTTAAGGTAAATTGAGAAACAATATTAGACGAATTTGGTAGAATTACAACTTTATTGAACACCTCTGGAAACAAGCATAATTGGCATAGAAATTACATAACTGGGTTAGACAAATTTGGTAGAATTACAACTTTATTGAACACTTCTGGAAACAAGCATAATTGGCATAGAACTTACGTAGCTGGGTTAGAAGAACAGTAAACATAATTGGCATCAAGCAACAAACCAGCTGGGCACAGAAAAACAAAGGTGCTGGGCATAGAACAACAAACATGATACAAAGTCAACAAGAAACATGATTGTAACTACTGAGGTAACTTGACTGTCATCAGCGGAAGACAGGTCCCCACGAAGGTTAGGGTTAGTGTGTGGGATGGGTGAACCTGTATGTGGAAAGTCCTTCCACTAGCCTGCAAACATAAAATGTACACACTAGCAATGACACAGGTAAATGCACATAAAGAGAAAAAAAGGAAAAACTTACCTAAGGAAGCCGCTGTCTCTTCTGTTTAAATGCTGCATAGGTCCTTGCTGGCCTACCATGTTCTTCACACATCTTTATGTATGCCTGGTATGCGTCGGCATGAGTCAAGTGAGAGTTGCTCTGGACCATATTGATTTCTTCGTTTGTCCACCTTGTCATGTTTGCTAGTACGGTTTTGGTGTTGACTCTCTCTATGACCTGTTTTATAGGTTCATCCTCCTCCTGCTCTGGGTCCGAGTGCTGGGGAGTGCTGGCGAGGAGCCGGAGTAGTAGCGGGTTTGTCCAGGATTGGCTGATTCTGGGGCACCTTGTAAGTAATAGAGTCATGCAGCCTGTGTACCTGGGGTGTCAGCAGCAGGATAAGTGGTGACAGGATGTGCAGCTGGGTTTGACAGACTGGCAATTCAGAGAGAAGTTTTGACAGTTCGCCGTTCTGTACCAGTCCAATGCAGCTCACAAAGGTTAATGTTGCAATCAATTTGTCTTTTGCCAGGTTTTTTTGGAACCTGCACGAGAGCTTCTCCAAGAACTGCTAGGCCGGCGTCCAGCATGACTTCCCACCGCTGCACCACAGCGGGTACGTCGATTGTCCCTTTAGAGCCACTCGCATGGAGCTTGGAGCTTGGAGGTGTGGCTTGTGCTGCCCAACTCATCCCGCTGGATCATTCGGACAGTTTGACTCAGCTACACGATTCAGTTTGCCAGGCAACGCCCCAGGTTCAGCAGCATTCTCAAGACTTCAGTGGCAGCTCAAGATGCCTATTCTGCGCAAGGAGATTGCTGTCCTACTGGCGAAGAATGTAATCGAGCCTGTTCCTCCAGCCATGTACGATGCAGGGGTTTTACAGCCCTTACTTCATCGTGCCCAAGAAAGTCGGTGGCCTTTGACCAATCCTGGATCAGTGAGTCTTGAATCGGTCCCTTCACAAGCTTCTGTTCAAGATGTTGATGCAGAAGCGCATCATCAGATGCATTCAGCCCCAGGATTGGTTTGCAGCGGTCAACATGAAGGACGCTTACCCAGCAGGCACAAAACAGACACACGACGTCATAAGACGTTGATATTTGGTTAAATTTCGGTTGCGACGTCGGGTGACCAAAATTTAACATAAATTCAACGTCTAATGTCAATGTTAAATTGATGTCCAATACCGACGTCAGCTGACCTTGAGATTTTGTTGTTTTTAGGTTGTGCAACCAAAATCCAACGTTAAGTCAACGTCAAATTGACGTCAAATATTGACGTCAACCCGATTTTCATTTTCAACCAAAATGCAACATCTGTCCGACGTTATGTCCGATGTCAACCTGACGTTACATAGACGTCTGGTGCCTGCTGGGTTACATTCATGTCTTGATTCTTCCTCGACACAGGCCGTTCCTACTGTTTGCGTTCAAGGGTCGGGCATGGCAGTTCAGGGTCCTTCCCTTCGGGCTGTCCCTGTTGCCCAGTGTCTTTATAAACAGGCTCTAGAAATCCTTGGCATAAGTCACCAAATGTCTACTGCATATCACCCTGAGTTTCAAGGGGCACTCGAAAGATTTCATCAAACCTTGAAAAACCTGCTGCGTCATTATTGTGTGGAAACTGGGAAAGATTGGGTCAAGGGTCTTCCTTTCCTGATGTTTGCGATAAGAGAGTCAGTGCAAGAATCCCTCGGCTTTAGCCCCTCTGAACTTGTGTTTGGCCATACAGTTCGTGGCCCTCTAAAGTTGCTTAGTGAACAATTGCTGGATCAAAGTTCTAAACCCGTTCCTGTTGATGTTTGTCACTTCTATCTGTGAAAGGTTGCACAAAGCCCAAAGTCTTGCCAAACTTCATCTTTCCACTGCTCAGACTAAGATGAAGGCTCATTTTGACAAGAGGTCAGTAAAAAGAGATTTTCGCCCTGGCGATCCTGTGTTGGTTCTACTTCCAACCTCCGGTTCTATTTCGCATGCAAAATTCTCTGGTCCATACCTGGTGGAAAGGAAGTTAAATGACACAAACTTTCTTGTTGCCACTCCTGACAGGAAATGTAAAAGCCGTGTTTGTCATCTGAACAGACTTAAGACCTATGTAGACAGGGCTCACTCTGAAGTGACTGCAGATCAGACTGAGTGCTCTTCACTGCCTGCCTCTATTGCCACTGTGGGTGTAGTGGCAAATTACTTCTTAGAGGAGGATTGCTTGATGAACAGTGATGTTCCAGTTTCCTCTATTCGACTGAGGAATTCTGCTATTCTGCAAAATCTTCCACATTTCCTTTCTCATTTGACTGATGAACAGTCTAAGGACTTAACCAAATTATTGTATGCCTTTCCTTAACTATTTAGTGATGTGCCAAGTAGAACTACTGTGTGTGTTCATGACATTGATGTTGGTGATGCTGCCCCCATAAAACAACATCCTTACAGAGTTAATTCACAGAAACGTGTGATCATGCAGAAAGAAGTTGAGTATATGCTGCATCATGGAATCGCTGTGCCCAGCCAGAGTCCTTGGAGCTCCCCCTGCTTGCTTGTTCCAAAGCCTGATAATACCTTTCGGTTTTGCACTGATTATCGGAAGGTCAACAACGTAACAAAACCTGACTCTTTCCCCCTTCCTAGAATGGAAGACTGTGTAGATAGAGATGGTTTAGCAAAATGCGTTACAAAATTAGATCTGCTAAAAGGCTGTTGGCAAGTGCCTCTCACACAACGTGCCTCTGCAGTTTCTGCGTTCATCACCCCTGATAGTTTCCTACAATATAGGGTCCTAGCTTTTGGGATGCGAAATGCGCCTGCAACGTTTCAGTGCATGATGCATCAGATACTGTCAGATGTGCCAAACAGTGGAGTGTATCTATCTGGATGATATTGTAGTGTATTCAGGTAACTGGACAGACCGCCTAAAGATCATTGAAAAGGTTTTCAAACGCCTGACCGCAGCTTCCTTGACACTAAACCTTGCCAAATGCGAATTTGCAAAAGGAGTTGTTACATACTTAGGCAAGCAGGTAGGCCAGGGAATGGTTAAACCTGTTGAGGCAAAAATTTCAACCATACTCGAATTTCCTGTGCCTTGTAACAAACGTGAACTGAGACGCTTCCTAGGTATGACTGGATATTAACAAAGTTTCTGTCCCAATTTTTCTGCCCTCGTCTCTCCACTTACAGATCTTCTTAGTACAAACCGAAGGTTTTTATGGACCAGTGATTGTCAGCTTGCATTTGAAGCTGCCAAAGATCTGCTCTGGCATGCACCTGTCCTGTCTGCTCCAAACTTCAAATTCCCTTTTCAGACTGCAAGCGCTGTAGGAGCTGGAGCGGTCCTACTACAGGAGGATGAGTACCATATTGAACATCCTGTTTCCTACTTTTCTAAGAAGTTCTTAAAAGTACAACAGAACTATAGTGTGATTGAAAAGGAGGCTCTGACGTTATTGCTTGCTCTTCAGCATTTTGATATATATTTAGGGAGTAGCTCCAATCCTATCATTGTGTACACTGACCATAATCCTTTAGTGTTCCTTTCCCGAATGTCAGGTTCCAACCAGCAATTATTATGGTGGTCTCTTGCTGTCCAAGGATATAATCTGGACATTCGTCACAAGAAGGGTGCTGAAAATGTTATGGCGGATGCTCTCTCAAGGGTATAAAATTGTTCCCTCGTTGTCCTTATATCCTCTTTCCAAGTGTAACTGGTAAGAGTGAAAATGTTGACTACAAACCTTGGTTTGTATTCTTAGTGGTGGGGTTGTTACATCCTTAGAATGTATTTGTAATAGTAATATTCATTGTTGAGGTGTGTTGTCCCGCCCCTTTGGGTGTGGTTATGTATCCCCTGTGTGTGCTCTCTCTATCTCTCCCTATCTCACTCTCTGCTTGCTTGGCAGTTGCAAATTGCCCACAGCTGGTGCTCATCAGAGAGTGTGCTGCAGACGGTGCTGCTACAGAAGAGCAGAGTGAACACTGCTTGGATAGGTTCACTTCTCCCCTGCTGCAGACTTGTGTTGGGTGTTTCTTTTAAAAGATATCTGTGGTTCTGGTGCAAATTTGAATAGTTATCTGTTGAATGATAACTTCTGAGAGTAAGTTGTATTCCTGTTGATTATCAGTGTGTGCATAAACTGTAGTGTATGTAAATTTACTTTAACTTACTTTCCTTGTTAAGGTATTAAAAGGTATTGTAACTTAACTTGTTTATTTGATTTATGGTTAGATTGGAAGCTGTAGGGAGAGGGTACCATTTTATTTTGTACTCATGTTTATCCCTGTTTTTGGTTAGTGAGGGAGTTGAGGAAAGCTTTTATCGTTGATTTCTTTTACCTGGATAGGTTATTTTAGTACTCCTCCTGTCAGTTAGCTGCTGTTTTGTTTGTTATTTTGGCCAGGCCCTCTCCTGAAGACATTTAATGCTTCCATGATTCTTGCTTTTCTAAATAAATGGTGTAAGTTTGCCTATTCAAGTGGTTGTTGCATTTCTGGGGCAGAGGACTGGAGTGATTCCTTCATGTTTTATTTCTTCCTTAAGTTTTAGTTAACCAGTTACTCCCACTCCCAACCCTAGACTGGGAAAGGGGAACGTAACTATCAACATTTTATAAAAATAACAGTATTTGCAGTAGTTAGATGCAATTTATACCTAGTGGAAATAGTGTCAGATACTTGCTCCTCAGTACTGGCGTAGGAAACACTGTACAACAGTATGCAATAATACTATTAATTGCAAATAAGTGTATTTTCAAATTTATCAAATGTATGTGACTTTTTTTTTTATTGAAAATAAATGTTGCGCTTTGCAACAATAGACCTACAACTTGTGTTGAGAAGCAGAAGCAGTCGCCCAGAAGTGAGCAGAGGAAAAAGGTACTCCTCTCAGAAAAGGTACAAATAAAGATCGTTTTAGATGTTTAATTACTATTTGGAGCATTGGGATCGCTAGAAGATGGCTTAATGAACTAATTTTTGTGAAAACCTCAAATTATTTCGCATTCCGACTCATTTTGCCAGCACGGGTCACATGTGTGACCCTGCACCACAAAACCAGTCATAAGTGTCAATTTTTCAAAATGGAGCTTTATACATCATCTGAAAGCTGAATAAATAAGATTTCCATTGGTGTATGGTTTGTTAGGATAGGACAATATTTGGCCGAGATACAACCATTTGAAAATCTGGAATCTGAGGGTGCAAAAAAAAAAAAAAAAAAAATCAAAATATTGAGAAAATCACCTTTAAAGTTGTCCAAATGAAGTTCTTAGCAATGCATATTACTAATCAAATTACGTTTTGATATATTTACATTAGGAAATTTACAAAATATCTTCATGGAACATGATCTTTACTTAATGTCCTAATGATTTTTGGCATAAAAGAAAAATCAATCATTTTGACCCATACAATGTATTTTTGGCTATTGCTACAAATATACCCCAGCGACTTAAGACTGGTTTTGTGGTCCAGGGTCACATATTATTGTATCAACTGGGAGTACTCTTGCTTTCATTTTGTCGTGCTTATATTTAAAATTGACTTTCTGATGGTTTTTACCCATGTTTTAATTTTTGTAACAAAAAATTATTTGTGATCAAACAATTGGCAGACCCCCTGGGGGTCACAGACACTGGGTTGAAGACCCATGCTATATACAGTAAAAAGTTTGGACACACGAATAGGAAGTGTGTCCAAACTTTTGACTGGTACTGAACTACAATCTAAATATTCGCCGATGTGTCAATTTTTTACTCCCTAATATCGGTATCGGCCCCAAAAACCTATATCGGTCGGGCTCTATTTTGTTCGTCAGGTGGGACTCAAGACTATGAACATTTTCTTGAATAGACCAGTCATGAAAATCTGAGGCAGATATTTGACATTTCCGTTGACTGGTTAATATAGGCATTGACACTGAATCATTATAGACACTGACTTTGCACATTGATATGACCGAGTTAAAATCACTCACTGACACTAGTTTTAAGGACTTTACATGGACTCCATCAATTTTTTTTTTTTTGTAAATACACAAACATTGGTTGATGAATGAAAAATGAATTATTGTATTTTGAGATTTTGAGTCAAATGTTTATATCTCCTATGTGTATTTACTGGATGTAATTATTATTATTAGGATTATAAAAATTCATAAATTTGTAAATTCATTCAAATTCTTGTCTTGAATCAAATAATCTTTATATGCTTCAAGAAATGCCTCAATATTTGTTAGGTATTCGGTGGATTAAATAGACTTCAAGATGCAAATGTAATGGATTATTGATTTAAGCCGTAGCGGATATCAGTATATCAATAGATTATTGATAGTCTTCTATCAGCCAAAAAGTTGACTGAGAAAAAAGCAGAGCAGAAGCAGGAGACGAAGCGATGGTAAAAAAAGGAGCTGGGTTTATTGAATAGTCTTAGTTGTGTATGTTTCCATGCTCAGACTTTGTCTGACCAGCACAAATTCAACAAGTACTGTTATACCAAAACTGATTCACAACAACATCCCATAAACCTTTCCATAAACATTTCCTTGTATCTGTTATTCATAAAGACAAACAGCCCTTGAAACCACACAATCATAAGACTAAACAACAATGAAAAAATAATGCATAAAACAGTAATATAATATAAATGACTAATCAATAAATGAAAAAAGTGGCCCCAATATTGATTCAAATCAATGTGTCCCACTCATATGTTAAAAGAACATATAATAATTTTAGTTACCTGTTAATGCAGAACTTTAGCTAGATTACAGATTACATTTTCATATAAAGAGGTATGAATAATATTCAGTTGCAATCACTTTACATGTTTCACTCTGTGATTTGGTACAATTGGATTATCCAAAAACTCATTGTAAAAACATATTCTTTACCATTTCATATTGCATGTGCTTTTACCTTTTCTAACTGTAACACTTTTGGCCATTTGTCATCTTTAGCATCTCTTGTCGCCTCAGCATCAGGGTTTCTGTGCCCTACTCAAGTTGTCTGGCAGGTTTATCAATTTCAAATTAGAATTGTCAATTGGAGTGCACCATTTAAAATCAAATCAGATAGTGGTAATAAATGTACTTACAAATTCTATTATGTATTGAACTGAGGAAAATTTATCACTAAAATAAATCATTTAAGGTTTGACCAAAATTATGTCACGATGACTTTCTAGCTATTGCTAAATCATTGAATTCACATAATTTTAGACCATATCTTACAGCATGATGAAAAAATACACCCATGAATCGGTCTGATTTTAATTTCGTATATGTATGTTAAACACTAAACAGTTTCTTTCCAGTCATGTATCTCTGCTCTGAAAACATATAAAATTCAATAGTAATATAGCTTGTCCAGGACAACAATATGAAATGACAATTAAAAAAAAAAAAATATATATATATATATATATATATATATATATATATATATATACGTAGTCTGCCTACGTATGGAAGAATAAAGAATATGGGTAGCAAAATTAATTTTGAAATGTAATATGCAAAATGACAATGCAATGTACGTTTACGGCAAAATCAAAATGAAAATTAAATTATATAATTTACTCTTGCCATTTCCTACACTAGTTTTAATATGTAAATTAAAAAACATTTTAAAGCTTTATAAGTTGAAAAATGAAAATGTATTACCAAAACTCTGGCAAAATTATAATTTAAATACTATTTAAAATAATATTTTTCCTAAATGCATTTATATTTACGGGTAGGACACATGGATTGCATTTTCATCATAATACCATGTGATAACTGTAGAAAAATGCAGTCAGAGTTTCAGAATGCATTTTGAGTCAAAGGTGCAGCAAAAGGGTAGCAAAATGGTGATTTAAATCTCTTTTTTTAATGCATTGACACTTACACTTAAGATGTTTAAAATGAATTTTCAGAAAATACCCTACGATGAATGTAGTTTGTCAATGTGGATTTGAAAATGCGTTCCGAGCCGATCACGCCCCTGACCTGTCAGTCATTACATCAAGGCAGGGCTGGGCAACAGAACACACAATAGGTTAATATTCAATGTTAACCAAACGCTTTTCACCTGCCTGAAGATCTCTCACTGTTTACACTCCGATTGATGCACATAAGCAAACAGACAGTACAATTCTTTACTTATTTACCTATTTGCCACCATACCTTATATTTTATTCTTCTCTTTCAATCCATAATGAATTCCGAGGCACCTAAGCATCGTGTCTGCCTCAACATCTCACTGTTTCCACGCCAAGTCATGCACATAAGCATATAGTAGTGCAATTCTACGCAGATACGCTGTTTACATCGTTTATGCTTTGATCTGAACAAAAATAATGTATCCGCGTGACGCAGCTGACACAGAATAGCATACGTTTATGTTCAGTGGATACTCGCCAAAATGGCGCCAGGGTGACGCAGAGGAGACAAATTGTTAAAGTCGTTATTTTTGTTTTCTTTACGTACAAGAAGTATTCTCGTAGCTTCGTAAATTACGGTTGAACCCCTGATATCACACGGATTATTTTACCGATCTCCTTGCTACGTTTCTGGATGTTGATCAAGTTTATTACATTGCTGTCTATGGGAGGGTCAGAGAGGGCAATAACCCACGCAGCTGGGTTATTAGGTACTTTTGGCTGCTATTTCTTTAAGAGCTGCTGCTGAGCATGATCTGACACGCATTGTATTTTCTCTCAACTCTCTTTCCTATTTCTGACCCATTTCAGGTCGGATCTATTTTAGTCTCTTCTAATGAACTGATGAGTTGAATCGGGTGTGATAGATGAGGGAGACAGTGCTGGGATGATCCAGGACAGTTTTGAAAACCATTTCAAAGATATAGTCCTAAATGTGACTCATATATAACATATTACATGCATGCACAGTTTTAAGGCAGCTTTAATCACCTTTTTAGTAACTTTGTTAATTTTCTATGAAAATTTCAGACTCAGTGTGCAATGACCTTAAATCTAAATGCATTTAGGAAAAATAGCATTTGAATGATAATTCTGCTACATTTTTTGCTTGGACGTGTTAAACATTTCTAATAATTTTTGGTAATAGATTTTCATTGTAATTTTGCAACTATGTATGATAAAAAGACATGTTTTTAATTTGCATATTAAAACTAGTGTAGGAAATGGCAAATGTAAATTATATATTTTAATTTATTTTCATTTTTGCACTAAACGTTGCACATATGTATGGGAAAATGTAAATTTAAAAACAGAAATGCATTGCCATTTTACATATTGCATTGCCATTTTGCAGATTACATTTCCAAATGAATTTTGCTACCCATATGCTTCCATACATATGCACTTATTTCCCTCTATTTTTAGGCTGACAACAGTGCTGGCTAAGTATTAAAACAAAGTATACAAGTCTTATATTCATGTTATAGTTGCATGTGTTTGTTCTCTAAACAAACACCACATTAAACTCGTAGCCATGAGAGACGGATATTGTTCCTTCAACATAAGAAGTTGTGGCCATGACATGAGGATATTATTACCTCTACAATATGATCTTGTGTCCACGACATATTATCACATTCCTGTAAGTTAATATGTTTGGGCCTCAGCATGCTGTGATGTTCACATGACTTAATTGTGGCCATGACAAAACTAAGTGAACCGAACATGTCCCATCTTAGTCACTGTACATGCTTACCACTCAATTACTGGCAGCTTGAAATCATGGGTCCTTTCTAAAGTACAAACAATTTCATGATAAATTAGGCACATTTTACCCTAATTTTATTTGCAGTTAATATTGCAAAAGACGTAATTGGCAATGTCCATTTTGATAAGTGTTTTTCTTCTAAAAAAAAAAAAGAAAAAGAAAGTATTAAATGTATTTTCCTGTATTATCGTGAATTTATCTGCTGTTTCTGTTTGGAATTTTTAATACATTCACCTTGAGCTTAAGGTCTGGAAGTCATAAAGCTTCTCATTCTGAAGAACTGAGATTAATTCAGCTTTCACAGCATCACCTGCCTTACGTATAATGCCGCAAATCTTTCTCATGCTGTCCATACTAGTTAAAGTGTCAAGTGTGATTTCTGAATATTGTTCTTCATGAATCATTTCCTTCTGAAGCAGTTTATCTGCAATGATCTTAGCATTTTTAACCCCGTGAATGAGATTTGACCAATGGCTATCAAAATATCTTGCTTTATCTGCATCAGTATTCAGAAACGGACACAGCTCATCTTTCTTTGGATTTATCTGATCAAGTTCATCTTTCTCAATTGTTGCAGTCCAGACAATGTTTTCATCTCTGATAAGTCTCATTTCAAGGTCATTCTCCAGATGCATCTTGACTTTGAAGAAGTTTGGGTCAGTATCTCTTCTGAGTGTAATCCCTTCTTTGGGATGGACAGAGGCACCAGGGACATTAAGAAAGTGTAGCGTTTTCATCCGAAATGGCTTGTCAGGTCTGGGATGCTTGATTGGACAACTTGATTTCTCTTCTTTCTCCACAAATTCTTTTGAATGAGGATCAGATGGAAAAAAATAGACATGCAGAATGAGAGGATATTTAGAACGCATGTACAGAAGAAGATCACAGTGTTCATCCCATTGCATTATCCAGCTTATAATTAAAGTTGTAATAGAGAATGATGGTTGGACGATTTTAGCATGAAAACGGGTCAGCTGTACAGGTTCTACACATATTCCTTCATCTTTTATGCTGAGGACTTTCACAGCATCTTTGAGAGCAGGGTCAGACTCTCTTAAACAGGCATAATGAGGCAGATGAACTTCTTCTAGTTTTCCTGAGATCACTGTCATGTCAAACACTGGGCCGATTCGGTTATACTGCAGCTTCTTCAGCTCAGCATTGAGGAATCGACCATCCACAGCACGGTACTGGAGGATGACATCAGAGTCACAGACCCATCGTATTCCGGTCTTGAGACACTCATAACGGCCTGGATCAGTGCTGACCCTAAACTTTGACACTCCTCCATCTGTACAGGTTGCCGGCTCAATCTGAATCCACTGATCAGAATCAACTATATGGATGCAAGACTGACAGTTCAGCAATGGGTGAATATTGAGCACAGAAGGTTTGGGGTGAGACAACCTGTAGCACAGAGAAATGTAGAATAAAAGAGTTGAATATTTGAATATGCACAAATTGTGTAGAAAATGAGCACTTAAGACTCTATGATGCAATGTTCAGATTTTTAGGACTTGCAATTCCACAGAAAAACAGAAAGCAGCTGTATGTGTATGTTTATTTAAATCATTTAAACTTTTTAAAGGAACAGTTCACCCAAAAACTAAAATTTGCTGTTAATTTACTCACCCTCAGGTCATCTAAGACATGGGTGACTTTTTTTTTTTCTTCAGCAGAACAGTGAAGAAGATTTTTAGGTAAAACCATTGTTCTTGGCATTTCATACAGTGCACATCTATGACTGCCGGTTTTTGAGCATGATAAAGAAAAAAAAAAAAATCAGACAAGACCAAATCAATACCTGTGGCTTCTGACGATACATCGAAGTGTTTTGAAGTGAAACAATCGGTCTGTGAAATGAAAATGAACATTATTTATAACATTATTATTTTTAATCCACAGCCTGGGCAAACGGTTCAGCGCATTCACGACTGTCGCGTAATGACGTATGCACGTGTGAATATTCATACATAAGCTGATGCCGCTAACATTAGCATCAAGCTACATAACACTATTTCTGAGATTAATATACATTTTTACTCAAAACTCACTGTAAACCACCATTGACTGCCTGAAACATGCTATTTATAACCTTTTAAGCTGCTATTTGCAGCACCTGCTTAACATTTCCTCTGTAAAAATCCTTTGTTTTGAAAATACCCCAAAAATCAAACAGTGTCAGCTCACGTGTTTTCTTGGTCATAGTTTGCACACGAGTCATTTATTCATTTAGCTTCACTTCAGAACACTTCGATGTATTGTCAGGAGCCATGGGTATTGATTTGGCTTTGTCTGATTAGTTTTTTTGACTCTCAAAAAACTGGCAGCCATATATGTGCATTGTATTAATTGTCAAGGACAACAGTTTCACCTAAAAATCTTCTTCACTGTTCTGCTGAAGAAAAAAAAAGTCACCCACGTCTTAGATGACCTCAGGGTGAGTAAATTAACAGCAAATTTTTGTTTTGGGTAAACTATCCCTTTAATTTCAGCAACCTATCAGTAAGCTAGAGTTGAATAATGTCTCATTTTCTATGAAGTCAGAAGGCATAGAAGTTTACAGTATTAGTAATTTTGAGTGGAACTTGACTAAATCAGGTAAAATAAAATAGGTAAAATAAAATAAATGAAATAAATGACTAGGTAAAATAAAATAAATGTGGATAAAACAAAACTGCATTGAGAGAATGAGAGTTTTGTATTATCATTTTAAAATAAGCTGAATTTAAAATAAAATAAGTTATATTAGGTATTCGGTATTATTTTACTAATTGAGATTTAGACTCATGGAGAGACATTTGTCATGAGGGAATAATGTACCTCCTGCTTTTAGATATTCCAGGAACTATGAATCTGAATTATTAGACTCTGGGAAATGCAGGAGCATTTGTTTCCTTTTTTTTTTTTTTTTCTTTTTTCTTTTGGGCAACGAGAGATACTAATCAAGGCCACACACACATTTGATAAACTAAATTAACCAGTGAGGAATTTTCATGATTACAAGATCTGGCATCATATTGTCTTGGATATATTTAATTATGCACAAATCCAAAATTAAAATCTGTTATTAAAATATGTATGCTAAAAAAAATGTGTGTCTGTCAGAGTGAGAAAGAGAGAGGTTTATGCATGCATGAAACCAAATTGGAAAGAAAAAGAAAGATTTCAGAGTTTTTATATGAGATAACTCACCCGGTTATGTGGGTATCTCTTTTTTTGGGAGGTCCTTTACAAAGGTCACACAGAGACACTGAGGAGTTCAAACGATAAACCCCAAATCCAACACAGAGAGAGTCAGTGAATGTGGTGTTGAATGTGTGTAAGAGTGTGAGTGTGTCAGAAACTCTGTAGAAGGACAGAGTGCCAGCCGACACATCGACATACACTCCTACTCTCTTAGAGGAGCCTGAAGGGACATGTATGTGAGTGAAATTATGATTGTGGCAAGCGGAAAAACCAAGCTCAGTGCAAAAAAGACTCCAAGATTTTTCATTGTATCCAAACCAACAGTCAACACTCTCTCCTTTTCTGCTGATTCCCTTATATGCCACTGATAAATGAACACCTCCGGTCCATTCAGTCTCCCAGTAACAGCGTCCAGACAGACTGTCCCTACACAACACCTGAGGGTGATTATCAAATCTGTCTGGATGATCAGGATACGACTGAAGATTTATCACACGTGTCACCTTTCTGTTCTCCTCAGACAGAATAAGATTGGTGTTTGCTGTGTTTGGATCCAGTGTGAGAAAACAGGCATCTGAACACAAGAACAGAGACATTTATAACACGACAACAATCAGTAATGTGTGTGTGTGTGTGTGTGTTGTTTGTAGACATACATTTGTTTAGTCCTGCTGTAATCATTGATTCTCCTCCATGATCAATACTGGAAAACAGTGTCAATTCAATCAGTAAATAAAACACACAAGCACATGCAGATCAAATTACATTTTCAATTACACTTTTGTCTTCAAAACAAAAATTGTGAAAACAATATAATGAAGACAAAACCATTGTGCCACAATGGCTGCATTTAGATTGTCACAAACAAAAAAAAATCTAATTTTTTGCATGTGTAAACATGAAAATCCACACAAGATCCGATCTGATCTGGGCCACTTCCAAATGTGGATTTTAATCGGATGCATATCCAATATCTAGATATCTCACCTACGTCTAAACACATATATCCGATTCCCCTCAGTACTCCCAATGCAAGGAGCGACACGTTTGTCCATAAGATAGAGTTTTAATGCTGGTGTGCTGTGTGTGCTCACATTTTATTGAGATGGAATCTTTATATAGGTAAGAAATTGAACATTCAGGAGCTGGTTTTCAACCACTGTTCCATAAATTTTAGAAATACAACAGCATCACTACTAAAACCTACATTATATTTCTCAGCAATTGGGATGATAACGTTCACTTGTTCACAAGCTTCACACTCACTTGTGCGTTCACTCTCTCTCTCTCGTTAATTCATTCCAATTCATTTAAATAAATATCATCTTGGTGATACTTTATTTCACTAAAGAATTATACCTCTAACAAGCTGTAGATAAAATAACAAATGAAAATTACTGTTATTTTCCGGTCTTTATCCAGTCAGTCAGATTTTGTGCTGCAAAACATCCATGACAGCTGTTGTCCATGCTGGTTAATAATAATGTCCACTCAATGTGAATTATTGGTAGTTGACGTATAAATGTGTCCTATGGTGTGACAAAAAAATGTGAAGAAAAAAAAAAACTCTAACATTGAAGATAAACCTCTCTCATGCTATTTGTTACTCTAGGAATGAAGATACATTTTTCTCATGTTATTTGTGTTGTTTTCTTTCTTTTTTATTCTACATTTTTGCTGTCACACCATAGGACACGGTCCAATTTTTATTTGTCTACTACCCTTATATAAATACAGAGTTCTGGCATGAAAGTCTAGATAGGCCTAACTCAATCTGATCTAATGACATCATTATCACATGGCACAGCTGATTGGTTCTCTCCTGCATCGGTAGCCATGAGCTCGCTGCTCAACATTCAAATATATTACTAGTGCTTGTAGCATTTTGCAGCATGCTTCAGAAACAGCAAAATCAACATCTAAGATAAGTGAATGCTCTTCTAATCCATATTGCTGTGTGTATTGCATGGTCTTCCTAATTGAATTAAAAAATGAGCAACAGATCGCAGACTTATAAGTGTATTACTGCCACCTATCTCTCAAATGAACCATTGACAATCTCAATTAGGAATGTAAATGGTCCATTTGAGAGATAGGTGGCGGTAATGCACTTATAAGTCTGCGATCTGCTGTAAAGCCAGAAGAAGAAGACGTGTCACGCGTCGGCTGTTGTGAACGCGCTCAGGACAGTTAGACATTGCGGTGGATCAGAGTAAAAAAAACAACAACAAAAAAACAATATAAATACTGTTCAGTCTCTTGCAAAGACAGATCGTTTCGTGTCTTTAGACCTCAATGTATCGTCACGAGCCGCAGGGTTTAATTTGGTTTTGTCTGTGTATGTTTTTTTTACTCTCAAAGCCGTGGGTCCCATTGACTGCCATTATATGACTGACAGACTGCAACAGTTTGAGTTAAAAATCTTTGTTTGTGTTCTACTGAAGAAACAAAGTCACCTACATCTTGGATGCCCTGGGAGTAAGCAGATAAACATCAAATTTTCATTTTTGTGTGAACTATCCCTTTAAGTTGTGCTAATGTGACAGCATCAACAACACTTTTACACGAGATCTGCTTTCCCTGCTGGAAGAAGCAAGATATCAGGGAGGGTTAAAACATCCACATAACAACTGACAA
This sequence comes from Spinibarbus caldwelli, assembly GCA_039654775.1. Lineage (NCBI taxonomy): Eukaryota > Metazoa > Chordata > Actinopteri > Cypriniformes > Cyprinidae > Spinibarbus > Spinibarbus caldwelli. The sequence goes on from CM077229.1 coordinate 25,810,835, forward strand.
CTTAACGCTTTATTCATCTCTGAATGTCTTTATGGAGCTAAGCCAAGTTTCTTATTTCTTTCTCATTGCCTTACGCTATCATCAAATATCGTTCGTTGTTTAAGGCAGTTGTTCATTAACGTTTGTTTGCTAGGCAAGCTGTTGCTTTAGGCTTATTGGTTGTATTTTGACACGCTGGTAACATTACTCAGTTAAACCTACCACAGTGAGGCTTGTTTTTAATCTGTTCTTTAAGGCTGTCTGACATGAAGAGTCACAGACCCATCGTATTCCGGTCTTGAGACACTCATAACGGCCTGGATCAGTGCTGACCCTAAACTTTGACACTCCTCCATCTGTACAGGTTGCCGGCTCAATCTGAATCCACTGATCAGAATCAACTATATGGATGCAAGACTGACAGTTCAGCAATGGGTGAATATTGAGCACAGAAGGTTTGGGGTGAGACAACCTGTAGCACAGAGAAATGTAGAATAAAAGAGTTGAATATTTGAATATGCACAAATTGTGTAGAAAATGAGCACTTAAGACTCTATGATGCAATGTTCAGATTTTTAGGACTTGCAATTCCACAGAAAAACAGAAAGCAGCTGTATGTGTATGTTTATTTAAATCATTTAAACTTTTTAAAGGAACAGTTCACCCAAAAACTAAAATTTGCTGTTAATTTACTCACCCTCAGGTCATCTAAGACATGGGTGACTTTTTTTTTTTCTTCAGCAGAACAGTGAAGAAGATTTTTAGGTAAAACCATTGTTCTTGGCATTTCATACAGTGCACATCTATGACTGCCGGTTTTTGAGCATGATAAAGAAAAAAAAAAAAATCAGACAAGACCAAATCAATACCTGTGGCTTCTGACGATACATCGAAGTGTTTTGAAGTGAAACAATCGGTCTGTGAAATGAAAATGAACATTATTTATAACATTATTATTTTTAATCCACAGCCTGGGCAAACGGTTCAGCGCATTCACGACTGTCGCGTAATGACGTATGCACGTGTGAATATTCATACATAAGCTGATGCCGCTAACATTAGCATCAAGCTACATAACACTATTTCTGAGATTAATATACATTTTTACTCAAAACTCACTGTAAACCACCATTGACTGCCTGAAACATGCTATTTATAACCTTTTAAGCTGCTATTTGCAGCACCTGCTTAACATTTCCTCTGTAAAAATCCTTTGTTTTGAAAATACCCCAAAAATCAAACAGTGTCAGCTCACGTGTTTTCTTGGTCATAGTTTGCACACGAGTCATTTATTCATTTAGCTTCACTTCAGAACACTTCGATGTATTGTCAGGAGCCATGGGTATTGATTTGGCTTTGTCTGATTAGTTTTTTTGACTCTCAAAAAACTGGCAGCCATATATGTGCATTGTATTAATTGTCAAGGACAACAGTTTCACCTAAAAATCTTCTTCACTGTTCTGCTGAAGAAAAAAAAAGTCACCCACGTCTTAGATGACCTCAGGGTGAGTAAATTAACAGCAAATTTTTGTTTTGGGTAAACTATCCCTTTAATTTCAGCAACCTATCAGTAAGCTAGAGTTGAATAATGTCTCATTTTCTATGAAGTCAGAAGGCATAGAAGTTTACAGTATTAGTAATTTTGAGTGGAACTTGACTAAATCAGGTAAAATAAAATAGGTAAAATAAAATAAATGAAATAAATGACTAGGTAAAATAAAATAAATGTGGATAAAACAAAACTGCATTGAGAGAATGAGAGTTTTGTATTATCATTTTAAAATAAGCTGAATTTAAAATAAAATAAGTTATATTAGGTATTCGGTATTATTTTACTAATTGAGATTTAGACTCATGGAGAGACATTTGTCATGAGGGAATAATGTACCTCCTGCTTTTAGATATTCCAGGAACTATGAATCTGAATTATTAGACTCTGGGAAATGCAGGAGCATTTGTTTCCTTTTTTTTTTTTTTTTCTTTTTTCTTTTGGGCAACGAGAGATACTAATCAAGGCCACACACACATTTGATAAACTAAATTAACCAGTGAGGAATTTTCATGATTACAAGATCTGGCATCATATTGTCTTGGATATATTTAATTATGCACAAATCCAAAATTAAAATCTGTTATTAAAATATGTATGCTAAAAAAAATGTGTGTCTGTCAGAGTGAGAAAGAGAGAGGTTTATGCATGCATGAAACCAAATTGGAAAGAAAAAGAAAGATTTCAGAGTTTTTATATGAGATAACTCACCCGGTTATGTGGGTATCTCTTTTTTTGGGAGGTCCTTTACAAAGGTCACACAGAGACACTGAGGAGTTCAAACGATAAACCCCAAATCCAACACAGAGAGAGTCAGTGAATGTGGTGTTGAATGTGTGTAAGAGTGTGAGTGTGTCAGAAACTCTGTAGAAGGACAGAGTGCCAGCCGACACATCGACATACACTCCTACTCTCTTAGAGGAGCCTGAAGGGACATGTATGTGAGTGAAATTATGATTGTGGCAAGCGGAAAAACCAAGCTCAGTGCAAAAAAGACTCCAAGATTTTTCATTGTATCCAAACCAACAGTCAACACTCTCTCCTTTTCTGCTGATTCCCTTATATGCCACTGATAAATGAACACCTCCGGTCCATTCAGTCTCCCAGTAACAGCGTCCAGACAGACTGTCCCTACACAACACCTGAGGGTGATTATCAAATCTGTCTGGATGATCAGGATACGACTGAAGATTTATCACACGTGTCACCTTTCTGTTCTCCTCAGACAGAATAAGATTGGTGTTTGCTGTGTTTGGATCCAGTGTGAGAAAACAGGCATCTGAACACAAGAACAGAGACATTTATAACACGACAACAATCAGTAATGTGTGTGTGTGTGTGTGTGTTGTTTGTAGACATACATTTGTTTAGTCCTGCTGTAATCATTGATTCTCCTCCATGATCAATACTGGAAAACAGTGTCAATTCAATCAGTAAATAAAACACACAAGCACATGCAGATCAAATTACATTTTCAATTACACTTTTGTCTTCAAAACAAAAATTGTGAAAACAATATAATGAAGACAAAACCATTGTGCCACAATGGCTGCATTTAGATTGTCACAAACAAAAAAAAATCTAATTTTTTGCATGTGTAAACATGAAAATCCACACAAGATCCGATCTGATCTGGGCCACTTCCAAATGTGGATTTTAATCGGATGCATATCCAATATCTAGATATCTCACCTACGTCTAAACACATATATCCGATTCCCCTCAGTACTCCCAATGCAAGGAGCGACACGTTTGTCCATAAGATAGAGTTTTAATGCTGGTGTGCTGTGTGTGCTCACATTTTATTGAGATGGAATCTTTATATAGGTAAGAAATTGAACATTCAGGAGCTGGTTTTCAACCACTGTTCCATAAATTTTAGAAATACAACAGCATCACTACTAAAACCTACATTATATTTCTCAGCAATTGGGATGATAACGTTCACTTGTTCACAAGCTTCACACTCACTTGTGCGTTCACTCTCTCTCTCTCGTTAATTCATTCCAATTCATTTAAATAAATATCATCTTGGTGATACTTTATTTCACTAAAGAATTATACCTCTAACAAGCTGTAGATAAAATAACAAATGAAAATTACTGTTATTTTCCGGTCTTTATCCAGTCAGTCAGATTTTGTGCTGCAAAACATCCATGACAGCTGTTGTCCATGCTGGTTAATAATAATGTCCACTCAATGTGAATTATTGGTAGTTGACGTATAAATGTGTCCTATGGTGTGACAAAAAAATGTGAAGAAAAAAAAAAACTCTAACATTGAAGATAAACCTCTCTCATGCTATTTGTTACTCTAGGAATGAAGATACATTTTTCTCATGTTATTTGTGTTGTTTTCTTTCTTTTTTATTCTACATTTTTGCTGTCACACCATAGGACACGGTCCAATTTTTATTTGTCTACTACCCTTATATAAATACAGAGTTCTGGCATGAAAGTCTAGATAGGCCTAACTCAATCTGATTTAATGACTCCATTATCACATGGCACAGCTGATTGGTTCTCTCCTGCATCGGTAGCCTTGAGCTCGCTGCTCAACATTCAAATATATTACTAGTGCTTGTAGCATTTTGCAGCATGCTTCAGAAACAGCAAAATCAACATCTAAGATAAGTGAATGCTCTTCTAATCCATATTGCTGTGTGTATTGCATGGTCTTCCTAATTGAATTAAAAAATGAGCAACAGATCGCAGACTTATAAGTGTATTACTGCCACCTATCTCTCAAATGAACCATTGACAATCTCAATTAGGAATGTAAATGGTCCATTTGAGAGATAGGTGGCGGTAATGCACTTATAAGTCTGCGATCTGCTGTAAAGCCAGAAGAAGAAGACGTGTCACGCGTCGGCTGTTGTGAACGCGCTCAGGACAGTTAGACATTGCGGTGGATCAGAGTAAAAAAAACAACAACAAAAAAACAATATAAATACTGTTCAGTCTCTTGCAAAGACAGATCGTTTCGTGTCTTTAGACCTCAATGTATCGTCACGAGCCGCAGGGTTTAATTTGGTTTTGTCTGTGTATGTTTTTTTTACTCTCAAAGCCGTGGGTCCCATTGACTGCCATTATATGACTGACAGACTGCAACAGTTTGAGTTAAAAATCTTTGTTTGTGTTCTACTGAAGAAACAAAGTCACCTACATCTTGGATGCCCTGGGAGTAAGCAGATAAACATCAAATTTTCATTTTTGTGTGAACTATCCCTTTAAGTTGTGCTAATGTGACAGCATCAACAACACTTTTACACGAGATCTGCTTTCCCTGCTGGAAGAAGCAAGATATCAGGGAGGGTTAAAACATCCACATAACAACTGACAACTTAACGCTTTATTCATCTCTGAATGTCTTTATGGAGCTAAGCCAAGTTTCTTATTTCTTTCTCATTGCCTTACGCTATCATCAAATATCGTTCGTTGTTTAAGGCAGTTGTTCATTAACGTTTGTTTGCTAGGCAAGCTGTTGCTTTAGGCTTATTGGTTGTATTTTGACACGCTGGTAACATTACTCAGTTAAACCTACCACAGTGAGGCTTGTTTTTAATCTGTTCTTTAAGGCTGTCTGACATGAAGCAGGCTTGCTGCTTAAGGCTCATCTAGTATGGGAATTCTGTTTCATTAAACTTATCTGACTATTATTTCCAACACACTGTTTTAAATCAGTGATATGCTGTTGCTTTTAGCTATTCAGTTTATCTGTAACGTGCTTAATACTTAATGTGCAGTATGTAGATTTTGCTACTAAAGGTTATTAATGCTAATGATTATCTAGATAGGGGTAACATGCTATCATATAACTTCGGGCATTGACCATATGCTGTACTACATTAAAGAGGCATGCTGCTCTTCTCAGCTGCTTATTAAAGAAGAGCACCCCTTCGCTGCTTCTCTTCTTCTTAAAGGGCATGCTGCCCCAATCTATACCATTTCAGAAGGTTTTTGCTTGAAAACTATTAGGGTATTGGGATTTTGCTTACTTATTAGGGCTTATCTAGTGTTCAGTATATGCTTGCTGCTTATGGCCCATCTAGTTACTGGGAATGCTATTTCCTTAAGTTTCTCTGACTAACTACTGCAACATGCTGTGCAAAGCTATCGAGTGTACTGATAAGGATTTTTGTCTACACTCACGCGGGTTGTCAGATTGAGGACACGTAACACAACAAGCACAAATGTCAATGGGCAACAACAACTATAAACTGATGAATTGATTTATTGAGATATTATATGCTGTTGTTGTACAGTTTTTAAATGGATGCTGAAGCTTTTAGGCCAGGTAGAATCTGCGATCTCTGATCCGTTCATTGCTCACTTCTATGGCTGCAGTACGCTGTGTTTGCTGCAAACAAGGCTGCCAATTCTAGTGGGTTTTCTCCATCTTTTTCAGGTATTGCATTAAGAGAATCATTCTGCTGAAGCCTCCACTCTACAGAGTTCCGCTTAGGTAGTATTATGTGTAAGTTCTTTCTTGAGCCTCACTAACTATCTCTAGCATTGAGTGTAGTCAGGTCTCCTCTCGTTTAGAAAGTCGTTTTGCTGAGACCTCCACTTTTAAGAGCTCCTTATCTAGGGCTGAGTGTTGCTAGGCTTCCTCTCGTTTTAGAGAGTCTTCCTCCAGAGCTCCGCTTGGGCAGTACTATTAGTATGTAGACTCTATTCTGAGTCTCACTAACTATATGTAGTGCTGAGTGTAGTCAGGTCTCCTCTCATTTTAGAGAGTCGTTATGCTGAGACCTCCACTCTTAAGACCTCCTCAACTAGGGCCCCGTTTAAACTGTCAGTTAAATGTGACCCAATTCTGCATTTTTTGCTCATATGTGAGACAGATCGGATCTGTTCTATGACAGTGTAAACAGGAAAAAAAACGAATGCATTCGAATATAGCAAGATCGGTTTCAGGCCTCATTCATATGTGGAAATAAATCAGATATGTGCCAATGCGACTGTCATGTAAACAGGCAGATCGGATTTTCCGAGGCATCGCGTTCTGTACGTCATTAAAACTGCGACAATTTAGTACTTTGCCGCGGTTTAATGACATAATATGAGTGTAAATCATGTAAATGTGGATGGCTATTTTGAGCTACTGGCAAAAAAATTAATAAATTAAAAAAAAAAAGGGAAAAATGTTTTAGATTCGATTTTAGTCGAATTTGAGGTTTTCACAAAAATTAGTTCATTAAGCCCTCGTTTAGCGATCCCAATGCTCCAATTAGTAATTAAACATGTAAAAGTATCTTTAATTGTACATTTTCTGAGGATTACCTTTTCTCCGCTTGCTTCTCGCACTGACTGTCACCTGAAGAGCGCACATAACGGCGCTTCCAATGGCACGCTTTCCCGATAAATACACAGAATTACAGTAGTATTCACGCAAACAATAATCTGTTCTGTCTTAAGTGAACGCTTGGGGAACTGATGGGGAAAAACATCTGATCTGTAACTTTATATGATTCGTGCATTACAGTAGGCCGTCTGTCTCAATGTTATCTATCAATAGTCTACAAAAGACAAGAGGAAATCACTTGTAGCACTTCATTTAACTGCTTTTGTAGTTTTAATAATCGATTTACTTGTAATGAACACACTGAAGTGATTTTTACATTTGATAATTTGTTTTTCGTAGGCTATATGAATGCTTTTGTTTAGATGTAAAATGATAAAGGTAATGCATTATTTGTTTCTTTCTAGGCTATTTGTTCCTATACTGTTTTTTTCCCATCTGTTCTTATTTATAATAGGAAAGATAAAATAAAAAACAGCTATATTGTGATTATTAATATGGTAGCCTAATATAAGAAAAGAACTGGAGGAAAACTTTAATCTTTCTCAAAATCAACCTTGCTGACTCTGTCGACAAAAAACACTGCACATTTTGTATGTCACCCTTATCTGACACACCCATTTCAGGTCCTGGAGTTTCTTCTAATGAGATTATGAGTTAAATCAGGTGTGTTTGATTAGGGAGGCACACAAAATGTGCAGTGTTGGGGGGGACCAGGGTTGAGAAACACTGCCCTAGCGTAACCTGAGACGTTTTGTAGGCAAACATCAATGCCTTGATATTTCAAACATACTGAAATACTTTAGATGCGGAGCGGTGAGCTACATGATACGCTGTCACGGCATTTGGTCCACACTCGTGCAACTAGAAATGGGCATGCCTAGACTATCAGGCTGACACTGAGTGAATAATCTACATTATAAAAAAGGAAAAAAACTTGAAAGATTATTTGCTATTACTTATTGCTGCTAAGTTATCTGGTCTTTGCTTGTTTACAGTGCTTTGTTATATGGAGCAGTTTGGTAGATTGCAATCTATCTAATTCATTTGTCTAAAGAAGTGCTTCAGTGACAAATGTATGAAAGTACCCAGGTTACACCGTAATTTAAATGCAGCAGAGTTTACTGGACAGTAAAACAAAGGCAGAAAACTGTAACTTCAGGCTGGCACAGTAACTTTATATTGATGCATGGCTAAACAGCAGCGGAGTAACTCAACTCCGTAAGTCAATTTGAGCATTCCAAAACGAAGTCAAAGAGCGGTAACTGGTGTTATACAGGTGCATCTCAATAAATTAGAATGTCGTGGAAAAGTTCATTTATTTCAGTAATTCAACTCAAATTGTGAAACTTGTGTATTAAATAAATTCAGTGCACACAGACTGAAGTATTTTAAGTCTTTGGTTCTTTTAATTGTGATGATTTTGGCTCACATTTAACAAAAACCCACCAATTCACTATCTCAACAAATTAGAATATGGTGACATGCCAATCAGCTAATCAACTCAAAACACCTGCAAAGTTTTACTGAGCCTTCAAAATGGTCTCTCAGTTTGGTTCACTAGGCTAGACAATCATGGGGAAGACTGCTGATCTGACAGTTGTCCAGAAGACAATCACTGACACCCTTCACAAGGAGGGTAAGCCACAAACATTCATTGCCAAAGAAGCTGGCTGTTCACAGAGTGCTGTATCCAAGCATGTTAACAGAAAGTTTAGTGGAAGGAAAAAGCGTGGAAGGAAAAGATGCATAACCAACCGAGAGAACCGCAGCCTTATGAGGATTGTCAAGCAAAATCGATTCAAGAATTTGGGTGAACTTCATGAGGAATGGACTGAGGCTGGGGTCAAGGCATCAAGAGCCACCACACACAGACGTGTCAAGGAATTTGGCTACAGTTGTCGTATTCCTCTTGTGCGTCTTACCTGGGCTAAGGAGAAGAAGAACTGGACTGTTGCCCAGTGGTCCAAAGTCCTCTTTTCAGATGAGAGCAAGTTTTGTATTTCATTTGGAAACCAAGGTCCTAGAGTCTGGAGGAAGGGTGGAGAAGCTCATAGCCCAAGTTGCTTGAAGTCCAGTGTTAAGTTTCCACAGTCTGTGATGATTTGGGGTGCAATGTCATCTGCTGGTGTTGGTCCATTGTGTTTTTTGAAAACCAAAGTCACTGCACCCGTTTACCAAGAAATTTTGGAGCACTTCATGCTTCCTTCTGCTGATCAGCTTTTTAAAGATGCTGATTTCATATTCCAGCAGGATTTGGCACCTGCCCACACTGCCAAAAGCACCAAAAGTTGGTTAAATGACCATGGTGTTGGTGTGCTTGACTGGCCAGCAAACTCACCAGACCTGAACCCCATAGATTCTCTATTGTCAAGAGGAAAATGAGAAACAAGAGACCAAAAAATGCAGATGAGCTGAAGGCCACTGTTAAAGAAACCTGGGCTTCCATACCACCTCAGCAGTGCCACAAACTGATCACCTCCATGCCACACTGAATTGAGGCAGTAATTAAAGCAAAAGGAGTCCCTACCAAGTATTGAGTACATATACAGTAAATGAACATACTTTCCAGAAGGCCAACAATTCATTAAAAATGTTTTTTTTTTTTTATTGGTCTTATGAAGTATTCTAATTTGTTGAGATAGTGAATTGGTGGGTTTTTGTTAAATGTGAGCCAAAATCATCACAATTAAAAGAACCAAAGACTTAAACTACTTCAGTCTGTGTGCATTGAATTTATTTAATACACAAGTTTCACAATTTGAGTTGAATTACTGAAATAAATGAACTTTTCCACGACATTCTAATTTATTGAGACACACCTGTATATGGTGTTCTTATTTCGTTTCCCCTGGGCTTTTGAAAGTTACTGTTAAGACAACCCATTATTTTCTCTCAGAAAAACAATGAAATTGATACTTTTCCACATGATAAAGGAGGTCTTGAATGTCCCAAAATATCAATAACTAATTTTTTGACCAAAAACAAAGTTACAGTTATTTGCCTTTGTACAGCAGACTTTTTTCTAACACAATTTCTCATCATGGCTGCATTACCAACTCTGGTGTGCATTTTTCAATAATTCTTACTTATATTACCCATTTCTTTACAGTTATGAACTTTCCCCTTTTTTTAATTAAATTATATAAATAAAATTACAATTTAACTACAACATAAATGATTTACTAATGTGATCTGTATATGTAATAAAACCTAAAAACACTTTCTGTTCAACATACTTGAGTTTGTCCAGTGAGCAGTTTGGATCCTCCAGTTTTTCAGAGAGCAGTTTGACTCCTGAATCTCCTGGATGATTGTAGCTCAGATCCAGTTCTCTCAGGTGTGAGGGGTTTGAACTCAGAGCTGAATACACATAATGGCAGCCTTTCTCTGTCACCATACAGCCAGACAACCTACAAACACACACAGAAACAGACCACATGCAATCCACAACAATTTAATATAATTTTTACAGACTAACCTATACATATTTTACATATTTTATACTGTAATTTTCTGTTTTAGTAACAAAAGCTTGAACAATTTTTGTTTACTTTTTTAAAGATAGTGAATCAAAAGAAACATTTATATTTCTGTAAAGTAGAAATCTTAACAGTCACAGTAAGAAATAAATTTGCAAAAAAAATATTTATTGTTAAAATTGTGTTCCTGACAACACAATGAGCAACTTTTCTTTTCTTTTTCTTTTTCAGATGACCCATTCACTTTAGTGGATACAGAAGTCAATCAGACAATTGACTTGCCCATTTAGGGTATTTATTGGCATGAACTAAAAAAGTTTTATGCATTAATGGATTTATTAATTTAATTTTATTTTATTTTTTTCATTTATACAACTGAAGTTTAAGTTTTCTGTATAAAAACATTACAGACAGTAGAATATGTTAACAATACCCATGATTTTATAATAAAATAACTGTTCTTATTATAACACAAAAATCCACTGTAAACATTCAACATTAAATGTAATAGAAATTTAATAGTTTAAAGTGAATAAACAAATACTTCAAAACAAAATACTGATAATAAAAACAAACAATACAATAATTATTAAATTACAGTACAAATCATAAAATTAATAACAGATCTAGTGACAATCTGTATAAAATGCAAGGTGAAAGACAGTCAATATAATATAATAGAAATATTATAGAACAAATTATTGATATGATATTATGTGATATGTAACAAAGCATTGGTTTTTGTTCAAACAAAGGAACAACTTCATCTATATTCTTGTGCTGTGCTATACCGAGTTATGATTGCATTGTGGCCACAGTGCTTGAGAGTGCTGAGGTCAGCAGAATACCAGCAACTCCCACCAACACCAGCAGCAGGTCCTCCATGCTGGATGCCAGTCTCAAATGCCTTGGGACTGACTTTGTGGTTCTAGGTGTGGTCGACATGACGGGACGAGAATCTGGAACGGCAGCCATGATGGGACAAGACTCAGGAACAACAACCATTTTGTGGAAAGTCTCTGGGCTGGCAGCCATTTTGCGAAAAGTCTCTGGACAAGTAGCCATCTTGAGATTAGGGGTGGGAGAAAAAAATCGATTCTCCGATGCATCGCGATTCTCTCTTCAACAATTCTGAATCGATTCTGAAATATTTCAGAACCAATTCTGAGCTTTTTTTTTTTCCGCATATGGCACGTGCACGCTAGAGACGCGGTGGGCTTCATTGCACAGAATTTGCGTTGTGAGACGTGCACGTTGCTTGAGAGTGTGTGCAATACCAACACCCACAGTCAGTCCCAAGGCATTTGAGACTGGCATCCAGAATCGAGGACCTGCTGCTGGTGTTGGTGCGGGCTGCTGGTATTCTGCTGACCTCAGCACTCTCAAGCACTGTGGCCACAATGCACCCAGACCCGCTGGTCACTACGCTCACAAGCGACGCAGTCTCAGCGCGCCCATCACGCCCATCACTTTCTATCACTGTGTTCTCTGAAGTGGTTCCCCTGTACCCAGTGCTCCCTGTAATTGCGGTCCATTCTCTGTGTTTGGGTTACACACTGCTCTGTTCCTGCCCCCAAGTCTGTTCCAGTCCACAAATCCACTCTAGAATCCACTTCAGTCCAGGAGACTTCAGAATTCACTCCAGAGTCTGCTCCATTCAGGGAGTCTGCTCTGGAGCCCATTAAAATCCTGGAATCTATCCCAGAGCAAGCTTCTGTCTATGAGTTTGCTCCAGAGCCTGCTCCAGTCCTTGAATCCACTCCAGAGCCCGCTTCAGTCCTTGAATCTGCTCCAGAGCATGCTCATGTTTATGAGTCTAATCCAGAGCCCAATCTAGTCCCTGAGTGTCCAACCTCCAGAGATGATAGCAAACGCGCTACAGAACCTCCGGAGGTGGCGGCATCTGCTGCAGAACTTCCAGAGGTGGCATCAGGGTCTCTCTGTTTGTCCTGTAATGACTAAGAAGGTCGATTTTGAGCTCTGTGACTGTCCTGTTCTGGCCAAGAAGGCCGGTCCTGAACTCACTGTTTGTCCTGCAATGACCAAGGAGGTCGTTCATGAACTCTCTGTACTGTCTACCTGTCCTGTTCCGGCCGCAGAGGCCATTGTTAACCTCTCTGTGCTTTGTTCCAGTTCCTCCTGATCTATCTTGGTGGTCACCTGCCTCATCAGTCCCATGTTAGTGGACATCTGTCCAGCCTGAGCCATCTTGGTGGTCTCCTGCTCCATCAGCTCCACCCTGGTGCTCATCTGCTTCCCTGTGGGGATCTTTGGTCCTGCTTGATCTGCTCTGGTGGTCATCTGCTTCGCCGTGAAGATCATCTGCTCTGCCCTGGCACTCTTCAGTTCCTCCAAGGGCATTGGCGCCCACATCTGAACTCTATGGATGTTTTTTCAATGACCACAGAGATCACCCATGAACTCTCTGCCTCCCCTGCCACAGCCATGGAGACCATTTGTGGACACTATGACTGTCCTGCCAAGGTTATGGAAGCCATTGGTGAACTGTCAGCTGTCTGATACGGCCACAACAGTGGCTGCTGTTAATCGCTCTGTGCTTTCTGTTCCAGTTATGCCTGATCCTCCTTGGTGGTCTTCAGCTCCACCCTGGTGATCATCTGCTCTGCTGTGGAGATCATCTGCTCTGTCCTGGTGCTCTTCATCTCTGCCTGCTCTGCCCTTGTGCTCTTCAGCTCCGTCCTGGGTTCCTGCTCTGCCCGGGCTTCCTGCTCCACCATGGTACCCTGTTCTGCACTTTTCCTTTGCGTTTTTGAAAAGTTTCATGTACAGATTACAACATTGCCAAAACAATGCTCTTTACATGGATCAATTCAAGTCACCTTTATTTACAGTAAGTGGACAACCAAAATGTGCTTTTTACCCCCGTTGGTGTTGCTGCTGTTGAGTCCGCAAAATGCATTTGCAGCTTTTGACCGCTGAGTGGAGCTTTAACCACAAGTTGTCAAGTGAATGCTTCAAAACACATTTTCACAAATAGCCATCAGCATTGTCTCACTGATGTGTTATATTTGATGGCTGCACTCTGCACTCTCGGAAAATGAAAGAAAAATACTATAGTTAAAATATTTCACATTCACCGATGCAAATTTAGTACTTATGAAGTTATGTGCATTTCTCATTTAGAACAAATTCAAGCAGGATAAATATGAGCCTGTGCTTATATTTACGCTAAACTAAGTATTACACCATATTTTAGATTTAAAACATTTAATAGGTGTGCAGTATTACTTATATAATATGAATCATGTGTTATATTATTGTCATGGTTGCCTACTGTGAGAAGACGAAGGAGCACGAAGACGTAGGGGTTGCAGGAAAACAGTCTTTAATAAACATCTAAAGGGTAACATAGGGCAGGCAGGAACATACACGTAGTACAACATTAACGTTAAGACCTTAAAGAAATGGTGGTTTACTTTGCATCAGAGCATTAAAAGTAGTAGCCTGTTTCAGTAGGCTAGGCTACATGGATTAATATGCTAAATGTCAATATTCTCACATTACTTAATGTTTGTCATATTTTTTTTAAAATATATATTTATACATTCTTTTAATAAAACAGCATGCATTTTTGTCACGCACACTTTGTAATTCACACCTGTCATTTTGACAGAGAACTATGTGGAAAAAAGATATCTTAAGAAATTGTTGCATATTTTATGAATTCTTTCTTTTATTTCAGTAAAACATGAGACACTGCATAATTTCCCTCCCATTATTTAGGTCTAACTAAAACAACAGACAAATAAATTAAACCTGGCCACAATTTAGCTAAATCATTGCAACTGAAAAGAAGGGACGATTAATAAAACGTCCTCTGTTTAAAGTCAAGTTCTCTATAATCAACAAAGTGCACACAATGTAAAAAAAAAGACCTTCTTTAATTGCCAACTTTAGTGATTTTAAAGGTAGACTTCTGTACTCGCTTTCATAGAATTTGAGTAAAACTCAAAAACTGCAGCCACATCTAAAACGTAGCCTATATTTTAAATTAGGCTATCACTCATGAAATAGCCATATCAACAAAAATATCAAATATCAACATAAATATAAAACATAAATAGCTAGCTAAATACAAATAATGATTATAGAAATAGGCTATTTATCTGTATTAATGTAAGAATGCTGCATTCGTTCTATAAATGACTAAAAAATAATTGCTAAATGACTAAAAAATAATAGTATTTTTGGTAACACTTTACGGTAAGGGTACAAGAATTCATGCATAAATTAATGCGTGAATTATTCATTACTTCATGCATTAATATCTCATGAATTATCAGGTCAAAAATGCATCATGAATTCATGCATGGAAAAAAAATATTTTATGCATGTAAGACTACTTGAGGAATTTACGCATGCATATAGGCTAGAACAGTATATCAATTAATGTGAGAACTAATGTTTTTTCATTAATCATGATCTGAGTTATCATGCATGTTCATGTCTTCTTCATAGTAGCCCGCAGGTAAATGGACAGACCCCAACATTGGCCAATCACAGCTAGAGCTGCAACGATTAGTCGACATTATCGACAATGTTGACAATAAAAAAAAATTGTCGACAATTTTTTTTTTTTCTCGAGTAGTCATTTGATCTCATATGACCTAATGTAAAAGCCTGCAATAATGCTGTTTGACCAGTGTAGCACTAGCGCAAGACTGTAATTCAGCCCTCCTGGATGCAATTCAAGAGAAGACGACAACGCCTCAGAGCAAACGCAGCCAAACCTGAAGCTGCTGAGCGGCATTTGAATGAATATGTAAATATATGCTGTGCGCTTTCCTCTCAATAACAAAATAAACACGACAAAAACTGACAGCGGTGTGAAAGCAACAGTTAAAAACGCATCTGATTACAGTGATGGATGTTTGTACGAGCTCTGCAGCAAAGTCTAGTCATGTCACGTTTATTTATATAGTGCTTTATGCAATGGATAGCCTTAAATCAAGCAGCTTTACAGTATTAAACATGAAAAACCAGTGAGTGTCGATTTCAGTTAGAATTAAAACTTGATTTTCGGTTATAAAGCAGTTCTCCAGTGTGGAGCTAGCTAGTGATACAATCTTTTTATTAGTGGGAAAAAAATATTATTTCATTAAAGTGATAGTTTGGTTTGCAAAGATCAAAGCTTGATCTAGCTCAGGATTGTTTTGATTATAATAACCCTATAAGGTATTTTAAGAGAGATTATTTTGTGAATAAAATAGTTTATCCAAAAATAAAATGGCTTATCACTTACCTGATGTTAGGCAGAATGATGTGTCATTCAGTTGCTTTTTCATATTTCTAATTAAATGGTGAGAGAGAGTTTCTCTGTCGGTCATCTATTTTGTGTGCCATATATATATATATATATATATATATATATATATATATATATATATATATATATAATGTGTGTGTCATATATAATATATTTGCATATTAGCAATTAATTGTATAATTATTAATTGCATAATGACTTTCAAAAGCTGAAGTGATTACCGTTATATATTTGTTAAAATATGCATAACTCAACATTTTAACTAATTGCAAAAGCTGAATAATCAGTCAATGTCTACTGATTAATCAGTGAACTAATCAACAATTACTTGATTAATCTTTCTAATAATCGTTAGTTAAATTGATTATCAAAATAATCATTTGTTGCAGCCCTAATCACAGCACATAGCACATGAATTCTGTTGACATCCAAATACAGTAGTCATCATTAAATAAGCATTAGCTTCTCATAACTTCATCATGTGTGTGGCCCCTTAACTAAAGTGATGACTTCATATACCATGAATTTGAAGTGCCTGTATATCTGAAAACACTTTACAAAACCATAAATGTCACAAACACATGGCAGTACAAATACACACTTGTTTAGTTTTTGTAAATACCCAGTAAGGATTCATCATCTATTTTCGTTAAGACATATCATTCAGTTTTCTACACTCTGTACCCTACAAATGACAAGTTTGTATATGTACTGCCATGTGTTTGTGCCATTTATTTTAATTTTTTTTGTTCAGAATTAAATATTTCACGAGGAGTCCACATCAGTACCATGTTACATTAAAAAGGTGACTCCTTACCTTAAAAAAACTTTTTTTTTTCTTTTTTTATAAATCTTTAACAGGTTTTGTAAAGAGTTTTCAGATAGACACGCACTTAAAGTTCATGGTATATGGTTCATGGTCCGTCCAAGATGGGGTTTGTTCAAGATGGTGCTGCCTCCGTCGCTTGCGCCGCAGTTGTTTTTGTTAGTTTGTCCTGTCTTTAGTTATATCCTTGCAATCAGTTTTACCAGAGACAAATTGCTGGACATTCAGCAGTACACACTACCCGATATTTCACTGTTTTTTGACTATTCTGATGTTTTGCTGGACATTGTGTAGTTGGCAGAGCAGTGGCGCTGATCAAACATTTCAGGACGCACAGAAAGGGGAAACGCGCCGGCATGCTCGTGAAGCTCAGCGCAGATTTCGAACAGCGCTGCCCAGTATCCATCTGGCAAATCTCTGCCCTCTACCCAACAAAATGGACGAACTCCTGCTCTCCTGGATAACCTTTTCACATTCTGCTGCTCTGTGTTTCACAGAAACCTAGCTGAATGACGCCATCCCAAACAGCGCGCTACATCTGCCGGGCTTTCAGCTGTTTAGAGCGGACCGCAACACAGAATCAACAGGGAAATCGTGCAGCGGCAGGACATGCTATTATATCAATAAAAGGTGGTGTACAGATGTAATTGTTAAAGAAGATGTGCTGTACCGATCTGGAAGCGCTCTACACAAACTGTAATTCTACTCGCCGCGGGAGTTTTGCTCGTTCATTCTCGTGAGTGTTTACATTCCACCACAAATGCACGTGAGCCTGGCTTTACAGAAACTTGCTAATCAGATCACAGAGACAGAACAACAACACCCGGACTCTGTTTTAATAATTTTTGGGGATTTTAATAACGCAAATCTCTTCCGTGAACTGCCAAAATACAGACAGCATGTTACATGTCCACCAGAACAAGTTATATACTGGATCACTGTTACACAGCAATAAAAGATGCATATCACTCTGTCCCACGGGCAGCTTTGGGGCTCTCTGATCACTTTTTAGTTCATCTCATACCGACCTACAGGAAGAAACTGAAATCAGCTAAACCTGTATTAAGGACTAAAGAGATGGACTAATGAAACAGAGTGGGTTTTACAAGACCAACTGTTTCGACCCAACTGATTGGAATGTGAAGCTACTGCAAACAATCTGGACGAGCTCACAGAGACTGTAACATCTTATATCAGTTTCTGTGAAGATATGTGCATTCCTACCAGGACTCATTTAACTTACAACACAGACAAACCATGGTTCACTGTAAAACTCAGACAGCTCCGTCAGGACAAAGAAGATGCTTACAGGAAGGGGGACATATATAAACAGGTCAAATACACACTGGAAAAAAACAGAGTGGCAAAGAGGAATTATTCTGAAAAACTAAAGGCCGGGACACACCAAGCTGACGGTCGGCTGTTGGCTCTCATCGGCCCGATGGCGAGCGACAGTCGAGCTAGTTTGTTTGATGTGTTCCACACATCGGCTCTCGTCGGGTTCACGTCAGCATCAGCGTCAGGACCGTCGGGGAATGTGAGAACTCTGATTGGATGTCTAGTTTTGCGAATGAGTCAGTGCCAGAGAATTAAAGTGAAAGTGATGAAAACGAGTGAATGAAATGAAGGCGGCACAAACAGAAGACTGTTCTAATGTTACGTGATCTTACCCAATATGTGGATATTATCATAACAACGTGAGGCACTTAAAGTTAAGAAAGTTATCAATGTGACTGATATTCAAAATGGTAAGCAAGCACTGCTTTGTTTACGTTTCATATATCTGCGTTTATCTCGTATATCTTTGTTCTGGTTTCTCCGTTTGAATGATGAATATTTACTATTGATAGCTGCTGATCTAGACAGCTAACTCCTCTAACGCACGTGTTTAGTTTGCCGTTGGCTGAAGTCTGTGCATTGTGTTCGAGCGAAGCTTTTTTATCTGACGCTGCTGACACGAGGTGACTTCTTTAAAGTCGGCTTGGTGTGTCACAGCCTTAAGGATTCAGTTCACTTCCAGCGACTTCCGCATCAGTGTGGAAAGATCTAAAAGACATCACCAACTACAAGACACCATCCCTCAGCACTGTGGAGAATCAACAACTGGCAGATGATCTGAATGAGTTCTATTGCTCATAACCATATCACCCTGCAGCCCAAGACTGGTTGCCCACTGAAGCTAAGCAGGGTTGAGCCTGGTCAGTACCTGGATGGGAGACCTCCTGGGAAAAACTAGGTTGCTGTTGGAAGAGGTGTTAATGAGGCAAGCAGGGGGAGCTCACCCTGTGGTCTGTGTGGGTCCTAACACCCCAGTATAGTGACGGGGACACTATACTGTCAAAAAGCACCGTCTTTTGGATGAGACATTAAACCGAAGTCCTGACTCTCTGTGGTCACTAAAAATTCCATGGCACTTCTCGTAAAGAGTAGGGGTGTAACCCCGGTGTCCTGAACAAATTCTCTCCAGTGGCCCTTGTCAGTCATGGCCTCCTAATAATCCCCATCCACTTGATTGTCTCTATCTCTCTCTCCTCTCCACTTGTAGCTGGTGTGTGGTGAGTGCACTGGTGCCGTTGTCCTGTGGCTGCCATCGCATCATCCAGCATCCTAGCAAACAGGTCTGTGGATGATGCAGTCAATATGGGACTGCATTATGTTCTGCAACATCTGGATAGACCAGGGACCATCCCAAACCTCCTCCTGCCCAAACTAACTCAGCTATCCGTCCTCACCTTCGTCTGTCAGTAGATCACCAGCTTCCTGACAGACAGGCAGCACCCAGCACCCATTTAATCAGCACTGGAGCTCCTCAAGGCTGTGTTCTCTCCCCACTGCTCTTCTCCCTCTACATCAACGACTGCACGTCTAAAGACCCCTCTCTCAAGCTCCTAAAGTTTGCAGATAACACCACAGTCATCGGCCTCATCCAGGACGTTGACGAGTCTGCTTACAGACAGGAGGTTAAAGAGCTGGCTGTCTGGTGCAGTCTTAACAACCTGAAGCTGAACACGCTAAAAACTGTGGAGATGATAGTGGACTTCAAAAGGAACCCCCTGCACTCCCCCAATTCACCATCATGGACAGCACTGTAACGACAGTGGAGACATTCAAGTTCCTGGGAACCACTATCTCTCAGGACCTAAAGTGGGACACACATTAGCTATGTTTCCATCCACCTATTTTAATGCGCATTTTGGACTATCGCATAAAAAATTCGCTGGATGGAAACGCCAAGATGCGCATAAATTCTGAAAATGCGCATAAAAAAATTATGCGCACAACTGAGTAGGATAAACTTTTTATCCGATAAGAAAAAATGCGCATAAACTACGATGGAAACACGTTTACCGAATAAATTCCTCCATGCGCATCAAAAAAGTCATGTGACTTTGCGCTATGAGACGGGATAACTTGACTAACCAGCTGACCGATCTCGTTCACAGCCTTCTATAAGTTATTGTAGTCACTCTGAAAAGCCTGAGCAAAGTCTGTCATCATTTCTGTATAATTGTCTTACACGACTGTGTTCCCAAACATCTGGCATCCTCCGAACGCAGTGACAGCATTTATTGTGTTACGTCTGCTCTCTCTGAGGCGGAAGTAATTTATATTATATATGAAAATTATTATATTCAATGGCTTCTCCTATATTCTTAGTGATATTTAGTGCCACGGTTTACCAGGAAGTGACGATTTTGTTCTCTTTGACTCGCTGGATGGAAACGGTGCTTTATTCGCATATGTTTTATGCGATATTCCAGTTTTGCGCATAATTTAAATTCGAATCTTTGGATGGAAACATAGCTATTGACTCCATTGTTAAAAAGGTCCAGCAGAGGTTCCACTTCCTTCGTCAGCTGAGGAAGTTCAACCTGCCACAGGAGCTGCTGAAACATTTCTACTCCACCATCAACTGTCTGGTTCAGCTCAGCTACCAAATCTGACCTTAGAAGACTACATAGGGTAGTCCGGACTGCTGAGCGAATCATTGGTACAACCCTCCCCACTCTTTAAGAACTGTACTTACCCAGAGTGAGCTGGCAAAATCACTATGGACCCCTCACATCTAGCACACTCCCTCTTTGAACTGTTTCCGTCTGGTCGATGCTACAGAGCTCTGAACACCCTCAGGCAATCCATCTCATGAACACTTGACAATAACGTGTAACACACAACACTATTTATACACAAATTCCTCGTATGTGTAAACATATCTCGCAATAAAGCTCATTCTGATTCTGATATGTATTGAATTCCTTCTCAGCTCTTCCCAGGCATTCCTGTTGATTTAACTGGGTTATACTCTTAACTGTCACCGTCCCGTATACGGGACGCCTAAGTTTACTTCACTATATTACAATTAAATCCTAATATAATCATGACAAACTATATATCATTGGAAAGGTCTAAGATTCCTAAATAAATATTTTACCATGTCTTTTTGTTGCAAATTATGTAGGAACAGTAATAGATTCATTTATGACAAGAGTGCACCAAGAGTCTATGACAAATCTGCATCATAACAGGAGTTCTGACCTTTGTCACTGTAACAGTTTTCAATCTAAGAGCTAGGTTAAACTCATGGGAGAATAGGAATGAATTTTAGGCCAAATAGTATAAAACAGCTAACAGCCAGCACATTTACTGTTTGACAAACTTGAGTAACTCAATACTGTGAGTAGCCATGGGCCGATATGAGATTTTGACGGTATGATAACCTTAGACAAAAATATCACAGTATTGTGATTACAGCTCTAAAATATGTTATTTTTAAATGGCTGGGTAAAAAACTACTTTTTTTTACTACCACAGAACACAATATATTTAATTTTAAAGAAACATATGGAACATTTTGGAACAGAAAACATGTCAGGCTAAATAATTAAAATAATTAAATTCTTCTTAATTAAATTAAGTGCAGTCACCTAAGTGAACCTAGAACTGCAGCTCAACGATAATCAAAACATAAATAATTTATTTTCTGTAAAAAAAAAAAAATGCTGTCATTAAACCTGCAGCTCAACAAGGTTTTTTGGAGACATGCTCACTTTCTACACATTCATCTTTCAGTCCAAGTTATGATGCAGGAAAGGTCACCTTTCCTGGATTAAGTATGGAACGGTGAGGTACGAGGATGTGTGCACATTAGAGGTCTTCACGGAGGACCCGAGACCCGAGGACCCGGGACCCATACGGGTTCGGGTCTATATTTTAAATGGTCAGCCGGGTCCGGGTCGGGTCCCAATCTATTACTTCGGGTCCCGGGTCTGTTTAACATTGTGTGTAATACCCGAGTCGATCGGAGAACACTGCACCCGCCAGTGATCAGTGTCAGTCAGCATGTGTGTGTTTTGTAACTTGCAGTTTATAAAATTAGGATGAGAAAATTGTGAGCGGGAAATGAGGTGAAAGACAGAAAGAAAAAAAAAAAAAAACCAACGCCAGAAGCAGAGCACGGGCAGAGTTAATGTAGCCTACTGCATGCGGACAGTGATAATGGATTCCTTCATGAGTGATTTGGGAAAAAAAAAGCTGAAACAAAACTGACGAAGAGACGCACACGTTATTGAACATGCACGCAGTAAAGTGTAACGCACTTCTTGTTCTGCACGTTTTTTGCTAAAAAATAATTGCTCCAAGTCTTCATAACAACCAACAAAAAGTATCGTTATTGCTGCGGAAATGCTACAGTCGAAGTTGACTCGAGATGGAGAAGGAAAAAAAAAAACAAAAAAAAAAAAAAAAAAAAAACTGCGAAGTTGCATTAGTCATCCGTCACTGACCGTGACAGCATGTAGACTTTTAAAGCAATAATCAGTGGATTAAGAAGGCTCTTTCAGTCAGCAATAGAGAGGAATGAACAGCCAACATGGATGGAAATTTATTGACTAGGAGGATTGTATGCATCGCAGTCAGGGAGAAGGCTACTAACAGTAGTAAGGGAATTATTTTTTTCTTTTTTTTTTTCCTCGCAACTTGTTATTGACTTAATAGCAGTTTGCTGTGCAATATGTGCCAATCGGGTGCAGTCGTGTCTGTGTCTTCCCGGCAGGATTCGGGTCCAACTTTCGAATAATGGTCGGGTCCGCGTCGGGTCCGGGTAGTACATTTAAGGCATTTCTCGGGTCCCACTTTCAAATAAAATACGGGTCCGGGTCGGTTCGGTACAGTACATTTACGGGTCTCTTCGGGTTCGGGTACGAATTTTTGGACCCGTGAAGACCTCTAGTGCACATACACATAAGGAAAGAGAGAGTGCGAGTGTGTGTCTCACACACACACGATCTCTCTCCCTGTACAACACTCAAACCGTGGCAAAGTTTTTTTTTTCTGTGATCTTGAACAGATGTAAACAACAGCAGGAGGCTTAAAAGTATAGACGTGATAACAGCTAAATTTAACTAGTTGACGTTAGCTAGTTAATTACCCATGTTATCTGCCTTGGTAGCAAACAAACGGCAGGTGGGTCTCTTTCTTGATCGGGGATTGAAAGAGGGAGAAATGAAGATGACACAGATATATAGTTTATGTACGCCCTGGAAGTATTTATTTAGCGATCGGCACTAAAACTTCATCTTTACAGAACGTTGTTGTGTACGGAACATGGTTAGTCTATGTTACCGTAAAATTCCCATACGGCAGGCAGACTTTGTCTTTTTCGACGGGGGAAAAGTTCCAGGGATTCACCTCCTTTGGCCATCATCCTGCATGCACACAGGTGATTCTCACCGACTGCTTACACTCGTTACGCTCTTCACTGCACACAACTGAGGGAGTCCCACAGTTTCCATCTTAGACAACACGTAAAAAAACTGTGCATAAGGCAGGAACGGTATAACGGAAAATTTTTAGTGGTTTTGAAACCGTGACTTTTCCAAACCACGGTATACCTTGAAACCGGTTATTGTCCCATGCCTAACTGTGAGACAATGTTATAGAATGAATTTCTTGTATGACTCAATGCTTCATATATCTTGGAAGAATTCAAAATTCAGTCCAGTTCAAGCAAACAGATGCAAAGTGCCAAAAAAAAACACAGAAGTAAAGTGTCCGAACTGAAAAATAAGTGTCCCAAAAAAAAAGAAAGGGGAAAAAAAAAAAAGAGAGAATTTGTCCAAAAGTCCTTGTGGTCCCTTTGTAAGTTGATGTATAAGAGGTAGAATCAAATGTAAGTTTGTAAGGCCATTTGTTTAACTACTACCCGGGTAGTGTATGTGTAGCAAATGACAGCTTAGCTGCAATTGAAAGAATCCCTTGACGAAATCAGGTCCAATCCAAAAACAGCAGGGGGCCCTCTTCACAAAGTCATTAGGTCTGGCTCGCCGTAGTTCATAAGCACTCAGTTTATATCACTCAGTCGAATCAGGCAAATAAAAAAATTATAATCAGAGTTCGTAGAAATGAATTCTCTCAATCAGCATTACTTGGAACTCCCTTTTGAATCCAACAATTTATATGAAGAAACTGACAATCTTATGTTGAATAAGTCTTATGTTATACAGTAAAATCACAAGTTCAAATACAGTGCTTCTTCACCTCTGCAAACCAGTTAAGAACATTCTTCTTCTATACTCTTTATGTATGTTTATGGTCAATCAGTTCATCTAGCGACCCCTACTGGGAAACTACAATACTGCATATAATTTTAACCATGCAAAAAGGGTCAAAACTTAGGGGAGTTACATCCTCCCCTCCTGAACCGGCATGTGTCCCTGCATGTAGTGTATTTAAAAGAATTCAGATGTATCAAGTGCTAGTACCCTAACCTAAATTATCAGCCTCAAGGGCTTGTGTGAAAGCTTGGTTTAGACCATCTAACAAGGAATGCATGACTAATACCAAAGGATTGCCTACTAATTTATAGGTCAGCCTATTAGGTTGCTCCCTGTGTCGTGAAGAATGTCTGAGCTCTGGCATCTCTTGATCAGGTATGTCTCTACTCTCTGTATCATTCTCCACACTCGCAGCATCACTGTTGTTGTGTTGATCTTCTCTTGCATCATTCTCCTTTTGCATGACAGGCTTAGCACAATTAACCACAAACTCCTGATTAGACTCCTCATAGTTAACATCAATAGATCTAGAATCCAGTTCCTTGACAGGTGAGTTTTTCATCATCTCTTCCAGGGACTTCTCAGGTAGGGCATCCTCTGTCAGGGTTTTTCTAAGGTAAGTGGTTCTCTTCCAGGGTTTCTCCAGTTAAGTGAATCTCTTCCAGGGTTTCTCCAGTTAAATGGATCTCTTCCAGGGTTTCTCCAGGTGAGTGCACAGCTCCCTTTCTTTCTGAAGGTTCAAATGGCCTTGCATCTGGATTTAAATCAACCCGAATCGTTAAGATTCGATTCCCTCTGAAAAGAGTTAATTTCTTACACTGTACTTATAAAGTCTGCCAACCTGGGAAATGCGAAAGGGAGCAGATTTATCATATTAACTTGATGAAGCATTGGATCGCACCCAGGGAAAATCCCGCTGCTCTCACTCACAAGTCCCCATCATATATACCTGGGGGAACAGCTGTCTAAAGCACAGAAAACTGAACTGCATTTCCTGATCTGTCAGTTTGTGGACGGGTTTTCAGAGCAAACCGGCCGTACTAACTTTGTGCAAAATGAAATTTGCACCCCTCCCTACATGGTTGTGCAGCTGCAGCCCTACCAGGTGGCCAAAGCCAGCTGAAGTCATTCACCCACTGGCGCTCGATCCAGAGGTCTTACGGTCACAGACCAAAATCTTAAGCATCAGTCTCTAGATTGATGAAGGGCAGAAACTGCATGTGGAACAATGATAAATCCTGTCCTTCCCAGGTTTGGTACCAGGGGTCTTCTGAAGAGGTGTCTGTCTGTTGTCCTAACACAGGGACAATTCAGTCCTTGAGGGCCACTGTCCAGCAGAGTTTAGCTCCAACACTGATAAAAAAAAAAAAAATCTCCTGCATGTAGCCTGCTAGAAATCATTAAGGCCTTGATTAGGTTGTTCCGATGTGTTTGATTATGGTTAAAACTAAACTCTGAAGGACAGTGGCCCTCCAAGTCCACTATCAAGTTTGCCTATTTCTTTTTCAGCATCTTTATCTGATGGCATTGGACAGTTTGTTTGTGTTAACCCACCAAGATCCAATCAAAATGTTGCAAACCTTTGTCCACTCTTGTGGTCAGAAAGGACCCCTGCCATAAACTGGGCACTGGGATGTGTTGTACACCACATAAATTACCTACATTTTTATATGTATATAGAAAAAAAACACATCCATGTGAATGTTTTGGTGCTAGAATTCTATCGACAGCAAACATAACATTTGGTGACTAAATATAACAGTCATTTATTGTGGCAGAATTTTGTTAATTATTTTATGGTAAACTGTTTACCTCAGTATCTCCAGCTGATAATTTCTCTTCAGCCCGTTAAAGAGAATCTTCACCCCATAATCCTGCAGGTCATTGTTACTCAAGTCCAGCTCTCTCAGGACAGATTCTGGGGATTCAAGAACTGAAGACAAACTCTCACAACACTGATCAGTGAGATTACAGCACTTTAGCCTGTGTAGAGAATAAAACAGATAGGGAGATTATTTGTGTTTATCAAGTATGGTTTAAACATTTTTGACTGCAGCAATGTACTTGAATCAAAGATAAAAGACAGAGTTGGGGTACTCAGAGTTGAGTACAACTTTTAGTGGACTTGGTGGTGCAACCACAACAGCTTGAAGCTGTCTAATTTGTCATGGTCTCCCTGCTTCACTAATAGTAGTCTTTCCTCTGTGTACACATATCCCTACATTACAAGTCTGACTGGACCTGACAGAACTGTCACTGACCCAATGCAAGTGACTTTCAGTATTCGCAGGTGTTTATAAATCTTGCGCACACACCCAAATTGCCTCTCAGTCAGCCAGTGAATGCTGAATTAAGTCCTCTTTTGCGTGTTATTGCTACACACTCAAATACATGAAAATGGCAGTCTTTGAGAGTATTCATGTAGTTCAATGCAGTTGGTCATGTCTTAAGTGAACCTAAACAGTAGGGAGAATATCATAGATGTGTCAAAATATTTGATTCATGCAGGGAACAGCAGCATAAACCTGCTGCTGCCAACTGTGTCATTATAGTATATCAAACAATTAAAGAAAATGAAAATCACTCACTGCTCCTGACTGAATCACTTTAGTAACTTTAGTAACTAATAAGAAACATTTATATTTAATGCATACAGTAAAGACTGTGCAGTTTTTAATTTTTACATTCATCACTTAATTGAATGCGGGGGTTAAATTGGGCTTGCACTGGTAACTCATCAGTGGACTTTCCTTGTACATTTTCAACAATATAAGCTATATTTTTAAACATTTTTCTTATTGTTACTAATCCAAGCAATGATGCGGCATGGGTGAATTATATGAATGTTTCTCTGAAGGAAACTGACTGTCTTCAGAAAAGGTTCGATGGCATTTGCATTTTATCTGATAAAAGAGTGCTGCTTTGTGTACAGCCATTACTGGGGACGTTACAGCAACTATAATGTGGTTAAAAAAACACTATAGTATTTACTACAAATTATTATAGTATTTTTTCATGTGCTTTGATGTATGATATGGCCAGCATACTGCCGTGCAAAGGCAAAAGACCGTAACTTCGATTTTTGTCAAAAATTAGTTGATATTTTGGGACATTCAAGACATTCTTTACATGTGCATAAGTATCTTGAGTCAATTTCGTTGTTTTTCTGAGAAAATAATAGGTGGTCTCAACTGTAACTTCGAAAAGCCCTGGAGAAACCAAGGCAGAACACCGTATAACACCAGTTACGGTTCTGTCACTTTGTTTGGAACGCTCAAATTGAGTTACAGCGTTCTGCCTTTGCGGTTACGCCTTGGAATTATACGGTGTTCTGCCTTTTTTTACTGTCCATTAAAGTTTGCCGCAATTAAATTACAGTGCAGACAAACGAATTCCCTGATACCACACATACATCTCGAAGATGTCTATTGACGTCTGCATTTACATCTGCAAGACGTATTTTTTTAGGGTGTTTGCTCATCTGCAATACGTCTATAGGACGTCTCCTTTTAGATGTCAAATAGATGTCTATTAGATGTCTTTAAGATGTTTATGATTTAGAATGTACGTAAAATTGACATCTGAAAGACGTCTGTCAGACGTTTGTAGACAGCAGATGCTTTCCAGATCAAGAGATCTTTAACAGACGTCTTACAGATGTACGTGTGCTATCTGGGTTAGATCGCGATCTACCAAACAGCTCCATATAACAAAGCACTGTAAAGACTAGATACCTTGGCAGCAATACGTAATCGTGAATAACCTTTAAAGATTTTTTTTTTTCCTTTTTATAATGCAGATTATTAACCAGGCTGTCACTTCTAGTTGGACATGTGTGGACTCGAATGCCGTAGCATGTAGCATGATCAATCATAAAATCAGTAGCCTACTACCAGTTCGCAATTAAATCCTACCTTTTCTTGTAACCCGATAAAATCAATCCATGGCAATGAACGTCGCCGGAGATGTTTAATCCACAAGCATTCTGAGCATTAGGCTATTCCTGCTTGCTGGCGTTCACATAAATCCAGAAGTCGTTCTCTTAGGTTAGGCTATTTCATTCAAGTTAATATAAAAGCAATTATGCTATGTCTTGCATTCTTTTATGTTACTGAGCACAGCAAATAAATTGGTTGCAAAACGGTCACGTTCTACTTTTAGTCTGGTTGTTATTGTCAAAAAAATAAAATAAAATATAAAAAAATAACATTAATACAGCCACATTACTATGTGCAATAGCCTATATGAGAGAGCCCATGATCACTAGATTTTATACAGGTGTTACTTTAATGATTTTGTAAATGGTGATCAGCAACCAAATATTGATAATGTGGAAGTTACTGCCTTTTGCCTTGGTGTGACTTCTCAGTTTTTGCAGACAATGCAAAAGCAGAGTACAGCAATTTAAAAATAGGGATAAAAATTTAGTTTGAGCCCACAATTTTTAATGTAGATCATTTTCATTACTAAAACATCTAAGTGCCAAATTTCCAGTGTCCTACCTATAATTAATTTGGCTGGACAAATAAAAAAATTTAAAGTCATTTTTCTCAGTTTCACACTCTAGCGAGTTAAGGTCTTTTGCCTTTGTAGCATACTCTGCTGTGATGTGACCGTATCCCCTCCCCTCTGTCCCACACACATATAAATAACATGCTGTATATAGGTAGTTTACATGATAAAAAGTAACCTTAAAGTTAACAAATGCCTCTAGTTTTATTAATTTAACAGACCTTTGAAGTTTGGGAAAAAACTTGTGGACGTGATGTGTTTTTGTGCATTCTATTTTTTCATATGATAATTGTGACTCCTCATGGGACACGTAACACCTCACTTATAGTGTAACACCTCACTTATATTGGAATTTGTTATTTTTCATGTTAATCACATCAATTTTGATCAAGAACAATACTGTAATGTAGGAGTCGTAATGACGGAGGTGTGGATCCAAATTCAGGTTTTATTATTAAGACAATGTCAGACAGACAGAGTCAAAACGCCATCAAACAGTAGCACAGAAGGTAATCCAAAAGGGTAATCCAGTAACAGGCGAAGGACAGGGAAGGCAGCGAATAATAACAAAACAGAAAACGGTCCAAGTGTAACCCCCCCGGGTCCGCACCTGCCACACCTCGTTCCGAGTGGGTCTCGAACCCGGGTCGTCGGCATGGGAGGCGGGCGCTCTAACAAGGAGGCTAAAGGCCACGGCCTCTAGCTTCTGTCGCTAGAGCGCCTCATTTTGAGATCGGGGAGTGAGGTTTTACCTGCACAGCACTTACCCCGCTGGCCTCTGTCACACTCACCCCCCTAAACCTCACTCCCATCCGGGTCACGGCACCAATGTAACCCCCCCGGGTCCGCACCTGCCACACCTCGTTCCGAGTGGGTCTCGAACCCGGGTCGTCGGCATGGGAGGCGGGCGCTCTAACAAGGAGGCTAAAGGCCACGGCCTCTAGCGTCTGTCGCTAGAGCGCCTCATTTTGAGATCGGGGAGTGAGGTTTTACCTGCACAGCACTTACCCCGCTGGCCTCTGTCACACAAGATCAACGAAAACAAAGTCAAGGCAAGGAAAGACAGAATACCAGGAAATGTTACAGGCTAGCAATTGTAGCAAATTAACTCAAAAGGGAATCATTTAAGATTTTATAGGGAATTTAAACAGAATCACAGCTGATCACTGAGTCAGTTAGCGATTCACTGAATGAGCTGTATCATATCAACTCTGCACTGGATTTTAAAATCCAAAATATAGTGAAAACATTATTAATAAGCACAGTAACAAGATCGGCAGTTTAAGACATTAACTTGTAAGCACAAAACACAGGATACTTCTCTTTTCAATATAAATAAAGCTTTATTGGATAAATCTAAGACATATAAACTAAACTAACACTTAAACACACGCGCTCACACATTTATACAAGTTGCAGGAAGACAGAAATGAGGAAAGAATGAGTTCAAGAGAATGAAAATGTGAAATCCCAAGTTTACAGCAATATGTGCAATTGGATAGACCTGAACAACCATCAATCACTTAATTAACCCTCGCATTGAGTTCCTCAATGAGGTTAAGATTTATATTAAATACACCAGCTCAGCATGAATGGAGTTTACTTGCATTGCCTTGATGTTACGGGATTCCCTTTGTTGTTGTCGTTGCAGAATGGGGTGTCCTGAGGTTGCTGATTTCCTGGAAGTTCAGTGGTTGTTGAAGTGATGTCTTGGGCATTGGCTGAAGATGCGGAGTTGTGGGCTGGTTGAAGTTTTAGGTTGACAATCAAGGTCGGACTTGAAGACGCAGTAAACTTAACTCAGAACCCGAAAACTCTCAACGGAAAGAAAAAACCAACCAGTAATACTACTGATAACAGAATCATGAATATTTTATTGGCCTTTGCAAAGTACACAATGAATTTCAATAGATTAGCACGCCGTGATGAATGTTACATGATTGCCCCCTACTGATCATGTCTTTCCTGTGTTATGTGGTCCTGCGTAACACACCGGGGTCACGCATGATCCCTCTCCTCTGCACACGCAATCTGGGTGGCCAGATCTGTAATGTTTATTTTAGGTTTCAGATGTTTAAATACACATAAGTACTAGTAAAACAATACATTTAGAGTTCGTAAAATACACACGGATGTTTATGGAAGCAGCAATAACAATGCATTCAAATATAATTTGCTGACATGTTTTATTAATATCAGATACACATAGTGTAAGTAACTATGAAGTTCACTCTATTCTTCTCCCAGTTCACCAGCCACTTACTTACATGTATTTCGGGAGAAATTGATGAATTCACAAGCGGTAAATCGGACTGACAGGACTCTCTGAACAGATCTCTCATTTTACAGATCACGATCAAGATCACTTATAACAGTTTTTAAATGACAAAACACACTCATTTACACATATTTGTGAATCAGAATATCAGATAGTTGATGATATGGTAAGCAAGTTTATGAATGTTTTGAATAAAAAAGGAAGTGTTATTGTGGCCACGGTATGTCATGTGACAAGCATGACGCGTCGCCATGGAAATAATAAGGGGAAACGTTCTAAAATAACGGTCGCCTAAAAAAAAAACTCACTCTGGGGGGACCGCTGGAATATTTTAAACTCACCACTGAAAGGGTTAAACTTCCACGTTCACTGCCTTCTGCCCAGACCACATTAACCACATCAATTTCACCCTCTTTTACCCAGTCCAAATAACACCATAATTTCCCTCTGTTCATCAAAAGCACTGCCCAGTTACAAAATTATGAAACATTATGTAATTATTTATTTTACATGCATTTACTGTGTGAGTGTATACAGTGGGGCAAAAAAGTATTTAGTCAGCCACCAATTGTGCAAGTTCTCCCACTTAAAAAGATGAGAGAGGCCTGTAATTTTCATCATAGGTATACCTCGACTATGAGAGACAAAATGAGAAAAAAAAATCCAGAAAATCACATTGTAGGATTTTTAAAGAATTAATTGGTAAATTCCTCGGTAAAATAAGTATTTGGTCATCTACAAACAAGCAAGATTTCTGGCTCTCACAGACCTGTAACTTCTTCTTTAAGAGGCTCCTCTGTCCTCCACTCGCTACCTGTATTAATGGCATCTGTTTGAACTTGTTATCAGTATAAAAGAAACCTGTCCACCTCCAGAAACAGTCCAACTCCAAACTCCACCATGGCCAAGACCAAAGAGCTGTCAAAGGACACCAGAAACAAAATTGTAGACCTGCACCAGGCTGGGAAGACTGAATCTGCAATAGGTAAGCAGCTTGGTGTGAAGAAATCAACTGTGGGAGCAATTATTAGAAAATGGAAGACATACAAGACCACTGATAATCTCCCTCGATCTGGGGCTCCACGCAAGATCTCACACCGTGGGGTCAAAATGATCACAAGAACTGTGAGCAAAATCCCAGAACCACACGGGGGGACCTAGTGAATGACCTGCAGAGAGCTGGGACCAAAGTAAAAAAGGCTACCATCAGTAACACACTGCGCCGCCAGGGACTCAAATCCTGCAGTGCCAGACGTGTCCCCCTGCTTAAGCCAGTACATGTCCGGGCCCGACTGAAGTTTGCTAGAGAGCATTTGGATGATCCAGAAGAGGATTGGGAGAATGTCATATAGCCAGATGAAACCAAAATAGAACTTTTTGGTAAAAACTCAACTTGTCATGTTTGGAGGAGAAAGAATGCTGAGTTGCATCCAAAGAACACCATACCTACTGTGAAGCATGGGGGTGGAAACATCATGCTTTGGGGCTGTTTTTCTGCAAAGGGACCAGGACGACTGATCCGTGTAAACGAAAGAATGAATGGGGCCATGTATCGTGAGATTTTGAGTGAAAACCTCCTTCCATCAGCAAGGGCATTGAAGATGAAACGTGGCTGGGTCTTTCAGCATGACAATGATCCCAAACACACCGCCTGGGCAACGAAGGAGTGGCTTAGTAAGAAGCATTTCAAGGTCCTGGAGTGGCCTAGCCAGTCTCCAGATCTCAACCCCATCGAAAATCTTTGGAGGGAGTTGAAAGTCCATGTTGCTCAGCGACAGCCCCAAAACATTACTGCTCTAGAGGAGATCTGCATGGAGGAATGGGCCAAAATACCAGCAACAGTGTGTGAAAACCTTGTGAAGACTTACAGAAAACGTTTGACCTCTGTCATTGCCAACAAAGGGTATATAACAAAGATGAGAGATGAAATTTTGTTATTGACCAAATACTTATTTTCCACCATAATTTGCAAAAAAATTCTTTAAAAATCCTACAATGTGATTTTCTGGGGTTTTTTTCTCATTTTGTCTCTCATAGTTGAGGTGTACCTATGATGAAAATTACAGGCCTCTCTCATCTTTTTAAGTGGGAGAACTTGCACAATTGGTGGCTGACTAAATACTTTTTTGCCCCACTGTATCACAGCCACCAGAAACACCAGAGCCAGAGCCTATCTCACCAGACACACTATCCCTCTCTCCAGCATCTCCACTTCTAAGCTTCTCACAGAAAATGGAGGAACTGGTGTATGCTGGGACCAAACTCTCCCACTCTTTCGCTGCAAGCCCCCAAATACCAACTAAAAAATGGCGGGCTCCACAACCACCAAAGACTGCAGACCCAGCTCTCCCTCCTCCTACTGTGAGAGCTCTCCGGCCACTGCCACAACCCCAGGGCCCAAACCCTCCTCCATCTGCTGTAGGTGAACCAAAAACAACTGATAGCAGCTCTCAGTGATATGTACCGTGTCCCCGCTATTATAGC
Source organism: Spinibarbus caldwelli (assembly GCA_039654775.1). Taxonomy (NCBI): domain Eukaryota; kingdom Metazoa; phylum Chordata; class Actinopteri; order Cypriniformes; family Cyprinidae; genus Spinibarbus; species Spinibarbus caldwelli. The sequence continues at coordinate 25,844,089 of CM077229.1, forward strand.
AACAACATTCACACGTTTACAGAACAAGCGGGAACCCAGTGTGCCTGTAGCTTTCTCTATTTCTGTTTTATTACGTGATAGAAAGACTAAGACCTTCTCAAGCCGTTCGTCTGACCCATCTAATCTGCGGCCTATTATGCATCAAACTAAGATTGCTGTAGAGACAAAATGTAATACCATCATGTTAGCATTTTTAAACATTCGCTCACTAAAAAAATAAGTAATTTCTGATCAATGACTTAATAACCACAAATAACCTGGATTTTATATTTCTAAACGAAACATGGCTAGAAGACAACTGCAGTGCAACAGTCCTCAATGAAACAGCCCCTCCTAACTTTAATATTATAAGTGTCTGCAGGACTGTTAGGAGAGGTGGAGGTGTAGCTGCTCTATTTAAAGATGTTTATCAATGCAAGCAAGTGTCATTTGGTCAGTATTTGTCTTTTGAATACCTAGGTATTGTGCTGAAAGGTGCTCCACGCATTCTGTTTATCATTATTTACAGGCCTCCAAAATACTCTCCAGCCTTTGTTGAAGAGTTCACAGAACTGTTATCAATGATTTTCTCAGTTTGACTGTTTTGCTATTGCAGGGGATTTTAATATTCACATAGATAATGCAGAAATCAAAACTACAAAAGAAATTATAACTGTTTAAACACTTTTGACCTGATTCAGCATGTGCATGGACCCACACACAATCGTGGACACACTCTAGATTTACTCATCAGTAGAGGTCTAAACATTTCATCCATTGTTGTTAAGGATGTAGCACTATCTGATCACTTCTGTATTTTCTTTGATATATTAATCTCTGTTACCACTGAATCTAGATCTGTTTCTGTCAGAAAGAGATGCATTAACGAAAACACTAGTGCGCTATTTATGGAGGCTATATTTTTAACATCGAGCATTTCTGCAGACTCTGTTGATCTTCTCCTTGATTCCTTTAACTCAAAAGTTAAGAATGTTATTGATGACATTGCTCCTGTGAAAGTCTGCAAGAAGACTGGCAGACAAAAATCACCTTGCAGAAAATCAACAGCAGTTTAGAGTATGAAAAGACAATGCAGAAAAGCTGGGCGGATGAGGCGGAAGACGAAACTTGAAATTCACTATAGCATCTATAAAGACAGGCTTCATGCTTTCAATGTGGAACTAGCCACAGCTAGACAGACCTTCTTCTCAAACCTTATAAACAGTAACTTAAACAACACTCGCACTCTTTTTGCTACTGTTGAGAGACTGACATACCCCCCCAAGTCAGATTCCCAGTGAATGCTTTCCGACAGCAAATGCAATGAGTTTGCTTCCTTCTTTTCTGAGAAGATCAATAATATCAGAAAGGAGATTTTAATGACTACTTTACTTCCTTTTATGTAAAGCACTTTGAATTACCACTGTGTATGAAATGTGCTATATAAATGAAGTTGCCTTGCCTTGCCTGTATTTAATCTCCCTCATCAGAACGCTGTTTGAATAGGCGTGGCGGATTGTTTAATTAAAGGCCCGCTGCTTTGATTGGCTAATATTTGTGTAATAATAATAGTTTGACAGTGTAGATGGGTGCTGCTGTGATTTAGGTCAAAAACAGATAAATAACTCAATACATATCAAACGATCTGTAAGAAGAAACAAAACAATAGTGACCACGTAATAAAAATGCTTACTCACACTTGTGTTGCAACATTACTGTCGGATCCAATATAGTCACACAGCATCATCTTTTCGTTTCATTTTTTAAAGTCCTGTGTCGAATTGTGCCTTGTTTGTAAACAAATCTGCGGTAAAATGAAGTGAACAAAATACCAAGTTCTTGCTCATGCTGTCTTGATCTTCATTAAAAATATACAGATAAAGATTGTGCCATCTTTTATCAGTTCAGTTGAGTTCAATTTATTTATATAGCACATTTAAAAACAACCATGGTTGACCAAAGTGATTAACAATGTCAGGATACACACACAAACAAAACAAATGAAGCCCTGAGCAGCTTAAAAGAGACAAATAAAAATGCCCTCCCCCCTTTAAATTTTGAACTCTGTCCGATCTGGGAAAAATAGCAATTTCTGTGACAAGTTATTTTGTATTACTGGATTTAGGCAAGGGCCGGTGTGAGATTCTTACAGTATGATAACCTTAGATAAAAAATATCACGGTTTCACAGTATCATGTTGTTGTGATTACAGCTCTAAAATATGTTATTTTTAAATGTCTGGGTAAAAAAAAGCTACTTTTTTTCCCCACTGAACACAACATATTTTATTTTTAAGAAACATCTACACTTTAAAAAATAATCTCGCATTTTAGTTGTTTCAATTATTTTTTTTTTTGTTGACAACTTGCAACTACTGAATTTGTTCATTCAACTTAACATTTTAAGTTGACTGAACTAGAGTATTTGTCCCCACAACTTAAAAAAAATGTGTTGAATCAATTAAATGCCGATGTCACGTTCTAAACATCACTTATCGCGAGAACTCGTGAAGACCATTGCAGACAGAAGACGCTCGTCAGCCATCTTCGCGAGCTTCTCCACAAAGTTTGGAAACTTTCTCAGCCAAAAATTTGGCAAGTAAATTTTTGTATTTATTGGTTTAATATGTGTACAATGGTTTAAAGCGCCTTTTTTGTAGTGATATATGCCAGCGTTAGTTTCGCGGCACTATGAAGCCTCAAAATAAACGCGATTCCACAGTATTTTCCACATAAATATTGTAATAAATATTCTCCCATGCGGTACTGAGCTGATTTTATCTGGAGAATGATAAAAATACAGTTTGATATAAGTTATATTTGGGCCTAGTGCTACATCAGAGACTGTTCAAACAGAGCGCGACACGGAGCACAACAGACAACTCTATGGATTCAAAACGGCGGGAATTTTAAAAAATGAGTTTCTTAAAACTTGACAGTGTTTTATAATCCCTAAATGACGTCCGTCATATACATTATACATAGATGAAAAATGAGGAAAAAAAACAAGACAATTGCTTGTGCATTTGATACTGCTGACATAACCTTGATTCAGGCGAAGTTTGAAGGTACAAACTCTTCTTTCAGTTTTCTGAAGTAGTTAAGTGCCTCACCAGAACCCATTGTAATGCTGCGTTGAATATACGGTCGTAAGTATATTACATTAGACATAATAATGTTACTGCCAGTCAAAAGTTTTTAACAGTAAGATTTTTAATGTTTTTTTTTTTTAAAGAATTCTCTTCTGCTCACCAAGCCTGCATTTATTTGATCCAAAAAATCAGCAAAAGCAGTAATATTGTGAAATATTTTTACTGTTTAAAATAACTGCTTTCTTTTTGAATATATTTTATTTATTCCTGTGTGTAATTTATTCCAGCGATCAAAGCTAAATTTTTATTTACATAAAAGTTTTCTAATTCTTTTGTCTTTTGCTATTTGCAGAATTACACCTCAGAGCTTCCAGTTTCTGTGTCCAGACTAAGAGGCTCCATTTCACTGGATAGGTGAGGTTTGTTTGTATATAACTAGTTTGTTGAGCAGTATTTTTATTAACATGCAAATTCTCTAATTCTTTTGTTATTTGCAGAATTACACATCAGAGCTTCCTGTTTCTGTGTCCAGACTAAGAAGCTCTGGTTCACTGGATAGGTGAGGTTTGTTTGTATATTTGTAGTTTGATGAGTAGTTTGTACCATTAGACCGCTGTGTGCAAGCTCATTGGTCACAGTAGTATTTCTAATGCTAAAATACTGTATAATTATTTTTGTTATCCATACATTTTCCACATTTACAAATTAGTCCCTTAAGCGCTTTATGTTGTTGTTAGTTATAAAATTGCAATTATTCAATGCCATTGCAATCCATTTATGTTAGCACATACATATTTTGTTTAATTTATGAAATGCAAAGTAAATGATATGTCTTTATGTCTAATAGATTGAAGCAGTTCACTTGCCTAACTTCAAAGGACCTCATGAAGTCGTTTCTGTCGGGTTTAGACCAGTATATACCCAGATTTCTTAAGATGTTAGAGCAAAAAAGACCAGCATTTTACAACTGGAAAGTCTTCTCAGCGAGATTGATAGTGATGTGAGTAATTTAGTTTTGTGCTTGTTTAAATTAAAACATGTTTGTTGTTGAGTATGCTTTGAAAGCTGTGCAGATGTGGCTGTGCGCGAGACGGAACAGAACGCGGAAAGTGAAGTATACCCGGGCTTTTATATAGAGGAAAAACCCTGGATTGTTTTTCTTAAAAAACTCTCTTTTTTAACTGAAAAAAAACAGGCATTATATATCTTGGATGACGGTGGGTGGGCCTCAAGCCTCTGAAGGAATATTTTGTGGATTTTAAAGTTAAATACTTCAGTTTGGTACAGTTAGACTAGAGACAGTTACATTTTTGTCAGCCTTACCCTAAATCAATCTAATCATTTTTTCTTTTATTTAAGAATTCCATGTGAATGAAAAAGGCTGTTGTTCTTCAGGGCCTTCCACATTACCTCAGTGAGCATCCATCAGATTTCTTCAAGTCAGCAGAGGTAGACTTGGATGTTAATACCTTTGTTTAAAATAATGGTCTGTATATGTCTAATCATGACCCTGTCTGTTAAATCTAGGATAGTTTCTAATTATCTAATTATGAAATAATGAATGCCAAAGTTTGATTTTAGCTGTTCATTTCACTGTGATTTCAGTCTTTTGATATGATCTTGGTCAGTATTAAAGATATCAAGGTTATATTTTCATAGAATCTACTTTATATTATGTAGGATCATTTAATGTAGAAAACAGTAAATTACAAACAAGTCTAGCATTTTGCAAGAAGGGTCTCAGAATTAAGATACTTATTCTCCCTACATAATTTTCTGCTAAAATTGGGTTATACACTTTCAATAAAATAACTGACATTCTGTGTAAATATTTTCATAATACAATTACTGTATTATCTGTACTATAACAGACACCGAAGACCGTGTGACGACAGGATGTGGATGTGGACATTCACATAATGCCTGAAGGAGATGATGCCTTTGACTACTATGTGGTTCTGGAGGAACAGATTGTCCTGAGAGATGTCAAAGACCTCATTCATGCTGTAGCTCTACTAGTAGGGCTGATTTTTGCACTTAATATTGATTACCCCAAAAAACTACACTACACATTTGAGGTCATTCAAAAGATTTTCATTTACCTTGGAGGTGATCAGTGGTTCTGTGAAGGTGCATGGACTGAAAAATAGACTCCTTCGCAAAACTGCGTAGTGTCATAACTGAAAAGTCTATGATGTGCACCTTTTTGTTGTTCATGTGTCTTGTGAATTTATGGTTTTGTGTTTTATAGCAATGAATGTTAAATTTTTTCTTCACGTGGTACTTTATGCAGTACCAATGTATGTAACTGATCTTGTTTGATTTTAGACATTTTTATACTGTTTATACAGTATTATTGTTAATGTAGTACATTACTGTATGTTTGTACAGTATTGTTGTTCTTGCAGTACATTACTCTGTATTTTATGCATTGTTTATGAAGTACATCAATGTATGCTTCATATAGTAGCCTACATTATCGTTGTTCATGCAGTACATTACTTTGTATTTTATGCAGTACATCAATGTATGCTTCATACAGTATTGTTGTTCATGCAGTACATTACTCTGTATTTAATGCATTATTATTGTTTATGCAGTACATCAATGTATGGTTCATACAGTATTGTTGTTCATGCAGTACATTACTCTGTATTTAATGCATTATTATTGTTTATGCAGTACATCAATGTATGGTTCATACAGTATTGTTGTTCATGCAGTACATTACTCTGTATTTAATGCATTATTATTGTTTATGCAGTACATCAATGTATGGTTCATACAGTATTGTTGTTCATGCAGTACATTACTCTGTATTTTATGCATTATTATTGTTTATGAAGTACATCAATGTATGCTTCATACAGTATCCTACATTATCGTTGTTCATACAGTACATTACTTGCAGTATTACTGTTCATGCAGTACATCACTGTATGCTTCATACAATATCATTGTTAAAGAATTGAACGTGTTTTAGTGGAAGAATAAAATTCAAATGATAAAACTCAAATTATGTTCATTGCACTTGCATTATAAAGTCCTGTCAACTTTATTCTTAGTTAAGACAACTTCACAATTTAAGTTCACTAAACTCAAATTATGTTTATAGCACTTGATTTATAAAGTCCTGTCAACTTTATCCTCAGTTAAGACAACTTCACAATTTAAGTTCACAAAACTTACCATTTTAAGGCAGCACGAACACTTTAAGTTGAAACAACTAAAAAAATTTTTACAGTGTAGAACATTTTGGAGCAGTAAACATGTCAGGCTAAATAATTAAAATAAATAATTAAATTCTTCTTAAATTAAGTGCATGACAGCTCATCAAAAACATAATCAAAAAATGTCTGTTAAAAAAAATATATATATATAAATAAATAAATTAAAAATGCAGTCATTAAACCTGCAGCTCAACAAGGTTTTTTGGAGACATGCTCACTTTCTACACATTCATCTTTCAGTCCAAGTTATGATGCAGGAAAGTTCACCTTTCCTGGATTAAAGTTTGAAGCGATGAGGTACGAGTATGTGTGCTCATACACATAAGGACAGAGAGAGCGCGACACACACACACACACACACACACACACACACACACACAGTCTCTCTCTGTACAACACTCAAACAGTGGCAAAGTTTTTTTTTGTTTGTTTTTTTAAATATGATTTTGAACAGATGTAAACAATGGCAGGAGGCTTAAAAGTATAGATGTGATATCAGCTAAATTTAATTATTGTACTTAATTGCAGAAACAAAGTACTTTAGTCTGCTATTCCTCGCTCTGTGAAATAACGTAAGGGAGGAAACTAGTTGACGTTAGTTAGTTAATTAGCCTTGTTATCTGCCTCGGTAGCAAGCCAAATAGTATTTATTTCATCACTGAAACAAACGGCGGGTGGGTCTCTGTCTTGATCGGGGGTGGAAGTATTTATTTAGCAAACGCCACTAAAACTTCATCTTTACAGAACATTGTTGTGTACGGAACATGTTTAGTCTACGTTACCGGAAAATTCCCATACGGCAGACTTTGTCTTTTTCAACGAGGGAAAAGTTCCAGGGATTCACCTCCTTCGGCCATCATCCAGCACAGGGCCAGCCCAAGCCTTTATGGAGCCCCAAGCAGAATTTTATTTGGGGGCCCCTCGGTGCCGCCAATATGACTGATTAATGTCAAAGCTTGATTATTCACACACTATAAATCTAACACACCCATTATCAGTTTTGTTTGTTGTAGTTTTGTTGCTTACATCATATTGTCTGCCTGGCATGTTTTTACCCTTCTGTGATTTTTAATTGTAACAGTTGCAAACTTACAAGCGTGGTCAGGTGTTAATTTGCACTTTAACATTCAAAATCTTAAAGTATTAAGTGGCATACTTAATGTGGTGTGCTGAAAAGTAGCTAAATAAACCAGCAGACAATGCATTTACAGAACAGAATGTTATTTTAACAACATAAATATAATCGAAGTTGTACTTTTATTACAAGTTATATGTTTTTATAATAAATATTAAACACAGCAGAGAGCATCTGTAAAACAACAACTCTTAATCTATATCTAGCTAACTGACACATAATGATATTGGAATACAATAGCAAAGACCCAAAATGTAGGCTAAGGTAAATAATGTTAAGCTGTTATCAGTTTATGATACAGGCGCTTATTTTTATTACAAAATTATATACCCAGGAAATAAATTTTTACGCAGAAGACAAAAACTTTAATCTAAAGTGAAGTAAAATGTTATATTATAATATATTAAGATGTCAAGGCTACTTGCTGATGTATTGATGTTCAAACATGATACAAAAAGATACCCTACTCAGGCTATGCTAATTAACTGGGAGGTTGGGGTGGTCTGATCTGATCAGGGGTGCGTTTCCCAAAAGCAACAATGGTTGCAAGATCTTTTGTTACCAATAGAGTTCAATGGAAATAACGACCATAGTTAGCTAATGATGGTTTTGAGAAATGCACCCCTGCCACAAAACTCCCATGATGAATTTTCCTCCACCCCCAAAACGTGATCGATTTTAACCATTTGACGCACTGCGCTTTGGCTGGCGCTGAGCCATAGACAGACCAGCTCAGAAAAAAAGATGCGCTCAGTGCTTTTCATATTACATAGCTGTTCAGTGTTTTAAACCGAATAAAATTTATTTTGTGTTTCAGACATTTAAATACACTTCAATTAAGTAAAAATAAATAAATAAAGAAATAGTTTGTTAACACTGATTTCTATGGAAAGCGGCAATAATAATCCTTTCAATTAATGTATGACAACGTGTTTCATTCTTATCAAAAACACATTGTGTAGGTTACTATAAAGTTTACTCTGTTTTTCAGCTAACTGGCCACTTACTTTCATGTATTTCGGGAGAAATAAGTGAATTTACGTGATGTTAATTTGACAGATCCACACAGCAGCGTCCAGCGCATATTATCCACACACATCATCATTATTGTGCTTTTGCATGACACGTCACTATGGAAATAATAAAATATGTATAAATTATTTATTTAATATTGCGCTTTCCTATAATTACCATTGTCCATTGACATAATACAGGTGCATCTCAATAAATTAGAATGTCGTGGAAAAGTTCATTTATTTCAGTAATTCAACTCAAATTGTGAAACTCGTGTATTAAATAAATTCAGTGCACACAGACTGAAGTAGTTTAAGTATTTGGTTCTTTTAATTGTGATGATTTTGGCTCACATTTAACAAAAACCCACCAATTCACTCAACAAATCTCAACAAATTAGAATATGGTGACATGCCAATCAGCTAATCAACTCAAAACACCTGCAAAGGTTTCCTGAGCCTTCAAAATGGTCTCTCAGTTTGGTTCACTAAGCTACACAATCATGGGGAAGACTGCTGATCTGACAGTTGTCCAGAAGACGATCATTGACACCCTTCACAAGGAGGGTAAGCCACAAACATTCATTGCCAAAGAAGCTGGCTGTTCACAGAGTGCTGTACCCAAGCATGTTAACAGAAAGTTGAGTGAAAGGAAAAAGTGTGGAAGAAAAAGATGCACAACCAACCGAGAGAACCGCAGCCTTATGAGGATTGTCAAGTAAAATCGATTCAAGAATTTGAGTGAACTTCACAAGGAATGGACTGAGGCTGGGGTCAAGGCATCAAGAGCCACCACACACAGACGTGTCAAGGAATTTGGCTACAGTTGTCGTATTCCTCTTGTTAAGCCACTCCTGAACCACAGACAACGTCAGAGGCGTCTTACCTGGGCTAAGGAGAAGAAGAACTGGACTGTTGCCCAGTGGTCCAAAGTCCTCTTTTCAGATGAGAGCAAGTTTTGTATTTCATTTGGAAACCAAGGTCCTAGAGTCTGGAGGAAGGGTGGAGAAGCTCATAGCCCAAGTTGCTTGAAGTCCAGTGTTAAGTTTCCACAGTCTGTGATGATTTGGGGTGCAATGTCATCTGCTGGTGTTGGTCCATTGTGTTTTTTGAAAACCAAAGTCACTGCACCCGTTTACCAAGAAATTTTGGAGCACTTCATGCTTCCTTCTGCTGACCAGCTTTTTAAAGATGCTGATTTCATTTTCCAGCAGGATTTGGCACCTGCCCACACTGCCAAAAGCACCAAAAGTTGGTTAAATGACCATGGTGTTGGTGTGCTTGACTGGCCAGCAAACTCACCAGACCTGAACCCCATAGAGAATCTATGGGGTATTGTCAAGAGGAAAATGAGAAACAAGAGACCAAAAAATGCAGATGAGCTGAAGGCCACTGTCAAAGAAACCTGGGCTTCCATACCACCTCAGCAGTGCCACAGACTGATCACCTCCATGCCACACCGAATTGAGGCAGTAATTAAAGCAAAAGAAGCCCCTACCAAGTATTGAGTACTTATACAGTAAATGAACATACTTTCCAGAAGGCCAACAATTCACTAAAAATGTTTTTTTTTTATTGGTCTTATGAAGTATTCTAATTTGTTGAAATAGTGAATTGGTGGGTTTTTGTTAAATGTGAGCCAAAATCATCACAATTAAAAGAAGCAGACTTAAACTACTTCAGTCTGTGTGCACTGAATTTATTTAATACACGAGTTTCACAATTTGAGTTGAATTACTGAAATAAATGAACTTTTTTCCACGACATTCTAATTTATTGAGATGCACCTGTATATCACAAACAAATAAATAAACTAAAATAAATTGTCATTTCATGTAGGCTATTCTTGGGGGCGCTCTGGTGGCCACGGAGCCCTAAGCAGCCGTTTAGTTCGCTTATACCTTGGGCCGGCTCTGATCCTACACACAGGTTACTCTCACTGACTGCTTGCACAAACCGGAGGAGGAGGGGTCGTGTGACTTGTTACGCTCTTTGCTGCACACAAGTGAGAGTCCTGCACTTTCCGTAATTGACAACACGTAAAAAAACTGCGCGTACCACAGGAATGGTATAACGGAAAATTTTAGTGGTTTTGAAACGGTGACTTTTCCAAACCGCGGTATACCTTTAAACCGGTTATCGTCCCATGCCTAGTGGGCACAGAACACATTCGGATCTATTTGGTGAGGATGTTTATGAGTTTAGAACAGATATTTCTTGAGAATTGAGTGTGGGTTAAAGAGTAATGTGTCCAGTGCCATGTATTTGCATAGACGTTTACACTATAAGACATGTTATTGTTTATGATTCTCTGATAAGGTGTCTGACACGAACAAGGAAATAGTATTCAGTACGAGATGAGCTCCGTGGTACATGCAACAGACACGCTCCTTGATTGACCTATGTTTTTCTTATCTGTTTTAACAGAAAATAAATGTGTTGCCATAAGAACAACGTTGCATCCTTCTTGAAAGTGTAACACAAACACAGTAGAAAAAGTCACAATGTCCAAACTCAACTTGAAATGAAAGCTAAGGAATACAGGTGTCTTAGACAACAACTTAAAAATTCCATCAGTCCTAGCAGTTCTTATGTGAACAGGTAAACTATTCCATAGATTAAGAGCAACTACTGAAAAAAAAAAAAAAAAAAAATTAACCTGAATCTCAGAACATCGAGGAGCATCTGATTGGTTAACCTCAGTGCTTTAACAGGACATGTTAAATCTCTGATAAATAAGAAGGCACCAACCAATTTAAAATCTTAAAATCAATCCTGAAGAGGACAGGAAGCCAGTTTCATTTGGTTTCTGCAAAGACCTGTGCATTCGCCTCTGTCATAAACACAACATGCGCAAATCAGTGTGCAGGACTAAACAAGCAGTGGTGTAGAAGCAAGGTGTGTAGCCACACTATTACATCATAGAGTAGAACATTCCACAACCTGTCGTTTTGGTAAACTCCCTTCAATATAAGCTGTTTTTAGACTAATGACAAAGTTTTGAGTTGTGAAATTTACAGGATGTTTTTATAGTACAAAGACCTCTTAAATGTCAGAAGATTAAGGGAATTGTTTTCTCAGTTCATGACCCCATTAAGTCTAAAAAAGTAGTGAAAGTAAAATCACTACAGTAATAACACACTGAACACAGTGAATGAGTAAATGCTAAAGACAAACCTCAGTATGCTTAGACAACAATGTGGACTCTTCAGTCCAACAGAGAGCAGCTTCACTCCTAAATCTTTCAGGTCATTGTTACTCAGGTCCAGCTCTGTCAGATGGGAGTTTGATGATTGCAGAGCTGAAGATAGAGTTTCACAGCATGTTTCATCAAAATCACAGCCGTCAAATCTGCCAAACACAATGAGATTATTTTCTTATGTGACTGTTTCCGCTATAAGAAATTTTTATAAGAGAAGTTTTTTCATACATTATTTTGACATTCAGTTGTTTAGTGATGTACAGTAAAACCTTTGATTAGACAACAGTCAGTGGAAACTCACAGGGCTTTTCTGCAGCATCTCACAGCTGGAATGAGTCTTCTGTAGTTTGAAGGTGACGTGAACCTCTTTGGGTTAAACTCATCCAGCACCTCCTCTGATATCAGCAGTATGTAGGTCAGCACTGTGCACATTGAAGATGAGAGGTCTCTTCCTGGATGTTCATTTGAACTAAGGTAACTCTGGATTTCCTCATATAATGAATGATCCTTCAGCTCAAGTAAGCAGTAGAATAGGTTGACTGAAGCTTCATCTGAGATGCTTTTTTTTTGTAATTGTTTAATGTCTGCACTTAATGTTTTAATGCACACACTTGTGTCTTCTGTGTGTGTGATCAGACCTTTGAGCATATTTTGACTGGTTTCCAGTGAAATTCCCATTAGAAACCGCAGGAACAGGTCCAGATTTCCTCTCTCATTCTTCATGGTTTTTTCAATGGCCTTCTGCAGTAACTTCTCCAATGTGATATTTTCTTTTGGCTCATCAAAGAAAAACTGAAGCTCCTGCATGTCCTTGTTCAGGTAACAGATGAAAACATGCAGTGCAGCGAGAAACTCTTGAACACTCAGATGCACAAAGCAGAAGACCTTTGTCTTATAAATTCCAACTTCCTTCTTAAAGATCTCAGCAATCATTCCTGTGAACTCAGTGTCTTTACTCACATTAATACCACATTCTTTCAGATCTTTCCTATAGAACACAGTGTTTTCCTTCTTCAGTTGTTCAAATGCTAGCTTGGCTAACTTCAAAATCATCTCTTTATTTAATTGTAAGTGCTCTGTACATTCTTTTTCTTCTTGTTCATCATACTTCTGACTATTCATGTTCATCTGTATCTGCAGGAAGTAAATGTACATTTCAGTGAGTGTTGTGCTGATGTTCTCTTCATTGTTCTTGATGAGAATATTCTGAAGTACTGTGGCTGTGATCCAGCAGAACACAGGAATGTGGCACATGATGTACAAACTACGAGACATCTTAATGTGTGAGATGATTCTGGAGGCCAGACTCTCATCTGTGATTCTCTTTCTGAAGTACTCCTCCTTCTGTTGGTCAGTGAATCCTCGCACCTCTGTGAACAAACCTACATACCGAGGAGGGATCTGATTGGCCGCTGCTGGTCGTGATGTCACCCAGACAAGAGCTGACGGAAGCAGAGTCCCTTTGACCAGACTTGTAAACAGCACATCTACAGATGCTCTTTCCTCAACAGTGTTCAGTGTTTCTCTTTTAAAGTTCAATGGCAATCCACTCTCATGAAGTCCATCAAATATAAACGCTAGCTTACATTCTTTATATAGCTTTGTTTCCTCCAGGCCCTCCAGTTCAGGATACAATTTCAGCAGAAACTCGTGGAGATTGACCTCTTTATCTTTAATCACATTGATGTCTCTGAATGGAAGCAGGAACACACAGTCTATATCCTGACTGGTGTTTCCTTCTGCCCAGTCCAGGATGAACTTGTGCACAGAGACAGTTTTTCCAATGCCAGCGACTCCCTTGGTCAGCACAATCTTCTGCTCATTGTTTTTCCTCAGTTCATTAAATATATCATTGCATTTGATTGGTTTGTCATGTGTTGTTTTGTTCTTGAAAGCATCATCAAACTTCAGAATCTCATGTTCCTGATTGACATCTTTCATATCTCCCTCTGTGATGAACAGTTCTGTGTAAACAGCCTTGAGTTGTGCTTCATTTCCTTTGTTGCCCTCAAAAATATATTCTGCTTTCTTCTTCATGTTTGTTTTGTGATTTTCAAAAAAGTTTTGCAGCTCTGTAATAAAAAATAATAATAATAAGATCGAGGGGAATAAATGAAACATTTGAGAAATATTTTCATACCAGCATGATCATCATTATTAATAACTGATGCAGACAGATTAAATTCATACTTCTGAAAACATAAGACTTCATCATTAACAACTTGGTTTCAGTTTTAAAATGTTTGAATATGTTTTTCATGTTTTCTAAATCTTTGTTTTAAACCATTGTGAACTGGATATCACTGGAGAAACACTCTGTTTTCTTCTTTATATTTGTATAAAATCTGATGTGACTGGCCCTGTAATTGCTGCTTGCGTTATATTTTCTTTTTTCCATTTACAGACAGTGATTGATATTTACTCCAGATATGTTGTGAATTATCTCCAACAGGGACAGATGTCTTCATATTGCCCTCAGTCTGAGCTGTGAAAGAGAGAAAGAGAGAATTGCTCATCAGCAGAGCAAAGAGGAAAAAAAGTTTCACTGGTAAATATTTAATTATGTTACTGTCACAGTGACTTAAATGTTACCTTGCTTTTGTTCATTCACCAACTGTTCAGCCAGATCATTTTGGTTCATCTTTCTCAGAATGTCCACCATGACCTTCATAGCTTCTTCTGGTCCAAAATACATCACCATCATATCTACTATGTCTAATCTATCTGCTTTTTCCAACTTAGACCTTGATAAATGCTTATGATATAACTTCGCTAAGTGCCACTGAAACTCCTTCAGTTCAGCTTCTACCAACTCCATCAGTGAGCCCAGGAGCAGCTCTTTAACAGACGCCATCGTCCTTCACCAACTCACGGCTGCAGGTCAAGAAAAAGAAAACATCTGACTTCCACTCTTAACACGTTGACCTAAGTGCTCAAATCTTACAGTGGTGTGAAAAATTGTTGGCCCCCTTCCTGATTTTTTATTTTTTTGCATGTTTGTCACACTTTAATGTTTCAGATCATCAAGCAAATTTAAATATTAAACAAAGATAACACAAGTAAACACAACATGCAGTTTTTAAATGAAGTTTTTTATTATGAAGGGAAAACAAAATCCAAACCCACATGGCCCTGTGTGAAAAAGTGCTTGCCCCCTAAACCTAATAACTGGTTGGGCCCTTAGCAGCAACAACTGCAATCAAGCGTTTGCGATAACTTGCAATGAGTCTGTTACAGCGCTGTGGAGGAATTTTGGCCCACTCATCTTTGCAGAATTGTTGTAATTCAGCCACATTGGAGGGTTTTCGAGCATGAACCGCCTTTTTAAGGTCATGCCACAGCATCTCAATAGGATTCAGGTCAGGACTTTGACTAGGCCACTCCAAAGTCTTCATTTTGTTTTTCTTCAGCCATTCAGAGGTGGACTTGTTGGTGTGTTTTGGATCATTGTCCTGCTGCAGAACCCAAGTTCACTTCAGCTTGAGGTCACGAACAGATGGCCGGACATTGTCCTTCAGGATTTTTTGGTAGACAGCAGAATTCATGGTTCCATTTATCACAGCAAGTCTTCCAGGTCCTGAAGCAGCAAAACAGCCCCAGACCATCACACTACCACCACCATATTTTACTGTTGGTATGATGTTCTTTTTCTGAAATGCTGTGTTACTTTTACGCCAGATTTAATGGGACACACACCTTCCAAAAAGTTCAACTTTTGTCTCGTCAGTCCACAGAGTATTTTCCCAAAAGTCTTGGGGATCATCAAGATGTTTTCTGGCAAAATTGAGACGAGCCTTTATGTTCTTTTTGCTCAGCAGTGGTTTTCGTCTTGTAACTCTGCCATGCAGGCCATTTTTGCCCAGTCTCTTTCTTATGGTGGAGTCATGAACACTGACCTTAACTGAGGCAAGTGAGGCCTGCAGTTCTTTGGATGTTGTTCTGGGGTCTTTTGTGACCTCTTGGATGCGTCGTCGCTGCGCTCTTGGGGTAATTTTGGTCGGCCGGCCACTCCTGGGAAGGTTCACCACTGTTCCATGTTTTCGCCATTTGTGGATAATGGCTCTCACTGTGGTTCGCTGGAGTCCCAAAGCTTTAGAAATGGCTTTATAACCTTTTCTAGACTGATAGATCTCAGTTACTTTCTTTCTCATTTGTTCCTGAATTTCTTTGGATCTCAACATGATGTGTAGCTTTTGAGGATCTTTTGTGAAACACTTTTTCACACAGGGCCATGTGGGTTTGGATTTTGTTTTCCCTTCATTAAAAAAAAAAAAAACCCTTCATTTAAAAACTGCATTGTGTTTACTTGTGTTATATTTGATTAATATTTAAATTTGTTTGATGATCTGAAACATTAAAGTGTGACAAACATGCAAAAAAATAAAAAAATCAGGAAGGGGCAAACAATTTTTCACACCACTGTTTTTGGATTATGAAGCTGTGAATAGAGACATGAATAATCAAAAAAGTTGTTTTATGCAAATCTGATATAATTGCTTTTGAGTTTTGTTAGCAAAAAACAAACAAAAAAAACTGATGTAAACTGATCGCAATGCTGTCTGATACTGTAAGTGTAGAGTCAGTACAGTACATGACACTTTTAAATCTATATGTTTCAGTATCTCATGAAGTAGTGTTATTTACTAACCATGAATAATGATGATGCAGATGTTTCTTGTTTCTCCGGTTAACTGTCTTGATCAGAAGTTCTGAAACTTTCAATTCTGCATTTTTATAGGACTCTGGAGGGGGACGTTTTCTTCAGAACTTAAACCTGTTAAACCAGAACAATTTAAGAAAACTAATGAAACCAGTTTTTCAGACTCGAGATGAGAGTAAACCATGTGGAGAATCACTGTCTGCCATCAGCAGACCCACACATAGCATATCTGACAAACCATTGAGTGAAATAATTAGTTAAATTACAGGTAAAAAGAGACAAAACAACACTGAAAAACCAATCATGATTTCTCATGGATGATTCTGCTATTTCAAAAACAAATGGACCGATTATGATACTGGTTTCTTTTAAACTAAATATTAAACTAATTTATTTGTTGTTTAGGTAACACTTCAGGGAATAATTCTCACTGCTTATTAAACACTACTTTAACGGCATTATATGGAGGTAAGATAAATACTAAATGGCATTGAAACTTTTTTTCAAAACAGTCAGTTGCTTTCTCATTAAACCCTTTAATAATACTTTATAATGCATTATACACAAAGGGTTTTAAGTAAAGTGTTACCAAAATATGCTATTTTCACTTGGTGTAAATAGCATCTTATTGCTATTTACACTTCTTGCCCATGTCTCTGGCCACTGTCTTGTACAATAATAAACCTGCATTTCTTCTGGTTAGGTAAAAACCTGTAGCTTATATAAAGTCAAATTCAGCATAAATTATAACACTGCTATAGAGTTCTTTAAATAAAAGAGATTGAGTTGTTACATGTCAGCTTGATCACTGAGTCATACCCACTTTTTTATGTACACACCAAAAAAAAAAAAAAAATAACAGTGTTTGATGGCTTTTTATGCAGATGAAATTTCCCTTAGAAAATTAACAAATTTATGGTGTCATCAACTACAGAAAATACAGTTATAATCCAAATCAATATCATGGGTGTATCTATTGTAATTATTTTATGAAATGCACTTTGTGTTGAAATGTTTCTAGAAGCACATATTCATTTTGAGTAGTTGCAAGAGGAAAATACATGTATAAGAATTTCTGACTCATGATTACACAAAGAACATATGTGATATATTCTCCTTATAGTAATTTAGAAAAGCAATGTATGTGTAACATCTATGACTGAAATACATTTTACATTTCATAATTATTACTTACAGTGTAAAACACAACCTATGGAGTAACAAACGTAGGCTACTTTAAAATTATCATTATATCAATTATATAAAAGTTTGAAAACATGATTGCAGAACATTATAGTGAACCTTTAGGTAATGCTTTAGATTACAGCTCGCAATGTACCGCGTAATTAAACAGAATTTACTGCGTACTTATTTGTAACTATGGAGTACCTCCACAGTACCTACTCGTAGATATAAGGGAACAATATGCAACGTTTGGGGAATAAGGGTAATAACCTGCAAAATTACAAAGCATTTATACTGTAAGTATTTTATAACTAAAGGGCACCTATTCTGAAATTACGTGGTATGTATGACACACAGATCGAAAACTTACAGCTGTACGTACGTGTAGCTAAACGGAAACAATGTGCAACGTTTGGGGAATAAGGAGGTAATGATTTGGAAAATTAAAAGTATTTATACTGTTAGTATTTCACAAGTAAGGTGTAACTATTCTAAGATTATGTGGTATGCATGATGTACTGTGTTAGGCAACAATATTATGATTTAGAACAAAGTCTTATTGTAATAACAAAATATGATGCAGTATATTTTTACATCCGTACTGGGTACTTATTGCATTATTGCATCATATCTCTTACATTACTGATACAAATAGTAAACTGTAGTAGTATAATTTAGTAATTATAATAAAGTTAAAAACCACCCGTCTCTATAAAATTTTACCAGTTTACTTAAGAATATATGCTATAGTATGTACTAGTGTTTCTTTATGTGGGATCATGGAGATTACTAAAGTATGTGAAAATAATGTAATGAATTTCTGCTATGATTTGGTTTAGAAATTTCCATATGAAAATTTACCTGATGAAAGAGCATTGCATATGGTCATCTCAGCAGTGAGTCCGTCAGCAGCATTGTACCGTCAAGGTGCAATACAGTGGAAAACTAGATTACCTGTTTCCAGCTGCTCCCAGAACATAACATATAAATATAACATCATAATACACAACACATGTATATTTACTGTACGATGTTTTTTGATAGCTGTAGTGCTGTTGGTGCATATGTGGTTTGAGGGAAGTAGAATAAAATGTACTACAACATTTTTCTTAACTACTATGCAAACATACACCCTTGTTATATGTAGTTACTGTGTAAGTGTGACATCCGCGGGCTGTAATCTAAAGTGAACCCTTGTTACCCTCTTGTTACGTGTAGTTACTGTGTAAGTGTGACATCCGCGGGCTGTAATCTAAAGTGATCCCTTGTTACCCTCTTGTTACCTGTAGTTACTGTGTAAGTGTGACATCCGCGGGCTGTAATCTAAAGTGAACCCTTGTTACCCTCTTGTTACGTGTAGTTACTGTGTAAGTGTGACATCCGCGGGCTGTAATCTAAAGTGAACCCTTGTTACCCTCGTTACCTGTAGTTACTGTGTAAGTGTGACATCCGCGGGCTGTAATCTAAAGTGAAACCTTGTTACCCTCGTTACGTGTAGTTACTGTGTAAGTGTGACATCCGCGGGCTGTAATCTAAAGTGATCCCTTGTTACCCTCTTGTTACCTGTAGTTACTGTGTAAGTGTGACATCCGCAGGCTGTAATCTAAAGTGAAACCTTGTTACCCTCGTTACGTGTAGTTACTGTGTAAGTGTGACATCCGCGGGCTGTAATCTAAAGTGATCCCTTGTTACCCTCTTGTTACCTGTAGTTACTGTGTAAGTGTGACATCCGCGGGCTGTAATCTAAAGTGAACCCTTGTTACCCTCGTTACCTGTAGTTACTGTGTAAGTGTGACATCCGCGGGCTGTAATCTAAAGTGAACCATTGTTACCCTCGTTACCTGTAGTTACTGTGTAAGTGTGACATCCGCGGGCTGTAATCTAAAGTGAAACCTTGTTACCCTCTTGTTACCTGTAGTTACTGTGTAAGTGTGACATCCGCGGGCTGTAATCTAAAGTGAACCCTTGTTACCCTCTTGTTACCTGTAGTTACTGTGTAAGTGTAACATTAAACAATTTTAGTTATGCTACAATAGGTATGTTACAAAGTTGTTAACAATGAACTGTATTACATAATTAAATTTTTATTATTTAACTAAATTTTAACAAAACTTTTCCAAGAACATAACTATAATGCAGAAAAATAATTTACAACCACTTATACAAAGAACAGTAAAAACAAACAAACACACAAACAAATCATGTTCTAAATTATTTTATTTAGTATTTTTAATAGGCATACTGTCATTTTTTCCTTTCAGCTGTGGGCAAGAGTCAACGAATTTCTGGAGATCTTTTGCATATACTTGCAAAGTTGTCCCTGCCTGCAGAATATGAGGGAGCAGAAAAGTCCTCTCCCTCTGATGCAGTTTTCACCTGTGATCACAATTAGAGAAAAATGCATTGCAAAAAAAGAAATGTTAATACATGTCAAGTTTCCATAATGTAAAGTGTTGTACAAAGCTTATATTTAACCAAATATAAAAAAAATGACTTCTGTTCTGTGAGGACTCTGTTCCACAGCAATGTTTCAAGGTAAATCAGTTAGAGTTGCCAACACTGTGATACGGTAAAGCAAGAAATAATAAAATAAAGGACTACAAAACTTACACAGGTAACTAGAAAATAACAAACAAGAACTTAATAGTAAAACAAAATAGAGAATATGCAACAGTCAGTAGATGACAGTCAACTCCACTTTGATGGACTCCAACTCACCTTAAACCCCTGGGTATAACCTTAGGAAATTAATCATGTTTATACCATAGTTTAAAAAAAGAAACATTGTGTACCACAAATCAGCCATGGTTGTGATACAAAAACTGTGGTTAAAACCTCTTCAGCCCTGTTGCACATTTTGCATTTTACAGAATTAGGAATACCTGAATTTAAAACAGTGCCCTACCCTTGATAAAAATAGTCTCTGTACAGAAAACCCTCTAAATTTTAACACATGGTGTTGTTTTATTTGTTCACATTTTATGATAAACACAAAATATTTCCTGATAAGTTACTCACCCCTTTGTCATCCGTGAAGTTCATGACTTTATTCAGTGGCAAAGAAATTAATTTTTTTGAGGAAACATTCCGGGATTTTTCTTCATACAGTGGACTTTTGGTGGCCAGCAGATTAAAGATTAAAAACGCAGTTTCAAAGGGCTCTACACGATACCAGCCGAGGAATATCTAGTAAAACGATCGGTCATTTTCTTAAAAAAAAAAAAAAAAAGAGCTTTGCACTGCGCCTGCGCGTCTTTCCGTGATCTTGGAGAGGTCGAGCGTGACGTAGGCGGAAGTACCAACTCAGTGTTTACAAAGCCAACATGCGACGAACGTCAAATGCTCTTTACTAAAAAGGTAAAACAACGACGTCAGACGATTTTAAAGTTGGAGGAGAAAATGAGATGGAATTTTTAACCGTACTACAAAGACAAAAAAACCTAACCGCACACTTAAAATAATAGGGAAACCTCCAAATGGGTTATGTGAACACTGTAACGTTGAAGAAACAATACCTCATGTATTTCTCGAATGCAGTAAATATGAACAAGAAAGAGGAAAAATGATAGAAGAAATAAGGAAAGATGGAATTCAGGATTTAAATTTTAAGGTTTTAATAAATTGGCAAAGGGAAATAAATAGTAAAGTCTTCTTTGATTTTATTAGAGACGGGATTGATAAATAGAATATAAAACTCTGTTCCACACTCCGGAGCAGGAGGTGGCGGTAATGCACCGGTGCCAGCCGCCGTTAAAAAACCAGGAAGAAGAAAATAACCCCGCATGACCTTTCTGAGCATTTGTGGTAAAATGTGTGTAATATTTATTTTTAAGAAAATGACTGATCGTTTTGCTAGATAAGACCCTTATTCCTCGGCAGGTATCTTGTAGAGCCCTTTGAAACTGTGTTTTTAACCTTCAATCCGCTGGCCACAAAGTCCACTGTATGAAGAAAAATCCTGGAATGTTTTCTTAAAAAAAAAAAAAAAAAACGTAATTTCTTTGCGACTGAAGAAAGAAAAACACTCGGATGACATAGGGGTGAGTAACGTATCAGGAATTTTTTTTTCATTTGTGTTTGTCATAAAATTATGAACAAATACAATAAAATAACACCATGTGTTAAAATTTAGAGGGTTTTCTGTACATGGAGACTATTTTTTTTTTTTTTATCAATTTACTCTAATGTTTGTGGGTGGGGGACTTTTTTAAATTCAGGTATTCCTAATTCTGTAAAAATGCAAAATGTGCAACAGGGCTGAAGAGGTTTTAACCACAGTTTTTGTAGCACAGCCATGGCTGTTTTGTGGTATTCATGGAATAACTATAGTAACAATGTTTCTTTTCTTTTTTTTTTAACTATGGTATAAACATGATTAATTTCCTAAGGTACAGGGTATACCCAGGGGTTTAAGGTGAGTTGGAGCCCATCGGAGTGGAGTTGACTGTCACCTACTGACTGTTAGGGGTGGGCGATATGAGCTAAAATGTATATCACTGTATTTTCCACTGTCCAGACGATATCGATATTATATCGCGATATGAGAAAGAAAAAAAAAATTGAAATCACATTTTAGTAGACCTTAGTTAAATTACAGGCATAATATGTATTTTATCCTTATGTAGCATAATTTCACTCATCTAAAGTCAGACCATTCTATTTTTGCCTTAGATCTTGAAATCATGTTTTTTCTTCTAGTTATATAAGACACCTGCGCTTATATATATATAAGCCCTGTTGCACATTTTGCGACGCACAAGGCGGCGTCGCAAGCGGTGTGAGAGAGGACGGAAGCGCGGTAAGCGCGGAGGTATACGAGCTAGGCTGAGGGCTAACCCCACAAGACCAGCTCTTCCAACACTCATGCTCTCAAACGTTCGCTCTCTGGAAAACAAACTGGACTTAATTCAACTACACAGCATGAGGCAAGGGATTGTTGTGTGTTTGTTTTCACTGAAACATGGCTAAACGACAACATCCCGGACTCCGCCATTCAGCTGCACGGCCTAACCTGCTACCGAGCGGATAGAGATTCATCACTGTCTGGTAAGACTCGCGGGGGTGGCTTGTGTGTTTACGTCAACAAAAAATGGTGTAACAATGCTGCGGTAGTATCTAAACACTGTTCATCACTGGTGGAGTTTATGGTTGTGAAGTGTCGACCGTTCTATCTGCCGCGGGAGTTCACGGCCATTGTTATTGTCGCGGTTTACATTCCTCCGTGTGCAAACGCTAAGGACGCGCTTCGCGAACTGTACAGCGCCATCAGCGAACAACAAACAAATAACCCCGACGGCTTTTTCATCATAGCCGGTGACTTCAACCACGCAAACTTAAAGACAGTTTTGCCAAAGTTCTACCAACATGTGAACTTTGCAACAAGGGGAAACAACACACTGGACTTTGTTTACACAACAGTTAAGAACGCATACAAAGCCGAACCCCGCCCCCACCTCGGGTACTCGGACCACATCTCTGTTATGCTAATCCCAGCATATAGCCCACTTCTCAAACTCACCAAACCGGTTCAAAAGCAGATCACAGTATGGCCAGACAATGCTACCTCTGCACTGCAGGACTGCTTCCAGGACACAGACTGGAACATGTTTAAAGAGGCAGCCACCTACAACAACCACACAGACCTGCAGGAGTACACTGAAACTGTGACTGCTTACATCAAAAAGTGCACAGATGATGTGACAGTCACAAAGACCATCACCACACGCGCCAATCAGAAGCCATGGATGACAGCAGAGGTTCGTGGGCTGCTAAAGACCAGAGATGAAGCTTTCAGATCAGGAGATAAAGCAGCCCTCAAAACAGCAAGAGCCAATCTGTCCCGCAGCATCAAAAATGCAAAACGGTCATATGCTCAAAAAATCAACAATCACTTCACAGACAGCAGAGACACACGGAGTCTGTGGCAAGCCATTCAGACCATCACAGACTACAAGCCCCCGCCACAGGCCTGTGATGATGACACATCCCTCCCAGATACACTCAACCACTTTTATTCACGGTTTGAAATGCAGAATGACACACCTGCACAAAAACTGCCCACACCTCCCAACGACCAGGCGCTCTGTCTGTCTCCAGCCGACGTAAGGAAGACCCTATCTAGGATTAACCCACGCAAGGCTGCGGGTCCCGACAACATACCTGGCCGTGTACTGAAAGACTGTGCTGTACAGCTGACAGATGTCCTAACAGATATCTTCAACACCTCGCTGAGCCAGGCAGTCGTCCCCACATGTCTCAAATCCACAACAATCATACCGGTACCAAAGAAATCACCTGTGTCCTGTCTAAATGACTACCGTCCCATAGCACTGACTCCAATCATAATGAAGTGCTTTGAGAGGTTAGTCATGCACAACATCAAAACCAGCCTCCCCAACACACTCGATCCGCTCCAGTTTGCATACCGTCCAAACCGCTCCACAGACGATGCAATTTCCTCCACCCTCCACCTGGCTCTTACCCACCTAGAAAATAAAGACTCTTATGTTAGAATGCTGTTCATTGACTTCAGCTCAGCATTCAACACAATAATCCCACAACAGCTCACAAATAAACTAAACCTACTGGGCCTTAACAATTCCCTCTGTAATTGGATTCTGGACTTTCTAACCGGAAGACCTCAGTCAGTCCGTGTCGGCCACAACACCTCGAGCACTACCACACTGAGCACAGGTGCCCCACAAGGCTGTGTGCTCAGCCCGCTGCTCTTCACGCTGCTGACCCACGACTGCACTGCCAAGTTCAGCTCCAACCACATCATCAAGTTCGCTGATGACACAACAGTGGTAGGTCTCATCAGCAACAACGATGAAACGCACCACAGAGAGGAAGTGGCACAGCTGGCTGAATGGTGTGGTGCTAACAACCTGTCCCTCAATGTGAGTAAGACAAAAGAGGTTGTGATGGACTTCAGGAGAAACTCCGCTGATCACCCCCCACTGACCATCGACAGCTCGCCTGTGGAGAGAGTCAGCAGCACTAAATTCCTGGGGGTGCACATCACAGAGGACCTCACCTGGACCACCAACACCATGTCACTCTCCAAGAAGGCACACCAGCGCCTACACTTTCTCCGTCGGCTGAAAAGAGCAAGTCTCCCTCCACCCATCCTCACCACTTTCTACAGGGGCACCATTGAGAGTGTGCTGACCAGCTGCATCACTGTCTGGTACGGGAACTGTACTGCAGCAGACCGCAAGACCCTCCAGCGGACAGTGAACACAGCTGCAAGGATCATTGGT
The DNA here is from genome assembly GCA_039654775.1 of Spinibarbus caldwelli. NCBI lineage: Eukaryota > Metazoa > Chordata > Actinopteri > Cypriniformes > Cyprinidae > Spinibarbus > Spinibarbus caldwelli. Next base: position 25,868,846 of record CM077229.1, read on the forward strand.
GCCCCTCTCCCCTCCATCCTGGACATTTTCCTCACACGATGCTCCAGCAAAGCCAACAGTATCGTAAAGGACTCCACACACCCCTCCCACAGTCTCTTCCAGCTCCTACCATCAGGTAGACGGTACCGGAGCATCAGAGCCCGCTCTGCCAGACTGCTCAACAGCTTTTTCCCCCAGGCTGTGAGAGCCCTGAACTCAAATCACCCCGCCCCTCTCTGAAACCCCATACAAACCCCCTGCATCCTGGAACATGGACCATCTGGAACTTATGGAACTTTGTTTGTGCAATCGAAGGGTGCTACAGGTGAGTGGGCCTGTACAAACCACCTGTAGTAGCACACTCTCTTCCTCTATGCGCACTAGTCACTTTTTCACACACACTGCTGTGAGTACACAAATCCCACAAAAAGACTCAGTAATATCAGTAATATATGTATGTTTACATGCTCATGCACTACAAATCATCCTGCACTGTTCCCCAGCCAGCTGCTTGAACTCACATTGTCTCTCTTTGCACATGTACAGTATTTATCGGAAGCATTCGTATAGTCTGTATAGTTTGTATAGTTTGTATTTTTTAGTTTATGTATAGGTAAATTTTTTTTTATATAGATAGTATATTTATAGTCAAAATCTATCAGTAGGATAGTTTGTGTATAGGTTTATATTGTTTTTACTTCATTGCTGTATGCCTGTATTTATGTAGCACCGTGGTCCTGTGAGGCACGACATCTCGTTCCACTGTATGCCCCCGCATGTAGCGGAATGACAATAAAGCTCAACTTGACTTGACTTGACTTGAAAAGAAAAACAGCAAATTGACTGAAAGAACATGCAAATTCACTCTCTGACAGCAGCTGGTACTTACGTCCTCAATTTAGCGTTCCTTTGTTACCCCTGTAAATAAAGCTGCGCTTATGAACACAGAGGTAAGAGAGAAAAAAAAATGCCATCTAAAGTTTTCTGAAGAGAGTTCCCTTCAGATACTCATGTTAACCCCCTGCCCCCAATTCATTATTTATATTTTTCTTCCTATATTTCGAGCATTGTGAACAGTGATCTTGCACTGCCTGCTACAGTATTTTCTCTCTTTGTGTCCGTGTTCTGCGTCTCTGTCCTGTGTTAACGGCCGTTTACAGACTTAGTAATATTACCACCAGGGCTCCAGACAAAAAAAAATCCATTGGCTCCTATAAGAAAAAAACTTAGGCGCCAAATTATTTTTTTAGGTGCCACAGAATAAAAGTGTTTTATTTTATTATTATTATTTCATTTTTTTCCCCCTACATTTTAACATTTCAATCATACTGCCATGTGTTTATGTCAACTTTTCTTGACTTTATCAGCATTTTAATCCATCTTGTAGATGATCAGGTCGACCTGGGAACTAAGGGTCACTTAAAGTGGGAACTAAATGTCTTTTCCAACTTGAAATATACAGTCATAAAGAATTGTTTGATTACACAGAATCTGTACCAATATTGTCACAAGTCAGGCCTCTGTGGCTCTCTCCGATCACCACCAGAGGGCACCATCATCCGAGTACTAACACTCTCATGGACTCCATTACCCACACACCCCGTACCTAGGCCTAATCACCGCCAGGTGTTTCCCATCAACCACTCAGTCACACCTGCACCTCATTTACAGACTGCATATAAGTCACTCACACCTTCAGTTCACCGCAAAGTCTTGTTTAGCCCCGTCTGACATTTCTGAGCGGTTTTCCCTGCCTGCTATTCTGTGTATGATCCTGGACTGCCTTGACCATTGGAATTCTCTGATGCCTGCCCCTTTGTTTGTTGACGCTGATTCGGATTTGATTCTAGCCTGCCGCCTGCCCTGACCCAAGCCTTGTAAACGTTTACGATTCTGGTTCTCTGTGATATCCCAGATACTGTCTATCGACCTCTGCCTGTGTTCTGATACTGATCTTTAATAAACACTGCAAATGGATCCGACTGCCTCTGACTCCTCATCACAGAAGACTTCGCCACCCCAGGACCCAGCAGTGTTAAATCAGCTCTCCTCGGAGGTATCAGCCCAAGCCTCCATGCTAGCCGCACATCATCAACAGCTGCAGAAACTCACCTCACTCACTGAGGAATTAATGAGGACACTGCAAACTCTCCACGTGGCAAGTTCGCCATCGAACCCCATGCCGCCCGCACCAGCGCCGGTACCAGCCACGCCCACAAGGATCCCCACTCCTCAAAACCCACGACTCTCGCTTCCCGACAAGTACGATGGGTCCCCGGAAAAATGTAAGGGCTTCCTTATGCAATGTTATCTCTATATCAACCAACAACCTCTCACTTTCCCCACAGATGACAGCCAAGTCTCGTTTATCTGTTCACTGCTTACCGGCAGAGCATTGGAGTGGGCTACCGCGATGTGGGAGGGAAACCGCATGTCTTTTCCCTCTTATAACAACTTCCTTCGTCAGTTCCGCAAGGTTTTCGAACACTCGGCCAGTGGAAAGGAAGTAGGAGAGGAGCTGCTTGCTCTACGTCAGGGTAACAGCACCGCGGCGGATTACACCCTTGCATTCCGTACTCTCGCTGCTCAGACCGGTTGGGAGAACGACCCCCTTAAACTGCTCTACCGAAAAGGACTTAACGAGGAGCTTCAGTCCGAACTGGCCTGCCATGACGAGGGGAGAACCCTAGAACAATTCATGGAGCTGACCATCCGCATTGATAATTTGATGCGATCACGACGCACTCGTCGTTCAGGCCTACTTCAGCCCATCACCCAGAGACTCCCAGAACCAGAGCCCAAGCAGGTCGGTGTCACCCGTCTGTCCGCTGAAGAGAGGGAGAGACGCATCCGTCAACACTTGTGTCTGTACTGCGGGGAATCGGGGCATCTGAGGGCTGCCTGTCTCGCTCGCCCAGCCCGGCGAGATTCCACTATGGTGAGTGCTGACAACCATCACAGTACTTCTTTTAGTATCCCCATCACTATTAGTAGTGACGAGGTAGGAATCGAGACCATAGCCATGATCGATTAGGGGGCAGCGGGGAATTTCATTGATATTTCATTTGCCAATTCTCATAACTTCTCTCTCATTCCATGTGAATCACGGGTAGCGGTGGCGGCGCTAGACGGACGACCGCTGGGCTCTGGGAGGATTAAATACCTGACTCCTGAATTACGACTTCAAACCGGAGCTCTACATACTGAATCCATTAGACTGTTCGCCATTGAATCTCCTCAGAATCCTGTCATCCTGGGTTTACCGTGGCTGGAGAAACCCAATCCCCGCATCTCATGGTCGACACAGCAAATTCTCCAATGGTCAGAGTTTTGCCAGCATCACTGTCTGACTTCAAGCGCCAGATCAACTGCTCTCCCCGTGGAGGAAAAGCCCGAGTTCAAAGATCTCCCCGAACTACCCATCGAATACCAGGACCTGTCTGAAGCCTTCAGTAAGGCCAAAGCCTCCGAACTTCCTCCGCATCGATCTAGCGACTGTGCCATTGACCTCATCCCAGGATCGACGCCCCCTAGAGGCAGAATCTTCCCACTTTCACAACCCGAGTCAGAGACTATGAAGCAGTATATAGAGGAGGAATTGTCAAAAGGTTTTATTGTACCGTCGAAATCTCCAGCGTCAGCGGGGTTTTTCTTCGTCAAGAAGAAGGACGGAGGTCTCCGACCCTGCATTGATTATCGAGCACTCAACGACATCACCATCAAGTTTCGCTATCCGTTACCCCTAGTACCAGCCGCCCTAGAACAACTCCGCACAGCCAAGTACTTCACTAAACTTGACCTGCGCAGTGCTTACAACTTGATTCGGATCAGAGAGGGAGACGAGTGGAAGACCGCTTTCTCGACCACATCCGGGCACTATGAATATCGGGTTATGCCGTTCGGGCTTGCCAACAGTCCATCGGTGTTCCAGGCATTTATTAATGAGGTCTTCAGGGACATGCTGAACCAATTCGTCATCATCTACATTGACGATATACTGATTTACTCTAACTCCCTTGAAACCCATGTTAAACACGTCAGGGCAGTACTTCAGCGGCTCATCAAGCACCAACTGTACGCCAACTTACAGAAATGTGAGTTCCACCAGACACAGATCTCATTCTTGGGCTATATCATCAGCTCTGTGGGGGTTGCCATGGACGACAGTAAAGTGCAAGCGGTACTCAATTGGCCTAAGCCCACAACTGTAAAGGAACTTCAGCGTTTCCTTGGATTTGCAAATTTTTATCGACGCTTCATCAGGAACTTCAGTGTGGTCGCAGCTCCTCTCACATCAATACTTCAAGGGGGTAAACAACGTCTAAATTGGACACATACCAGCGAGCAATCCTTCCAGCAGCTAAAGGAACGGTTCACATCAGCCCCCATCTTACATCAGCCCCCATCTTACATCATCCCGATCCAAACCTGGAATTCACAGTGGAAGTGGATGCTTCGAACACTGGAATCGGGGCAGTTCTTTCTCAGCGTCACGGTAATCCACCCAAACTATTCCCATGTGCTTTTTACTCCCGCAAACTCAACTCAGCGGAGAATTACGATGTGGGAGATCGTGAATTGTTGGCCATGAAGGCCGCCTTTGAGGAGTGGCGGCATTGGTTGGAGGGGGCAAAATTACCATTCTGCGTATTGACAGATCATCGCAACCTCGAGTACATCAGGTCTGCCAAACGACTCAATCCCAGACAGGGGAGATGGTCCCTGTTCTTTTCCCACTTTGACTTCAAAGTAACTTATCGACCCGGATCCAAGAATGGCAAGGCGGACGCCCTATCAAGACAGTTCGACCATCTTCCCACATCAAAGACGACCGAACCCATCCTGCCTCCCACACTCATTCTAGCACCTGTACAGTGGGATATTATGACGGAAATTTCTGAAGCCCTCATTAATGATCCAGCTCCGGCCGAATGCCCGCCTGATCGAACATACGTTCCCGTTGCTCTACGTCCCAGGGTCCTGCAGAGTACGCACAAAACTCACTCAAGAAACCTGCAACGGGACTCACTCCTTTTCAATGCATTCTTGGATTCCAGCCTCCACTATTCCCCTGGTCAGGAGAACCTTCAGAGCTTCCAGCTGTCAACGACTGGCTAAGAAGGAGTGAGGAAACATGGAACACAGCTCACGTACACCTACAACGGGCAGTTCGGAGAAGCAAGGACCAAGCTGACCGTCGCCGTAGAGCAGGACCAAGTTTTACCCCTGGCCAGGGGGTATGGCTATCAACCCGAGACCTTCGCCTCCGTTGTCCCTGCAAGAAACTCAATCCTAGGTACGTGGGTCCATTCAAAATCCTTAGACAAATTACCCCAGTTTCATATCATTTGGCATTACCTGCAGATTACCGTATCTCACCCACCTTTCATGTTTCCTTGCTCAAGCCCGCCGGTTGTCCGAGAGGAGAGAGGGACCAGGAGGAGGTCACCGTGGAGAGCACCCCTCCCATTGTCGTGGACGGCGAGGAGGCCTATCAAGTGCGAGAGATCCTAGACTCACGACGCCGAGGCAGGGTCCTACAGTACCTCATAGACTGGGAGGGGTATGGTCCCGAGGAGCGTTCCTGGGTAAACTCCCAGGACATCTTGGATCCTAACCTAACCACCGAGTTTCTTCGGGACCACCCTGACAGACCAGCACCAAGACCCCGTGGAAGACCTCGGCGTCCAGATCGTTCCCGCTTCGGGAGCCGCTCGCAGGAAGGGGGCTCTGTCACAAGTCAGGCCTCTGTGGCTCTCTCCGATCACCACCAGAGGGCACCATCACCCGAGTACTAACACTCTCATGGACTCCATTACCCACACACCCCGTACCTAGGCCTAATCACCGCCAGGTGTTTCCCATCAACCACTCAGTCACACCTGCACCTCATTTACAGACTGCATATAAGTCACTCACACCTTCAGTTCACCGCGAAGTCTTGTTTAGCCCCGTCTGACATTTTCTGAGCGTTTTTCCCTGCCTGCTATTCTGTGTATGATCCTGGACTGCCTTGACCATTGGAATTCTCTGACACCTGCCCCTTTGTTTGTTGACGCTGATTCGGATTTGATTCTAGCCTGCCGCCTGCCCCGACCCAAGCCTGGTAAACGTTTACGATTCTGGTTCTCTGTGATATCCCAGATACTGTCTATCGACCTCTGCCTGTGTTCTGATACTGATCTTTAATAAACACTGCAAATGGATCCGACTGCCTCTGACTCCTCATCACAAATATCATGGACCATAAGCATCACTTGGCCACTGAGTGTAGTTTGGGCTTCTCCTCAGTGCATCCTATAAATGTTGTCTTTCACAAATTCAGTTTGTTTTTCTTCATTAGTAAAATGCAACTTTATAGGAGGAGTTGAATCATGTAGACAACAGATTAAGTAAAAATATTAATATGCAATAGCGCATAAATATAGCAAAATGCTCCTCTTTATAGTTATTTTTCTAGCTGACTGATGAGCTTATGGACACTGAGTGGTTATTCTGAGGTAAATGTATTATTACAGTGCAATGTTTACAAGCTTTACACGTTTTCCGCAGTTTGAAACACTGAATGAGCTTTTACACGAGAGATTTCAGTAAATTGTACTGTAGGCTCTCTTATAAAATAGCCTACTTTTTTGATGTTAAATCATGTTCATTTTGTACTATAGTAGTAAATGGAGAGATATAATGGGTTCGCTTGGTGCTTGAACTAAAGCGCTAAAGCGATCGCACCTGCCGCATTAGCCTGTTTTATACTTTCCGGACGCGTGCGCGGACACGCACTACTTGTATTTATACTACCGAAAGTGTACGCTGGTGGTCCGCATTAAAGAGTGCCAAAACCGTATTCTTTGAATTTCGTTATGAATTTGGCATCATTTTAAAGCTGATATATTGTTTATTAAAGAGTAACAAAGCACAAAGCTTTTTGCGATTACTGGACAGCAAGTGCGCTTCAAATAATATGAAGTTCACGCATTAATAGAACACAGCATATAAGATCTTGATAAGAAGCAGCCATATTATTAATGATTAGAAACGAGAATTGTTAAAAGAAAACACTACCGTTTTTCCATATTCCAATATGTTTTTCCCTCAACTTAGACGATTTAATACGTACCTCTCCCGTCTCAGTGCGTGCACTTAATCGCTCTAGCGCGCGGCGCCACTATGCTAGCGTTTAGCAGAGATGAATTTAGAAGCTACCAAACACTTCCATGTTTTCCCTATTTAAAGACGTTTACATGAGTAGTTACACAAGTATGGTGACACAAAATAAAACGGGGCGATTTTCTAAGCGGATAAAAAATGATAACTATAATGTATGGCGGAAGGAATGAATGGTGCTAAGCTAGCATAGTGGCGCCGTGCGCTAGAGCGATTAAGTTCACGCACTGAGACGGGAGAGGTACGTATCAACCCGTCTAAATTGAAGGAAAAACATATTGGAATATGGAAAAACGGTGGCGTTTTCCTTTAAGGATATTGCCAATATCCACACAGTTGACAGCTTTACCTGTTGTAGTTTTTCAAGTTGTGCACGAAATAGACAGCTTTTCTGCACTTTTACTTGCACGTCTCCGTCATTTTGATCTCTCTCGCGCTGCGTTTAGCAGACTGTGCGTCAGCGCTGCGGTGGGACTGTTTCAAACTTTTCGTCTTTCAAAACATTGTCTTTTAATTTTAAGTTTAATACATGAACATAAAAGATGTGATCGCAAAACAATCAGGAAAAAAGGCCTTCCATGCAAATTTTTAAGTCATAACGTAAATATATATATAGTCGCCAGTGGTGACCTCAGCAAAAACTTCACTCGCAAATTAATATTTTTGGTCGCAAATGTGACCGTTTTGCAGTCTGGAGCTCTGTACCACACAAATTACATTTTGGGAAATTATTGTAATCCAGTTTGTGTGCAGTTCCGAAGAGCCGATCGTGTGTTTGGAGCAAAAACTATCCGGTTCTGATTTATGTCCGATCAAGTGGGGCATCTGTCTCTCTCTCTCTCTCTCTCTCTCTCTCTGATGACACAGTAACGACCGCGGGGGAAAAAAATAAAATCTTTGTCTGTCCATCCAATGAAATCCATGAATATGTAATGGTATCCACGGTATAGCAATCATGGCACAACATAATACCAGTAGTCACGTTAATATCGGTATAGCGCCCACCCCTACTGACTGTTGCATATACTCTATTTTTTAAGTTCTTGTTTGTTATTTTCCAGTTACCTGTGTAAGTTTTGTAGTCCTTTATTTTATTATTTTATGCTTTACCGTATCACAGTGTTGGCAACTCTAATTGATTTGCCTTGAAACATTGCTGTGGAACCGAGTCCTCACAGAACAGAAGTCATTTTTTATATTTGGTTAAATATAAGCTTTGTACAACACTTTACATTATGCAAACTTGACGTATCAACATTTCCTTTTTTTTTTTTTGCAATGCATTTTTCTCTAATTGTGATCACAGGTGAAAACTGCATCATAGAGAGAGGACTTTTCTGCTCCCTCATATTCTGCAGGCAGGGACAACATTGCAAGTATATGCAAAAGATCTCCAGAAATTCGTTGACTCCTGCCCACAGCTGAAAGTAAAAATTGACAGTATGTCTATTAAAAATACATTTAGAACGTGATTTATTTGTGTGTTTTTGTTTTTACTGTTCTTTGTATAAATGGTTGTAAATTATTTTTTCTGCATTATAGTTGTGTTCTTGGAAAAGATTGGTTAAAATTTAGTTTAATAATAAAACATTTTTTTGTTAACTTGGTGTCTTTGGACCTTGCATTTAACTATGTAATACAGTTCATTGTTAACAACTTTGAAACATATCTATTGTAGCATAATTAAAATTATTTAATGTTACACTTACACAGTAACTACACGTAACAAGAGGGTAACAAGGGTTCACTTTAGATTACAGCCCGCGGATGTCACACTTACACAGTAACTACAGGTAACAAGGGTGTATGTTTGCATAGTAGTTAAGAAAAATGTTGTAGTACATTTCATTCTACTTGCCTCAAACCACAGTAGTCCCTATCCTATGGCAAATGTCATCGTGATTTATGGCTTTGACCTTTCGTGACCTCATAATATTATTATTAATAATAATAATAATATCCATATGTGACCTTTGATCTCATAACGAGTTTCAGATGCGGAAATCGGGCAAGCGTGAAACTCCCATGTCATCCGGGGACGAGATATATTGTTATCCGGTGGAAAACCAATGTTTTTGAAGATTTTTATGGTGCGTTTTTGAATTTTCCTCATAGGAACATCTGTGGTGCACGCCCCCCTCCCATCTGAGGTGCGAGTGTCAGGTTGCGTTACAAGGCGCGCTCCCACTCTCTCTCTCCCCCTCTCTCTCCCTCTCTGTCTGTATGGGATCCGTGAAAAAACAATAATGATCAAGCAATATTAAAAAAGTAAAGGAAATTAAGAGATCAGTTTTAAGACACACAGCTGCGCTCGCACATATATTCTGTGGGTTGTATAAAAAGAATTTAAACAAAATAGGTAACATGACTATCAATGGGGTAAAAAATGTTTAGCATAACGGATAAAATGGTTAAAAAATATAAATTGACTTGCATTCTTCGCAGGGAATAGAGAATACGCGTCTTCGTGCTATTCCAGTTGGTCTCAAATGAAAAGTTTACAAAATGGTCATGTTTAAATTATTTCTGTCTCTCCCTCTCTAAGCACTTTTTCGCACCAAGCTGTGATGTGTGAAAGGACTGAACCCCCGCGCTCCGGACATTTAGGTCCGTTGTGGGAGAGAAAACTGATAAACTTTGCAAACATTTTAAATGAGATCTATAACCTTACTTTAATGTTTAAATAAACAGAATCCCTATACACCCGCCGTCCGGTGATTCTTGTTTTAACTTATTTAACATCAAACCATTGTTTAAAAGTTTCTTATTTTATTTTAACATAGGTTTTCTTTATGTTTTTAGAAATAAATCGAGTAACATTTCGCCGACGATACAGCAGGACAATGGTACAGTGGTTAATGCGGTCATGAAGAGGTGCAGAAGGTCGTTTTGATCACGTATCGAACCCCAGTCCGGACTTCAAAATGTTTTTAATATATAGCTAAAATTGCCTCTATTTTAAATAATACTCAGCCTTTACTCTTTGAATTTAATGCTGGGTGTGTTTATTTCACAGACTTTCAGGTTCTGTTTATGTTTACCCATGTGCTAGTAATTTGGAAATTGATGATCCTTTTTCAGTTACAGAAGCCCTCTCACTCTCTCTCCCCCTCTCTGTCTCTCTGTCTCTCTCCCTCTCTGTGTCTCTCTCTCTCTCTCTCTCTCTCTCTCTCTCTCTCTCTGTCTCACACGCGCGCACACACACACACTCACTCACACGTTTGCTTAGACATCTAAAATGGTGATATTACACAGAATCCTGATGTTTTTATCTACAGATACATGTTACAACCCATCACAGAAGGCTTTACATCTTAGAAAATAAATAATAATTCATGCGCTTTATAAGTAATTTACTCAGGGGCTCAATAAAATGTTCCCTCTCTCTCTGAGAGGACGCTTGTCCCCACACCGTAGGTTAAACAAGCACACAGACACACGTTCAATCGTCAGAGTCTTATTCTCGTCTTTTAAATGAATTTAATATAAATAAATGATGCGATCACACATGATATAAAACAAAGCAAAACACTGACTCTAGTTTTAGGTAACAAAAATTTTGTAATGAGGAACCAGCAACGTCGAAATAAGTAAAGGGGGAAAAATAAATACCGACATGTCCGGGCAAGCCATTGTCATGTTTGAAGACCATAAACATTATTTATCAATGTTTTATTTCCATAGACATATTTAAATTCAATTCACGTTTATTTGTATAATTTTTTTCACAAAACAAATTGTTGCAAAGCAGTTTCACAGAAAAGTAAAGTTTCTACATCATATTTACAAACTTTTATATTCATATTTACATTATTTTAATGAATTTTATACTGTATCATCCCCCTAAACCTACCCATCACAGTAAACTTTCCGCATTTTATATTTTCATAGACATCATTTCATATAATGTAAAAAGCTGTTATGATCATGGGACAATTATTTGAAGTATTACTACACATCGGGTTTGTGACCCCTAAACCTCCCCATCACAGTAAACTTTCTACAATTTTTTTATATATTTTCATGAGCATCATTTAGTATATTTCAAAAGGCAGTTATGCTCAGGTCAAACATTTGAAATATTACTACGCATTTGGTTTGTGGGGACACTCCATAGACATAATGATTTTTAAATTTATTTATTTATTTATTTATTTATTTATTTACTGTACAAACTGCACACCTACCCATCACACAAATTTCTGCCTATACATCCATTTTTGATAAAATATTGATTGCAAGCTATCTTAATTATGAGGACTCAAGAAATTTCATCATAAACCACATTTGCATTGTTATATCAGTGTAATACCCATGCCATTATACAAATTTGTGTTCTGATAAATCATATAAACAATCACACGCAAACATTTCAAGCTAAAGAGAGATTTATTTCTATTTTAAAGAATATGGAAATATATAATTATATGCCAGCATGTTACTACCATGTTACTAAAGCAAATCATTCATCATTCATTTTAATCAAGTATTCAACATTTAAGTTTATTGAACTTATAAAACACATCATAGTAACAAACACATTACTAAAGCAAAGTAAATCATTTATCATACATTTTAATCATATATTTCAACAATTAAGTTCACTGAACTTATAAAACACATAACACGCTTACATTTTTAAATTAAATATTGTTTTTAAGCAATCTGAATTATGACGACTCAAGCAATTTCATCATAAACCACATCTACATTGTTATATCAGTGTAATACCTATGTCACTATACAAATTTGTGTTCTGATAAATCATATAAACAAGCACGCACATACATAAACATTTCAAGCTAAAGAGAGACTTATCTCTATTTTAAAGAATATGGTAATAAATAATTATATATGTCATAGTAACAAACATGTTACTAAAGCAAAACATTTATCATACATTTAAACATGTATTCAACAATTATTTATTGACCTTATAAAACACATCATTCTTTTCTTTTAGAGAAGATGGTAGCAAATAAAACTGTGATTATATATAACACGCTGTATAAAATAAACATCTACTATAGTTTTAGATGACAATATAAAAACGCCTTACATTTTTCAGAGTGCTTAGAGGTATGCTGGATCTTTATGCAATAATGTCCATTCTACGAATGAAATGTTTCCAATAAAATAAATAAATAAATAATAAAATAAAAATGTTTAAGTTATAAACATTATTAAATATAAACAAAACTCGCAGATCCTCTTTGTGGTAATCTCCAATGTGAAACTGAGGGTCTGCTTCAGACCTTCACAGACAAGGGAGGGTGAGGGTCGAGTTACAGGCCAGATGATCTGAGATGTTATTCTGTTAACCCTTTTCCAGAGTGTGCGTCTTCATCTTATAAATGCATTAATAAGCATAATCTTAAGAGTGTAAATAAGATCTTTAAAAAAGATTGTTTAAACGAAATCTTAAAGGTTTTAAATAAAATATTTTACTTACCTGTTTGCAAATTTAACCTAAATTATGATTTATATTCGGCAGTACCTGTTCAAATCTTAGTTTATCATTTTAAAGGAAACTTGTACTTAGTTTATTTTATCAGCCTTTTCTGAACCAAACTTTATCAGCAGAGTGAAACATACCCTTAGCTGAAAATATACTATTGATTGTCTACTGAATTGTAGACAGACCATATGACGACGTAACATCTTGCCTGATGGTCACGTGATCAGTCTTTGAAGGGTGAGTTTATGGCTTTTGCAGGCACCAACCCTTTTACCCATAACGTTACGGCTCATTTAAAATGTTTAAGTCAGCTACAGACATGTGAAAAACCTTTCCAAAAACATCCATGTCACATTCTTTGGAGTCGTAAACTACGCTTGAATAAAACATAACATGTGAGGAACATCTATGTGCATCAATGGGTCTCCTGAGAATATTTAATTGCTCTTAAAAAGCACAGAACAAGTTAAACGAAAAAGATGCCCGGAGGTAGAAAATACCTACGTTGTTAAAACCTATATACAATATGTATTAAACATATGCTTTTGTTGTTAAGACTGCTTATTAATAGTGGTAATACTTTAGTTAAGTTTTAAGGGTTCACAAATCTCAAAGATCTATATTAATTTTATTTATTTATTTATTACTTTTCTTATTTTTACAAATATTTCAATTCAATTCCTAGTAAATACGAGGCCAAAACTTGATATCACAAAAGAAATCATGTTGTCAAATGTTTTTAAAAATAGGGAATGCCAACTCCAAACAGGTCCACACACACACACACACACACACACACACACAGACAGAGGCACCATTCAGGAAGGTCAGCAGTTCAGGTAGGCATATGTAAGCTTTCAAACCTTTTTTTTTTTCCACCCCAAAATCAAGTATTGTGCTTTTGAATAAGACTGATTGTTTTAAAGCATAAACTTCCTTTAAAGCTTGAATAAAAGGTTACCAAATGTAGTTTCATACCCGTTGTGTTCTAACAAAGTCATTAATCGGTTCTCTTTTGCTTTATGCGATTTACTTTTATTACTTCTACAAAGGATAATGCTACTTTTATAAGTCTGATAAATATGTGATGAATGCACGATGAAACGAGAATCAGGCTACCAATTAAGTTTGATGCGGTGTTTTTAAGTAAGGGATTTTATTTATTTATTTTTTAAATGCATCTAAACCAGATAAAATATTATTCTTTCTTTTTGACAAACCTACATTTCAAATGAATTTTTCCTCGAGATGTTCATTATCCGAGTGGAACTGATCTTATTTGGAGGTCTAAATAATGTGGGGTCTGCATGTAGCTTCTTAACCACACAAAGAAATCACATTTCACATTCATGCATCAAATTTTATTAAATTTTATATATGTATTTATTTTATTTTTATTATTATTTTTGTACGAGTACCATGGTTTCGTGTCTTTCTAATACTTTTTCTAATGCATCAGAATGTGGATGTTTTTTTTGTTTGTTTGTTTTTTTTTTTTTTTTTTTTTTTTTTTTCACCATCCAACATGAAATTAAGGAGATGTATCAACTTACCATTTTCTTAGGTTATTATCATCATCATCATCATCATCATCATCATTATTAATATTATTATTATTATGTACTCACATAAATATAGAATAATCCTTATTGTCCATGCTTTCCTCATATATACAGACCCAAAGATAATGTCCAAACAAGTTCTATGGGGGTACAGTTGTAAATTCCTAGAGGTCTAGTTTCTCAGAAAGTGTACACATCATTTAAGAAAAGCGTCATAATGCATACAGAATACAGAAAACCTCCTCTCGATCTACTGTGGCTGTCATTTTACTTAGGGTTAGTGTTATGGATGACACTGTACACATTTTGTTTGCTGGACTGTATATGTCATTAGGTGAGGCCTTCTCTCTCTCTAAGAGCGGTCAGCATTCAGCGTTTATAGAAATAAATGCAAATTAAGAAAATTACACTCTACTTGAGAGCGACTAAGTCGGTATTTCTTTTTAGCACAATTATCCATCTCCATATCCATACGATGAACCGTCAACATGAAAAATAAGTCGCTGTTTTACACTTACAACCGAAACATATCTAACCATTGCTCTGAAAGCCGCACATTCGGTAAAGTTGATGATGTATGCCCTCTTGAAAAGGCTACAGACACAAAAAAGAGGATTTTTTTGCGTACACTATGTAACTCAAGAGACACAGTTTCTAAGAAAATTACCATACCAATACAGAAAATTCCGCTTGGGATATTTGGTTATATTTTTGTAAACGTTGTTTTAAATTACTTTTTTCCTTAAGCCGCTACATCTTGACCTCTTATTCATATAGCTGATGACGATGTTCACATTTTATTTGTAGTACTAATTTCTTTCGGCGTTTCTGCTTGACATTAAAATGTAGGCCTGCCTGTACTTCACATCGGTGAGCATCTACCGAGTGCCCACATTTACTGACTCGTCGCTGCTTTGAAACAAAAAGTTTTTTTCAGATTCCTCGCGACGTTTATTTACCATCATGAGATAACTTTGGTCATGATGTGTTTTGTTCCAACAGGATGTAATGCACATGTAGGCCGTCCGCGTTTTCACCCGATATCTCATCCCCGGCGAAACAGCATCCCACTGGAAAATGTACCTGATTTTGCCGCCAAAATTAAATTCTCTCCAAATTTGATTGTAGAAGTATGTCCAGTCTATGGCGGTCAAAAGCAGGTAGGCGCATTCGGATGTATAGTCTTCGTAAGAATCCAAAACGTAGAGTTTCCCAGTGTCTGATGGTCGTGTGGGTAGATTTGTGTTTGACACGACATTGCAGACTGTGAAACTCTACGTTTTGGAACCTTTAAGATTTCGTTTAAACAATCTTTTTTAAAGATCTTATTTACACTCTTAAGATTATGCTTATTAATGCATTTATAAGATGAAGACGCACACTCTGGAAAAGGGTTAACAGAATAACATCTCAGATCATCTGGCCTGTAACTCGACCCTCACCCTCCCTTGTCTGTGAAGGTCTGAAGCAGACCCTCAGTTTCACATTGGAGATTACCACAAAGAGGATCTGCGAGTTTTGTTTATATTTAATAATGTTTATAACTTAAACATTTTTATTTTATTATTTATTTATTTATTTTATTGGAAACATTTCATTCGTAGAATGGACATTATTGCATAAAGATCCAGCATACCTCTAAGCACTCTGAAAAATGTAAGGCGTTTTTATATTGTCATCTAAAACTATAGTAGATGTTTATTTTATACAGCGTGTTATATATAATCACAGTTTTATTTGCTACCATCTTCTCTAAAAGAAAAGAATGATGTGTTTTATAAGGTCAATAAATAATTGTTGAATACATGTTTAAATGTATGATAAATGTTTTGCTTTAGTAACATGTTTGTTACTATGACATATATAATTATTTATTACCATATTCTTTAAAATAGAGAAGTCTCTCTTTAGCTTGAAATGTTTATGTATGTGCGTGCTTGTTTATATGATTTATCAGAACACAAATTTGTATAGTGACATAGGTATTACACTGATATAACAATGTAGATGTGGTTTATGATGAAATTGCTTGAGTCGTCACAATTCAGATTGCTTAAAAACAATATTTAATTTAAAAATGTAAGCGTGTTATGTGTTTTATAAGTTCAGTGAACTTAATTGTTGAAATATATGATTAAAATGTATGATAAATGATTTACTTTGCTTTAGTAATGTGTTTGTTACTATGATGTGTTTTATAAGTTCAATAAACTTAAATGTTGAATACTTGATTAAAATGAATGATGAATGATTTGCTTTAGTAACATGGTAGTAACATGCTGGCATATAATTATATATTTCCATATTCTTTAAAATAGAAATAAGTCTCTCTTTAGCTTGAAATGTTTGTGTGTGATTGTTTATATGATTTATCAGAACACAAATTTGTATAATGGCATGGGTATTACACTGATATAACAATGCAAATGTGGTTTATGATGAAATTTCTTGAGTCCTCATAATTAAGATAGCTTGCAATCAATATTTTATCAAAAATGGATGTATAGGCAGAAATTTTTGTGTGGTGGGTAGGTGTGCAGTTTGTACAGTAAATAAATAAATAAATACATACATACATTTAAAAAATCATTATGTCTATGGAGTGTCCCCACAAACCAAATGCGTAGTAATACTTCAAATAATTGTCCCGTGATCATAACAGCTTTTTACATTATATGAAATGATGTCTATGAAAATATAAAATGCGGAAAGTTTACTGTGATGGGTAGGTTTAGGGGGATGATACAGTATAAAATTCATTAAAATAATGTAAATATGAATATAAAAGTTTGTAAATATGATGTAGAAACTTTACTTTTCTGTGAAACTGCTTTGCAACAATTTGTTTTGTGAAAAAGTTATACAAATAAACGTGAATTGAATTTAAATATGTCTATGGCCATAAAACATTGATAAATAATGTTTATGGTCTTCAAACATGACAATGGCTTGCCCGGACATGTCGGTATTTATTTTTCCCCCTTTACTTATTTCGACGTTGCTGGTTCCTCATTACAAAATTTTTGTTACCTAAAACTAGAGTCAGTGTTTTGCTTTGTTTTATATCATGTGTGATCGCATCATTTATTTATATTCAATTCATTTAAAAGACGAGAATAAGACTCTGACGATTGAACGTGTGTCTGTGTGCTTGTTTAACCTACGGTGTGGGGACAAGCGTCCTCTCAGAGAGAGAGGGAACATTTTATTGAGCCCCTGAGTAAATTACTTATAAAGCGCATGAATTATTATTTATTTTCTAAGATGTAAAGCCTTCTGTGATGGGTTGTAACATGTATCTGTAGATAAAAACATCAGGATTCTGTGAAATATCACCATTTTAGATGTCTAAGCAAACGTGTGTGTGTGTGTGTGTGTGTGTGACAGAGAGAGAGAGAGACAGAGAGGGAGAGAGAGAGTGAGAGAGCTTCTGTAACTGAAAAAGGATCATCAATTTCCAAATTACTAGCACATGGGTAAACATAAACAGACCCTGAAAGTCTGTGAAATAAACACACCCAGCATTAAATTCAAAGAGTAAAGGCTGAGTATTATTTAAAATAGAGGCAATTTTAGCTATATATTAAAAACATTTTGAAGTCCGGACTGGGGTTCGATACGTGATCAAAACGACCTTCTGCACCTCTTCATGACCGCATTAACCACTGTACCATTGTCCTGCTGTATCGTCAGCGAAATGTTACTCGATTTATTTCTAAAAACATAAAGAAAACCTCTGCATGTTTCATCACACTGTGTGTGGTGGAATACAATTTTGAAGATGATGAATAAAATAAGAAACTTTTAAACAATGGTTTGATGTTAAATAAGTTAAAACAAGAATCACCGGACGGCGGGTGTATAGGGATTCTGTTTATTTAAACATTAAAGTAAGGTTATAGATCTCATTTAAAATGTTTGCAAAGTTTATCAGTCTTCTCTCCCACAACGGACCGAAATGTCCGGAGCGCGGGGGTTCAGTCCTTTCACACATCACAGCTTGGTGCGAAAAAGTGCTTAGAGAGGGAGAGACAGAAATAATTTAAACATGACCATTTTGTAAACTTTTCATTTGAGACCAACTGGAATAGCACGAAGACGCGTATTCTCTATTCCCCGCGAAGAATGCAAGTCAGTTTATATTTTTTAACCATTTTATCCGTTATGCTAAACATTTTTACCCCTTCTCATTGATAATCACGTTACCTATTTTATTTAATTTCTTTTTATACAACCCACAGAATATATGTGCGAGCGCAGCTGTGTGTCTTAAAACTGATCTCTTAATTTCCTTTACTTTTTTAATATTGCTTGATCATTATTGTTTTTTCACGGATCCCATAGAGACAGAGAGGGAGAGAGAGGGAGAGAGAAAGGGAGCGCGCCTTGTAACGCAACCTGACACTCGCACCTCTGATGGGAGGGGGGCGCACGCCACAGATGTTCCTATGAGGAAAATTCAAAAACGCACCATAAAAATCTTCAAAAACATTGGTTTTCCACCGGATAACAATATATCTCGTCCCCGGATGACATGGGAGTTTCACGCTTGCCCGATTTCCGCATCTGAAACTCGTTATGAGATCAAAGGTCACATATGGATATTATTATTATTATTATTAATAATATTATGAGGTCACGAAAGGTCAAAGCCATAAATCACGATGACATTTGCCATAGGATAGGGACTACTAACCACATATGCACCAACAGCACTACAGCCATCAAAAAACATCATACAGTAAATATACATGTTGTGTATTATGATGTTATATTTATATGTTATGTCCTCGGAGCAGCTGGAAACAGGTAATCTAGTTTTCCACTGTATTGCACCTTGACGGTACAATGCTTCTGACGGACTCGCTGCTGAGATGACCATGTGCAATGCTCTTTCATCAGGTAAATTTTCATATGGAAATTTCTAAACCAAATCATAGCAGAAATTCATTACATTATTTCCACATACTTTAGTAATCTCCATGATCCCACATAAAAAACAATAGTGCGTCCTATAGCATATATTCTTAAACAAACTGGTACTATGGTGGTTTTTAACTTTAGTATAATTACTAAATTATATTACTACAGTCTACTATTTGTATCAGTAATGTAATAGATATGATGTAATAATACATTAAGTACCCAGTACGTAGTGTAAAAATATACAGTATAATATTGTCCCTACTGAAAAAAACAGCGTATGCTGGTTAGATATGTTTTGACGCTGGGATGCTGGTTTATGCTGGTCCTTTGCTGGTTTATGCTGGTCATGTGCTGGCAGCATAAACCAGCATCCCAGCATCAAAACATACCTAACCAGCATACGCTGTTTTTTCAGCAGGGGTGTTATTACAATAAGACAACTTGTTCTAAATCATAATTGTTGCATAACACAGTACATCATGCATACCACATAAACTTAGAATAGTTACACCTTACTTATGAAATACTAATAGTATAAATACTTTTAATTTTCCAAGTCATTACCTCCTTATTCCCCAAACATTGCATATTGTTTCTGTTTACCTACACGTACGTACAGCTGTAAGTTTTCGATCTGTGTGTCATACATACCACGTAATTTCAGAATAGGTGCCCTTTAGTTATAAAATACTTACAGTATAAATGCTTTATAATTTCGCAGGTTATTACCCTTATTCCCCAAACGTTGCATATTGTTCCCTTATATCTACGAGTAGGTACTGTGGAGGTACTCCATAGTTACAAATAAGTACGCTGTAAATTCTGTTTAATTACGCGGTACATTGCGAGCTGTAATCTAAAGCGTTACCAAACTTTACAATCTTGTAACCCCTATTTGTCCATATTTATCATGTTTCTTGAGTGTTTCATGATTAGGTTTGTATTTTATGCATACTTACATTAATAAAGAAATGGCTTTGTGCTCCACAGCTGAAGGCTTGCTTTGATCAAAATGTTCAGCTACTAGACAAGTTCTCAATGTGTCCTTGAGTTCCCATTAGGTCCTTGTAAATTCCCACATCAGCAAATAATAACAGTTTGATGATCAGTTTTTCAAAATCTAAAAATCTTACGGTCAAGTGTAAGCACGGCATGTACAACTATCTGCTTTCACTTTCGTTTTGTCAGGAAGGTTGCCAAATCTGTCTGGAAAAAACACCTCATCGTCTTCGTAGTTTTTACACAGTTTGGTTGTGACAGTGACTACAGACCGTTTTGTTTTCTGTGTTACAAATTTCTGGTAACACATTATAATAATGATCAGGTATAAGTAATTTAAAAGTGTTTTGGTAATCATTAACTAATCATTTAAATATTAATATTACATTTGTAGATGATTAATAAGTGGTATGTTACCATGCCACGTGTATGTTTTAAGTCATCCAAAAATGTTTTTGTAAGTCATGAAATAATAATTTCATTAGCAAATGATTAATAATTATTTGATATTTTCACAAATTTGGTCTGACAGTCATAATATTACACTGCTATAACATTTTATCATGAAGCTTTGAGATGTTGAAATTGATTAAAATTATTTGAAAAAAAAAATATCAATAAGATAGAGATATATATATATATATATACTCCTAACGTTTCACAGATTTAGGATCTACTTTTAGTGCTAAAACACTTTGTGGAATACACTTAGACCAAAAATTTAGGAATTTAGGATTGACACTGATTATTTTTACGATGTTCTCCTAAATCGGCGAGTTATGAGATACTTGTAGCCTTAAGATGTTTTGTGAATACAGGCCCTGGTTCTCATTTCTGTAGACAACTGTGAGAGGCCCTGACTGGATCAGGAACTCTTCAGTGTCTTGTAAATCCATGTCAGATATGTCTTATTTATAATTTTAAAATTAAAATGTGTATATAAATTTTGTGAGCAATGAGTTAGTAATTGGTAGTGACAGTTTATTATCCTGAACTTTGAATATCAGGGAGCCATTACGTTTTGTGATGTAGCTTGTATTTCTTTGTATAACTGTACATGTGTCGCATCTGTGGCAAGTTTGCTTAATGCTGAAATTGAGTTGTGTAATGTGACACTTGGGGCATTGCTTTTTAATGTTGATACTGGCACCTTCAAGTGTTTGAGTGAGTGGCTTAGCCTTCCTCTGGCCACGTCCTTGAGACTAGCGATATACAATTCGCTGTGGAATTTTCTCACTCAAACCACTGCCTGGTGCTGCTTCTGGTTGCTTATTGAGAGAAAAGCTGCTCATAACTGCTGGTCTAGGATCAGTCTTTTCTGCCCCAAATCAAAATAAGCGTGACTGGCTATAGATCAAAAATTGTACATACAATCAACAATTACTCCTAGATCAAGCATTCAAATTTCTCCTGGACCACACCAAATAGATGAACATTTATCAACTCGCCACAAAAGCTATTCAGCAAGAATATTCCCAAATGTGCATATCATTGTTGTACAACATGCACAATATTAAGAAGTGGATCAACTTGTGTCACAAAACTCAGTGGCATATTTGAATCAAACAAAACAAGACAGACCTGTCTCTAACAGCATCAAATTTGTGTTGAAGACCTTTATTGGCCCACTATTCGACTTGAACCACACTGATGGCCAGGGCATCTAAGAGATGTTCCTAGGCCTGAATACTTTAATGATAACATTCACACAAAACATGCAAGTTATAGAAATTGAAAGAACATCAACGAAACACAAAAGCGAAGAGGAACTTCTTTAAATTAAAGATGTACCGTATCAAAGCGAATAAGACTTTAAGATTCGATTAGAACATTGAAACATGAGGAGCCGAATTCCACAAAGAGGCCCCAAGACAACAGGACGTCATAAATCTGTCCAGGATACCCTGGCGCCATGAATCTGACGCATATCTAACCAACTCTTTCACAGACCAGCTTGCAACATTAACGCAAAAGAACGCTTATTGATAATCCCAACTCCAGAAGGAGATTGTCAGATTTGGGGCAAGTAACCAAGATTAATGGTCAAATACACAGCACATCATGACCATCACATGGGTAAAATAATTAATAAAGACTTCGTTGGGTGGGCTCCCCCACTCAGGACTAGGACCAGACTGAAATTCCTTATGAGACCTTTTAACCTCTGGTCTTCACAGGACACCTCCTTATGTTCACAGAATGGCACAGAAACTACATTTCCATGCATATACATGCTCAGAATCATCTTAAAGGGACTTATGAGCAGCTAATCACTAATCACATAACTGCATATTATGCATGTAACTATCATGTGCTAATCACTCATTGTAAATGTATTTTGAATAACTAGTGAATGGTTTATAGGTTCATGTTCATGTTTAGTATGTGTGTGTTTGAATCTCCTTGCTTGAAACGTTTCTTCCAATCAATTCTTAGTCAAATGTATCATATTCTTGTTATAGAAATCATGCCCAAAATTATACACTGTAAGGGAGGGAAAATTCGGACCACATGACTGATAAGATAACGTTGATTTATGAATTGGGAGGAGAAACATCGCAACACCCCGAGCCACAACAATATCTAATTGGTCAAGACACCGTTTTTGGGTTGTGTCCAAAGCTGAGTTTAAATACTCAGGACACGATTCAAACTAGGCTCTTAGCTTTGGTTTTAGCCACTGCTCTTAGCATGCTCTTAGCTACGGCTCTTAGTCATGCTTTTTGCCTTCACTTTTTGCGTTCTTTGAAAACCGTTCCAGCGTGCTTCGGCCCGCACGCCCGCTGCTACTTAACCACGATGAGAAGAAAAACCATCTAGTCTCGTTACTTCTCTTCCTTTGCTTTAGTTTCTTTTCTTTCTGTGAGAGTTTCGTGTTCTGATTTAAGTTTTGCCTCCGAGTCCAACTCCGACTGCGCACGCATCAAAACCTCAAACATCCCACAACTCCGCAACTTCAGCCAACACCCAACCATTGGCTTCCCAAGACTTCAACGACTACTGACCTTCCAGCCAATCAACAACCTTTCTGCCAGGACAACAACAAAGGGTACCCTCACACAACTACATTGATTATTTACTGCTGCTCTTAGTAAAATTCACTAACATTTCAATACTGGGTTGTAATACATTCTGTTACTGTTAATACTATTCACAATGTTGTAGTATGAATTTACTGTTGGAGCTGCTGCGGTTATAAAATTACAATGTTGTATATCAGAATTTGCTAAGCATAACTTCTGCTGCTGCACGAAATCTGCTGTAAACCCTGTTAAATAAGCAAAAGTATTAGAATGCCTATTCACCTAAAGAGTTCGCTTACCATCCATGCATTATTACTGAAATATCATGCGACTAAAGTACTTTCTACTGCCGTTATTATACAGGTGCATCTCAATAAATTAGTGAATTGGTGGGTTTTTGTTAAATGTGAGCCAAAATCATCACAATTAAAAGAACCAAAGACTTAAACTACTTCAGTCTATGTGCATTGAATTTATTTAATACACGAGTTTCACAATTTGAGTTGAATTGCTGAAATAAATGAACTTTTCCACGACATTCTAATTTGAGATGCACCTGTATAAATGTTGCGTACACACAAAATGGGCATAGAAGTGTGCGTACGCTGTTTTCCACACACATATCTGGACTTATAAAAAACAAACTTGGCGTAAATATGCACACTGTACAGATGCTATTGACTGTGTGTACTCACTCTTTTGCCTGGAGTGAGGAACGTAATGAAGTAAGCAAGGATTTTAAACCATTTTCATTTCGATATACAGATTTACTGTCATTAATGGAGATACTGGATGATTTTTAGCAATAAAAATTTATGTTAATAAAGGCACAAATGGTATTTATAGTCCATATCTCATATTTCCTTAATGTCTTGTACCTTTGATGGTGTTAAACATGGTGTCATGTGGATGGGAATATGCATGGAAATTATATGCAGATGAGGTTATGCATAGTAAAACTAGGCATTGTAAGCTCCATGTATGGTGATTTCTGGGAGGAGATGGGGTGGAGATGCACGTACACACAATCTTCCGCTGACTGGGATTTATAAAAGGATTTTTGCGCAGGTTCTAGCGTATGCATGGTTTTATAAATCTGAAAACTTGTGTGCGGACGCAAAATCTAACTTTTGTGCGTACGTACACTTTTAAGATGAAATCTATGGAGAGTTTTATAAATGAAGCCCCACTAAATGCTGTTTTGTTTTGTTTTTTTTCTGTTTACCTTTCTGAAAAGTTTCTACCAAAACTTTTATGATTTGAACACTTTGCTGCAGAACTGTTGCTGCCAGCATCCCTAAATGGTTCTTCTCTACACATGAATTTCAAGATCATAATGCTCAGAAACTCATCTGTAGTTGTTTATAGGGTTACTTGGTTGATTCTAGAATCTACTAGGTGCTTTAAGTAGGACTAGTAGTAACTGTAGTTGTTCTAATAATTGAAACATCAGTAACCCCTAGGGCTGCACAATTGACAAACATCATAATTGTTGATTATTCCCTTGAGATTGTAACTGTGATTATTAATAATGATTATTTTGAACAGATTTATGCCATTGTTTGAAGCTGCATGCCATATTTTTTATATAAATATATATATAAAAAAGGCTGAAAATACTCTTCCTGAACTTTTAATGCTTTTCTATAGCATTGAGCCTCAAATGTCAACTATACATTGGTTTGGTTTCTTCTTTAAACAAAAAAAGGTAAAATTATGCATGGCATAATAATGTTATACTAAAACTAAAATAAAAAAAAAAAGAAAAATGGTTTACTAAAGCTACATATTTCATTTACAATTAAACAGACAAAATTTCAAATTACAGTAACATTTTACAGTACAATTTATATTATCAGGGCTCCAGACTAACATTTGAGAGCAGTGGCACCAGCACCTGATTTGGTAGCACTGAACATGTAATATTACAAGTTTTGTCTCTTAGAAATGCACATTAGAACAGGAGCTTGAGTTCAGAGTAGCAGGAGCTTGAGTTGGGATGCAGATGTATATTTAACAGTACCATTGTGAAAACTGTAACAGCCTCATCTTTTATACATAACCAAAAGTACAGCGCATCATTACCATGGTAAAAAAGTAGCCTAACCAGGGTGCGAACTACGGGGGAGCTAGGGGGAGCTCGGCTCCCCTTAATAAGACATGGGCTCCCTTGAAAACGTGATTTGTGAAATTTTGGGGGGTCTCAAAAAATATTGACAATGTGTTATTTTGACGTGCAATTTCAGTTTTGTGTAATGTGATCATCGTGGATTATCGTGTGTAAAATTGCAAAAATATTATTCATTCATGCATGACGGCGATTTAAACCTAATTCACTTCAATAAAGATAACTATACATGCTATTCTTGTCATGAGCATCAAGGTGTGGGGGCGCTGCGGTGCAAATTCCACTTATGTTTAGTACCTTAACTCAAAGATTCGTAGAAAAAATATAAATGAGGCCGTTGATCTGCAAAAGTCCTTGACATCCATTCTGCAGTTAGCATCATATAGCCACCATGGCAAAAAGAACACAAGGCAGTTTAATTAATTTTGGTTTTACTAAGAAACTGTGTAGTGATGACGTTAATAGCACAACCAATTCACCTGCTGCAAGCTCTGTTAGCACACCTCCCGCCGGGGTGACAACGCAAGAAGAAGCTGAAGAAATAAAGTCCTCTCTGGCTGAAGATGGTGGTGGTAACAGCTCGTCAGAGGCCGGTCACGATCCTAACCCCTCTTGCTCCTCTCTCCTGTTAAACTGGAACAGCCAGCAGTGGAGAGACTGGAAGAGCCGATATACATGGCTTTTTGTTAAGGATGGAAGCTTGGGGTGCATTGCTTGTAGGGACGCAAAAACCCTTCTTCTGTCTGAAAAGGTACCTGGCACGCACTTGTCTGAGGAGTGGATTAATGGGGAAGTAAGCAGCACTGCTCAGAACAAGTTGCGAAAAAAGATATATAAACATAGGGACAGCTTTGCACATAAGAGGGCCATTGAAGTGGCATTGACTAAGCAAAAGGCGATTCTGCCAAATAAAGCAATTGAGGTGAATTCCAAATTAATGGAGGAGACCGCAACATCATTCAGGTCCGCCTATATGGTGGCTAAAGAAAGGCTGTCTTACAGAAAGCTCACCCTTTTAATGAAGCTTCAAGAGCTTAATGGCGCAAAGGTGGGAACTGCGCATAAATCAGATCACTCCTGCGCTGAGATTATAGGTCATATTGCACAGCAAATGCGGAAAAATTTGTTTCCAATATTCGAGAGCTCAATTCAAAAATTAGCATCACCATTGACGAAAGCACAGTACATGGTCGTTCCTATCTCATCGTATACGTGAGATGTGATGTGAGTGGCAAAGGAGATATAGAAAATGTTGTTTTAGACATTGTAGAGCTGACGCAGGGCACAGATGCAGAGTCCATTCACAACAGGTTAAGACAGTGCCTTCGTACAGCAGGATTAGATGATGAGTTTTTGGGGAAACACCTCATCAGCATCGCCACAGATGGGGCTGCAGTTCTCACTGGCAAAACCACTGGAGTCATTGCAAGGCTTAAGCGTGACTTTCCAAAAATACCAGTCCATACATTGCTTGGCCCATCGCCTTGAATTGGCTGTCCATGATTCTTTGAAAGTGGCTGCTGGATGTAATCATTTCGAGTTTTTCATTGCCAAGCTGTATTCTCTGTACCACCAGTCTGCTAAGAATGTGAGACTGCTTGAGGAAGCAGCTGCAGATCTAAATATGCAGATTTTGAGAATTGGACAGATATTCACCATCAGATGGGTGGCAAGTAGTTTTAATACTGTAAAGGCGGTCTGGAATAACTACCCTGCTTTAGCGCGCCACTTCAAAATTGCAAGTGAGGATGCATCTCGCAATGACACAGAGAGGAAGAAATTCCTGGCGCTGTACAAACATCTCATAAACTCAGGGTTTTTACTTGATTTGGCTTGCATGAAAGACATACTCCGTGAGCTGCAGGGCCTGTCACTGAAATGTCAGCAAAGAGATATCACTCTAGTTGATGCCAGTTGCCACATTCTGCAGTCTATTGATATACTGAAAGCAATGAAAGCGAGTGGAGGGAAATCCACACAGAAGGCCGAACAGCGCACGTCCCTAGGGCTGTTTAAAGATGTTCAACTAGTTGAGGGCACAGGCAAGATAAATCGAAATCAGTTTTATCAATCTGTGATCGACAATCTCACAAGGCGAATGCCAGAATCAGACCTCCTACAAATGCTAAAACCCTTGGACAAGCGCTTTTGGCCACAGGATCGGAATGCTTTGATCCTGTATGGAGAAAACGAAGTACGTGCACTTGCTAAAATGCTTGGAGAACCAGCCAGAGAGGTGGTCGAGGAGTTTCACGACTGGAAATTACAAGACAGAGCACCAGGCAGAAAGCTGGAAAAGATCTGTACAGCGAGTAGAACATATCTTCCTACTTCAGCTGAGTGTGAGAGGGGATTTTCTGCCGTTAATGATACTGACAGCAAGACCCGCAATAGGTTGCGTGAAAACAGCCTCTCATCGCTCCTTTTTCTGGACATTAATGGACCCCCATTGGAGAGTTTCAACCCAAAGCCTTTTATCACATCTTGGATTAAGGCAGGTCATCGCCCATCCACTTCTTGGATTTCTGGATGAACAGCAAAGGAAGCTGACCCCAGGCCTCTGTGCTCGATTCTGTGTTAAGGTAAGGCATGTTATTCGCAATTATGTGTTGTGGCTGCCTGGGTTGTTAGGTCTGCGTGGCTCTCGATGTCTTAGGCCTAATTGAACGGAGGAATTATGGTATTCTTCTGTAGCTCATGTGTTCATGTGAACTCAAAGACAGCCTGATGCTTTGTTCAAAGACTTTAAAGAGTGGCTGTTTGTTGTTTCAGCAAACCATAAATTCGATAAAGTATAATAGGGTAAATCCTGTATAGTGATTTATCGTATATAGTGTTTGCATAAAGCAAGTAGTGCATACACTTGTAGCTGTTATGTATCTTTGTAAGTCACTGTAAATCGTCTTTTGAGGAACGCGCAAGCGCACGAATGATCCCCCCCCCAAACACACGCACACGCACGTTATAAAAAAGAAAAAGAGGGCTCCCCCAAAGTCCACGGTATAGTTCTAACACTGAGCCTAACTATATGGTTTCTATGGTGTTTGCATTGAAAAACAGTAGCCTAAAGACATTCAGTCAATTACAAATCCACATCAACTGATAGAATTAACAAAATAATGTAATTATATTCCATTACTCCTTTAACATATTTAATATATTAATAATATAATATTCAATGTGAATATCCTACTTTTCTGCCACAGTACCATTGTTACCGTTAGTGTTACTACAGTAAAACTATGGTAAACGTGGGTGATTTGAAACGTTTTCTAACTGGATCGTTGTTGCACTGTTTCTGCTGCTTTCTGCATCAGTGTTGATGAGAATAACAGCTCCGATTTATCTGGCTTTAAACTAGTTTAAATTAAAGAGAGGTGATTTGTACTGGAGAGCTCTGCGCTGAACTCGAGTGCTTCTTACTGGATTTCACAGCATTGTTTAGTGCGTGATCGCGAGTGGTCACTGTAATAAACGCATACGCTCTAAACTCACGCTGCGCTGTGTTCTTTTGAGGCGAGCGGATAAAAGATCTGTGCGGCACGCAATTCAAACGAGAACCGCTATTTTGTTCCGCTTTTGACACGTTTGGCGTTTAACATATCTATCATGTGCAACAGAGTGACAACGACTATCAGTTAGACAAAATGTCTTTTATCCAGTGTGTTTGAGTTTGTTAAACCCCGCGCTGCAAACACCTCTTAAGCACACAGAATAATGCAAGTGGGCATTTTTAATTGTTTGTTTATTTTTGTAATCGCGGCTTTGAACGATTATGTAATCGTGGCATCCATAATCGTAATCGCGATTAGAAATTCGATTAATTGTGCATCCCTATAGTAACCCCTGGACCGGATTAATGAGTGGATTGATGCATAGAAATAAATTACAGTAAAGACATTAATCCTAATTTATCTTTTATTTTTCACCAATGATCATTTCAGGGCAGGTGACTGAATGTAAAATTTGCTGTTTGATTGACAATGTAATTCTATTTATACGTAGAGTACGAATAATTTTACTTGCACTATAGATTCTGACTTAAATACTGATTATAGGATTCAGAACTTCGAATTGGAATTCCAGCATACACTCTTAATCATTTCTTTCTTTTTTTTTTTTCTGATCACTTTAAGGTAAAACTACCCAGAAGAAAACTCCTTGGCAGCAGGCAGAGGTGCAGGTGGTGGAAAGGCACCTGAAGCCATTCATCATATCTGGCACTGTACCAGCAAAGAGTGACTGTGAGAAATGCTTGAAAGCTGAACCAGAAGCTCTGAGGAACCGCGATTGGAAGACCGTAAAATTTTACGTTTATAATCGCATTATTGCTTACAAAAAGAAATTGCAGTGCAGATAATACTGTGAAGATGCAACTATCTGGCATGGCAGGTTTTGTTTAAAGAAGTTAAATCCACAGCGACATTTAAAGTAATTGAATAACTTTGTTAATCCAGTGCTTTTCAGCTTGCGGCCTTCATCACGGTCATCATAAAACATACTGCAAACAACATTTCAAATAGTGTCATGTTTGCAGTATGTTTTTTGATGACCGTGATAAAGGCCACAAGCTGAAAAGCATTGTTCTAACAAAAGTTGTTCTAAAGTTGTAATTTTTGTTGGAATTCATGTCTGTGAAAGGAAGCATGTGTGAAAGTTAGTTAAAAGTTTTATATATATATATATATATATATATATATATATATATATATATATATATATATATATATATATAAATAATATATATATATATTTTTTTTTTTTATATGATTTTATTTATTTTTTTACTTTTAGTATAACAGGACTTTTCAGGTTTTATTTTGAGGTTTTCATTTCAGTTCTTATGTGAAGTTTAACTCAATAAAAGTTGAATTCGGTCATTTTAATCTGAATTAATGTCTTGAAGTTCAATTAGTAGTAGGTTTATTGTAGTGATAAGTATCCGGTGAATGAGTAGAAGCTGATGCTGGGTGGTTGGCTGGGGCTGAACACCATTTAAAACAAAATTACAATTATAGAAAGAATAATTTGAAGTGGAAAGATTTAAATGTTTGACTTGTAGGTATGATATGGGTTGGAACACATCCAGGCAATTATTCACTACTCCCAAACAATCCTTTGTATGTGAATGAAGAACTTGTTCACTGCAACATCAGTCCTCTTCAGACACACTGATAATTCCAATCAAACGTAGGAACCATCAATCGATCAATCCAACCAAAATTCTACATGTTGAGGAGATGAATTACATGCACAACACTAGTTCCTAGTTTCACAGGCGAGGCTTAAGGCTGGTCTCAGACTAAAATGCATGTTTGAGTTGTCCTAACTGAAAATAACTTGCACTGAAGGATCTTAAAATATGTCAGTGCCATTGTTTTGTCTCAAGATGCACAACAGTAATGTTTTTGTTTTTTTCGAAGGCATTTTAATAGAAGCTGTTTAAGTACCCTAATTTAAGTAAGGCCTACTCCTGGTTTAAGCTAATCTCTGTCTGTGAAACTGGGCTTAGGTGTTTTATGCAAGAGTGAAGCTTTGTATCACTAGCACCGTTTGCAGACCTCACTACATCTCCACATAAACTAATCTGTTAAATTTCACAATTTTAACTTTTGTACTACTAATAAACATTTTAATTCTACTTGGTTGTAGGTTAAACCCATTTTAAGAGCAATGAACAAATGGAGTCTGAAGATTTACTTCATATAAATGCTTTTTATTTATCATTAGTAATAATTATTGTTGATGCAAGGTCCCCACAAATCATGGGAATGTGTGTGTATTATGCAAATGATATCCATATAATATGCAAATTTGGTCCCTGTAAGTCATGTTCATCCGATTTTTCAGAAGTCCCCATTAAGCACGGTCAAGTCATTACTTCATCAATTCAGGTGTCTGAAGTCGTGTATAGGCTAAGAGAGCTATGGTTAGTGTCCCTAATTTTTTTCAGACCTCTAAACCTTTTAGAAAGGGTGGTCCCCACAAGTGATGATTATAAAGTTGGTCAGTGTGTGTGTGTGTGTGTGTGAACTGGTAAATATGGTTTAAGAGGACACAAATGTGTCTAATTACATGGGTACTACAACGTGAAGGTGGTTTATGAGGACACTGCCTATGTCCCCGTAAACCAATCTATAATGAATCTATAATGTTGTCTGTGGTGGTGTTGTGTGTAATGTTAATTATAGACCCGTTGTTGTTCTCAATGTTTAAAGTTTTAACTTCTTTGGTGGTTTTAATTGTAATGTTGCCATATGTACATTGTGATTCATGACAATTTGTAGAAGTTATCACATTTTGGCCAGTGGACTCGTGAAACAGACATAGGCATGTTGGATATCTTGTGTTGCCGTGGACATGTGGATGTTTATACTCGCACCAATGATGTCTGCTGTGAGGCTCTGGGCTGTGGTCTTCTCTACAGGATGTGTGGTGTTGTTACAGGTCAGCTTACTGAAAGTGGTGTCTTTGGTTGTGGTTAAGAAGACTTTGTCCTGAAATTTACGTACTGAAACATTTGAAATGCAGTACCAACTGTCTGTGGAAACTTTTTCTTCACCCCATATCGTCAAGTCAATTGTTGTTTCATCTGCAATTGTGAAGGTTGCATTTTTGAGGAAAGTGTCATCTCGAACAACATTGTGTCCACTGCTTTTGAGTTTCCTTCACTTTTGACTTTACACTCACCTGTAATGGACAAGAGAAAAATTAACAATTGTTTGTACAGCCAGGCAAAACCACTCCAGCAAAGGAGGATGCATATTAAGGTAATGTATAATTCTACAAGTTGCTGAAGTTTTTCTAGCTTTTCAAATCTAATCTCAATCTTCACTTTCTACTGTTCGACTTACTACTTCAGAACTCAAAGCAGCCCCAATTCAAATCAGTCAACTTTAACTTTACTCTTATTGAAAACGCTTCCATGACCGGGCCTAAATAACTTAAGTCTAAGGTTTTATACTCTTCACAAAGTGGAAGTACTTTGTCACTTGAGGAAATGGTAGAATTGTAAGTGTAATCTAATTCATTGAGGCATGTAACAGATGACTTGTAATTATAGATAACATTATGGGCTCCTTGCACTAGTGACTGGGTCAAACACGCATCATGCAGATGTACGGGTGTCCTGTTTATAGAAAAGGGGAAAAAAATATTATTCAACAAACTTATAAACTACACACATTTTAGTGAATCAGAATCACACCTCTGTGTGTTGATGAATTAAAATCGACCATGTTGTTCAGGTTTGAACACCACAACTTTACAAATCTTATTATTTTTTTCTTGAATTTGTACTTCGAAATACGGGCGTTTTGACCCTTGTTTTAATGATGATACATTGTGACTGTACCCATGTAAGGACTGGGTGGGTGGAATATCCTGGGCTTCTTCCACTAGTGACTGGGTCAAATGAACATCATGCAGATGCATTGCTGTTCTATTCATAAGTTTGTTTAATATACTTTTTCTATGAAGTAGATATTTTAGTGAATTGTATTGTTGTCTGTGTATGGATGAATTGAAACTGACTGGAGTTTGAATACCACAACTTTACGAACCCCCCCCCCCCCAAGATAGTTGATCTACAAAGTTAAAACCATATTAGAAAAGCTAGTAAACTTCAATAACTTGTTCAATTACACATCACATTAATCTGTTCATGCTGGCCAGTTTGCTTTGCTGGTCTGTGGATATGTACAGCAGCTCTGCCAATGATGTCTGCTGTACATGTACTTAACTTCATAATCTGCTAAAGCAATAAAAACAATACCATTTTTTCCCCAATGGGAGTCTATGGCAGCCCTATGAAGGGAACATAGGAAAATGATGAAATTTGGCACACTTGTAGTGATGACCATGAATAGTGATCTGACCAACTTTGGGGTCTCTAGGACCAACTCTATAGCGCCACCACCAGTTCAAAAATTCAACATTGAAATGGTAATAACTCCTGAACCCCTAATTCTAGAAAAATAAAACTTAGTATTACTCTTGATTACTCTCTTCATGCTGATCACATTCAATAGCTTACATTAAGACTCCACCCATTACAGTAGCGGCCATTTTGAAAAGAACAGTATTCAGTCTTTTCGCTACTACTACTTCAAAATTCAACCAATTCTTCCCAAAATTGGCTCAGATGATCTTTGGACTGAGCTGAACAGAAATGACTGAACAGAATTTTTTGACTACTAGTGAAAAAAAAGTTATGATGTTGTGAACTTAACGAGGTCGACCCAAAATTGGTTCAGAGGCTGTATCTCGGCCAAACTTTGATCAATCAAAACTAAACTTGGTACACTTTGTCAACACCATGATCTGAGGGTCCATGCCAAAGTTAGGAACAGTGCCACCTATGGGTTGGGAGATACCAAAAATTCACATTTTGCTTATAACTTTCGAACAGTTTGTCAGAAAATTATAATCAAATATTTGTGTCTATAGATTCCTTGGGTCATGCCGAATCAGAGGATGTCAATTTTGCTAAGATTGGCTGAACCACGAGTCTGCCATTTTGAAATTTGACTTAAATTACTATTTCTTTTGAACCATTTCACATATCTGCACAAAAATCGGTAGGGAACATCAACATCATGTCCTGGAGGTACCTCCGAAGTTTCAAGACAGCGCCACCTAGTGTTCCAGAACTTTTGAAAACATTGTTCAAATGATATTGTTTTAATATCATTTTATTCCCTGGTTTATGCCGATTCTGACTATGACTCATTTGTCATTTTCCATGAATGCTCCTGTCAGCCATAATGAAATAAATGAAAAACAGTGTTTTTGCTACTCTTCCTACAAATGTTGATCAATTTTGTCCAAAATCTGATCAAATGATCTTTAGACCGAGCTGCACAGAAATGACTGAACAGATTTTTGATATTCACTACCGTTCCTGAGAAATATCTCTCCAAAGTAGACCGTGCCCGTGTTTGTTGACTTATGCTAATTAGCTTAACATTCTAATAAGTTACAGGCTAACCAGTTACCAAACTGTTTAATTTGACTCTTCAGCTATCAAGTTAACTATAAGCTGCTTTACAATTAACTTAACTTTGCGTGTTATGCTGGTTAAAATGTTAAAGACCTTTTTTTATGAGCTCATTCTCACACTAAACCTCTCCACAGAAGCCTGTCAGGTGTGCGTCAGCTGAGTGGCGCACTCTGCTAAGCCACTGGCCCTGAACCTTTCAGGTCGTGGGTTTGAAACTAGGGTGAAAACATTGCTTTTGTTCCAGATGTTGGATCTTCTCTGTGTGTGTTCATCTTGAATCAGAAATGTGTGTTCGTTCGTTCTCATCTGAACTTCTGTTCAATTTTGAACTTCTGTGCTCCTGCTCCTGATCTGTTTTTTCAACATACGTTCTATTTCTGCTGTTGTTGTTCTTCCCGCTCTGCGCTGCGCTACGGGCCATTCACGGGCTTGGCCCCGGAATCACTGCTTGCAGCTATATTTATTATTATTATTTTAATCGTGTCTGCGTATAGACCCTTTTCACATTTCCGGGTTCTCAGAAGTGAAAGCCATCATCACTTTTATAGTGATGAATGGAAACGGCAACAAATATATTTTTGTTTTCTTATCAGCAAAATAATAAATAATCCATGTTTCAATAACTTTCCAAAAGAGGAGGTAAATAAATAAATAACAATAGATCGATTAGTCACAAGAGTGAAAAATGTCAAATTTAATGTAATATAATGTCAAGGTAAGAAAACACAAAGTATAGTGTTGTAAATGTACATTAATGAAAAATAATAATAATAATAATAATAATAAAAATTTCTAGGTTTACAATATTAATAATTGTGGAAATGTATAATCATATGCATATAATAGACAGCAGCGTGTAAACGGGACTTTTATTTTGCTCTGGTGTTATGACGTCATAAAGCGGCGCCGCGCTCCTGCATCTATTGTGATTCGGCTGAAGAAAGGTTTGTGGTTTTTAAGTTTTTAAATCAGTGCAAACTGTTCTGTCAATTTAAACGTTTTTTTAAACTACGAAAAAATTAATTAATCAATTTTAAATATAACGCTGTAATACTTTAACATTTTTGTGAGTAAAGTGCATCCTCACATTAATAACAGAAAAGGTGCGTCTCATTTCGCTCCTTATATCGTGAATCATTACATCGTTCAAGCGCTGGAAAGAAACTGAGAATCCGAATCATCTGAACCGAGTCATTCGTAAAATGATTCAGTGATTCGAAGCGTTTGAATCAGCGCGCGCTGACGACAAACAGTGAACGACAAACACAAACTTTTACAAACTGCAAATGTTCTCATGAAAGTGTAATTTATTAAATATTATGTACAAATAATTGAATACCAACTGTAAATTATAAGTCAATCGATTTAAAAATTTAATCGCGTTAATCACAGTCCTGGACTGTGATTAATCATGATTAATCGCAAATTTAAAATAGGATTTACCTGTAAATGTGTTGAAATAAAGGAATGCATGACAAACTAGTTTAAGGAAACAGAACCTTTCACATCTCCGCCAGGTATGAGTCATAATCCTTATTATTCTTTTATCATTATTCTTTTGTTTTTATTCAGCCATTATCAGTCTTTATACTGGTAATAAAACGTTTACCAAGCCACATCGCTTCAATCCCGGTATACATTTACCCAACTATTATCAAAAGTATTTCTAAATAAATACAACAAAACATTTTCTTGCGACCTTACGTTAAGTATTATGACAAAATACATTATGAAGAAGAATTGGACCTGTTCTGCAGGTGCATTAGAGCTAATATTAGCATCATGCTACATAAGACAATTTATGAGATTAATAGTACACTTTTACACAAAACTCACTTTAAACCATCATCGAGTGTTTGTAATAACTTCTTTTTGCGATCACATGTGGAATTTGGTCGTTTACTGTTGTTAAAATATGCTATTTATAGCTTTTTATATCGCTGCACAAATTAGCATTTCAGATGTACACATTCATCTCAAGAAAATCGCATACAAACCATATCCTATCGTAATCGTGTGTTTATTATCTTGTATAATCTATAGTGGCTGTTGTCATGTTTATTTCTGCTGTGTTGTATGCTCTGCTGAAACTCACGTTGTTTGTGATGTTTACAGCCTCCTCTCCGTTCTTAAGTTGCCAGGTATACATTCCAACTATAATACACATTAGTAAAATGATCTATTTTCATTTTTATTTGTCTATATACACTTTGGGCGGCTGCGGTACATTATAAAAGTAGCCCAAAAAACCGCAACCCGCGGCTCTGTAATTTTTCCCGCGACTGTATTTTCAAAATAGCCCACTTGTGCCGTTACCCTGGCAACACTGGTTCACTGTGACCTCATCACACAATGACAGATAACCTTCCGCGCTGCGATGACGGGAAGAAGATGGGGTCAAACATTATCAAACGATTAATTTGCGTTAAAAAAATATTAACGCGTTAAAATTTTTAGATTAATCGGATGCGTTAACGCGTTAACGTTGACACCCCTAATATATATATATATATATATATATATATATATATATATATGTATGTATATTTGTAAATAAGTAATATATAAGGGAAACAAGTCAATTTAGCTCAAAGGAAATCATTTATGATTTTATAGGGAATTTGAACAGAATCACTGTTTCACGGCTGATCACTGAATCGGCAGTGATTCAGTGAACGAGCCGTATAACATCAACTCTGCACTGGATATTAAAATCCAAAATATAGTGAACACACTATTAAATAGCACAGTAACAAGATCGGCAGATTAAGACATTAACTTGTAAGCACAAAACACAAGATACTTCTCTTTTCAATATAAATAAGACTTTATTTATATAAACCTAAGACATGTAAACTAATCTAATCTAACACATAAACACACGCATTCACACATTCACACGTTGCAGAAAGAGAGGAAAGGATGAGTTTACAGAATGAAATGTGAAATCCCAAGTTTACAGCAATATGTGCAATTAATTGCCTGTAGACCTGAACCATCAATCATTTGACCCTCACATTGAGTTTCTCAATGAGGCTAAAATTTATATTAAACTGCACCGACTCAGCAAAAGTCTGGAGGTTGTACTTGCTTGTGTTGCCTTAAGGAATTCCCTTGTGTCCTTGTCTCTTTGGAGAAAGGGGTTTCCTGAGGTTGCTGATTGGCTGAGTTCAGTGGTCTTTCGTAGTAAAGTCTTGGGCGTTGGCTCTTGATGCGGAGTTGGTCTGGTTGAAGTTTGGGCGGGTGCAGTCGAAGCTGGACTTTGCGGCAAACTTAACTTAACGAAACTCTCACGGAAAGACAAGAAATTAAAGCAAAGAATTTAAAATATCAACAAGAAGTTCTGAGATTACAGGTTACACCTCTTTCAGTAGTTTAGTAGGTATAGGATCTAGCATACATGTGTTTGGATTTGATGCTTTTCATGTCTAAATGTTTTGATATCTGTTTATTTATGCCATTAAACTGGTGTTAACTTGTATTTGTCTCTTTTCACCTCAGACCTGATGGTGCTAAAAGAGGAGAGTCAAGAACTGAATGAAATGAAAGAGAAAGATCAGAATGAGGAACATGATGATTTCAAATCTGAAGAAAAATCAATTAGTTGTTCACAGACTGAAAAGACGTCTTCACCACAAAAAGCTCAAAAAACACAAAACCTTAATTCCCAAATGAGAATTCATACTGGAGAGAGACCTTACACCTGCCAACAGTGTGGACAAGTTTTTAGTCAAAAAAGGCGCTTTAAAGTCCACATGAAAATTCACATTGAAAAGAAACCATTAATATGCCCTCAATGTGGAAAATGTTTTACACGAAAAAAAAACCTTAGAGTCCACATGAAAATTCACACTGGAGTGAGACCTTACACCTGTGAACAGTGTGGAAAGAGTTTTACACTGAAAAGTCCCCTTAATGCCCACATGAGAATTCACACTGGAGAGAAACCTTATACCTGTGAACTGTGTGGGAAGAGTTTCTCACGAAATGGAGATCTTAAGACTCACATGACAATTCACATTGAAAAGAAGCCATTAGTATGCTCTCAGTGTGGAAAGTGTTTTACACAGAAAAGAGCTCTTGATGCCCACATGAAAATTCACACTGGAGAGAGACCTTACACCTGCCCTCAGTGTGGAAAGAGTTTCAGGCTCAAAGAAAGCCTAAAGACTCACATAAGAAGTCACACTGGAGAGAATCCATTCACATGTGATCAGTGTGGAAAGAGTTTCAGAATTAAGGTAAACCTTAATAATCACATGAAGAGTCACTCAAGAGAGAACTGTTTTAAATGTAATCAGTGTGAAAGGAGTTTCACAGAGAGGGAACATCTTAAGAATCATGTTAAAATTCACATCGGAGAAAAGCCTTTCATGTGCCATCAGTGTGGAAAGAGTTGCTCAAAAGAAGGAAAACTCAAGATTCACATGAGAATTCACACTGGAGAGAAACCTTTCACCTGCGAACAGTGTGGTAAGCGTTTCAGGGTTAAAGAATACCTTCAAATTCACAAGGTAGTTCACACTGGAGAAAGACCTTACAAGTGTCCTCAGTGTGAGAAGAGTTTCACAAGTCAAGGCAGCATGAAACGCCATTTGAAAACTCATTCTGTGAATAAATTGCCATTTTCCTCAGCGTGACGAGGTTTAGAAAAAGGAGCAATTTCTACAATCATCTGCACATTCATTTTGGAAGACATTCAATTATAGTCCGCGTAATAACATTTTTTTTGCCATCGCACTTACAGATACATGTAAAAAGTCATACAAATTTGAGACCCTGTTTGTGTTCTTTGTTGAAGAGTGTGACAAGAAAAAAAATGCTGTGTGAAATCAAGGCTATGTTCACACTGCAGCTGAATGTGGGCTACATCTTATTCCCATCTTCATGCGTCCTTCATTTCTTTATGCTTCACCATTATGCTTTTTATTTTCTTTCGAGCATATGTACTCTTATGGCCATTCCTGACCGTCTGCTTTGCTGTAGATTCAAAAATTGAACAGTTCTTGAGATTCCCTCAAGTGTTGAGTATGTTAGAGCCAGGGGGGTACTCAACAGCCACCCCGCGCGCTGCATCCGGCCCATCTGCATTAATTTTGTAGCCCACGTCATGCTGAAGATTAATGTCTTTTTATTATAATTTGCGCTCAAAAGTAGCGCAAACATTAGGCAGAGTGACTTTATGCTTGCGTCGTTTAAATGCAGTTGATATTCCTGACAATTTGCATTGTGTAAATGGCAGAAAGTCCCTCTTAGTAACAACAAATAATAAACAAACTTTTACTCAAATTGTGAATGGGTTAAAGCAAGCAAAAAGCACTCCCATTACAATGATTAGAGCTGTAATTACATCAGTGCGTTCACAGAGTTCTGTAATAAAGTCGATTAGCATTGGATTGTAAATATACTTTATTATTATGAAAATACCAGAGATGGCACAGCTACACAGATAAACCATACACTGTTGCATTGTGTCTTCATGTTTGATCAGTTCAAGCATTTTTATCTTTATTCAGTAACAGCATCATGGGTTCTATTACTACTGTGATGCATATGTGGAGTTTCTGCGTGAGGGCGCCCTCAGGCGTCCAGTATGAATGAAACAGACATTAAATGTGTTTAGCGCTCAATAATGCCCACTATTTTGGGCATAAATAGGAAAAATAACACTTCTCTCTAAAGAAATATGTAAACTATATTTGCTCAAGAATGTTTTGAGTTTGAACATTCTGTGTTTGTTTAATACTCTGAGTATGAATGCTTGTTTTTTTTTTTTTTGTTTTTTTTTTGTTTTTTGCAAAATATAGCAAATATATGCATTAATATAGCAAAACAAACTGTTAATCCACTTTATTCCAGATTTTTACATTTTCAATATTCAGTATTATTTTAAATCGGACAAGGACATGCAAGACTTAGATAAGTAATAAACTGCATATCTAAATCAGTAAAACTGCAAATATTGTCTTAAAGTTTTATGATGCAAATTGTAATTTGTGGCCCTTTGCAATTATGTGGTTTAAATGTGGCCTCCTTGGCCTCTGAACTTGAATACCCCTGATGTAGAGTATGTCACAAAATTTCATGTGTTGATTCCTCTGAATCAAAATATGCTGGAAAAGCAACAATGTAACTGGAAGTTTACATAAACTGAACAAAATGACTTGTTCGAATTGATTCTACGAGTATTTTAGCTTATTATTTAGTCAATTTTTAATCTCTGGGTAAGTTTGCTGACTGTGGAACCCTGGAAATACAAGGCAACTTTAAATTTATGATTAGGAAAACCATGGAAATATTATTCTAGTTTTGTGCAGGTCTTTTTTTTTAGCCCGTATGTACATATATGTACTGTTTTCTTTCTAATTAATTTGCAACAATAAACAATCCTAAGCAGTTTGTCTAACATCCTTTTCTTGTTAATTATATATTAGAGCAAGGATTTTAAAGAATTGATTCATTCTCCACACTGCTTGTAAGCTTGCGGTGCTGGAGCTGATCCCATATCTCGGGCCAAAGACAGGGAAACAGCATGGACAAATGGCCAGTTCATCTCAGGGCTCAATGTATTTAAAGGGATAATTCACCCCCAAAATAAAAAAAATGAGCATCAGTTACATTTTTAGTTAGTATTGTTGATATTGTTACTGTTGTTGTTGGTAATGACCTGGATAGGATGATCAGTCTCAGCAAAACTGTATTTTTTTTTTCTCCATAACTCATTGTCAATAATGCATCCATGTAAATTCAGTAACAAACAAGAGCAGCAAGGTGACTGCAGACCCTCACCCCAGTCTTTCAATGTTCAAGAAAGTCAAACCAAATTTCAGCATCAAAATCTTGGTCTGTTTTCAGATAATCACAGAAAGACCAAGATCTGATCATCTTCCTTGCCTAATAATTGAACCAGATCAGTATATTTTAAGTTCTGTGAGTGCACACAGACAAACAGATGGACGCATTATCTAATTGCAACACCCTAAAGACATTAGATCTCTTAGAAATGTAATGTGTTAAATCAACAATGAACTGACTTTAACTGAAACATTGACTGTTTACTATTGTCATACAACTATGCCAAGCAAGTGCAAAACACTATAATGCAATTTAAAATGGTAAAACTTCACAGTAATGTAAACAAATATGTGCAGTGTGCTTAAGAATGTGTGTCCTTGTCATTCCTGTTACTCTGTTGATCCTGCTTCTGTTATCAGTTTCATGTAAATTGTAAAAAATTATATTTGATACAACTTTTCAGGTTTTTCCATTGTAACTTTAACTATATTTTATTTTGGACAAAGGCCTTTTTTAACATCTCTCTTGTAAAAATTATTTTGTAATAAATATATATTTTTTAATTGAAATGTGGTCACCCTCCAAAATTAGGATGTTCTTGGTCATCTGAATGACAAATATAAAACTATATATATATATATATATATATATATATATATAAAACAATCCCAGTGAAAAGAGGGACTAAAATGCTGCTCATATATGTGAAAAGTATCACATAGTTGTAATTAAACTATAGTATCTAGTAACGTTTGTGTTGGTAACAGGGTTGACAAAAATACCAAAACATGAGGTAGAAAAATAGTCATAAAATAATAAATTACATAGCCTGAGATGGCCCAATACAATTTTTTGCCATTTCATGGGTATTTAAAAAAAATGTTGAATATTATTATTATTATTATTATTATTATTATTATTATTATTATTATAATTTTTTTAAATTTTCCAAGTGGAAAAGGCACTGATTTCGTGGAATGACCCTATGGATGTGAGGGATGGAGTTCCAAAGTGTGTGAGCAGATGTGCAGAAAGCCCTGTTAATCTGAATGCTGGGCTCAATAGTCATCCAGAGTCAGATGAAATGAATGTGCAAGCTGGGCTGTAGAGACGATTGAGATCTGAGATACATAGGAGCAAGACCTTAATGGCCTTGGAATGTGATGAACAATGTTTTGTATGGAATATACGACGTCGTTCTTCCATGAGGGGGTTTGGCGTCACGGCATCCTTGTTTCCTGGCGGAACGTTAAAGAACACACATCTCCCGGAAATCCTGTATAATTTAACTAATCTGATGACGATGAAATTCCTGAAGTGTTTCCACTTTTGTGTGCAATATACATCAGACGTTCAGCCAACGGTCCGTGGGTGTGACGTCTGAGGCTGAAACTATTGAAAATGACGGATGACAGGCAGTCAGTGTAGTGTATTTAAAATGGGAATGATGTGAGAGAATTTCTTGGAATAGGTCAGGACTCGAGCAGCAGAGTTCAGAATATATACAAGATTACTACTTTTAACAGACAAGCTCTGATTGGGGGATTTTGTTTTTATGACAACATTGTAGTCTTGTCTTTTTCGTCAACAATACTGCATTTTGATATAGTCACAGTTATCGTTTAGCGACCTTAATGTTGTCTTGTCATCGTCTCGTCTTAGTCATTGGAAAAAAAGCTTGTTGACAAACATTTTTC
The DNA here is from genome assembly GCA_039654775.1 of Spinibarbus caldwelli. Taxonomy (NCBI): domain Eukaryota; kingdom Metazoa; phylum Chordata; class Actinopteri; order Cypriniformes; family Cyprinidae; genus Spinibarbus; species Spinibarbus caldwelli. The sequence goes on from CM077229.1 coordinate 25,911,578, forward strand.
ATCATAGTCTTCGTTAACTAAATTAACACTGCACAGCACTGGGCGTATACTTCCAAGTAGGGAAGTAACGCTACATTTAGGGCTAATTTATCAAAAAACAAATATTTTAAAATACGTAGTTGTATGCTCTATAATGTGGCCAAATGTAAATGTTATAAATAGTGATGCACTGATTAAGGTTTTTCCATGACCAGTTTGATTTTTACAAGCAATTTGGCCAATTCCGATTTCCAATTTTTAAAGCAAATTATTGCTCTTGGGCCTATAATGGGGCCAAACTGATATTAAAATCTTTACAGCCTTTCTGTAAATTTTCTTTTTACTGCTTCTGTAATTTGTCTGTAAATTAGAGGCAACCAATGCATTTTAATCAATCCAAACAAAGATGCTGTACACTGCTATGCATGAGCAGATGAATTTGAGTTTTGAATTTTAATTAGATTGTGTAATTTCAACATTTAAAGCAAAAACAGAACGATTTGACTTTAGATTTGTATGAAATTATTCTACATAAGACACATGCACAAAAACGCTCTTTATTTAGTAGTACTTCTAACATAAATAAATACAACACACTCTGCTCAGTATGAGAATTTCAGTGATTTCAGTGGTTCTCAACCACATTCCTGGAGCCGCTTGAGAACCACTGGTCTATATTTCTAAAATGCATCTAAATACTACTTAGCTTGCAAGTGTCACTCATTTTGTATTTTCAGCCTAAATCATGGATGATCGTGCTCGGCGATGCAAAGCTTCAAGCACTGTATGTGTAAGTGTGTGTGTGTGTGTGTCCAATGTGTGATGACATCCTGGTGTTCCCGATTAGTTGCATGTAAACAGTCATCAACAAAACATTCAGTAAGTGCATGCAATATGTGTGCCAGATTGGTGTGGTGAAAAGATAATTCTATCATTGTGATGTGTATTCATTTTCACAAAATAAAAGATAAAAAGGCTCTCAGACAGTAGCTGGATCCCATCCAACAACAGCAGTGATTCAGCATTTCTTTGGTTGGTACTGTACTGAACACAAGTGATTGTAACACTACTTTATACAGACTACATGTCATCAATCAAGACTGATTTATACTTCTGCATCACAGCTACACTGTAGCTAGCCTGACGTGCACCTCTCCAAAAAAAAATGTAACAACGTATCAATTCTACACAGACTGCAATCACTGTGATTGGTCTGTTAGAACCCCTCCCTCACGTCAAAACAAAAATAAATCTGTGATAGCATCGAACTATCTCATACGCATTTATTAAACAACTATTAAAAGTTGTTAAATGTTGTCTTATTTATATTGAAAAGAGAAGTATCTTGTGTTTAATGTCTTAAACTGCCGATCTTGTTACTGTGCTAATAAATAGTGTTTGCACTATACTTTGGATATTAATATCCATTGCAGAGTTGATGTTATATGGCCCGTTCAGTGAATCGCTGGCTGATTTAGCTGATCAGCCATAAAACTGAGATTCTGTCCAAATTCCCTATAAATTCATAAATAATTCCCTTAGAGCTAAATTAACCTGTTTCCCTTACTGAATTTTATGAAGCGACGAGAATACTTTTTGTATGCAAAAAAAAAAAAATAACGACTTTATTCAACAATTCGTGATGACACAGAAGAGCATACGCATTTTGCATCCAGCGGAGATTCTCCAAAATGGCGCTACGCTGACTCAGAGGAGACAAATTGTTGAATAAAGTTGTTGTTTTTTTCTTTGCGTACAAAAAGTATTCTGGTCGCTTCATAAAAATCAGATTGAACCACTGATGGCAGATGGACTATTCTGACGATGTGTTTCATACTTTTCTGGACCTTGACAGTGTAATTTACCTGGTAGTCGATGGGTGGAGTAACCCTTTAAACTTAAAGTGGAAGTGAAGCAGTCAGCTAAGTTTACATTATTTAATAAAGTGATTTCCACTTTAATTAAAAAATATATAACAAACATGATTAATGTAACCATTTTAAAGAAAAAAGGTTGTTTTGTTATAATTTTTGGAGCAAGGGCGCCGCCATCTTGCAGTACCACAGCATGTGACGTCACAGGATTGGTTCGCTCCAATGGCCAGTGTAGTAATATAAGCATATTATATAAAAGTATATTTGTATAATATACAAATATGCAAAATAGACAGTGTACAAAATAGCAAAAACAATATATAAAAGACAATTATGTATGTACAGGTATGATATGTGTAAATCTGAAATGTACAGTCAGGTCCATTTGTAACTCTAATGAGAGCAGTCTCAGTACTATGATGTACTATATACTATGATGAGTACTCAGTGTGTGAATATTTCGAATAAAAAAGGAAAAACATAATAAAACTGATACATCTGTCATACAGTGTTATTGTGGCTGTGGTGTGTCACGTGACAAGCATGACACATTGAAAAGAAAGAAAAAAGAAAGCTCTTGGATCTCATCTTGACAGTTGACAGCAACAGATTCCAAATGCAAATAGCACACTTGAAATGAACTCTGGACCTTTTATCTGCTCATTGTAATTGGGATAATGAGGGAATAACACACACCTGGCCATGGAACAGCTGAGAAGCCAATTGTCCCATTACTTTTGGTCCCTTAACAAGTGGGAGGCATATATGCAAACTGTTGTAATTCCTACACCGTTCACCTGATTTGGATGTAAATACCCTCAAATTAAAGCTGACAGTCTGCAGTTAAAGCACATCTTGTTCATTTCATTTGAAATCCATTGTGGTGGTGTATAGAGCCAAAAATGTTAAAATTGTGTCGATGTCCCAATATTTACGGCTTGCTCAGTTAGGGACACTTAATTTCTAGCGATTATCGTCGATTTGATTGCACAGATACTATTTAAACTAAACTGAGCTAGACAATGACATCTCTGAATTCAACAATGAAATGCCTTTAAAATTGAGTGTTTAATCTTATTACAAATTACTGACACTCTATCCTCCAATTTGATACTGTTAAGTGTTTTGACACAATCTGTATTGTTAAAAGCGCTATATAAATAAAGGTGACTTGAGATGGGCGCCACCATGTTACTTACACTATGTGTATCTGATATGAATAAAACACATCGGCAAATTATATTTGAATGGATTGTTATTTGCTGTTTCCATAGACATCCATGTAGGACTTTAATAAAGCTAACCTCTCCCGTGAACTGCCAAAATACAGACAGCACATCACATGTCCCATCAGAGACAGTAATATATTGGATCACTGTTACACAGCAATAAAGGATGCATATCACTCTGTCCCACGGGCAGCTTTAGGACTCTCTGATCACTGTTTCGTTCATCTTATACCGACCTGCAGGCAGAAACTTAAATCTGCTAAACCTGTATTAAGGACTGTTAAAATATTGGACTAATGAAGCAGAGCGGGATTTACAAGCCTGTTTCTCACTCACTGATTGGAGTGTTTTTGAAGCTGCTGCCACCGATCTGGACGAGCTCACAGAGACTGTAACATCTTATTTCTGTTTCTGTGAAGATATGTGCATTCCTACCAGGACTCATTTAACCTACAACAACGACAAACCATGGTTCACTGCAAAACTCAAACAGCTCCATCAGACCAAAGAAGATGCTTACAGGAAGGGGGAAAAAGTCATGTATAAACAGGCCAAATACACACTGGAAAAGGAGATCAGAGTGGCAAAGAGGAATAATTCTAAAAAAATAAGGATTCAATTCTCTTCCAGTGACTCAGCATCAGTGTGGAAAGGTCTGAAAGAGATCACCAACTACATGAGCTCTACTGCAGGTTTGAAAAAACACCCCACACCTGCCCTGAATACCTCTCCACACAACCATTAACACCTCCACCAACCCCCCTCTACCCCACAGCTGCAATTCAGATCAGCGAAAATGAGGTGTGCCATGTCTTCCGGAAGCAGAATAGGAAAAAAGCACCATGCCCAGATTGTGTTACACCAGTCTGTCTGAAATCCTGTGCTGACCAACTGGCCCCCATCTTCACACAGATATTCAACAGATCACTGGAGCTGTGCGAAGTCCTTTCATGCTTCAAACGCTCAACCATCATCCCCATCCCAAAGAAATCCAAAATTACAGGACTAAATGACTACAGGCCTGTGGCTCTAACGTCTGTGGTCATGAAGTCATTTGAATAACTGGTGCTGGCCCACCTGAAGGACATTACTGGACCCTTACTGGATCCTCTTCAGTTTGCCTACAGAGCAAACAGGTCTATGGACGATGCAGTCAACATGGGAATGCATTATGTTCTGCAACATCTTGACAGACCAGGGACTTATGTGAGGATCCTGTTTGTGGACTTCAGCTCGGCCTTTAACACGATCATTCCAAACCTCCTCCTGCCCAAACTAACTCAGCTCTTCGTGCCCACCTCCATCTGTCAGTGGATCAACAGCTACCTGACAGCCAGGCAGCAGCTAGTGAGGCTGGGAAAATACACATCCAGCACTTGTACTATCAGGACTGGAGCTCCTCAGGGCTGTGTTCTCTCCCCACTGCTCTTCTCCCTGTACACCAACGACTGCACATCTAAAGACCCCTCTGTCAAGCTCCTGAAGTTTGCAGACGACACCACACTTATCGGCCTCATTCAGGACGGTGACGAGTCTGCTTACAGACAGGAGGTTAGGGAGCTGGCTGTCTGGTGCAACAACCTGGAGCTCAACACGCTCAAAACAGTGGAGATGACCGTGGACTTCAGGAGAAACCCCTCTGCACTCCCCCCACTCACCATCATGAACAGCACTGTGACTGCAGTGGAGGCATTCAGGTTCCTGGGCACCACCATCTCCCAGGACCTGAAGTGGGACACTCACATCAACTCCATTGTTAAAAAGGCCACAGGAGCTCCTGAAACAGTTCTACTCCGCCATCATTGAATCCGTCCTCTGCACTTCAGTAACTGTCTGGTTCAGCTCAGCTACCAAATCTGACCTCAGAAGACTACAGAGGGTAGTCCGGACTGCTGAGCAAATCATTGGTACAACCCTCCCTACTCTCCAAGAACTGTACTTATCCAGACTGAGCAAAAGGGCTGGCAAAATCACTCTGGACCCCTCACATCCAGCACACTCCCTCGTTGAATTGTTGCCTTCTGGTCGACGCTACAGAGCTCTGAGCACCAGAACGGCCAGACACAGGAACAGTTTCTTCCCTCAGGCAATCCATCTCATGAACACTTGACAATAATTGTGGAACACACACTATTTATACACATACACTTGTTTATCTAACACGCATACTTAGTCTACATTTCAATTTGCACATAATATTACATATAACTGTCTATTGTTATATATCTGTACATACAATTGTCAATTTGTATATTGTTATTCCTTATTTACTTGTTCTGTTTGTTAATTCTTCTTTTTATTATGTTTTTTGTTCTGTCGCTTTCATTCTGTTGTACTGTGGAAGCTTCTGTCATGAAAACAAATTCCTCGTATGTGTAAACATACCTGGAAATAAAAGCTCATTCTGATTCTGTATTTTACAAACTCTAAATGTATTGTTTTACTAGTACTTATGTGTATTTAAATGTCTGAAACCTAAAATAAGCATTATGTGGTTATAAACACTGCATAGTTGTGATTATATTACAGGTGCAGAGCGCATCCATCTCAGCACCAGCCAAAGCGTGAAAGCGCAATTTTAATTTGGCAGTTGTGTGATGTCACCGAACGTTCTAAATCCCATATGTGGGACCGTACCGCTCAACAGGTTAAGCATAGATGGCGTGACTGCAGTAGTATTATGAGAGTGAGATGGACTGGGCAATTAATTCACTTGCATCTGATTCTGCATTCATTCTTCAGCTCAGTCTCATATTCACAATAAAACATTAGTTTGAATGTCTGCTGAGAAAAGCAATATCTTTGTTATACTGTTCTTTCATCTGTTAAGGGTGATTTTTCTGCTGACTCACTCATAAAAACAGTCTCTTGTCGCCACCTAATGGTGGAATAATGTAACTAAAATCACCATTGTGAACACATTTTTCAATACTAAACACTATCAATACATACTACTATTATTTATGTAAAATATTACTTACTGAATAATAATATTAAACAACAACAGCCATCATAAACGGTGCTAGGCAATTCAGTCAAAAATACAAAGGCAGTGCTCTGATATGCAGCATTAAAGTTATATAAAATATAAAGTTATGAGACTCACCCAAACTATTTGCTCTGGAAAAAATAATAGATCAATAAGACCTAAGCCTGGGTTTAGGTTTACCCGAAATTAATTTACATCTCTTGTTTAGTCAGTCAGCAGCAAATTCCAGAAGATCTGGCCGAGGTATGGCTCCTCTCGTGGGTTCAAGAGCGCTGAATGGCCACTGATGCCCTGGAGCTCACATCTCCGAAAACGTTGAAGTAAATTTTCAATTTAGTTTGTAGGCTTTATCTTGATCATTTAACTTCATCATTCAGTGACACAAAACAATATTATTTATAAAATTATAGTGGATTTTGGCCTCTGCCATGACACTTGCTGTGAGAAATGCTCCAAGCGGAGTGATACAAAGGGTTTGTTTGTTTATGTAATTCAGGGGTGGGGAACGTTGATCCTGGAGGCCCACTCTCCTGCAGAGTTTAGCTCTAACCCTTGTAGAAATTTGTAAATATATAAGTAATATATATATAAGGGAAACAAGTCAATTTAGCTCAAATGAAATCATTTATGATTTTATAGGGAATTTGAACAGAATCACTGTTTCACGGCTGATCACTGAGTCGGCAGCGATTCACTGAACGAGCCGTATAACATCAACTCTGCACTGGATATTACAATCCAAAATATAGTGAAAACACTATTAAATAGCACAGTAACAAGATTGGCAGTTTAACACATTAACTTGTAAGCACAAAACACAAGATACTTCTCTTTTCAATATAAATAAGACTTTATTTATATAAACCTAAGACATGTAAACTAATCTAATCTAACACATGAACACACGCATTCACACATTCACAAGTTGCAGAAAGAGAGGAAAGGATGAGTTTACAGAATGAAAATGTGAAATCCCAAGTTTACAGCAATATGTGCAATTGCCTATAGACCTGAACCATCAATCATTTGACCCTCGCCTTGAGTTTCTCAATGAGGCTAAAATTTATATTAAACTGCACCGACTCAGCAAAAGTCTGGAGGTTGTACTTGCTTGTGTTGCCTTAAGGGATTCCCTTGTGTCCTTGTCATCTTTGGAGAAAGGGGTTTCCCGAGGTTGCTGATTGGCAGAGTTCAGTGGTCTTTCGTAGTAAAGTCTTGGGCGTTGGCTCTTGATGCGGAGTTGGTCTGGTTGAAGTTTGGGCAGGTGCAGTCGGAGCTGGACTTTGCGGCAAACTTAACTTAACAAAACTCTCACGGAAAGACAAGAAATTAAAGTAAAAGAATAAAATAATGTAACGAGACTAGGTGGTTTTTCTTCTCATTGTGGTAGCAGCTGGCACCTAGGCCAGAGCACGCTCAAAGAGCAGCGTCGAAACGCGGTGGCAAAAGAGAAGAAGAAGAGAAGCAGAGGAAGAGCGCGAGAGGAAGAGCTGTCCTGAGTATTTAAACTCGGCTTCTAGACCATCCTATCTGGACATCTTGACCAATTAGAAATGATCTTGGCTCGTGGTGTTGTATGTTTCTCCTCCCCATTCATAAATCTAACATGTTATCTTATCAGTCATATGGTCCAAATGTTCCCGCTCTTACAGAGTACAATTTTGGACATGATTTCTCTAACAAGACTGTGGTACATTTGACAAAGAATTGATTGGAAGAAACATTTAAAGCATGATTTTTCAAACTCATACATACCAAACATGAATATTAACTCTTAAAACTATTCCCTAGTTATTAAAAGACATACATCATATGTGATTAAAACATGATGGTTAATCGTGTGGGTTACATACATGATATGGGGTTATGCATAAACATGGTAAGTCCTTTTAAGATGATTTTGGTGTATCTATATGTGAAAAGGCAGTTTCTGTACCGTTCTGTGAACATAAGGACATGTTCTCTGAAGACTAGAGAGGTTAAAAGGCCTCTTAAGGAATTTCAGTCTCCGTCTGTCTTCTATGTGGAGAGCTGGGGTGACCCACCCAATTAAGTCTCTAGCTCGTGATTTCGATCACAGATTTACAAGTGACAGCCATATCTTTGACCATCAGTCCTGATTACTTGCTCCAAATTTGATCGTCTCCTTCCTGAGTTGGAATTATCAATAAATGTTCTTTTGTTTGAATGTTGCAAGCTGTTCTGTGAAAGAGGCTTGTTGGTTTGCTTTCTTCAGAGGGCTGGAGCTAGGAATCTGACGAACATCCTGTTGCAGCCTTGGGATCCTCTCTGGAATTTCGGCTCCTCATGTTTCAATGTTCGGATCGAATCTTAACTTTGTCTGACTCGTTCTGATCCTACATACCCCCCTTGATTGGCGATGTGTCGAGTTGGAGACATCGGCAAGCACTGGATAAACAGAGGCAGAAGAAGCAGACAAAAACACAGCAAACAACAAGACAACACCTCCATGACAGTTACTGTACTGGTGCAGGGCATCAGGTTATTCGGGTACAGGGGGTTATATTCAATTAGTCAATATAGTTTGGTAAACTGAATAGTTTTAGTTCAATTTTGGAAATTCTAATTTAATTTGGTACGTTGACTCTTCGATCAAATTTTGTGATAAAATTAGTTTGTTTCTTCTAAATTGTCAACTTAAGAATGTTCACCTTTAAGTTTCTGGTGACATCATTTGTGGTAAAATGAATTGACCTATCGTGCGTGGATCTCTCTGGCTTCCATTCAGTTTAGAGTGGCTCGCAGATATTAGGTGTGGTGAGTCAATCCTAATATCAGACCTTTGACCCTTGCAGGGTGTCTAGGTGTTTCACCTACTAAAGAAAGAGGGGAAGGAAAAGGATAGGTAAAAGAAGAACAAAACAAAAACAAAGCTGCTGTGGGTTTTCCTAGCATGACTTGCAACTACTGTTGAGCTAGGATGTCATGTGCAGCTAGGGAGTCATGTACCTTAACTTAGTGTCAGGTGTTCTAACTATTGTGAGGATAGCTGCATGTTCCTTCATGGTGGTGTATGTAACTTTGTTATGCTAAAATTAGGATATTCTACTTGTGGGAAGAATATGTTTGTTGAATGTGTTATCAGTAGATGTGGTTACCTCTGGTTGTAGGTAATGTTGTGTGTGTTAGTGGTGTAGTGTAAGTGTGGTCAGATCTGTTTCAGTCTGTGTTGTCTCCCCCCTTTTCGGGTATGTCAGTGAAGACTGGCTCTCTGCATCCTTGGCTTGGATGAGGGCGTGTCCATGATCTAATGGAGGTCAGTCCAGAAAGGCAGGAAGTTTTAGCAGACAGTCGGAGGTAGTTTGGCATGGCTGTGTGAAGCGGGGATGCAAACTTCATCTCCTTTGTTGCATTCCTCTTGTGCTGCCTTCTGGATGTGGCAGACTTTCTGACCTTCTGTGCTTTGGTGGTGGCTGTTGCACAGACAGGAATGTGGTTCTTGGAGTTGGAGTTAATTTAGCAGTTTGCTAGTGAGTGATGGATGACTGAGGTGATGTTCTCTGGTACCTCAGTTTTCATCAACGGCTGGCCGTGAGACTTGCTCGTTCTGGGTGGTTGTTGAACAGGTGCTTGTCATCTCTAACATGGTGGTGTACCATGTGATCACCGGCCTTCCATTCTGTCGCTGGTCACAGCGAGCATGACTCAATTTCGTGGTCATCCATGTTCAGCTTATCTTGAAGGAACTCTTTCAGTTGTCTCATGACTTGTTCCATGTCTTCTGACGGTAAGCTGTATTGTTCTGGAGCATACTCAGCACTGTGCATGTCTGAGTGATGCTGAGGTGGGTTTCGTTGTCGCTTACCCACACGAGTTGCTCTTGGATGAGTTAGGCGATTACCTTTGGATGTCTGGTTAGGTTTCCAGTTGTTCTTATCTTTTACGTTTCTTGAGAAGCGTGGCTGGTCCCATGGATTTTTTCAGCGGTTGGGCTGATAGCTGTCGTGGACCTGGGGGTCACGTTCTCTGTGCTCTTGATGGAGGACTCTGGTGTCGTGATGCAACTGGGTGTCGTCCAGTGCAAGGCTTGAGTCTTTGGTGACAGAGTTCAAGAGTGTGGAGGTTTTGTTACCTTTCTTTGAGGCCATCTTCTGCTTGTTATAGGCCTTCTGTGTTAGGTCACGCAACTGTTGGATGGTCATGGAGCGTGGACAGGCCATGACGCCTAGATGGTGGCTGACTCCAGGGTGCACATTTCTTAGGAAGAGGCTTTTGAAGTTCACATCCTCTTCAAGGTCAGGTTTGTTGTGTGCACCAAAGTAGGCTTGTCGGAGTCGGTTGTAGTAAGCTTGTGGAGTCTCTTGTCGACCCTGTTTGGTTTCTAAGGCAGTTAACAGTCCATGTTCAGACTCAGGGTCTTTAAACTCTTTAATCAGGACCTCACGAAGTAGCTGGTAGTCTAACTTCGTTTGACTGGGCTGTCAATCTAGGAAGTTTCGTACCTCGGAACTGGACATGGCTCTAAGGAGGTATAACCGGTCTCTGTCAGTCACATGAGGTCTCATTTCTAGATAAAAATCGATATCTTGCAGATGGGCCTGGATGGTGTGGCCCTCTGTGGAGTTCGGGTTGAACTTGCTGATGTTTCTAGACAGCTTGTCGAGGTCTGTGATGGTCATCCCATGTGCAGCTCCAAGGTCTGCTTGGATGGGCTGTTTTCTTTCGTTGACAGGAAAGAGTTCTGTGGCGAGGGCAGGTGAGGTTTTGGGTGGTGGCCCTTCGCTTCTTTCGCTGCGTACCAGTTCTTGGACGCAGGACTCTGCTCTGCTCAGCAGAGGTGAGGCTGAGAGGTGTTTCTCTCGCCTTGGCTCTTGTTTTTGCTCATAAGCAAGTTCTTTTCTGACCATGTAGAGCTCATCGTTGGTGTCGTTTAGTTGTTGGATCAGACTGTCCATTTCAGTTTTATACCTTTCAAGGTGGTCTTTTAAGGCACTGATTTCAGCATTCTTGTCGCTGATGTCATTCTTGGCTTGCTCTAGAAGCTGTTCGGCATACTGGAGTCTGTTTACCAGGTCTTTCTGGGCAGCCTTTGCATGTTGTTGGTCGAGCTGAGCTGCTGTCAGGGCTGCTTGGAGCTTCTTAACTTGTTCCGTTGTTTCCCGCTCCCTCTCGTTGGGTGCTTTGAGTTGATCTTGAACTTTCACTTCCAGCTTGTCTATGCGGCGTTGAGCACATTTCAGCTCCTCTTGAAGATGGGTGATGTGCTTGTCGCTCAGTTTCAGCTGAGTCGTGAAGGCATAGCTTAGGGAGCTGGTGATTTTAACGAGCTCCTCGTGGTTGTTGTTGTGGCTTGAATCTTGTGTCAGGAATCTTCTCAGCATTAGGATTATTATTAAAAATAATAACAGTTCAAATGTCTTGGGGGTGAGGCTGTCTGTCGTGCCTCTCAGCCAAGTGTTTACATCTTCCCCTTGTGCAAAGGGGTCTGCAGTCTGTGGCATGTTGGCACGCTAGGGAGAAGAGAGACTGACACAGATCTGTGTGGAGTAGAAGCCTATGTGTGGTTCGACAACTAAGTGTTGTGTCAGTGATTTTGAACCACTTAGTGTAATGTGGTGAAGACTGTGTTGGTCTGAGGGTATCTAGGTAGACAAGAGATGTGAAGACTTCGTCACTCTAATGAGGAAGAGGGAAAAGAGAGAAACAGGTGAAAAACAAATTCAATTAAAAGAAACAATTCCTTTTTTTTTTTTTTTTTCCAAATGAGGAAAATTGTTTTTTTTCCTCAACTAAATGTTGTTATCAAGGCAAACGATATTATTAAGTCTCTGTTGTAGACAAAGGAATAATAATAATAATTCTGATATCTCTTTTCTTAGTCTGACAAGATTGACATCATACGCCTTACAGTTGGACCGCTCACCAGGGAGGCTGCGAAGGCAACGATTCATCAAAACTTCTCTCTATTAAAATTGATCTCAGCGTTGGATGAGATGTTAAAATTTGGATTGCGTTTTCAAATGTGGGGAGGCTAGGAAGAACGAAAGAGGGTTTGATTACAATCAAATTCGTAAAGATGATTTGTCTTCTTTGACAAGACTGTGTATCTCATTCACTTAGAATTGATTGATGGTTCTTACAGGTCCCTACACATGTGAAAAGAGAAGAGGGAAGAAAATGGAGAGAACAGGAGAGAAGGGAAGAGACAGTAAGTTGAGTGGATCGGGTCCACTAGCAAGCGGTTATGCCCGACTACGAGTAGAGTGTTGTTTTCAGTTGCTACACAACTATCAACAAAAATAAATTTTGGGTGAAAGAGATTTGTCTCTCTAATTTATTTGAACTCGTAGTGAGGGATAACAATGTATCCTATGAGCCTCAGGTGTGTCGTTCCCAAGCTAGGATACACAGAGGAAAGAAAATGGTAAGACAAGGTAAAATTGAAAAGTAATAAATGGGCAAAATAAGCAAAATGAAATTAAATGAAGGAGGAAATCAGTAAATAACAATAGTAGTGGCTAAGTGCATAACCAAAACAGGAAGAAAGAGGGGTAAAACACAACAAAATAATGAGTGAGTATAAGTTTGAATAGAATCTATTGATATGGTAATAAATAAATTAGATAGAATAAGTTTACTTAAACTTTCAAAGTTCATGGCTTATTCGTACCTAAAATAATTAGGCCCAAAAGAGAATACTAGAAGTAATGATCATATGAAATGATCTGAGGGGAAATTTGAATGATTCCAAATAAATTTAATGTTTTAATTAAATTTTGAATTTGGCACAAATAATAATTGTGAACTCGTATTTCCCTCTCTAGTAAAATGCAAATAAGTGGTAAGAACTGAGAAATTAGAGAAATAAGAAAGAGAAAGACCAACAAGTGTATTAGTTGAGATGTTTAAAAAGGTTAAACCACTTTAGCTTTTCATACACACACTATTCAACCACTGGATGTTAAATGCTAACTTTGAAGCTAATGGCTTTAGCATAGACTTCAATGTAAACACAACCGTTTCGTTAGCTTAGCATGGAGTTTGTTTACAATAGCGTCGATGTACTGCACGTGCGCAGTTCAGAGTTGCTCCGGAAGTAGGTTAAGACTTCCGTGTCACGATCGTACCTGTGGCAACCAAAACAAACTCTAGTGGACTAGGCTATGCATTACAAGTACAGTTAAGCATGTTACATGAAATGTCGGCGCATTTCAGCACTGTACAAATAAACAACACTGCTTTTAGTTGGTTCTGCGATGTGGCGCTTAAACTCTCAGTTCGTTCTGAGTTTGATTAAACTTTATTCAAATAGCAGTTTCGTGCTGCAGTTGGGAAAACAGTGATCGGATCATAGAAGTGTACCAGTTTCTTCTGGACACAAACACAACAGGTTTCCTTCGCTGTTGGTTAAAATTTAACTTTACTTGATCAAGCTTTTAAAAACTCCCATTCAAATCCCTCTCGGAGATTTAATTCACTTTGTGAACAGTGTACACAAACAGGCAAGCATTATTCTATAATGTTTAACCCAGGGGAGTCGAATAGCCTTTGATTTGGCAGTGGAACACGCACTGGCAATCAGACTAGGCTTTGATGAATAGATTGAGGAACACGCTCAAAACTATTCTTTATCCACAGATTTATTTCCCTTTTAACTATTACAGTTTAGCTCCGATCGGCTAACAGTAATTGAGATTCGAGAGTATAGCTATTTAATGACCTGGAACCTGCAGAACATCAATTCAGCTATAAAACAAGGCTTTACGGAAAAGAGGAATACGCTCAATTTCAACCTTATTGTACGATCTCAGATAACTTTAAGTTCACTTACTGCAGTTTGAACAAAGTGTTGGACTCGAGTTACAGGCTTCTCTGCTTTCATTCAAACAGGGCGCGCGCTGCTGACGTCACACGTGCGCACTCACACACACTAGTCTCAGAAGCGTCTCATCTTTCATACCGGAGCAATAGAATAGATTAAATAACTTCGTTTATGTTCACAATTTAGATTAATCTGCCCGCATTCTCCACCAATAAAATGTAGAAATTTGTAAATATATAAGTAATATATATAAGGGAAACAAGTCAATTTAGCTCAAATGAAATCATTTATGATTTTATAGGGAATTTGAACAGAATCACTGTTTCGCGGCTGATCACTGAGTCGGCAGCGATTCACTGAACGAGCCGTATAACATCAACTCTGCACTGGATATTAAAATCCAAAATATAGTGAAAACACTATTAACAAGCACAGTAACAATATCGGCAGATTAAGACATTAACTTGTAAGCACAAAACACAAGATACTTATCTTTTCAATATAAATAAGACTTTATTTATATAAACCTAAGACATGTAAACTAATCTAATCTAACACGAACACACGCATTCACACGTTGCAGAAAGAGAGAAAGTGAAGAAAGGATGAGTTTAAAGAATGAAAATGTGAAATCCCAAGTTTACAGCAATATGTGCAATTGCATAGACCTGAACCAATCAATCACTTATTTAACCCTCGCATTGAGTTTCTCAATGAGGCTAAAATTGATATTAAACTGCACCGACTCAGCAAAAGTCTGGAGGTTGTACTTGCTTGTGTTGCCTTAAGGGATTCCCTTTGTCGTTGTCTTTGCAGAAAAGGGTTTTCCCAAGTTTGCTGATTTGGCTGAATTCAGTGGTCTTTCGTAGTGACATCTGTGCATGGCTCTTGATGCGGAGTTGGTCTGGTTGAAGTTTGGGCGGGTGCAGTCGGAGCTGGACTTTGTGGCAAACTTAACGAAACTCTCACGGAAAGACAAGAAATTAAAGTAAAAGAATAAAAGGATGTAACGAGACTAGGTGGTTTTCTTCTCATTGTGTGGGCAGCTGGTAGGTAGGCCAGAGCAAGCTCAAAGAGCAATAAACAGCATGTCTAAATGTACAAAGCAAGAGCAATGACGAAAAAGCATGATTTGATGGTGTCCTGAGTATTTAAACTCGGCTTCTAGACCGTCCTATCTGGACGTCTTGACCAATTAGAAATGATCTTAGGGGTGTTGCTCTGTTTCTTCCCCATCATAAATCCTGTATCAGTCACATGGCCCGAATTTTCCCGCTCTTGTAAAGTATAATTTTGGACATGACTTCTATAACAAGACTATAATACATTTGACAAAGAATTGATTGGAAGAAACATTTAAAGTATGATTTTTCAAACTCATACATACCAAACATGAATATTAACTCTTAAGCTATTCCCTAGTTATTAAAAGACATACATAATATGTGATTAAAACATGATAGTTAATTGTGTGGGTTACATACATGATATGGGGTTATGCATAAACATAAGTCCTTTTAAGATGATTTTGGTGCATCTACAGTGGGGCAAAAAAGTATTTAGTCAGCCACCAATTGTGCAAGTTCTCCCACTTAAAAAGATGAGAGAGGCCTGTAATTTTCATCATAGGTATACCTCAACTATGAAAGACAAAATGAGAAAAAAAAATCCAGAAAATCACATTGTAGGATTTTTAAAGAATTAATTGGTAAATTCCTCGGTAAAATAAGTATTTGGTCACCTACAAACAAGCAAGATTTCTGGCTCTCACAGACCTGTAACTTCTTCTTTAAGAGGCTCCTCTGTCATCCACTCGTTACCTGTATTAATGGCATCTGTTTGAAGTCGTTATCAGTATAAAAGACACCTGTCCACAACCTCAAACAGTCCAACTCCAAACTCCACCATGGCCAAGACCAAAGAGCTGTCAAAGGACACCAGAAACAAAATTGTAGACCTGCACCAGGCTGGGAAGACTGAATCTGCAATAGGTAAGCAGCTTGGTGTGAAGAAATCAACTGTGGGAGCAGTTAGTAGAAAATGGAAGACATACAAGACCACTGATAATCTCCCTCGATCTGGGGCTCCACGCAAGATCTCACCCCATGGGGTCAAAATGATCACAAGAACTGTGAGCAAAAATCCCAGAACCACACGGGGGGACCTAGTGAATGACCTGCAGAGAGCTGGGACCAAAGTAACAAAGGCTACCATCAGTAGCACACTGTGCCGCCAGGGACTCAAATCCTGCAGTGCCAGACGTGTCCCCCTGCTTAAGCCAGTACATGTCCGGGCCCGACTGAAGTTTGCTAGAGAGCATTTGGATGATCCAGAAGAGGACTGGGAGAATGTCATATGGTCAGATGAAACCAAAATAGAACTTTTTGGTAAAAACTCAACTTGTCGTGTTTGGAGGAGAAAGAATGCTGAGTTGCATCCAAAGAACACCATACCTACTGTGAAGCATGGGGGTGGAAACGTCATGCTTTGGGGCTGTTTTTCTGCAAAGGGACCAGGACGACTGATCTGTGTAAACGAAAGAATGAATGGGGCCATGTATCGTGAGATTTTGAGTGAAAACCTCCTTCCATCAGCAAGGGCATTGAAGATGAAACGTGGCTGGGTCTTTCAGCATGACAATGATCCCAAACACACCGCCCGGGCAACGAAGGAGTGGCTTCGTAAGAAGCATTTCAAGGTCCTGGAGTGGCCTAGCCAGTCTCCAGATCTCAACCCCATCGAAAATCTTTGGAGGGAGTTGAAAGTCCGTGTTGCCCAGCGACAGCCCCAAAACATTACTGCTCTAGAGGAGATCTGCATGGAGGAATGGGCCAAAATACCAGCAACAGTGTGTGAAAACCTTGTGAAGACTTACAGAAAACGTTTGACCTCTGTCATTGCCAACAAAGGGTATATAACAAAGTATTGAGATGAAATTTTGTTATTGACCAAATACTTATTTTCCACCATAATTTGCAAATAAATTCTTTAAAAATCCTACAATGTGATTTTTCTGGATTTTTTTTTTTTTTTTTCTCATTTTGTCTCTCATAGTTAAGGTATACCTATGATGAAAATTACAGGCCTCTCTCATCTTTTTAAGTGGGAGAACTTGCACAATTGGTGGCTGACTAAATACTTTTTTGCCCCACTGTATATGTGAAAAGGCAGTTTCTGTACCGTTCTGTGAACATAAGGACATGTTCTGTGAAGACTAGAGAGGTTAAAAGGTCTCCTAAGGAATTTCAGTCTCAGTCTTTGTCTTCTATGTGGAGAGCTGGGGTGATCCACCCAATGAAGTCTCTAGCTCGTGATTTTGATCACAGATTTACATGTGACGGCCATCTCTTTGACCATCATTCCTGATTACTTGCCCCAAATTTGACAGTCTCCTTCCTGAATTGGAATTATCAATAAGTGTTCTTTTGTTTGAATGTTGCAAGCTGTTCTGTGAAAGAGGCTTGTTGGTTTGCTCCAGACTCAAGGCGCCAGGGTACCGTGGACAGATTTATGACGAACATCCTGTTGTCTCTGGATGGGTCTCTTTGTGGTATTTGGCTCTTTTGGTGGTTCTAACACCAATCTGATCGAATCTTAAATGGTCTGATTCGCTCTGATATCCTACATAGGTAACTAGTTATGATATAGCTGGGTACTACTTTCAGGCTCTGCATAATATCATTGCGCCTGCTGCACCCATGGTACGGCAGCAAAGTTCCTTGATTATTACGCCAGAATAAGAGTATAGTTCCTAGCCATATCGGCCTAGAAAATCGCAACTTTTCATTTTCCGTCGGTCTTAGTACACGATGTAACTACAGACGAGTCAAGTTTTAAATAGGAAAATTATCGAAACTCTTTGGTCATTTTTGAGCACGATGCTAATAGTCTAATCCGATTCAATGAACTATGCTAAGCTAAGCTAAAAGTGCTACTGCCAGACCAGGAGATCGGCTGAATGGATTCAAAGACGGTAAAACTCAACTGTTTAACTCTAGGGGAGTTGTAAAATGAGCCTATTTCCAAAAAAAGTGGAGTGTTCCTTTAAATGATCAGGAACATTCTAAACACTTACAAAAAAGAGGGGTTATGTCAAGTTTTTTTTCTCATCCTTTACTTCAAGGAATAGAAGAGTAGCCAAAAATGTTATTAAAAACACATTATTTAATCATGAAGGGGATTTTGCATGGGGACGAAGTTGCTTTAATGAATGTCTACTGGTAAATGGTCTTGTAAATGCTCTCTGTAAAGACTGCTAGTCGGGCAGACTAATATTAATATATAATACTAATATATATGTAATTACTTATATACTTTAATAGACCTTTAATATAAAGTCTATTCCACCTTTAATATAAAGTGTAAGGACCATTTTCAGAAGATTTCCACGTGTAGTTATTAATTTCATACGCAAAGATTTTAGTCATAGCAGTGGCAATTCACATTGAATTAAATGAGACATGACTCTTTAAATGTAGAGTTTAAATCAGAGCACTAAAATGAGAGTAGAAAATGGCCTTTTAAGAACGCTTGAAGAAAAAAATATTGAGAACATGTACAGGACAAAATAATTCAGCACTGAGAATAAAAACCAACCTGTTTGTTCCTCAGTCTCTTCATGTTTGACTCTGAATGTTTCTTCAATCTCCATGTCTTCACTCTCCTCTTTAATAAACGCCATCTTTATAACAGTGTGTCACGTGGATCTCAGCTGCTTCAGCAGGAGTTTTTCTGTGTTTGGACACTTTGTCCTGTTTAAAATCAGAATAATTAACAGAAAGAAAAATAAATCCAAACTAAATATCTGGGTGCATCTCAGTGCACTAGTAAGGAAATCAATCAGAGTGATAGTTAAAGGCCTTGAATCACCTGATTATCTAAAAACACTCAAAACTTTAACCATAAATAATAATAATAATAATAATAAACAAATTAGTAAAAGAACCAAAAAAAAAAAAAAACACTATTTAGTTTTCATTAATATAAGGTATTTAATGATTAGTATATTAAATTTAATAGATTACACTAAACATCTCTATTTGTTCTCGTTGTATTTATACTGTTTTGAGCAGCAAATGCTTAGTTCACACTGCAGGCTAAAGTGGCCCAAATCCGACTTTTTTGCCCAGATGTGACCCATATCTGATTTTTTTATGACAGTCTGAACAGCACAAATCTGATTTTTTCAAATCAGGCCCAGGCCACTTTCATATGTGATCCTAAATCGGATACATATCCAATGTTTTGCAATGCGACTTCGGTCTGAACAGCCATGTCGCATTTCATGCGATATTTACGTCATTGAAACGGACAGACGTCACAATTCTGCGCTGGAGGAAATTGTGCTCTCCTTCTTCTTAATATTCTTCTTCTTATCACTTCGTTATTTAGGCTCCGATTGCACATTAACTTAAAAATTGCTAAACACACGCCAACACGAGCAGCATCCATTTTTATTTCCGCAAACAGTGCGCTGCGTCTGACGTCACGTCTTCTTCTGCGCATGCGGGTCACTTCAGGGCCGTATACGGTTCACACATGACACTGATGGCAGGCGCATTTAAATGACAATGTGAACAACAGCGCAAAAAAATCGGATTTCAGCAAAAAATCCGATCTGAGCATTAAGACCTGCAGTGTGAACTAAGTCAAAGTGTCGTCAGCGTGCGGCGATTCAAAATAGTGAATCATTTTGTGAAGAAATTCATTCAGTTGACTCGGAGTTTCGAAAAGCTCCATTTCTCCATCACTACGTGCCAGTACCAGTGACTGAATTCGTGTTTACGATGAACTGATTAACGATAAATGGAGTGAAATGGGATGCACCGTTTCTGTTACTAATGTGTGAAATGGGTTTATTTACACAAAATAGCATTCATTTGTGTTAGCGTATTGCAATGCTAATAAATAATAATTTAGTGACTTTACATCGCTTGTAAAAACTATAAAGTATACGTAACGTGTTGTACCGATTTAAAAACTTTAGATAATTAAAAACACAAACCTTTCTTCAGCTGAAACAGATGCAGAAGCGCGGCGTCGCATCACCAGATCAAAATAAAAGTCTTTTTCACACTCTGCTGCGTCTACAATTCCAAAAGTGCATAGATATTTCTATAAAGAAAACACATACAAATAATAAAGTCAGAGGTATTCAGAGTTTTATACTTGGTGAAATACACATTTAAATATAGGCAGCAGCTATTTGGACTAAGTGAAAATAGCAACAGATTCTATTTACACAAAGTGAAAATGGCAGTATTTTCTTAGCAAACTGCTACACTAAGTGCAAATAGCTATAGGTTCTATTTACACTTAAAATAGCAGGATTTTCTAGTATTTATACTAGTTATTGCAAAGAGTAGCAATTATCTGCACCTCAGTATTGTAGTACATTATAAACAGTAGGCCTATGCATGCAATAATAATGTATTGAGTGTAAATTATAATTTTAATTCAAATTAATAAATGGATGCCGCTTTATTAGGACAATAAGAGCAAGCCAGCTGCAAGAGAGATTTGTGCTGTCACCTTCTCCTATTAAAATAATGCACTCTCGACATTTTACGTTAAAATAATGCCAAACACTGCCTCAAATTAACTATAAAAACGAGAATAGAGTCGTAAAAGCTGCAATCCATTTCTTATTGGTTAAAATTAATGGAGACTATCTTGTGTTTTTCTGAGCCCCTGAGCACTCACAGGATCGCGCCTATGCAAAGAGGTATGAACCTTGATCCATGCTGGTATGGTAAGAACCCAACTGAAAAACTGCCTTCAAGTAGACTTTATAGACAACACCAGGTCCCCAAAGGCAGTGCTATTAGTTCTATTTTGCCCCCCAATTATTGGCTTAGCAGTGATGAGATCGATTTAGCTTCTCACCTTCTTCAAAACGAATACACAGAAATTGATGGATTTCAGTCAGCACTTTTATTTAGTGTAGGAGGAATTGTGGCTACCCCTTAAAGGCCATTCATTCAAATTTTACACACTGGAAGAAACCATTGGGTGACAGCAAGTAACCTTTTGCTGGTTGTTTGCATTTATGATAGCCTCTCAACAGTGTTGGACACTACTGGCCTTATCATGGATGTTAAGGCCAAAGGAAGACCAATTTATGGTAATATTTTCTAGTGTTGAGCAGCAAAGCAATAGCTGCAACTGTGGCTTGTTTGCAGTTGCATTTGCATATGCACTATGCTGCAACGTTAGGCCTGAGAATTGCCTGATCCATGAGGGATGATGAGGGCAGAATTCATCAGATGTTTCAGAACTGGAAAGGTACAATTCAAAATAGAGCCAACACCAAGCAAAGCCAATTTATGCAAACCCCTGTCAAAGGGGTACTGTGTGTGCAGTACTGCACACAACAAAGAAACCATGGTGCAGTGTTCATTGTGGAATCGATGGTATCATCCCACCTGTGTAAACATACTTGCAAATTACATTTTGAATAACTGGCACGGTCAAAACTGTAATGGAGCCTCAGTACTACACTAGGAATGATTATGTGGACAACTGAAACATAGAGGTAGAAAATGTACATTGACATGCAATGTGTATTTGTTTTGCGTCTCTGTGCTTTTGTTATGTGACCTTTAGTTTGTAGTTCTAGCATGTTCCTTTTTCTGGTTTTCTTACTCAATTACCTCCATGTTTGTTGTATTCTTATTACCTCTTTTATTTTTACTCATTCTTATGGTCATTGTCAAGTCGTGTTCCTTGAGGACTGTAAAGTTACTGTAATTTTGGTCTGTGTCCTCTGTGGATATTTTGTCTTCTTTGTTTTTGTATTAAACTTAATTTAATTCATAATCTTGCTCATCTCTTGTCATTACAGGATTTTAACTGATATTTGTAATGAATGGCAAGTAGTAAAAACACTTTGGGCCCTATTTTAATGATCTAAGCTCATGGTCTGAAGTGCATGGCCCAGGTGCACTTAGGGCGTGTCCGAATCCACTTTTGCTAGTTTAACGATGGAAAAACAGTGGTGCGCCAGCTGCATGGTCCAAAAGGGTTGTATCTGTTCTCTTAATGAGTCATGAGTGTGTTTTGGGCCTAACATGCAATAAACCAATCAGAGTCTAATCTCCCATCCCCTTTAAAAGCCAGTTGTGCTTGCACACCTAATATAAACAACTTCATACCTTTTTGCCTTTTGTGTCAGCAGAATGGATCTGTATATTTGTTTCCTTCAGTGATACATCATAGGTTTCCACTGCACTCTAAGCAAGTCATACATACAAACAGTGCATCCAGAAAGTATTCACAGCACTTCACTATTTCCACATTTTGTTACGTTACAGCCTTATTCCAAAATGGATTCAATTCATTATTTTCCTCAACATTCTACAAACAATATTCGTAATGACAATGTGAAAGAAGTTTGTTTGGAATCTTTGCAAATTTATGAAAAAGAAAAAGAAAAAAAACAAAAATGTACATAAGTGTTCACAGCCTTTTCTCAATACTTTGTTGAAGCACCTTTGGCACCAATTACAGCCTCAAGTGTTTTTGAGTATGACGCTACAAGCTTGCCACACCTATTTTTGGGCAGTTTCTCCAATTGTTCTTTGCAGTACCTCTCAAGCTCCATCAGGTTGGATGGGGAGCGTCGGTGCACAGCCATTTTCAGATCTCTCCAGAGATTTTCAATTGGGTTCAAGTCTGGTCTCTGGCTGGTCCACTCAAGGACATTCACAGAGTTGTCCCGTAGCCACTCCTTTATCTTGGCTGTGTGCTTATGGTCAAAGTCTGAGGTCCAGAGCACTCTGGAGCAGGTTTTCATCAAGGATGTCTCTGTACATTGCTGCATTCATCTTCTCCTCGATTCTAACTAGTCTCCTAGTTCCTGCCTCTGAAAAACATCCCACACAGCATGATGCTGCCACCACCATGCTTCACTGTAGGGATGGTATTGGCCAGATGATGAACGGTGCCTGGTTTCCTCCAGAGATGACACTTGGCATTCAGCCCAATCAATTCCAATTCAAATGAGCTTTATTGGCATGACTTGCACAGTATTGCCAAAGCATTGTCCATTACATGAATAAGTAACAAACGATTATATAATACATAAAACAAGTATAGATCTGTAAAATAGTTAAGTAAATAAGTACATGTATACTTTCTTTTCTTTTTACAAACAAGAAACAAAAAAAATATTTAAGACATTGTTTTTTTTAAAATAATAAAACAAATAAATAAATTTAACATAACTTGAGGGAGAAGAATGGTTGAGTAAATTGTTATTTTTGTTTTCTTTGCACAAAAAAAAAAAAAAACCTATTCTCATAGCATCGCAAAACTGAAGTTGAGCCACTGATGTCACATGGACTGTTTTACTGATGTATTTACTATGTTTCTGGACCTGGGAACATTTCAGTTGCGTTGCTGTCTATGGAGGGTCAGATAGCTTTCCGAATTCATCAGAAATATTACATCAGTAATCTAATTATTTACCTTATTCTGAATAAGACAATATTATGATTAAGGTGTTTACATGAGTTGCTTTTAGATTAAAATGTTTTTATGTGATGGCCATACAAAAAATGGGGTTGTCCGTGTTTCAGAGTTTGCTCGCGAGATCCACTTTCCTGCAGAGTTTAGCTCCAACCCCAATCAAACAAACCTACCTGTGATTTTCTAATGATCCTGAAGACACTGAGTATGTTTACATGGACAACAATACTCAGATTTTAATACGATTAAGACAATACTCTAATTAAGAATGTACCATGTAAACAGAGCTTTTTGATTACCTTAATCCGGCTAAAGTCATAACTGAAATAAACACAAATCAAATTAAGACATGTGGAGTATTCCTATTTTAGTCACATTACTGAAGGGCAGTACAGACATGTAAACACCTTAATCAAACTATTACCGTCGTGTAGGACTTTGACGCATTTTGCGACAGGATACACACATGGCAGTGATCAACCGTTTGACGACAAATAAAAGAGCTTCAACACCGCCGTCGTCTGTAAGCACGTACAAATAATTAACTGCACTTGAAGCTTTCATAAAATTAAAAATGAAACACCCAAAACTGTATATGGCATCATCACGAATACGAACTATATGTTTATAAGTGAAATTCTGGAGGGGACGTCGGATGGCGTCGCGTGGTGATGTAATGACATGTGCCATTAATCGATCTATGTACTATAACATGTAAAACGGGAACATGAAAAGATTAAATTCTTAGGCTGGGGACATGCAAAATAATTAAAAGTTCTCTTCTGAATTGCACCTTCACTTCAATGCATGATGGGTGTTAGGGGATGCAACCTGATAGAAAATCAGGTTAACACACATACTTCTGGTTTGAATATCCAGGATGGTTTCTTTCTTTATTTTGTTTTCTTTTATGACCATGTCCATCTTTTCGCTGAGTGTTTTGACAGTAGTTTGATGCAAGTTATTGGATTGTTCTAGTTTTTCAATATGGTTGCATGCAGGCCCGTAGCCAGCTATGAGGCCACCGAGGTCCGGACCTCGGTAAATGTTTCATGTTCAAAAATAAAATTTGTCCTCTGAATGACTAATTTGCTGTTAAACTCCTCATATGAATGTCTGCATGACATGGATAATTCAGTTTAGACAGTTTGCTAGAATTTTAGCATCCATGGTATGAAAATGATCGCTGCGGAGAGAACTTGAGAGAGCAGTGATGAGTGAGGACGCGGGCGTACCCTCCGTGTTGCCAAATCCAGGTATTTTAGGCTTGTCTTTTCCACTTAATTTGGCACTTTAGAAAATTAATAAAGTAGGAAGTTGTAGTTTAGGGTTAGGGTCAGCGATATTTTTATATTATCTTATTTGCAAAAGATTTGAAATAATTTCGGTTTATTTTTATTTATTTTTAGTTTTTAATAGCAACATCTGGCAACACTGCATTGCCGCCTGGCACTCAAATTGACAGTAATCAGAAAAGCCCATGGACAGCTAATTGCTGACAGGATACGACATTCGGTAAGGAAAACGCAAAATTATCATGATATCATCTGTCAGAAATGTTATCAACGTTGTAAAAACAGTATTTAATACTAGTGCACAGATCTGTAGAACAAGTAGGTTACACAATGAAATGAAATTAAATGAAATACGCAAACACTAGCCATGAACCCAGATAGCACACGTACGTCTGCAAGATGTCTGTTAAAGATCTCTTGATCTGGAAAGCATCTGCTGTGTACAAACGTCTGACAGATGTCTTTCAGATGTCAGTTTTACATACATTCTAAATCATAAACATCTTAAAGACATCTAATAGACGTCTATTTGACATCTAAAAGGAAATGTCCTATAGACGTATTGCAGATGAGCAAACAATCTAAAAAATATGTCTTGCGGACGTCAAATAGACATCTCTGAGATGTACGCGTGCAATCAGGGAAGAAGCAATGTCATTCAGTATAGTAGTTAAATTTTCACAAAGCATGTTATAAACATTTATAAGAGCACTAGACAAAATCATCAGCTATAGCAATGGTTATTAATAAAAACTATAACAGTAATATATTGTTGCATGAATAATAAACAACTGATAAAATTATCCACCCCTATTAAGTATTAACCAATTTTGATGCAATATAGGGTATGATTTAAAAATTATCATCCCTCCAAAACAGAGAAAACATTTTTCACAAACATCTACATGTCTGTCTCTTTTAAAATGTTTATAGTGTATATAAAGAGTTGTATTTGTATTTGTTTGTTATTATAGCACAATTCCCGGACCTCACTAATTTTCAAAGCCTGGCTACGGCCATGGTTGTATGCAAATTCCAGACTTGACCTAAGTTCTTTTATTTCGTCATGTAGCGTAATCAGTAACTCTAGCTTAGGGGTGCGTGATATGACGATTTTTGACCATGGAGGATAAAAATGTCTCCACGATCTGCTTTAGAAGAAATATCGTAGTATTGTGCTACAGTGCACATTCTATCAGTTACATTTCTGGTGCCTCAGTCTCAATATACTGTACAGCGCGACATACATTCACATCAGTGTTAACTCTGCGGAAGAGTTACTCTCACAGGACACTGCAATAAGGAAAAAATACTATGGAAATCACTGGGGACCAGCAACTGTTTGGTTACCCACATTCTTCAAAATAACATTTTTGTTCGGCAGAACAAAGAAACTCATTCAGGTTTAGAACAACTTGATAGAGAGTAAATAATGGTCTGAAAATAAAACACAAGACAGAACTGACAGACAAATGACAGAATTACCAGTGTTGGGCACGTTACTTTAAAAAAGTAATTAGTTATAGTTACTACTTACTTCTCACAAATAATAACCGAGTTAGTAACTGAGTTACATCATTATAAAAGTAATTAATTACCAGGGAAATTAACTATTGCATTACTTTTTAAAAAAAAAAAAATTCAAATATGTCAAATAACTTGGATGCCCCCAATATTAAATATGTTAAATGAATAAAATGGCACTAAATAGAATAAATTATAAAACATTGTACACTAATCTACACTATTTTAATGTTTCTGTGGGACAATGTGAGAGACACCTATCAAATTCAGTATATTATTGTAAATATTATCAACCCTCTATGGACACCTTGGCAATAAAATCGCCATTGGCTAGTAAATTTTTTTTGTTTACTCACCAGACTAATATTAATGATCTGACTAATATTACTTATAATATAGAATAGAATGGCACTTTTTTTCTTTTTATTTTTTTTAAATATCTGACACTTAGCATCAGTCAAGCATTATAATATGATATTATGATAATTTAGCATTATAAGATCATAGAACTTTATCAATAAGAATAACCATGTATGAATGCATATTTGTCATGCTGACTGAACTTAGAATTGGTGGTGGTGCTTAAGATATTGTTTAAAAAGGGGGGGGGGACTAAAAATAGAAGATCATTCTACTACTAATAACAATATAAAACGCACTAAGGATTAATGAGCTGCTGGGTTCATGAATATTAATGACATAGTCTGCGTTCGCTCGAATTGATTTGCTGAAATCAAAACAGGGATGATAATAGCTGAGCGCCAGCCAATGAGATTGTCGTTTGCGCATTAGCTCCGCCCACTACCAGAGAAACCGGCAGTTCTTAAAAGCTGAAGAATTCCAAAGGAACTCTGTTATTTTGACAAGAAAATACAATAAAGAATATCGTTTACATGTAGTGCGTCAATTCTGCATGTTATGTAAGACTCTCTTGCTCTGTATCTTTCTTTGTGTGTGTGAGACAAAGCGACGGCGAGATGTGCGCCTTCACACTAGAGTTTACGTTATGTCAAATACAGCTACACTGCGCATCCATTCAGATGAACTGAAAAATACAATCATAAAAATATAATAAATTATAGTAACGCCGCATTTTATTGTCAGTAACGGTAACGGCGTTGTAACGGTGGAAACAGTAATTCGTTTGATTACTAGTTACTGAAAAAAAAAAACCACAGTTAGTAACGGCATTTATTTATAATGCCATTATTCCCTTTACTGCTCATTACTCTCGACTAAAAAACTTTAATGCAGTTGCTTTAATAGGAATCAAACTATGTAGTGTTTTATTTTTAGGTTGTTCACTTTCTTGAATGCACCTGCTAAATACACATACTGTGCCTGAAAACAAAGCACGGTTTGTTTTATTTGTATATTATGTGTATTTGTAATGTGTATCCTTGTTGAATAACAAAGATAAAATAATACCATTTTGGCCTAAATATCCACCATTTTTTTTTTAAATATTTTGTTACCTTGAGAGGCTTTGTCTTTGTAACAGGGAAATTAGTTTGGCTGCAATGCTCTGACAACTTGCAAAATAGTAAAACCAACATGACAAAGAATCGGGATAAAATCGTGAATCGTGATATTATATTTTTGCCATATCGCCCACCCCTACTCTAGCTTGTTGTTTATGGATGCAAGTACCTGACCTCATTTTCTGTAGTCTGTAGATCTCTGGTGTCAGTAGATGATGTCTACTATAATCATATATATATAATGGCTGTGGAATATCATTCCACAGCCATATCACCCTGCAGCCCAAGACTGGTTGCCCACTGAAGCTAAGCAGGGTTGAGCTGGTCAGTATCTGGATGAGAGACCTCCTGGGAAAACTAGGTTGCTGCTGGAAGAGGTGTTAGTGTGTTCCCATAGTTGTCGGTATGTAATAATAATCTACAGTATTGCTAGTTAGTACAGTGAGTACAGCTCTCTCAGTGACTGCGTGCTGCCAT
This sequence comes from Spinibarbus caldwelli, assembly GCA_039654775.1. Classification (NCBI taxonomy): domain Eukaryota; kingdom Metazoa; phylum Chordata; class Actinopteri; order Cypriniformes; family Cyprinidae; genus Spinibarbus; species Spinibarbus caldwelli. Next base: position 25,939,677 of record CM077229.1, read on the forward strand.
GATGAACCTCTCCGTCTCAGTGTGATCTCGCATTACTCAGAGTCTGAAATATTTACCGAAATATCTCACCATTCACCTCACTCTCACTCACCATTATATGTCTGATCTAAAACGCAACTGCCCTCGTGTTTTGCCGCAAACAGCAATAGTGAGTAAATTTTCTGTCATCTTTGCAGGACTGTGATATGAAGAATGTACAAAGTTACACATCACAACAGTGTGAAAGTGAATAGCACATAACAGGCAAAATACCAGCATAAACATAGATTTCTATTGGAATAATGTGTGTCACAACTAAACATGCATTATTGTTTTCAAATACCTCCATTTTTACAGTCCACGCAACTATGTAAAAACGCCATTTTCAAAATTTATCCACTTTGGAAAGCGTTTTCAAAAAACTCAGTTTTCTTTGACAAAAATGCCGTCTCAGTGTGGACGGAAGGCCCAAACAGAGAGAAAAAAAACATGTCGATCATAGATCAAATCGATCCACCATGGCAAACAGCGAATATATTTGTGCCGTTTAATACATTTGAGATGTTGTGTTTTCCTCAGTGCATATTCTTCATCTGTAAACGTTAGAAAGTCATGCAAACATATGCTTTTATTTATTATTTGAGTTGCATTTTCTTTATACTTTTATTTTTGGAGTGATAATAAAGTTGAATAATTGTATGTGAGCGAGTCAGTGGTAAATAATATCAAGGCATTCCTAATGGTCAGTGTTAGAGGACTCAGTTAACCTGCCTCTGACCAGGTTAGTTTCCCAGCATTAGATGCCAGAGTTGCCCAAATTTGATTATTTATAATTATTCATTATTATTAGTCTTTTTGACAGTTCTGCAGCTGTTACCTGGACGGGATGAATTTTTATTATTTATTTTTAATTTATTTGCTTAAATTAGGACTACATTATTATGTAGTTATTTGTCCCATTTTTATCTAAAGTAGCATTTTTTTTTACTTTTTAAAATGCCAAATTGTATATGACATATGATTATTTATTTTTGTGATGGCTGAAGCCACACTTTACAAACATTAAACATATTGTTTTCTTCTTTTGCTATTGTTTGCTTAAAAGGTTGTATTTATTTTGGTTTCTTTAAGGTTATAGGTATATCCCAAATATTTGTTTACGAGGTGGTACGTTGTTTCTTTTTGCGCAATAAAGATGAAGAGCGATAGCACCCAGGTATAATTCGTGACTAGAGTGCACGCTAGAGACTGAACAACAAACATCTAGACAGATATGAGTTTAAACAATCATGTACCTTTAATATAATCCAGTTTAACCAAATAAAACAGAAATCTGATTTGTTGCCCTAATATTCTGGGGAGAAAAAAAATCATATTATTAAGTTTCAGTTAATAAATTAAATACTCTGTAATCCCATATTTAATTTTTGATGTACAGGTTGTTAATGAATTTGATTTGAAATATTCATAAGTTTTTTCCAATCCTTCGTAATATGAAGACAAAAATACTGGAATTTATTCTTAAGAATATCACAAATGCTCTCTGTGTAGTTTATCATGAATTAAAAGCACTTCACAGAAGACAGAAAGCTTTTCAAACAAAGTTCAACGGTGTTAATAAGTTTTGGGGTTTTGACAGCTCTGCAATTCACCCCTTAAGTTCATCCCATATCTGTTATTTATATTTGTTTTCCAGTGTAATATTCTATGATTGTAGCGCGTGGACAAGACTTTTATTTTGGTCTGGCGACATGACGTCATAAAGCTGCGCCGCGCTCCTGCGTCTGTGACTCGGCTGAAGAAAGGTTTGTGCTTCAAATCAATACGATAATTGTATGTAATGTTGAAATGAATTATTACTGAGTTTAACACTGTAATGCATCTAGTTTATCTGCTTTATCTCGTGATATTAATGAAAGTTATTTTGTGAGAGTAAAGCTCATCCACACGAGTAACAGAAAAGGTGCCTCGAGAATCAGTTTATGATGAACATGAATTCAGTCCCATTTAATCCCACCCTGAGAAAGATTTTCATATATAAAGGTGTTCAGGTATTTCATATATATATATATATATAAACCTTACTGACTGATGTTTTAGTGCACTTCCTGCACATATGGAGAAAATAAAGGGTCTCAATTAAGCAGTTTATTTACTGTTTGCACCTTGAGAAGATGATAACTGAATAAAAGCTCCACAATGAAAGGCTAGTAAAGTATGTTAACAAAGATATGACAAAGATTTTTGGTCCACGTTATCTTTAAGGTGTCTAGTATTAATATATGAATTCACATATATTCAGTTTTGTTGAGTGTGGTCATAGAATGAGTAAAAATGTTGATGGGCCGCTGGATAACAGTGAACTTAGGTATATAATATAAATCCAATTGCAGTTGTAGTGAAAATTACACTAAAATGTTGCAATGACAAAATATTGCACTAAATTAAAAATTAGTGTTATGTTACAGAAAGTTTACAATATTGATGTTGTAATGCTGGTAGCACTAATATAAACATTTGATGTTATATTTTACAAAAAAGTAATAATTTTGAAATGTGTTGGTGGTTGTATTTTTTTTTTTTTGTCTTTTATCTAAGTGTTCCTATCAATGTTGAATAAGGGTTTTTTTATGCATAATAGTAACCCTAGAATGTGATCAAACCGTTTAAAATAGCAATGACTGCTGAAATATGTTAATTCAGTGCACACATTATCCCACCGGTCACAATTGTGACCGACCATAAAACACAATATTTCACACACTTTGCCAAAAAAAAAGAAAAAAAAAAAAAAAAAATATATATATATATATATATATATATATATATATTTTATTATTTCAAAAGGTTACTAATGACACATCATTTGGATACAAGACAACCGCTGGCGCTGCACCAATATACCTAAACTCGCTGGTTCAGACCTACGCGCCCTCCAGAAGCTTGCGTTCTGCTAGTGAACGACGCCTCGTGGTGCCGTCCCAAAGAGGCACAAAATCACTCTCGGACCTTTTTTTCTGGACTGTCCCCAGCTGGTGGAACGGCCTGCCTGTCTCAATCAGAGCAGTCTTTAGCCATTTTCAAAAAACATCTAAAGACACATCTTTTTTGCCATCACCTGACCAATTAATACTAGCACTTACCTATTCTATTCTACTCTATTCATTTTGGACTAATTTATTTATTCATTTAAAAAAATAATTTAAAAAAATCCCTTGCTATGTGCGCTGGGCTAGACTGACTGAGACTTGTCAAAGCACTTGTATATTGTTGCTCTCTCGTTGATCTGATTGTCTCTACTTTGTAAGTCGCTTTGGATAAAAGCGTCTGCTAAACGTAAATGGATATTTTCATGTCTGGGGAAAATTTGGGATTAAACAGGTTAACAATTAGTGATGATGAAACTTTTTCGAATCAATTGTTTCGCGAAATGATGACGACACCTGCTGCTCAAAACAGTGTAAATGGAACGAGAACAAACAAACATTTGTGATAACTTTTACAAACCAACTGCAAATGTTTTCATGAAAGTGAAATCTGTTAAATGTGATCTACAAATCAGCAAGTAGCAAATATAAATCTTAATAAAAAAAAATGAACCTCATATAATTTTATTAATTTATTGCTAGTTTTGGTTGTTTTTGTCTTAGGTCATTTAAGGCCATTAAAACACTCACTCTCACTGCCTCCCTTATTAGTGCACTGACTACTGAAGTGAGGAGCTGATTACATTTATTTCTTTATCTGTTAATTATTCTGGTCTTAAACAGGACAAAGTGTTCAAACACAGAAAAACTCCTGGTGAAGCAGCTGAGATCCACGTGACACAATTATAAAGATGGCTTTTATTAAAGAGGAGAATGAAGACATGAAGATTGAAGAAACATTCAGAGTCAAACATGAAGATACTGAGGAACAAAGAAAGATGGCGTTTATTAAAAAAGAGAGTGAAGACATGAAGACTGAAGAAGCATTCAGAGTTAAACATGAAGATACTGAGGAACAAACAGGTTGGTTTTCATTCTCAAAGCTGAACTCACTCATTTGATCCTTGTTAAAATGTCCAGCTCTACAGAAAGGAATGAATGTCATAATTAAAGGGTCAATGACGCGACGTCTAAATTTTCTGTCCGATTGCATTTTTTTTTTTCAGTTAAAAATTGGTTTAAATGCATTAAAAAATGCCATATAAATGAAGGGCCTCTCCCATGTATGACTTTTCAAAAAACATTAGCTATTTGTAATTTTTCTATTATTCAAAGTGTCAAAATATCATGTGGTGCGACCGTCCGGCCATAATTTTTTTTTTTTTTTTTTTTTTTGTAAACATCTTTGAAATTACCTTAAATTTATTCAGATTCATTTTCTGCACTATTTGGCATGATTTCCAAAGTGTTTTGTAATCCTGTATAAAATTGCAAAGCATTTGTATGTATATTTCCATCATAATATACAAACTTTGTCCGATGATTTCCATTTTATGAAATATCATGTGGTGCGACCATCAAGAAACTACCATTTTGGGACTTTTATGTTGAAATCCATTCAAAGATAGGACTTTGCGTCATATACCAATTTGCAAAGGACCCATGGAAGCATCAAGCAGGTTTTTAAGTCTCTTTCAAATTTGGAAAAAAATAAACTTTTTAACGGCTGATATGTAGTTACCACATTTGGATATGTGGTATGACCTCAAAAAAATAATGAATGTTATTTCTGCAATTATTTATTTTCATTATAAATTTTATAGTGACCTTTTGTGGGAAGTTAGCTTGTTTTGTTTAAGTGACCAATTCTGCGCTTGTAAATTTTGACTGAATTTGAAAATATCATGTGGTGCGACCAAATATCATGTGGTGCGACCACTGCAGAGTGTTTTCCATTATAGATATATGTCCCAGATTGGCAGTTTTTGTGCTTTTATATTCAATTGATGGTTTATATACATAAATACTTTTAGTATAATTTGGAATATATTTTTATGCAATTTGGGTCATTTCAGACGGTTTGTTTAATCTTTGGACAATATGAGAAAAGATGCAAATAAATAAATAATTCAGAGCATGTAATTTTAGTTTGGTAATTATGCATTTATTAGTAATATTTATTTATTAATAACTATTTTAATATATTCTACCAGATTATACTGCCAAGCAAAGTAAAATAAATGCTCACCATAGGCAGCATGTTAATTCTGACCCTGCAGTCTAGCACAAACTCCAGATGTCATTTTTTTACTATAAGAAAAACGTTCATGTTGTCATCTCAGAACCTGAGCCAGCAACCTCCCCCTACTCTAAACTGACCTTTTGCAAAGACCCACCCCCCTTAGTTACTGTTGCTACGTCCGACAAACCATGGCACTTTTATGCAACACACATCATGTTCTCACGCATTGAAAAATACATCACGGAGCAAAGAGGACACTGACAGACAAGACAGAGCTGGTTACTTTTAGTATGAAACAAAGTCTCAGTGTTAAAATTGGCATTTTATTTATTTTTTTAAAAGAAATTCAAACAAATACTGTTTTGTGGCTCTTTAACATGTCGTGACAGATCGCCTCAGTTCAAGTGGCACATGAAGCGATCATCTCTTCATCTTTACTATTCATAGCACGAAATAAACTTGTATGAACATCAGAAGGTATCTTGTTTCAACCGTGAAAGGATGTCAGTACACCATTTTTTAAGTTCAAGTCCACCGACGTTTATCTACTCTCCTGTCTGGTTTGTTATTATATGTCAGACTGCCTGTTAATCAAACTCCTGGTGAAAGGGTCAATTGAGCAGCCAATATTGGGCAAAGTACAGTAAATAACTGGCGCTAAAGAAATGCCTGCAGTTAATGCCACGTGCTGCACTTTTCACACGTCTCTTTAAATAGATTTTTAATGATATGAGGTCTTTGTGTCATTTGGAGCGACCACTCATCATGTTGTGCGACCAATAATAGCAATAACTGTATTAAAATAAAAATAACATCTCATTTCTGTGGTTGAAATATGAATCACTGCTACAGTATGCTTAAGTGAATGGTATTTTTAAAACATTTTTATCAGTTTTATGCAATTAGCAGGAAAAATAAGTCTGTTAACTATATTTAAGAAGGCAACTTAAATTATAGAACAAAAATAAGAGATCATTATTTACAAAAACTCAAATTAAATGCAAATACTTTGTTTCTAAACACTTTAATTACTGAGAACATTTAAAAAAAAAATGTGAAGCATGTTATGGAAATTATTTAATTTGAATATAAATCATGGTCACACCACATGACATTTTTTAAGGCTACGGCCAATTCATCTAGATGAAAAAACACTAAAATCACTTCGTTTTAAATTTTAATATGAATTTGTTTACACAACATTCTCAATGTTTGAACAATTACAGTAGATATTATTTTTTGTATTTTAAAATTGGCCTGTTGAAAATCCTTATACGTCAATGACCCTAAAGTGGTTTTATTTGGTTTAACACCATGTGCAACATTTGTGTTTATGACAGGTCACGTGTTAAATTAGGAAAAATTAGAGCTTAGTAGACATACATGCCTTTAAAGACATACACCCGCCCGCACCTATAATTTTCTCTGATATAGATAGCCGCACCTGATCATCACTTTAATTATTCAAATTCTTTGTTTTAAGCATGATGATATGGTTAGTGTGGATCGTTCTTTTTTTTTTAACAGCAGATTCAGTGTCTCTGATCGTAAAATAATACGCTGATCGTAAACTGCTTTAAATGAACGTTTATTTATAAAACAAAGGTTTGGCTTTGGCCAGATTAGCCAAAATTTTCCTATTAAAATAAACACAGGCTATACTCCATTCAGACTTTAATGGGAATATCGCCATTTCTGTCACTGCAAAATCCAACACACAAACACACAATGACTGGATAACAGCAATCTTGATAGCCTTATCTATTCAAATAATACGGAATATTATGCTGCAACTTTCCAAACAGATACACAAAGTAACAAGAACTTTTATCCCCTAAATACTTGTCGCTTGTATAGATATAAAAAAATAAAAAAGGCAGATCGATAACAAAAATGGTGCCAATTCAGCCTAACCGCCAGCTATGTTATAGGCTTACTTGGCCTTTTTCTTTGCATTGTGCAAAGACATAATAGCATCTACTGTGCCGGGATTCAAACGATTCCGTCTCACTTCTAAAACGCGGCACTAAATGAGCGTTCCCTCGCCCCGCTTGTTGCAGGAATGCACAAGATTCTCCTAGCAAGGCGCTGCAGTTGCGGGAATAAGCGATCTTGTTTCTCCCAGAACTAAAGCAAATTTTTCTCTGAGGACTCATCTAACAGAAAGTTTGAAGAACAGTACTCTTCCACTTCATCCATCATTCTTCATCATCATTTACTTCATAATGATATTTCCCCCCATTTTAAATTCTTATTATCCAATGAAAGGTTAGATTTTTGTGAATTTCTTTTTTTTTTTTAAATAAAAGATCAAAAGGATTAACAATGCAGTTTAATTTTCACAGCCTCCTTTGATCATATTTACCAATACCGATATTTTTGGCCATGACTGTACCCGTGATGTAGGTAGGCTTTTTTGCCATTAACATGATGATGACAGAACAAATTGGCTCATAAAATAAAAGTAGTTGTTTCCTGAGTGTTGAGAAGTAGATTGCATGTGGAGTTGCTGGGTGAATGAATTTCATTATGTATAACAGGGCTCCAGACTGCGAACAAACGCTGACGTAGAAAACCAGAAGCGGTAATGCTAACTATGGCGTTGTGGCAGAAATAGTCAAATGTTATTACATTTATTTCAGGGTTTGCATACATGCAGGAAAAAAATAGTAGGCTAAATCGTGCACACGTTTTATAAATCGAGGGAATGAATTAGTAAATCATGTTCACAATTTATAAATCGAGGGAACGAAATACTAATCATGTCCATGTTTTAGTACGTCGAGGAACAAATTAGTAAATCCTGTGCACTTTTTTTCTTGCATGTCATGTGTAGGGCTCCGTACTTTTGAGAGATAAATTCAAGCAATTTTCAATGACTTTCAAACATTTCATACAACTGTTTCCAGCACTTTAAAGCTCCATAATGATCCAATTTGAATGATACTTTTAATGGGATGACCAAAATATGCTGTCGTGAACAAACACTTATGTAAAATTTAAAAAAAAAACATCAAATCTCCATTAAAACTCCATTATAACCTGCAGATGGCAGCAGATGAGCACTTATTGGCTTATTAGGCATTCGATTTTTCCTTTATATTTTGAAATTATGAAATCACGAATATAAACTATTATAAAATATCAAATCATCAAGAAATCAGATTTTGTCAGAATTTTGCACTTTTTGTGTATGAAGTAAGAAAAGTCACAAAGTGCCTTGGAAAACAAACTTTTCTTAAATTTGTGACTAAATCACACAATCACTGAAGGTGTTGGTCAGTTCCACATAATACTAGAGAAGAATAATGGTACATTTAATAAGAGTACAAGATTGTACATGTGACTGTTATTAATAAAATACATTTTGAAAGTTTCCCAACTCAAGCTGAGTGCTTTATTGTCAAATGTGTATAAACATGAAATAAACAAGAAATGAACCTGTAGTATTATTAATAACTGCGCTTATTAATGCAAAATAATAGTAATTTTCCCATATCATATATATATTTGTCATATCCCTCTGAAATTAAAAGAATAGTGCACATTGTAATTTCTATGAGTTAAGTCTATTTATTATAAAAGCATTTGTCAGTAATACAGTTAATGGTACAATGTGTAAGATTTTTGTAATAAAATATCCCAAAACCACTTGCACAGTGTTATATATTTCATGCAGTTGTGTACTTACGTTATTCCAAAATTTCCCAAAGATTTGTAAATTTAGAGAAATTCCAGTTTTAAAAATTGACTCGTCCCTGTACCTCCATGGTCGCCTGTCAATGACGTGATATCTGCACTATCCTCGGTTTTCCCACTTGTACAATCTACAAGCGTGGACAAAAATGCCACTGCACAGTTAAAGTAAATCCATTACGGCTGAAATAAGTGTTGACTGCAGCATTAAATTTATATCTGCTCAATGTTTCATCATGACTCTTTTTCCGCGTTTTTACAGTGTTGCGCATTATAACCAATCACACATTCTCCCATCATAAACAAGTGCAGATGTATGAATTATGTAAGTAAGCAATTCATTCATCAGTGTATAGACAGCTTTACTGATTACAAGGGGAGTTTATTTTGAAAGTGCTTAATCTCACGCTATACTGAAATCAGTCATAATGTTCTTTGACAATGTAAATGTTCTTTGCTCACTTTCTCTGTATAATTTATTCGCTGTTTGAATAACTGTGGAAGGTACAGGTAATTCATTACCTCAACCGTGAACATGATTCGTGAGTTCCATACGTTACTTAAAGGGATACTCCACCCAAAAATGAAAATTTTGTCATTAATCACTTACCCCCATTTCGTTCCAAACCCGTAAAAGCTTAGTTCGTCTTCGGAACACAATTTAAGATATTTTAGATGAAAACCGGAAGGCTTGTGACTGTCCCATTGACTGCCAAGTAAATTACACTGTCAAGGTCCAGAAAAGTATAAAAAACATAGTCAAAATAGTCCATCTGCCATAAAAATAGTCTGTCTGGCGAAATCTTACATATTTTACCTTTAAAATGTGGAAAATATGTGATCGATTGTGTTGCAGGCTGATTTAAATTGTGCCCCTAAATTTTCTGCTTGTGCTCTTAAAATTTTTCAGTCAGGGGCTACAGTGCTCCTAGTAAAAATAGTTAGTCTGGAGCCCTGTGTAAACGGATTAGTTTGTGGATCAATCCAAACCCCCTCTATGAAGAAATCAAAAAATAATGTAATGCCCAGTAAACCGTGAGATTTTTGTTATATTTGAACAAAATATATTTTTTTTATTTCATTAAACATTTTCGTTTCATTAACATTTTTATTAAACATGGACCTATACTTTCATTAAAAATGCTTAGTTCTGCTATTGGTGGCTCAATTTGTAAATGTGATTAATTTACATTTTAGACTGCATGATTAATGCAATGTAATATGTAACATGCAGATGTAGTATGTAACATTTACAAAATCAGGCCATTGTGTTCACCCATCTGTGCAAATATTTCTTTGTGTATAGAGACAAAAGAATGAGGTTGATCTCTGTCTGTCTGTCAGTTTGTGTAGTGATTGTGTGTTTGTGAAGATACTGATAAATGTATACAAAAGTTTTATTCCTCATTAGACAGTATACACAAAACAACTTTAATAGTGTGAAATTCTATATAAATGAATTACCGTTCTAACTAGTACATTTTATATACAATAAAAATAAATCGCTTTACTTCAAAAGGCTTGGATGACCTATGCAATAAAGGCTATGTGCTCATGTGGACACGGTGAGTATAAACCAGCTTTTAGGTCATTTTAAAGCTGTGTGTGTAAATGTTACGTCCTCCCAAGTCTAGGGTTGGTGAGGGGCAACATAAAAAGTCATTCTTCTCTCTCCACCCCTGAACATCACAAGACCACAACAGTAGGCAGTTAAACAAACCATAAGTTAATTTAAAAGTAATCAGAGAATTTCAGGAAGGAGTCGGTCCAACATAAAGAAAGAGAGCAATCTGATTAAACACTGCAACACTGAACAAGTCTGTTCTATGAACAGAAATGTGTTTATCAAAAAACTGTAGTCAATACAACGCCCGTGTTTACAATTTTTGCCAGAATTTAATAGAAAGAAATTACTAGCATAGCAACACTAAGATTAATACACTCCGCTAACAGGGTTGGGAGGGTCACTTTGGTAACACTTTACAGTAAAGACCTTTCCACACTGAGCACGAAAAAGCAAAACGATTATCGGACGCGATGACACGCTGGAATAAAACAACAGATTCTATCCTATGGATGCTTCCACATAAGCCACGAACATTCACACACTGAAAATGCGAATTTTTTTTTTTCGTCCAGTCCGACGAATCTTTTCAGTTTCGCAAAGCGAAAACACGGGCCGTCCAATAAGATTTGATCATTACATCACATGTCCAGAGCAACTGCTGTTATCCAAAAGGTCAACGCGGTGGCGCTAAAGGCTTAGAAGACTGTATTGAGCACGAGTGTAAAACCATCGAAGTAGAGGACTACTTCTGCAAGAGAGAAGAGAGTGAATTCTGAGTTCTTGTTATCGTTGGTATTTAAGAACAGACTTATTCTCACATGTTCTTTATACAGAATAACATTTCTATTAATTCTCCACTGAATTAAGTGATCTGAAGAGCACCGTCCATTTTCTTCCACGAGTGCTTGTGTCAGAGCGCGTTCACTCTAGACCTGTCAATCATATCTCTTGCCCTTCCATATATAAAAAAGAGAAACATTTTTCTACGCGTGAAATATGAACGCAAATAGACATAATTATGAAGATATATTTACTGTATATGTTTTTATGCAGCTCATGGCATTTTTTTTTTTTTTATTTTTTTTTTTACAATAGGGTTGTTTATGACACATGACAAGCAGGTAGCGTTCAGCCCATTATAAAACATATAGTGCATGTCTGCCTATTATAGAATCAAAATCCATTTTAGATCACAATCGTAAGTTATTACAAGCACTCGATGATGATTGAAAGTGGGTTTTGAGCAAAAACTTACATTTTCAATGTAGCTTGATGCTAATTGTCCCTCTAATTATATTTTCAGATGTATTCTTATAAGCATTATGGATAGTTTGCTTCTGATGAAGAACCAAAAGTTATTTATCTTAATGTAATGCTGTATATTGCGCAGAGGACGATGTAAAACCAAACGAGATACTTGCGCTACATGAAGAAAAAATGCATTGCTGGTCGGCGCCACCTAGCGTGCAGGCGTGAATTAGCAGAAGGCGATCAGTCGTTTCGCGCTCAGTGTGAAAGCAACATTCGCGGGCGATTCGCCTCGCTTTTTCGCACCGCGCTCAGTGTGGAATGGCCTTAAGGGTACATAAATTACCATGAATTCATGCATGAATTATGCGTTACTTCATGCATTAATATCTCATGAATTATCTGGAACTAACAAGAATTCAAATTCTTTCTATCATGATTTCATGGATGAACAACACATAAATTAAGACATTAACTATGATGGATGCATCACCATGATTTATGATTTATTACGCATGATCATGATGTTTTCTTTGTTCACCAAAAAAAAAAAAAAAGGCCTTTACTATCCACTGTGGATAAATTTATACTTTTGGTACATGAATCATCATTAATTCATGCATAAAAAATACCATTATTTTGTGCATGTAAGACTACTTACCTCATGCATGCATACAGGCTAGAACAGTATGTCAGTTAATGTGAGAACTAATGTTTTTCATTAATTTTCAAGCACGTTTATGTCATCCTCGTATAGCCTGCAATAAATGGACAGATCCCAACACTGGCCAATCACAGCACATAGCTTGTAAAATGTTGACATCCAAATACAGTAGTCATCATTAACTAAGCATTAGCTTCTCATGATTTCATCATGTGTGTGGCCCCTCAACTAAAGTGGTGACTTGGTCCTTTTAAATACTGATAAACGGTGTGTTATTAATGATGGCACAATTTTGAAATGACATGAATATGAACATGAAAGTTTAAGCTTTTGCACACAATGCACTGTGGACACAAAAGGACTTTAAGGTCAATTTTTTTTATCTTAATTTTCTGCTTTATTCTTAAACAGTAACCCAGTTAACCCAGCTCTTAACTCATTTAAATTCAACAGGAGTGCCTGGGAAGAGCTGAGAAGGAATTCAGTACATATACCATAAACATTTAGTGCCTTTATCTGAAAACACTTAACAAAACCATAAAGCTGTTAAAGGATTTACAAAAAAAAGAAAGATGAAAAAAGGTTTCACAAACAGCTTGTCTTTTTTTAAGGTAAGGAGCCACCTTTTAATGTAACAAGTTACTGATGTGGACTCCTCAGTAAATATTTAATGCTGAACAAAAATAAAATAAACAAATAAATGGCACAAAGTCATGGCATACAGAACCTATACAAACATGTTTAGTTCATGTAAATATCCAGTCAGGCTCCATCATCTTTTTTCTTTAAGATAGCTGAAGCTGTAGGCTCCTGCTCACAAAAACCCCTGCAACTAACATATAATTCAGGTTTCTACACTCTATACCCTACAAATGACTTACAATTATTAGGTAACAGGGAAACTGGTGCCGAATGTCCTTTAATAAACGACCAAGTAATCCTTCCTTATGCTTGTTTCCAAGCCAGTAGGTCCATTCTATAACTGCAAGATGCTCTTTCAAAAGCTTGGCAGTTCGGTTTCCCCTCAATCGCCAAATTATCAATTTGTATGTTAACCATGCCCTCTCCAAGTTCTTGATGTGAGCTCCACTAACAGGATCAACAAACCACCTTGAATGATTCTCGGTGAAATGCTTGTAGCCCAAGTTGGTGAGAGCACTCCTATATGCTCTTCACTCATCACTATTTGATTAATGTCCCGGGCCACATATGCTTCACCACTAAGGGAATCAGATGGTGGCGGGACCGCTTCTTGACCAGCCACAGAATAGGTCTTCGATGCTTTTCTTTTAATCCAAGCATCCCAAAAACCCATTCTCCCACAAGCATACTGTAAAAAAACATATTTTCTTAACATCTGACGCTTCAATTCACCATCAGTATTATATTAGTCATATAGCCTGACCCTAAGGGCCCTATTTTCATTTCTATTTCTATTCATTCTCTTCATATTGGATCAATGCGTCATGTACGGCCAGTCACAAGCACAGTAACATTTTATATATTTGATTTTTAAATACTTAATTTAAAACATAAAGTTACATAAATGACACAAAAAATGGGGCCCCAGGTCTGACCAGCATACTATTTGCAATTTAGTTGGCAAATAGGAACCTGGGGCTGATATTGTTACACATTCTAGTAGCAGAATGCAGCACAAACAAAGCAAGATAGTTTAAACGTAATCCTTACATTACATTTAGTCATTTAGCAGACACTTTTAGCCAAAGCGACTTACAAATGAGGACAATGGAAGCAATCAAAACAACAAAAGAGCAATGATATGCAAGTGCTATGACAAGTCCCAGTTAGCCTAACGCAGTACATGTAGCAAGGTTTTTGTTATAAAATAAATAAATAAATAATAATAAAATAAATATAAGAAATAAAAAGAAAAACAGAGTAGAAAAAGAATAGAGCAAGCTAGTGTTAGAGGTTGTTTTTTTTTTTTTGTTAATTGTATAATAAATAAAGTATTCTTACAGAATACCTTTCGTTTATGGCGGAAGTTGCTCTCATCGATGACAACAAACTCCATTTCACCTCCAAGGCGTTGTCCTGCTTTTGTTTTCATATTGCCTCACTGCATGTCTGCACACTCTTCTTACACAGGATGACATCTTTGAGAGTGTTGCTGAGTTAGCAGTGATGCTATGCCATCTGTCTAAATATCAGTCTGCCTCATTCGCAAGCCTTGAGAAAAACTGACAAAGAAGCAAATTTACTTGAATATTAAATATTTACCAAGCAGCATAGAAAGCATACACATGTTATAGACTAAGAAAAAATGTACTGAGTCTGTCATTGACCATGTGCCTTAATATATGGACAACTGCTAGACACCACCATCCACTGCACTGAACTCCACTACAGTTTTACTGATCATGCTATTTAGTAGGGGTGACCCCGAATCAGGAGGAGCCTGATTCGACTACCAATCTCAGTGGAATATTCGTGGGGTTTTATGATCGTGCCATTTTGGCTGTGGGGGTGCTCAAATGTCTGATTTCACATAGAACTACCGGTTTTCTCCCAATAAGTTAATAATCAGCCTATTAAAATAATGCTGTAAATAAGAATCTGAAAAGAAAGAAGCTTTAAATAAATATTTTAATGTGCGCGAATAAATCTAACCACCCCTATAGATTTAAGTTTCACTTTCCATAATCCCTGAGTGAACCGACAGAGGAGCATCTTGGTGTCAGGGGTTTAAATCTTTAACAAGACTCAAATTGAGGCAGAGTGAAAGACTGGAATTTTTCGATCAGGCACCCTACCCTACAAGTGATTTCAAAACATTTCAGTCGGTTTATATATATATCGTGTGTATTATTTATCTCGTATAAGATGAATTTGGTTGAGTTATGTTGGAGTAAAGCGCTTACCTCTTCAGGACAAACAACAATGCAGAATATTAATAACTAGGCTATGACTGGGACTGTCATATACATAACATTATAAATGAGAACACTATTATAATAAAACGCTGTGAAGTTTAGTCGCCGTGTTTCTGCACATTGTTGCATGAAGAATGCGTCCATAAAAGGAGTTCATTCTGAGCTGCGCAGACACGTTCATGTGCATTCATTCGGGGCATTTTGTGCACATAGCCTATAAGTCATAATAGTAACGTTATGTTTTATAAATAACAAAGCGTATTCTATATGAGATAAATGATGAGTTAAATCCTATTGATTAAAAACCTGCTATCAAATGCTTCATTCATCTTCAGCGCGCGCAGCTCAAAACAGAAATGCAGAACATTAATATCTACTGTCATATACATAACGTTATAATGAGAGCACTATTGTAAAAAATGTTGTGAATACTTAGGGTTTCGCTGACGTTTAATGTCAACTATCTTTTAATCAAAACATAAAACATTATTTACCCCGTTTGTATCTGCGAGGCGTCTGTTATACATTTTCCCTGTGTGTTAACATCAGTAATGACTGTCGAATGTCTGACTTGACTCTTGGTAATATATTTTGCCCCGCCCCCAAATATATGATTCGACTATCAGTCGACTATCGGCATGATTCGAAAATTCTGATTCGACTATGAAAATCCTTAGTCGGGGACACCCCTACTATTTAGTGAGGTCCAAATATTGCAGGGCTTTGTGGGTTAAAGAACCAAAGCCTTCCAAATATATGTGCCTATGTATGTCGAGAGAGAGATGTGTATATCTATATCATTACTTGTCAGAATGGATGATCTGGATTACCTGTAAAAAAAAAAAATCATCCATGAAAGTAGGCTGCATCTTGACTTCTCAAAGATTGATCCTGATCTGAAAGTCTTGGTGTTTTTTTTTGTTTTTTTTTGCCTCTATGGCTATTATGTTGGCATGCCCTTGCGAAAACTAATAATAAAAATTATAATAATAATTTACAGCCTGAGCCTAAGAAGAAAAAAAAAATAGGCGTTTTAGCAAGTATGAAATGGTACTGTGTGCTCCTTCTGTTGGTCGAAGGCTTGAAATGTCTTATCTAATATTAAGAGCATGCTATTTAGCATAAATTAAAGACTTATCTAATCTTATTAATCTATTACATAGGTCTTAGATAAGTACATAATTACTTATCTCATTAATAGTATTATATTCTTATTATCATTTAAATATAGCATCCAAGAATCAACTTAACCATGCACATAACTTACCACCTGTAGACGTCTGTTGAGTTTCCTTTCTTCTTTAACTTCATCTTGTTCTGACACAACCTGCATCTAATTCTATTTTTCAAAAGCTTCTTTTTCTGTAACCATTTAATTAATTTGACTGTCCTCCTCTTGGCTGGCTTTCCCTGCATTAAGGACAATATTTTATTTCCTAAATGCATGCTTTTATGTTAGATTGTCTCTTAATTTTAAGTTACCAAGGCAACTCCCACTTGCATCTGTGAGGTTGTGGAGTTGCGCGCTCGAACGTGCACGCACACGCATGTGCGAAACTTATCGGCAACCGGCATGGATAGGACACAGTCCTCCAGGGAATAGTTATTGTGTACTTAACTTACATGTATGATTTAAAATGTGTGTTTGTGAGCTATTGCTCTTAAAGTCCGTGTAAAGTTAATTCTGAGAGTTGTTTCTAAACACGTTAGAAATGCATTGTGGAAACATGTTACAAAGGCTGTGAACTATGTAGTACTTAATTGTGGAGTTAAAGAGTTAAACAGGTTTTCACCATTTTCGTGTTCGGGATTTTCTGGCCGGGGCTAAAATCATGACTCGATAACGAAACTCTCACTCAATGACGAGTCACTGAGCATGGCCTCTCACCTAACACTAAGACGTGTGTTCGACTTGAAGCAGCACTGCAGATCGATCGGTGTGTGACATCGAAGTACAGAACTATAGAGCGCAGACGGCTCCTCATACTTTCGAATCGCTCTCGTGTCATACACTGATCGTTCTGCACAGCCCTGCTTCAAGTCGAACACACCTAGTAACTACAGCGCAGTGGTTTGCCCGCTCAATCGCAAGTTACCATTCGTTACTACAGCCTAGATGTTGCTAGCTAGCTATGCCTTCGTCAGGTAAATGCCTGGTTGCAATTTACAAAACAGTTCGGTCTCATTTAAATAATCTGCAGAGGAAGACAGTTGAGAGAGACGGCAGCTTTTCCGCGAGTGGGCATGGTTTAAGCACTGCCAGTGGACATGCCCCTAGTGTTTGAGAGCAGAGGATACTGCTTATTTTTTTGATAGCTTAAGATTTTGATGGCGTTGTGATGAACTCAGAACACACATTTAATATTGACTTTACACAGACTTTAACAGGCTCCTTTGTCAAGCACTGCAGCCGCCCATAAAATGTTGAAAAACAAAATAATTTGGTGTCATCTGGATGTGGTGAAGAGCGATCGTTTCTATACTGTTAACCACCACCCACCCCCATTAAGTGTGTGGTAGACATCATGCTTCCAAACAAAAACATTATACAATTTCTTAATGATATCAAACTATTTGGAGCCTCCTTTATAGAGGAGATATTATACTTTAACAATACACGGGAAATACAGGCCCCTGCAGAGTTCTTTTTGGAAATGAGGCTACGAACAAGAAAAACTTCTACTGTCATACAACTTGAACCAGTCAGCAGGGAACAGGAGGAGGAAGAAGAGAAGTGCGCCAAGTCCAAAAACACACATCAAGGTAACCACCTTATATAGAGTGCATGCATGCACATTGTGATAGCAGCTTATAGTTAACATGGAGTCTGTGGGTATGCGAAGAGGCAAAATAAATGCGAATGACATTGGTATGTGGACTGTCAACCTCAAATGTGTGGATATTGATGTATGTATTAAGTTGGTTTTGATTGAAATTTATGTCCACTACTTCATAGCCAGGTAGCTGGCTAGCAAGTAAGTTACATTACTAGCTTAGCTAGCTGCTTGATGCCCAGAGTAATAATCGGCTTAGAGCCCTGCACGGGCCTCAAATTTAGGCCCAGGCCCTGCCCGGCAGCTTATCAGAATTACCGACCCGAGCCCGTCTTTTTTCTCCCTTCTCCCAAAACAGCTTAATAGTTCAGTTTTGTATGTAATGGCAAAGTGATTATATTTAGTTTTGTTTTTTAATTAGGTTATTTTTTGTTCGTTATAAGTTTTTGTTTTTTAAAGTAACAACCAAGCAGCCAGAGGCAGACAGTGAGCTGATCATAGTCTATGTTTGATCAATTTAGCCTTCTCAAATCATCACGACTTGCCTAAAATAAAATCTATAGATATAAAACAGTCCAAGCATATAACAAGGTTTAATCTTCAGACCTGGATAAATGTGCGCTTTATCCAATAGTTTGTGTGGAGAGTGGAAGCTAAAGCGTGCTTTGCAGGACATGGAGACGCCAGCGCGATCACTTGCATTTTTTTTTTCAGTGGATACGCCATAAGTACGTCATAAAGGTAGGAGTAATACATCATTCGGAACTGTAAAGCGTCTACTTTTATTTGTGTGCACTCACAATATCAACAAAACGTTGTGCTTTTATAAAAGAGAGAAAACAAACATGATGCTCTTAAGCTCTTCAGAACTCTTCAGCTGTGGTGATGCGGGACACTAAACACCGTCGAGCCGCTCTTGACAGTCGCGGTAGCACGGTCTTGTTTTGTTTCCACCAGCGTGGCAATTTTTTTCATCACTAATTGATGGGTGTCTAAAATATAAAAATAAGGTGAAGCCTAAAACAGGTCTGAGGCCCGGTCCGCGTCTGAACTATGACGTGAAAATTGGCCCGAAGCCCGGCCCTAGGGGCGTAAAAAACTCGGCTGAAATGCAGGGCTCTAAATCGGCTGCAAAAGCTAATTACTTTTTCCCCTTATGTATAATGAACCATAACAATATTTGCCAGCTTTCTGATGCCTGGCAGCATTAATCATTAGTCATAGATTTAATCGGGCTTAAAATCGTGAAGTGTGAACTTAGTATTAGTCTGCAAATCTAAATAATATTCATGTTCACTATACCATGGTAATATAAAAGTTGAAATTTGTAGATAATGTAACCATGTTGGATGTAATACAAATGAATATATCAGCAATGTAATTACTTGGAATAGATGGTAAGTACCAGTTAATTGAGTGACAAGTAAAATGTGTCTTCATGTTATCCTCCAACAATTTCTTTCCCCTTCACCAACAAAATAAAAGTGTTATGTGATGTTATAAAGTGCTGTTTTGATAGTTTTATCTTCTCTAATCTTCCACCCAGACCCGTCCGTGCAGCAGTCTCCACAAGATATACCACAGAAATCAAGAGTCGAGAAGGCTGAAAAAGGTAGGCTTCATTCATTCATTCATTCATTCCAAGGCTCAATGTACATTTATTAGGCTTTCAATGTATTATTACAAAAATTGTGACAACAGTAATACCTCTATGCATAGGAATCTAAACCAGTGCTAATATGAAGACATTTCTTGCCAAAAAGGGGCTTCAACTATCATTAGGCTAACTGTTGAAATGAACATTTGCTGTTGTGTGACTTAGGCTACTCATTTACTTAGCTGATGTGGAATATGATGTTTATTAACTTACAAGTTTAACTGTCATAAGTGGTTTCTCAATATTAAAGTAGCCTGTAGTAGTTCACTTTCATTACCATTTTAAATTTTACATGTAATGTTTTTATGAAATTGATAAGCTTTAGTGATGCAGCCATGTTCAGGTATGTAAAATATTAAATAATAATTAAATAAAGATTTATGTACAAAGAAATGGTTGTAATGGTTGTAATTGTATTAATTTTCACCCCTGATGAGTTTGCATCCCTGTGTCACAGTGCCATCTACACATTGTGTATAAGTAAAAGCCATATCCTTTGTAAATACATTGTCCTCTCTCATCTTTTACCCAGGCCTGTTTGTGGTTCAGACTCCACAAAACCAACAAAAGATATCTTCAAGGACCAAGAGTAGTGACAAGTGTAGTGAGAAGGGAAGGTTAATTTTACTTTATTGCCTCCTGTTATTATATATTCAAAGAAGTGTCCCTTTTAGGAATAGAAATTTGGCTATGAAGGGCTCCAACCCTCATTGTAATTGCTGAATGTAATGTTCCTGCCTCAATATTATTTGGCTTGTAGTGAATAAAAAACAGCTTACATGTTGGTGGTTGTATCTTCAGTTTATCCCCAACATACAGCAGGAGTAATGGTCACTAGTTTTGTTCCTCATTAAAAATTTCCAGTGCCTCAGTCTTAAGTATTGTTGGAGATTTAAATATAAATGTAAAAATAAAGCTGTTTTGTGTGTCTTGTTGAGTGTCAAGCTGTTGACCTGCCCAGACATTAGCATACATCACACACATCAAATGAACACTGACATCTGTAGCTAAATTTCATTTTTCTTCTGTCATTGAAACTTTACAGTGCTTTCACCTCTGCGGGATCATCCACAGACCTCTGCAGCAGAAAAGGCTAAAGAAACTGGTGAGCATATTTCACAGTCAACTACATTTAACAGAACTTTGAAGTGTGTGATTTTTAATCTCAGTATTGCTTTCATGTGCTTGTATGCTTCTTTGATCACTTTATCGCTATTTAAATCTGATGTAAAGTTTTAATGTGTAAATCCGCATCACAATATCTCATTATGAGGTCTTTTTTGATTACAGGAGCCCCTACTCTGCAAACAGCTCTGCAGGAGGCAAAGCATACCATTGAAGGTCAAAAAAGAGAGATTGCTACCCTAAAAGAATGGGTAGATACACTTAAAGAGGAACGAAATTTCCTCCGGGAAAGACTTAAAGAGGGTAAAACTTGAGAACATTATGGCTTCAAAAATATTGATTGCCATAACACCATTGGCAAATATTACATTGTCAAACAATTCCTTAACTATTTGATTTTCACAGCTCTTGCAGTTAGAAGTAATATCCCACCTAGAAGGAAGGCACATGAACAGAGGAAACAGGAGTCAGATATATCTGATTCCTCATCCTCTGATTCATCGTTTGATTCTGAGCCCGATTCGGAGTCCTCAGAGACCAAGAAACCCAAGAAGAAGAAGTCCCAGCCAAAAAAGGCCAAAAAAATGGGCAAGAAAATAAGAGGTATGCAGTTAGTCATACACAAATCGATACAGTAGAGTCAGTCTCTAATTGGGCAGTAGGTCAAAATGAATTTAAACACTTTTAACATACTTTACATACACCTATACTCAGGGCTCGAATTGAGGGGGGATGCAGGGTGATGGCATCCCCCTTGCTGAAAAAAATTACAAAAAGCATTCCCTCTGTAAAACCACCATCCCCCTTACCATCCCCTTTAGATTAATTATGTTGTTTAAAACTTGTCATGCAAATGAAATTTTAAAATTCTCTTTGTATGATAATTTACGAACTAAATAACGATTGATCAATCAGAACTTAATATTTCAATAAGTTACGCACAAGCTCAAAAATGGTTCAAACGCGACTTTTGACATTCTTAAAAACATGCAGAGCAACACTGCACTGTTTGAATATGTTTTTGAATGAATCGAGTGAGCCACTAATTAATAGTCCATTCATAAAGGCAGTCACTTGCTTTGTTTCTAACTGAATCAGCCGTTTTGAACTAATCTTTTGACGCAATGATTTAGTGAATCATTTATTAAAACAGGGACTTGCTGACATCTACTGGCAGTTTTAGTGTCATGAGAGCCCTAAAACAGCACAAAAACACATACAGCAAAATATTGTCATTAACAACAAAAATCCCTTATTTCAGGTCCCAGAAGGAAAACCGCTTATAAATCATAGTACATTTAGTAAAGCTTATTTTTTGTTAAAGCTGCAGTCCGTAACTTTTTTTGGTTAAAAATGATCCGAAATCAATATTTGAGAAAGTACATAACCAGCCAGTGTTCAAAACTATCGCCTTACTTTAGCCCGATTCACAACGGTTAGCTTATAATAATGTTTTGTAATTTGAGTGGCACGGGTAGGTTTCCGCGGGAAATTCGAGAATGGCACTGCGTCATTACGTCACATCTGTAAACATGAAGAAGTTTTCCCGGCTACTAGGCTATCGCATGTGAGGATCCTGCAGGTGGTGGATCATTTATAGCCTTTTCTCACAGCAGCTCGAATAATTAAACTTATTTTGATGGTGGATTGTAATCCAGAAAGGATTATGTGTTTATGAAACACATGTGAATGAAATTAAATTATATTCCAGTTTTAAATGTGGTTCTGATTACAGATAGCCAACGTGGGATTACACAAGTTTTTGTATTTTAAATAGAACCAGTTTGAAGGAAGATTAATTTGCTTTTTGGATTAAAAGTATTTCTTAATATGAAATTTGAATGGTATGACAGTTAGATATTAGACTGTACAGAAATTGAAATCTACACGCTAATACTATACTCATAGTCATGCAATGCTGGTGTTGTTAACATTAATAATTTGAGAACAAAGTATAATAATAATACTTTGCACAGTTAGATGTGATATGAGCTAACTGATCTTTAGATTTAATCACTGTTGGTAGCGCGATTTATTGTAATGGTTTTTCCTCAGTTGGGCAGAACAAACGTGGCAGACTTGTTACTTACTTGTTAAGATGGCAAATTATAGTGAAAATTCTGATTTGGGTCATATATTCCAAGAGATAGGCAGTAAATATCCACACCGGTGCAGTGACTGACAACTACACATTCACCTCAAAACATTAGATTCATCCGCGCTGGAGCCGTGCCGGAACACCGGATCACAACCCCGCGCACTGAAGATCATTCCGCAAGAAACTGCAATTCCAGGTTTTCAAACATAGAGGGTGACAAAGAGGTAAAAGTTACGGACTGTAGCTTTAAATAAAAATGTTTAAAATTTAGACAAATTTTGTAATTATTGTGTAAAGTTAGCTAAACAACCCCCGCCCCACCTTCCCCCCGGAATTTATTTTAGTTATTTATTTATTTTTACAATTCGACCACTACCTATACGATGTTCTGTGGTTGATTCCACAGCAAGTGGTGATCCCTCTATGTATGATTCCTTTGTACCCAAATGCCACTGCTTTTAAAGGGTTACTCCACCCCAAAATGAAAATTTTGTCATTAATCACTTACCCCCATGTCGTTTCAAACCCGTAAAAGCTTTGTTCGTCTTCGGAACACAATTTAAGATAATTTGGATGAAAACCGGGAGGCTTGTGACTGTCCCATTGACTGCCAAATAAATAACAGTCAAAGCACAGAAAAGTATGAAAGACATTGTCAAAGTGGTTCAACTGTAATTTTACAAAGCTATGAGAGTACTTTTTGTCAGCAAAGAAAACAAGGTAACACATAATAACGTTCAGTTGTAAGTCATTTAAAAGTGATTAGTTAATAATGAACTAATCATTTACAAGACATTCATAAGCGATTAATAAGTGATATTCTAACAGTTTGTGTATGTTTTGTTAATTCATTTACAAAACATGACTATGATTAATAAGTGATGTTAATATTTTTATCTGTTTTGTAGATTGTTATAAATCATTTACAAGTGATTAGATGAACTAATTTACAAACCATGACTATACATTCATTAATGATATACTGACGATTTACAAATGTCATAAATTATCTTTAAAAAATGGCATCATGAAATAATCAAACAGATCCTTAGTAAATGGTCAACAGTTACTAGTTAAGTTAGTAGTTAATATATCATTAATCACTTATAAATCATTGAAATGTCAACATTGTACTATTATCTCAATAAACATTATAAATCATTTACAAAGCTTTCTGCATCCCCTAATCTAAAGTGTAAACTACTCATCACTTGTAAATGTTTTACAAACCTTCCGGTTACAGGTTGTTTGTGTGTGTGTGTACATATATTTACGCGCACACAACCGGAAACCATAAGGTTTGTAAAACATTTACAAGTGATGAGTAGTTTACACTTTAGATTAGGGGATGCAGAAAGCTTTGAAAATGGTTTATTCATGCGTTTTAACAACAGGTTTTGAATACTTTGTAGTGTGTACTGCAATGTAAGGGCTGACTGGTGAGGGTGTAGACAGATGTCTTCTCTGACACACATATGGAGTATTTTAACACTGTGCACCTGATGTGATCTTCAGTGGAGGGTAAAATCAGTTCACATTATCACTAGATCCCACACAGAACACAAGTCTGTGCTGATGAGAGAAAGGGTTTAACACAACCCACTGGAATCACCTGACTGTAAGTCATTTGCATGTTTATTCACTTGACAGCAAATAATTTATTATTTTTTAAAAATAATAATTTTAGCATAATTGCATTTTTGTGCTTTTTAACAGACCAACTTACAACTTTAACGAAACATGCATAAATTATATACCGATCATTTACTAATGGTTCATGATTAACAAATGTTTATTGAGAAAATAGTACAATGCTGACATTTCAATGATTTATAAGTGATTAATAATATATTAACTAGTAATTTATTAACCATTTACTAAGGATCTGTTTGATTATTTCATGATATGCTATTTTTTAAAGATAACTTACAACAGATTTGTAAATCATTAGCATATTACTTAATCATTTGTGAATGTATAGTCATGTTTTGTAAATGATTAGTTTATCATTATATAATCACTTGTAAATGATTTATAACTTAATATACAAAACAAATAAAAAATATTAACATATCACTTATTAATAATTAGTTCATCATTAACTAAACACTTATAAATGACTTACAACTGAACATTATTGTAAAGTGTTACCGAAAATGAAAATAACGACTTTATTCAACAATTCGTTTCCTCAGCATCTCCTCCAGATGGCAGATGGGCTATTCTGACGATGTCTTTCATACTTTTCTGGGCCTTGACAGTGTTAATTACAGGGCAGTCAATGGGACAGTCACAAGCCTCCCGGTTTTCATTCAAATTATCTTAAATTGTGTTCCGAAGACGAACGAAGCCTTTATGGGTTTGGAACGACATGGTAAGTGATTAATGAAAAAATTTTCATTTTGGGGTGGATTAACCCTTTAAGCCCTATCATTTTTGCATAAACCTGTAAGGGTTCTCCCCTATGACTTGCCACCGCAGTAATGGCAGCGCCCACAATTTGCTCAGTGAATTAGTCATTAGGGAACCCTCCACAAAGACAGGATAAAGTATAGTGCACTGGCCTAAATGAGTTTGAACTGGTGTCTGTTGTGGTAGCTGGGTAAGTAAATTTTATTTATATAGCACATTTATACATTGTTAAGCACTTTGGATAGCTTTGCTCTTGTGGGAGGATTTATTTAACCTAAATATGTGAGTTATTTGTTAAGATTAAGATTTATTTTGTTTCTTTCTTTCTTTTTTTTGTGGGAAGCTGTAGGGAGGTGGTTGCCATTTATTTTGACTACACTTTTTCTCCTGTTTAAGGATAGCAAGGGAGTTAGTGTAACATTCTGTACTTTTTCCATACAGATCACAATGTCACGCTGCAGTGACATCCTGAACATCATGTGTGTCATCAAGTGCTCTTCAAAATCTTGTGCTTCATTTAAAAGATCGGAAAGGTTTTCTCTCTGCACATACCTTTTAATAACTGTATTTGACAACACCAACTCCCGTTCACCAAAACCACCAACAAAGGTCACTGAAGCATTGACTGTTGGCTGGTATGCATGTACATGTTGAAGTCGCTTGCAACGAATCCCGGACGAGCCCCCAATTTATTACATACCTCCCCAGTCTAGGGATGGGAAGGAGTAATAAAGAAAGTGATGGGGAATTGGAGAGAGCTTTCCCCTTCTACTGACTCTCAGAAAACACCATAATCGATACCAAAACAGAATTTATTGAACAAAAGGAAGCGAACAAAACTTCAGGAGGGGTCAAAGCCAACATAACAAACAAAACATACTAACTCACAAAAGCAGTCTACCTAATCTAACATAAAAGAAAAAAAAAAAAAAAAAAGTACAGAATGTTACATTAACTCCCTTGCTATCCTTAAACAGGAGAAAAAGTGTAGTCAAAATAAATGGCAACCACCTCCCTACAGCTTCCCACAAAAAAAGAAAGAAAGAAACAAAATAAATCTTAATCTTAACAAAATAAATAACTCACATATTTAGGTTAAATAAATCCTCCCACAAGAGGATTAAAGGTCTAACACTTTTCTATCAACGACAAATTAACCATAAACACACAGTCAGCAGAAGGGACTCTTGCTCCAAACATCTCAGCTCTGGCTTTTAACTCCAAACATTTCCTCTAGGGAGCCAATCAGGATAGTGCAGTCATCAGCAGAATCAACCACTAATTGAACTCCACCTGTTAGTCCTTATTATTCAAGAGAGAGGGAGAGGAAGAGAGAAAAACAAAACAAGCAGAACACATGCACAAAAAGAGACACTCCCACTTGTGTAGGTCCTAGGATGTAACATATGTAAAATAAATTTAAAAGAGAAAAAGAAAAACCGAAAAGAAGCAAACAAGACAGCCAATAAAACAACTAAGTAAGATTAAAATGCTAAGGAAAAAAGATATGTTTTCAATCTCGATTTAAAAATGGTAATGGAAGGTGCAAGGCGGCAGTCTAGAGGCAACTGGTTCCCGGGGGGGGGGCATTGACTGAGAAAACTCTGTCACCCTTAGTTTTCAAACGGGAACGAGGGACAGATAAAAGAGCCCTGTCAGTGGATCTTAAATGTCTGGTAGATGACAAAGGGATAAGATCTTTAAGATACAGGGTCTTACAGCCACAGACTTATTTCAGAGACTGCTGCAGCAGTAATAACAGCCTTTTTGCAGATGTGTCCTAGTAGGATCAGCACAGCTGAGAGAGAGAGAGAAAAAAAAAAGGGGTTTCAAGTGTGCCACTTTGCAAGCAGTGACAATTTGCCACTCTTTGCCCATTGTCATATACAAATCTATGGGCCAATTACAAATTATATTACCTCTGTTTGCAAATGGAACTTTAAAGTTTGCTTATTTTTGTTTGATGATTATGCAAATATAAAATTGTTAACTGTATTACAGCACTATTACTAGGCTGGTTCAGTTGAATAGGAATCAACCATTAATGCATTCTCTTGTCCTACAGTCAAAACCCCTGACGACTCCATCCGCCGCTACAACATGGTGTTGGAAAAGATTAAAAAGGATCGCATCAGCAAAGCTGAAGCTTATACAAGGCTTGGGGTAGATCGGAATACCATTGTGTCTCAGGCTCCGATTGCGGAACTTGCAGCAACTAACCCAGATCTGTTCCATTCACTGAGGTCCACTTTTAAAAGAAAGGACAGCCTGAAAAGGTTTGCTGAAACTTGCAGGGGCTTTTGTGAGCAGGAGCCTACAGCTTCAGTTATCTTAAAGAAAAAAGATGATGGATCCTTACTGGATATTTACAAGAACTAAGCAAGTTTGTATATGTTCTGTATGCCATGTGTTTGTGCCATTTATTTGTTTATTTTATTTTTGTTCAGCATTAAATATTTCATGAGGAGTCCACATCAGTAACTTGTTACATTAAAATGTGGCTCCTTACCTTAAAAAAAAAAAAAAAAAAAAAAAAAAAAAGACCAAGCTGTTTGTAAAACCTTTTTTTCACCTTTTTTTGTAAATCCTTTAACAGCTTTATGGTTTTGTTAAGTGTTTTCAGATAAAGGCACTAAAAGTTCATGGTATATGTACTGAATTCCTTCTTAGCTCTTCCCAGGCATTGCTGTTGAATTTAACTGGGTTAAGAACTGGGTTACTGTTTAAGAATAAAGCAGAAAGTTAAGATCAAAGTCCTTTTGTGTCCACAGTGCATTGTGTGCAAAAGCTTAAACTTTCATGTTCAAATCTGTCATTTCACAATTATGCCATCATTAATAACACACCGTTTATCAGTATTTAAAAGGACCAAGTCACCACTTTAGTTGAGGGGCCACACACGATGAAATCACGAGAAGCTAATGCTTAGTTAATGATGACTACTGTATTTGGATGTCAACAATTTACAAGCTATGTGCTGTGATTGGCCAGTGTTGGGATCTGTCCATTTACTACAGGCTATATGAGGATGACATTAACGTGCTTGAAAACTCATTATTAATGAAAAACATTAGTTCTCACATTATTTGACATACTGTTCTAGCCTGTATGCATGAGGTAAATAGTCTTACATGCACAAAATAATGCTATTTTTTATGCATGACTTCATGATGATTCATGTACCAAAAACACAGATTTATCCACAGTGGATAGTAAAGGCCTTTTTTTTTTTTTTTTTTTTGTGTGTGAACAAAGAAAACATGATCATGTGCAATAAACCATAAATCATGGTGATGTACCCATCTTAGTTAATTTCTTAATGTGTTGTTCATCCATGAAGTCATGATAGAAAGACTTTTGAGTTCTTGTAAATTCATGAGATATTAATCCATGAAGCAACGCATAATTCATGCATGAATTCATGGTAATTCATGTACCCTTACTGTAAAGTGTTACCGTTACTCTTTTAAAATGTATTCCGTTACAGTTGCAAATACTTCATTAAAAAAGTATTCAGTAACGTAATCAAAGTACCACAAAATGAAAGTAATGTAATTCGATTACTTTTGGATTCCTTTTAGTCACATATCTAAGTACTTTTAACTATGAATTTAAAATTAAAACTAATAAAAACTATATTAAAAACTATTTGAAACTATTTAAAATCGTGTCTTGTTTCACCATCTAGATATTACAGCCCGTATATATTTAGATAAAAGGCTATATGTAGACATCTAGTGGTTATACAGTTTAGTATTACAGTTTTACTTTTATTTTATTTTTTACATTTCTTTAACATGTATAAGTAAAAAAAATATAGTTCATGCTAGTCGTACCTGCAAATGTTTAAGTTGGTTGAGTAGCAGGAAGCATCGTAATTAACTGTAGCAGCGTCTCATCCCGCGTTTGAGGAAAGTAATTGTAGATGGGTGTTATTTGCGCACGCACCAGCAGGACGGCTCACGTGAGTCAACGTGTCAACAGAACCAAGAACTATGATGAAGCAGCCCTAAATATAGCGTTATGTCGTCAAAATACTCATGTATTTAATTTTAAATGAAACAAATGTAATCCTGATAGTATTCCCACTTTTTGCAAAATGTAACTGTAATCTGAATACTTTGTTTTTTGATGTAACTGTAACAGATTATAATTACTAGATTTTTGTTTCCTGATTACGTAACGCTGTTACATGTATTCCGTTACTTCCCAACCCTGTCCGCTAACATATAGAGATCTGGAGTTCTTCAGGTTGTGTAGGAAATATAAAACTGAGAATCAATGGGACATAGAGATTTAATGTTTATGTCTGTAAAAATCATGCAGTGTGAACCTGAAATTAAAGTTGCTGGTTTGCTGCTCTTACACTGCACCACTGTCTGGGATACCATTTAGCTGCTATGTACACACTACACACCAGATTGGTGACTTCTCAGTAGGAATAATCACAACCCCGTCTGCTCTACAAAGCTTAATCAAAGCAAAGTTTAATCAACTAGACCTGAACAATCAAACAAGTCTTCAGGATTTCTTGAACATTATAGACAGGTGTGTTTAATTAGGGTTGAACAGACCTCTGCCGGATGGTGGCCATGAAAGGCCAAATTTACACATCCCTGAGACAGTCTTTGTGGTATGATGGGGCTTAATTTCTGACTGAAAATCTAAAAGTTAACAATATTGAGAAGAGTTTCTGAGAGCAGCTTAGTGCATGTAGGATCTAGCATATGTTGTTGGTTTTGATGCTTTACATGTTGAATGTTTTTATGTATACATTGCTTTGTGCCATTTAAACTGGGCTTATCTGTCTTTTTTCACCTTAGACCCAATGGTGCTAAAGGAGGATAATCAAGAACTGAAAGAAAATGAACATAAAGATCAGTATGACAAAACATGCTTTCATAACTGGAGAAAATCTTTTAGTTGCTCACAGACTGAAAATACTTTGTCGCAAAAAAGGGCTCAGAAGACTGGAGCTAGAAGTTATTTCACCTGCCAACAGTGTGGAAAGAGTTATACTGAAAAAGGAAGTCTCAAAGTCCACATGAGAGTTCACACAGGAGAGAAACCTTACACGTGCCAACAGTGTGGAAAGAGTTTCAATCGACCAACAAGCCTCAAAAGGCACATGAGAATCCACACTGGAGAAAACCTATTCACTTGCCAGCTGTGTGGAAAGAATATCAGCCAAAAAGCACACTTTATTAAACACATGAGATCTCACACTGGAGAAAACCCTTTCACCTGCCAACAGTGTGGAAAAAATTTCAATCAAAAAGTAAACCTGAAAGTTCACATGAGAATTCACACTGGAGAAAACCCATTCACCTGCCAACAGTGTGGAAAAAGTTTCAATCAAAAAGGAAATCTTAATGCCCACACAAGAATTCACACTGGAGAAAAGCCATTTGTATGTGATCAGTGTGGAAAGAGTTTCAGATTTTCAGTAACCTTTAATCAGCACATGAGGATTCACTCAAGAGAGAACTGTGGAATCAGTGCCAATCAGACTGAAAATACTTTGCCACAAGAACGAGCTCAAAAGACTGGAACTAG
Organism: Spinibarbus caldwelli; assembly: GCA_039654775.1. Taxonomy (NCBI): domain Eukaryota; kingdom Metazoa; phylum Chordata; class Actinopteri; order Cypriniformes; family Cyprinidae; genus Spinibarbus; species Spinibarbus caldwelli. The sequence continues at coordinate 25,970,519 of CM077229.1, forward strand.
CTGTCGTTTTACCTGCCAACAGTGTGGAAAGTGTTATACTAATAAAGGTAGCCTCAAAGTCCACATGAGAATTCACACTGGAGAAAACCCATTCACCTGCCAACAGTGTGGAAAAAGTTTCAATCGAAAAGGAAACTTGAAAGTCCACATGAGAGTTCACACAGGAGAGAAACCTTACATGTGCAAACAGTGTGGAAAGAGTTTCAGTCGACCAACAAGCTTCAAAAGACACATGAGAATTCACACTGGAGAGAAGCCATTTGTATGTGATCAGTGTGGAAAAAGTTTCAGATTTAGAGGAGCCTTTAATGACCACATGAGGATTCACTGTGGAGAGAGGCTTTAAGTGTCTTCTGTGTGATAGGAGTTCACATATCATAGACATGAGAAGTTATTTGCAAACTCATTCTGGACAGAAATTACAAAATTACAAAGTGTGAAAAGAGATTTACAAAAAGGAGCAATTTCAAAAATCACCTGCTTGTTTATTCTGGATGAAGGTAATTTAATTGTGATCAGTGTCACTAAAAGTTATTTTTCAGATACATATGGAAAGTCATGCATATAAGAGACCCTATTCTTGTTCTTTTTGTGGACAGAGTTTTAAATGGCTCAGAATGTGCCCCAAATTCAGATACTCCAGGTTCCTACAAGAATCCACCATGATCATCACAAGTGGTTTGACCATGTTCAGATATTTCATTTGCGTTCTTCTCCTTTTTAAACTTTAACTTGAAGCTTTTTATTTTCTTTTGTCATGTTCATATGAATGCATGTGGCCACACCCATCCATCTTCTTTGTTATAATTTAAAATATTGAGCAGTTATGGTAGATGCCCTATGATTTAAAATGTATAGAGTTGTTGCTGATTTATTTGATTAAGGACAGTGCTTTGAAATTAATAAATTGCATAAAGCTATCTACACTGCATTCAGAAAGTATTCAGACCTATGTGTTTTTTACATTTTGTTTGCCTCATGCTAACATGCTTTTAATTCATTTTTTTACACTAATCTACACTCCATACTCAATGACAAAGCAAAAGTTGAGTACTTTATTGAACCACCTTTCTGCAGGGATTACAGTCTCAAGTCTGCCATTGATCTTTGCTGATTATCTCAAGCTGTCAGGTTGGATGAGGACAGTTATTGAACAGCATTTAATATTTTCAGTTTTCTCCACAGACGTTTGATTGGGTTCAAGTGTGGGTTTTGTCTAGGCTACTAAAGGACATTCTCAGAGTCATCTCTAAGCCACTCTGGCGTTGTCTTGTTTGTGTGCTGGAAGGTGAACATGTGGCCCAGTGGTGTAGTTGGGGCCATACTCACGTATACGCCTCATGATAACACTTACTTGCTTACTTTTGCCTTACATCAATATTTACATATACCCTCAGTATACCCACTTGTTTTGTTATTTCGTGAGTCCGCAATTTATTGTCATGTTAGTCCCTTTAACTGTGTCTTATGCTGTTGTATGAAACTCTTGATTCTTTGATGTAATCAGTGCATTATCACTTATATCATTCTATGTTTTCCCGCTGATGTCCGCTTTCCGCTCTGTGCCGCTCGTGTTCAGTGTTTTGAGCGCAGTTCTCTCACTGCAGCGGACATATGGTGAGCGGAGACAATCTTACACTAAAGTATCAGTAGGTAAAATGAATTAAAGAACAAAACATATAAGAAGTGACATAACTGAAAAAAGCACACCCAAGACAGCAGTGCAATCACGACACGAAACAGCTACTCTCGCATGTCACTAGTGGCCGAGCCTCCGTTACTAATTACAAAGCGTCATTTTAGATCAAGTAATTGCACTGTTGCTATACAGTTATTGAAAATATATAGTGGGAGAGAGAGCGTCTGAATATGAATTACTGTGTATGTGCGGTTTTCTGAAACTATTTTATTGATAAAGTCCCTATTTGCGACAATGAAAAAATATTTAGGGGTTCCAGTGTGACTGACCCGATTAGGATATTTTTGTTCAGTTCTGTTCAGTGCTGAGTTATGCAAGCTCATTAATCCTCTCATTACAACAAAGGGTAGACACAATATGTAAATAATTGATTCATTATGCAGTGTAGAGAGCTTCATTGATTTTAAACTTCATTAATTGGAATTGATTCATTAAACTTCACTGATTGGAACTTATGTCTGTATTTTGAACATATGAACATATGTCTGTATTTTGGTGGGTTCAGCCGTTCTTCTACACAGACCAGTACCTCAGTCTCCACTAGGACAGGGTATCGATTCAGATGTCCCGATTCGATTCCGATTCACAAGCTTTCAATTAGATTCTGTTCTTAATTGAATTCTCGATTCAGTGAATATAGATTTATTACAAATGCTATTGATATTTCTAAAACTTAACTGTGAACATCAGTTTACAAATGGTGAATGAAAAAAAATTAAGAGCCACAGATTTTGGCTGTAGAGGTTTTTAGACTCTGTTTATTTCAGGCACACATTAAAACAAACAGTAAAACAAAACCCACCTCAGTAATTCAAAAAAATGTATTAGTCAGATTTTTTCTTCAGAATAACAGCTGAAAATCGTGCACATCAGAAGAGTCACATGCCTTGTTCAAACAGGATTAGGTTATTTTACATTTAAGATGAAATATAAACAACATGGTCCCACTTTATATTAAGTGGCCTTAACGAATATGTACTTGCATCAAAAAATAAGTACAATGTGTTCATATTGTATTGCAAAACACTTTTGCTGCTATTGAGGTGGTATATACGGGTAAGGTTAGGGACAGGTTTGGTGTTATGGGTAGGTTTAAGGGTAGGTTAAGGTGTAAGGGATAGGTCAACAGTGTAATTATAAATGTAATTACAGAAATTAATTACAGATGTAATTACATGCAGGTATTTTTAAAATATAAGTACAATGTAAAAACAGCTATGTACACAATAACTGAATTGTACTAAATGATTAATTTAAATGTAAGTGCATAGTCATTAAGGCCGCTTAATATAAAGTGAAACCCATAACATCTCAAAACATTAGCTGTAACAAGGAGGCTGCAAGCCAATGAACAGAGCATGAAATCTAATACTTTAACACTAGACTAACAATAGCAGTCTCAAAGTAGCACTGCCTCACTGGAAACTAATTTTTTTTCCAAGAAAAGGAGTTGGTCAACATGCTCTGGCAGAAGGCAACTTCTTTGAGCTGTTACAATATCTCCAGCTGTAGAAAAAATCCTTTCAGCTGGGACACTGGTCCCTGGAACACAAAGGTAGCATTTTGCCTGAAGAGACAAAAGTGGGTACTCTTTCTCAGGCGTACTGCACCACTTAAGTGGATATTTTGAGAGGGGTACAGGTGCAACCTCTTCCTGTGCCCTGTCTGCAGCACTTGTCTTGACTCTGGGTCCTGCAGCCACTGGTGCTTAGGCTGCCTCAAGCAGATCCACAAGCAAACAAAATTCTTTTGATCTCTTTGGTGGGGAGGGGTCACCATCACCAAGGGATTTTTGCTTCTGTACAGGTGCACTGCCTTCATCACCAGCACTATCAGATCCTTGCTGCTGACAGTTACAAACAAAGAAATTGTTAATTACTCAGACTGTATTTATTGTTATTTATTACTACCATACATAATATTTAATTATTTTACTATGATTTATTTTATACAGTAAATAAATGTTATCGTATTTACATTTGGGTGTGGGAATCACAGGTTTCAAACTCACGATACTGTCCCGATATTTTGCCCACAATAACAATATATCACAACACCAGTGATTCTGTGACATAAGATAAATTGCAACAAAATCATCCAGCATATATCACAATATCTGTAAATGAAGAAAAATGGTCAAAATGTCACACGATGTATTCCATTTATTAACAGTACATCTATTTTATAAAATAGCAACAATGTACAAAGAGTGCAGAAGTGCATACACAGCTGTCAAAAGCTACAAGCTTGAAAAAGGCTTATTTGCCAGAGAGAACAGTTTGTGACTATATTATGTATAGTAAAGAAAGGTCACATCTCTGACATATGTCACAGCAGCAACATTTCAGATTGTGTTATTATGATGCAGATAATAGCGCAGCTTCTCCATAAGCCTTCCTCACAATTTCCAAAGTTTCTGATACACTTTTACTCAATTTCACACAAAATTTTACCCACATACCACTGTTCCAAACTCACTTGCATTTTTCTAAGTATGAGGCACTTGAACAGGGTGTCACAAAAAACAATGTCTCGACTCTGACATGGCTGGAATGCAACTGATCAGTATTCTAACGTATACCTGGCACCCCACCCCAAGTGACTTTGGCCAGCTTATTGAGCGCTGGAACTTCATTCTCATTACTTTCTGGACACACCTCATAGTTTTACATTTAAATAGGTTGTAAATATTTAAAAATATATTTACAGTGCATCCAGAAAGTATTCACAGGACTTCACTTTTTCCATATTTTGTTATGTTACAGCCTTATTCCTAAATTGATTCAGTTCATTATTTTCCTCCAAATTCTACAAACAATACCCCATAATGACGTGAAAGAAGTTTGTTTGAAATCTTTGCAAATTTATTAAAAAGAAAAAAAGAAAAAAAAAACGTGTATATAAGTGTTCACAGCCTTTGCTCAATACTTTGGCACCAATTACAGCCTCACGTCTTTTTATGTATGATGCTACAAGCTTGCCACACCTATTTTTGGGCAGTTTCTCCAGTTGTTCTTTGCAGGACCTTTCAAGCTCCATCAGGTTGGATGGGGAGCGTCGGTGCACAGCCATTTTCAGAGCCCGTGTTCACAAAACATCTTAAAGGCTAAAAGTAGCATTTAACTTACCAATTTAGGAGAAAATCTTAAAAATAATGGGCGTGTCAGTCCTAAATTTTGGCTCTAAGAGTATTTCACAAAGTGTTTTAGCGTTAAAACTAGCTCCTAAATCTGTGAAAAGTTAGGAGTAGTGAAGAAGACTCCTAAGTCACAAACTGTCCTAAAATGACTGTTGCTGGCAATCTGCCTCGGAATATAAACATTACACAAACATTTGACGATAATGAGCTTTTAAAAAGGTATCGCTTTTGGGTTTGGAGGTTATCCCAACTCCAAATTTTCCTTTGATTATATCCTTGTTTTCAGTTGGGGAAGTAACAGCTGTTCTTGCTTCCAATTTGGTTTTCTTTTTTTATTGTTTGATTGTCTTACTATCAGCCACAATTATTCTACTCTATTAATTAAAAGGCTGTTTATATGCATATCTACTAATTGTTTACGAGAAGCATACATGCAAGAGGCTGACAATTAGCTGAACATATACTTGTTTAATTAGTGACACTTAGCCTGCATTTTAAAATATTTATTTGAAAGTGGCAATTAACATTTTATTTTTAAAGCTTTATTTGAATATGGCAACATAATATCGTGCTCTACAATATTTCTATGAATAAATCTCTGACAGAGATCAGCCAATCACTGTGTGCATAGTTAAAAAGCATGCTGACATCATCCACAGCAACGAGGTAAACCCCGCTCTTACTCTGAGCTTAAGACTTCTCTCTATTCCTTAGTAAAAGTCTGTTTCAGCAGCTTTGTGAATAGGTTTTAAGAGAAAACTCTTAGCTAAAAACTTTTACTGCTATTTAGGAGAACTCTTAGTGGTAAGATAAAATGTTTTGTGATGTAGGATATCAGAGAGTGAATCAGACAAATTTTGATTTGATCGGATTGGTGTTGAACAACCCAAAGAGCCAAATTCCACAGAGAGGCCCCAGATAACAAGACAACATCATAAATCTGTCCACGGTACCCTGGCGCCATGAGTCTGGAGCAAGCCTAACCCACAAGCCTCTTTCACAGAACAGCTTGCAACATTAAGACAAAAGAATACTTATAAGTCCAACAGAGGAAGGAGATCGTCAAATTTGAGGCAAGTAATCAAAATTAATGGTGAAAAAGATGCACCGCGTGACCTCACATGTAAATCTGTGATAGAAATCACGAGCTACAGACTTCCTTGGGCGGGTCTTCCCCATACAAGACAAAGACTGAGACTGAAATTCTTTAGGAGACCTTTTTAACCTCTCTCTGGTCCAAAGAGCATGTCTTTTGTTCTCTATAGAACTACACAGAGACTTTATTTTTCATATGCACCAAAATCACCCTAAAAGGACATTTCTATGCGTAACCCACACATTTGACTATCATGTTTTTAATCACTTATTGTGTGTGTGTGTCTTTTTAATAACTAGGGAATAGCTTAAGAGTTAATATTCATGTTTGGTATGTATGAGTTTGAAAAATCATGCTTTAAATGTTTCTTCCAATCAATTCTTTGTCAAATGTATCATAGTCTTGTTATAGAAATCATGTCCAAAATTATACTTTACAAGAGCGGGAAAATTCGGACCATGTGACTGATACAGGATTTATGATGGGGAAGAAACGGAGCAACACCCCTAGGCTAAGATCATTTCTAATTGGTCAAGATGTCCAGATAGGATGGTCTGAAAGCCGAGTTTAAATACTCAGGACACCATCAAGCTCTTCTTTAAATCTCTGCTCTTCTAACTTTTAGCCATGCTTTTTCATCATTGCTCTTGCTTTGTACATTTAGCCATGCTTTTTCCCACTTCTGTTTGTCCGTGAATTTTTTGAGCGGCATTCTAGCGTGCTCTGACCTAAATGCCAGCTGCTACCACAATGAGAAGAAAAACCTCCTAGTCTCGTTACATCATTTTATTCTTTTACTTTAATTTCTTGTCTTTTATTGTGAAATTCCTACTAGAAAATATTAGTTTATTGAAAGAATGAATGATAATGAAGAAATCAATATAATGGTTATTATGAGAAATCATTTCAATGCTTAGTATTCTAAAAACAGATTGTGAGGTAATGGTGGTAATTTCCATTGCAAATGCTAGGTGATTTCCAGAAGATGACATAAAGTATGATGTATTACTCATGTGATTGCCTCCAGCCAATGGGAGGCCATGTTTTTAAAAAAATGGCGGCTTGGCCAAATTCCACCATTAAAAAATAAGCTGAGAGGGCAAGTAAATAATCGTGGAAAACCAGACAGGCATAACAAATAAAAAATGGAAAGAACCAACTTTGATACATTGTATAAAAAGAGAGTGTATAAAACATGATGCTTGGACAAACAAAGACTCAGAGGCAGTGGATGTGGCGGCTGTCATCTCGGCTTTGTTACATTGTCTAATAAAGTCTTGCTTCTGGCACCTGGAACCCTGCTGTTTGAGCTTCTTTGATTGCGTCGAAGAGATCTTCTCCCTCTCTGCTCCACGACATAGAACTTGGCGTCACGAACAGGATTGGATTGAGGTCCGGTGTCCGGGAGGGCCCTTGCGGGCGGGACCAGGTTAACACGCAAACCAATCCGAAATTAAAGGGGCCCTTACGAGGTAAGCAATTTTGCTTATATTGGAAATAAGATTGTTTGCGTAGTTGGCTAAGGTCACGCCTGTGATGGTAATCTGGGACAGGGCTTCACCAATCAACGAATGTAAGATTAGTACTAAACATATGAAATATGAAAAGAGTGTAAAGTAAGTGTATATAGATTGACGGGTTCCAGGTTCCAAAAGATACGCCCTTAGTAGAATAGTTTAGTAGTCCAAGCGTCATATCCTAGGTGAGAGATCACGGGATACCAGGGAGCGGCTTGTAGGTTGGTTAAGCCTGGCCCTGGTAGATTCTCACAGAGGTGTATGTACGCTTCCCAAGTGGGGGGTCAAAGGGATATCAGGGAGCGGCTTGTAGGTTGGTAAAAGTCTGGCCCTGATCGATACTCACGAGGGCGTAGTTTAAGAAGCACAAGAGGTGCAGTGCCTAAGGGAGGCACAGAGTGAGAAGCACAAGAGTGCTGAGGCCTAAGAGAAGCACAAGAGGTGCTGCCCAAGAGGGGCTTAAAACCCGTGGTTACCGCTTCCTAAGTGAGAGGTCAACTGGATATCAGGGAGCAGCTTGTAGGTTGGTTAAAAGCTTGGCCCTGGTGGACTCTCATGACCGAAGGTCTGATCGGGCGGGTGTCTGCAGACTAGAGAGTTAAAGTGTTAGTCTTTGTATTGTCCATTATATGTTGAGAAGAGATATCTGTGTGTATTAATGCATTAAATGAATGTTTGTGTGATTGGATAAGAATGATATGTGTCTGATGTGAATGCCTTTTGGTTTGACTGAAATGAATACAAGAAAGAGATGTGTAAATATGTAAATATTTTTTTGGTAGAAATAGAATGAAAAATCAGTGTAAATAATTATAAAGTTTGAAATAAAGACACTATATTGAATGCAGTATGTTAACATAATTGTAAAAGTTGAAAGAACAGAGAATACTCCATAGAATTGGCTTTGTTGATTGTTGTCTAAATCATCAATGATGTGATTTAAACTGTGAAATTAAAATATAGATACAGAAAAAAGAACGACTGATCGCCTTTCGAAAGAGAAGAGAGCGAGCAGGAGTTGATTTTTTGCAGCTACTGTAAATAAAAGGGAAAAAAGGTGGGGGTGTATGAGCTCATTGTGCTGTGTGGATTAGGTGTGTGTGTGCTCGAGCAGTGTGAGTGTGTGTGTGTGTGAATACTGTTGATAAGGAGAGAGTAGGAGTGTGAAGGAAAGAGGGACGAAGGGAGGAGATAGTTGTTACTATTTTGTGCCTGTCTCATCCAAAATAGAATGAAACGAACAGAGAAAAAGAAACATCTTGAAGAATCAGAAGAGTGGGAAAGTGAGAAAGAGCATCAGCAATTTCAGGAGACTTTGATAAAAACACAAGGGATCCATAATCATTTTTGGATAGAATCAAGTCATATTGATTTGGAGGGGCAGGTACAAAGATTGGGAGAATTTAAGAAAAACAGTTTTCTTAAAAAATTGACCAAAATTACAAATTTGAGAGAAAAATCAATTGAGTGGCCAGGAATACCCTGGGAAGATGTGGTTTTTAGACATATAACGGTTCGTCAATTGACAAACAATTTGTTTAGACTTTGTGCTCCAATATCTTCCCAATTAGAACATGCATTAAAAGTGATTGACATTCCGGTTGAACCAGTGGTAGCACCATATCTTAAGAGAAATTGGGCAGGGCCGTGGCCAGTGCTGGAAAGGGGAGCCACAGTTCTTGGCAATGTTCACCTCAGAGTGTCAGCTGACACAAGAGAAGTGATTTGGACATCTAAAGTCTTGTTTAGATCACAAGAAACAGGGACTGCACAGCCCATTTATATGACTGGTACAACTCTGAGACGCTTGTTGGTAACAATTGAGCAGAGAAACCAGCCACAGTACACGCAGCACCTGTGGGTGGAGATTCAAAAAGATCAGGAAAGAGCAGAAGCTTCACAATTTGAATTGTTGAAAACGGTGCTTAATTAATTGCAAAGGGGAAAAAGCACAATGACAGACAAAGCAATTGCAGAAAAGAAAAAAAGGGGAAAAAGGGGTAGAAAAATTTTAACATCACAGGAAAAAAGATCATTGACTGAATATATAGAGCCTTTACACTTAGTGTACTGTACAAGAGATGAGTTAAACCTTAGTGTGTTTAAGATAAAGGGATTTTGCATAGAATTAACGCCATCTCTCACTTACTCAACCTGGACAGGAGGAATAACGGCTACAGGTCGCAGATTTCATTTGAGGAGGCTGTGGAGTTTTGAGGCATTCAGCTTGGGGGAAAGCATTCTTTGGACAAACAGCAATCTTCAAAGAAAAGAGCCAAAGGGCCTTGTGTTACCATTCAAAAGGTTACTTAAAAAGCATATAGTGATTATTTTGAAATATCTGAAACGAACCAAACAAATTGAGTAAATAGGGTGATAAGTCCTCTGCCCAGCAAAAAGCCCAGGTGGAAATCAGGGGTCGGATTCTTTTAGTGGTCCTCGTCTGATGAGCCTGGTGAAGATTAGCTAATAAATTTAAGGTGCTGAGGTTAGAGAGGTGAATCACCAAAGGGAAATCAAAGTAAAAATAATCCACTGTATTAAATAAAGTAAGAAGACTGCTTTTCAAAAATGTCAACTCCAGTAGAATTATTAGCATCCGAGAATCCAGCCTGTAAAGAAATAATAAGGGATTCCTCAAAAAAGTGGGCAGAAAGAACAAAGAAATTGGCTACCAAATGGCCAGCAGAGGGGGCATTTGATGTGATGATGTGTAGGGAAATGGAAGTCTTGATAAAGAATTACAAGACTAATGATAAATCTAAAAAGCGAAATGACAAAAGGGAACAAGAATTAGGGGTATTGGCCTTGTTCAAACAACAAGGAATCAAATTGCTGAAATTAAAAAGGGAAAATAAAAAGGATGAAATAAAAGAAAGGCCTCCTCCATATGCTCCTTCCTGCGATCAAGTTGTAAACCAAATGCCTGTGGTACAGGGAAAAATAGATCTAAAAGGGCCAATAGAATTTGAGGGATATGTACATGACTCAAACACAGACATTGATAGAGATGAACAGAGCTGCAGAGATGAGAGGGAAAGGGCAGACATTAGAGACAAGAAACACACTCACACAGATATGAGGGAGGGGCTGAACTCACAGGAGCAGAGGCTGAGAACATCTACGCCACTGCCACAGTCACAACAGAGAGAGAGAGAGAGGACAACCTACCAGGAGGAGTCAAGGATTGAAAGAAGGGGGGCCAGAGACAGTAAAGAAGAGAAAAAAGGTGAGCCACTTTCATATCATCGTCTTTCAAGAAGATCAGCAAGACTAAAGAGCAAGACAAAAGCTCCAAGCTATGAGTGTCCAATCCTCATCAAGCAGGGACACGCACAGTACATACCTTGGGCAGGACAAGATCTGGAATCTTTGGTTTCCCGCCTTCCGGATATTCATGAAGGAGCAGGGAAGTGGATCAAGACAGTTGAGGAAGAAACAACTGGAAAACTTCTGGCCCTAGGTGACATCAAAGCCTTGCTTGCCAAGTGCCTGGGGGCCTCCAAGATGAATGACATCCTCAAGCAATCAGGCCTTCATCACGCAGTAGACAGGCCTCAAGCAGATGGAGCCTCCTTTGACAAGCATCGACGAGACATCTGGAAGACACTAAGGACTGAATACCCAATGCAAACTGATCCGAATTTCCTGAGGGGGGAGCCAATGGGGGAAGATGAAAACCCCACTGCCTACATCCAGAAACAACTGAGAAGATGGAAAGAAGAACTGGAAAGAGATCCAGAAAAAGACAGAGTACTGACAGCACTCTTCAGGACCTCCATTGTGGAAGCCATGCCTGCAGCAGTAAAAGTGAAGCTGGAGGACGTGGTAGGTTTGAATTCAATGTCACACAGAGAGTTCAAAGACCATGTGGTCCATGTTGTGGAACAATACAGAAGACAAGAATTAAAGATGAGAACTCAAGAAAAGGAGCTGCAAAGAAAACTAACTCAGATGCAGCTTGACGAACTTGTCAACAAAAAGAAGAAGATTCAAGCAGCACAGAAAGAAGACCTTTCAGCAGTGATGGCACCTGTCAATGCTTCAGTGCCTGTCAATCCACCAGCACCAATGAATGTACCAGTACCTGTATATCAGACTGCAGCAACACAAGTCACACCTGCTGGAACAACCAATGTATCACAAGGACCAGCACCAGTTGTAATCTATTTGAAACCAGAACAATCGAACAAGAACTGGACTAGACAACAAGGAGGAGGACGTGGCAGAGGAGGATTTAACAACAACAACAGAGGCCCACCAGGAGTGTGTTGGGGGTGCAACCAACCTGGACACCACAGAAGAGACTGCCCCATCAATCCTTGGCAACAAAATCAACCAATGGCTCCAGGAGCTAACTATGGACAACAACAGATGCAAGCTCAGAACTTGGGTCCTGTCAATCCATGGCGTTGCCCTGATCAAGGTTACTAGGGCTGCCCAGAGAATCCTACGGGGAGGAATCAGCTTCCAATGATATCTTATGATGCTGATCAAGAACCAATGCTGCAAGTCAACATCGAAGGAAGACCAATTACTCTGATGCTGGACACGGGGGCCAGCTTTTCTTGTTTAAATCCAAGATATGCCTCGCACCTCCCCTTGTCTGGAAAATATATAAAGACAGTAGGATTCTCAGGGGTAACTCAGCTACTTCCTATGACTGCCCCTGTGAGCATAAGCTTGAAAGACACTGAAATTAGAATACCCATTTTAGTTTCTGAACATACACCTGTTAATCTGTTAGGTAGAGATGCTATATGTAAATTAAAAATGCAGATATGGTGTACCCCAGATGGAATTTATGTAAATGATAGGGCTATTAAACAAATGAATGTTTTAGAAGTAGAACAAGCACAAGAACTATGTGCTAACATATATTGGTTGGGAGACATAAAGGAAGATGTAGAAAAAACAATCAACAAATGGGGAGGATATATAAGAGAACAGCTCTCTGAACCAAGCTTACCAAAAACTGAGTTTCATTGTACAATGAAGTATGATGAAAGCAAAGATCCAGACTTTGAAAAAAGATGGTTAGAAGAAACAAAAGGGTTAAAAATCCCAATGATATCACAGTACATAGTTGTAGGACCAAAAGGTGCAGCTCTGCAGTTAGATAGGGAAAACTTTATTGACAAATGGTTTGAAGTACCAAATTCAGTTCCCCATGTCACCTTGTATGTAAATAAAGATTGTCTCTCTAAGGACTTAGGCCCCATGATGCAAAAGGCAGAAAAGAGCAAGTGGGAAGCCACAGAAAATCCTCTAATTTTTCAATCAACAGATAAAATGTATCTTAAGATTTTGTGTGCCACCCCAATGTTGGGAATCCCCAGAATGGTAGTAAACACAAAAATTGAATCAAAGGTTAGGGAACATCAAACACAGCAATCTGAATTAAGGATAGAAATGGAGAAACGAGTACCATCAGAACTATGGTCACAACATGATACAGATGTAGGGTTAGTTAAGTCAGCTTATTCAATTAAAGTGAATCTTAGACTGGGAGCCAAACCACCCAGAAAGACACAATACCCTTTGAGACCTGAAGCAGAGGAAGGGATAAAAAAGACAATTGAAGGGTTAATGAAAGCAGGAGTGCTTATTGAAACAACTAGCTGGATTAACACCCCAATATTACCAGTAGCTAAAGCAGATAAAACGAAATGGCGTTTGGTGCATGATCTGAGAGCAGTGAATGAGGTTGTAGAGGACTGGCCTGCTGAAGTTCCAAACCCACATACGTTGCTAACCAATGTTCCGTCTGCTGCTAACTATTTCACCGTGATTGATCTCTGCTCTGCTTTTTTCAGCATTCCCTTAGCGGAGGAGAGCAGACCATTGTTTGCATTCACCTATCAAGGTAAAAAATTGACTTACACGCGAATGCCGCAGGGATTCAAACATTCACCACATGTCTTCAATCAAGTGTTAAAAGAAGATTTAGGGGATCTCAGGCTGGATAGCACACTGATACAGTACGTAGATGATTTATTGATTTGTAGTACGACTCTGGAACAATGCCATCAAGATTCAATCAAAGTACTAACTAAATTGGCTGAGGGGGGCCATAAGGCATCTAAAGAAAAACTTCAGTATTGCTTACCACAGGTTGAATACTTAGGACGAACAATATCACATGGGATGAAAGCTATATCTTCTAGTCAGTTAGAAGGTATTAGTAAAGCGCCTCAACCACAAACAGTAGGCCAAATGATGACCTTTTTGGGAATGACAGGTTTTAGTGCAGATTGGATTGATGACTATGCAATTAAAACAGCTCCGTTAAGAGCACTAATGAAACAAGTGGGCCATCAAAATCTTAGGGCATCACTGATATGGACTACTGATGCATTAATAGCCTTCGAATCATTGAAACAAGAATTGCAGACAGCTCCTGCGTTAACTACACCAACGTATGATAAACCGTTTCATTTGTATGTTGCTAACAGAAAAGATGGCTATGCATCAGCAGTACTAATGCAGGAAAATTGTAGTGGAAGGAAAAAACAACCAATTGCCTACTACAGTACAAAATTGGACAATGTAGCTGAGGGCTATCCACCATGTTACCAACAGGGGTTAGCTGCAGTATATTTCGCTTATGAAAAAGCTTCCACAATAACTATGGGGTACCCAGTTGTAATTTACACTCATCATAAAGTGGCAGAGCTGTTGGAGCAAGGGAAATTTGTCCTGACTCCATCTAGATGTATAGCTTATTCAACATTGCTAACCTTTCCAGACATCACCATTAAAAGATGTACGACAGTTAATCCAGCCAATTTTATACCATTACAAGATGAGGGTAAACCACATGATTGCGTAGCTGACTCGTTAGCTTTTACTAGATTGCGCCCAGACTTAGAATCAACCCCAATTTTGGATGCACATGTTGATTATTTTGTAGATGGTTCCTGTTTTAGAGACCATCTGGGTAATCATGCTGGATTTGCCATTGTAAAACGTAGAGATGATGATTTTGCCCCAGTGGTGGTGCAGCATTGTGAACAACCATGCTCAGCACAACTGGCGGAGTTGAAGGCACTGACTGAAGCCTGTAAACTAGCTAAAGATTTGACTGTTAACATCTACACAGATTCTGCATACGCACATGGCGTATGTCACCTCTTTGGAGCAGTCTGGAAGCAAAGAGGCTTTAAGAAAAGTGATGGTACACCCATACAACATGGTGACCAAATCATAGAGTTAATATCAGCTATGATGCATCCTAAAAAGCTGGCAATTATTAAATGTCAGGCTCACAAAAAAGGCAATAATTTTGTGATAAAGGGCAATAATGAAGCAGATCAATACGCAAAACAAGCTTCTGGTTGCACGACAGCAATAATGGCTCCTTCTGTTTTAATTCAACCTCAACCTCAATTAGCAGATGTTGCACGAATGCAACAGCAAGCTACACCGTATGAACTTAGTGTGTGGCAACAACGAGGAGCCACAAGGGATGCAAATGGGTTATGGCGATCACATGAAGGACATATGATTGCTCCTACACCTTTGCTTACAATCTTGATCTCTGACGCGCATGGTTTTGACCATTGCGCGAGGGGGGAAGTGATTAGAAA
Source organism: Spinibarbus caldwelli (assembly GCA_039654775.1). Taxonomy (NCBI): domain Eukaryota; kingdom Metazoa; phylum Chordata; class Actinopteri; order Cypriniformes; family Cyprinidae; genus Spinibarbus; species Spinibarbus caldwelli. The sequence continues at coordinate 25,985,559 of CM077229.1, forward strand.
GGTAAAACGCCAAGGTTTTTGGTCTCCTTATTTACAAGCAATGGTGGATGAGTATCTGTCTGAATGTGATGTTTGTGCTCAAAATAATGTCAGAAAAGGAACATCTGCTCCAATTGGTCATATACCAGTTCCAGAAGGTCCATTTAAACATCTAGTCATGGACTATGCAGACATGATAAGAACTGTCAAAGGAAAAAGATATTTGCTGGTTATAATTGATAGATTCAGCAGATGGATAGAAGCAGTTCCATCACCAGACCAAGGTGCCCAAACTGTGATTAAATTCTTAACAAGAGAAGTAATTCCTAGATTTGGTATACCATCTCAAATTAGCTCGGATAATGGATCAGCTTTTATTCAAAGGACAGTAAAGACAGTAATACAGCAATTGAGAATTAAACAAAGACTAGGTTGCGTCTACCATCCACAGTCACAAGGCATTGTTGAACGGGCAAATGGGACTCTTAAAGCAAAATTGAACAAAATTTGTGCAGATACAAAATTAAATTGGGTAGATGCTTTACCACTTGCATTGATGAGTTATCGAATGCAGACCAATAGGATAACAAATTTAACACCACATGAAATGCTGACAGGCAGACCAATGCCAGTCCCATATTTGAGGGGCCCATATGAGGGACCACCTCTTGAACAATTGCAAATGGAATTAAGAGCATACATGAAACAGTTAACAGCCATTCATGAAGCCATTAATGCCCAGGAACAGAGTAGAGGTCCAAGAGAGGAAGAGGAAAGACCTGGCCCTATACAACCTGGAGATCGAGTATATTTAAGAGTGTTTAGACGAAGGTGGAATGAGCCACGCAGAGAAGGCCCATATACCGTTGTAAGAGCCACCCCAACAGCAGTGCAGGTAGAGGGAAGTACAACTTGGTATCATTTAAATCATTGTACTAGAGTGCCCAGATTAAGACCTAGAAGACGAGAAGAGCAACAAGAGATTGATGAAGAAGAAGGTGAACAGGTAGAGCCCCCTGAGAGGGAACAAAGCCCTCATGATTCTGAAAGGGAAGGTAGTAACATCGATACACCTCATTCTAGGGAAACAGAGCACGCAGAAGCAGAAGAACTGCCTGAAGATGTGGCGTTGCCCGCAGAAGCAGAACATGAGGATCAGGGAGAAACTGATCCTGATCCTAGTGCTGATATACCTGATGAAGCAATTGCCCAAGACCCGGGGCAATCCACAGAGCCAGTTGAGCCAAGACCCTCTACTAGTGCCCAATCCAGATACCAACCTGATGAATTCCTCACTCTCGATCCAGCCACCATTGCTGAATTATTCCCTTAGTACGATTGCCCAAATACCAGGTATTTATGCAAACAGACATGATAGACAAAGATCAGCTAGATGGACATATAATGATGAGAATGAAACCTTAAATTATGAAATGGAGTCTTACCTAAATAAGGAAGGACTGTTAGATGCTGCAAAAGACAATGATTGGTTCCAATGGGCAGAATATACGGCAAAAGGAGCAGGAGTATCTAGCTGTGTATTTTGCTCCCCATCTCCTCTAAAGAAACTTGTAGTTGTACCAAGTCCACATGATTACATACAGTGTGGTAGATTTTATTCCCAACATTGTGAAATTATCAGTAGTAAAGGATTTTACCCTTATTATTGCCCAGCAGAGTGTCTGTCTATGCTTGGGAACAAGAATTTCCAACAGTATAGACAAACAGGGTGGGGGGATGAGTGTCAGAGAATGGACATAAGAATTGATGTTAGAAAAAGAGAAACCCCTGTAGCCTATGCAATTGATCGCACATTAGATTTTGAGTGCTTTAATAAATCAAAAGGGAAACATGATATGGGAAAATTCAAAGGAAACTGTGTTATAGTTTGGCATTTGGATCAAGATATGTATAATGATCCAAATGTGCTTAAATCATCTAGTCGAATGTATGCTACAGCTACTGTACAAATGAATATGACACTTGTAAAAGTAGGGGAGAATTGTACGAAAGCAAACATTGACTTTCCCGTAATTGGAATCATGAAAGACCAATCAGAAGCAGTGGCAGATTATTATTGGGTATGTGGGGGAAGGAGATTGAGAGCCACTCTTCCAGACGATTGGAAAGGCCTTTGCACTAGAGTAAAACTATTACAAGAAATAACAATCATTGAGGAAGATCAAGGTGAAGAGAAACAACCCAATTCAGAAAGACATAGAATAAAGAGAGCCTACGAGGCAGACCCAAATGTATATTTAGATGCCATAGGCCAACCAAGAGGAATCCCAGACGAATTTAAAGCTAGGAATGAGATAAAATCTGGATTTGAATCAATATTTGTGTGGATAACCCCAAACAAAAATTTAGAATGGATCAATTATATATACTATAATCAGCAGAAATTTATTAATTACACTGATGATGCCTTAGCTGCTCTAGGAAAGCAATTAGGCCCCACAAGTAAAATGACCTGGCAAAACAGACAAGCTTTGAATTGGCTCCTTGCCGAGAAAGGAGGAGTTTGTGTAATGTTTGGTTCTGACTGTTGTACTTATATCCCGAATAATACAGCCCCAGATGGATCTTTCACCAAAGCAATGGAGAAACTGAAAAACCTGAGAGAGGAAGTGACCAAGAACGCTGGATCAGATATGCATATTGGAAACTGGTTTAATTCACTTTTTGGGGCTTGGGGACAATGGTTAACTCAAGTGGGCATCATAATAGCTATTGCCATTGTTGTGTTTCTTTTACTGTTTTGTTGTATTGTGCCTCTCATTAGGTCTATGTTGACCAAAGCGGCAGCCAAACAGATGCTTAACATATCGGTTAAGCCAACTGGAATTGACATTGGGTACACCAATGAACACTGTGTGGGACCTGGACTGGATGAACTGGATGACTTTGATTTGGATAATTTTGTGTGAGACCTTCCTGAGAAACAACGGAGTGGTAGGGAAGGGGTGCCTTTTTCTTTTTATTATTCTTTATTTTAATCTTTTTTAGTAAGTCTTAGAGGATTTGGGTAGAGTAGGCAGGAAGCTATAGGGTACTATGTATTTTCCTTTGGCATATGCCCCTTCCTGAAGTTATTTACTCCATAAATCATTTATGTTGAAATTACTATATTAAATTAAATGTACAATGTGATTTTTCAATCAAAAAAGACAAAGATGAAGGTTTTAAGCAGGTCCCTGTCCATGTTATGTGACAGTGCTATCAGATAAAGGGAATGATAAAGAAGGACTATTTTCTGAGGGGTGACTGAGGGTCTGACTTGTCAGGGGTGCAATAACAGTGATTATTCATTCAGCCCGGCCTCCAGAGAATAGTTTGTTTTGATTCGATTACTTTATTATTCATATAATTATGACATGATTAAATTAATCAAAGATTTTATCATTGGTATGATGATTAATTGTTTTAACACTGGGAAACATCACTAGTAAGTTTGAAGGACAAAGAGGATCGACGAGCACCTCAGTGCTTAGCAACGTGAGTAGATTCAACTGGAGGTTTAAAAACCCACCATCTACTCCAACACCAGACAGTGCTGGATGGCAAATTGACTTGCCTGCAAGCTCCTCTGGCAACGAAGGACAGCAGCACCAGATAGCGCTTCAGGCTACCGGAAATGTCTGAAGTTCCTCTGGCCACGTGGGATGAACCAGTGTACCTATCTTGCATCAAGTTGATTTATTTTGATTATTTGATTAATCACCTGTATATCCTACATAACCATGATAACCATGGGCAAGGCTCATGCACATTTTCTGCACGTGCTTACATACATATTGTTGATTTAACCAATTGATCATTGACCCCCAAAAGAATGTTTCAGTAGGGAAGCAGATTCTTTTACTCTTCTCTAGTCAAGGGTGAGGAGAGATGTTTGAGTCTGACTTCCTCTGGAGTGCACTGTCATGAAAAAACCAATTGTTAAGGAGTGAATGGCGGACCTTTATTGGTTCATAGATGGATTGAAGAATGGGTGGACTCATGGTGTTGCACTCTGGGTAAAGGGTTTAGTGGTGAGACTTAGTTAAGTCTCAAAGGGGGGAATATATTGTGAAATTCCTACTAGAAAATATTAGTTTATTGAAAGAATGAATGATAATGAAGAAATCAATATAATGGTTATTATGAGAAATCATTTCAATGCTTAGTATTCTAAAAACAGATTGTGAGGTAATGGTGGTAATTTCCATTGCAAATGCTAGGTGATTTCCAGAAGATGACATAAAGTATGATGTATTACTCATGTGATTGCCTCCAGCCAATGGGAGGCCATGTTTTTAAAAAAATGGCGGCTTGGCCAAATTCCACCATTAAAAAATAAGCTGAGAGGGCAAGTAAATAATCGTGGAAAACCAGACAGGCATAACAAATAAAAAATGGAAAGAACCAACTTTGATACATTGTATAAAAAGAGAGTGTATAAAACATGATGCTTGGACAAACAAAGACTCAGAGGCAGTGGATGTGGCGGCTGTCATCTCGGCTTTGTTACATTGTCTAATAAAGTCTTGCTTCTGGCACCTGGAACCCTGCTGTTTGAGCTTCTTTGATTGCGTCGAAGAGATCTTCTCCCTCTCTGCTCCACGACACTTTCCGTGAGAGTTTCGTTAAGTTAAGTTTGTCGCAAAGTCCAGCTCCGACTGCACCCGCCCCAAACTTCAACCAGACCAACTCCGCAACTTCAGCCAAGAGCCAACGCCCAAGACTACTGAACATCCAACCAATCAGCAAACTTGGGAAAACCCTTTTCTGCAAAGACAACAACAAAGGGAATCCCTTAACACAAAGGCAACGCAAGTAACCTCCAGATTCTAACTGAATTGGTGAATTTAATACAAATTTTAACCTCATTGAGAAACTCAAAGCGAGGTTTAAATAAGTGATTGGTTATTCAGGTCTAGGCAATAACACATATTGCTGTAAACTTGGGATTTCACATTTTCATTCTCTTAAACTCATCCTTTCCTCACTTTCTCTCTTTCTGCAACGTGTGAATGTGTGAATGCTTGTGTTAGATTAGTTTACGCCTTAGGTTTATATAAATAAAATCTTATTTATATTGAAAAGAGAAGTATCTTGTGTTTTTGTGCTTAATGTCTTAATCTGCCAATCTTGTTACTGTGCTATTAAATAGTGTTTTCACTATATTTTGGATTTTAATATCCAGTGCAGGATTGATGTTATAAGGCTTGTCCACTGAATCGCTGCTGACTCAGTGATCAGCCGTAAAACAGTGATTCTGTTGAAATTCCCTATAAAATCATAAATGATTCCCTTTGAGCTAAATTGACTTTATTTCCCTTATTTACCTATTACCCCTTACAGTGAATACGGGCCCAGATCTCTCCAGATATGTTCAGTTGGGGTCAAGTCTGGGCTCTGGCTGGGCCACTTAAGGACATTCACAGAGTTGTCCCATAGCCACTCCTTTGTTATCTTGGCTGTGTGCTTAGGGTCATTGTCCTGTTCAAAGATGAACCGTCGCCCCAGTCTGAGGTGCAAAGTGCTCTGGAGCAGGTTTTCATCAAGGATGTCTCTATACATTGCTGCATTCATCTTTCCCTCATTCCTGACTAGTCTCCCAGTTCCTGCCGCTGAAAAACATCTCCACAGCATGCTGCCACCACCATGCTGATTGGTGGAGTGCTGCAGAGATGATTGTTCTTCTGGAAGGTTTTCCATTCTTCACAGAGAAACACTGGAGCTCTTTCAGAGTGACCATCGGGTGTGCGCCTTTCCACATCATGTCCAATCAACTGAATTTACCACAGGTAGACTCCAATCAAGTTGTAGAAACATCTCAAGGATGATCAGTGGAAACAAGGATGCACCTAAGCTAAATTTTGAGTGTCATGGCAAAGGCTGTGAATACATATGTACGTTTAGTTTTTTAAATAAATTTGCAAAGATTTTAAACAAACTTCGTTCACATTGTCATTATGGGATATTGTTTGTAGAATTTGGAGGAAAATAGGGAATTTAATCCATTTTGGAATAAGGCTGTAACATAAAATGTGGAAAAAGTTAAGCACTGTGAATACTTTCTGGATGCACTGTAGGTCTAAAGTTGTATGAATTAAAAATTAAACAGTACTGATATGCCTGCTGCATGGCTTTTCATTATTATTGCAGGTTGTTGTGAATTCTTTATATTATATACTGTATCTTTAATACTATTTATATTATTATTAACACTTAAATTATATCTGGTAAAAGCCTGTTTTATGTAAATATGCTCTACGCTACTTCAAGTGTGATATGTGTTTGGCGTAAGTGACGCGTTATTGGTTACGCATACAGAGCTGACAGAATGTGACGCAGTCTCCACCTGTGCAGCATCGCTAAGTACAGGGCAAAAGTTACTGACAAAACAATACCTCCAGTGCATATCAGTGTGTATATGCTGAAACCCTGCACATAAATAAATGGTGGAAAGACATTTTGATGACTCCGACTCCCTGATCAGAGTGCTGAAGTAGTTAACACCTTTAAAGAACTGGCATTAGTGGGGCAGTCCCCAACAAATAAATAAAATACTGATATGCCTAAGGACTTTTGTGTTTCATTTGTTATTGTAAATAAAAAAAAACAGAATGAACAAACAAATAAATAAATGCACTTGCTTTTCAGTCTCATTACTGCCATCAGCACTGTTCTTGATGCAGATGAGCTTGCAGTTTAACTATTAGAGGAAATGCTGCTGCCCAACAATGTTGAGAGATGCAGACTCATGGAGGTACAGTAATTCACATGCTTAATCTCTCTCTCTCTCTAATAACTTCATTATTAAGGGCATTAGCCTGCTATCAACGGCTCAAGCCTCTGTTACTAGGTCTAAAATGACATATTGGAACTAGCAACGGAGGTGTTGGATGATTTGCATAAGAAATGAAACCTACATACATAGTACATAGTTTTGAACTAAATAATCTGAACAAAGTCTTGAGGTGCAGTTACCATAGTATAAGTGGAATAATTGACTCCGGTCTGTTGAATTATTAGGCACATCACCACCTCGGGTGTACATTATTTTCTAAAAATCAACGGCCCCTCACCAGTAGCAGGTGAGCTGGGGCATAGTATGAACTCCTTGTTATCTAACTCAAGATTGTCACCTCGATTTGTAGATTCAACTGAAGTTTCAGGTTGAGACTTTGTGTCAGACTGATTAAACAACAGCCCCATAAATACATAATTTAAAAATACATTAATGAATTCATAAATAAAAAGTGGAATTTCAAATTGTATTGAAAATGCTATTTAAAAGGGGAAAATAAGTAATTGGATTCACAAATTGAATTACAAATATAGGTTTAGTCAGGCAATTAAAAGGGCGATTCTGTTATCTATTTCCATTTCTCCACTGTTTTTCCTTTTTAAATTAGCTATTTGATTTGCTTAATAATTTAGCTTTTCCCTTTAGCCTCTGTTTAGCATTTCCGTGGCACTTTGGGCCTTGTGCGCTGGTTAAACAAGGCAATACGAAGCAAATTAGCCAATAGGTATGATGGATGTAACAAGCTCTCTGATTGGCTAGAGGGGGGAGAAGTGTTGAATACTGGCGCTAAAAAAACCTGTTGCTTCAGGACATTTTCCTCGTCTTTTGCTCTACTCTTTTAAGGCCTGTTCACACCAAAAACGATAACTATAAAAATAACTATATTAGCGCCCACACCAGCAGATGATATTGTATGTTTCTTCTAAGAGCACACTCTGCCCCTTTAAATTCTGAGCTCTTTATAGCAGAATTGATTCTCATTGGCTATCGATGTTTGTATCGTTCATCAGCTGGAAAAAACTCCTTCTGAAAGTGATTACAACTATTTCATTTCTCTGTGCCTTTATCGTTGTTGCTGTGGTACGGACTGCTATGCTTTAATACTGAAATTATTTTTAGAACTAAATCTTTATTATCTTTATAAATATCATCTTTATGTCTTAAGTGAAAGTATCGGATGTGTATTATTATAACGGATACATTGTCTCTTAAAGTGACCGCGCCTGCTAGCTGCTGTTGGTGTCCTTAATGTTAATCCAAGAAAATGAAAGAAAGAAAATCACTCACTGCTCTTGACTGAATTACTTTGTAGTTTTAACAAGAATTAATCCACAGTCAAACCAAAAATTATTCAGACACCATATATAATATATATATATAATTTTTGATATTTTTTTTTACTAGTGGGTGCAGGACACTAGACCTATAGTTCATTTATGTGAGTTTAGCAAAATAAATAAACTGTGACATATTATACCAAAAATTCTTCATACAGTGGTCTACCAGTAAAATTGATAAAAAAAAAAATAAATAAATAAAATTTGGGACCAAAAATTATTCAGACATCTGATCATGTTTTGCTTAAGTGTTTTTTCTTTAATTGCTGATGCGACCTTTTTACACCACAGACTGAACAAAACAAGCATTGCTTGGTAATTGGTAACAAAGTATTGATGGTTGTGTAAATATTGTCATACTAACAGTTGTCTGAATTTTTGGTTGATTGTAATCCATTACATACCTTTCTATCAAAGTTATCTGACATTATCAAGATGAATTTGTTCTGACACAGTTTAACTCTGAGTTCTTGTGATATTTTGTTACCATTTTCTAAACTGTAGCAAATAAACTGTGATAATGTGTGAAATGTTGAAGGTGTCTGAATAAATTTTGGTTTGACTGTAAATTTAAATTTTTTACAGTGAAGACAGTGCTATTTTACATTTGATTTTCCGGTTTCTGTACCTGGACACCTACAAACTTGAAAAAAACTTAAACATTGTGTAAACTGCACAAATAAATAGAACAAACATAAAAATTAAACCATTTCAAACAGGGCCCACTGGTACAACCTGCTCCGGGGCCCCGCAAACCCCAGCTACGGCCCTGTCTGCAAGCAAATAAGATCCCAAAAGCTGACAGTGTGATTGTAGCATACAGGGTCTTGTCAAAATCTCTTTCTCCCTCATCTTGTGTCAAAATCTCTTTCTCCCTCCCCGTTTTCATAAAGGTTTCCTCTGTAAGAATCATCTGTTAAATTAATTAGAAACATTAAGTATTAAATATTTGTTTGCTTAAGTGTTCATCCCACCAAGTCACTATTCAGTAAATAAAATGACATCTTTGTAATGTTTTTGAGAGAAGTCTCTTATTCTCATCATGGTTGCATTTATTTAATCAAAAAATACAGTAACAACAGTGATATTTCAAAATGTATTATAAATTTAAGTTTAACAGTAAAACTGTTTTCTTTTTGAATATATAAAATGCAATTTATTCCTGTGATGCGAAGCTGAATTTGTAGCATCATTACTCCAGTCTTCAGTGCCACATGATCCTTCAGAAATCATTCTAATATGCCGATCAGTGTTGGGCTAGTTACTCAAAAAATGTAATATATTACTCATTACTAGTTACTCCTTTCAAAAGTAATATTATTACTTTACTTATTACTTTCTGGCAACAGTAATTATTTAGACTACTAGTTACATTATTTTTCTTTCACGCCCCACAGAAATGTTACTAAAATGTTACTAACAATATATTTCTGCCTCATCATTTCACCAAAATCTACACTAGATCATAGTCAGAAGTTATTACAAACACTCAGTGGTGATTAGTTGTCATGTGTAGCTTGAAGCTAATTGTAGCTAGAATTTCCTTGGTATACCCATATACGATTATATTCCATGATGTATTTTATCAAAATAAATCATATAAGTTCATAAGAAAATGTTTCATTCTCTAAAAATATAATTTATATCAGGATCAGAGGGGATATGGGTGGGCAAGTCATGTAACGCCAGAGTAAAGTAATGCCACAACTTACACATCAGTGTTCAGATCATCTTTTCTCCTGACAAAATCAATGTAATGCCAATATTTCCATCCACTGAACGTAAGCTTTTTCATATTCCAAGTTTGCCTGCGGCACTAGTGATTCATGTGCCTGTGCAAGTCGTGAAAATTATGAAAATAAATCTTGTAATTATTGTATTGTTGGATTTCAAATCAGTAGGGTTGAGGCATCGATAGTAACTAACTGTTTTATGGATAGTAACTGTAATATTATTACTGAAATCTTATTAGTAATTAGTTACACTGCTAGTTATTGCAAAAAGTAATATTATTACTGTAACTAGTTGCTAGTAACTAGTAGTATTATTTTTAGAACTAAATCTAAAATACTAGTAACTAGTAACTGCCCAACACTGATGCCGATATATTAAAATATCATATAAACCATAATAATGAACCTTAATTGCGTACATAGCATAATTAGCACTATCATGCTAATCATGCATAAAACATAAAACTTACCACAGTGCACCAGCAAAAATAATGGTTATGAATGTGTTGTGAAAAAAAACAGCAAGGACACTGTCTGAAAATTGTAATAATTTATTGATAAACTAGTGTTTTCGGTTGCAGAGATGAAGCTGACGATGCTGACTCGTCATCTCTGCAGTAGTCGACTCACCTAAATTGAGTCAAAAGTTGACTGGTTGTTCCATGAGTACACGCTCCAATAGCATTTTTAAATCATTAAAATGGATAGAGGAAAGCATTTGGCAAATCACAAAGAAAAGTAATGGACAAATGGACAAAGGTTAAAAGGTTGCATTTAAAATGTTTTATTAATTTTGTATTTTATTGTTTTATTTAACCATGTTTTAAAACTAATTAAACTCTTTTAAATTAATCAGTTTTTCATTTTATAAATGCATTTGTAAGTATATTTAAAATATGAATTAAACCATTTTAAATAAATGTCTCTTGACATATTCAGTTAAAAAATAATCATGCATTTAAATTTTTGTTTGCATTATTACATTAACTAATTTCTTAAAATTGTCAATCCTTGCCGCTTTATTGAAGAGAGTAAAAACGCTGTTGTGTCAGTAAAAGCACTCCATTTATGGGGAAAATCTGAGCTGCTCTGCTTTCCGTAGCAGTTTACACAAACAGACAGCAGAACAATTAGATGCACGTGTAAAATAATTAACGTTTTAAACATATTCCACGTAAAATGCATCCCTTTATAAGCCCAGCAACGTAGTAACGTGACTGAAACCGAATAAGTAAACTTAATACAGCATTTATGTTAAACTGTTAAAATAGTGAGATCATCAGAGGATCAGCTGTAAACATTCTGTTTCTATGGCAACTGTGGAACTACAACTAGATGCGGCGCTTTATGACGTCATCAGACAGGCTGTTTGTAAAGAACGCACACGCGCAGAACCTCTGAAATTCAGCGATGATCAGAGTCACAGAGAGAAACTCTGCCAATACAGACTGAAGAAACACTGTTTACAGACGCCAGAGTCTATATTCATACAGTCTGAGAGCATCAGCTCAACCATGAAGAGATCTGCAGATCTGACTGAGCCTGCAGGGGGCAGCAGAGCCAAAGACCAGGCTGACATGAATGTTTCTCCTCAAACCACTGAGAGAAACCCCACAGGTGAACGTCAACAGAGCATTTCAGACAATACATGAGATCCAAAAAAATATTAAAATAAAAATTTATAAAAATATCCACTTTTTTTGCATGTCATTTTGTTATATCATGTGCCATTAATTCACCAAACTTAATGTGTATTAATTCACTTCATCTAATGTGTGTGAGTTAAATACAGCAATTATCCACTGGCCCTGTTAAAGTCACCAATGTCAAACAGCACAATATTAAGTGTCTTACAAGTGAGACTAATCATGTTTAATCTGTGGTCAGAAATGTTTCTAATTGCTTGTTATTTGTTTTCATCTTTTATCAGGAAAAACTAAATTGAGAAAGATCAACAAAATCTATTCATTCTTCAGAAGAAAATGGACAGCTGTGAAAAAAAGGGGTCCAAGTGATCCTGAACCAGAAACTGATGTGGATCTGGTTGATACAGAGCAATCATCTGACCCAGATCCAAGCTGCTGTAAAACAGAAAGTCCAGCGAAAACAGAGCTTTCAGTGTTACAAATGTATATCCGTCAAACCGTGATCCAACTGCTGGATCGCCTGGACGAATGTTTCCTACACCAGTCTCTGAGGTCTGGCCCAATGTCTTCATAGGAAATAAGTAAGTCTACAACACATTTATGACATTTTACACCAAACCATGTGATAAATGAATAATGTTGCAGCTGTGTAAACAGAAATCAAACACAATGCTGTTACATTTTCCTCACCATTAGAAGTGTTTTTTAAATCTCCTTTACTGAATGACTGACACAATCAGTTTTGTCTAAAGTGAATTTAAACAGCTGGGTGAAAATCAGATGTATCAGTTTATTAAATTTATGATTATTTATTTAATGCTAATAATGTTATTTAATGCTAATCAAACAACAAAAGAAAAGGAAAAAATAAAAAATAAAAAAATAAAAATCACCCACTACTCTTGACAGAATAGTTCTTGTAACATTTAATTCATGCAAAGTTAAAATGAGTATATATATATATATATATATATATATATATATATATATATATATTTACACACACACACACACACATATACAGTCAGGTCCATAAATATTGGGACATCGACAATTCTAACATTTTTGGCTCTATACACCACCACAATGGATTTCAAATGAAACGAACAAGATGTGCTTTAACTGCAGACTGTCAGCTTTAATTTGAGGGTATTTACATCCAAATCAGGTGAACGGTGTAGGAATTACAACAGTTTGCATATGTGCCTCCCACTTGTTAAGGGACCAAAAGTAATGGGACAATTGGCTTCTCAGCTGTTCCATGGCCAGGTGTGTGTTATTCCCTCATTATCTCAATTACAATGAGCAGATAAAAGGTCCAGAGTTCATTTCAAGTGTGCTATTTGCATTTGGAATCTGTTGCTGCCAACTGTCAAGATGAGATCCAAAGAGCTGTCACTATCAGTGAAGCAAGCCATCATTAGGCTGAAAAAACAAAACAAACCCATCAGAGAGATAGCAAAAACATTAGGCGGGGCCAAAACAACTGTTTGGAACATTCTTAAAAAGAAGTAACGCTCCGGTGAGCTCAGCAACACCAAAAGACCCGGAAGACCACGGAAAACAACTGTGGTGGGTGACCGAAGAATTCTTTCCCTGTTGAAGAAAACACCCTTCACAACAGTTGGCCAGATCAAGAACACTCTCCAGGAGGCAGGTGTATGTGTGTCAAAGTCAACAATCAAGAGAAGACTTCACCAGAGTGAATACAGAGGGTTCACCACAAGATGTAAACCATTGGTGAGCCTCAAAAACAGGAAGGCTAGATTAGAGTTTGCCAAACGACTTCACAGTTCTGGAACAACATCCTATGGACAGATGAGACCAAGATCAACTTGTACCAGAGTGATGGGAAGAGAAGAGTATGGAGAAGGAAAGGAACTGCTCATGATCCTAAGCATACCACCTCATCAGTGAAGCATGGTGGTGGTAGTGTCATGGTGTGGGCATGTATGGCTACCAGTGGAACTGGTTCTCTTGTATTTATTGATGATGTGACTGCTGACAAAAGCAGCAGGATGAATTCTGAAGTGTTTCGGTCAATATTATCTGCTCTTATTCAGCCAAATGCTTCAGAACTCATTGGACGGTGCTTCACAGTGCAGATGGACAATGACCCAAAGCATACTGCAAAAGCAACCAAAGAGTTTTTGAAGGGAAAGAAGTGGATTGTTATGCAATGGCCAAGTCAATCACCTGACCTGAATTCGACTGAGCATGCATTTCACTTGCTGAAGACAAAACTGAAGGGAAAATGCCCCAAGAACAAGCAGGAACTGAAGACGGTTGCAGTAGAGGCCTGGCAGAGCATCACCAGGGATGAAACCCAGCGTCTGGTGATGTCTATGCGTTCCAGACTTCAGGCTGTAATTGACTGCAAAGGATTTGCAACCAAGTATTAAAAAGTGAAAGTTTGATTTGTTTATTATTCTGTCCCATTACTTTTGGTCCCTTAACAAGTGGGAGGCACATATGCAAACTGTTGTAATTCCTATACCGTTCACCTGATTTGGATGTAAATACCCTCAAATTAAAGCTGACAGTCTGCAGTTAAAGCACATCTTGTTCGCTTCATTTGAAATCCATTGTGGTGGTGTATAGAGCCAAAACTGTTAGAATTGTGTCGATGTCCCAATATTTATGGACCTGACTGTATGTTGTTCACTGTCTTTGACTTTGAAAACCACTATTGTAGTTAAAATTATAAATTGACTAAAATATTGCAGGAATATGAAAAATAATTAATTGTTCTAAACAGCATAAAAATTGTCAGAAAGATATCAGTCCATCTTGTGGTTGTTGATATTCACCAGCAGTTCGTTTTATAACATGTGTGCAGTCTTGAGATGCACCCTAATCAGGGCTGTTGTGATTTTGTGCAGACAGACAGCAATGAATCGAGTCAAGCTTGAGAAGATGGGTGTTACACACACAAGATCTTCAAGGAAAGATCAATACAAGAGAGAAGTATTACCGAGACATGAACATCACTTACTGTGGTGTGGCTGCAGTGGATGTGAGCTGGTTTGACATCAGCAAGTACTTTTTCCCAGCTGCAGAATTCATCCATAAGGCCCTGAGTAAACCAGAGAGTAAGAGCTGAAACACACACATACACCATTGATCATCGATCACTTTATCAAGTGTGCTACAGACTGTCTAGGAATGAGTTTGTTTTGAGTGTGTTTGTATTTCCTCATATAAGGTGTTATTGCACTGCACAGATAATGCTCTCCCACACTTTTTCTGGCGTATCTGATGAGCCAGCATAATTTAATGCTGGAGGACACCATTGACCGCATCATAAAGGTGAGACACATTAGACTCAACATGGGCTTCGTGAAGCAGCTAATAATCCTCAATTCGAAGCTGGTATGTCAGCAAAAACTATAGTTAAAATCCAGAGCACAGATTCAAAAATTACATGTGCAAAAAAAAATAATTGTATAAACAGTTACAAATTCTTACAAATATATATCATTAATTAAAAACAAATAAATCTTATTTGAAAAAATGATTTGTCTGTCTGTGGGGTAGTACTGGAGCTGTAGCACTCATTCACTAATCCCTATGTAGTGTATGGCAGTTGAGTGCACTATATCAGCACAGAGTGAACAAATATAAGTGAGTGAATTTTGGATGCTGACGTAAATAGCATGTGCCAGAGAGCTGTCACGGTCACACGTGTGTAGGAGCAAGGAGACGCAGGAGAACCATCAACAGTCTTTTAATGAACCAAAAATCCAGGAGAATAAGGGGCAGAACACACTATAAATACTCAACCAAACGAGGGGATGACAAGACACACCTGGAATCAAATTAACACAACGAGGACAGGAACAGGAAAATAACCAAATATGGGCATATGAACCATAAACCACCAAACCTGTCCCTAACCTTACCTGTATCCCACCTCAATAGCAGCAAGTGTTTTGCAATATAATATGAACACAATAAGGACATTGTACTTATTTTTTGATGTAAGTACAGTTAATGCCACCCAATATAAAGTGTGACCTACTTTTTAAATTACATTTAAAAAAAAATAAATAAAAACACTATTGTCTGTCATATTTTTATGTATATAAATATATAAAATATAAATTCATAGTGATATAAAAAATATTTATCAACAAGATCCTACACAAGCGTATGAACATAAACTGATCACTAACAGTGGAGCAAAAACAGCTTTGACCTAATTCTCTTACTTACAGCTGTGCCCTAAAGTATGTATTCTCTTACTGAAGAGTACATGCTTTTGAGTGTGTAACAGAAGAGTAGTCACAATTTCCACCCTCCACATTTCTTTTTATTTAATTTCCTACTGTATTGCAGATAAAGCAGTTTGTTTATCTGCCAATCACAGGAGAAACCTGTTCATTGCATAATGATTGCATAATGATGCATTCAAGAGTTAATGATCAATCTTTATAAAAGTTTGCAATGTTGTTGTGTCCTCCTTGTTAGTGGACCTGCCTGCAATGTCAGAGACCTGGGTTTGAGGCCCACTCGGAACAAGGACTAGGTGAGGCGGTACGGACCCGGGGGGTTACAGTTGCAGATGAAAAGGATTACATTACTTATATTCATTTATTTTATCATGTTAGATATTGATTACACAGGTCTACAGTTGCTTCTGAAATAAATGTAGTCAAACTTTACTAATTCTGGGTCACTGATGCTTAAAATTGTTGATTGACTCTAGTTTTCTAGATATGCTATTGGGTCAGTATATATACGACTCTTGGCTTGGGAATAGCAGAGGATATAAGAGTTATAAAGGGAAGGGATCTCAATTTAAACCAGAAATAATAATATTTTTATAACCAATTTTTTTTTTTTTTTAAGTGTTACATAAACAGGTGAAAGGTACAATTTACACAGGTACAATCTCTCTCTCCTTATATGATCTTCTAGGGTCAGTCACCCTGATAGAGCCAGATAGAGTCACCCTGGGCAGATGGCCAGTCCATCAGGGCTTGGAAACAGTAGCCAATCAGTTGTTTTAATTGTCATATTTGAATCGTCACATCAAAATACATAATAAATAGCACACTCTAGCTCTGAAGCAGATGACTTCTAAAAATTGTAGATCAGTGTTACTACTGATTGAAACAACGCTGTTTTGGATCAAAGGATCAGATGAGAAACATAAGTGCATATATTTGTAGTGATGTTAAATATGTCCTCCCAAATAAACTGACACAAACTGTACAAACTGACTTTAACTCCCCAGAATCCTTTCAAATCAGTGTCCCTACAAACTATAATGAAACATACAAAATCTAAAGCTGTATTTCACAGTATACTGTATAAGCACTGACAATTAGTGAACCAACAATATAAAACAAGTTTACCAAATAAGCCAGGCTTATTTCAGTTAGTCTGACTTATTGTCACTTGATTTGGTTTCAGAAAGCAAATTTACCATAGCTCAAGCTCAGTCACTGTGGCAACTTTTGCTGGGAAACTAACCTGGTCCGAGCAGACTAACTGTTAGGCTCAGCTGAGCTGCTCTAACACTGACCAACACAGGAACGCAATTATATTATATACCACTGACTCTCTCATATACAATTATTTGACTTTATTATCTGTCCAAAATTAAAATTATACAGAAAATGCCACTTAAATAATAAATCAAATAAATAAAAATATTGGCTACACCCAACTATATTTAATGTATTGTGGCCAAGATTTAATGATGTTAAGATATATGAAAACATTTATAACATAGATGCTACTATCATAAAAATACACTATTATGTAGGTCTAAAATTCTACATGTGTCACATTTGATGTCCAACAACAAATATTTTAGCAAAAATGTATATTTTACTCAGAATTATTGCGCTCTTATTCAATAGAGAATATACGTCACTGCGCGTTGCATTCTGGGTAGTCGCCGCCATGTTTTAGGACACGATAAGTACCGTACAATGACAACAAATACAAATCACCAGAGGAAAAAATGACTGTATTTGCGTTCATATTTTTAAGAGCTGCTTGCTCTTGCTTAGAATAAATGTACTAATATTTGAATCCATTTCATTCATTCGAGTGCTCAGTCATGTGGCCAGGACAGGACACATAAACAACATGACACACACTCAGAGAAATCGTACCACACACAGGACCAAACTGATTTCTCTTTTGCAGTTTTTAATAACTAGGTGGCACTGATATATCTGCCAGATAAAATAAACACACTATAGCTTATGTAAGCGATCCGCCGCTCTGCACATTTTGTGTATCTCTTATCACTTCAGACGTTTGTTATATTCAAACGTAAGTGCCCTGCGAACTTGGAATATTCTCCCACGATTCCAGTTTGAAGGCAGCGTATATGTGACCCTGGACCACAAAACCAGTCATAAGTGTCAATTTTTCGAAATTGTGATTTATACATCATCTGAAAGCTGAATAAATAATCTTTCCATTGATGTATGGTTTGTTAGGATAGGACAATATTTGGCTGAGATACAACTATTTGAAAATCTGGAATCTGAGGGTACAAAAAAATCAAAATACTGAGAAAATTGCCTTTAAAGTTGTCCAAATGAAGTTCTTAGCAATGCATATTACTAATCAAAAATTAAGTTTTAATATATTTACGGTAGGAAATTTACAAAATATCTTCATGGAACTTGATGTTTACTTAATATCCTAATGATTTTTAGCATAAAAGAAAAATGGATCATTTTGACCGATATGATGTATTTTTGGCTATTGCTACAAATATACCCCAGCGACTTAAGACTGGTTTTGTGGTCCAGGGTCACATATATTCTATTAAACAGGCATTAAAGTGTGCGATACAATTTCAATTGTATTTATTTACAGAGGAATATTGTTTCACACTTCTCTAGTTAAGTTTCGTCTGTGTGAAGACGCTGCAGGGAGTGGCATAGCGCAAATCCATGAATAAATGTTTCAAAGTGAAGTAAACTTCAGCTGATTTCCCCTGCTCAGGGAGTACACATCTAAAAGTACACTATGTAGGCACCATGTCAATCAGAACAGTTCATTCATGAAGCTCTCTTCTAACGAGCTGGTTACCTGAATCAGGTTAAATAAGAGAGGCATGCAAACTATGCAGAGCGAGGGTACGCGAGGAATTGAGAACCACTTATGTATTTAATCAACACATATCATCATGTCGCCTTAATTTCTAGATGTTAAAGCATTAAGGGATAAAGTACAACCCTCAGAAGTTCTGAAATAAGTTATATTGTGAAAGCACTACACCAAATAACTTTTACTGGACTTAAAAATGGAACAAATACAATTTCTTAAAAAGAGCTGCTGAACATTGAATCAGGGGAGCGTTGCTTTATGAACATGGAGAGTGATCGTAACGAGTTATATCACACATAACATTTCCAAACGTGTTTTCGTAGATTATTCATAGCGTGAGCACTTACAAACTCAAGCGGATCAGAAATTATTAATCTTTAATAAATAGTAAATACAAATGACAAAGCCAGATTTTGGTCAAGTTGTTTATTTTCATTGAGCTGCTTTCGCTATTGTGTTGTTTCAAGCTGAAAAGCATAAAATTGCGCTTCATTTTAGATCCGTTTTCCACTCCAGTCATGAGAGCAGATACGCTAGCTCATAACACAGCAAGCGTTTTCCATTCCAATATGATTTTAACTGTACAATATAAATTTTAACATCTACCTCTACTATAACCCAGTCTCTACTGTAGTGTCCGTGTCCCAAAGTCCCAGAATGCTGTGCGCTGCTGACGTCACGTTCCCATTCTCTATTGCGCTCCATCTGTTTAGCGTGCAGCAGTGCTTGTTCACTCGCCTAAGCCTTGCCCCCTCCTGACAGCAAAATGGATATATTTGCATGACTTTCTAACATTTACAGATGAAAAGTATAAATTATGCACTGAGAAAAACACAACGTATCAAATGCATTAAACAGCACAAATATAATCGCTGTTTGCTGTGGTGGATCAATTTGATTTGATGTTTAAACATCATAAGAAGATTAGACTGGAACAATTTATAGAAACATGCTCCCCATCTATCAATAGGGTAGAGTGGGGGAAAATGCCTCCCCCTTAAGGACTGTGTAATTTTTTTCTGTGAAACAAAAGTTAAATGTGTCCAGAATAGTTAACAAATTTTTAGTGACAATGACATCAATTCTAAACCAAGTATGAAAAAATGTCCAGAATTTTCATGTTATTAGACTTTTAACAAAAAATAAATTTGTACCAAGGGGGTATTTTACCCCACATGAGGGGTAAAACGCCCCCATGGGTGGTGTAAAATGCCCCCCAATCTTACAAAGCACTTTTCTTTATACATTTACAGCAAAATCAGAGTACAGACAGTTTTAGCTTAAAATTAAAAATAATATAATCAATAATTATGAATTACAAAATTATAATTTTTGAAACTTAATTTGAAAAATATTGTTAGCTGATGCCAACTGGCTAGCTAACTAGCTACCTGATGATAACTTGAGGTAATCTGTAAATATAAATTGCAAATATCTTTATTCAATCAACTAGTTAGAATACATTTGATGGAAAAACAAATGATTTGATGTTCAGAACAGATTAACTACAGTAATTGCCAATTTTACCCCACAGACTATGTTTGGAAAAAAAATTGTTATTCTGAAAATATTATTATATTTTTTTTAAATAACACATGCTCCGTATCTACAGGTCCTAGTGTTCTCATATCATATATAACTGTTATGTTCTACAAAACCCATCACTTCATCACAATTTCACCTTCAAGTTAGGCTCATCACCATCACTCCTTCAAAAACAGCCAGAAACCTTGGAGTTGTGATTGATGGTAAGCTGAATTTCTCAGACCACATTGCTAAAACTGCCCGGTCCTGCAGATTTGCTTTATATAATATTAGGAAGATCAGGCCCTTTCTTTCGGAACATGCAACACAACTCTTTGTTCAAGCTCTTGTTCTGTCCAGACTTGACTATTGCAATGCTCTCTTGGCAGGTCTTCCAGCCAATTCCATCAAACCTCTACATTTAATCCAAAATGCCGCTGCAAGGTTAATCTTTAATGAGCTGAAAAGAATGTACGTCACACCTCTGTTCATCAATTTGCACTGGCTACCAATAGCTGCTCGCATAAAATTCAAGGCATTAATGTTTGCCTACAAAACCACCTTTGGCTCTGCACCCCTTTACCTAAATTCAGTACTTCAGACCTATGTGCCCTCTAGAAGCTTGTGTTCTGCAAGTGAACGCCGCATTATTGTGCCTTCCCACAAAATCACTTTCACAGACATTTTCATTCACTGTTCCCATCTGGTGGAATGACCTGCCCAACTCAATCTGAGCAGCTGAATCCTTAGCCATCTTCAAGAGATGACTAAAAACACATCTCTTCCATCTTTATTTGACCCTCTAACTCTAGTACTCTCTATTCTAATTCTATTTTATCTATGTCCCTTCTTTTTATTTAAAAAAAAAAACACACACACACACACTTGACCCTCTATCAATTGCATGTTTATTCTTAACTGCTAGCTTTTCTTGAAAAACTAAAACACTAGCTTTCTTTTCTATATTCTATCTACTTGTTTAAAAAAAAAAAAAAAAACCTTGCTATGTGTACTGCGTTAGGCTAACCGAGACTTGTCATATCGCTTGCATGTTGTTGCTCTTTTGTTGGTTTTGATTGCTTCTATTGTCTCTTTTGTAAGTCACTTTGGATAAAAGTGTCTGCTAAATGACTAAATGTAAAACAACAAGCTTTAAAACTCTTTTTTCTTACTGCTGAAAATTAGATCATTTACTGTGAAATCTGTTTTCTCTGGGGTGCGTTTTACCCCAAGGGGGTGTTTTCCCCCCACTCTACCCTTCCATTTATCTGCAGACATTATATAAAAATGCCAAACGGGCAAAGAGCACACCTGGTTTCTTATTTTTCATTGTTTTATTGAAGTGATAAGGATTCTTTTTGTGCAATCTTTATCACTCTTTACTTTTATAGCCATAGCTTAGTGATCTAAAACTTGCAGTGAGTTTGTCTACTGCTGGCATGAAATTTGCATACTAAGGTAGAAAAACAAAGTCTGTAGAGGTAAAAATGTAGCAGAATTAGTAAAAATGAAAATAATTCATTAGAAGAATAAGTTATAAGAAAAATAGGAAAATTTATTTACTATAATAAATTATAAGACCTCACTATACAAGCCAGAGTAATATTTTGAGCACTATAATTCACAGTTCACTCAATTTTTAATTCATATTGACTTGTGTTAATATAGAATTTTCCAGTCTCTATTTTACAATAGCTTATGTTAGTTTGTACTATGATCTGAATCTGAAAAAAATAAATCTTTGACCTGTGAAATACTGACTCCACCCAACAGACATAAACAGATCTCTTGCTGCTTTCATGAAGAGGAACCTTGACATGTAGGAAACTTTACAGGTAATCTTAAAAAAAAAAACATTTTTATGTAACTTTTGTTATACGAAACATAAATATAATACACAGCACACTAAATAAAGTATTTGGTTTAATCATGAGTGTATTCAATAACTGAGTAATCTGTAGTAACCACTTAGTTTTACATCAGTTTTACTTAACAGAATTTAAAAACAAAAAACAAAACATCAGTCAACTGTGTTGAGTGTTAGCAAGTAAAATATCTTAAGATTATAGTTGTAATGACAAAAAAGAGCAGAATTAAGGTCAAACTGTATTTAAAAATCTATATTTTACACATGATGTAGAAAATAAAACTATTACTGAAGGAAAATCACTGTAATCTCTGACATAAATTAACAGTGATATCAGGAGTGAGAGGAGATGATCATCCGAAGATTAAAGAAAAAGACGGAGGAGAAATAGTACAGCAGAAACAGCAGAGGTGAAGTTTTGTAGACATGAAAGTAATAAAGTCAAACTGGTTAGTAATAAGTGAAGCTGGTAATGCTGTTTGTGGAGTTGTGAATCATCCTCTGGTCAGATCTTGAGAGATTTAAAGCTAGGGTAGGTAATGTTTTTGTTCCATGAGGCTATGCAGACTGAGCAAGAATCGAAGGCAAACACCAGACGTCTTTTATAGTTCTTTTTATAGTTTATATGGTTAGCTTTAAATTGTGAATAAAAGCTTACAAAACTGCTATGGGTTCTGAAAATAACCGTAAATAGATTGTTTACATTCATTATTATTGTCATGTGCTTTGTACTGTAATGTCTCAGCGGTGAATGAAATGAGGTAACTTGAAATTGTTGTGCTTGACCCTCCATCAACATCGTCTTTCGTAGCGCTTTGCAGACTCTGCTCTGGCTGTGCGTTCATGTGTTTTGGATGAGAAATGTCTGTGAGAAGAGCTCTGAAGGGAGTCTGTTCTTTTATTTCAGTTGATTTCATCTAAGGCTTTGTGGCTGGAACTCAGTTACAGTTGTGTTTATGCTCACCTTTTTTTTTCTGTTCTACTTGTTCTTTCAGTGATTCTTTTTGTTAACAGCAGGCTCATCACTTCTGTCACAGTTCACTCAGTGTCTGAATTTACTCATTTGTTTTCATTCACTCTGTCAAGTGGACTTTATTAGTCACTAATATAGGGAATAGGGAACATAGGGTGTAATTTCAGACACAGTCTTTGAGTTTGAGCTCTGAATGCTGTTATTTCACAATATAATGCTGTAGGCTTCTTCATAGCAATCTGAAAATATTGCCCAGAAGGCATTGTTTTCAACAGTATAGTACAGTTTTAATGGAAAACAGTATGTTACTACAGAATTTGGCCTTTTTAACAGAAATGTTTGTACAGTGAAGTAGCCTAACTGACTAAAGTGACTTCATCATTACATTACATCATTAATTAATAAGTAACCATAAAATACTAACTTGAAACTTGATTAAATATGGACAAATATGGATTACAAATAGGGATGGGCAATAAAATGATAACGTAATCACACTATAATTTTCCTTGATATATCGAACATTTATCAAACTGTTGTTATCGTTTTTTATAGTGAATATATAGTGAAGTGACATGTGGCCGAGTATGGTGACCCATACTCGGAATTTGTGCTCTGCAATTAACCCATCCAAAGTGCACACACACAGCAGTGAACACACACACACCGTGAACACAGTTTTAATACAATACAATACAATGTTTATTTATATAGCCATTTAAAAACAACCAAAGTCGACCAAAGTGCTGCACAGAGTATGCAAAACAAGAGAGCAACAAGATTATAAACAATAAAACAAACTATAAAACACATACTGTAAAATGGGTGAGGATTACCAAAACAGAGAATCATTGCACAGCAAGTCAAGAAATATTGAATGCCAAGGAAAAGAAGTAAGTTGTATGAGTAGACTTAAAAATAGATAAAGTTGAGGCAGATCTGATATGAACCGGGAGACTATTTCACAACTTGGGGCTGACAACAGAAAAAGCTCGATCACCCCTGTTCTTGAGTCTTGCTATGGGAACTTGCAGTAAAATAGAATCAGCAGATCTGAGTGATCTTGGCTGAGTGTATGGATGTAACAAATCAGATAGGTACTGTGGAGCTTACTGTGTGATTATGGAGAGATGTATAGACGAACAGTAAAACTTTAAAATCGATCGTAATATTTATGTCCCAAAAGAGGAACGAAATAGCGCTACTCATTTGAACCGTGCTACACAGACCATTTATCCACTCGGCTTAGCTCATTCATTGGCACTTCTCATTCATTTCCATAGTATCTGTAAACGCCGATTGACTTGCACACAGCTCTGACTGAAATTCAATGATGTCAAGGCTGTAATATTATTGGTTATCAAGGCACATGTGATCCAATTTGACTGTTATGCTTTCGCCAATAGTAAGAAAAGCCTAGTCCAAACGTACACGAGTATTTTTGTAAATGGACTTTTTCCTCCTTTTTTGTCCACATGAAAATGCAAAAACACGCTATTAAGCACTGTTAAGAGCATGCCAAACCAACCGGTGGTGATATAACCCTACCCATAAAGCCATGGGCGACATTGGGGGGGGCAAGGGGGGGCAGTTGCCCCCCTGATATCGTCAGTCATGGAATCTCTGATATCAGCCTAGGCCTGGTTGTACGGGGTACTAGACGGCGCTAAATACCCTCAAATGAAAGCAAAAACAATTAAAAGATCTGGAAAACTGCTCAACGCTGCAAAAACATTTTGGATAATGTATCCAATCAAAGACATATCTGTTGATTTCTTCAACGCAATGGCCAATCAGAAACATTGTCGTTTTTCAGAATTCACTCACAGCTGAAAGCACCGGAGTTTTGCACGCTCAGCTCGTGAATCATCTCATAATGACTAACTAAGTGCAGATGCAATGTAAATTCATTCTAGATTCATTGTGTAGTTTAGAGAGCTTGATTATAGAACTTTGTGAGATCGCGATGAACTATGATGAGTGATGCTTTTAGTGATAATAATGGGAGCGCGCTTTGTGTGTTTTCTAGGCTATAATCCGAGAATTAAACTTTCGTTTTTCGGACATGCATGCTGCAAAGTTTCGGGAATGATGCTGGATTCATGCTAGAAATATCAGTGATAAGCAATGGACGGGATAAAAATGCCTCAGTGATTTAATTCTGGAACCAGTCCTGGCCAAACTTGAACATCTAAAAATCAGCGCGCTGCACGCTCATTTGTGCTTCAAGATGAAGGGCCATCAACTGATACTTAAAACGGGAAGCATTGCCATTCAAATCAGCAGCAAGAGTCAAATGTGTGGAAGAGTGATGTGTGGCCAAGTATGGTGACCCATACTCGGAATTTGTGCTCTGCATTTAACCCCTCCAAGTGCACACACACAGTAGTGAACATACAACGAGCAGTGGGCACCCAATGCTGCGACGCCCGGGGAAACTAACATATTCTATATATTAACATATATAGAAGGTGCACAGTGTCATTCACACAAACACTAAACACCATCATGGTAACACACATGAAACTGAAACAATGCAATAAACATTAATTGAACAACATTAGATGTAACATACAACCCTAATGTACACAACTGATAAGAAAATCTAAGAAGAAACAGTTATTTCAACGAAAAAACATCAAATATGAACTGTAATGCAGGGAATTCTGGGAATGTCAATTTACGGTTATTCACTGTAAATTATACATTCTTTTTCACTTCCAAAAACTGTATACCACCATAAAATTACATGTAATGTTCAATACAGTTTTTCACTGTATATAATAGGGGAACTTACAATTAACCAATTAATAGGTTTTTACATTAGTATTGTCACGGAACAGAAACTCAGGATCCAATAAATAGTCTTTATTAGACCATTCCAAAAACACAGCCACAGTAGAAGTGCCGATAATCCGGTTGTGCAGAGTCTCCAGCTCAGGCAGAGAAAACCCTCCACGGAGAAGGAACAGCAATCAGGCGAAGACGGACTCAGGAACTAGAAGCACTGACAGAGAGTGAGACAGGACATGAACAACAACAATCTGACAACACACCACAGAAACGCCAGCCAGATATAGGCAGTGCAAACGAGCTACACCTGTGACTGCTCTGATACCCTCGTCAGGTACATGGTAACTAAGCAACGCTGACAAGCCCAACGAGCAGACCTATACACACACACACACACAGAATGATCACACGGACCCATGAACCGTGACAGTACCCCTTCCTCTAAGAGCGCCTCCTGGCGCTCCCAGAGGAACTTACCTGACGATTGTAATCATCAATAAGGGAATGATCCAATATGTCTCTAGCAGGCACCCAACTCCTCTCCTCAGGACCGTAACCCTCCCAGTCCACCAAGTACTGGAATCCACGTCCCCTCCGCCTAGAGTCCAGAATACGATTTACCGAATAAACAGGTTCCCCATCTATGAGTCGCGGCGGTGGGGGAACCGGGGTTTGCGGATTAATGGTAGCATGAAAAACGGGCTTTAATTTGGAAACATGAAAAACGGGATGAATCCTCCTGTACGCCGGAGGAAGTTTAAGACGGACTGCCACCGGACTAATGATCTTGGTGACAGTAAACGGGCCAATGAATTTAGGAGCAAGTTTATTACATACGGTACGGAGAGGAATATTCTTAGATGAAAGCCACACTTTTTGACCGACGACATAGACGGGAGGCCTTGACCGGTGGCGATCAGCCTTGGCCTTGGTGCGTGCCCCCACCTGGAGGAGGGTCTGTCTGGCCCTGCTCCAGGTGCGACGACACCTCTGGACAAATGCGTGGGCAGAGGGAACCGCGACTTTGGATTCCAGACTGGGAAAAATAGGTGGCTGGTACCCTAAACTACACTCAAACGGAGACAGGCCCGTGGCAGACACTGGTAATGAGTTATGTGCATACTCAACCCATGAGAGCTGCTGGCTCCAAGAGGACGGATTCTGAGAGACCAAACATCGCAACATACGTTCTAGATCTTGGTTGGCTCTCTCTGTCTGACCATTACTCTGGGGATGAAACCCAGAAGAAAGACTAACAGTCGCCCCCAACAAATGACAAAACTCTCTCCAAAATTTAGAGACAAACTGAGGCCCCCTGTCAGAGACCACGTCCGTCGGGAGGCCATGAATGCGAAAAACGTGGTCAATGACAGCAACCGCTGTCTCTCTGGCAGAAAGTAATTTAGGCAGAGCAATAAAATGAGTAGCCTTCGAAAACCGGTCCACCACGGTCAAAACCACCGTGTTTTCATCAGAGGGCGGGAGACCTGTAACGAAATCTAATGAAATGTGGGACCAGGGTCTCGAAGGAACTGACAGCGGCTGAAGGAGTCCAGCAGGGGGTCGATTGGAAGTCTTAGAAATGGCACAAACAGAGCAAGCCAAAACAAAACATCGTATGTCGCAAGCCATAGACGGCCACCAGAACCGCTGTTTAACAAGAAACATAGTACGACTCACCCCAGGATGACAAGCAACCTTGGAACAATGACCCCATCGAATGACATCGGACCGTAACGTCTCTGGCACAAACAAACAACCTGGTGGGCATCCGGGCGGAGGCGTTACCCCTTGTGAAGCCGTGCGGACCTTCGATTCGATGTCCCATGTGACTACAGAAACAAAAATCTTCTGTGGCACAATGGGCTCAGAAGACGGGCGCTCCGAATAGTCAAAAATACGGGACAAAGCATCGGGCTTGATGTTTTTGGAGCCCGGCCAATAAGAAATAGAGAAATCGAAATGACCGAAGGATAAAGCCCACCGGGCCTGCCTAGAGTTCAATCTTTTGGCGGACTTGATGTACTCAAGATTCTTATGATCAGTCCAGACGATAAAAGGAACCCCCGAACCTTCTAACCAATGACGCCATTCCTCCAAGGCAAGCTTGACTGCCAGCAGCTCTCTATTACCAATATCATAGTTACGTTCAGCGGGAGACAAACGGTGAGAAAAATACGCGCAAGGATGTATCTTGCCGTCTGAGGAAGAACGCTGGGATAAGATGGCACCAACCCCCACCTCTGACGCGTCAACCTCCACCACAAACTGCTGGGATGGATCAGGGGCGATGAGGATGGGAGCCGAAACGAAGCGGCTTTTCAGTTTGGCAAACACAGCTTTCGCTGCGCAGGACCACCTGAATGGAGTCTTGGTGGAGGTTAAAGCAGTCAAAGGAGCAGCTAGCTGGCTGAAATTGCGAATAAAACGCCGGTAAAAATTGGCAAAGCCCAGAAACCTCTGCAGGGCCTTGCGGGAATCTGGAGTTGGCCAATCTACCACAGCCTGAATCTTGTCCGGATCCATGCGCATCCCCTCGACTGACACGATGTAACCCAAAAAAGGAACAGACTGTGCATGGAAAACGCATTTCTCTGCCTTGACAAAGACCATTCTCTAACAGCCTCTGAAGCACCCGCCTGACATGCTGAACATGTTCCTGGAGAGAATGAGAAAATATCAGTATGTCATCCAGGTAGACATAAATGAACTGATCTAGCATATCTCTCAACACGTCATTAATGAGTGCCTGGAAGACTGCGGGAGCGTTGGAAAGCCCAAAAGGAAGAACGCAATATTCAAAGTGCCCCCTGGGGGTATTAAAAGCAGTCTTCCATTCATCCCCCTCCCTTATGCGAACCAAATGATAAGCGTTACGGAGGTCCAATTTTGTGAAAAAGGAAGCCCCCTGCAGACGCTCAAAGGCAGAAGACATCAACGGCAAAGGATATGTATTCTTCACCGTGATGTTGTTCAGCCCTCGATAGTCGATACAGGGACGAAGAGACCCGTCTTTCTTCTTCACGAAAAAAAACCCGCCCCCGCTGGCGAAGAAGAAGGGCGAATGATCTTGGCTGCCAGAGAATCAGAAATATATTTCTCCATGGCCTCCCTCTCCGGGCCGGAGAGCGAATAAAGTTTGCCCTTAGGCAGAGATGTACCTGGTAATAAATCTATAGCACAGTCATAGGGACGATGCGGAGGTAGAGAAGCAGCTCGAGACTTACTGAACACTCCCCTCAGATCGAGGTACTCACTGGGCACGTTTGACAGGTCCGTATGCTCATCCTGAAACAGAGAACAGGACACAGAGGGACAGGCAGACAACAAACAAACAGCATGACAACTCTCACTCCAAGAAAGAATAGAATTCTGACTCCAATTTATATGAGGGTTATGAAGTACAAGCCAGGGATGCCCCAGGACTACTGGAGTAACAGGAGTGTCAGTTAAAAGAAAATGAATGATCTCAGTGTGATTGCCAGAAGTGATGAGTCTTACTGGACCTGTAGCGTGAGTGATGGAAGGAAGAGACAAACCATTGAGAGCATGGACAGCAATAGGCTGGGAGAGCGCAACCACAGGAAGTTTAAGTCTAAGAGCAAGGTCAGAGTCTAAAAAATTACCCTCAGCACCAGAGTCAATTAAAGCCTGACAGTCATAGGTGGCTGAGGACCACTGCAATTTGACTGAAAGAAGGGTAGCAGCAAGAGAGGATTTAGTCAATGTGACCCCACCCGTCAGTAACCTCTTACCTACTGACGGGTTCTGGCTTTTACGGGACACTGCGCTGCGATGTGCCCAGCAGCTCCGCAATACAGGCAGAGACCCTCATTTCGCCGCCTTCGCTTCTCCTCCAGGGAAAGACGGGATCTGCCCATCTGCATGGTTTCTGGTTCGGTGAAGACGACGTCCGTGTCGCAGGAGGTGACAGTAAGGTGGTTCAGCAGATTGGCTGCCGGAGCTCGGCGCGCTCACTGATCTCTCTGCTGCAACCTGGGATCCACTCGAATAGCCAGACTGACTAAGCCATCCAGCGACGTAGGTAACTCCAGTGAATAGATCTCGTCTTTGATATATTCAGCCAGTCCATGTAAAAACATATCCCACTGCGCTTCTAAATTCCAACGGCACTCCGCCGCCAGGGTGCGGAATTCAATAGAGTAATCTGTGACGCTCCGGTTTCCCTGCCTTAACTCCGCCAGAAAACGAGCCGCCTCTCTGCCCGAGACTGCCCGATCAAAAACCTTTTTGATCTGTTCCGAGAATGATTGAAACGAAGTGCAACAGGGAAGCTTCTGCTCCCAAACTGTAGTTCCCCAAAGAGCCGCCCGTCCAGAGAGCAGTGTTATGACAAACGCTATTTTCGATTCCTCAGTAGGAAACGACGACGGTTGGAGGGAGATGTATAGAGAACATTTGACAAGGAAAGAGCGGCATTGCTGGGGCTTACCAGAGTAAAAAGCTGGAGGTGGAAGGCGGGGTTCGTTGGAACGGACAACCTGATCCGAGATAAAAGACGCAGGTGGATTAGACACCGTGGGTTGCTGGACAGACTCAGTCTGGAGACGCTGTAGCTGGGTGGTCAGCTCCGAGACCTGAGAGACCAGGGCTTGAACAGCGCGATTGGAGGCTGCCATCTGTTCCTCCTGGCGATAAATGCATGAATTACTGTGAGATAAAAAGTCTCTTAAATCTGAGGCACTCGCTGGATCCATAACGGTCAGATCGTTCTGTCACGGAACAGAAACTCAGGATCCAATTGCGAGTGAATAAATAGTCTTTATTAGACAATTCCAAAAACACAGCCACAGTAGAAGTGCCGATAATCCAGTTGTGCAGAGTCTCCAGCTCAGGCAGAGGAAACCTTCCAGGGAGAAGGAACAGCAACCAGGCGAAGACAGACTCAGGAACTAGAAGGACTGACAGAGAGTGAGACAGGACATGAACAACAACGATCTGACAACACACCACAGAAACGCCAGCCAGATATAGGCAGTGCAAACGAGCTACACCTGTGACTGCTCTGATACCCACGGCAGGTGCATGGTAACTAAGCAACGCTGACAAGCCCAATGAGCAGACCTATACACACACACACACACACACACAGAATGATCACACGGACCCATGAACCATGACAAGTATTTTTACAGTCTTTACCATTAAAATCATTAAAATAAAAGTAAAATAATTTTTTACAGCATACTACATGTATTTAGACTACTGTTTTTCATACAAATACCTAGAAACTATATAATTACATTTTTACTATGGTATTGAGGTGCTATATGTGTGGTTTTAACTGTAGAAATCATGATCTAAATGTATGTATGCTACTATGAAAGACTAATGGTTGGTTAATTTGAACAAAACTCAACATTTTACCATATAAAAACGAGGTTGTTACAATATTTACAGATGTTACTATTTTTGATAACGAACATCTGCATCCCAACTCAAGCTACTTTCAAATGGGCATTTCTAAGAGACAAGAAAATGTAATATTATTAATATTGAAGCCTGCAATGCAAACTGTGCTGAAGATATGCATCATCAAAGTCAGGGAACACAAACCTGTTTATGATTTTTCACTCATTAGAACATGCAGAAACTTTAGTTGGGCTACAATTTATTTGGCTGCTATAACTGAATTATAACAGACAGACTTTTGCAAAGAGCAAAAGTCATCAGGTGGTGATGATTATGTTTTAACATAATCATTATTTGACCTGAATCACTGAACTCAGAGTCTAATCTCTGAGTTAAATTTTATTTATTGATTACAACAGCCTTGTGATTCCTCAGCGAATTGTATTTTCTATACAATTTGGAACCATTTCTTACAAGCTGTTCTGAGCAAAAAAAAAAAAAAAAAAACTTCGAAAAGATCTTTCTTTTAGGGACACACAGACATCAAGAATCAGCGTATGATTCTCAACAACAGTGACAAACAGCATATTCAGATAAGCAGATCAACTCTGAACATCACAAAACAAGCTACTAAAAAGTCACATAAAAACAGCAAAAATAGAAATTACAAAGACAATTCTGCTCATAATTTATTCATGCCGCAATGTATGATGGGAGTGATGAGTTTTGCATGGATGAGTTTTGATTGGCTACCAGTGTTGGGCACGTTACTTTAAAAAAGTAATTAGTTATAGTTACTAGTTACTTCTCACAAATTGTAACTGAGTTAGTAACTGAGTTACATCATTATAAAAGTAACTAATTACCAGGGAAAGTAACTATTGTGTTACTTTAAAAAAAAAAAAAAAAAATGTTCAAATGTCAAATAACTTGGATGCCCCCAATATTAAATATGTTAAATTAATGAAATGGACAGTAAATAGAATAAATTATTATTATAAAACATTGTGCATTAATCTACACTATTTATCTACTGACACGTAGCATCAGTCAGTCAAGCATTATAATATGATATTATGATAATTTAGCATTATATGATGATAGAACTTTAGTAATTAGAATAACCAAGTATGAATGCATATTTGTCATGTTGACTGAATTTAGGACTGGTGGTGGTGCTTAAGATATTGTTTGTCGTTTAGTGTTTCTATAAAAAAAGGGGGGAAAAATTGATAAGATAACAAAACTACTACGAATTCTACTACTATTAACAATATAAAACGCACTAAGGATTAATAATCTGCTGGGTTCACGAATATTAATCGCGTAGTCTGCGTTCGCTCGAATTGATTTGCTGAATTCAAAACAGGGACGATAATAGGTGAGCGCCAGCCAATGAGATTGTCGTTTGCGCATTAGTTCCGCCCACCACCAGAGAACCCGGCAGTTCTTAAAAGCTGAAGAATTCCAAAGGAACTCCGTTATTTTTGACAGAAAAATACAATAAAGAAATCGTTTACATTTAGCGCATCAATTCTGCATGTTATGAAAGACTCTCTTGCTCTGTATCTTTCTTTGCACATTTGAGACAAAGCGCTGGCGAGATGTGCGCCTTCACACTAGAGTTTACAGTACGTCAAATACAGCTACACTGCGCATCCATTCAGATGAACTGAAAAATAAAATTCTAATAATATTATAATAAATCATAGTAACGCCTCATTTTATTGTCAGTAACGGTAATGGCGTTGTAACGGGGGAAACAGTAATTCGTTTGATTACTTTGATTAGTAACGCCGTTTATTTATAACGCCGTTATTCCCATCACTGTTGGCTACAACATGCTTTTTTGATGTCACCGTTGTTGTGATTCTCACGCAGATTCTTGATGTCTGTATCTAAATTAAAGATATTTTTAAAGTTTTTGATCAAAATAAGTTTTAAAAATATCTGTCTGATTATACTGAAAATGCCAGATCTTATGTTGTTCACAGTGTTGACGTAACCAACAAAGAAAACCTAACTCAGTTATTCAGGTCACTTCATGATGTTTATGTCAAAACAATCATCACCACCTGATGACTTTTGCTCTTTGCTTATCTGGCTGTTATAATTCAGTTATAGCACCCAAATAAAATGTAATATTAAAAAGTCAAGGGTCAAGAGCCCTTGACTTTGACCACTATAATGGTGACTTAAACAATTGTGATTTTCTCCTTTGGTGATGCTGCTTGTTAACATCAGGTGTCTTTAATAATGGTCAATCATCACTCAATGAATCTCTTAATTACCTCATTAATTTTAACACTGCTTCAGTGTTCATTTTAACACTCTGTAGTGTGGATTATATAAGCACTGAGCAGTGTTAATTTAACACTGAGGATTTTGCTGTGCAGGTGTTCAGCTAATAAAGATCTTGATCGATGGCAAACAACAGGATGCATTTGCAGAATTGGTTTCAACTGACTGCAGGTTCTTGGCCACTTCTTCCAACTCTCTCTCTATGTTCTTGGTGTTTTTAAATTTTCCATTATGAGTGAGAAACTACTTCAGAAGATTCAGTGCATGCAAGGAATTCAGGCCATTTTTCTTCAGGCATGCCTTCAAAGTCTTACATCAGACAACCTGAAGCTCATGATGTATTGTTTTGGTGACCTTTTGTAGAACATGCTGGCATGCGAATGCCTTCATCTGACTGCTGTAGTCAATCTGATTTGGTGTGTAGCACACATGCTTCAGGATCTGGTCATGCTGGGGCATTCCTATCCACCTTATTTTTCCTGTAAGAGTGGGCAATTTTGTAAATTTAATGAGTCTGGCTTCTGGTGTTATCTGATTCCAGCTATTTTTAGCTTTACAAAACAGCTTGTTTGGCTGTTTGATATTATAAATAGGTGTATCTTACCATATTATTTTAATGTATTGTCTTATTATGAACACACTGGTTTGTAGTGCAAACAGCTTTATTGTTTGCTGCACTTTGTTATTCTTCTCGTTATTTCCCTACAGGGGCTAATAAATTGGAAGTCTCGCACATTCACAGAAAACACCTTACTTCCGAGTTGAAAAAGAAGGTGCATAGGGGCAGCAATTATGTTTATGCTGTTATTTCTTATATGACATTACATGGTATTACTAAGTTTGTACACCCTGGTATAAACGATCATTGTGTAACATAACCCATTTGTACAACATATCATTTACTTGATCTGCCAATAAGAGCAACCAGAACACTTACTGGAAACCAACATTATATATAGTGACTGCAGCAGTTTTTTCACCGCCATATATATTCAGCTTGAGATCGAGTTGAGTGGCCTACTGCTCTCGTCAAAAATAAATGTAAATGAGTTGATGTTTTACCATTTTAAACAGACATAATCTTGTTTATAATACAGAATTTCTTTGAATGTTAAATAGAATGATTTATGACAATATAAGGTTGCTTAATTACTTATTAATAAGGTTACGAATTACTTGTTTGTTTGTCACTTTCATCTAGAGTCAGTGGAGGAGATCAAATTGTTCAGATCCATCATGGATAAAACACAAACATCTGGAAATGAAGATTTGTTTTCAGGATACAGGTACTTTGACTAAAACATTAACCCTCTGGTTTTGTTCATTTGGGAGTCACACTCATGTTGTTTGTGGTCAAAACTGTCCAGATACCAAAATCATATAATAATTTTATTTTAATGAAATGAATGTACTATATTTCATTCCACCCCCGAAAATATATTTACTGGCATTTGTTTGAACAGTCAAACAAAACAAAATAAAACAACAACAACAAAAATACTTTATAGAACATTAAAACATCTGGAACCAAACTAGAACATAATGTTCATTTTCACGGGGCTCTATTTCCAATTTAAAGCAATAGTACGCTTGGCCTGAAGTGAACTAAAATTGATTAGTTTGCACTTATATGCATTCTCCACCAAATTTACAGGGTATATATGAAATAAACAATAATTTGGGAACGAGAAACATTTTGTACAGTTAAATAAGAAATTTCTTCCAAAATTAAATCTCATTATACTCCTGCATACATACATACAAGATACATCTGTAAAGGGATAATAATTTCTTTATTTATCCATGCTGGATAGTCTGTATCTGTGAAGTAGTACACAGTGGAACAGAACTGAGCTGGCCAATAGTAGAGTTTTATATTTGGTACTTTAAGTCACCCCCATACCCAAGAACATTTGTTATTCCATATAATACTTGTGATTGTTTTCTTGAGTGCAGAGAAGACAGTGGCTGGAAGTGGATGTAAAATTGACTGGAAATGATGTAAACATTTATATAGAATTTTTGTTCTTAATTTTGAAATTTTGTTGCATTCCATCTCTCAAACAAGTCTGTTACTTTCTTTAGTAATGAGTCATAATTAGATTATGTAGAGAGAAATTTCTTATGTATTAGAGCAGTGGCGGCTGGTGGAAAATTTTCTAGGTAGGGTGACACATCCAACAATTTTAGCATACAGCCCAGTATGATTTATCCCAATGTAACAAAAGGAAAATTATTAAGACTTGAAATATTTTAAATAAAGATAATTCTTTTACCAAGTTCAAGATTGAGGAGGATTCTCACAAAACTGTAATTTCTGAAAGCTTTTTTCAATTTATATGTTTTTTTTTTAGAATTTTCAGAATTCACAATTTATGTACACAGTGCAACAGCAAAAAATGTGAGGAAAAAATAATGTTATTTTGTTTAGAGCATTTTCTATACATATATAAATAACTACAAGTCAAGCTGCAATATCAAACAGGACCACATGGAGATGCCAACAGACCACTATACCAGTCGCCTTAACCTAGATATATACAGATCCATTCAGAAATATTAAACAGAGCGAAACACAAATTAAAATAGCAAATAAAAAAATTCTGAATTTGTCGAATGTGGTGATCTGAAGGCAGTTCAACATGACCAGTGAACAGTTCTTCAGTCAGAGTTAGTGTTGATGTCCATTATGTTTATAAACACCACTAAACGTAGCAAACTGCTATAAAAACACGCTTCTTCAGCTAGTGTCCATTATAAATCACTTGCCAGACATGCGACCATACTGAAATGTGCTTGTGCAAAAAGCTATTAGACAGCGCACATACATGGTCTGTTTATTTGCGCATTAATAATAATACTGACTCGCGCGTGTCTAATGATGTATGACTCCTGTATGTCACTGTAATCGTCTTTACCTCCATTACAATCGTCATCCATCAAAACTTAACTGGTAAGATACTGGCTTGCTTTATTAAGCCCATACAGACTAGTTGTCACGATTCGGCTACTGCTACTGTGTCGGAACGAGGGAGCAAGGAGACGTCGGAGAATTCAATAAGGAACAATCTTTATTCATCCAAATAAAGACTCACATACAGGTAGGAACACACATGTAGCATGGGGAACAGACGTTTAACACCAGATGCTGAAGACAGGGAAACACAGGGCTTAAATGCTAGGGAATAAACTCAATAATTAACACAGCTGGAACAAATGGAACTAAATGGGGACCAAATGAGAACAGGAAAAAGGAAGGACCAAATATGGGCATAAGGGAGCACATGGAGAGAAAAACACACAAGACACAGGACCACAGGGCTGACATTACTCCCCCCTCCCGGAAGGCTTGTCATTAACCACCGGGGGGGTGGGTGGGCTGTGGAGGCCTTACAGGCTTACAGGATCGCATGCCTCCAGAGCGGTACCCGTTCCTGGCACCATGGCGGAGCATGCAGTCCAGGGATCCATGGCGGCACAGGGAGCTCCGGGGGCCATGGCGGAGCAGGGAGCTCGGGAGGCCATGGCGGAGCAAGGGACTCGGGAGGCCATGGCGGAGCAGGGAACTCGGGAGGCCATGGCGGGACAGCCTCCGGGGCCTTGGCTAACAGCCTGGCCCCTCCGGCCAGAGCCATATAGCCGTCCCCCCCCCCCCCCCCCCCCCCCCCAAAAAATACTTGGGGAAAATCCCGGCTCTAGAGGCCCTCCATGGGCCAGGCATAGGAGCAGGAGGCCTCCCTGGGCTGGATTCGGGGACTGGAGCCCACTCTGGAACAGGAGCCCTCCTTAGGCTAAACTCAGGAACAGGAGCCCTCCGTGGGCTAAACTCAGGAACAGGAGCCCTCCATGGGCTAAACTCAGGAACAGGAGCTCTCCGTGGGGCTAAACTCAGGAACAGGAGCCCTCCGTGAGGCTAAACTCAGGAACAGGAGCCCTCCTTGGGCTAAACTCTGGAACAGGAGCCCTCCTTGGGCTAAAACTCAGGAACAGGAGCCCTCTCTGGGCTTAACGGGGGAACAGCAGCCCTCTTACGGCTCTGGTCTGGGGCTAGAGCCATCTCTCGACTCTGGTCTGGGGCTAGAACTGACACTAGAGCGAACTCTGGGGCTGGAGCCGACACTGGAGCGAACTCTGGGGCGAGGATGAGGGCTGTGAACAGTCCTTTTCTACTCATCCTCCTCTTTCTGCAAGGGGCGCATGGAGCGGACGACGGGCCAGAGAGCGGGGTCGGCGGCAGGCCTGACGGTGGAGCGGCTGGCGGGCTTGACTTGGAATCGGCCGGCGGGCTTGACTGAGGAATGGCCGGCGGGCTTGACAATGGAACGGCCGGCGGGTTAGACTGAGGAACGGCTGGCTGGTTTGACTTGAGAACGGCCGGCGGGCTTGACTTCGGAGCGGGGTCGGACACTCTCCAGACACCGGAGGAATCCTTCCCTACAGCTTAGTCCCTTGGTGTCTGGGAGGTCCATGGGGTGATGGTAATTGGCCCCGATCCAGAGCAAAGAATTCAGCGTGATGTCGTCCAACGCTGTCCTCGCGGCGAGCCCATAGAATTCCCAGGCGAATTCCACGAAGGGAAGATCTCTGCAGGCTAGGGCGGAGAATCGAGCAGCAACTTCCATGCAAGGGAAAACAAAAGACTTTCAAAAACTGAGAAAAAACAAACGGGGAGAAAGAGCACCGCTTACTATTTCTGCTTAAGGTCCGGTGTTCTGTCACGATTCGGCCACTGCTACAGTGTCCGAACGAGGGAGCGAGGAGACGTCAGAGAATTTAATAAGGAACAATCTTTATTCATCCAAATAAAGACTCACATACAGGTAGGAACACACACGTAGCATGGGGAACAGACGTTTAACACCGGACGCTGAAGACAGGGAAACACAGGGCTTAAGCCTTTGTCTAGGCTTTTTGCCATTAGATATAAATCTAGAAAAAGCGCTTTCCAGCTGAGCAGAGACTTTCCTCCTTAACCATAAGGGTAACATCTGAAGAGGGTACAATAATCAAGGGAGAATATTCCTCTTGATTAAACTTATCCTACCGAGCAATGAGATAGGAAGAGCTTGCCACCGGTTTAAATCTCTTTTCACAGTATGAATAATCGGGGCGTAATCGAGTTTCCATAATTTATTCAAATCAGTTGACACAATCCCGAGATAAACAAATCCAGATTTCGACCATTTAAAGGGGAAATTAATGAAAGATTCAGTATTAAAATTACCTAATATTAATGTTTCCGATTTATTAAAGTTAATTTTGTACCCTGAGATTAAGCTAAATTCATCAAATAATGATAATGTTGCTGGTATAGATAATTCAGATGATGATAAATACAACAGAATATCATCTGCATACAATGCAATTTTGTGCTTACCACCCTTCATTGATATACCCTTTATATCTTTATTCTGTCTAATAGCCTCTGCTAGAGGTTCCAGAGCCAGCGCAAACAAGAGAGGGCTCAGCGGACAGCCCTGTCTGGTGCCCCTAGCAAGTGGGAAAGGATCTGACCGTAGACCATTAGTAATACAGGACATAGGGGAATGGTAGATTTTAGAAATTTACCCTCTATACTGAATCTCTGCAAGCATCAAACAGACAGTCCCACTCTACCCTGTTGGAAGATTTTTCTGCATCTAAAGATACAGAGATCGCCTCACAGTGCTGTTGGTTGGTATACTGTATAACATTCAAGAGTCTCCTTATATTTCTGAAAGAAAAACGCTTCTGTATAAAGCCCATCTGATCTAGGTTTATAAGGTTGGGAAGAACCATCTCAAGTCTTCTGGGAAGAACCATCTCAAGTATCTTGGCATCAACCCCAATTAAGCTAATGGGTCTATAAGAGCTACAAAAATCTGGTGGTTTATTCTTTTTAAGAATTAAAAAAATATTTGCTAAGTTTAAAGTGGGCGGAAGCTGACCATTTTTCAACGAATCTGCAAACATTTCAGTAAGTGTTCCTACTTTTTATTTTCCCATTTTTATAGAATTCTGGGCAAAAACCATCTGGCCCGTGGGCCCTACCTCCCCTTAAAGAGTTTATAGAGTAAAGAACTTCCTCTTCTGTGATTGGCCTACAAAGGTCCGCTTGTTCTTCTGTTGTGAGAGGGGAGTCTAATGTTATTAAGAAAAAGGTTTGTCCTTTGCTCTGTCGAGTGACATTCTGATGAGTAAAGATTTTGATAATATTCTTTCATAATTTTATTAATGTATTTGTTTTCAAACCTAAGAGCCCCAGAGAGGTATCCCTTAAGGATGAGATTACAGTCTCTCTCCTCCCCCTAGCCAGCCACGCAAGAAGACGACCAGGTTTATTCCCTGACTCATAAAGTCTGTGTCAGGCAAAGAAAAGAGGTGTTTCATCCTTCTTGGTTAATAGCTGATCTAAAGCCAAACGGGCTGCATTAAGCTATTGGGATACACCTCTGGAAGGTGACAATTTGGAAATTGCTCTACAAAATCTGAATTTTCTTTTTGTCAGGATTGTCTTGTGTATCTTGTGGTTCCCTCCCTCTTGTTTGCCCATATTTGGTTTGTTTCCTGTTCCTGTCATTATTAGTTAATTATTGTCCAGCTGTGTTTGTTTAATTATGTCATTACGTTGTGTATTTATAGTGTGTCCTGCCCTGTGTTTCCTGTCGAGTATGATACGTCATCTCTGTCTGTCACGTCAATGTTTCCAGCCTGTGGTGTACTTACCTGTTTGGATGTAATTAAAGACTTTTTGATTTATTCCACGTCTCCCCGTTCCTGGTTTCCGTCTCCCGAGTGTGGAATAGTGACAGAATACTCGACCAAAACAAAAGTAGGCGGCACTCCCTTCCCCGTGTTTTTGTTTCCGGTTTAGAAAGTTTTTGTTTGTTCATTTTTTTTCTCCTGCCGTGATGGCAAGCCTGCCGCCGCAAACCCAAGGCCACCACCGTCGTCTGCGGCTGGTACCCGCCAGCTGGAAGGATTTCAGCTTGGTTCGGCTGCCAAGCCCACTGCCGTTCGCGGCTCAGCCAAGGCCGATGTTCGCGGCTCACTCAAGGCCGCCGCCCGTGGCGAAGTCACGGCCGATGTTCGCAGCTCCCTCAAGCCCGCTGCCGTTCGCGGCTCATTCAAGGCTGCCGCCCGCGGCGAAGTCAAGGCCGCTGTTCGTGGCTCGCTCAAGGCCGCCGCCCGCGGTGAAGTCACACATGCCTCCGTCTGTGGCTCACGCAAGCCCGCCGGCCACTGCTCCCTCGGCGCTCCTGGACATGGAGCTGCTCCAGGGGTTCTCAGCTCCAATCCTCTCTCCAGCGCCTGCTCCTCGAAAGTGCCTGCCAGAGTGCCCTCCAGTACCCGCTCCTCGAACGCGCCTGCCAGAGCACCCTCCAGTGCCTGTCCCAAGTCGAGTCATGTCCCCTGTAGTCTTGTCCAGTCCTCTAGAACCCTTTCTAGTCGGTCTTGTCGGTCATGTCTTGTCTGTGGGGGTTCCGTAGCAGCAGGAAGCTTCTCTTGTCATGGCCAAGGAGACCATTCCCAAGCCACTTGCTTCGCGGGACGCCCCTACGGAAGCGGTTCCCGAGTGTACCCCTGAGAGGGCCCCTGACGCCAATGCCAACACAAGGAGTGCTGGTATGCACGAGTCATGCCCTAAATGGTCCTCAGATTCCGAGCCTAGCCCTATTGGGGCTCATGTTCCGGAGGATAACCCACAGAAGACTCCAGCTCCTGTTCCACAGTCGAGCCCAGGAGAGGCTCCAGTTACCAAATCGAGCCCAGGAGAGGCTCCAGTTCCCGAATCGAGTCCAGGAGAGACTCCAGTTCCCAAATCGAGCCCAGGAGAGGCTCCAGTTCCCGAGTCGAGCCAGGAGAGGCTCCAGTTCCCGAGTCGAGCCCAGTGAGGGCTCCTGATCACCAGTTCAGCCCAGAGATGGCTCCTGACCTCCAGTTAAGCCCCGTAAGATCCTTCAAGTATTTTTTTGGGTGGGGGTAGTATGGCTACTGCCGTAGTGGCCGGAGCTGGATAATGTCAATGTAATGTCAGGATTTTGTCTTGTGTGTCTTGTGGTTCCCTTCCTCTTGTTTGCCCATATTTGGTTTGTTTCCTGTTCCTGTCATTGTTAGTTAATTATTGTCCAGCTGTTTGTTTAATTATGTCATTACGTCATGTATTTATAGTGGGTCCTGCCCTTTGTTTCCTGTCGAGTATTGTACGTCATCTCTGTCTGTTGCGTGAATGTTTCCAGCCTGTGTTGAACTTACCTGTTTGGATGTAATTAAAGACTTTGTTTTGATTTATTCCACGTCTCCCCGTTCCTGGTTTCCGTCTCCCGAGTGTGGAATTGACACTTTTCAAGTTCCACTATATTTTTCATTGCTGCTTTCTTTTTGGCTATGTTAGATATAATTACACCTCTTAGACAGCCATTTGCCGACTCCCATAAGACTGACCGAGTGACTTCAGGAGCTTTATTAATTTCAATAAAGGTTTACCACTGTTGTTTGAGAAACTGCATAAATTTAGGACAGCTCAGTAATGAAGGGTTCAGCCGCCACTGTCTAATGTATGGATCTCTATACGGAGGACAAACAGTCATTATAATGGAAGAGTGGTCAGACAAAGTCCTAATACCGAATGGAGCAGTCCACTGTTCTGTCCAAGAACTCCTGCGATATTAGAAATAGATCGATACGTGAAAATGTTTGATGGGGCTGAGAGTAAAAAGTATAATCTTTCTCCCTCATTTGAGCTAACCTACAAACATCAAACAATTCCAGATCCTTGCAATATTCTGAAAGCCTAAGATTTTTCTTTAGTCTGATACCTCTTGGAGAAGACTGATCTATGGATGAGTATAGAACACAGTTAAAATCCCCTCCCATAAGTATGATTTAGGATGAAAATGAAGAAATGTCAACCAGTAAATTAGAAAAAAATTGAGGCTCATATAGGGTGACCATACGTCCTCTTTTCTCCAGACATGTCCTCTTTTTGGACCTAAAAAATGCATCTGGCCGGGATTTCTTAATTGCCCAAAATGTCTGGGATTCGGCTGTTTCTTAATCCCGCTCCCCCTGAATTTCTCACCACTGCAGCCTGCTCCCGCAACATGTCTTTCGCTCCCGTGAGTTTCATGTCCACTCCTTTTAAACATTCTAATTTTGTATATAATTTTGGGCGCATCAGGGACCTGCTCTCAGTATGCGGAGTATTTAAATCTCTTTTGAATGAGCGTTCATGCTGTTCACTTTCTCTTTCGATTTCGCGATGACACGCACTCTGTGTAAAGGGAGCACATATTACAAGATCAGATTTTTGTCAATGAGCTCAGGATCTGTTGAGCAGCAAATACTCCAGAATGGTCTTGTCAGTCATCTCTCCTTATTCTCGACCTGTCATCAGTGAAATCTGACTTTTAAACTGTTGCCATGGATTGATTTTCCCAAGTGAGTTAAAGGTTTGAAATACTGCATAAAATACATTTTACTGAAATGCTTGTATTGAAACATTTTGCATTCTACCTATGATAAAACTTTTACAAAATTTTACATTAACTGTTTTTTCCTGGTGGAATGACCTGCCCAACTCAGTCCAAGCAGCTGAGTCCTTAATCATTTTCAAGAAACAACTGAAAACACATCTTGTTCATCTTCATTTGACTCTCTAATTCTAGAACTCTCTATTCTAATGCTAATTCTAATTTTATCTGCTTGTTTTTCTTTAATTTAAAAACTTGACCCGTTAACATTTGCACTCTCTATTCTATTTCTATTATAACTACTTGTTTTATTTAAAAAGAAAAAAGAGCCTTTAATGCTAGCATTCTGTATTCTTTGTCTATTCTTTCTACTTATTTTCTTTTTATTTATTATAAATAATGACCTCCTAACACTAGCATTATCTATTCTTTTTCTGTTCTACTGACTTGTTTTATTTTTATTTAAAAAATGACCCTCTAACACTGGCATTCCCTATTCTTTTTCTATTCTATCTACTTGTTTTCTTTTTATTTATTATAAAAACAAAACAAGCAAACAAACAAAAAACCTTGCTATGTATACTGTGTTAAACAAACAACACCCCCCGCCCCCACTGTCCTCTCTTTGGAAAACTAAAATATGGTCACCCTAGGCTCATATACCGTGGGAGCATAAATGCAACCAATCAACACATGTTCCCCATATAGAAAACCTGAAAGGAGTACGTAGTGACCTTCATTATCTGTAACTGATTTTTAAAATTTAAGGGAAAGATTTTTATGAAGAAGAATGGCAACTCCCCTAGTACTGTACTTATAAGAAGAAAAAAAAAAACCTGGCCAACCCAGTTTCTATGCAACTTCATGTGCTCTGTATCAGAGAGGTGGGTTTCTTGTAACAATGCAAATCTGACATTTCTCTTTCTGAAAAAAAAAAAGTTTTTGCCTTTTAACAACATGGTTAATACCTTTTACTTTAAGGCTAAAAAATTTAAGATCAGTCAAAATCAGATTTTACCAAAATATTGAAATAGTCTTAATAATACTGAAATCCAAGTATGGAAAGGTTTTGGGTTGTTAGAACAGCACAAAGAATGGTCATAATAATGAAAACAAAAACACACAAAACAAAACCATATCCACCCCATCTTATTACCAGAAATGAATACAAACATAGTATGATAAACACCTCCCACCCCAACTCAACTCAACTCAACTCAACTCAACCCAACCCAAACTTGAATGCAAAAGTGTGGAGAATGTGAAAAAAAGTAGCCACATCACACCAAAAGACGGAGTATAACTCTATCTAAAGTTGAAGCAGAAGTTAGCAGGATAGCGCATCACGGAACGGACTCCTCTTTGAATGAGCTGACCGCAGACGTCGTCGTATGCCCATCTCGCCTCCCTGACCTTGACTGACAGATCCTGTGTAATAAAAATGTCACTGCCCTCATATGTAAGATGATCCTTCTTCTCAGCAGCTTCCAGTATTTTAGCCTTGTCTGAGTAGTTGGGAAGCTTAATCAACACAGGGCGTGTGCGTTTAGGTTTGAGCGGTACCTATACTGTAACTATACAATATATACATCAAAAACTAAATGTCATAAAATGTCAAGGATCAAGCCTTCAACAGGATTGAATAGGTGTAC
Organism: Spinibarbus caldwelli; assembly: GCA_039654775.1. Taxonomy (NCBI): domain Eukaryota; kingdom Metazoa; phylum Chordata; class Actinopteri; order Cypriniformes; family Cyprinidae; genus Spinibarbus; species Spinibarbus caldwelli. The sequence goes on from CM077229.1 coordinate 26,030,068, forward strand.
TTTTGGGCTGAGTGATGGGTATCTAAAATAGATCAGGTTACTTTATGATGATCGACAGGCAGAAATACTAACAAATAGTCAAATTTCAAAACCTTTTAGTTTAAGTGAAGGTATATGGCAAAGATGTCTGTTGTCCCCTTTGTCTCCATAGAACCCATTGCAATGGCAATTCAGAGCAGTCCTGATTTGAAAGGCATAACAGATGAGACTGAACATTGCTTAACTTTGTTTGCAGATGATGTTGTGGTATTTCTTACAAATGTAGATCCATCTACTCAGACACTTAATAATTCAGGCTACAGAATTAATAATTATAAAAGTGCCTTGCTATTATTGAATGGGGATAAAAGAAGAAAATTTTTCACCCATATGCAATTTACCTGTTTTCCTGAAGAATTTACCTGGGAATCGAGATAACCCCCAATATAAAAAATTACTCTAATATATGAGAAAATACATACAAATTCATACTCTAATGCAGGGGCGGTTTCTTCATTAGGGCGATTAGGTGACGCACCACCAAAGTGTGAAAGGGAGGAATTTTTTCCCTATCACATTCAACCTCAGTGTTATGCTAGCTTTCACTGTTCTACACTGTCTGTTCTGCCTCTGGATCTATAGTCCAATCAGCATCAAGTTACATTGTGGAGTACCGCCCCTTTTTGGGCAATTTCACTCTGGCCGAGAATCGCCCCAAGTGTTCTCATAAACTTCCATACAAAGATTTTTTTTCGAACTGCAGGCACTGCAATGCAATCTTTATGAGTTATGGGAGGGCTGGAACTAGTGTGCTTTCATTATCATACATAACCTTAACTTGTGCAGTGATTGGTGGAAACAAACATACCTCTATTAATAAGAAATATGAAGTCAGGACTAGTGTCAGCCCTGTGTTCCTGTGTCTTGTGTGTTTTTCTCCCCATGTGCCCATATTTGGTCTTTCCTTTTTCCTGTTCTCGTTTGATCCCCATTTAGTTCCATTTGTTCCAGCTGTGTTAATTATCTAGTTTATTCCCTAGCATTTAAATCTCTGCAGATGCCAGTGGAGTTGGGTGGATTAGCTATGCCAAACATTTTATATTACAACTGGGTTTGCCATGCCAGACTCATTTGGGAGTGGTTTAGGTTTTATTGTGATCTGTGTCCTAGTGTGGATTCCTGGGCCTGCTTCCCACTCTCTGTCTGGAGCCTGTTTGCTTGTCCCAAGCGTGCACAACGAGTCTTCAAAAGGGAAGCTATAGCGTCTCGATCGCCCCCAGGTGACTGGCTGCAGTATAGGTCATAAACCCCGCCCTCTCCATGTAATCTAATGGGACATGAGACAAACTAAATAATCAAGTTACACTTCAAATAAATTTCCAAAGATGGTTTCCATCATTTTAGTTAGTTCTTATCATGCTGATGTATGTCCAAGTGTTTGGTTTTTTTAACAAGTTTGCTTTTAACTAGTCATTTGATGCTATAAAAACGGGGTGTGGTGTTATGATTGTAAGCTTGCAATTGGGTCTGCGGGAGTTTGGACTTTGATACTGTGGCTCCACCTCACGTTCTCTACTGCGCAGACTCTGGCTCCAAATGACGTCATTTTCACAAGATGACAGCGGCCATAATGAGAATATTTTGGCTTCACTTTTCTATAGTGGAAGGAAGTAGAGATGTGTCATTCATCTTTTTTTACAGTCTATGGCTTGTCCCTATAAGTATGATGAGACAGTGAGGAAAAATCCAATACTTTACTGTTTCATTAAAGTTTGGCAACAGATCTCCAAGTTCTTTGGGAGAGGTGAAACTATATTTATGTTGAATCTAATTGATTTGAATCAGGATTTTGTTCCTGGTATAGGTTCATCTCTCTTTAAAGCATGGCACATGAAGGGGATTCGTGTATGTTGAGACCTATTCCAGGATGGCTCTCTAATGTCCTTCCAACAATTACGACAGAAGTTTGATCTTCCAAATCAACATTACTTTGGTTACCTGCAAATTCGGCATTATGTTATTTCAAAGCAAAAAAAAAAAAAGAGCCGGATTCATTAGCACTTAGCAGTTTGGAGAGTTTACTCATCAACACAACAAATGCTGCTCATTTTATTTCTAGATTTTATTCTTTTTTATACTCTAATGTCTCTGGACTCTTGAACACAGTGGCTCGTAAATGGGAGGAAGACCTTTGTAACGTTTATATAGACAATGACTGGCAGGAAGCTATGAAAGGTGTTAGATCCAATTGTAACCGGCTTAGAGAGACTCAATATAAGATATTACATAGATTACATATAACGCTAGTTCTAATGAATAAAATTGATCCTTCTATACCGGCTCTTTGTGTTAAGTGCTATACAGAGTTAGGGACATACTTTCATTGTTTTTGTAGGTGCAAGTTCAATTTAAGATTCTGGAACTTCATTGCTTATAAAATTAGCACCATTCTTAAGATAAAATTGAAAAAGGACCATGGTCTCTTTCTTTTGGTGCTCCCATTTAATACAGGCAGTGTCACTGACACTTGACACAAAAGGTTATAGATTGTTAGATAAACTGCTACTTGTGGCAAGGAAATGCATCCTTATTAGATAAAAAATACGGTTTTGCCCCACAAGAGGCTGGCAGCTGTACTCAGGGGTAATATACAGAGTTTTCAGAATGTATGGTCTCCTTTTATAGATCACTTGCCTCCAGACATGAAGAAAATGGTTGTGTGTGTCAATTAGGGTTTTTTGGGTAGTCAGATTTCCTCCTTTTGGAGGTGGGCTCAAAAATCCATAAAGAATGGTCTTGGTTCTTTTGTGTTCTTTTTTGATCTAAATGACGTTTTCATTATAGGGTTATGTTATTGGATATATCTAAGGAAATATATATGGGAAATATTCTTGTTCATGTGCTTTTCTACAGGTTGTGACTGCTTAACTTTGTGACTATTTAGTCACCAATATTAACAATTATAGTGTCAGACTGATGGACCTTTTGTTGTGTTTTCTTCCCTCATGTGCCTGTGACCTAGTTTTCCCTCGTGTCTGATTATTGTCATTTGTTTCAGGTGTGTGTCTTTAATTACTATCATCAGTCCTCTTAATTAAGTTGTGTTCAGTTCACTGTTTGTTGTCCGGTCTACTACGTCCCTACGTGTGATCCTGCCTGTCCGAGCTGTGTTTGCCCTTTCATAGATTATTAAAGACTATGCATTGTTCATCGTCTTCTTCATGCGTTTCATTCACCATAGCTGTGACAGAAGACCGGACCTAAAAGGGATATTAAGTATGTGCCGCCTTTCCTCGCGTTTTCTTTTCTTTTTGTTTTTGTTCTGATGGAGCACGCCGCGAGATTCACCGCTCTGGCTCGGAGGAGCCAGAATATCAAGGATTTTGCGAGGGACTTCAGCCATTTCGCCTTCGACGACGAGACGCTGAAATCCCTGTTCAAGATCGGGGCTAACTGCCACCGCCCCATCAACCTCCCAGACACCACGGGACTGCACTGGAGGGAGGCGATCGTCTGGTGAGTGTCTGGGCCTGATCCCGAACGCCACTCAACCCAGAGCACATGCACGGAGCTAGACCCTGAGCCCACTGCTGACGGAGAGCCAGACCCTGCTGCGACCGACGAGCCATCGTCAGTGGAACCAAGTGGAGCGACAGTGCTGAGGATCACCCCGGAGCTAGAGGCCAACTCATCAGACCAGGTGCTTTTGATCTAATACAGCCATGAGTCTTTTTGGGAAAGATGCAACAAGTTTTTCACACCTGGATTTGGGGATCCTCTGCCATTCCTCCTTGCAGATCCTCTCCAGTTCTGTCAGGTTGGATGGTAAACGTTGGTGGACAGCCATTTTTAGGTCTCTCCAGAGATGCTCAATTGGGTTTAAGTAAGGGCTCTGGCTGGGCCATTCAAGAACAGTCACGGAGTTGTTGTGAAGCCACTCCTTCGTTATTTTAGCTGTGTGCTTAGGGTCATTGTCTTGTTGGAAGGTAAACCTTCGGCCCAGTCTGAGGTCCTGAGCACTCTGGAGAAGGTTTTTGTCCAGAATATCCTTGTACTTGGCCGCATTCATCTTTCCCTCGATTGCAACCAGTCGTCCTGTCCCTGCAGCTGAAAAACACCCCCACAGCATGATGCTGCCACCACCATGCTTCACTGTTGGGACTGTATTGGACAGGTGATGAGCAGTGCCTGGTTTTCTCCACACATACCGCTTAGAATTAAGGCCAAAAAGTTCTATCTTGGTCTCATCAGACCAGAGAATCTTATTTCTCACCATCTTGGAGTCCTTCATGCGGGCTTTCATGTGTCTTGCATTGAGGAGAGGCTTCCGTTGGGCCACTCTGCCATAAAGCCCCGACTGGTGGAGGGCTGCAGTGATGGTTGACTTTCTACAACTTTCTCCCATCTCCCGACTGCATCTCTGGAGCTAAGCCACAGTGATCTTTTGGTTCTTCTTTACCTCTCTCACCAAGGCTCTTCTCCCCCGATAGCTCAGTTTGGCCGGACGGCCAGCTCTAGGAAGGGTTCTGGTCGTCCCAAACGTCTTTCATTTAAGGATTATGGAGGCCACTGTGCTCTTAGGAACCTTAAGTGCAGCAGAAATTTTTTTGTAACCTTGGCCAGATCTGTGCCTAGCCACAATTCTGTCTCTGAGCACTTCAGGCAGTTCCTTTGACCTCATGATTCTCATTTGCTCTGACATGCACTGTGAGCTGTAAGGTCTTATATAGACAGGTGTGTGGCTTTCCTAATCAAGTCCAATCAGTATAATCAAACACAGCTGGACTCAAATGAAGGTGTAGAACCATCTCAAGGATGATCAGAAGAAATGGACAGCACCTGAGTTAAATATATGAGTGTCACAGCAAAGGGTCTGAATACTTAGGACCATGTGATATTTCAGTTTTTCTTTTTTAATAAATCTGCAAAAATGTCAACAATTCTGTGTTTTTCTGTCAATATGGGGTGCTGTGTGTACATTGAGGAAAAAAATTAACTTAAATGATTTTAGCAAATGGCTGCAATATAACAAAGAGTGAAAAATTTAAGGGGGTCTGAATACTTTCCGTACCCACTGTATATGCAGACATGCCCCCTCTTCTTCTGCCTTCGTCTGAACTCTCTGCCTGCCCTGAACTATCTGTCTGCCCTGAAATATCTGCCTTTCCTGAAATGACAATGGAAGTCGTTCCCATATCGCTGGCGCTCCCGGTGCTGGGAGTGGCCTTGTGGTGTGTGTGGGCAGCACACACCGTTCCCAAACCCCCTGAACTTTCTGAACTCCTGCCCAGCCTCCCTCTCCCACCTCCTCTATATCAGTCCTCACCATCGCCACCGCTGTCTCCTGGCAGCCCCTCAGCTCATCCTCAGCCCACCATCTGTGCAGTGGGATCGCCATGGGTCTGCCAGTCTCGTTCCTCAGCCATCTTGAAGGACATCTCAATTCTCTAATTGCACCACGAGGAGGAGAGGAACGAGGAGTGAGGAGCCTTCCAGAGGAGCTATGAGCGAGGATACACAGGTGTATCCTATGCGGAAGTCTTTTTCATCAAAAAACCTGACGCACGTGTAAATTCTCCTCCCCCTTCTCATCTGTTGTAATAATTTTAATTTATATTTTACCTTTGCAATTTAAATAAACCATACATGTCATATATTTCAACAGGGCATCTTGCTTTATTAATATTTATTTTGAATGTCTTAAAAAACAAACTTTAACAACATAAGGGCAGATCCATTTTGTGCAGCTGATGATGCTCTGAAGTGACGCTAAAGGGAGAGAGGATATATCATTTCACTTGATTCAATTCCTCCGTCCTCGCGTGTTTTCCGTGCATCCTTCCCTCGCATCCTGAAGGGGTGGAGCTAAGATGCGAGGAAAGGAAGCAAGGAAAGGAAACGAGGATGCACAAATAAGAATTGAGAAGCATCCCTGGACTCCGCCTCAGCCCTTCGACCCAGCGACCCTACCATGGCTCCTAGCTCACTCGTCTCCATCGTGGCCCATCAGTCCACCAGCTCTGCCAGGCTCCCTCGTCCCTCCGGCTCCGCCTTGGTCAGTCGTCGACCATCCGCCACCTCGTCCCTCCGGCTCTGTCAGGCTCCTCCTTCCCTCCGGTTCCACCTTGGTCCTCTGACGCTGGATCCCCGCCAACGCCTCGGTCGCCGGCGCCATCTGCTCCGCCTTGGCCCTCCGGATCCTCCCCGTCGCCCTGGCTCATCGGCTCTCTGTAAACGCTAAAAACATATCTCTTCCATCTTTATTTGACCCTCTAATGCTAGCACTCTCTATTCTAATTCTATTTTATCTATTTGTCTTCTTTTTTATTTTTGTGAGTAGGCCAGCCCAAACACAAGGTTCTCTTCGCTTACCAAAAATTTTTGCAGGTCCTCGACCCTCTTGATGGAGGTGAAAGAAAAGCATGACTCCAATCAGGGTCTTTTGGAGGGAGTGGCTTATCAATACACAGTCATTCCCTTTGGACTGTCCTTAGCTCCCTGGACTTTTGGGAAGTGCATGGATATGGCTCTTTCCCTGCTGAGACAGATGGGAATCCGCATTCTGAATTACCTCGACAACTGGCTCATTCTGGCACAGTCGGAGGACGAGCTTCTAAATCACAGATCCTTCCTCCTCAGCCACCTAGAATGCCTGGGACTCGGTTTCAATTTTGCCAAGAGCTCTCTGTCTCCCAGCCAACGAACTTCGTTCCTGGGAGCAGCTTTCAACTCAGTCCACATGAGGACGGTAGTCGTGCCAGCACGTGCACTGGCCATACAGCAGCTCACGGCTTCCTTCAAAATTGGAGCCTCTCACCCTCTCAAACGTTTCAAAAGATGCTGGGCCTCATGGCCTCTGCATCACAAGTTCTTCAGTTGGGCCTGCTCCGCATGAGACCCCTTCAGTACTGGTTGAAAGCACAAATTCCGCCCCATGCGTGGCATCATGGACGCATCCGCATCAGGGTGAGCCAGGCCTGCATAACAGCTCTGTGTCCCTGGAAAGACCCACAGTGGTTCAAGCAGGGCATGACTATGGGTTTGATTCAGAGAAGGAAGGTTGTCTCGACAGACACGTCCAATACAGGTTGGGGAGCTCTGTGCGAAGGCAGACCGACCTTCGGCTCCTGGTCAGATGCAGAAGGCCAGCTACACATCAACTGCCTCGAGATGACGGCAGTATGTTGAGCTCTTCAGACCTTCTTACCAGACATGAAGGGACACCACGTTCTAGTCTGCTCAGACAGCATGACAGATATTTATCATATTTATACACACAAGTATATATATATATATATATATATATATATATATATATATATATATATATATATATATATATATATAAATCGCCAAGGCGGGGTCACCTCGAAACGCCTTTTTAAGATGGTAAAATGCCTCTTGGAGTGGGCACATCTCATCCTGCGTTCATTGAGGGAAGCACATGTGCCTGACGTGTTGAACCAAAGAGCAGACATGCTATCTCGGAGCAACGTCCCCTCAGAAGAGTGGATGCTCCACCCACAGATGGTTCAGGAAATCCGGGAGATCTTTGGCAAGGCAGAGGTCGCCCTCTTTGCCTCAAAAGACAACTCTCACTGCCCAACTTATTTTTGGAAGAGCGAGGAAGCGTTCTCCCGCGAGTGGCCCAACCTCCTCCTGTATGCTTTTCCCCCGATCGCTCTGATCCCTCAGGTAATCAGGCGAGTCAGGGAACACAGGCACAGAGTGCTTCTGGTGGCCTGAATTCTATCTCACAGACTAGAGTCCTGTCTACGAGATGCCTCTACACTCTTAAGTGGTCGGTCTTCTCCGCCTGGTGCGCAGTCCGTGGCGAATACCCAGTCTCGTGTGACATATCGGTGATATTGTTCTACCTACAAGAGCTGTTGGATAAGGGCCGCTCCCCTTACACGCTCAAAGTCTATGTGGTAGCTATAGCAGCTTCTCATGCTCCTATAGCTGAACAGTTAGTGGGCCGGAACAACCTAGTTGTCCGTTTCCTGTGGGGATCCAGGAGGCTCTATCTGCCCCGGTCCCCCACGGTCCCTACGTGGGACCTGTCCACAGTTCTGAGAGCCCTCAAAGGCTCCCTCTTTGAGCCACTGCAGTCTGCAGACTTGAAGACACTGTCACTGAAAACCGCTCTGCTACTGGCGTTAGCATCGGTTAGGCGAGTAGGTGACTTGCAGGCTCTCTCGATAAGCCCTGCCTGTCTTGAGTTTGGGCCTAACGATTTCAAAGTTGTCTTAAAACCAAGACATGGGTACGTCCCTAAGGCGCTCTACACTCCGTTTGGAGCCCAGGTTATTACTCTCTCTGCGCTTCCTCCTTCTGAGGAGGACCAGGAGTTTAACCTTCTCTGCCCGGTCAGGGCATTGAGAATTTACATCGAGTGTTCCGCCCCCTTCAGGCAGTCGGAACAACTTTTCGTATGCTTTAGTGGCCGCACCAAAGGGTCCCCGGTCACAAAGCAGAGGATTTCTCGATGGTTAGTTGACGCTATCGCACTAGCATACTCCTCCCTGGGCCTTCAGAGCCCCATAGGAATTAGAGCCCATTCCACTCGAGGCGTGGTCTCTTCCTGGGTGTGGTCTAGTGGTGTGTCCATAGCAGACATCTGTACGGCGGCCGGCTGGGCCTCGCCGTCCACTTTTGCCAGGTTCTATAACTTGAATGTTCTGGCCTTGCAGGCTCAGATTTTATCTACTTAAAGGGGCACACGCCTATCTAAGGCGGTCTAATTCTCAGGCATTGCCTGATTCTTTCAGGAACGCTCTTGGCCCTATTAATAATGCTGAGGCTGTACAAGGACCGTTGGAATGATTATCTGAAGGCTGGGTTGACCTCAGTTCAAGAGTTCAGCACTCTTGCCTCCTGCAGGGCTTACCCTGAGTATAATTGGTCCCTCTGAGCCTTTATTGCTCAAGGCCAGTTCATGTCAGTCGTTCCTCTTTCATGGCATGGCGGGATTGTATTGGTTCCCCATATCGTCTAGCGACGCAGTACGAGTGAAATATTGAAAGGGAACGTACTCGGTTACTTACGTAACCTCGGTTCCCTGAGATACGGGAATGAGTACTGCGTTCCTTGCCGTGCCATAACGCTGCACGACTCAGTGTTGTCGCTTCAGTCAAATTTACCTGAGATCCTATGGCGAAATGCCTGCTTATATAGCCAGATGCCCCTGCCCATTCTGGTGGGCTCTGGTGGGCTTCATCGCCATAGGCTTGTGCAGCTCCGCTGCTGAGCCATTGGTTCATTTTTTAATCACTGCACGAACCAACGGCCGTGCAGTTACACTGCGTGATTGTAAAAGTCTTCAGTCCTCAGAGAAAAAGGAGTTTTCCCATAGCGTCTAGCGATGCAGTACTCGTTCCCGTATCTCAGGGAATCAAGGTTACGCAAGTAACCAAGTACGTTTTCTTTACTATATTTATAAAGGCTAATGTTTTTTGTATTTGAGGAGCGAAGAAGAGTGTCTTAGTCTAGCATTTGTTGTCGAGTCAGCCAAAAAGCTTTCAGAGCGCTGAATCTTTTATAATATGATATTTTGGTCAAATAACAGAAAAAAAACTGAGTGTCCACATAGCGACAGAAAACTGTATAACCTTCAAGTTCATGAAAACAAATGCGATGCAAGTACTGCCTCTGATGTGGCGGTAATGACAGGAAAAACCATTCCCTGGTCAAAAACTTCGTACTTGAACTTGATTTTGGTGAAATGTTAATAATATAATGACACATGCAGTGATGCAAATAAACATAGGCCTATACATTTATATGGCAACACTATACAATAAGATTTTAATGTTAGCTCATGTATTAACTAACATGAGTGAATAATTAACAATAATTTGGGGGGGGCCAAGCCACCTCCCAAAAGGACATAGATGGAGTGGAATCATTAAAAAGACGCAAGACATCTGCGATTTGCTCTTTTAGAGGAAACTGCTCTTTTAATTGAAGCGCCCAGGGGAATTTCTGAATCAGGTACACCGCTGTACACGCCATAACGCCAACCCAGAGCAGCGCTGAGAGGTGAAATGGCTTTGTGAATTGCATTCTCTTACAATCACTCGGCTCCGAAGCAAAAATCTGAACATGCAAAATCCACTCACTAATTCTTATTGGTGTTTTCTCTTAAACTCAGAGGTGATTGGGGCTCCCAAGTCAGACCCCTAATGTCATCATGACATAACTCTTAGTCACCGACAGATAGGGAACAGAACTACAAGTGTGAACAATTAAACACAATAACCAGTTTAATATTTACTAAAAACATGATCATAAAGCTTCCTCAAATCAAATCAAATCAAATCACTTTTATTGTCACATCATCTCAGCACGTGTGCCTTGGTGAGTGAAATTCTTGAGAGCGTGCTCCAGACAGTGCAGAAACAATTAACATATAGACAGTACCATTACATACTTCAGAATACAATGTGCAATATACACATACAGATACTCAGTACACACAGTGTACTATTAGACATACATACAGTTATCAATACACAATTATACACGTATATACACATTCTACATTATGTACACATATATACACACAATAATATGCGAAGGTGCAGTAGATTATACGTAAGCTGGATACGCAAATGTCATGGATGTGCATTGGATGGTATCCAGTGGTAGCAGATAGATTGATGTATTAGTGCAGTGTGTACGTGTAGTCCAGTTTGAACTGTGTTGGAGTTAAAGTGCAGTGCGTGGCATATCGTAAAGTGGGAGTGTGCTGTGGGGTGTATTAGTTCTGACCATTCATTAGCCTGATAGCCTGAGGGAAAAAGCTATACCTCAGTCGGCTAGTCCGGGATCGGATGCTGCGGAGACGTCTACCTGAGGGCAGCAGAGAGAACAGTCTGTGGGACGGGTGGCTGGAGTCATTGATGATCCTCCGGGCTTTCCTTATACACCGCCTGGTGTAGATGTCCTGGAGGGAGGGAAGCTCACCTTCAACAATGTGGCGGGCAGTTCGCACAACCCTTTGCAGAGCTTTGCGGTTGCCAGCGGTGCTGTTTCCAAACCAGGCGGTGATGCAGCCGGTCAGGATGCTCTCCACAGTGCAGGTGTAGAATGATCTGAGGATGTTGGGGCTCATTCCAAACTTCCTCAGCCGTCTCAGGAAGAAGAGGCGTTGATGTGACTTCTTCAGCACTGCATCTGTGTGAGCGGACCATGTGAGATCCTCAGTGATGTGAACGCCGAGGAACTTAAAGCTGTTTACCCGCTCCACAGGTGTCTTGTCGATGATGATGGGTGTGTGTTCTCTGCTCTGTCTCCTGAAATCCACCACCAGCTCCTTGGTCTTGTTGATGTTGAGTGAGAGGTGGTTCTCCTGACACCATTTAGTCAGGGTACTCACCTCCGCTCTGTAGGCCGTCTCATCGTTGTCAGTGATCAGGCCTATCACCGTTGTGTCGTCAGCGAATTTGATGATGACGTTGGAGCTGTGTGTGGCTGTACAGTCATGTGTGTACAGGGAGTACAGGAGTGGGCTGAGGACGCAGCCCTGAGGAGCACCAGTGTTGAGGGTCAGCGGAGATGAAGTTTTGTTGCCCATTCTGACCACCTGACTTCTGCCTGTCAGAAAGTCCAGGATCCAGCCGCACAGAGATCTGTTTAGTCCTAGAGTCTGGAGCTTCGCAACCAGTGTGGCAGGCACTATGGTATTGAATGTGGAGCTATAGTCCACGAATAGCATTCTCACATAGGTGTTCTTGTTTTCCAGGTGGGAGAGAGCAGTATGCAGGGTGAAGGCAATAGCATCGTCTGTGGAACGGTTGCTGCGATATACAAATTGCAGCGGGTCCAGTGAGGCAGGCAGCACAGAGCAGATGTAGTCTCTGATGAGTTTCTCAAAACACTTGCTGAAGATGGGTGTCAGAGCAACAGGCCTCCAGTCATTCAACCATGTGATTTTATTTTTCTTTGGTATGGGCACAATGGTGGATTTTTTGAAGCATAAGGGAACCACAGACAGAGAGAGGGAGAGGTTGAAAATGTCTGTGAAAACCCCGGCTAGCTGGAAAGCGCATGCTCGGAACACACGGCCTGGGATGCCATCGGGACCCACAGCCTTGTGGATATTCACCCGTCTGAAGGATCGGGTAACATCCGCGACAGAAATGGAGATTGAGATTGCACTCGCCTCCTCTGCAACAGCCGCGGGAGCGCTCTCTCTGTGGGCGGTGTTGTGAGCCTCGAAACGAGCATAAAAATGATTGAGCTCGTCCGGTAGAGAGGCGGCAATGTTCACTGTAGCTGGTTTATTCCCTTTAAAATCCGTGATGTTATTGATGCCCTGCCACATGCTTCTTGTGTTGTTGGTGTTGAATTGTTCTTCAACTTTGTTTTTGTATTGTCGTTTGGCGGCTTTGATGGATTTCCTGAGATCGTAGCTGGCTTGTTTTTGATCGTCAGAGTTTCCGGATTTAAAGGCAGATGTCCGTGCTGACAAGGCTGCTCGAACATCACTGTTAATCCATGGTTTTTGGTTGGGGTAGATGCGGATTGTTTTTGTCGGCACTACGTCCTCTACACACTTCCTGATGAAACACGTTACAGTATCTGAGTACGCCTCTATGTCGTCATCAGACGCTGCCCGGAACATGTCCCAGTCCACGTGATCAAAACAGTCCTGTAGTATAGCGTCCGATTGGTCCGACCAGCATTGAATTGTCCTGAGGGCGGGTGGTTCTCGTTTCAGTTTCTGCCTATAAGCAGGCAGGAGCAGAACGGAAGAATGATCCGATTTGCCGAAAGGTGGGCGGGGGAGCGGTTTGTAGGCGTCCCGGAAAGGAGAGTAGCAGTGGTCCAGTACACGATCACCGCGAGTGTTGATGGTGATGTGTTGAAAGTATTTTGGAGCTATTGTTCCGAATTTGGCTTTGTTAAAGTCCCCCATAACAATGAACACTGCATCTGGGTACGCGGTTTCCTGCTCGCTTATATTCCCATACAGTTCCTTGAGTGCCTGGTCTGTGTTGGCTTGAGGGGGAATGTAAACAGCTGTGATTATGACCGCTGTAAATTCCCTCGGTAGCCAGAATGGTCGACACAGAAGCATATGAAATTCCAGATCAGGGGAGCAGAAGGATTTAATAGACTGTAGGTTCCTTTCGTCACACCACGAGTTGTTGATAAAGAAACAAACGCCCCCACCTCTGCTTTTCCCTGTGAGCTCTTTCGTTCTGTCCGAGCGGTGCACGGAGAACCCTGTAAGCTCGATGGCTGAGTCTGGAACCACTGCAGACATCCATGTTTCTGTGAGGCAAATAATGCAGCAGTCCCTTGCTTCTCATTGGTATGAGATGCGTGCCCGCAGTTCGCAGAGTTTGTTGTCCAGTGACTGAACGTTAGCCAGCAAAATGGTAGGGAGAGGAGGTCGGAGGGGACGGCGTCTGAGTCTGACGAGTCTTTTTCCCCTTTTCCGGCGGCGTTTCCTCGGTCGTGACCGTGCGGCCCAGACAAAGGGCTCTGATGCGGTGTCTGTAAACAGAGCGCCGGCGTTCAAGAACTCAAAGTCTGGTTTGCGTTGCACGACGAGGGAACCTATGTTTAGAAGCGTGTGTCTGTTGTAGACAGTTATACTAACAGCATCCAGCACGTAAAACAACAAAATAACAAATAAAACATACGAAAAACTGCAATGTTTTCTCGGAGCTCGCAACACGGCAGCCATGCTCGGCGCCATCTTGGACTAATGAGTCAATCTTGGACTCAAGAGCTTTTTGTAAAAAATACTTCATGAAGATCTGATAGTAAGATGATTCTCATCATAAAGTTTAAATCTGTTCTGTTTTAGTTCAGTTCATCAGAAGAGATCAGAACCTGAGCCCAGCCACGTGTCTATGAAGAGTGATGCATCTATGATTCAGCCAATAAAGTTAAACAGTGGAAATACACAACCTGGACTCAGGTATAACTGAGTTATATATAATTTGTATAAAAATATTATTATAGTATGGTATTTATTTTCTCATGTATTTTCAACAAGAAATTCATCTTGTGCTTTGTTTTTTTTTAATCTGTATCTGATAATGTAATACACAGTTTTTATATAAACAGTGTGAAGGAAATTAATACATAGTGGTCTTTAAGTGAATTTGATAATGATAAATGAATAGCTGATTTGTTGGGTATAGTAATTTAAAGAAATGAATGCATTTTTTTTCTCTGTTTTAGTCCAGTTCATCAGAAGAGATCAGAACCTGAGCCCAGCCACGTGTCTATGAAGAGTGATGCATCTATGGTTCAGCCAATAATGTTAAACAGTGGAAATACACAACCTGGACTCAGGTATAACTGAGTTATATATAATTTGTATAAAATATTATTATAGTATGGTATTTATTTTCTCATGTATTTTCAACAAGACATTCATCTTGTGCTTTATGGGTTTTTTTTAAAAAAAAAAATTTTTTTATCTGTATCTGATATTGTAATACACAGTTTTTATATAAACAGTGTGAAGGAAATGATTACATAGAGGTCTTTAAGTGAATTTGATAATGATAAATGAATAGCTAATTTTTTGGGTATAGTAATTTAAAGAAATGAATGCATTTTTTTTTCTCTGTTTTAGTCCAGTTCATCAGAAAAGATCAGAACCTGAGCCCAGCCACGTGTCTATGAAGAGTGATGCATCTATGCTTCAGCCAATAAAGTTAAACAGTGGAGATACACAGCCTGGTCTCAGGTATAACTGAGTTATGTATAATTTTATAGTTTGTATAAAAAAATAATTATTATAGCATGGTATTTATTTGATCATGTGTTTTCTACAAGAAATTCTTTTTGTGCTTTGTGGATATTTTTTATCTGTATCTGATAATGTAACACACAGTTTTTGTATAAACATACAGTAATGTAAACAAGGGTGTCAAACATTAGAGGTAGACTGATGTATCGGTTTTGCAGATTAATCGGCACCGATAGTTGACTGGCAGAACTATCGGTTATCAGCAAAAATCCAATCCGATAGTTTTTCCAGTTTGCATCCACGGCTGAAGCTCCACTGTCATTATACAGTACGAGGGCGGCGTCTAGAGGTGGAGATCACTGATAGCACGTGCTATTTGTTTAGACACGTGACACTGTGCGCTGAAAAGAGCGGGACACTTCAGATGCAGATTTAATACATCAGCAATGAACTATGGTGCTATATAGTCCACTATAGTGCATGTTTTCATATCAGTACGTAGTAATTAATTTGTTGACTAGATGCTGCATTAGTAGTGAAAGAACAGCAGTTTGTTTGCTATCAAGGCTGAGAGGACGCGAACGTTAGCAGCACTTCAAGCTGTTAAAACAATGTGACCAAAACAAAAGTCCAACCCAAATGTTTCTCATAGTTTTCCATTAAATCACATTAAATTTGTTCCCAGATCGTTGTTACTGTACATAAAGACTTCACCTTGGGCTGTAAGATTGTATATTGTGCATTTTTCAGTGAAACGATTGTCTTTCCATGGCTCTAATAAAGGCTGTATGCTTCGTATAGAGAGCATTAATATAGAGAGCTATAATGTAGATCACGCTTTCTCTTTCCGTTTGCTCTGTTGTTTTAAATTACGAACTTCAAACTCATCTATGCCGCTTTTTGATCATTCTTAAACTAAACTTTTGCCTGTTTGGAGATTAAATAAACTGTTTAATTAAACTGTTTGCCTCTGCTTGAATTGAACGCGATGCGTCCAGTGTGTGTGATACCTGTGAGTTCTCCTAGAGACGCAGCACTGCACTTTTGCCTGGTGTGTGTCTAACATATTTTGTTATTGTGATTAGATATTCATCAAGTGTTCTGGAATAGAAGCAGTTAGACTGTGACTGTAACTGTGAGAGTATACATACAATATCCATATGTATGTAATTTAAGTACTACGGCCTTTGTGTAGATATTTGTGACCCTGGACCACAAAACCAATCATAAGGGTCAATTTTTTGAAATTGAGATTTATACATTATCTGAAAGCTGAAATAATGTACAAGTGCATCTCAATAAATTAGAATGTCATGAAAAAGTTCATTTATTTCAGTAATTCAACTCAAATTGTGAAACTCGTGTATTAAATAAATTCAGTGCACACAGACTGAAGTAGTTTAAGTCTTTGGTTCTTTTAATTGTGATGATTTTGGCTCACATTTAACAAAAATCCACCAATTCACTATCTCAACAAATTAGCATACTTCATAAGACCAATAAAAAAACATTTTTAGTGAATTGTTGGCCTTCTGGAAAGTATGTTCATGTACTGTATATGTACTCAACACTTGGTAGGGGCTCCTTTTGCTTTAATTATGATACATTTACTGATATATTTTTACATATTGAAGTTGCTTTTGTTAACATTAATGAACTATGAACCAACTTGAATGATCAATACATAATTTATATTAATGTTTTTATTCATTTACAAAGTATGTTTCAGTCCTTTTTTTAAATAGTAGAGCATTAAATTAGTTTCTGTTCAGTAGGCCTATCCATTTTAAAAATTATCGGTTGATTAATCGGTATCGGCCAGTGTGGTCCAACCTAGCTATCGGTATCGGTAAAATCCAGTATTGGTCGACCCCTATCAAACATACAAACCACGGGTTTTCTAAATTGGGCCGATGGATGATTCAAACAATAATAAATAAAACTATTTTTAAATTAATAAAGTGAAACAAATTGCTCATTTATTTGAGCTGCACCATACCTATGAAATACACCAGACAGCTTAGGACAGAAAAATTAAATGAGCTAGGGGTGTGCAATATTTATTGTCTGCTGTAATATCATGATTGCTGTTTTAATGACTAAAAATTCAATATATGATATTGAGGGGAAAAAAGCCCTGTAAGAGTGCCATTTTCCAGAATAACAGTGTGCTCACAAATGAATTGATTTTATACTACAGTTCAAAAAAAAAAGATGTCAACACTGTGGTATTTTCTTCCTGAATGAATCTGTTTCTGAACAAATGGCCCAATCATAAAGACAGTCGCTTCATTTCTAAATGAATAAGCTGTTATGAATTGAATGTTTTGAATGTATGAGTCAATGAATCACTCATAAATAATGAATCACTCACTTGCCATCGCCAGCTGGCAGTAATGACAGGCTTAAACCAACTAAGGTACTAGCTCAAAAACACACTCAGCAAAATACTGTCTAATTGTTATCAAAAAATTCCCCAAAAATATATAGAGATTTTTTTGAATCGCACATCCTAAACATAAAATTAGCTAACATCATCTTAAGAAAAGTTTTCTTTGCTTTCTTGTAAATTATATTGTAATTAGTATGGTTAATATTAATGCAATTGTTTAAGGTTTAAAAGGTATTTCAGGCTGCATAAGGGGACATTTTCATAATCTGGCCCCAACCTAAAATGATTTGACACCCCTGGCAAAAACAAAATTATTATAAAGTGCTCTGTAAAGTGATTTTTTTTAATAGCTGATTTGTTGGGTACAGTCATTTAAAGAAATAACTTTATTTTCTCTCTGTTTTAGCTCAGTTCAGCAGAAGAGATCAGATCCAGAGTCCAGTTGTTTGTCTTTGAAAACACATGTGTCTATGGGTCAGGTAATAAGGTTTAAGAGTGGAGATACACGGCCTGGTCTCAGGTATAACATTTATGTAAGAGATATGATTTAAGGATATGATAAAGAATATATAAGACATTGTGTTTATTATTGTACTCGTGTAATGTGGATTTTTAAATTTTATTTCACAGCCAAGTCCTCAACATGTTTAGACCAAATCTGATGAAGAAGTTTGAGCATCTGTATGAAGGAACAGTGACGCAGGGAAACTCAACATTGCTGAATGAGATCTACACAGAGCTCTACATCACAGAGAGTGCGAGTGGAGAGATCAGTAATGAACATGAGGTGAGACAGATTGAGACACAATCCAGGAGAACAGTAACAGAGGACACACCAATCAAATGCAATGACATCTTTAGAGCATTATCTGGACAAGACAAACCCATCAGAACGGTGCTGACAAAGGGAGTCGCTGGCATTGGAAAAACAATCTCTGTGCAGAAGTTCATCCTGGACTGGGCTGAAGGGAAAGAGAATCAGAACATCCAGCTCATATTTCCACTTCCTTTCAGAGAGCTTAATTTAATGAAGGACAAAACACTCAGTCTTTCAGATCTTCTTAATTTCTTTTTCCCTGAAACAAAAGAAATTAAAATATCCATTGAGGAAAATAAAGTGTTGTTCATCTTTGATGGTCTGGATGAGTGTCGTCTGGCTCTGGATTTTAAGAGCAAAGTGAAACTGTGTAAAATATCTAAATCAGCCTCAGTGGACGTGCTGCTGATGAATCTGATTGTGGGGAATCTGCTTCCCTCTGCTCTCATCTGGATCACCTCCAGACCAGCAGCAGCTGATCTCATTCCCTCTGAGTGTGTCCATCGAGTCACAGAGGTACGAGGCTTCAATGAGCCACAGAAGCAGGAATACTTCAGGAAGAGAATTAGTAAAAAGAGACTGGCCGACAGGATCATCTCACACCTGAAGTCATCCAGAAGCCTCTTCATCATGTGCCACATCCCAGTGTTCTGCTGGATCTCAGCCACTGTTTTAGAGAAGATGTTGAGTCGAGCAGAGAGTGGAGAGATTCCCAAGACTCTCACTCAAATGTACACACACTTCCTGATCCTTCAGACCGACATCAAACGTGAGAAGGACTATGAGAAGAACGTGACGGATGAAGACATGATCCTCAAACTGGGGAAAGTGGCTTTCCAGCAGCTTGTGAAAGGCAACCTGATCTTCTATGAGGAAGACCTGAGAGAGTGTGGCATTGATGTGACAGAAGCATCAGTGTACTCAGGATTGTGCACGCAGATCTTCAGAGAGGAGTTGGGCTTGTTTCAGAGGAAAGTCTTCAGCTTTGTTCATCTGAGCCTTCAGGAACATCTAGCAGCTTTATATGTGCACCTCTCCTTTACAATCAACAACATCAATGTGTTTGATCAAACAAAACAAAGTCTGATGTCTAAGATTTTTAACCAGAAGAAATATAACACATTATCTGAGCTGAATCAGAGAGCTGTGGATGAGGCTTTACAGAGTAAGAATGGACATCTGGATCTTTTCCTGCGGTTCCTTCTGGGTCTCTCACTGGAGTCCAATCAGACTCTCTTACGAAAACTACTGACAAGGACAGGAAGCTGCTCCTATAAAAAAGTGGAAACAGTTCAGTACATCAAACAGAAGATCACGGAGAATCGCTCTCCTGAGAAATCTATCAATCTGTTCCACTGTCTGAATGAACTGGGTGATGATTCACTGATGCAGGAGATCCAACATTATCTGAAATCTGGAAAAATAAGAAAAGCCAAACTCTCGTCTTCACAGTGGTCAGCTCTGGTTTATGTGTTGCTGACATCAGAGCAGAAGATGGATGTTTTTGATCTAAAACAGTTTACTGGAAAACAACATACAGAAGAAGTTCTTCAGTATCTGTTACCTGTGGTTAAAGAATCCAGATCAGTTCGGTAAGTAACACTGAAAATAATCACTCCACTTTCAAAACATGATCACATTTACGATTTTAGGATGTGATTTTTTTAACCAAATTAACAAAATGGGAAAATCTAATGAAATCACATTTCTGGCAGTGAGCAGGACAGGTGTGTGAGACACACTAAATAAACTAAACTAAACCTGAGGAGGTTTTGTGTTTCTTTGTGAGAGGTGGATGTTTGTAGAGGTCAGTGTGGATGATGAAGATGCTCGCAAATGAAACAATGATTTGTGCAAAAAGAATAATTACTTAAGAATTTGTTATTTATATGGTCTGGTAGTCATACGGCGTATGCCTGCAAATATGGAACAATCTGTGTTCTGTATAACTTTCACACAGATCAGTTATTTGATGCATTATATAACTTTACAAGAGCCAGCTAACTTTTGAGGAAATAACCCGTCACTACAATTGGATTAGCTGCCTGGAACATGGAGAGATGTCCAAATAAACAAACATCAATGCGATTAAAAATCAGATTATCATTACATTGTCAGAGTGCCTTCAATGGAGCAGTACAGGTAGGCTGAAATGTCTGTTTAATTTGCTAGAGGCTGGCTAGTTAATGTTAAATGATTATAAAGCTCTCATTTGCCTTACTAGGAGTTAATATTTTACCTGTCTTTGGATATTTGCATTTTAATGTGAGTTCAACCATGATTTGGCCGTGGGATTGTGCCATGGTAGGCTAGCTGGTTGGCTTGTTGGTTCTGTGTGTTACGGCTACCGAGGCAATGTCAAAGCCTGGAAAACAAAGCTAGAACGCAGTAACATCACTTATTGTGGTTTGCCTAGGTATAAGCTTGGATTTTGTAGTTACTGCAATTTTGACTAGAGGTCAGCCAATAGTGGATTTTACCGATACTGATAGCTAGGTTGGACCACACTGGCCGATTCCTATTAATCAACTGATAGTTTTTATAATGGATACTGAACAAAAACTAAAATAGTGCTTTACTCTTTTTTAAAAAAGCAGTGAACCATACTTTGTAAATGAATAAAAATATTAATATTATTATATTAAGTTATTTTATTGTTCAATAATGTTAAAAGAAGAAACTTTAAAATTTAAAAATGTATTAATAATAGTAAATGTTGAAATTAACACACTCTAACAAGGAACAATACTTATAGAACTTTGATCTTATTTAAAGTATTACCATTTCATTTCAACAGTCATGCTTAAAGATGGACATCTTTAAATATCATTAAATATCATCTTTAAAGGCCATAGTATTAAAATTACATATGGATATTGTATGTTTACTCTCACACTTTATTTGCTTCTATTTTAGAACACTGCATGATCATCTAATCAAAATAAAATGTTAGTCACACACTGGGCAAAAGCGCAGTGCTGTGTTTAGGAGAAATCACAGGTATCAGGTTTTACGCACACTGGCTGCGTCGCGTTCAATTCAAGCAGCGGTCTAAAACTGTTTATTTAATCACCAAATGGACATAAGTTTGCTTCAACAATGAACAATGTGGCAAAAATGAGTTTGAAGTTCGGTGTTTAAAAAAAACCCCAGAGCAAATGGAAAGAGAAACGCAATCTATATTACAGCTGTCTATATGAACCATACAGACTTTATTAGAGCAACAGAAAGACAAATGTTTTGCTGAAACTTGCACAGTACATAATGACTTCACCCTAGGATATAAATTATGTACATTAACAACAATTTGGGAAAATATAATGTAATTTAGTGGAAAACTATATGAAAGGCGTGGCAGGAGTTTCTGTCAGCTCCATTTAAATGCCCGTCTGAAGTTTCCCGCTTTGTGCAGCACACAGTGTCACGTGTCTAAACAATCAACACATGCTATCAGTGACGTCCGCCTTTAGATGCCACTCTCGTACTGTATAATGGCAGCGGACCCTTTACATTTACATTTATGCATTTAGCAGACGCTTTTATCCAAAGCGACTTACAGTGCATTCAGACTACACATTTTTTATCAGTATTTATTACCCTTCTCAGCAGCTCCAGCAAACGGATGCAACACAGAAAACTATCGGCATGGATTTTTTGCCAATAACCGATAGTTCCAGCAATCAACAGTCGGTGCTGATTAATTGGCAATACCAATAACCTCTAATTTTGACACTCTTGTTTCTCTGAAACAGGACAAAATTGACCAAGAAGACTTTGTCATAAGACAGAACAGATGTCACAAAGGCCATTTTAGGCCTTAACTCAGTTATGTAAGGGGTAATAGGAAAATTAGGGAAACAAAGTCAATTTAGCTCAAAGGAAATCATTTATGATTTTATAGGGAATTTGAACAGAATCACTGTTTTACGGAGAATCACTGAGTCGGCAGCGATTCAGTGGACAAGCCATATAACATCAACTCTGCACTGGATATTAAAATCCAAAATATAGTGAAAACACTATTAATAAGCACAGTAACAAGATCGGCAGATTAAGACATTAACTTGTAAGCACAAAACACAAGATACTTCTCTTTTTAATATAAATAAGACTTATTTGATAAATCTAAGACATGTAAACTAATCTAACACATGAACACACGCATTCACACATTCATACAAGTTGCAGAAAGAGAGAAAGTGAGGAAAGGATGAGTTAAGAGAATGAAAATGTGATATCCCAAGTTTACAGCAATATGTGCAATTGCATAGACCTGAACAACCATCAATCACTTAATTAACCCTTGCATTGAGTTTCTCAATGAGGCTAAAATTTATATTAAATGTACCAGCTCAGCAAAAATCTGGAGTTGTATTACTTGCGTTGCCTTGATGTTAAGGGATTCCCTTTTGTGTCTTGCAGAAAGGGGTTTTCCCGAGTATGCGGATTGGCTGAGTTCAGTGGTCTTTCATAGTAAAGTCATGGGCGTTGGCTCTTGATTACTGAGTTGGTCTGGTTGAAGTTTTTGGCGGGTGCAGTCGGAGCTGGACTTTGCGGCAAACTTAACTTAAAACTCTCACGGAAAGACAAGAAATTAAAGTAAAAGAATAAAAGGATGTAACGAGACTAGGTGGGTTTTCTTCTCATTGTGTTGGCAGCTGGCATGTAGGCCAAAGCACGCTGGAATGCCGCTCAAAGAATTCACGGACAAACAGCAGTGGCAAAAAGCATGGCTAAATGTACAAAGCAAGAGCAATGACGAAAAAGCATAATTTGATGGTGTCCTGAGTATTTAAACTCGGCTTTCAGACCGTCCTATCTGGACATCTTGACCAATTATAAATGATCTTAGCCTAGGGGTGTCGCTCTGTTTCTTCCCCATCATAAATCCTGTATCAGTCACATGGTCCGAATTTTCCCGCTTTTGTAAAGTATAATTTTGTACATGACTTCTATAACAAGACTATGGTACATTTGACAAAGAACTGATTGGAAGAAACATTTAAAGCATGATTTTTCAAACTCATACATACCAAACAAGGATAAGAATGAATGAGGCATTTATATAGCGCTTTATTGTGTATATACACCCAAAGCGCTTTACAATCATGTCGGGGGGTCTCTCCTCAGCCACCACCAGTGTGCAGCATCCACCTGGAGCCAGAGGACAACGGCGCCAATGTGCTCACCACACACCAGCTACAGGTGGAGAGGAGAGAGAGTCATAGAGCCAATTAAGTGGATGGGGATTTTTGGGAGGCCATGATTGACAAGGGCCAGTAGAGGGAATTTGGCCAGGACACCGAGATTACACCCCTACTCTTTACGATGAGTGTCATGGGATTTTTAATGACCACAGAGAGTCAGGACCTCGGTTTAACGTCTCATCCGAAAGACAGTGCTCTTTGACAGTATAGTGTCCCCGTCACTATACTGGGGCGTTAGGACCCACACAGACTGCAGGGTGAGCACCCCCTGCTGGCCTCACTAACACCTCTTCCAACAGCAACCTAGTTTTTCCCAGGAGGTCTCCCATCCAGGTACTGACCAGGCTCAGCTCTGCTTAGCTTCCGTGGGTAACCAGTCTTGGGCTGCAGGGTGATATGGCTGTGGCCATATGAACTTTTAAGCTATTCCCTAGTTATTAAAAAGACATACACAATATGTGATTAAAACATGATAATTAATTGTGTGGGTTACATACATGATATGGAGTTATGCATAAAAATGTTAAGTCTCATAAGTCCTTTTAAGATGATTTTTGGTGCATATGAAAAGAAAGTCTGTGTGTAGTTCTGCGTAGAACAATAAAAACATGTTCTTGGGACCAGAGAGAGGTTAAAACGTCTCCTAAAGAATTTCAGTCTCAGTCTTTGTCTTCTATATGGAGAAAAGAAGCTCATGATTTCTATCGTGGAACACATGTGATGGCCATCTCTTTGACCAACAGTCTTGATTACTTGCCCCAAATTTGAGGATCTCCTTCCTGAATTGGAATTATCAATAAGTGTTCCTTTTGTTTTAATGTTGCAAGCTGTTCTGTGAAAGAGGCTGGTTGATAAGGCTTTCTTAGAGGGCTGGAGCTAGGAATCTGATTTATGACATCCTGTTGTCTCGGGATCCTGGGCCTCTTTGTGGAATTTGGCTCTTTTGGTGGTTCTAACACCAATCCGATCAAATCTTAATTTGTCTGATTCACTCTCTGATATCCTACACTCAGTATTGACCAAATATGTAGTTATGGTGCTTTGCCTTTGGAAGTCAGTATAGCCAGGGACAAGAGTTATAAAATTAAGAAGAATAGGAATATACAAATTGTAATTAACATATATAATGTGTTCTGATCAGTACACAGAATTCAGCATCTCTGTCCACAAGCCCTTCGCCAGACCTGTTAGAAAGTGGTCCTAAAATATAAGTGAAACGTGCTAGTCACGGCCTCCCAGGCCTTCTTGCTTTCGCACATACCTTCCCTAAAGTCGCAAGGCAGTCAGCAGAGGAAGCAGACTTAATTGGTTATATCTGCCTCTACTCCGCCCACCTAGCCCAGGATGGAAGCTGCCATTTGTTATTATTATCTCATCCCTCTGGAGAGAATAAAGCAAGAACAGAAATTACCACAAATGCAACTCAATGAGCACATTAAGGGTTTATGTTACATGTTTATACAAACAAGCAGCTCCTGAAGACAAAAAAAAGCTGATGATGTACATTGCAGGCACACTCTTATACTCATGGTGCTCCAGTAATTATGTCAGAGAATGACGTCGGCCAATAGAATTGTTGTGTTTGCACACATGCTTCAGACATCAGTACATCAATCCAAGATGCACTGTCTCGTTCCCCTTCTCAGGCAACCATGGTTACAGTCATAACCTCAGACATTTCCTGTCTCTTCAAATGAAAACAATTAAATCATGGGAAAACACCCCATGATGACTGTTTTATTGTTTGTTCTTTATGTATCTGTAGCCGATATTGTGATATGTGGTTTAATTCTGTAACGGCTGGACAAATCAGACAAATTATTATTTGTTATATTTAACAAATAATCCAACAGATCCCTCACCCAACAACAGGACTGGGTCCTGGGATGTCTGTAAACAACCCCCGAGGCCACTGGTTTCCATGGCAGCAAGGAAACCTTAGCCAGATACGATTGCTTTTAATGGCTTAATGGAACTCAGAGAGAGCTGTACTCTCACTTAATTCACCTTGGAACATACTGCGCATAGAAAAGGACTTCTTTCATTAATTCATAGACAAAACTTTCTATGAATGAACATGCATATCCCCAGGACATTGTGTGTATTATTACTGTTTCTGTATATTGTCTTGTATTGTATACTGTTTCATGCATGCTTAACGATAGAACCACTAGTTAATGTATGTTTGTTTGTTTAGACTAGTTAGGTGTTTGTGATTTAGTTAATAAAACTTTGTGCATAATACATATGAGTTCTAGGGTTCTGATTCTGCTTGCAGAT
This sequence comes from Spinibarbus caldwelli, assembly GCA_039654775.1. NCBI lineage: Eukaryota > Metazoa > Chordata > Actinopteri > Cypriniformes > Cyprinidae > Spinibarbus > Spinibarbus caldwelli. Next base: position 26,055,462 of record CM077229.1, read on the forward strand.
TAATGCCACTTAAACGATCTTGCTACATGTTCTAATGTATTAGCACTGTAAAAAAGTTATTTTCTGTGGCCACAAAAATAACATTTCTTAGAGTTGATATGAAATTACACTGAACATTTGCTGGATGAACAGATTAGTCAGTTGTAATATTAATTCTGGCACAGTTACTTCTGGCAGCTGAAATTAATTATAATTAATTGTAATTATTTATATATGTTTCCATTTTGAGCTAATTTTCTACAATTCAGAGTACTGGTAATTTGGATTTGGTAATCTGAATCATTGACTGAATCGGAATTATGAATTACTGAATTATGAATCTTCTTTTCATCCTGTTGTATCTGAGATCTTGTTTGCCATTTATTTCCTGTGTCCTTTGTTTCCATGGTTCCTAATTAAGTTATCATTTGTTTCCATAGTTACTGATTAGTTTGTCTAGTTCTAGTTTTTTATTGTCTTATTTATACTCCTTGGATTCTTCAGTTCATGGTGCATTTTTGTTAACTGTTTTGTTGCGTTTTTATTTTTCTTTGTCTTTAGATCCTTTTGGACAATCTTCTTTGTTAATTTATATAAATACAAACTTGCTGCAACTGGATCCACACTTCCTTCCCTGCATTGCTGTAACAGGTGTTTTAAGAAGAACTGAATTACTGAAACATGCATTTAAAATCTGTTTGCTTTGTTCTTTACTCAGGCTATGTGGATGTAATCTCACTGCTCAGTCCTGTGAAAATTTATCTTCAGCTCTACAGTCCTCAAACTCTGTCATGAGAGAGCTTGACCTGAGTAACAATGACCTGAAGGATTCTGGAGTGAAGCTGCTGTCTGATGGACTGAAGAGTCCAGACTGTCAGCTGGAGATTCTGGGGTAAATGGTTTTCAATCAAATAAATTAACAAAATATTTAGTGTGTTTATCAAATTGTAAAGCTTGCAATGTAATTTTATATTATTTACAGCATGACACTATGTCAATTTACATGCGAGCATCATGGTCCAGTGTTTTCAGTGTCTCTCTCTGGATTTGAAAATACAACATGATGAATCCAGAGAAAAATAAACAAACCAGATGAATTGCTGTTTGAAGAAAATGACAATCAAATCAGCAAAAGGGGAAACAGTTAGCAAAAGATGCAGTGTGTTTGAAAATTAAGTCATTTTTTTGCATACAAGATATATTCGAAAGTTTTGGCGAAAATATAATTACATCAACTAAAAGAACAAAACAATGACAAAGATAATATTAATTAGGTGAGTTAATCATGTCTAATGTGTAATATATTAGCTTATTCAGCTACAATACAATTTTGTGGATAGACAAAAAGTCAGATGTAGGACAGTAGAAAGTGATGTCAAATGTAAATATATGTAAATAGAAAGTTCTAACAAAAGTCTGGATTTTTTTCCTGACCATATAGGAATAATTCATGGCTTAAATGATTGTCAAACTAATGCCGTGTCGACTATTGTATTTGTAGATTGTCTGGCTGTATGGTGACAGAGAAAGGATGTCGTTATTTGTCTTCAGCTTTGAGTTCAAATCCCTCACACCTGCTAGAGCTGGATCTAAGCTACAATTATCCAGGAGATTCAGGAGTCAAGATGCTGTGTGAAAAACTGCGGGATCCAAACTGCTCACTGGACAAACTCAAGTATGTCCAGCAGTAAGATTTAAGTTTTTAAGGCTATATGTATATATGTGTGTATATATATATATATATATATATATATATGCATGCAGGGGTGGACATAAGTGGTATGCACGTCCGCAAGCACAACCAAAATAAAAAATGCTCTGTGTAAATAAGTTCAGACCATGCATTTGCATACCAACATTATTCAGCTGTTAATGCACACTTACCATTTTAGATCGGCAAATTGTACTGTATAAGATTTCTATTCAAATTGAAAGCATAAATCTAGCTTCCCACTGCTGTTTTGAAAGCACAGTATAACACTGTGACATTTAATTTACTGACACTCTTTATTCGGCAGCACTAAACCCGGAAGCGCATATACTCACTTACCGGCAACCCGCCAAATTAAAAGCTCGCTGATTTTAAGCTTGAAAATTATGAAAATTCATTTTTTTAAAAAGTAGTAGTAAATATTAGCATTTTATTTTTAAGTTTACTACATAATAATTGTATTTGTATTTAATGCTCCCTTTTATTTTAAAATGATTTATAATAGTGTTATCATAGTTTATTATTTTATTTAAAAAAAAAACTAACTAAATAAAGTGCAATAACATTATTTCTATTATTTATTTCTTCTTTATAGTCATATTTAATGGGTCACACTATGTGCAGTGTGAGGACCAAACCAAATCTCCAGGTTCTCTTATGAGAACCAGGCTGAAAAACTTATATAATCAGGGATGCACGTGTATTATTATTTAAATACTGTAACATTCTCCCTAAGAACTATCTAGTGAGGCAAGCTCAAGATCAATTTGAGGGAGGGAGCCACTGACCAAACTTGCGTTTGAATCTAAAGTACATATACAAAATAAACCATTCAATTATAAACTTCAAAAAAACAAATAGATATATCTTTTCTTTCTTTAAGGTTTGTGAAAACAACACAAGTATATATTTACATCAAAAAACAGCAAATATTGAAATCACAATAACATGATTGTCACTGTCGTTTGGCAATGAAGTTGAAAAATAAAAACCTTAGCTGTCCATTGTCCGTGTTGTCCATAGAAAAAAAATCTAAGTGATTTGTAGCTTAGAGTTGTACCATTTGCAGCGATGAAGACTAGTTGAACAAATGTCCAGTGAGTGATGTGATGAAGTGAAACAGGCAATCCAAATCCAAACACCACAGTGATGAAGTCAGGCCTTGATACCACTGACCTCTGATTATAGCAGAGGTGTAAAGTCCAGGTTCAGAAAGTAAAAGTTTTTCAGCCAGGAGGTAGTTCATGAGTGGAATAAACATATGGCAGGACTTTTACTTTTTGACCCCTGGACTTTACACCTCTGGATTATAGAACTCTCAAGTTCCAGTTAAAACAGCAGCATCGAACCCCAACAATGAAGAAATGAAGAAAGATGCTATATAAAGAGTCCTTCTACAAACAAGACATATAAACTAGCAGTGGCATACCGTGGGGTTTCAGTCAGGGCCTTCAGTAAGCAACTGTAAACTACATGCACACATCTTACACATCTCTGTTACAGCTAATGCAGCCATATGAATATAATGCACATATTAGGCCACACACAGCCTCTCAACAACAATGACGACTGATCAACAGTAGGCTAGATTAGTGTGGGTTAAATGCCGAGTAAATTTCCCTACATGGAGCAGTAAAAGTAATCCGCCAAATACACGGGTCACTATGCACATATACTCGTGTGATATTGCTCATATATATTAGGGGTGTAACGGTTCACAAAATTCACGGTTCGATACGACACAGTGGTGTCACGGTTCGCTACATTTTCGATACGGGGGCGGGGCAAATTGGTTATGTCGCAATGTTGGAAATATTTCTGTTTTAAACCATGAAGGCGAGCCAATGGATATCACACAAGCACGCGTTTGCACCAGGGTTTGCACACGTGCAAACTTTGCGCAAGATTTATGCCGGTGAACATCTTAATCTCAGTCAATTCACTATAAGCAGAAAGTGAAAGTAAAAACGGAATGACGGAGTAAAGACGGAGCTTTCGGCATCTGACGCCGCATATCCTCTAAGAGATTTATTTTTTAGTAAATTTACAAAGTTGTGACGATTCTGTTTTTGCTTTGTCAATATGGTGTATGGAGTTTAGATTGATGTGGGAAAAAAAGTAATTTAAAGGAGTTTAACAGGGCAGCAACATAAAAAAAACATGAGGGGGTATGAATACTTTCGCAAGGCACTGTATATATGCATAAAAACAGCATGTTTTTGCTTCCACTCAAAATGGACGTTTTTGTTTTCCAAATGATGTAAATGATCTGAGGGGTGTTTTGAGCTGAAAGTTCACAGACACATTCTGTTGACACCTTCATTACATCTTGTAAAAATGTGCATAATAGGTCCCGTTTAAAGTGCTCTTGGTTGGTTTTTAAATCTTTATATGGCCGTGGCTCTTCTTACCTCTCTGACCTTTTGTGTGAACACCATCCGGTGAGAACTCTTCAGTCTGCAAACCAGAATTTGTTAACTGTCCCTAAGTTGAGGTTAAATCTAGGGGTGAGCAATCTTTTGCTGTATCCACACCTAAACTTTGGAACAGCTTACCAGTTTCTATCAAAACTGCACCAACAATACATATTTTAAAATATGTATTTCTTTATATTTCTTTTCTCTTTAATCTAAAACGTTTGATGTCCTCCAGAGGTGGGTAGTAATGAGCTACATTTACTCTGTTACACTTGTAATTTTTTGCAAATACTTTACATTTAAGAGTAGATTTGAAGGTGGCTACTTTTATTTTAATTTGAGTACATTTCTAATCTACCGAAGTTTTACTATGGTACGCTGGGTGACGTTCCTCTTGTTACTTCATTTTAATGCAATACATGTTAACAAATGCATAGTTTATTTCAAGTGTAACATCTCTTTTTTCTGGGGCACAAGTGATGCCCTGTTTGTGAATGAATCACTCTTTGAGTTGATTCTATTCAAAGATTTGACCAAACAATTGGCAAAACAGTCTAAATCGAATCAGTTTGTGAATCTGTTTGAATTATTTGTTCACTTCCCTGCATGCACTGAATTCTCTGCAGCAGTTTTTCATTCAGAGTAGACAGAGAACATAAAAAGCTTTGCCTTAAGTGGCCATGAACATATGGACTAGTGTTTCTCAACGGGGGTGTTTGCAGAGCATTGAGGGGAGCTGGAAGCAATATTTTGGAAAGGGGAGCGCTGAGGTGTTTTTGGGGGGGTGTTTTTTAAGGTGAGTTTACACTAAAGATGTATGAGCTGAGACATTGCATATGAGATGTATGCAATGTTCTAAAACTGTCTCTATGCTGGATGCATCAAAGCGCACTTTATGTATTTGTTCTGTTTGCGCGGAAGCGCAAGCACGTGGAGTGTGTCAGAAATAGAATGCGAGATCCATTTATTGTTTATGCGCAAATAAGTGATCATAATGTTTTATATGTGCTTTGATGTCGCGTCAGGTGTAGTAGTGTAGTGTTAAATTGCCAGTCACCAATGCTACTTGACTAGACGCTGTATCATTTCCATAGCAACGACTCTTTACTTCAGTGTTTGCTCAGCTTTCTGTAGCGAAACTGCTGTAGCAGAACTGCTGAACCTCCCATCAAAATAGTGAGCATTCATACACAAGCGTGATGTGCCTTTTTCTTATTCTTGTTTGGAAAAAAATAATATAAATGCTTCCTGTTTGCTGATTGGCTGTGGTTGGTTTAAACGCTAAATTTCTAAAGAGTTTATTTAACACTCAAATACACACACACACACACACACACACACACACACATACATACATATATATATATATACACAATTTATATTTTATATGTTTTTTGTATATATACATTTTTCAATGAACAAAGTAGAAAATAGAAATGTGAATTATTTGAAATTATTATTATCTATATTATAAAAACCTTTATTGGCATTATTAATGTCTTACTGTCATTTTTATTGCACATTTTATATTTTTTACTGCACATGTACAATGCAAGACAGGAAACACATCAGCATCATAAAGCACACCACACTCACATACAAAAAAAGCTTTTGAAAGATTTGAAATTTAGTGGACTTATGACTATAACAAAGATATTAATCAAGACAGCACTAAAATAGTAACTATTTTGACTATGAGGAGCATATGTTTCCCATCTTTCTACTTAGTTTTCTTTGAAGATTCTCACAAAATCTAAGTGAACCCAGTTAAATTTTGTTTACCCAGTAAAATTACCATGTTCAGTCAGAAAACAGAATTCAATATATTCTAAGGCAGGGTTACTCAATAGGCGGCCCGTGGGCCACATCCGGCCCGTGAGAGAAAAATGTTTGCCCCGCGCTAATTTCAAATAATGTGGCATGTGTCTTTTCCCTATCAATAATGAATGTAAAATAAAAACTAAAAAAGAAGACTCTTCTCGTGAGTGCGGATCACAATTTCTTATACTAAATAATGTGGGATGAAAATTCAAACGCAGCATCAGAAAGCGACATTAACTTACACTGTTTCTACACCAGACGCAAGCGGCGCGGCGCAACAAAATACAATAGAACTCATTATAATCAGTGATACGGTCTAAACTGGATGCGGCACAACACGAGAAATCCCCGACAGTAAACTGCTGACTCATTCTATTTATGACATACTGACACAAAGTTCAAATGATTTGCAATGCTTTGTCTGGTCTAGTGTAGATACGATGTGACAGCAAAAACATGGCGAGTGTGAAGAAAAGAAAAGTGGACATGGAAAATAGATGATTCAAATGTAAATGGACTGAACAGTTTTGAGTGAGTGACTGATAGCATCTTTGTTATGGAATACACGAGTTGGTTCACAGTGAGTTCACAGTTTTAACGCACCACAAGTTTGCTTTAATTTATTTTCAAGATCTGAGGTAAAATATCTATTGTTGCTTTCACTATGGCTATATCACACAAAATAATTTTCAGACTCACATTAAACATTGAACACTTTTAACATTGAATAAAGCACACAATCATTACCTGAGATTATCACTGTCATATTTTGTATGTTGTTCCTGCCGCGACGTCGCAGAAAACAAAAAGTTTCTAAAATAGAATCCCGTGTCGCTTATTGTCACGTGTCGCTGTCACGGGTGGTTAGGACAAAAACAACATGGAAAAGATATTTTTCATCACGTCATGTCTGGTTGGGAATGGAAAACACGGTATTACAGTTTGATCCAAAAGTTTTAACAAAAGCAACAATAATATAATAATAATTGTAATAATAATCATATAATGTGTGTGTGTGTGTGTATATATATATATATATATATATATATATATATATATATATATATATATATATATATATATATATATATATATATATAGGTCAGTGGCCCTTGGCTTGGTATTGGCAGAATTCGGCCCTCGGCAAAAACTAATTGAGGAACCTTGTTCTAATGTGTTTTCTGAAACTATAAGGATAGTTTTTTTCATTGATTAATTAATTCATTAAAAACATCCATCCAATATTTAGTTAAAATCACAGCAATAAACAGGGTGTTTAAGAGTTCCAGGAAAGGAAGAACAAACTAAAATCTCTTCTGTAAAAATTGCCCTGTATATATTTTAAACAGGAATTTTTAACAAGTCTCTTTAACCTTTGGGGTAACGGTATAGCAGATAGAGTGTGAAAGAAACCTCAACACCACCAAAGCACTGAAAATCTCCAACATTCTTAAAAACTCTGTAAATTAATATTATTATACTTATTGTCAAATAATTTACTGTAAATTACTTTTTGGATCAATTTTCTTCTTCTTCAAAATTCTTCTTCTTCTTCCCAAAAAGTGTCTGGCCAGCTAAAACCGTAAATCGTACAAACACCAAATTTGGCAGGATGGTCTCAAATCAGAATCAGAATGAGCTTTATTGCCAGGTATGTTTACATATACGAGGAATTTGTTTTCGTGTCAGAAGCTTCCACAGAGCAACAGAATGACAGTGACAGAACAAAAACATAGATAATAAAAGAATAAAAAGTAGAACAAGTAAATAAGGAATAACAATATACAAATTGACAATTGTATGTACAGGTATATTACAATAGACGTTTTTTTATGTACAGGTATATTATGTGCAACTGAAATGTAGACCAAGTATGTGTGTTAGATAAATAAGTGTATAAGTGTATAAATAGTGTGTGTTCCACAATTATTGTCAAGTGTTCATGAGATGGATTGCCTGAGGGAAGAAACTATTCCTGTGTCTGGCCATTCTGGTGCTCAGAGCTCTGTTGCGTTGACCAGACGGAAACAGTTCAAAGAGGGAGTGTGCTGGATGCGAGCGGTCCAGAGTGATTTTGCCAGCCCTTTTGCTCACTCTGGATAAGTACAGTTCTTGGAGAGTGGGGAGGGTTGTACCAATGATTTGCTCAGCAGTCCGGACTACCCTCTGTAGTCATCTGAGGTCAGATTTGGTAGCTGAGCTGAACCAGACAGTTATTGAAGTGCAAAGGACGGATTCAGTGATGGCAGAGTAGAACTGTTTCAGCAAGTCCTGTGGCAGGTTGAACTTCCTCAGCTGGCAAAGGAAGTAGAACCTCTGCTGGGCCTTTTTAACAGTGGAGTCTATGTGAGTGTCCCACTTCAGGTCCTGAGAGATGGTGGTGCCCAGGAACCTAAATGACTCCACTTTAGTTACAGTGCTGTCCATGATGGTGTAGCATTTGGACCAGTCAGACACACATTTGTTCATTAGATTTAACAAATCAATTATTCCTTAGATTAACAAACAGTCACAGACTCCTCACCCAACACCAGACTCGGTGCCTATATGTCTGTGAATAAAGTCCAGGCCCTGGTTACCATGGCAACCAGGAGACTTTTGCCAGGCCAGATAAACTTTACGACCTAATGGCATGTAGAGAGTTCTCTCTCTCACACTACACTTTCCATAGGAAAGGCACACATAATGCACATAAAAATGGACTCTTCTCTAATTAATTAATTGAAAAACCTTTCTTTGAATGAACACACATATCCTCAGGTCATTGTGTATATTGTTACTGTTCATGTATATTGTCTTTTGTACTGTATCCTGTTTTATGCTTGCTTATGATAGATCACTAGTTAATATTACCCCACTTATACCATGTTTGATCTCTATCAATTCGTCTTCGGATAATCCAATTGAGAGTGTATAGTTTATGTTGCCATCTATGCAACATATAAGTGTTCTAAGAATCTTTAATAGTTTGTATATCAACTTCCAATCCAACCCCATGCAAATTACCATCCTCAGAGACAAAGAGTCGTAAAACCTTCCCTCCAAAGGTTCAGGATTACATTGGCTCTTTGATACCCCAGAGGTGTGACCTCCATAGGGTTTAAAAGACCTCACTTCAGTGACCCGCCCTGGGTTTTTTGTTTTTAGTTTTAAGCTTTTAGTCTCTTCACTCGTCTCCCATCCCCTCTCCATCTTCTGGTTGCTAGGGCCGGCGCTACCGCGTCTGGCAGGCCTCAGCACACCCAGTCTGTGGATCTTTTAGATTCAGAGAAGATGAAGATGTGAGCTAGAACTCTTCTGGACCCTTAAGTTTTTGTGCCAGGCCTTGCGGCCTTGTTTTTCCATTCAACCAAAGATTCTCGAATCTTAGCTGATGTCTCTTAACTCTTCTTCACTTTTCACCTGGGAAGAAACTCCCAATCACCATCGAGTCAGCACATCTTTGGAATTCATCACTCTTCAACCCAGGAAGAACGTGATTGCAAGTCCAAAACCCTTCATCCGAGACTGCATTCTGGACACTTGTCAACGACCAAGGCTGTGCAAGTATAGTACATTTAACTAAACGAAACAGAAGTTTAGTATAAGTTATTGACCCCGTTATAAACGGCGCTGATGGTTTTACTCAGGTGGTTAACTGACTCTTTCCATAACTGCATTCTCTGTTTTCTCTAATGGCTTCATTCATCCACTTTAGCTCCACTTTGTATGTATACGTGAGTGTATGTTTATCCGTTTGTTTGTTTAGATTAGTTATGTGTGTTAGCGTTTAGTTAATAAAACTCTTGTGCACAAATTACATGAGCTTCTGATTCTGCCTTGCAAATAATTGTCCATTTACGATTTTGACCCTCACTACATGCTCTAATGCATTAATAGGAAGGTATTTTCTGTGGCCACGGAAATATCCTGTCTTAGAGTTGATATGAATTTACACTGAATGTTCGCTGGACGAACAGATCAGCTGATGGCAATTTAACTCTGCTACAGTTATTACTGTCAGCCGATATAAATAGTTGTAATTATTTATATACAATTCCCTTTTGGAGCTAATTTGCAACAATGGTGAGTGAGGGGAGTGCAGGGGGGTTTCTCCTGAAGTCCACGATCATCTCCACTGTTTTGAGCGTGTTGAGCTCCAGGTTGTCGATCACAAGATGTCGATCACAAGATGGCGGCACGTGCACACGCTGCAGCTTCTCTCTCTCCCGACAGAACGGTGTTTTCGTGTTTTTTATCTTGTAAGTCGAAGTGTTTTTGTACGTCTTCGTCGCGTCTATCTGTCTTTAAACGCGCATACAGTCGTGAGTTTCTGCTCGACGTCGGCAGAACCACATTTTTAGAGTTAAACCTCGCGCACGCCGAAGAGCTGCGGGACCTCAGTCTGCTCCGGAGGCCTACAACATCACCGACCCCCACTACTGCATCTCGCCCAGAGCGGAGGCGCCACAAGCGGCGCAAGAGAAAGCAGAAGAGGGGTAAGCGCGGAGGTATCCGGGCTAGGCTAGCGGCTAACCCACACAAGCCAGCTATCCCCACCATCGTACTGGCTAACGTACGCTCTTTAGACAATAAACTGGACTACATCCGACTACTACGCTCAACTCAGAGGACTGTAAGAGACTGCTGTGTTTTTGTTTTCACGGAAACATGGCTCAACAACAGCGTTCCGGACTGCGCCATTCAGCTCGACCAGCTAACATGCTATCGAGCGGACAGAGCTCTCGTCGAGGGAGGTAAGACCCCCGGCGGCGGGCTTTGTGTTTACATTAATGACGCGTGGTGCTGCGACGCTGTTGTGGTCTGCAAACACTGCTCGCCCCTGGTGGAGTTAATGATTATTAAGTGCCGGCCGTTCTATCTACCGAGGTAATATACAGCCATACTGCTCGTTGCTGTATACATCCCTCCCAGCTCCAACAACAACATCAGGAGTGAGGCACTGAATAAACTGTATCAGCACATCAGTGAGCAGCAGACAGCCCACCCAGATGCTTTTCTCATCTCAGCTGGGGATTTCAACCACGCAGACTTAAAGAGTGTGTTCCCAAAAATACAACAACACGTAGACTTTCCAACACGAGGAAACAACACTCTGGACTTTGTTTACACCACCCAGAGAGGAGCTTACAAGGCCCTTCCCCTCCCCTCCCCCATCTTGGCACCTCAGACCACATCACTGTAATGCTAATGCATGCATACAGACCGATCGTTAAAGTCACCAAACCAGTTCACAAACAGATACAAGTGTGGCCAAAAGGGTCATCAGAGGCACTTCAAGACTGTTTTAGCACCACTGACTGGAATATGTTTAAGCAGGCTGCCACATACAATAACACCACAGACCTCCAAGAGTACTCAGAGACTGTCACTGCCTACATCACCAAGTGCATTGATGATGTAACGGTCACAAAGACCATCACTGTCCGGGCCAACCAGAAGCCGTGGCTGACAGGGGAGGTCTACAGACTCCTGAAGACTCGTAACGCTGCCTTCAGAGCTGGAGATGAGGTGGGCCTGAGGACAGCTAGGGCCAATCTATCCCGCGGCATCAGAGAGGCTAAGAGACAGTACTCCAGGAGGTTAGCCCATCGTTTCAGCGACAGCGGGGACACTCGGAGCCTGTGGCAGGGGATTCAGACCATTACGGACTATAAGCCCCCACCGCGCACCTGTGACAGCACCATCCCCCTGCTGAACGAGCTGAACGCCTTCTTCGCTCACTTTGAGGCACAAAACAGCACCACTGCAGAGAAGACCCCACCTCCTCCCGGCGACCAGGTGATGACGCTGTCCCCGGACAGCGTGAGGAGATCCCTCAGCAGGATCAATGCACGCAAAGCTCCGGGTCCTGACAACATTCCTGGTCGTGTACTGAGAGACTGTGCAGCGGAACTCACTGATGTCTTCACAGACATTTTCAACATCTCACTAAGTCAGGCTGTTGTCCCCACATGCTTCAAGGCTACCACCATTATTCCAGTCCCGAAGAAGCCATCTCCATCCTGCTTCAATGACTACCGTCCAGTCGCACTTACTCCTGTCCTCATGAAGTGCTTTGAACGGCTAGTCATGCATCATATCAAGTCTGCCCTCCCCCCCTCCCTGGACCCCTTCCAGTTTGCATATCGGTCCAACCGCTCGACCGATGATGCCATCGCCACTCCCCTCCACTCAGCACTCACACATCTGGACAAAAAAAAACTCGTACGTCAGAATGCTGTTCATAGACTTCAGTTCAGCATTCAACACAATCATCCCTCAACAGCTCATTCACAAACTGGTCCAGCTGGGGCTCAACACCTCGCTGTACAACTGGCTGTTGGACTTCCTGACTGGGAGACCTCAGGCAGTACGGATCGGCAGTAACACATCCAGCACCATAACACTTAACACAGGGGCCCCTCAAGGATGTGTGCTGAGCCCCCTCCTCTTCACTCTGCTGACCCATGACTGCACACCGTCACACAGCTCCAACCTCTTCATTAAGTTTGCGGACGACACGACTGTGGTGGGTCTCATCAGTAACAGAGATGAGACAAACTACAGGTGTGAGGTGAGCCGCCTGGCCAGGTGGTGCAATGACAACAATCTCTCTCTGAATGTGGAGAAGACAAAGGAGATTGTTGTTGACTTCAGGAGAGTGCATACTCAGCATGCTCCTCTGACCATAAACGGTGCGACCGTGGAGAGAGTGAGCAGCACCAAGTTCCTGGGTGTGCACATCACAGAGGACCTCTCCTGGACTGACAACACCGCAGCACTGGCCAAGAAAGCACAGCAGCGTCTCTACTTCCTCCGCAAACTGAGAAGAGCCAGAGCCCCGGCCCCCATCATGTGCACCTTCTACAGAGGCACCATCGAGAGCATTCTGACGAGCTGCATCACTGTGTGGTATGGCGCCTGCAATGCGTCCTGCCGCAAGACACTCCAACGCATAGTGAGAGCAGCTGAGAGGATTGTTGGTGTCTCTCTCCCCTCCCTCCAGGACATCTACAGCACCCGTCTCACCCGCAAAGCCCTCTGCATTGCAGGTGATCCCACCCACCCAACACACAGCTTCTTCAGTCTGCTGCCATCAGGGAGGAGACTGCGGAGTCTCCAGGCCAGGACCAGCAGACTGAAGGACAGCTTCATTCATCAGGCTGTCAGGAAGCTGAACTCCCTCCCGACCTTGCCCCCCCTCCCCTCTTTTGCCCCACGCACCACTGAACTCTGACCCCCCCTCCCACTTACACACTGTGACCCGCACCAGTCACTTAGTGCACCACTGGACTGCCCACTACCTCAGTCAGCATTGAACTGACCCCATTCAACTACCTCTTCTGTCACTTTAAACAGACTGATAAGCTCTTTTTGCACTACACTCATATCTGCAAAGTTTTGTTTTGTTAAGCTCTTTTTGCACTACACTCATATCTGCAGTTTTGTTTTGTTTAGTTTTGTTTATTTAACCGATTTGCATTTTATCTGCCATGTGCCTTATGCCACTTAATCTAACTATTTTCTACAATGTCCTTATTTGTATATCTGTATAGTTTGTTTTTATATTTTAAACTGTATTTATCTGCATTTTACGTCTACTGTTAGTGTTTTATTGTTAACTGTATGCACCATGGGACTGAGAGTTACGCAATTTCAATTCTCTGTATGTATGTGCTGTACATGTGGCAGAATTGACAATAAAGCAGACTTTGACTTTGACTTGACTTTGAGGTTGTTAAGACTGCACCAGACAGCCAGCTCCTTAACCTCCTGTCTGTAAGCAGACTCGTCACTGTCCTGAATGAGGCCGATCAGTGTGGTGTCATCTGCAAACTTCAGGGGCTTGACAGAGGGGTCTTTAGAAGTGCAGTCGTTGGTGTAGAGGGAGAAGAGCAGTGGGGAGAGAACACAGCCCTGGGGAGCTCCAGTGGTGATCGTACGGGTGCTGGATGAGAATTTTCCCAGCCTCACTAGCTGCTGCCTGTCTGTCAGGAAGCTGGTGATACACTGACAGACGGAAGTGGGCATGGAGAGCTGAGTTAGTTTGGGCAGGAGGAGGTTTGGAATGATAGTGTTAAAGGCCGAGCTGAAGTCCACAGACAGGATCCTCACATAAGTCCCTGGTCTGTCTAGATGTTGCAGAACATAATGCAGTCCCATGTTGACTGCATCATCCACAGACCTGTTTGCTCTGTAGGCAAACTGAAGAGGATCCAGCAAGGAGTCCAGTAATGTCCTTCAGGTGGGCCAGCACCAGTTTTTCAAAAAACTTCATGTCCACAGACGTTAGAGCCACAGGTCTGTAATCATTTAGTCCTGTAATTTTGGATTTCTTTGGGATAGGGATGATGGTGGAGCGTTTGAAGCATGAAGGGACTTCGCACAGTTCCAGTGATCTGTTGATCTCCCCCACTACTCAGGTGCACACACACACCAGACCATTGGTGGCACTATATTAGTACTATAATAAGTACTTTTACTTTTTCCTCATATCTCCACAACTATTGTTACGGAGTGAACAGAGGAAGCTTGCAGATCCATATGCGAAGCTTTATTTATAAACATGGTCAAAAACAGACAAGGGGACAGACAATAGCAAACAGTGATAATCCAGACAGGACAGAGGGTATTCCAAAACAGGCGTAGTCGATTGGCGGCTAACAATATCCAGAGGGTGAAGCAAATGGATAATCAATAACTGACAATAGTCCAAGCGAGGTGCAAACAATATCCAAACGGCAAGACGAATGGGTAATCCGAAATACACAGGTAAGAATCTGAATACGGGGGAAGTCACGTGACATGCTCATGAATTAGTCGCACTTGAGTAGAACTCCGTATGTTTGGCCCCTTTTTGCTGATTTTTTTTTTTTTTGTTTGTTTTGTTTTATTTTAAGTTTTATTCATTAATAATACTTTCCCTGATGGCACACAATTGGAAACAACAGGAGTTGTCTCCGTCGGCTTCTCCGATTGAGAACATTCTAAGAACTGAGTTGACGGCGATGCGGAACGAGTTTGCTTCTCACATCAGTTGTTCAGTCGCTATGCTCTAAATTGGATCATCTTACAGGGGAGATGAGAGAACAAAAGAAAGTTGTCACAGATCACGATAGGCGAGTAGCCGTGCTCAAGCAACAGGTTGTGGACTTACAGGATTGCAATAGGCGCAGCAATCTGCATCTTGTCGGATTGCCTGAAGGTTACAAAAAGGATGACCCTATGGGCTTTTTGAAAAGATCGCTACTGACGTGGCTCCCGTCTCTGGCAGGCAAAGAGATTGAAGTGGAGCGAGTGCATCGCGTGTACACAAGGCTGTCCTCAGATCGCGCTAAACCACGGGTTTTCATCTTTAAACTGTTGCGGTACAAGGACAGGGAGCTCATTTTGCAGGCCGCCAGACTTTACGCCCCGGTGAAAACATCCGACGGAGCAACTCTGTGTTTCTTTCCAGATTTTTCTCTGGTCACCGCAAAAAGTAGTGCATTTGCGCCAATTAGGAAGGAAATGAGAGAAGCTGGTATCCAGAATTTTCTTCTTTATCCTGTAATGCTGAAGGTCATTCTCAATCAAGGTGAACCTAAAATGCTATACTCCCCAGAAGAAGCAAGAGGTTTTCTCAGATCCCATTCATCCACCAGCTCTCAGTGAACTTCAGCTGGACATTTGCTGTCTAATCGGAGAAGAGATGCTCTAAATGGTTAGGTGACTGTCTTTCACCGTTCACTTCTTAATTCATAGTTACTAGAAGCTTTCATTGTGCACATAGTATTGCTTACTGATTGTTATTTTATTTATGTTTTAGCTGTATTGCCTCTCCTTTTTTTTTTCTTTAAATAGAGTTGCTACCTAGTCAGTATGTGATTATGGGGCCAATGTTGGTGCTTCAGTAATGTGCAGGTTTTTATTGACGCCATGGATCATATTAAGGGGTGCTGGCAGATCAAGGTTTGTTCTTGGTTTGATTTGCCATAGTTCATGGGAATTTGTTTGTTTTTTTGAATAGGGGTGGGGGATGGTTTAATTGTAGACTCAATTGGTTTTAATTTCAAACTTGTATTTTGTCTTATGCAGTAATTCTATTCGATACCTATGACTGACCTTAATATTCTGAGTTGTAATATTAATGGCCTAAATGGCCCTCACAAACATACAGGTTTTCTGGATTTTTGGCAAAGAAGAAAGATTGATATAGTGTTAGTTCAAGAATCCCATTTGAAAGAGGAGGATATACGCAGGTGTAATTATAAGCTTTATGAAGTGGTATCTCGCTCATCTTCGGATACTAAAACCAAGGGTGTCCTAGTATTGGTGTGGAGGACTTTAAATATTACTATTTTAGATAAAGGTTGTGATACAGAGGGTAGAATAACACATATAAAAACAATAGTGGAGAATAGGAATATTGTATTTCTTTCAGTTTATGGCCCTTGTACTCCTGACCCTACTTTTTTCTCTGTTTTGTCAACCTATCTCTTGAAATTCTAGGATTTTAAAATTGTATTGGGTGCAGATACGAATTCTGTAATGTCGCATATCCTAGATAGATCTGGACCAAAAGAATCACACTCTCAAGCTTTTTGTTCAGACAAACTTCGGCAATGTGTAACCTCATCCTCATTGGTGGATAGTTGGCATTTATTAAATCCTTCTGCTAAGTCTTTCACTTTCTTTTCTGCTACTCATAAATCCTATTTGCGAATTGACTATATTTTCATTTCTACTTCTTTATCTTCAGCTGTTTGTGATGCAGATATCTGTTCCTTATCTCTGTCAGATCATGATGGAAATTTGTGAAGATTATCTTTGATCCCTCGGCCATCTCATGCCACTAGATGGCGATTTAACCCTAAATTGTTACAGGAAGAAAACTTTTGCAGTCAATTCAGAAATAAATTTGCTCAGTTTATTGAAATTAACCAAGGTTCAGTGGATGATCCGCGAACACTTTGGAATGCAGTTAAAGGATTTATAAGGAATAACTCAATTTCATATGGCTCTTTCCTTCAGAAAAACCGACACAAAAAGATAGTTGAACTGGAATTACAGCTCCAGAATCTGACTAGAGATAATCAACGTTGTTTCTCAGACAATACACTCAGTAAAATCATGGCGGTTAGGTCCGAACTCAATTCATTACTGAGATCCAGGGCAGAATTCCTGATTCAAAGATCCAGGCAGAATCACTATTTTCAAGGGAGTAGACCAAGCCACCTTTTAGCTCTAAGATTACGCAACAGTGAAAAGTTTGCCAATATTTCAGCAGTGAAATCCCAATCTGGGCTCATTATGACAGACCCAAAAGACATTAATATTGCCTTCCACTCTTTTACTCTAACCTCTATACTTATGCTGATGGTGACCCTGACTGTTTTTGCATCTTTTCTGTCCAACCTTGATTTACCTAGGCTGTCAGATTCTGATTCGGAATACCTGGCTGAACCGATCACTCTTCAGGAGCTGGAGTCAGCAATCCGATCTATGAACAAGGGGAAATCCCCAGGCATAGATGATATTCCAATCGAATTGTATACTACTTTTTGGTTGGATTTAGGCCCCCTCATGTTAGATATGATAAATTTTTCAGTTACTCAAGGCTCATTTCACCCATCTATTAACATAGCTGTTATTTCTCTCGTTAAAAAAAGATAAAAATACAACTTCCTGTTCTAGTTACTGGCCACTTTCTTTGATAGGGACTGATGTTAAACTATATGCTAAAGTACTATCTGTTTATTCAGCATTAGTCAGATTTTTGACATCAGTTGGATTAACATATTTGACCTGTTTTTTGATGTCAATTTGATGTCTTTTCAACATCAATTGCCCAATGAGCCATGCTTGGACCCCGATGATTGCCGCTATCAAGATTTTTTTTTACATCAAAAAGCATCATAATTTAGAAGTAATAAGCTATTTTCTGTCCCATTTTTAACCCCCCTCATTAGAATGCTCATTTTGAATAGGCGTGGCAGATTGTATAATCGGAGGTAAATGCCATTGCTATGATTGGCTAACACTTGTGTATGTTTGGCAGCCTACATCCTTCACAGATGGATGCTGCTGTGGTTTAGGTTAAAAACACATAAATACTCATATGAAACGATCTGTTTAACAGACAAAGCAATAGTGACCACATAATAAAAACAGTTACTCACACTTGTGTGCTGCAACTTTACTGTCGGATTCGTGGGGAAGCACTGAGTCCTTAAGGAACAGGTCAGAGGACTAATACACATTTGGAACCACCAGAGGGAGCCACGACATATGGGGCACATAGTCCAATACAAGAGTTTACTCAAGGGAACTTTCCCCATAATGGAATCTCAGGCACCTCTTAGGGGTCTGATAACCAGATCGTGCTTCCCCAGCAATCTGCCATCTACAGTGTCGTGGCCCTCTTGGAGGAAGGATAGCACAGATCCGATGTCACATCTCTGAGGATCCTTCCCATGGGAACAACACCAGTTCAGGTCATATAGCTGCCTTGTAGAGGGGGCCCTAGCCTTCATAATGGTATTCACACAGCAGGTGAAAGGTCTCTGAATTGCTTCTGGTTGCATCCAGGAACCAGACATGAAGATTCCAAACATCTGGGTGTGGGTGCCAGATTGTACCCTTCCCCTGGGAGAGAAGGGTTCTTCTCAGGAGAATTTGCCAGGGAGGAGCTGATGCCAGCAGCACAAGCTTCGAGAACCAAGTCTTGTTGGGCCACCAACAAAATTTGTTCCCTGTCCTCCTTGACTTTACACAGTGTCTGTGCAATGAGGTTCACTAGGGGAAATGCATGCTTGTACAGGCCTCTAGGCCAGCTATGCACCAGTGTGTCCGTGCCAGGGGGGCCTCAGACAGGGACTACCACAGTGGGCAATGGGTGGATTCTGGTGAGGCAAGCCGATCTATCTGCACCTGACCAAATTTACTCCAAATCAGCTGGACCGTCTGGGGGAGAAGCTTCCATTCGGTTTGGAGCATGACCTGACATGAGAGGGAGTCTGCTGCATAATTGAGGTCACCCAGGATGTGAGTGGCAGGCAGAAACCTGAGTTCATTGTAAGAAATGGTGGGTGAGTTGTGACATACGACAGGAGCATACACCACCCTGATCGTTGATTTACTCAACCGTCACTATGTTTTCCATCCAAATCAACACGTGCTTGCCTGTCAACACAGCAGTCCTTGCAGGGGCCGTCCCTGGCAATGAACCGATGGGGGCTGCTTCTTTGGGGGTGCAGGGGTAGAACCTGAACCACGCTGAGGCAGGATGTGTTTAATAGCCTCCATCTGTTTCTTATCTGTAGAGAATTGCTGTGCAAATTCTTCAACTGTGTTGCCAAAGAGACCAACCTGGGAAATGGGGGTGTCGAGAAGCCACACTTTTTCAGTATCCCGCATCTTAGCCAGGTTGAGCCACAGGTGGTGCTCCTGGACCACTAAAATGGACATCACCCTACCCAGAGCCTGCGCCGTGACCTTTGTAGCACAGAGGACATCGTCAGTTGCCGAGCGCAATTCCTGTAAAACCTCTGGGTTGGGAACACTCTAGTGCAGTTCTTTCAATGCCTTGGCCCTGATAGACTTGCAGGGAGGCCATGGTGTGCAGGGCGGATGCAGCTTATCCAGAGGCCACGCAAGTCGTCGCCACAAGGGACAAAGAAAACTTACAGACCCTGGATGGGCAAAGATGCACTGTAATCGGTCTCTTCTAGGCTGCCCTCCGATGCTGCAATTGACAGCTCATCCTCTTTATGAGCACCATTTCATACTAAGTATACTTCAAATCCATTAACATATTTCTTGACATATCACATACGACTTGCTGATATAAAATAATAAATAAATTTTATATTGAGCATTTCTTTATTGCACAATACACGTCTTAATATTAAGCCTAAAATGTTGATGAGGATTAGCAATAGTTCCACTTCAGCTCAATCAAATATACTTAAGTATATCTTTAGTTGTACTGCAAAACTACTTCCACACAATT
The DNA here is from genome assembly GCA_039654775.1 of Spinibarbus caldwelli. Lineage (NCBI taxonomy): Eukaryota > Metazoa > Chordata > Actinopteri > Cypriniformes > Cyprinidae > Spinibarbus > Spinibarbus caldwelli. The sequence goes on from CM077229.1 coordinate 26,075,365, forward strand.
AAAGTGCATTAATTACAAAATTAGTTGTTCCAGTTTAGCAGACTTTCAGTATACCAGTTTAGTATACCAAAATTGCTATTGCAGGGTATTTTTATTAAGCACATAAATATGTAAATGTATTTTTTAGCATACTTAGCATGAAACAAATGTATTTCAAATACATTTTAGTATTTTTTTTCACTAGGGAATTGACCCATCTTACCCTACTGTAAATGACAGTATTTTTCTGTTACTGTAACTGTGAAATTCAGCTTCCATATTGAACATTTAGCTGCATTTGATGCATTTCATGATCTGGATTGAGACTCATGTCACGTCAAGCTCTAGTAAAGTGCAGGAAGAGAAACAACTGAAAATAAAGAGAAAAAAACAAACAAATCATATCTATCTACAGGGCTGCCAACTCTCACGCATTCAGCGTGAGACTCATGCAATTGACACTTTTCTCACACTCTCACGCCACACATCCATTTTCTCATGCAGTCAAAAGCACCATCAGTTAAAACTGTAATGATAGTATATTGGCGAAACAGATTTGGTAAAGGCTCCTGTCCGCATTTGTGTTTGCTCTCTGGAAATCACCAGAAGATTCCATTTACAACGTGTTTTTGTAGCGCTGAGCAATGTAGCCAATCACAGACATATGTTGATTTCTTGAATCCTTGTAATTGGCCATTGCGTTCCCTGACCTCTAAATGTCAGATTTTTTCCCGCATCATTGATTATAAAGGACTTTGTGAGATCGTGATGAACTGAAGTAAGTGACACCTTTTTAGTGATTATAAAGTAAAGGATATTTGCGCACTTTCTAGGCTAAATATAATCAGTTCAGAATTTGAATAAAAGTTTTGTTTTTCATTCTGCTAACAGCCATATACCCTGTACAAGTAGCAAAGTTTCTGGAGTGACATAAATCCCTCATGAATGCGGGATTAATTTTCGAATGGGAGAAAAATATTATTTCTCAAAACAGATGTTCAGGCAATGCAGACTAATAGATTAATAGAGAAATATTTGAATTTCATGTCAAAATATTTTTAAAATATGGTAAAATGCAATTATTTATAATAGTAGCTAACGACTAGTAAATCTTGCAATTCTTTCACTGTACATTTCTATTTTCGTTGTGGTAAAAATGTATTAGTTTTGCAGCACTGCAATAGGTATTTTACATGATTTTATGATAAAAACAGTATGACGATGTCCAGATATCAGACAAAACTCTGCTGACAGGTGTTTTATATATAAATATATATATATATATATATATATATATATTTTTTGTTTTACATAATTTTTGCAAAATTTAACTCAAACGTTGGCAGCCCTGCTATCTGTTAGGGCTGGGTGATAAATCGATAACGATAATTATTGCGCGATATATATTCCCTCGATAACAAGAGTTTGATATAATGTTTATGAGGCAAAAGAGGATCGAAAGAGCACTAGTCATATGAAATGCGCCACTCAGACCGTTTATCCGCTTGGATCAAAGTTCAAACAGTGGCACGGCACGAGCTCACTAGAGCAGAAACGAGGAACACGAATAATGTGTCTCAACAGTGAGAGATGTTGAGACAGGTGAAAAGCGTTTGGGTTATAGTGAATTTTGACCTACTGTGCATACCGTTTGTGGCTCTGTTATCAGGGGATAATCGCTGTATTTGGGGTAAAAAGGACAGAATTATGTATTGTGCCAAGAAGGTTGCACTGTCTGTTCGTTCACACAGGCACGAACTGATTGGCAGCTGCCTTTATTACCTCCATTGATCAAAGCATTCGGCACGGTCATCTGTGAGTGACGTCACCTCCCAAAACAAACATGCCCCCTAGTTTAGTCCCACCCCTCACATTGAATTGCGATTCCATTTGAGTTTTGGCAGGTTATATGCGCGGCGCAGAGAAAGTGAAAAAGTAAATGTGGTAATTAATATTGCTATTTAAATATGACTGGTTCATAACTCGTAAGACATGGGAAATACAGTTGCAAATAGACTTTGCTTTTTCATTTGAAATGTGGCAGTCACTGTGCGTTCGAGAAAGCGGAAATGCAAACGGTAATGCAAGATTTCCAATTGCATTTGGATTATGTCACAATTTATGCCTCCACATATGGAAAATGCAATTGAAAATACAATTTGCAATTCTATTTGAAAATAGTCCGGAAAATCGTTCCATACAAAAACTTTACTCATCTAGTTGAAAACATAATTCAATTTTGTGTTTGTTTACTGATTGTGTGTTTGTGTTTTATAGTTTGGATCATGGAGGAGAATACAGGGTTACAGCAGGACTACAGAAATGTATGTCTACAAACAAATACACACACACGCACACACACTGCTTTAGTGATTGTTGTTGTGTTATAAATGTCTCTGTTCTTGTGTTCAGGGGTTTGTTTTCTCACACTGGATCCAAACACAGCAAACACTCAACTCATTCTGTCTGAGGAGAACAAAAAGGTGACATGTATGGAAAAGAAACTGTCGTATCCTGATCATCGAGAGAGATTTGATGCACATCAGGTGTTGTGTAGAGAGAGTGTGTGTGGACGTTGTTACTGGGAGATTGAGTGGAGTGGAGATTATGGTGTGTCTATATCAGTGTCATATAAGAGCATCAGCAGGAAGGGATGGGGTGATGATTGTGTGTTTGGACGTAATGATCAGTCCTGGAGTTTGTTCTACTCTTCTGACAGATACTCATTCATACACAATAAGAAACAGAATGATTTCCCTGTGAAGTCCATCAGCAGTAGAATAGGAGTGTATGTGGATCACAGTGCAGGAACTCTGTCCTTCTACAGCATCTCTGACACAATGAGACTCATCCACACAGTCCAGACCACATTCACTCAGCCGCTCTATCCTGGGTTTGGTGTTAATATTGGATCATCAGTGAAACTGTTGATGAATCAAAACAGATTGTAAAGAGATTTTACCCATAATGCATTGAGCTACATGACAAATCAGTAACATTGAGATGTTTTAGAGTCTCTTATTTTCTCTTTATTACATGCAGCTGAACTTCTGTCAGTAAAATGACGTCAGAACAAATGTAATAAATCCTCATATAGACAGTAAGATCAGTATGTGTGAGATTCCTGCTGAGTGACAATGTGTATCTGTCATTTCTTAACCTACATTTGTGCTGATTGAAATCAGTTTTTAATTGTTGTGTCAATCATTCCTATTATTATTATTATCAAAATTACCTTTGTTCAAAAGTACCTTTCATAAACATATTTCATTGAGAACATGTAATTCATTTTCCTCTGTTTTTGTGCAGACATCATAAAACACAAATCAACTTGAGATCAGATTTTAATTGATCATTATTTGAAATGTCTTGAAATGTTTTTATCATGAATATAGTCGATTCCTCACTGAACACTGAAATGAGCTTCATGACAGTTTCTGGGCATTATGGGCCTCATTTATAAAACGTGCATATGCACAGATTTAGTCTTAGAGTGTGCATGCACTTAATTCCACACCAACGCTCATATTTGTAAAAACTGACTTTGACGTGGAAAAGTGCTTAGCATCATGTCAGGGTCTGAGCAGACATACACATTTTTTCTTGTCGGAGTACTGCAGGTTTTTGGAAATGTAAGCTGTTCTTGCAGCTCGCTGTTAATAATATATATTTTTTCTGAGTTTCAAATTGAAAGTTTTGATGACAGTATATGTACAAACTTTGTAAGTATTAGTCAAATCAAGTCAAGTCACTATTATTTATATAGTGCTTTTTACAATGCAAATTGTGTCAAAACTGCTTTACAGTATTAAACAGGGAAATAGTGTGTAAAAATAGTGTGTCTTTCTCCTCTGACCAGACAAAATCAGCAGTTTAAATCTAGGCTGCAGCAGAGTCAGATTGTGCAGAGGACACATCTGGTTCCTGTGATCTTGTCCCAATGGCCGTATAGGAGACGAGGTCTTCGGAGGGGATCAGTCTCTGGGGCACATCTAGATGGCCTGGTCTCCACTGACATTTCAGGGCAGTCGAGGTCATCTCTACGTGCTGATCCACCATCTGATCTGGATACGGACTTGATCTGGGTGGCTACAGTGACCATCTGATCTGGATATAGTCTGGATCTGGTGGGTACGGTGACCTGGGGATAAGAATGAAACAGACTAATATTAGCGTAGATGCCATTGTTCTAACAATGTAACAAGTACATCAGGTGTTATGGGAAGTGTTCCTGTTTCCGGTTGACCTAATTAATGCAGCCTAACAATCCTTTAACGGATTTGAATTATAGAAATGTGATAATGTATTATGTGTAAGCCAGGTTACAGAGATGGGTCTTTAATCTAGATTTAAACTGACAGAGTGTGTCTTCTTCCCGAACAGTGTTAGGTAGATTGTTCCAGAGTTTGAGCGCTAAATAGGAAAAGTATCTGCTGCCCGCAGTTGATTTTGATATTCTAGGTATCATCAAATGGCCAGAGTTTTGAGAACGCAGTGGACATGGAGGACTATAATGTGATAAGAGCTCACTCAAGTACTGAGGCGCTAAGCCATTCAGGGCTTTATAAGTAATTAGCAAGATTTTAAAATGTATACGATGTTTAATAGGGAGCCAGTGCAGTGTTGACAGAACCGGGCTAATATTTCCTGGTTCTTGTAAGAACTCTAGCTGCTGCATTTTGAACCAGTTGGAGTTTGTTTATTAATTGTGCAGAGCGACCACCCAGTAAAGAATTACAATAATCTAGCTTCGAGGTCATAAACGCATGAATTAACGTTTCTGCATTTGACATTGAGAGCATAGGTCGTAATTTAGATATATTTTTAAGATGGAAAAACGCGGTTTTACAAATGCTAGAAACATGTTTTTCAAAGGTAAGATTGCTAACTGATGGTTCCTAACTGATGATGAAGAATTTACAGAGCAGCCATCAAGTATTAGACAGTGTTCTAGGTCATTACATGCGGAGGTTTTTGGTCCAATAATTAACACCTCTGTTTTTTCAGAATTTAGCAGTAAGAAAAGTCGTCTTAGTGACAACATCAAACAAAGAGAAAATGGACATTTTCAACTGCCCCTTCCTTTCAAGAGCAGCAGTCCTCCTTTCCTCCCTAATAACAAGAAGCTTGCTATGGTAAGTTTGCAGCACTGAAAGAAGTTGTTGAAGTCAAACCAACAGTATTGTAATAAGTAGAAGGCTTTCATGGAAGAAATGTTCAGCAAGGGAGATACAGAGTTACCTCCTGTAATATCTGATGGAGAGACAGTGTGGTATATACCACATCATGGTGTTTACCACCCTTACAAGCCAGAAAAGTTGAGGGTGGTATTTGATTGCTCTGAAAAATTTTGTGGCATTTCTCTTAATGACACACTTTTCACTGGTCCAGATGTGATCAATTCTCTGGTGGGAGAACTTTGCAGGTTTAGGAAGGAAGCTGTTGCTGTGACATGCGATATCAAAAAGATTTTCCATCAATTCCACATTACTCCTGATGAAAGAAACTACTTGATATTCTTATGGTGGGAGAATGTATATTTGAAAAGAGAACCCTAAGAATATAGAATGACTGTGCACCTTTTTGGCGCTGCTTCATCTCCTGCGAACACCAACTTTGGTACTAAATATCTGGCAGAAAAGTACAAGTCTGAGTATCTCACATCTTCATCATTCGTGAAGAAGATTTTTATGTCAATGACGGTTTGATTTGAAAGATTTAACTGTCAAAGCTCAAACCCTGTGCAAGCATGGAGGTTACGTCTTCATAAGTTTAATTCAAATGAGAAAGAAGTTTACACTGTGTGGATTCTTCAGAGTGGGCAATAACTACCAAACCGCTTAACCTGAGTCCTGAAGTAACAGGATATGTTCTTGGCACCCAGTGGTCTACAAAAGATGACACATTCAGTTTTGACATCAAACTGAAAGATCAGCCTTCAACACGTCAAGGTATTTTGTCAATTGTTGCTTCTTTGTACGACCCTATTGGATTTGTTGCTCCTTTCCTTTTGAAAAGAAAGTGTATTTTACAGGAGCTGTGTCATAGGAATATTGGATGGGACGATCCTCTCACTGACGACTTATTCCTATGGTGGGAGGTGTGAAAAAGTAGACCTGAAAGATTTTAGCATTCCCAGATGCTATCATCTACCATTTTTCAGTAACATTGTCTGGACAGAACTTCACCATTTCTTGGATGCAAGAAACCTAGGGTATGGTTCATGTTCCTATCTTAGGTTCAAGAATGACAGAGACGAAGTACATTCTAGCCTTGTAATGGCCAAGGCTCGAGTGGCAGTCACAAAGATCAAAGGTATTCCGAGACTGGAACTGTATGCTGCTGTAATTTCTGCCAGAATGAGTGTTATGTTAAAGGCTGCACTGGAAATGAAGATCAATCAAGAGTTCTTTTGGGCTGACCTACAGGTTGTACTAGCATATGTCAACAAAGAAGCAGAAAGATTTACCCCCGGTTTCACAGACAAGGCTTAAGCCTAGTTCTAGACTAAAATGTAAATCTGAGCTGTTTCCACTGAAAGATACTTGCACTAACTGATCTTAAAACATGTCAGTGCCTTTGTTTTGTCTTAGAAAAAAAACATAGCTGGTGTGCATCTTAAGCATGTTTATAAAAATTACTTAAATGTCCTAACTGAACTATGGCCTAATCCTGGCTTAGGCTAAACCCTGTCTGTGAAACCGGGCCTGAATGTGTTTGCAATGGCTTAGTCTGACGAGTTAAAGTTCAAACAGGAGAACGAAAACTAAAGACGAAGTTAGGGCATCACTCTAAACCTTCAATCAATGAGCGACCAATTCATAAATTAGTGGTTCTACTTGAGAGTGAGTGATTCATTGAAACAGGTCTTGCATCAAACAATTAGGTTTAATACAAGGTTTAAACTTATTTCTTGTGTTTTCTGTTAAAAAGGGTCATTGAAATCATGTATGATTTGTTTCTGTGTTTATCATAACATGATTTGGTGGGAGTGTAATGACCTTTTCCTTTACTTGGCATTACCACTAGGGGAGTGATAAACATATAGGATAAGTGAAATGAAGTAGAGTAAGAGTAATCTACGTTTGTTCACGAGCTAACAGGTATAGCTTGGGAGAATGATTCGAGCTTTCAGCTTTAGTATCCTTTCGGCAAGCAGAGCGAAGTTTATTTTTTCATGTATTTCTTTGGTACAATATTGTTGATTAATCTGAATAATGTTAAATATGTTTACCCAGATAGCACACGTACGTCTGCAAGATTTCTGTTAAAGATCTCTTGATCTGGAAAGCATCTGCTATCTACAAACGTCTGACAGACGTCTTTCAGATGTCAGTTTTACATACATTCTAAAGCATAAACATCTTAAAGACATCTATTTGACATCTGATAGGAAACGTCCTATAGACGTATTGCAGATGAGCAAACACCCTAAAAAATACATCTTGCAGATGTAAATGCAGATGTCAAATAGACGTCTCCGAGATGTACCTGTGCTATCAGGGTAGTTAATGCAGTGAATGTTTGTTTGTGGTGAATGTTGGTTGAGTTCAGTGTTGCCAACTTAGCGACTTTTTTCCAAAAAAAGCGACTACCAACAAATCTAGCGATTTTTTTTTTTTGGACAAACCTTAGCGAGTCTCTGAGACCTGTTGGTATTGCCACGCGAGCGCAAGGTCTCTCTTTCCCAGCGCGCACACACCTCTCTCTGCATCTGATCTGTTCAGCGAGCGGCAGAGAGGAGCAGCGCTTTCAGTTAAAATAGATATTCTGTTGCTTCTAACTCTATTTTACATGCAAATATAGCTAAAATCACAGCACAGCCATTGTGTATATCTTATGTGTATTTGATGTCTTTAGACGACGGCTCGATTATAAATCAGGATTTTTATGCAGATTAACATCTTTTAAGGTAGAGCTGGTTAGTGGGCCGCGTTTCAGTCACTATTTCATATTCATCCCGTTTTCTGACAACATAAACAGTAAAATATATCAATGAAAACAGTTATATTGATAATTTGGCTGCATTAAAATACAGTATCTGACCACAGAGAGGCAAGATAATATGACGCACTGACATCATGAATATGCTAATTAGCGTATGACGTCATCTAGCAACATTTAGCGACTTTTCAAGCTGGCTTTAGCTACTTCCCATTGAAATAAGTTGGCAACACTGGTTGAGTTTAATTTTCTTTCTTTCATGTTTGTTTCTTTATTTGTTTTCTTTGTAGTTTTCTGGTGCCATGGTGTTGTGATGCTATTGTTACTGTGCTATGAAGTCAATCACTGGGTGAACACGGTGTTGTGATGCATGCAGAGAATATGCAACAAAGAAATGAGACAACAAATACTTCAGCAATGGAGTTTATTGCATCTAAGTAAATAAATCGAAGGCACCCATCGACGCTGAAGGGCTACAAAATAAGTGTTACAAAATGATTTCGAAATGCTTTTGCTGGGCTTGGTTTATTGAAACATCTCATTTGTAGGCGATCAGGGTTTTCCACTGAAGCCGTGGCTAATGACCCCTTTTGCCAACCTGAGGACACAGCAGGAGAAGCCCATGCACGCTCGAGCCACAGTTTAGTGTGCAATAAGCCTGTTAAAAGGTCGATGGCTGTGCCTGAAAAGGTGTGCTATACATTCACGGCTTGTTGTGTGCTACACAACTAGGCCATCAGACAGGGCATCCCTCTGCAGGAACCCCACAGACCAGACGACCCCATGCCTGACGCATTCAAACAAGAGAAAGGATTGTGCACAGAGTAAGGTAAATTTGCCCATGAGCATGTGAGCATAGAAAAGTGGCATTCAATGAATTTGTGTGTTGCGCAGCATATTGGAAAGAACACAACATCAGTTAACATATTAACGTTTATTAATCATTTGATTAGTGCATACAGCAATTTGTTTCAGTGACTCGTTTATTTGCAGTAGTGTGCTGGACATGTTTATCAGTTGATCCTTAAATTCATTTATGACTTTTTATTTTTTACAATTATAAATGTTCTTAAGTGTGGGAAATTTGTTTTTTGTGCAGACCAAAATAAATGTCCTCTTTATTTCATTTACCTGTGGCGTAGGTGTTCGATGGTCTAGCTACAGTTGGGAGTGTCTGTGTCACCATCGTGTATGATTCCAGAAAAAAAAAAATTTTTTGGCAGTGATTTTAATGTCAAACCGTTTCTTTGTTATTTCTGGCGGTGTTCTTTCCTCTGACCCAACAGAATTAACAGCGGCCGTAATTTTCTCCTATGTAGATTTTTTTTCTTTTGTTAGTTATGCCTGAAGTGGGTGACCCAAATAATACTTTTTGGTTTTCTTCAAATTGGCTCACCACTACTCTTCGAACCCATGATCTTGGCATTGCTAGCGCCATGCTCTACTATTTGAGCTACAGGAAAGCTGTACAAGTGAACAAGCATGGTGCTTAAAGTACCCCTATTATGGGTAATGAAAGGTTCACATTTTGGTTTTGGGAGTCCCCAACAACAGGTTGACATGCAGGCAGGGTCAAAAAATACTTTCATTGTCTTATAATATGCATTTATTTTTACCTTCACGCATAATCGCATAACGACTCCCAAACGATTTGCTCAACGATTCATTTTTCCAAACCCCTCCTTTGCGTGATGCTAATCTGCGGCGATCGGTCCGATTGGTGTCATTTTCATTTAATCATGCCTGTAAAGCAGCGTTTGTGAGCATAGTGCTGCTTTGTATACAGCGTTACCGGGGAAACAGCTATTTTTACCACTCCAAAAGTGGCACCTAGTGGCAAAGAATGAATTTACATTTTCATTCAGACCTACACGAAAAGACCAACAAGTGGGCGGGCAAGATGCTAATGTTTCATGTTGACATGAACATGAAACGGCTTGGGACTCGTTTTAACAATGACTCATTTCAATGATTCAGAGTCGACTCTTTCTTTTGAGAGACAATAACTTTATACACGGTGCACTTTCAGATTTAAAACTTTGCAGGATGTTTTCATTCACTTAGAGCTGTTACACACTGCATGAAAGGTAATTTTCAAAAATCCATAATAGGGGCACTTTAAGCACATGTGTGATTTATAAACAATGATTATCTTCGGTAACTTCATATTTTGCCTGCTGACCTCCCTTGTACTCAGCCAGAGTTTGGAATATTTTCACAATCTCTGGGTCACTGTGCTGTTTCTCCCAGATTAGTTCATCTGTAACTGGAAGGGTATTCACATCCTTTTGATTTGAATACAAATTACAGCTGGTATGGGGGGTAATCCGCAAAAGGGCATTAGGAGCTGCGTTTAATTTCCCTTTCCGATATTCAATGATGAAATCATACTTCTGCAATTGCAGTGCCCATCAAATGAGGCTGATGGTGGTTTCTGGCGAATTCATCACCCACTGCAAAGCAGACTGATTTGTAACACCAGTAACCATTCTATGTTCAAGATAGTGCTGCCACTTCTCTAATGCCTGTTATGGCTAAGCATTCTTTTTCTGTTGCAGAGTAGTTTGACTCAGCAGGATTAAGAGTTCAGCTGGCATAGGCAATTACTCCTCCATACTTTGTCCTCTCTTTTGGGTCAACAATGCTCCAAGTCCCGTCTCACTGGCGTCCATATACACAATGAAGGGATGCTCGAAATTGGGATGTCCAAAGGTTGGGTGGAGTCATCAAGCATGTTTTCAGTTCTTAGAAGGCCTGTTGGCACTGTGGTGTCCATTGAAAAGCTTGGCCCTTTTTCTTTAAGGAATTAAGTGGTTCAGAATTTCAGTTTCAACCTTGATGCTACAACAGTTTTTCCATCTGCTACTGTCAGAAATTTAGGCATTACTCTTGATCCTGCACTGATTCTGGATGCTTACATTAGTAAACTATCCAGAGCTGCATTTTTCCAGCTTCGTCGCTTAGCCCAACTTCGATCATATGTTTCTCCAAAAGATGCTGAATCATTAGTGCATGCTTTTATCACATCACGCCTTGACTATTGTAATGCTCTTTTTGCCGGATTACCATTGCACTCTATCTCTCGTTTACAATATATTCAAAATTACAAGAATATTAACCCATACTAAGCGATCTGCTCATATTACCCCTATCTTATTTTAACTCCATTGGCTACCTGTATCATCCCGCATTACTTACAAAATTCTTCTGCTTACTTTTAAATCACTCAATGGCCTTGCTCCCCCTTATCTCTCTGATCTACTGTCTCCTTACATTTCGCCTCGATCACTTCGATCGTTAGGACGTAACTTCTTACTGTACCTAGATTTGTGTATCCTCAATGGGTGGCAGATCATTTTCCGTCATTGCACCTAAACTATGGAACTCTATACCTCTGGCACTAAGGACAATAACCTCTCTCTCTGTATTTAAATCACAACTCAAAACCTACTTGTTTACCCAATACTATCAGTCATATCATGTTCTTTAGACACTAATCTCATCCTACACTACCAGCTGTAATTCTCTCTAAGTATTTTCGTTTTGTTTATTTTTTGTTGCATTTTCTATTCTTTGTTTGTTACTTATTGACATTACCTTTTATTACTATGTTGACATTACTATGTCTGTATCTCTATATGCAACTGCAATCATGTCTATCCCCGGAATGGGCAACTGTCTACTGTCCACTTAACTTATTAATTGATTGTGAAAGGACTGATACGATTATGTGAATCGACTGTCTATTGTGTTTCTGCTTTTGTACAGCGTCCTTGAGCTTGGGAAAGGCTCTATATAAATTAAACATTATTATTATTATTATTACTATTATTACTACATGGGTGTCATCCTCGCTGTCATCTTGTCCCTGATACTCTTCCTCTTCCTCCAGGATATCACCTGCTGCCACACAAATGTTGTGGAGGATGCAGCAGGCACCAATCACCTTCGGGGCGAACAGAGCACGGATCTCCAGGCCCCTTAAGAAAATGGCACGCCAGCGTGTCTTTAGCATTCCGAAGGTGCGCTCAATAATGTTCCTTGCCTTTGTGTGGTGCCTGTTGTAACGGGCTTCAACTTGGACTATTAATCAAAATTCATATAGAAAATGTATAGTCACGAAAGTAACGATTTGCTGTATCTTGTGTGTGTGTGTGTGTGTGTGAGAGAGAGAGCATTCATTCTTGTTTATTTTGTTTTAAAATTTTGTCTGGCCAGTGGTCCCCACAAGGTAAAAAAAAAAAAAAAAATTAAAATGCTAAATGATGTTTATTTGAAAGTGTAAAAATGCAAACAAGTTTTCTTTAAGGGGTAGGGTTGGGTTAGGGGATAGAAAATACTGTTTGGTCAGTAATAAAAAAAACACAACAGAAGTCAATAGAAGTCTATCCAAATTCCCCACAATTCACAAAATCTTAATGAATGTGTCTCTCTGAGACAAAAAGAGTGTTCTTACTTGCGACAGGCTGGAGGTACGGGGTCACAATTGCAACTGGATGCTGCAGGCATGGGTATCCACCATCTCCCAGCAGAAAGTATCCAGCTGGTGGATATAGAGCCTGCTGATACATGGGTGATCTGCGCAGGATAAGGGCATCATGTACAGATCCTAGATTGCCAATGTACACGTCTATGAAAACATCACTGGCATCACAGATGCCCTGTAGTATTATAGAAGGAAAAAAGTTTCCTGTTTATGTAGCATTTTTTTTGTGGCTCTGCAGGAGGAAGAATCCTGACGTGGCACCCATCGATGGCACCAGCAGCAGAGCGGAATGCCTCATGACCAGCCAGGCGAGCAAAGCCGGCCCCCACTCCCTCCATCTCCTCTGGTTTGGGGAAATTAATGACTCTGTGGAGGATGATCATTATTTCCTCTACAACATTGTGGACAGTCCTGCAAACTGTCGCGAGTGGCATGTGAAAGATGTCGGCAGTTACCCTGTAGGGCAAGCCAGTATACTGTAACCTGGGGCCGGATTCGCGAAACATTCTTAAGAAGAAATTTCTTCTTAACTGCCATTTTCTTCTTATTTTCTAACTTAAGAAAAAAAGTTAAGTATATTTTGTATTCAAATTCTTGAAAAGAATCTTCTTAAAAATCATCGTAAATAACTTAAAGTTAGGATAGCCCCAGACTTGTCTTAAATCCCAAATAGTAAGAATTATTTAATGAATTTATTGGGTTATTTCAAATTAATTGTTATATTTAAGCATTACAACAACACTAGCTACATATAATACATAGTGGGACTATTATAGTGATGTACTCAAGTTTTCTGAAGTGACAGCGATGACTGATCATATAAACAATGATCGGTCATGATTAGCCTATGTGTGACGCTACTTTTTGCTGACTTCAAAACTCATTAGCAACTCAAAAACGATCAGATAGGGAGCTTTAATTGAACGCTTTTAATTTTGGCCTATAAATATGACAATATTTGGCTGTATTCAGCACATATGCCCAAGACACGTTTACTATATTAGCGCGGACACACATACCGGAAGCGTTCACTCGGATGAGAGCGCAAAAACACAGCACAAACATGAATGAAACAGATTGCTGCAGCTTGATTTAAGGCAATTTAAAAGTAACTGTTCAAAAACACGGCGCATTAAACAGCGAAGCAGAGTGTCAAGGTCGCAACAAAAATAGTATGCGCACTTATTATGATTATATGGTAATCTGCAGGAAGCGCAAAAAGACGATCCTTAAAAGCATGAGTTCATCAGTGCATCTTCATGTATTCACTCAGATGTCTTCCTTTCTTAAGACTTTTTCAAGAATTGCACTTAAGAACATTCTTACGAACTTCGTGGAATTTATCTTAAGAAATTTATTAACTTTTTTCTTAAGAAGATGTTCGTGAATCTGGCCCCTGGTCATTCATTTGAGCATACCTTTGAAAGGTATTTTGTTCCTTTAAAAAAAAAAAAAATCAGAATAGTTTTTATCGTTATATTATGTATTTATTGCCTTTTTCTTACTATTTAATATTTACTCAGCTGTATTCAAATCATGTGTGAAATTAATCGAAGTCTGCCAGAATAAAAAAAAAAAAAAAATCTAACATTTGATCTGTTTGGTGAGGTACTTGTTTCTGTTTTTATTGATAAGCATTGTAGTCAAAAGGTTATTGTAGCCTATATGATTACTGAATCATAGACATGAAATGTGTTTTTGTGTTAATGCATTAAAGTGATGTTTGTGCACCTAACTGTACAAAGCTTTTCCAATTGAGTATCAACCTCTTGATGTTTGAGCACCAAAAGGACAAATAAAAGGTATGTGTGGAATGTGGGCTAATTTATTTCAACATTTAACTAACTGTCAGACCTCCCTTGTACTTGTCAGTTTATTTGATACATCTAGATAAATCTTATGAGATAACTCATTCAACATCCCAGCAATAGTCGACATCCCAGATGAAAAACGTCCACTTCCATAATGTACTTAAAGTGCTCTATTTTCACGCACTAATTTTGTACTTAATATACTAAAAATTATTCTTTAGTACTTAAGATAAACTTAAGATCATCACTCAACTGTAATATTTGTAGTACACTTGAATCCATCTTTCATACAATAGTACACTCAAGTGTATTACAAGTGGTGACTAAATAAAAGATAGTATGTTAAAAGCACATTTTAGTTCATATTCATGTTGTCCCAAAATACCACAGTGGAGTACACTTAGATGATCTTAAGTTTATCTTAAGGAGTACTAAAGAATAATTTTTAGTATATTAAGTACAAAATTAGTACGTGAAAAATAGAGCACTTTAAGGGGCCATTCACACAGAACGCGTTTTTCCATTCCAATGCGCTACTTTTCCATTGTTTTTCTATGTAAACGCGCTTTACGGATGTGCATGACTGTTACGCTCGCGTCTCGGGTCTTTTGCAGCGCCTCGCGCATGAGCGCCACGTTTTTAAGACGCCGTGTCAAGTTAAAAGAATTTAAACTTTTACACGCAGCGCCGCTCATCAGTGTCAGTTCCAAAGCAGTGGACCAATCAGAAGAACTCGGAGGCGGGGCAAGCATTGCCAGCTTCTGTTTACAGTAGCAAGTTGGCATGACAACTGCTTTATTTGACGGGAACATGGCGGAGGAGGCGCTCTACGCTGCGCTTTTTTTAAAACCATTCCTGAGCGCTGTGTCTCGCATTTTTAGACGCAAAGACGCGTTCTGTGTGAATGGCCCCTAAGTACATTATGGAAGTTTTCCACCTGGAATTACAACTTTATTATCATTATTATTACTTTTTATTTAGATATACCAAGTAAACAGTCAGGTCCACATAAATACATGGACAGGGTGTGCAGAAAAGCATTGATGAGCGGCGCTGCGTGTAAAAGTTGAAATTATTTTAACTTGACACGGCATCTTAAAAACGCGGCGCTCATGCGCGAGGCGCTGCAAAAGACGCGAGACGCGAGCAAAAGACTTTGGGTCTAAAAATGTGAGAGACAGCGTTCAGGAATGGTTTTAAAAAAAGCGCAGCGTAGCGCGCCTCCTCCACCATGTTGCCGTCAAATAAAGCAGTTGTCATGCCAACTTGCTACTGTAAACAGAAGCTGGCAACGCTTGCCCCGCCTCCGAGTACTTCTGATTGGTCCACTGCTTTGGAACTGACATTGATGAGCGGCTCTGCTTGTAAATGTTGAAATTATTTTAACTTAAAGTCTTAAAAACGTGGCGCTCATGTGCGAGGCGCTGCAAAAGACGCGAGTTTACATAGAAAAACAATGTAAAAGTAGCGCATTGGAATGGAAAAACGTGTTCTGTGTGAATGGCCCCTAAGACTGACCTCAACACACTTAAAGACCGTTACCATCGACTGGAGCAGACTCTAGTCTTTGACAGTCAGAGAGGAGCACAAACCTAATGACTGAGTCAGTCCACTACACGACACACTTAACGACTGCAGGTCACGACTGGACAAATTCTGCCGAACCAAAAAAAAACAAACAACAAAAAAAAGGCACTGACAAAAACCGCAGCATCTACCCGCAGCCGCTCCCGCCAAAAACAACACTGCGGACAACACCGGTGCTTTTACCAATTGAAACGTTAAGGTTTGTTTTACTTTTCTTAGTCTGTGCTTAACAGGAACATTAGCTTTCCTTCCATGTTGGTGTACCTAATAAATGCAATAGCAATGTGTCTTGAATATGTTTTGCATAAGTCCGATGCTTCTCTTTCTTTTTGGAATTATTGCTTGAGTAGACACATGTCTTCTCAGTTCCCTTAATTATAACATCTCTAGCGCTATTTTTAAATGTTTAATCAAGCAACAATATATTAATTATCTCATGTATGTATAAAATCAGGGATTAAAAATGAATTGGTTCTAAATAAAAACAGTATTCGTTACTTTTCCCAAGGTTAGAACGAAAGAAAACATTACTTAATAAATTCAAGGCAGCCTAATTTCCTCATCCATTTGACACAAAACTATTAGGCTATAGCCTGTATAATTAATATATAATAATTTTGTTTCGTCATATTCGTGATTTATGAATTTTTGATTTTTTTTAAATGAAAACTTCGTTTTGAAGAATAAAAATAGGCTAAAATTATGTTCGTATATTCGTTTTGAAGAAAATTCGTTAGCCTAGCCTGTTTGTTATTAAGGTGATTAAAAATCTTCATAACAAATTTTAAGAAGTTCAAACTTTTATTGGACTGCAGATTGAAATAAAAGAATTCTTGATAATCTTTAAAATGAGAGAAATCACTGACATAATTTAAGGCTACTTTCATTGACTGCAAAATAATAATAATAATAATAATTTGCAGTGTTAACTTATGAATTAAAAGAAAGACAAGAAATAAATCACAACAAGAACAATCGAGATCAATCAAGAAAAAAATATTACAAAATTAGCTACCAAATGAATCCTGAATGATGTTTGACAGTGAACTCATCTCCACTGCATATCCTCATACAATCGCTGGTGTCAGTCGCAAATATTAAACATGTTTAAAAATATCTTTGTGAAAACGAATAGCAATGACTGGTTCTTGAATTCTAAGATTATAATCTTTAGACACCACACACTATGCGATTTTTCTGCTGACAGGGTCCGACTGGGCACGATCAGCTGCCAATACCAAATTCCATTCATAATCGGCCTCACAATCGTGTAGTGTGTTCTCGGCTTTACCAGAATCCCCTCCCCTCGTTTTTTATCTTAAATCAATAAAGTCAATTAGAACAATAAGATATTTGGGGCTGTTACCAAACAAAATCATTATCAACAAAATTCATCTTTGCAATGCAGAGGAAACAGAAGCTGCATCTGAAGTGATGAATGCATTTAAGCTGCAGTTACAAATGCATAAATAATGTTTTGATATTTTAATCCTAAAACGTTGAATACAGATATCTGAAATTATTAAAAAAAAAAATATTTTAAATATGAAGTTGAAACCGGCAGTAGGTAGCAGCAAGTCACTGTTAATGAGCGAGTCATTGCGATTGAACTGAATAATTAAAACCGTTGATTCATTCAGGATCGAAACACCGTCATGTTGCTCAGAGACGCAAAACAGTGCTGTGGCTGTGTTTGGAATTATTTTTTGTTGGCGAAATAGAGCAAAAACAGGAAATATGGTGTCTAAAACGTAAGTCTATTAATATTAACTTCTTGTTTATTGAACTGTTGTATAAAATCAATATCACATTTGTGATTTTTGCGAAAAAATTGCACTCTTCGTATGTGATTGATTAACTCTATGAAATTATATAATTATACACATTTTCTGCCCCCAAATCTTGAATTTTGGGAGCATTCTAAATGCATTTCATTAGACTGAATCGTGCAGTGAAAGAACACACTCAAAATGAGCAGTCAGTCTAGCTAGTGTTTAAGCAATCATAACTCCTCTTATAATCTGTATGATAAATGAATCTCTTACTTGATGTAGGCTACTCGTAGGTACATCTGCACTTTTGTTGCTTATGATGAGGGAATTCGCAAGTTTCAGTCTGAACAAAATTCAGCGATGACTAATCTGACCACCTCTGATTGGCCACTGCATTCCTAAGCTCAACAGAGACGTGTGTGATTTGGTTATGATGAGCAACGGTGTACAAACGCATAAAAATAAAATACGATGTAACATGAGCAGGTCTAAATTTAATACAGAAAACGAATCTTTTCATTTAATTTTCATTTTCACTAGTTTCATGTTTCAAGTAATAGAGTTTCATTGAGAAACCAGGGTCCCCTTAGTATATTTTTTGGGTGTTATGGGGAGTCCCTTAATGCCTATGGGAGGTCCCAGTAGTGTAACTGTGCAAGACGAATGACGGTATGTGTATACAAAGCATAAATCTTTATTCAGATTTAAGAATGAGCACTTTGTCATTTGTTATAAATACGTTGAGGATCTTGTCCATCCGATTTGTATCATGTTCATTTACTGTAATGTATATGAACGTAACTTTTTAATAAGCAGGGGAAATTCCAGACATTAAACAAATAACCGAATTATTACATTTTTACGATTTCCTATTAATTCAATGGAATGTATTGGAATAGTGGGGAATATAAATATGGCGGTGCGGCGGCTTCACTTTCATGAGGTCATGAGCAATCCAGTTCTCTATTATAGATCGGTGATCTTAAAAACAGTAGGGGGCATTTTCCCCAAGCAAATTGGACAGATTTTAGAAGTTAATCCTTAAAATGCATACCTCGGGTCTTTAGCGTCCCGGGACATTCTCTACCTTCCTTCATTTTTTAAAGTTAGACATCAGCTTTCTTAGTATTCCTCAATCTATTCATTATAAACAATATAACAAGAAAAAAAATAGTAAAATATAAAGGAATGCCTGTTTTCGGATTAATTTTTTGTAAAATCTGTATAGAGACCCGAGGTATGTAAATGTCTTAGTATTTTTTCCTGCGCAACTATATTTACATATCTGACAACTCAATATGTGCAATGCATCTGTATTCCTCGAGGTGGCACTGTTTGATACACGATGACTTGATATTTCACTCATAATTACCGCAGGCATAAAACAAACGAATATCATCCGCAAAAATTTAACTGGTTTGAATGGCTTTACTGCAGAGCAATTACTATACGCAATGAAACAATTGTCACTGCCATTTGATGCTGGATGTGGTGAATAAGCTGCCAGTGAACAATATATTGAATATGAAGTCATTGAAAACGATCATTTTGAGAATATGGTTCAGATCGTGAATATGAGGCAGATGCTGAATGTACTGTGGAAGTGCGCTCTGACGATGACAGCGATGGTAAATCATCTGCTCAAATTGAACCCTTTTAAGTTTCAAAAGATAATGAAATATGCTTTATTTTATTCTTCTGTAATTGTTCTTAATATATCAAGAGAGATTTTTGCTATTGCACCAGATAGAGATCCATCCATGCTGGATATATAGGTCCGGTTCGTTAAAGACCGGATTATGTAATAATGATTGGAGAAACATTCATGCATTCAAGGGTTAAAAGGGGTTTTGGTCTTCAGGAAGTGGCAGTCTCAGAGAGAATGGAGCTGGATCAGATCCTGTGGCAGTTTCAGAAGCACTGGTGGTCTAAGATACTGTGAGGAAAAAAAGAGGAGGTCATAAAATAATATACTAATAGTTCATTTTTATCTATATAATGGTTACTGCAGTTAAAAATAGTTTGTTGCACATTGTTGGAAATATAAGGAATACTTTTCTCTAATGTATAGTTTTTTTCAAATATTAAATTGAAGAATTATATTAAAGGCTTTTAGTGTGTCCTTCAAGTTATTGTCCACTCTGTTATGTTGACTACTGTGCCTTCAAATGAAAGCTAGAAAATTTTAATTCCAGTTTTCAACCTGATATGGTCAACCTCAATATGTCTACTCTGATAATAGAAATATGAAAAAAAAACAAAACAATAAAATTTAAATGCTAAAAGCCATGCAGTTCTTTATTTGATAAGTATTTTGATATTTTTTCTCAGACGGTGCAATCGCTGACTTCAGGTCACAATGTCCACTCTGTAACTTGTTATGATTTCTTGATTAATTCCCTTTGTTCCTATTTGTAAGTTACTGTGTATAAAAGAGTCTGCTGAATGCATAAATGTAAATATATAATCATAAGACTTAAAGTGGACAATGAGAGAATACATGGCGACAGTGAAAGTAATTTATGTTTAAGCTGAAGAAGTGTATTTAAACTTCTTAAGTAATATTTTACATATTGTTTCTTATCAAAACCTTGTTCAGAAAAAAGTAATTCTGTTCACCCTGTTATCATTTTGTCCATAAGTTAAGCAGATGCACACACACACAGGCAATTCTGACTGACCATTTCACCTAACCTGCATGTCTTTGGATTACATACAGGGTTACATACAAATTTGACTTGTTTGAGAAAATGTGAGGACAATTTAACTACTTTTGTGAGAATAGAGGTATTATATCTCAAAATATTTTTTTGCCATAAAGTATTAATGATTACAATCCAAAACAAGGTAACCCTGATTTTGTCTAACAGAATACAGGGGTTAAAGCAAAAAAAAAAAAAATATATATATTCTGGGGTTTGGGGGGTTGCAGGGGTGGACAAATAAACAGAGTTATTTGGCAAACAACAAAAAAAGAACATTATTTGAAAATGATTTTCCTTGAAACGAATAGTAACGTATCTGCCATTGCCATTAGCCCTTGACAGGCTCAGACTACAGATTATGGTGGGCTATTTGAAACAGCAATACCAAGAAAGTTTACTCACTACAATATGGTGCAAACACATGTAACATTTAGGATGCTTTTGATATCAAGTTTTGCTGGTTAGCTTTGTCCTTGACAGGGTACAAGATGACCTACAATCTAACACATGAAATTTCTGAAATTGTTTCGTTCAAAAGAAATAATGGTAAATTAAATACTAGAAAATGAATATAAAATAGGAAATATACAAAGACAGTTTACTACAGTTCAATTAACAACAACAAAAAAACATTAAAATGCTCCAAGAACTGGTAACTTAAACAGGGTTCGTACAGATACTGCTAAATGAAATTCCAGGACTTTCAAGGACTTTTCAAGCACAACTGTTTTGGTTTTCAAGGAGTAAAATCAGTTCTCACTTATCAAACAATATTGTTATTGTCTTTCAAATTCTAATAAATAAACTAATAAAACAAAATGGTACAAATAAAGTGAAGCACATGTAGAGAATGCAATGACTGTCAACTTTAACATTTGAAAGGATACTATGGCAAAGTTATTGCTTTCCTTATTCAAACTGATTTTTATTTCATGAATATATGATTGACCTGAAGAATGAAAGCTATATCATGCACTTGTAAAATTATGAGCTATATCACCGCTTATTGACACTAGGGGTGTGACAATATATTTAGCTCACGAGATGAGACAAAATGCAGATACTTGTTTTAATACTTTTGGAAATTGTCTTTTAATCACAAAAAGTAAAACAATGAAGTTGTATTCTGAAATGTTTTAACTAATCTAGGGGTTAACTAATGATTATTTTACTAATCAAGTAATCTACTGATAATTTTGACAATTGAGTAATCTGCTATTTTTTAGTAATACAAATAGACCTAAGTGAAAAACAGACTTTAATATGACTATATTTACACATAAACTAACGATGAGGCAACAATAATTGGCTCAAATAAAATATCAAAACCAAGTACATGGTTTTGATGAATAACACTTAAAATACATAATGTAATATGCCTATATTATAACAAATTCCTGCAGAGGGCGCCAATGGCCTGGTGATGTTTCATGTGATTCAATGACGTTTAAAACCATTTAATTTCAATATTTGGCCACATGCAAAGTCAGAAACTTTTAATTTGAATTCGCGACGTACAATCAAACGCATTAGAAATATGTTGTTGTATTCTCCTGTGTTGGCATAGGTTTATACATGATTTACGTTACAAATCTAGTGAGATAACGCATAGTTTTCGCAAATGAACGTTAAGCAGCTCAAACTCACAGCATATGCAGAGGAAGAGTTTAGCCCCTTTCAAACATACAGTCTTTAGATTACCGTTAAGAGATCATGTGTGAACATGACCTTTTCAAAACTACCGGTAAATTCCTTCTGGCAATCGTTTTTATGGAGATTATGTGATTACTCTAGCTGTTTACAAAGTTCCGCTGCTTTTTATATAGTGTTTTTATGTAAATATGGCACTAGATGGACATGTTTGACCATTGCGCCTCGCAGCTTTTTCAACGTGTCACGCTCGAGACCCAGTCTTCTTTTCCATTCATCAGCTGCGACTTCATTATGCTCGTGTTTATAGGAGCAAAAACGTCTGATTCTGTGTTCCTCTCATAACATTTGTAGGCGAACTTATGAACTCGAGCATGATATCAACAAGTTTTTTTTTTTTAATGTAGGAGGACTATCTTTTTTTCCTGCAGCCAAACGCCGCACGCCAGAGATCCGGCACGGTGCCGGAGAACTTAAACCCTTAAAATCAACTACTTATTCACAGGGCTTAATGTAAACAACTTTTTCCCCCCTTCACATCAAAAATACCCAAAAGAATGACCCAACAAATGAAGAGTTTAGATGCAAAAGCCTCTAAGTACATCTGATGTTTTTCTTTAAAATTAGCATTTCTTTCTGGCTACTATGTATAGGTTTTTATGCAAGTACTGGTGCTTCTAAGTGGGTTGAGGCTGGGATTTAGCGCATTTGAAGTGAACGTTCTTGATGAACATATACTATGTGTGGAGAGCAATCACTCAGTATCATTATCTCATTTTTGACCAAGATGGCTTTTAGAGGCTTTTGCATTGGAACTCTTCAAATATATCTTTGCCTTCTCATTTGCCCCAATAGCAATAAATAAATACATATTTTTTACAAATATAAAAATTAAAAAAAAAAAATCCAGTATAGTTTCAATAACTTTCTAAAAGAGGGGGAAAGAGAGAGAGAATGATTACGCTAGTCAAAAGAGTGAAAGATGTTGAATCACTCCCTCAGGCTTAACATTAGAAACAGCCACGCAGCAGTTTAGTTTTATGTCATTTAATGGCAAGTTAAGAAAACACAAAGCATAATGTTAAAATATACATAAAAAAATCTCTTTTCTAAATCTGCAATGTTAATAACCGTGGAAATGCATCATCATTCGAGATTTTAGACAGCAGTGTGTGAACAGGACTTTTATTTTGAGTTTGTGCTGTGAGGTCATAAGGCTGCGTGCGGGCCTGCATCTGTTTTGATTCAACTGAAGAAAGGTTTGTGGTTTTACGGATTTAGTTAAGCCAACACAAACTTATATCAATTTATTATACAAATTGGAATATTTATGAATGGTTTGGGCGATTAATGTCTTACAAGAGTAAATGAACTGGTGATTTCAGTATTTTCTTTACTCTTTAATTCAAAAACTTTGTATTTGAGGTCTGAGATGTGGGAACAGTGAAGAGAGAGAGGACAAACATTTAGCATTTTAGGTCAGCATTGCCGTCTAATCAGCCAATATTGTCTTAAATAGCCTACATAGCACTTCATCTTTTGTAACGTGGGATTTTGACTAGATGTATTCAGTCTTTATTTTTGTAAAATGTTGCAATAATATGTTAAAATGTTTTGTGTGTGTGTGTGTGTGTGTGTGTGTTTGAAAAATTACAGTTTTGGACATATAATGAAAAATATTTAACAAATACCTTAAAAGTAACTACAAATGAGCATGTAAAGAAAATATCTTTAAAAGAAATTCCGTGTGGAGCACGCAAACATGAGTAATGAACTTTAACAAACCAACCGCAAATGTTTCATGAAAGTGCAATCTAATTAAATATGATTTACAAATGATTGAACTCAAAACAGTAAATCATAAATACCTAAATTTGAGTTTTACCTATAATTTGTTTGTTTTTTAAACTGGTTATTTAAGGCGAATACTGAACTAGGGAGCTGATTGAGACCGAGATTTAACTGTTAGTTATTCTCATCTTGAACCCAGATAAACTCAACTGAGATACACGTGACTCACTATTATAAAAATGGTGTTAATTAAAGATGAGATTGAAGACATGAAGATTGAAGAAACATTCAGAGTCAAACATGAAGATACTGAAGAACAAACAGGTTGGTTTTCATTCTCAAAGCTGAACTCACTCATTTGATCCTTATAAAAATGTCCAGCTTTACAGAAATGAATGATGTTTTGGAAGAAAGTCATCTGTGTTCTGTTTAAAGCGGTTTTATTTGGCGCTCATGGAGATCACATGACCAGACAAATACTAATTCTGCCTTCAAGTGCAGCTGAGAAGATCCTGCTTCCATGTTGGACCTTCGTTATTACAATATGACACACATTAGCAAGTTATTCGTCTTGATTTCTCTAAATGATTTGCTTGCGTGCTTTTCCTGTGTGTGAAAAGCTGCTCACTGGCATGAATGTACACAAAAGTGTAATGATTGAAGATTTTGCTTTATAATAACTTTAAAACTTGATATTTTAGGTATTAGACTGATGCTTTAGAACAAGATCAGGTTGACTGATTATTCACTAAATTTACGTTGGTGTGTTTTGGGGACCCACACTTGGCATTCGGCAGCGGTCAGTGTGTGTCTTTCAGTATAGCTTGTTGTTTGTCATGATTTGCTTTCTGAGTAATTCTTCATGAGACTGATGGAAGTGGCAGTTATTCATCCTCTGTGTAAAAGTATCTGGTTTTACCAAAGCAGAAACATCAGAGGCAGCAGAAGTTAATGGGACTTGACAATGACCTTTAGTAGATCAAGTTTACTAACAATACTTAACAGTTGTGATCAGTATAGTCCTCCATTCAGGGTTAAGGGTAACGATCAGCAACGGTGACTGCATTGACCTTCCCATAATCAGTACAAAACCTAAATATTCCAGCAGGCTTTGGATCAAGTAAACATGAAGATCTCCATGAACTACCACTAAACTCAGCCAATCTTCATTCAACAGATACTTCCTGCATTACATTTCTCTTCTGAATGCATGGTGCCTAATAGAAGGACCAAGCAATCTTACTACTTCTGCAGTATTCAGTATTTATACTGTGTATAGCAGTGGTTCTCAAACTTTTTTTTAGCTTAAGTACCCCTTTTTAAAAAATTTTCAAGCCAAGTACCCGTTGATCACACAACAACATTTTGCTTTAAAATACAGTGAAATGATAGGGAGCCCAGAGGCTGGAGAAACAGTGTAGCAGCCAACAGGTGCAAATTTGAGTCCTGAATAAGAATAACAGTGAGACTAACAAGAATAACAATAAGTTATTATATCTGATGCCCCTCGAGCAGGTTTATTTCTTATAAACATTTCTGTATGTAGCTTTACGCAATTATGTAAATCTGTTAAGTATTAGGCATAACCGTTAAAGGTAAATCAGTGTTTTTCAGTTCAATAAATTCATTGTGATCATTTTTAAACATTTCTCAAGTTAATTTTTTTTCAATGTGTTTCAACTAAGTTTCAGTGTACAGTTCAGTTTTCATGTGTCTTTATACAAATCTAGTGTGCCCATTTGTGTCAATTTATCAGTGATCCTTTCAATGGATACATGGGCCTGCCCTTCTCTTAAGATCTTTGACATTCTCGGTGGCAGGGAAGCTACAGCTGTTATCAGACTATTTTCAAGGCAAAGTCTGTTTCTTTGTTTCGTTTTTATCTGGGTCATTGCTGAAAATGAGGTTTCACAGAGGTAGGTAGAGCCAAATGGGAGTAGGTGTTCCAAAGCCCTTTTCCCTAGCTCAGGATGCTCTCTCCTCACACACACCCAAAACGCTGTCAGGGAACAGTTTTCAAAAGTAGTCTGCAGCCCACGGTCTGTGAATAAGCCCAATAGCTCCTCCCTCAGGTGAACAGGTAGCGTGCCACAGTTGCTTTGGGAAAGTGTAAATGGGTTTCTAACCCAATCCAGTTGCTTGGACTTCTCTTTTACTTAAGGGAAGTATGATTTGAAACTAGAAATCACGTTAGCTAAGTGTCCATCCAGAAAGGTTTTTACTGTGTCTCTCTCCATATTCTCACTTACGACGAAGCTGTCAAACTGAGGAAAACAGCTAAAATCGCCCTGTGCACACAGTCTCTTCCACAGCTCCGCTTTCTTGAGAAAACCACCAACTCAGTCATAAAGTTTTAAAATCGTAGTGTCCCTGCCTTGCAGACTGAGATTCAGCTCATTCAGTTTAGTAAAAATATCTGCTAGATACGCTAGTTTGGCAATTCAATTATTGTCCTTAAACAAAGTGGCAAGAGGGGACGCATTGTCTGACAAAAAGCAACACACCTCATTTCGCAGCTCAAACAGCCTATTCAGTACTTTGCCTCTTGAAAGCCAGTGGACTTCGGTGTGTAAAAGGAGTTCGGTGTGTTCAGATCCCATGCCATCACATAATCTCTGAAACACGTGCATTCAGTGGTCGCGACTTTATGAAGTTTATTGCCTTGACCGCGTCATTCAAAACGGAATTACGCTCTGGGCTCATCTTCTTTGATGCCAGGGCTTCTCTGTGTATTACACAGTGTGTCCACAAGCGATGAGGCCTTTGATGCGACCCATCATTGAGGCTGCTGCGTCAGTGCACACACTGGTACAGGATTTCCAGCTGATTTCATGTTCTTAGAAAAACGAATTAACAATGTTATCCTCTCCAGTTGTTCTCCCCTCCAGTGTTTTGCAAAAAAGTATGTGTTCGCGAATGTCGCTGGTATCCACATCTCGCAAAAGCAACCAATCACCTGTCCACTGACATCAACCGATTCATCCAATTGAAGTGAAAATGATTCACCAGCCCTGAGTTTATCCACCAGTTGCTCAACTATATCAGTCCCCATCTTGTTAATTCTATGTGAAACAGTGTCATTTGACAGCGGTACAGTTTTGATCTTGTCTGCTGCTGTTTTATCCACCATGGTCTCAGCGAGCACAGCTGCAGCAGGAATTATCCGTTCCTCAGCCTGGCTAAATGGCTTTTTAGCTTTTGCCAAAAGTAAAGACACAGCATATGATGCTTCGAGTGCTTTTGCTGATGCACTTGTGGCTTTTTTCATGTTCTCTTGGCATGATGTAAATTCGTGAAATTTTCTTCTGGAAAAACTCAAGTGAGTTCCCGACCTGATGTGGGTGTTTAGTCTGGAGATGCCGTTGAAGATGAGATGGCTTCATTGCGCTGTTAGCTAACAACTCGCCGCATAAAAAGCAGTGCTGAGGAAGGGTTATGTGAAGTAGATGTAAATCCCATCCCTATGTATTCATCACGAAACTGGCGGTTTTTTTTTTTTTTTTTTTTTTAAATAAGCATGTTTGTCTTCTGTCGGAGGAGCTTTTCCTCTTTTAAGAAGCCACTTGTCCATTTTATCGCAACCTCTCCTACATTATTTCGCGCTCATACACTGCTCCTGATTCCGGATCCGGGCTTCAATAAATAACTGATAAATTGAAATGCATTTTAAATTTGACTTTATTTTTAATGGATCTTTGGGTAGTCCTAATTTCATATAAAAATACAATCTATTTTCATTATTTATTCCTAAATGTCAGTTTCCACTTTCTCTCACGTACCCCCAAGTACCCCTAGGGGTATGCATACCCCCATTTGAAAACCACTGGTGTATAGTATGCACATTTTCTGTATGCATGGAATAGCCAGATTACCGATTATATATGCCAGAATCTGTTAAATATAACTCAAGTAGGGCTTGACATTTAAAGGTGCCATAGAATGGAACATTGTATTTACTAGAGCCCGACCGATATATTAGGGCGTAAAAAAGGCAGATATCGATATATCGGCTGATATTCTTTGTGTATATTATAGTACAGTACCAGTCAAAAGTTTGGACACTTTCCCATTCCTGTGTCCAAACTTTTGACTGGTACTATATATAGAATACTATAGTATATACATGAAGAGTATATATATATATATATATATATATATATATATATATATATATATATATATATATACATAAACACATTTATTGCAATAATCACTCAAATGTGGTGATCAAACACTTATAATAACGTGACAAAGATATGTAATGGAGGGAGGGCATTTAACAATTTAACAAACTTTATCCAAAATGAGTCTGACATCAGTGCACTGAACAGTAAAGGTGAAGTTTATTTCAATTCAATTCAGCTTTATTCCGTTGAAGTTTTTCACTTCAGAACATTCATTAACGGATTTGCGCTACTGTCTTCACACACAGACAAAACTTACTAGAGAAGTGTGACATAATATACCACTGTAAATAAATACATTTTAAATTCACATCTAGTGCACTTTAATGCCCTTTGAATGTAACGTGTACGTTCCCTTGGAACTGGAATCATGGCGGAATATCGTGAAGTCCACTTCGCAGGGCACTTACAGTCTAATAAGACAACGCTTGAATGCTGCAGCCCGAACAAGAGACCTCTTTACTGAAGTTAAAGTGTTGGCTGATGTCACTATCTCGCGAACGCAGCGGCGGATCTCCACCAAATTCGGGGGATCCCTTCAGCTCGAGGAGCCCTTTCGAACGCCACCCTCCACGCCTCGGTAGCCCACCGGGATCGCCAGATCAGTCGGTGCCTAACCGCGAATTTAACCGCCCGTAACTTCCGGGGTCTATCGACACGGGGGTGGTCTCATTCAAAAGGGGGCCTCGAGACATACACTCGATTCAGCGTTCGAGAGGGTTCCTCGAGCTGAAGGGATCCCCCGAATTTGATGTGGATCCGCTGCGCTTTTACAGAGATATGGCCATTCAAAGTTTCAATGGTATTCCATACACTTAAGCTTTAAAGCGTTTCATCCAGGTCGCCAGTAGCAAACAATGGAGTGCACTCTGCTGGACAAACTATGTAATTACACCATATACAAGCATTTTATCTGCATTTTATGTTCTGTAAAAAAAAAATGTTCATATCGGCGGCATATTTGCTGATACCGATATATCTGCGACAGACTCATATCGGCCAATAAAATCGGCAAAACGATATATCGGTCGGGCTCTAGTATTTACCTTGGCATAGTTGAATTATAACAGCTCTGTACATGGAAATGACATACCGTGAGTCTCAAACACTAATGTTTCCTACTTATGTAAATCTTGTGAATGCAAAAGACCACTGAAAAATAGGCGAATCGGAACATAACACCGACTGTGATGCAACAGTCGGGATCACTACGCCCCCAACATTTGCACATACTCACCCATATTCTAGGCCAGCCGAATCATCAGTTCTGCAGGCAGATATTTTGAAGAAACAAGCGAGGACAATTGCGAAAATGGCTGTGCAGGGATGTGTTGGTGTCTGTATTCAGAAAGCCACGAAAAACAAATAACGCCTTCTAATAGAATAACGTGAGCCACTAGAGACATGGTTAGCTGTTTCCTAGCGATAGCCTGTTACAGTACATAAGAGTAAGGAGAGATGACTGATAGGATAATGGCGACTGATTTACAGATCCCGAGCATCACAGACAAGCATCTGATCTTGTAAAATGTGTGGTAAGTAGCTACTGCTGCTGTAGTTTACATAGAGCACGAACGATCGCAGATGCGATCGTGCATTCAAAGCAGCTCCCTTATGCCCACGATTTATATACAATATAATTAACCAATGATATAACTACGAGAGAGAGAACGTATTTAAATAAATATTTTCCTCCCTGTATTTTCTTCCTGCTGTGTGAGCCGCACCGTGAAACAGCCAATCAGAGCAGAGCTCAATATTATTATTCATGACCCTTGCAAATAAGATGATATCAGAGCATTTCATTCTAGTGGCAAATCCTAGGGTTGTAAATGGACATGTAAAACCGTTTCTGGAGAATTTTTGCCCTTACCTAAGCCACATACATACCTTCTTTGTAGATGGAGAACAATTTAAAATATTGTATCAGTGCATTCTATGGCACCTTTAAGCATTCTAATGTGGTTGTCCTTCGGACAAGTAAATGTCATTTACTTGTCCGAGTAGAAAAGTTACTTGCCCGGAGAGAAAAAAAAAAAAAAATTAAATTAAGTGATAAATATAATTATTTATTGTAGTCATACAAAACATAGTATAGTGTTTATAGAGTACATATAGTAGATTTTGTGATTGTCACATTTAATTTATTTTGTTAGATTTTTCTTTTTAAATAAAATAAAGTGAAATCAGTATCAACAAAATTCTGAAGTGGAATAGATATATTTACCCACTGTTTAATGCAGCTCTGAGGGACATGGAATGCTTTAACCTGCAGTTACATATGAATAAATAATGTTTTGATACATAAAACATTGAATACTGAAAATGTAAATAACCTGCACCACCCATTTTGGGACTCACAGCTGAAAATGACTTAACTTAAAATGTTAACAGTTCCTGACAACAGTGTGCTACACAGACAACTTTGGTGTCTTTGGAAAGAAGACCCTATGAGCTTTACTGTCCATCATCCAGAGTTGATAGTGCTCAAAAAGATAAAAAGTTATAGACACTGAAGTGCCTTGAAAAAAATTATACCACACTGAATGTTTTTTTTTTTTTTTTTTTCCATATTCAAATAAATGAAATAAGTCCTGGAGCAATCCAGAAAAGTAATGGGTTAAAAAAAAATGGATGTAGTGTTTGTGATGTCACCCGTAGGTTCCTGAAGAGCAGTTTTGAAGCTCAAAGTGGGTGGAGCCAGCCGTCGCCATCTTGGCACCGCATCACTCCCCGATGGGCAAAAAGACGGGAGGTGGGTGGAGATGGTTGCTGAAACCACGCCCGCCTAACACGACAGTGGTGACAGCAGCGGCAATCCACCCGTCACTCAAGTGACCACGCCCTTAATTATGCAGAACTTTTAGCCTTAATATAATTTAAATGGATGAGTTATAAAAAAAATTCTCCCCCTTCACAGTTGTCATGAAGGGGAAAATTAGCTAGACCAAAACCACTTTTTGTACCAGGCTGTAAAGATAATATTTTCTGCTGTAAATTTGGCCATTTTAACATGGGGAGTCTATGGGATTGACTCTCTTTTTGAGCCAGCCTCTAGCGGCCAGTCGATGAATTGCAGTTTAAGTCACTTCCGTGTTGGTTTCAAGACAGAGACCGGGAGGTTGCCGCTTGGTTGAAAGTCACGTCTCATGAGTTTATATTTCAAATTTGAAGAGGATACCATGGAAAAATTAGATTCCTGCAACCATTTTTCTGAGACTATTTCTAGTCCCCCCCCCCAATAAGAATACAATAAGAATAATTTGACTAATAAAAATAAAAAAAATAATTAGCTTTGTATGTCAAGTACATACTCTGATTAGCAGACATACAACATTCACACTGATTACTGGACATAATCTCACGCTGATGTGCGTTCATTCAGATAGTAACCATACAGATTGCCGGCTATATAGTTAATCGCACTCTAATAGCCATTCGTATAGACACATTCGCACTGATAGCTGTCATACAGACAGTAATCACTCGCTGATTATCAATCATACAGATGATAATCATATAGATACAGCCACATTCCCCACAATACATGCACACAAATTAAAAATGTTGGAAAGAAAAAAAATTATTTGTGCAAAAAGCCGAACGCTAAGTTACGCCCCCATCAGATGAGAGGTGCGTCACAGCGCGCGTCACGAGAGAGCGCCAGAATTCAAACAAACAATATTCCGCCTATCTTTGGCTTTTTTTTTTTTTTTAAGTGGATGGTCTCATTCTGTTTGTGACACTACCAAGACGCTGTTTTTTTTTTTTTAGCGTAATTTGTTCTATAACGGATACAAACAATAACTCCCCTAAGAAATGATATGTAAACAAAGCAATAACCATCCATATTACGTTATTGTTTCGTTGGACTAAAAGTGCTCTATGGTATGTTGTTCAGTGGACCCTTACCTTTCTAACTAATCCGGGATTTACAGCAGTGGAAATCCCGGTTTAGTACATTCCCTATAAACTTTCCATTGGAAAAACAGCGATCTATCGTTGAAGCTGGACACACCAGACGCGAATGAAGCATTAAGCGCTAGTTATTTACATGTTAAGTCAATGCAAAGATAGACATCCTGCGGCGCGATTTGGGCGAATCGCAGGAGTTGAAAAATCTGAACTTTGGTGAATATTCGCGCCGCGTTAACCAATCAGGAGCTTGCTCTAGTAGTGACGTGATTACGACGTAGTGAGCGGAGGCAGAAATCCGAAACAACAAATGGAGGACAAAATCATTGTCGCTGTATGTGGATACCCGGAGCTGTACAATACATCTTCGTACTTTTATAGAAACAGGAATAAAAAGGATCTTGCTTGGAAGAAAGTGAGTGAGGAGGTCTGACAATCTGGTAAGTTGTTTAAAAAAAAAAAAAAAAAAAAAAAAAAAAAAGCCCTTTACTCTATTTGAGCTATACATACACATGTATATATAAAATAAAAATGTATGTGCACACACACACACACACACACACACACACACACACACATACACACAGTGGGTACGGAAAGTATTCAGACCCCCTTAAAATTTTTCACTGTTATATTGCAGCCATTTGCTAAAATCATTTGTTCATTTTTTTCCTCAATGTACACACAGCACCCCATATTGACAGAAAAACACAGAATGGTTGACATTTTTGCAGATTTATTAAAGAAAAACTGAATAATCACATGGTCCTAAGTATTCAGACCCTTTGCTCAGTATTTAGTAGAAGCACCCTTTTGATCTAATACAGCCATGAGTCTTTTTGGGAAAGATGCAATAAGTTTTTCACACCTGGATTTGGGGATCCTCTGCCATTCCTCCTTGCAGATCCTCTCCAGTTCTGTCAGGTTGGATGGTAAACGTTGGTGGACAACCATTTTTAGGTCTCTCCAGAGATGCTCAATTGGGTTTAAGTCAGGGCTCTGGCTGGGCCATTCAAGAACAGTCACAGAGTTGTTGTGAAGCCACTCCTTCGTTATTTTAGCTGTGTGCTAAGGGTCATTGTCTTGTCGGAAGGTAAACCTTTGGCCCAGTCTGAGGTCCTGAGCACTCTGGAGAAGGTTTTCGTCCAGGATATCCCTGTACTTGGCCGCATTCATCTTTCCCTCGATTGCAACCAGTCGTCCTGTCCCTGCAGCTGAAAAACACCCCCACAGCATGATGCTGCCACCACCATGCTTCACTGTTGGGACTGTATTGGACAGGTGATGAGCAGTGCCTGGTTTTCTCCACACATACCGCTTAGAATTAAGGCCAAAAAGTTCTATCTTGGTCTCATCAGACCAGAGAATCTTATTTCTCACCATCTTGGAGTCCTTCATGCGGGCTTTCATGTGTCTTGCACTGAGGAGAGACTTCCATCGGCCACTCTGCCATAAAGCCCCAACTGGTGGAGGGCTGCAGTGATGGTTGACTTTCTACAACTTTCTCCCATCTCCCGACTGCATCTCTGGAGTTCAGCCACAGTGATCTTTGGGTTCTTCTTTACCTCTCTCACCAAGGCTCTTCTCCCCCGATAGCTCAGTTTGGCCGGACGGCCAGCTCTAGGAAGGGTTCTGGTCGTCCCAAATGTCTTCCATTTAAGGATTATGGAGGCCACTGTGCTCTTAGGAACCTTAAGTGCAGCAGAAATTTTTTTGTAACCTTGGCCAGATCTGTGCCTTGCCACAATTCTGTCTTTGAGCTCTTCAGGCAGTTCCTTTGACCTCATGATTCTCATTTGCTCTGACATGCACTGTGAGCTGTAAGGTCTTATATAGACAGGTGTGTGGCTTTCCTAATCAAGTCCAATCAGTATAATCAAACACAGCTGGACTCAAATGAAGGTGTAGAACCATCTCAAGGATGATCAGAAGAAATGGACAGCACCTGAGTTAAAAATATGAGTGTCACAGCAAAGGGTCTGAATACTTAGGACCATGTGATATTTCAGTTTTTCCTTTTTAATAAATCTGCAAAATGTCAACAATTCTGTTTTTCTGTCAATATGGGGTGCTGTGTGTACATTGAGGGAAAAAAAATGAACTTAAATGATTTTAGCAAATGGCTGCAATATAACAAAGAGTGAAAAATTTAAGGGAGTCTGAATACTTTCCGTACCCACTGTATGTATGTGTGTGTGTGTGTGTGTGTGTATGTATATATATATATATTATGAGACAGAAGCAGCAGGGCACTCAGAGACCGGAGGTGTGTTGACAAGTGAAGCAACACAACAGGGCATATGTTGTTGTTTTTTTTATGATGAAAAGTCTACATTTCTCTCTGACTGGTGTAATGTGCAATACGTGTAATGTCATATTAATATTGTCATGACAGAGCCGACTGGTTCTTTTGATGACAGTGAGCCTGGATCCCCTCTGCCAGAACCTGCTGCTGCTTCTGCTTCCCCTGCCGGCCCTTCAACATCTAAGTACGCAGGTGTGTACAGGCAATAATGACCATGTTTACATGCATATTATATTTACAGTAAGCACTCATAGCCTCACACAACACTGACGGTTTGTGAATGAGTTTAATCCTTTTCTGCTTTCTCATTGTACAAAATGTTATTTGATACAGTGCCACCAAGAAGAAGAGCTCAGAGAAGGCCTAGGGAGCAGCCATTGGAGGTGGAGCGGCAGCTCCTAGAAGCACTCCGGACCCGTCCTGTAGCTCCAGGGCCGCCTCCACACTCAGAGGATGAGCTCTTCCTCTTGAGTCTGGTCCCTTCCCTGCAGAGGTTGCCGCCTCAGACGAAAGATTTGGTCAAATTTCAAATACACAAATTAATTTATGAAAGCAGCACAGTTCTGCTTAATTTGGAACAATTGGAGCCTAAAGAGTAGTTTTAAAAAAGAGGCAGCAATTTCTGCAGGGAATGAACCAGACTTTCTCTCCTTTCTCCTCTCCTTCACTTTGGCCCTCACTCTTTCTTCTTCCAAGCAAGATCCTTTTTATTCCTGCATGTAAATAGTTGTAAATGTTCTTTGTATATAGTTTTTTTTTTCTATTTGATTTGATTTATTTTGTATAAATAAACGTTCTATACAATGACCAAAGGCTTTGGTGTGTTACTTTGTACACAACATAGTAAATCATAATTTATATTTGTTACATAAAATTATTATTTCTATGTTAAGACTAGAATACTTATTTGTACATTCATTCTAATTATATCCTATTGCAAATACACTCACAATAGTATAGTAAAAAATAGTTATTTGTGATTGGACCAGTGTTGTGGTATAGTGTAATGAGAATGCAGCAGTGAGACAGGGATTCCTTTTGGAGGCTGGCTCCATTTATCATTTGAAAACAAGAAAACTAACAATCTAAACTTGAACAAAAAATGACTGAAAAATAATGAAAGATTTACAAGAGTTAAGGATGAAAAAAGCAATATTTACAAGAGAGGTTGAAAAGATGTGATTATTTACAATATATAAAGGGTGTAAATCAAAAAAAAGACAAAAGGATGGGAATATTTACAAGAGCTAAACATAAAGGACATAAACAGCACAGGATATAATAAACAAAAACTATTCAGTCGGTTGCCACGGGACTGCTCCCTCGGTTGAAAAGTGAGCCATGAAGCTGTCCCTGACCCGGATGGCGCCTCTGGCAGAATTATTGGCTGCAACCCGACCGAGACTCTGCAGCGAGCCCTCTGCACCTTGCACCGCCCCCCTCACAGCAGGTGCCTCTGCAGATCTCCTCATAAAGTTGTGGAGGACACACGTCGCCTTTACACACCTCTCCACAACATCAGGCTGAACCTCTATGAGGCGGCGATACATCCTTCACTGTGAGAACAGGATCCCAAAGGCGTTCTCCACCACCAGCCGGGCTCTTGAGAGACAGTAATTAAAGACCCGTCTCTCGGGGAAGGGTGAGCCCAGGAAATGGCCTCATGAGGTTTTTCCTGAGGGGAAAGGCCTCATCTGCCACAAAGACATGGGGCTGGGGTACTCTGTGGTCAGCTCCTGGGAGAGGACGGTCAGGTGGCAGATGGAGGGTGCCACCACGAAGTGCCTGGGCAAAGGCTGAGTTGTCCAGAGTCCCACCATCGCTCGTCCGCCCGTATCCCCCGACATCAATCACCCGGAAGCAATGCCTTGCATCCACAACAGCAAGGAGAACTAAGGAAAAAGTTCCCTTGTAGTTGTGGAACTGGGATCCGGTGTTGGGGGGTGCCTTTATCAGGACGTGCTTGCCGGGAAGATTCCACCTCTCCTCGAAACCCTCTGCAATGGACCCGATTTACTGACCGGAGACAGATGGACAGGTGCTCTGCAGGTGGAATAGAGCGCCTGTAGTTGGTGTCCTGGAGCGAAATCCTCCCACCGACATGGGACAACAGGTCATCAAACTGGGACCGGCTCAGTCGGAAGTACCACTGAAAGCGGCCATCATCCAGGCGCAGCTCCTGGAGGAGTTGGTGAAACTCACCAAGTTGGGTGCGCCTCTGAAGGATCTGATGGACCCAGACACGGCGCCAAACGAGTCTACACCGTTTTTCAGCCTTCCATAGCACATAAAGCGCAGTTACCCTCTCAACAAAATCCATGTCAGCCATTTCGCAACAAGACTGGAGCCGTCTGGCAGAAGCCCCTCCCATGACGCGAATTTGCGTCTGTTGTGAAGTGAATTTCACGCGTGAATGAAGCGAGTAAATTCAAAATGTTCAAGCGTCCAACTACGTGGGAATAGCGCGATTTATTTGTGTAAGTCACGTCTGGTGTGAACGCCCCATTAGATCTTTATAATGATATACAGTTTGTCAAGATTAATTTTGTCCCATTTCATTTAATCTATTAGTAAACATTGACATGCGCAAACAAAGAGCGTTCAGTGCGCTGGGGTCCAGGTGTGGGTTAACAGGTTAAATGTGAAATTAAAACTGCCAGTAGGTGGCGTCAAGTTACTGTTAAGAAGCGAGTCATTGCAATTGAACCAAATTATTTAAATGGTTGATTCATTCAGGAAAGAAACACCGTCATTTCGCTCAGAGCCACAAAACAGTGCTGTGGCTGTGTTTGGAATTATTTTTGTTGGCAAAATAGAGCAAAAAAGGCAATATGGTGTCTAAAACAAAATGGTGTCTAAAGTCTCTTAATATTAACTTGTTTACTGAACTGTTGTATAAAATCACATTTGTAATCATGCTGATTTTTGGAGAAAAAAACGGCGCTCGATCTTCGTGTGTTATTGTTTAATTATATGAAATGATATAAATATACATTTTCTGCCCTCATATATTGAATTTTCTGATCATTCTTCATGCATTTTAATACTGAATCATGCAGTGAAACAACGCACTCGCACGTGCACTAGTCTAACCTAGACTTCTTTAAGTAATGTATCTGTGCACTCTGTAGGTGTGTTTTGTTTGATTTTTGCAATATACTCGATAATGTCAAATCGCACATCGGTAAAACCACAATTACGATATTATCGCAAATGATATATATCGCACACCCCTATAACAAAGGCTATATCGCAAATAAAGGCAGTTATTATTGTTTTTGGTATTTTCATTTTGAAGTTACTTGTCCGATTGGGCAAGTAAATTTGTCTTTCACTTGCCCGTCCTAAACATTCACTTGTCCCGGACAAGTGGACAAGCGTTAATGTCGAGCTCTGCAGCCCTATGTGTAGCAGTTATGTGAGACTCAGGTGAGAAAGTTCGGCTTTCGCTTTGTTTCAGCTGACCACTCGCTGACATCACATGCGCATCTATGTTGTCGTGAAAATAATGTTTTCCTTCTTTAATAAAAGTGGGGATAATTCAATTAGATAATTATAATTTAGTTTTTGTGAGACCTTAATTTTCACAATTATTTTGTGGTAAAATGATGAATTATGCAGGGTCGCAAAAAAAAAAATTCAACATTTTGCTGAGTTTGCGTTGGAATCCACAACTGCAGAATCGCGAAAAACTGGAGGGACTGTACAGCGCTTTATACAGTACAGATTGTTTAAAAAAATATTAAATGATAATATTACAGTAATATGATATATAAATAATATATGGGTCAAAATCACTATAGAGTGCCTTTCAACCCTCACAATATTCGAAAATTTGGGTTTTAATTTCCCATTCGCTTTGTCATATCATAAACAGTAAACACTCAAGTACTATAGAAACACTTTAGCTGAGCTCCCACACTTTTTTTTTTTTTGATAATTATGGGCCATTATCCAAAGGATAAACCATAAAATATGTCCACCCTGTCATGGACATACATTACTATTAAATACGTTTTCATTGCAAAATTAAGATGCAAATTATATTTTCTGAAAGGTATGATGCCCTTTTCTAAACAGGGTTATTTGTTTATTTTCAAATTATAAATACATAAGATTTTATGTAAACGTGTTTTTAAAGAAACTCATACAATTCACACATTGGGCATTCATATTCTTTCTTATTTGGAGAAAACTGTGATATTTTAATGCTGTTTTTTGTTGGCATGTTATTGCCCCCACACCTAGCTACTGAACACACTGGATTATACAGATATGATTTAATTATTATTTAAAATATTATTGTAAAATATCAAGATGACAGGGTGGACCAGCACATGATGGTGTGGACACAGAATGCAGAACACAAATCATGACAAAATATGAAAATGAAACATTTATTCAACTTCAAAAAAAAAAAAAAAATAATAATAATATAATAATAAATAATACAATTACATCAATCACATTGATGTACCCCCCTCCCCATTCATTTTCATTCAGTCCACCCTGTCATGTTTATCTCCACTCTATCGAGTCTAAGTGGCCGACAGGGTGGACATTTTGAGCTTCAATTAACATATTAGCTTACAACAAATTGTGACTAGCTAAATATTTAGTCTGGTTGTTGAAGATAATTTGGTATATTTAAACTTACATATTTTGAAAATGCTGTATTCTAATCACTTCTGGCATATTTTATGCCGACAGGGTGGACATGTTAAGCTTAGGAAAAGCAAGTAAGCAAACTCAGACAAAGAAAATTTGTCAATTGAAAAGTCACCAACTTATTCACCTAAGCGGTTGAAATTCCCACCACTGAAGAGACAAAAAATCTGTTGTCCTGATATCACTAAAGGGGATGGCCTTTTTTTAAATGGGCGGCTTTCCCAACACGACAGGGTGGACAAACTCTTCTTTTTTATTAAATAAAATATTATTTTTATGACCAAATGATCAATACACTCAAATTGAGCTTAACAAAAAAATTAACAAAATATTAATAGAGGACAAAAAATTTTAATTTTAGGGTTTAACTGTATTCTACTCTCAATCAAATTTAATGAGCAGTGCATGGGACATGGCAAAATAACACGCATCCTCTTACACAAAACTAAGAAAAATCTAGAAAATGTATCTAAAGAGCCAAGTAATGGTTTTAGGAATATAAAAACTTAGTCTAATATAACACACCCTTTCATAGTCATTTTTATGTTATCATGGCAAATGAGTTATGTACAGGACACCAAAAGGCACCCTACAGTGATATTGACCCATATAATAATTAATTAATTAATAATTATTATAATAATTTGTTTCATTTATATAGCGCTTTTCTGGGTACTCAGAGCACTTTACATAGAAGGGGGGAATCTCCTCATCCACCACCAGTGTGCAGCAGCCATATTGCGCCAAAACACCCACCACACACCAGCTTATTGGTGGAGAGGAGACAGAGTGATGAAGCCAATCAGTGTATGGGGATGATTAGGAGGCCATGATGGTCAGAGGTCAATGGGCAAATTTGTCCAGGACACTGGGGTTACACCCCTACTCTTTTTTGAAGGACATCCTGGGATTTTTAACGACCACAGAGAGTCAGGACCTCAGTTTAACGTCTCATCCGAAGGATGGTGCTTTTTACTGTAGTGTCCCTGTCACTATACTGGGGCGTTAGGACCCACCCAGATCACAGGGTGAGCACCCCCTGCTGGCCTCACTAACACCTCTTCCAGCAGCAACCTAGTTTTTCCCAGGAGGTCTCCCGTCCAGGTACTGAGCAGGCTCAACCCTGCTTAACTTCAGTGGGCAACCAATCTTGGGCTGCAGGGTGATATGCCTGCTGGCTAAATATAATATATGAAAATACTTTTTCAATGATGCAAACAGAGTTCAATTCTGCTGTAAAGCACCTCTAAAAAGAAACAGATTGTCTATTTACTCAAAGTACAAATAGCCTGTCTGGTTGGCAGAGACTATTTACATCAACTTGGCCCACCAGTGTGAACAAACAACATAGCAAAAGAAAGCCATTCATCAACAATATCAGTGGTGTAGTAAGTAAGACCCGAAGCAAATGCTTTTGATGCAGTCGACCAGAGTTCCAATCCACCTTTTGCCATACTTGTTCATTTCTTTTTCCATATCACATATCAGATCAGAACGGCATTTATAAAATGAAGGAAATATTTGAAAAGTGGAAATAAACACCTCATTAAAGCGTTTATTGGGTAGGGGCATGGCCGTCGGAACCATTGTATGTGGGTGGAACAAGACTCGCACATTTTTAAGATCAATGATATTGGACCCACTCACTTTTACCGCCTGTAATTCAGCGCATATGTCTGTGCACTTTTCAGAGCAATGTCAGTCAAATCCATTCCACTTGAGGAAAGCCCTAATAAATTAAACTCCATTCCGACTTAAACTTCTTCATATCCATTCCGCTTCGTTCATTCAGAGTCCATATAAATTACACCCCCCCCCCCCATCTGAGGGTTGTCCCCCCTAAAAATGATTAAAAACCACGCTGTGTATTGTAAATAATGTTTTATACTTTAAATAACTGTGTAAGTAGTAAAACAACACAAACGGGGCAAAAATGCATTATAAGTTTAGAAAAATTTTGAGTCTCCCCCTCCCTTGCCTCCCAGTGCTTTGGTCCAAATGCCTGCTTTCCTCTTTTACATCACCTACACACACACAAGTCTGGTGAGAGAGATCAAAGTCAATAGTTGTGGAACTCTAGTAAGTAAGGCTGGCAAAACTACTTTATTCACTTAAACATAGGATGAAATGATTATTTTCTCTGTAATACAGACGATGCAATGTATTTTTCGATGAGTCTCTATGTTAGCAATAATAACGTTACCTGCTTGACTGAAAGGGTTGCCAGGTTTTCACAACAAAACCCGCCCAACTGCTACTCAAAACTAATCCAAACTAACCACATTTCGAGGGGGTCCCCTGGTAAAAATCGCGTTCCGGGGGCTAAAATACACGTTATTGGGGTCGCTTCAACCCGCGGACATGAAAAACAACTCACGGCAACAGTGATAAAGTAGCCCAATTCCACGTGAAAACTGCAGACTTGGCAACACTGTGACGTATACAGCCGCTGTCGAGGCGCAACGACAACAGCTTGACGTTGTCTAATTTGGCACCGTCTCCCTGCTGCACTAATAGTAAGGCTTTCCTCGGTGTATACATATCCTTACAAGTACAATTTTACCTGTATTATTTGTGTCCCCTTCAAAAATTGCTCTTGAGAAATTTTGTTAATCCACTGTTAGACGAAATTTACGCCCCTGAAGATAAACTAAGCATCTTAGCATCTCTGCCGCTCAAGTGGGTCTGGCTGTGTGCTCACATACTGTCACTAAACAAGCTGCTATTTAACCCTCTACTGCACACATTATGATATACCTATTAAAAAGAATATTTGACTTATTTTCTTTTCTTGGAATGGCTTAACTTGAAGTGCTGTATAAAAAAAAAAAAAAAAAAAAAAAAAGGGGGGGGGGGGGGGGGGGGGAATTATTTTAAGGTACTTTATGATTTGATCCATACAATAGTGGATCTAACTTAGAATATGTGTAAGTTTACTTATAGTTAATATTTTTCCTCAGAAATGTTTGTGTTGATTCAATTGGTGCTACAGAATTATAAGCTTTAACACAGTACTTATAAACGACACCTAATACATACTTTCCAACAACTTGTGCTTTTATTTATTCCATTCTTTTTTGCTGAATAATGCTTTATATTCTTAGAATTTCATTACATTTTCTCATGAATATTATTTAAATTGCTAATTTATACAGTTAAAAACAAATACTGTATATCATGTATCATATAACATTGGCATATAACCAAAAACATTGCAGAAAATGCAACATTACGCTATCTTATGAGAGAAAGACTATTAACATTTGCACACTGCAAAGGCAGTGTTTCTGGGGGAAGACCCACCCACATTTATTTTGCTTCTAATGCCCATGATACAGAATATATATATTAAAAAAAAATTTTGTGTGTGGCTCCATCAAAGATCATCAGAGTAGATTTTGGACAAATTTTGACTAGATTTATAGGATATCAGTTTTGCAATTATTAAAAAAAAAAAAAAAAAAAGCAAGATGATGGAAAATGACAAGTTTTATATCATTGGTGGAACTGTCTTCAAACTTCTCAGGCATCTTAAGAACATACTAATGTTGTCTATCAAAATTTGTGCTAATATTGTCACGTTCATTGTGTTTTGAGTTCTTGTCTTTAATGCTTTCTTCCCTGTGACCTAGTTTTGCCTGTGTTCTAATTAGTTAATTCATTCCACGTGTTGTCTCATTAATTATCTTCATTTGTGTCTGTTACTTAAGTCTTCAGTTCTCCTTCAGTGTGGTCGGTTCTCGTCTATGGTATAGTGTTTCTGTCTGTCCCCTTGTTCCAGTGAGTTTATTATTAAAGTTACTCTGTTTGAATCACTACTCTGATTCTCCTGCCTGTTCCTGATCTATGCACACCGTGACAAAAGAACCGATCTACAAAGTTGAACTGGGCTGAAGATTTTCTTTCTTCCATCCGGCAAGATGGTCATCCTCTGGAGCGATATGTGGAGGAGTTTGTGGAATTCTCCCACCTGGTGAGTTGGAGTGATCGAATGCTCGATGTTTGTTTCCAGTGTCGGCTCCAGCCCCTGAGTCCACTCCAGTGTTGACT
This sequence comes from Spinibarbus caldwelli, assembly GCA_039654775.1. Lineage (NCBI taxonomy): Eukaryota > Metazoa > Chordata > Actinopteri > Cypriniformes > Cyprinidae > Spinibarbus > Spinibarbus caldwelli. The sequence goes on from CM077229.1 coordinate 26,118,212, forward strand.
CCAGCTCCAGCTCCTGAGTCCACTCCAAAAAGTTCTCCAGAGTCTGTTATAGTCCCAGAACTCATGTCCCTGTATCTCCTGTTTTCCATGAGTCTCCAGGGCCTCCTGCGCTGCCGGCGCCTCACTAGTCTACTTGGGGCACTGAGCAGTCGATAGACTCCTCAGTCCACTGGATATTGGTTAAGACACCCCCAACCCCCCGTTCTGGATGATTGCATCATTTGCCTGTGTTCTGATTAGTTCATTCATCTCACCCGTTGTCTCATTAATTATCCTCATTTGTGTCTGTTACTTAAGTCTTCAGTTCTCTTTCAGTGTGGTTGGTTCTCATCTATGGTATAGTGGTATTGCCTGTCTCTGTTTCAGTGAGTTTATTATGTTTGAATCGCTACTCTGATTCTTCTGCCTGTTCCTGATCTACGCACACCATGCATGACAAATATGTTGTGATAAATCATTTTGAAAATATCACATTTTATGAACATTTTCAAAATGGTGAACAGTTTGTCCAATCCTGGCAAAATCTGTATTGAATGATTCAGCTTGATTCATGGAATCAGGAGACAACAAGATCATCATTTTCACAAACTTTTCAAAAGTTCTGAGCAAAAATAGTAATTTCTTATTTTAGGACCTGTAAAGTGCCACTGTTTCCAAGTTCAACATGTATCCTCAGATCATGGTGATGAAGTGTACACGGTTTATTTTTTTTTTTATAGATGTATGTATAACGCATATTCAAATTTAGGTCAACATCAAGTTCACATCATTGCAACCTTTGAACAGAGTTGAGAATCAAAATTCAGATCAGTCTTTTTTTTTTTTTTTTTTGTAGCTCATTCGCATAATAATCTGAGGCTATTTTGATGGGAATCGGATAACATTTGAAGGAGTACAGAAAAATTAAGTTGAAAAATGATGACTACTGTAATGTAAATCTATATAAACTGTGAACTAAAAATTAGCTTGTTCATTTTTAGAACTTAGAATTTAGAAATGTGAATTTTTGAACTGGTGGCATTATAGAGCTGGTCCTAGAGAACTTAAAGCTGGTCAGATTACTATTCAGGACCGCACCAGTCAGTGTGCCAGATTTGATAATTTTGGAAGGTTTAGTTCATACGGCTTCAATAAACTCCCATTTGGGGAGGAATAAGATGAAAAAGAAAACCAGCAGGTACAAAAGGGATTACAACATAGTCTGTGCTTGGCCCCTAATAAACACAAAATAGTAATCAACCTTAATATGCTGGGAATATAATCAGACTACATTTTATTTGTTAACCTTCTGGGGTCTGAGGTGATTTTGGGGCCCTTCAGATGTTTTGACATGCCCTGACATTTGTGCTTATTTCTGCTACTTATAACATACTACTGGTCAACATGTATTTGTTTTTAAAAAATTTTTTTTGTATTCAGCACAAACTGTGCTAAAATAATGTGAGCAATATTGATGCACGTTTGCATTTTTTAGAAAAAAAAAAAGATTATGCGTGGTTAGTAAGTTTTGAGGGAAAAAATGTAGCTGAAATAAGGCCATAAAACCCATACTGAATATCTTGGAATAAGACTTTTGAGTAATCTTGAAATAAATAGTTTTGTAGGCTAGAATATTTACTTCAAAATGATGTGAAAATCATCCCGCATACTCCTTCACAGAAAACAATATATTGATTTAAATTTTGTAAAACATGTTTTGAGATAGACGAGCTTTATGTGAGGGAGTGACAATGGCCATGAATATTTAGTGATTCACACCTGAGAGACAAAGGGCCTCCCATAATGGCCTATCTGTGTTACTGTTACTTTGAGGCAGGTAAAAAAGAATGTGAGGAGATTGGAAAAGAATATAATTTTTTAAATTATTTGTATTTTATTTACAACACAGTATAATCAAAACATACATAATGAAGGTCAAAGACACATTATTGTGCACACTGATCTAACCATAGAGATGTGAACAGACTTTGAGTTATTCCTGAAAACAGATTCTGTTAAACAAGTAAACCATACCTGATATTTAAGTGTTTGCTGCAGCTTTCCATGGATTCAAGAAAAAAAAAACATCATCATTAGCCAAGGAGCTTGTTTTATCATAGAATATCAGTGTAGTTGGAACATCTGATGTTGGTACAGCGCTCTCAGAGGAAAACAGTTTGAAGAGACTCAAGTGAATGTCAGCAGGATTCATCTGTGGTGCAGGTATGTGATCACTAAAAAATAAACAACCAAAAAAAAAATAAAACATTTGTGAGCATGTTAATATCAGGAGCATCTGTGTGTGTGTGTGTGTGTGTGTTTTTTTTTTTTTTTTGCAGTCATAGACTCATGCATGTTTTGTACAATTGTAAACATTTTATATCTGAGAAACTAATTGTTTAAGCACGCTATAAAAATCTATTTGTGAACAGTGTATTAATAATAAACATGGTCTAAACATTCTTAGACTCGTAGCATTCATCATGTTACAGTGTACACTCATATTACTTTTATATTGTATTGTATTATATTACCCTATATAGAGCATGAAAACATTGCGTCATAAGAAATTTAGATACAATGAATTGCCTATCATATTCAAAATGTTTCACTCAATTTCAAACATTTTAGTCAGGAATTATAGTTTGGGAAAAACCCAGCCAGTAAACGTGTTCACGTTTGTCACAATAACACGTGAACTAATGCAAAAAAATTAACATTACTTACTCATCAGAATGATCTCCTCTGCTGGATGAAGCAGCGCGTCGCATCTGGTTCTTTTTCTGGGTTATTCCTCTCAGCGTGTCTTCTTCCAGAAACGAACAGTAGCTGTAATGAACAGACTATCCTCACGCTTTGTTTACGTTGCGTTTACATGTGCGCACGTCTCACATGGATATTGAAATATGAAGGCCGCAAGCAGCTCGTGGGCGTGATCACATTAGAGATGAGTTTAGACGGGAAAGACTGAACATCGTGTTGGTTTCATACAGATTACTTTATCACAGAATATTTGTTTTCGATGACTTACTTTAATAAGAGTAGACATGTCAAGCTTTCTATAGATATATTTCTCATATCTTTGTGTTAAGTATTCGCTGAGTTTCAGTTCGTTTTAGTGACACGTTTCAGATGGATATTCACGGATACAGAAAGTGCACCGTTTGTTTTGTTGTTATTGTGAGCATACACATAATAAAAGTAGACACTTAAAAATTTCGAATGATATATAACACTTATTTGTGTGACCAAATTCAACAGTGTTTTCAGTGTCTTTCACACTGATCTTGACTGTCGACCCCAGGGAGTTAATGGGTAGGGGACGCTGGCCCCAAAAACTGAGAATAACAATGTTTTGATGTCTGCCGCTTTGTGCCATCAAACTGGGGGTTAACTTATATTTGTCTCTTTTCTCCTCAGACTTGACGGCACTGAAAGAGGAGAATCATGAACTGAATGATGTGAAGGATGAGAAACACCATAATTTCATAACTGCAAACAATATTTTAGTTGATCAGACTAAAAAGTCTTCCTCACGAAAAGGAGCTCAAACGACTAGGTCTAGATGTTATTTCACCTGCCAACAGTGTGGAAAGGGTTTTGTTAAAAAAGAAAGGCTTAAAATCCACATGAGAATTCACAATGGAGAAAAACATTACACCTGCCAACAGCGTGGAAAACATTTCACTAAAAAAGGAAACCTTGAAGTCCATATGAGAATTCACACTGGAGAGAAACCTCACATATGCCCTCAGTGTGGAAAAAGTTTTATGCATCAAGGAACCCTTAATGCCCACATGAGAACTCACACTGGAGAGAAACCTTTCACCTGTGATCAGTGTGGAAAGAGTTTCACAGTTAAAGGAAACCTAAATACTCACATGAGAGTTCACACTGGAGAGAAGCCATTCACGTGTCTACAGTGTTTCACACATAACAAAAATTAGTTTCACACATAACAAAAACCTGAAACATCATTTGCATACTCATTCTGGAAAGAAATTGCAATGTTCCTCAGTGTGATGAGGTTTGAAAAACCTAACAATTTCAAAAATCATCTGTGCATCACTTCATGAAGGACATTTCATTGTGATCATTGTGCTACAATGAAGAAAAAAAACAAAAAAAATCACACTTACAGATATACCTGAAATATCATGCAGAAGTGAGACCCTGTTTTTGTTCTTTGTGTGAAAAGAATAAAGTTTAACTGGCTAAGCAATAAAATAAAATGGAACCAGAAAATATGTATAAGTGTGAAATTAATTTTGATTGAATAGAGCATGGGTCGGCAACGTGCTGCTCTTTCATCCCTCTGTGGTGGCTCCCTGTAGCATGGGCATAGAATACACAGGGGACGTATTCCCCCAACTTTTAATAAAACCTAAACTCTTCCCCTGCACTTTTTTTCAAGCAAGTGTGTTCACGTAGAGGTTTTTTTAAGGGCCAGTGTGAATAAATGTAGATTTAAATTAAAAGACACATGATAGTTACATCGTTTTGTATACGTTTTATTTGTATCCGAAACGATGTGAACATTAAGGAGCGCTAAACTCTCCTGCAGTGTATGTTTCATTCATACTCGAAGCCGAAGGATGCTCTCGCGCTGAAAGTCCAAAACAGACTCATAGAAGCAGTAATAACTTATGACGTGCAGAAAATCCCTAATATGGGCAATGGCATCCCGCTATCGCTGTAGCTAAGCTGAATACCAAGCAGAAACCATAACTTATGAAATGTGAAGACAATAAATGATTGCGACAGTATGGTTTGTGTGTTTTTTTTATGTTTTCTCAAGGTAATAAAATAAAGCAAACAAAGGATACAGTGCTACCTAACATAGCATTTATTACAGTACAGAAGCTATAAAATATTTCCTGCCTTATTCTGTGATAAAAATGTTTGTAGTATATATAAGCCAATGATAATCATAAAAATGTCATTAGGAATATATATATCAAAAATATAGAATACAAATAATTGGTTATTGTCCAGCAGTGTATTTTATTTCTTAGCCAATTAAAAGAAAGAAATAAAAAAAAATGTTGTTGTTGGTCAATTAGACATACATAAAATAATAATAATAATAATTAATTGACATTTCTGTCCCCCTCACTTCTGAAATGATTGCTACGCCCCAGCCCTGTAACATAACTGAAAAAACTTCAGCTATATGCTGTGTTATCTTCTTTTTAGGGATCAAATACGCTGTCAAATCGGCTCTTTTGATGTTGAAGGTTGCAGACCCCTGGAATAGAGGCATTGCTTTTATATTTGATTCAGTTTGATAGGTCAGAGTCAGTATATATTACATAAACTTCCATTTTGCTGTGACTGGCACAATGTAAATGGACATAAACTGAATGAAATAATGATAATTGCACTGCATTTTTTTTTATGTTTACCTGTGCATTCTCTCACTAAAGATACATGTTTTCAGTCTGGACATGATTAGGGCTACTGTTGAGACTTCTTTGATGACATCTGGAATCTGGTTCAAGCTGTGGGTTGCATAATAGCTAATCACTGTCTAACACTGTCTGTCCATGAAAAATATGTGTACAAACACTTTGAAATATTTGGGTGTCTGATTTGATCTTTTAACATTTTAACTGAATACTTCAGTCATTTACAGTGCAGGGTAGAGAAAGTAGGTGAACCCTTGAAATTAATAATTTGTAGATCCTCATTTTGCAGCCAAATCTCCACTAAATGTTTTATGTCTCTGCTTACTAGACTTTTGTCCAATTTCCAGTTTTAGTTTATCTGTGGGCAGACCATTCACCTCCGGAAGATACTGTTGCCCTGCATTCATGTTAAAGAGTTCTCTTTTGTTTATTTAACGCTTTGTTTTTACATACTTTTGTCAATTTAAAGAAGCCTGTAACTGTGGAAACTTTGTAATACTAAATCTTTGTAATAAATAATTTTTCAACCAGTTCCAGAAAATGTGAAAATGGTGTTTGTCTCTAATTGAGTACATTTCTAAATATAAAGTGAGGGAACTCTTCTATCAGATATTTGCATGTCAGTGCATTATGGAGTTTCTTTTGTGTCTTCTTTTATTCAATCAAACATACTGTGTCTGAGAGTAAAACTAATTATTTTGTAATTAAAAAAATTAAAGATAGCAAAAAAAAAAAAAAAAGTCTTCTTAAGGCTCAAAAATAAAGAAACTGATAACAAAATTCTTTGCAGTGTGTGTAAATCTTTGAAAATCTTTTTTTTTTTTTTGTGCATTTAACACTTTTCATCACGAAGCCACAAATGTTGCTCTCTTTTCTGCTGTCTTTTTTTTGCGTGTCTAAATCTTTTGCTCTTGAGTTTAAAAGTTTTGCTTGCAAGTGAAGCTGTATCTCAGTGGGCAGTCTCTACCCACCAGGATGAAAGGCCTTATTCTATTAGTCACTCTCGATTGAAGTGACAGGTTGACCACACCCACTATGCTTTCATGCCACTGCTGCAGCCAGTCTGACAGAACAGTGAGGCGAGCGAGGTTGTAGCAATGGCGAGCAACAGGTCATTTACTGGCTAAGATAATTAATTTAACATCTTAATCTCAGGGACAAGTGAACTTAATTATTCTCTCTTCTTATGCTCTCACATCTAAATACATAACTTTAGCTAAGCCTGTCTGTAGTTGGTGATATCGGCAGCATCTCCAGCAGCCAGGGGCTGCCGCTGGCCAATTACATAATTTGATGTAATACTTTTTGTTTTAAAAACAACATTTCAACAAAATAACATTATATACCACAGCACAGGACTTTAATTTACATTTACATTTAGCAGACACTTTTATTCAAAGCAACGTAAAAATGAGGACAATGGAAGCAATCAAAATCAACAAAAGAGCAATGGTATGCTAGTGCTATAACAAGTCTCAATTAGCTTTTAGTTTTGCTTTTGTTCATTGTATAATAAATAAAAAGAAAACAGATAGAATTCAAAAAGCTAGTTTTTTTTTGTTTTTTGTTTTTTTAAAGAAAACAAGCAGTTCGTAAATGAATGGAGTGCAAGTCTAATAGGGAGCAAGTTTTTTTTTTTTTTTTTAACCCCCTGGGCTCATTTTTTTTCTTAGTGTGAAAGACACTAAAAATACTCCGTCGATTTTGGTCATACAGATAAGTGTTATACATCAATTGAAACTTTGAAGTATCTATTTTTTTTTGGGTACACTCACAATAAAAACAAAATGTTGTGGTTTTGGACAATAAAGAAAACAAACGGTGCGCTCTCTGTCTTCGCCGTCTCCGCGAGCTGCTTTTAGAAACGCGTCACTAAAATGAACTGTAACTCGGCGAAATCTCAACACAGAGACATGGGAGTTATATCTATAGAAAGCTTGAAGTGTCTACTTTTAAATGAAGTAAGTCTTATCAAAAACAAATATTCTGTGATAAAGTAATCCGTATGAAACCAACACGATGTTCAGTCTTTCCCGTCTAACTCATTATCTTTAATGCAATCCCGTCCCTCGCTGCTCGCGCCGTTCATATGTAAATATCCACGTGAGACACGTGCGCATGGAAACACCCAACATAAACAAAGCGAGAGGAGATCATTCATCGCGGCTACTGTTCGTTTCTGCAAGAAGACGCGCTGAGTAAAGGCTGGATTTACCTCAAAAGAAGAACAAGATTTCATCGAGTAGAGATCAATCTGATGAGTAAGTAATGTTTCTTTTTTGCATTAGTTAACGTGTTATTGTGACATAAACAAGAACACATTTACTAGTTAGGTTGTTCCCAAACTACAACATGATGAATGCTAGGCATCTAAGAATGTTTAGACCATGTTTATTATTAATACTCTGTTCACAAATAGATTTTAATAACATGCTAAACAATAATAATTAGTTTCTCAGATGTAAAATATCCTTTTTTATAGTACAAAGCATGTGAGTCTATGGCTACAGAATCATATCATAGGCTACTATAAAACCATACATACTAGGCTATATGACAACAAAATCATAGTTGGGTTTTTCCCAAACTATAATTCCTGACTACAATGTTTGAAATCGAGTAAAACATTTTGAATATGAAAGGCAATTCATTGTATTTAAATTGATTACGGCGCGATGTTGTTTTCATGCTCTATATAAAACAATAAAAGTAATATGAGTGTACACTGTAACATGATCAATGCTACGAGACTAAGTATGTTTAGAACATGTTTATTATTAATAGTCTACTCTGTTCAGAAATAGATTTTAATAACATGCTAAACAATAATAATTAGTTTCTCAGATATAAAATGTCTTTTTTTTTAATGATAATACAAAGCATGCGTGAGTCTATGGCTACAAAACCTACAGATGCTCCTGATATTAACATGCTCACAAATGTTTTTTGTTGTTGTTGTTGTTGTTGTTTTTTTTTGGTTGTTTGTATTTTAGTGAATCAGGTACCTGAACCACAGATGAATCCTGATGACTTTCTTCAAACTGTTTTCCTTTGAGAGCGCTGTACCAACATCAGATGTTCAACTACACTGATATTCTATGGTAAAACAAGCTCCTTGACTACTGATTATGTTTTTTTCTTTTTGAATCCATGGAAAGAAGCAGAAACACTTAAATAACACACGTAAATATCAGGTATGATTTACTTGTTCCACTTGTTGGACAGAATCTGTAGCAGGAATGACTCAAAGTCTGTTCACATCTCTGTGGTCAGTGTGCACAATGTGTCTTTGACCTTCATTATGTATGTTTTGATTATACTGTGTTGTAAATAAAATACAAATAATTTAAACAACCCATTTTTTCAGTCTCCTCACATTCTGTCTTACCTGCCTCAAAGTCACAGTCACACTGATGGGCCATTAGAGGCCATTAGGGGAGGGCCCTTTGTCTCTCAGGGGAGAATCACTTAATATTCAGGGCCATTGCCACTCCCTCGCATATTGGCTTTCAATCACAAAACATGTCTTTAAAAATTTAAATCAATATATTGTTTTCTGTGAATGAGTAAGCAGAATGATTTTCACATCATTTTGAAGTAAATATTCTAGCCTACAAGACTAATTACTCAAAAGTCTTATTCAGAACTATTTAGTGTGGGTTTTATGGCCTTATTTCAGCTACATTTTTTCCCCCAAAACTTACTAACCACACATAATATTTTTTTTTCTAAAAAATGCAAACATGTACATCCATCAGGGTCACATATTATTGTAGCACAGTTTGTGCTGAATACAAACAAATTACATGTTGGTCAATAGTATGTTTTAAGTAGCTGAAATAAGCACAAATATCAGGGCATGTCAAAGCATCTCAAGGGCCCCAAAATAACCTCAGACCCCAGGGGGTTAAAGAATAAAATATGAGAATAGAGAGTGCTAGAGTTAGAGGGTCAAATAAAGATGGAATAGATGCGTTTTTAGCCGATTCTTGAAGATGGCTAAGGACTCAGCTACTCGGAGTGAGTTGGGCAGGTCATTCCACCAGGAGGGAACAGTTAATGTAAAAGTCTGTTAAAGTGATTTTGTGCCTCTTTGGGATGAGCAATAAAGTGACGTTCACTTGCAGAACGCAAGCTTCTAGCAGGTACATAAATCTGAAGTACTGAATTTAGGTAAAGGGGTGCAGAGCCAGCTGTGGTTTTGTAGGCAAACATTAATGCTTTGAATTTTATGCGAGCAGCTATTGGTAGCCAGTGCTAATTGATAAACAGAGGTGTGACGTGCATTCCTTTCAGCTCATTAAAAATTAATCTTGCTGGTTGAACACAGCTCATTCAAGTATTTTTTTGCAATGAAAGGAAGAAGGGAAACTGGTCTGTAGTTCTCTGAAAGAGATGGATTAAGGGTGGGTTTCTTAAGTAGTGGAGTTATACGAGCGTGTCTAAATGCTGAGGGGAAAACACCAGTGCGAAGGGATGTATTAATGATGTGAGTGAGTGCAGGTACAACTGCAGGAGAAATGGCTTGAAGGAGATGAGATGGAATAGGATCAAGCGGACAAGTAGTAGGATGATTAGAAAGGATGAGTTTGGAGACTTCTGCCTCAGAGAGTGGAGAGAAGGATGTGAACGAGTGAATGTTTGCTGGTAAGATGTATTTGACAGATTGTGGTGTGGAAAATTGTGCACTGATGATTTTAAATTTATTAATGAAGAACGTGGCAAAGTCGTCATCTCAGCCAGACCAGATCAACTTTAAGACCTAAAAGGTATGTAGAGAGAATATTCCCCCCTTCTTAATTCTCTCTAAAACAGACACTTACTGCTATAGAAAATGGCTTCTTTCATTAATTCATAGACAAATTTTTCTATGACCTTCCTATCATGCATATTCCCAGGCCAACGTGTATGATTACTACCTTCTTGTGTATTGTCTTTTCTATTGTATACTGTTTTATGCATGCTTATGATAAAACCATTCGTTCATGTAACCTCACCTATACCATGTTTGGTCTCTATGAATTCGTCTTCGGATGATCTAATTGAGAGTGTATATCCAACATATTAGAGTTTTAAGAATTTTTAGTAGTTTTTGGATCAACACCCAATCGAATCGCATATGCATTACGAATTACGTACTCATTTTAGAGCAGTAGGAGACACATATCGACCCTACTGCTGTTTAATGACCACAGCTTTAAATTAGATTTAAAAAAATCAGAGAGTTATCTACACTGATACGGAAGGACAAGTAGCTGAGCTAAATTATCAGTTAGGCTGCACTGACACTGTCAGATAAAAACAAAAGCTTGAACTGAAATGAGCTGGATAATGACACTATTTTCTGCCTTCATAATTGAATTTCATAACTAATGAACTTTAACAATGAACAAATTTTTCATAACTAATGAACAATTAACATCAACTGATCTAATAATAATGACACTTATAACAATTGCATTTAATTTTTTAGTGTAGAAATCTGCAAAGTTTCAAAGATGAATTTCGTATTCACAAAGGTGTCTTGGGACAAACCAAAATTTAATTGACAATCAAATGACAATCAAATACATGTACAACTGAACTATAACAAAACAGATGGTCAGGTGCAGCCACAGCAGTTCATATGCATAAGACAAAAAAAGTCAATCTCATAAAGAAGTGAAAAATCCAATTGGTCTTGAAGGTGAACAATCAGATTTAGGCCATCGTAGCTTTAATTTCACACAGATACGTATTTTCTGGTGCCATTTTAAACGCTTCCCACACAAAGAACACAAGTATGGTCTCACATCTGCATAACTTTTCAGGTATATCTGTTAGTGTGATGGCAAAAGAAATGTTTTATTACACTGATCACAATTAAACTGCCTTCCTCCAGAGCGAACGTGCAGATGATTTTTCAAACTGCTCCTTTTTCTAAGCCTTTTTCCACTGGCAGAGCACTGCAGTTTCTTTTCATGTGGTAAGTAAGGGTTGTTTTTCACATGTAGTTTTCATGTGAGCCTTAAGATTTCCTTTTTGTGAGAAGCTCTTTCCACACAGTTTGGAAGTTTAACTACAGGTGACTTTTAATGTTTGAATCAAGGGTTGCTTTATATCTGAAACACTTTGATCACATGGAAACTGCTTCTCTCCATTGTGAACGACCATGTGAATCTTAAGAGATCTTTTGCGTGAGAAGCTATTCCCACACAGTTTGCAGGTAAAAGGTTTATCTCCAGTGTGACTTCTCATGTGGGAATTAAATTGTCCTTTATGTGTGAAGCTCTTCCCACACAGTTTGCAGGTAAAAGGTTTCTCTCCAGTGTGAAGCCTCGTGTGAATCTGAAGGCTTATGTTCTGACTGAAACTCTTTCCACAGTGAGTGCAGGTGAAAGGTTTCTCTCCAGTGTGTATTCTCATATGAACCTTGAGGTTTCCTTTAAATCTGAAACTCTTTCCACAGTCAAGGCACGTGGAAGATCGAGAATGAATTTTTTCATGCCAGGTAAGGCGTCTCTTGTCTGGGAATCTTTGTCCACAATGATGACAATTAAAACAGTTCTCTCTTGAGTGAATCCTCGTATGGTAAGTAAGGGTTATTTCACGTGTAAAACATTTTCCACACTGAGCACACATGAAAGGCTTCTCTCCTGTATGAGTTATTATGTGAGCCTTAAGATTACCTTTTTTTGAGAAGCTCTTCCCACACATTTTGCAGGTGAAGGGCCTCTCTCCTGTGTGATTTCTCATGTGGGCATTAAGGGTTGATTTATTTGAGAAGCTCTTCCCACACAGTTTGCAGGTGTAAGGACTCTCTCCAGTGTGAGTTTTCATGTGTGAATTAAGGGTTGCTTTATGTCTGAAAGATTTTCCACACTGATCACATGAAAACGGCTTCTCTCCAGTGTGAACGACCATGTGAATCTTAAGAGATCCTTTGCGTGAGAAGCTATTCCCACACAATTTGCAAGTGAAGGGCCTCTCTCCTGTGTGATTTCTCATGTGAACATTAAGGGTTGATTTATTTGACAAGCTCTTCCCACACAGTTTGCAGGTGCAAGTTCTCTCTCCAGTGTGAGTTTTCATGTGTGAAACAAGGGTTGCTTTATGTCTGAAACTCTTTCCACACTGATCACATGGAAACGGCTTCTCTCCAGTGTGAATGACCATGTGTATCTTAAGAGATCCTTTGCGTGAGAAGCTATTCCCACACAGATTGCAGGTAAAAGGCTTCTCTCCGGTGTGGCTTTTTGTGTGGCATTTTAGGTCTTCTTCAGATGAGAAGCTCATTCCACATTGTTGGCATATGAAAGGCTTCTCTCCAGCATGAACTTTCATGTGGTTTTTAAGGTTATATTTTTGATTGAAACTCTTTCTACTTTGATGGCAGGTGAAGTAACTGTTAGATTTTGTTAGAACTTCTTTTTGTGATGAAGTTGTTTCAGACTGTATGGATATTTCCACAGTCATGAAATCATGTCTCTCATATTGATCTTTCTCTTCTATCTTTGTAAGTTCTTGCCTCTCTTCTTTTAGTGCCATCAGGTCTAAACCAAAAAAGGACAAACACAAGTTAATGGCAGATTACTGGCTAAAACCAACAGACATCAAAACCAAGATAAAAGTATTAAAACATCAAAACCAACATTTTCCAACTAAACTGAGTTATTATAGACTAGTCACTCCTGGTCCTAGGGACCCACTGCTCTGCTCATTTTGTTGGTCTCCCTTATTTGACAAACCTGATTCAGATCACCAGCTCATTATGGGAGAGCTCCATCAACTCAGTGTATCAGATAAGGGAAACATACAAAATGTGCAGAGCGGTGAATCCCCAGGACCAGGATTGAAAACCACTGTTAGAAACCAGTCCTGAATCTGCCATTCATGTCAATAAGCACTAGCACAGTTTAGGTTTCTTATATCTATCCGACTGCAAATACTTTATGTAAACAAATAGACATTTCATCAAACACAAGTATGGAGTGCATCAGGGCTCAGTATTAGGTCCTCTGCTTTTCTCCTAGTATATGCTGACTTTGAGGGACATTATCATTGGCATAACATTGTGAGCTCTAATGATAAATTTTTACATTTCATGATAAAACTGCACAACTGTCATTTAGTACAATAATCACCAATTAATTTTATTGTTGATTTTATATATTTATTTATCCTTTATTTAACCAGGAAGATCCCATTGAGATATCATAATCTTCTTCCAGGGAGACCTGGTCAAGATGGCAGCATACAAAGTTTCACAAAAAAAAAAAAATAAATAAATAAATAAAAATTACAGCACTATTGATCATGTTGTGTGTGCTTTTTTTCATCTTTTTTATTTCATGATTTATCTTCTCCTTTATTAACCCTTTCACACGTGAGTTTAAAATATTCTAGCTGAGCCCCCAGTGTAGGTGAACATTTTAGAATGTATCGCCTTATTGTTTCCATGGCAAAGAGTTATGCTTGTCATGTGACACCGCAGCCACAATAGCACTGTATAACAGATGTACTGCTTTTATTTAATTTGTCCTTTTTTATTATAAGTTTTCACAAATGTGCTCACTATATTATGAAATATCTAATATTCCGATTCCCAAATATGTGCAAGTAAATGTATTTGGTAGTTTAAACACTTTTATAATGACCATGTTAGTTGATCTATGACGGGTGATGGACGCTGCCATGTTAGTTAGCGCTGAATCCGAGCTGTGGGATTTACAACACGTAAATTCATCCTCTCCTCCCAAAAGACATTAAAGTAAGTCTGCAGTGAACTGGAAGAAGAGTAAATTTTATAGTTACCTACCCGTTGTGTATATGATATCAATAAAACATGTCATTAGATTATATTATTAAAGATCATTATTGTCGCTTCCAGAGACATCGGTGTGTATTTTAAACTGTAAATGTATTTTTTTTTTTGCTAGTACTTGTGTGTTTAAATGTCTGGAACCTAAAATAAGTATTATATGGTTGAAAACACTGGATAGTTGTGATAGATTTGAATTCAGCACGTGATGCATTGAACATTATCACACCCGTGTGATTGTATGCTCCAGGGACCAGCCTAGAGTGATCACACCAGAGTCATTATATGTGTTAAAGGGTTCAAAGTGGGCAAGCACCAAATGTACAGACCAGGACCGCCCTTAACTGACAAGGGGCCTAGTGCGAGGTAGGGTGCGGGGCCCTTGATCCAAAGGACGGCCCTTGTACAGACTTTCATTGTGGGTGAAGTAGAGAAGGACCCTGCTTCTATCAATCCAGTCTCCCCAAAGATTCACAGTCCCCTACTGCCCTTCCAAAACCCCTTGACCTTAGTCCACTGATCTTAGTCTGGTAGTGTCTGTGGTCCAAGAGCTCACAAATCCAGTGGTCTCAAGTCTGGTGGTTACGAAGCTAGCACTCATGAATCTACACACTCTAGAATGGACCACCCCTTTCGAGGTCCTTCATCTCCACTGGTCTTGCCCAGCCTCATCGCTTTTTTTTTTTTTTGTCTGCTGGTACCACCCAGCCTTCTGATTTCTGCTTCCCAAATCCAATATTGTGTGTTAACTATTCTGTGTTATTGTTAAACCCCACAAAAGGCACAAAGTAAAAGCACCATAAATTTTTCATGCAATATATTCCAAGTGTTGGAAGCGAGTTCTGAAGCCCATCCCTAGTTTGATGTGAAGTACAGATGAATATTTAAGTTGCTAAATTCAAGTTCATGTAAACTCTCCTCTCTGCTGCGGCTGTCTGCCATCCTCCATTCAGCATTCAAACGGCGTGTTGCATTGAATTACAACAGTCGAGACGATGAAACGGTCTAAAATAATTGTTCCTATTATTATAGTTGATCTGTTGATAAAGATCAATGGTTTTGCATAAAAGGATTTCATATCTTGCTGGAGTTTAATGCCGTTTCTAAATCATGTTACTTTCTAACCGGTGTCTGTTTGATCACAACACTGGAGTAGACAGCACTATGAATTGTTCTTGATGTGCACAGTAACTGAAATTTAAAAGAAAAGGCTCAATAAATTATTTCACATTTATAATTAGTGTTGGGGAGTAACACTGATTTAAAATTAAATTAATATAATGTTATTCCAGTGATGAAGGATTTTAAAAGGCTTGACAGTAATCAGTGTTGAGTGCTACTGTAAGATTAATCCTGTCTGCTTTACATGTTTGAAAATGAGTAACAGTTGAAAACATTAATTAGAAATTTAGAAAAGTAATCAAAAAGTAATCATTTACATTAATAAAGTCATTTCAAATGTAACACTACTTATTACATTTTAAATAAGGTAACTTGTAATCTGTAACCTATTATATTTCCAAAGTAACCTTCCCAACACTGGATATAATACACTACACATCAATATCTCTTCCCTTTGTGCTTTGAACTTTTCTATGCGGAGCGCTGTGACTTCATGTTGCTTCAAGCGCATCTCTCTGTGCATGAGATGCACATGCGTGTAAGCATATACAGGGGTTGGACAATGAAACTGAAACACCTGGTTTTAGACCACAATTAGTATGGTGTTGGGCCTCCTTTTGCAGCCAATTCAGCATCATTTTGTCTTGGGAATGACAAATACAAGTCCTACACAGTAGCCAGAGGGATTCTGACCCATTCCTCTTGCAGAACAGTGGACAGGTCACTACGTGATGGTGGTGTAGGAAAATGTTTCCTGACATGCTCCTCCAAAACACCCCAAAGTAGCTCAATAATATTCAGATCTGGTGACTGTGCAGGCCATTGGAGATGTTCAATTTTACTTTCATGTTCATCAAACCACTCTGTTACCAGTCTTGCTGTGTGTACTGGTGCATTATCATCCTGTTACATGGCACCACCTTCAGGGTACAATGTTTGAACCACTGGGTGCACATAGTCAACCTTCATACTCTGATCTAACTGGTGGACTCTGCAATCAGTGAAGATTGGCCAACAGGCTGTGCAAATATAGCCATGAAACCTCCAACACTATTACTCCGTTCCATTCGGAAGGGCTCATCCCTATTCCCTAATCCCTTCAAAGGGTTTCCCTCCGGAGTGAGAGCTTCGAAGGGTTGAAGGATGTAGGGGACCAAACAACTGTTTCTTGAAGTGCCCTTCTGCGTCATTATGTCGTGTCCACACGTAGGCGCCGTCATCATGGAAATAATCAGCGCAAAGGATCATGGGAGCCCGAAGTGTCCATCAGTTGTACCCTTCGAAATCCTTCATTCCGAAGGGCCCTTTGAAGTGGCCAATTTTGAGCACTTCGGTTTGGAACGACCCTTCAGTATGGCGGCCATGATTGTTTTCACTCTGAAGTGCCCTTCGGAGGGCAATATATCCCGTTTGGAACGCACCGTATATTGCCCAGTGTTTTAGTTTCATTGTCCAACCCCTATATATAGATACATATATAAACTTACTAATTAACCACAAATTTTTCACCCATTAGTCATGATTAATCACATATTAATATTATATTGTCATAATTATATATATATATATATATGTGATTTACCTCAATGACACCAACTGCAGCAGGTTTCACTTTATTGCTGCATTCCTGACAACTGAAAATTCAGATTTTTTCCCACCTCCTACTTGGAAATAATGTCTATAATGGCGCTTGAAGTCAGACATCCGACCTGTGAACTCGATCAATCCCGACCTCAGCGAGACTGCTTCCGGCAAGCATATAGTTACTGTAGTAATATAATATTTAGCTTTTTGTCAAATGTTTTCAAATGAACAATCATTTAGGATTGCTCATTTAAGATTGTTTAAGTCACTTGACAAAAATGGTCAATTTGACCTTTGACATTTTGTGTGTTTTTGTCCGGTATTTGTCTGGGCAGCATGAGGACCCACTCCATGTCAGATAAAACCATAAAACATTCTTCAAAAACATCATTCATTTCTGTAGAGCTGGACATTTTAATAAGGATCAAATGAGTGAGTTCAGCTTTGAGAATGAAAACCAACCTGTTTGTTCCTCAGTATCTTCATGTTCTTGTTTGACTCTGAATGTTTCTTCAATCTTCATGTCTTGACTCTCCTCTTTAATAAACGCCATCTCAGTCGCTTCACCGACAACTGGACACTTTGTCTGGACACCTGTTTAAGATGAAAATAATTAACCAAAAGAAAAATAAACCTAAAATAAATATTCAAGTGCATCTCAATCAGCTCCCTAGTTATTGCACTGTGAATCAGTCAGAGTGATAGTTAATGGCGTTAAAGGACCTGATTACACACAAACAAAAGCTAAAAAAACCAAACAGCTCTTATGTTTTACATTTGTTATTAGGTTAGGGTTGCCAACCGTTCTGTATAATACAGAATCGTCTCGTATTTCAGGCATCAAAGAAGCACTCCACATGAAAGACATATGGAACACAGTTTGTCCTGTATTCACAGACATACACCATACCCAACAAACAGAACGATCCCCTACGGTTCCCATTTGGTTATTTTTGGGAACCAAATAAAAACATTCTAGGAACATTCACTGTATGTTTCTGTTTGTTTTATCTCCTAAAGAGAACATTCCCTCCAGGTTTATTTCCACAACCACTTAAACTAATTAAAATGCTGCTGATGTTTCTGAGTGATGACCAGCAGAGAGATTATTATAACGCTGAAATGTGTATTTTTCATGAACAAACAGAATTTCATGTCTGAAATAAGATTTTAATAAAGTGTAGAAATTAAAGCAGTAAATGCATTAGCATGTTCAGATAAATCCAGTTTTTTTTAGCTAAAATATTAAGTGAAGGTCATGCATATCGTAAACAAATGTGGTACAGTACAAATATTTTGGGCATCCCTTATTTTCCTATAAAGAATCAAAATTGTCCCTTAATTTCCTTTTCTAAAGTTGGCACCCTAATTATAATTATGGCTGTTGTTGTTGTTATTATTATTTATTATAATTGTCTGTTCATTTAATACTTATTATATTTCATAAATTGCGTTTTAACGGAAAAATGCTACTGGTTTGTAAAAGTTGTCATTGCACGTTTCTGTCAGTTGCATTTGCGCTTCGATTTACTGAATCATTTTGCGATATTAAATTAACTGAGCTTCATAGAGCTGTTTCTCTCATCTCTCTCCAGTCAAAGAACTCATTTGGAGCAAAATGAGACGCACCTTACTGTTACGTTTATTAGTGGTAGATAAACTATCCCAATGTTTAATTCATCAATAATTAAGCCTTTCTTTTGCCTGAACTGGCTGCATTGATTTAAACACATTAAATGCTTAAAAACACAAACCTTTCTTCAGGCGAATCACAACAGACTCAGGAGAGCGGTGCAGCCTGATGACTTCATAGCACAACACCAAAATAAAAGTCTTGTCATCACAAGGCTGTCTAGAAAACTGCACATTTAAATACCAGAGGAGTTCAGAGTTGATTTATTGGTGAAATACATATTTAAATACATGTTGTCTAATGATGTGTTGAAAATATTAAGAACCGCAAATGAAAGAGTGTGAGATTCTGTCTGAAAGACATAACTTTAATGTTTAGTTGTAGAAACCGTTTATTAAAATGCAAACAGTGAGATTATATATTTTTTCTTATCAATCCCAGTGTTACTTAAAGGGTTTATATTCACACACACACACATTTTCAATTTGAATATTTTATGTAATATGATAGTGTTGATAGTGTTCTGACACATGCTGTGTTTAGGCAGATTTCTCTCGATAGATCGACACATAACCAGAATCTGGGAAAGAGCAGTTTGTGTTTATAAAATAATAATAATAATAATGAGATGAATAAAGTTTGAAGTCAAACTTTAAAGTTGGCTTGAAAAAGCCAGGCCAGAAAGGTTGAAAGCATCGTAATAGCTTGAAGTTGTTCTAAAGTTTGAATGTTTTGAAGGCAATAAAGTCCATCAGAAAAATAGACAAGACAGATAAGACAGACAGACCAACAGATTAAAATGAACTTTCTTACACAGCTATACATTTTCAAGTTTGGAAATATTTTGGCTGCTTAACCTTGTAAGTCATTGTATTTTTTTCTTAATGCATTATTCAACAGTTAGCGTTTAACATATACTAAAATTTTTCATCAATATAATATCTGTAGTCTGTCTTTAACAAAATAAATGTCAAAATATTAGAAATAAATAACCTTCAACTGTGTAACAAAGACAGACTAAAAATAGACTTATTTATAACTCAATCTCATTGGTAGACTCCATTTTTATTATTTTGCGATTTGTGGTTTTATGTTTATGAACTCATTACAGCTCTCACTGTAGACACTGAAGGGTAGTGTATACTCCTCGAAGTCAGATGCCAGGAGAACAAGGTCATCTTCCATCTGTGATACGGCAATGAACTCCACAAGGTCTTCTTTGACCTTGCTCTCTGCTACCTGCATGTAAACACAACATAAACAGAAGTCATACCTTCTCAGTCACTAATCAAGAAATTTAAACAAAAAGAGCATATTTGACAATGACCACATTAACTGTACATAAAGTCAAATTTTTTAACTTCTGTTAAGCCCACAAGATGCTCTTAGATCATACTGGGATGACATGGATCATCAGCTTTTTTAAACTACTTGTTGTCCATACTAGTTTTTTTGTATGATGTCATTAACCCATAACTTTGCTTAAATAAATAAATAATGTTCCCTTCATTTAAATGGCATGAGAGTTGATGACTTTGTAGACACTTGTTAGCACTACAGAAAAAAATACATAACTAAGAATGATGCCTGGTTATACGTTTGCGTGACAAAATCAAAGAAACAAACTAAACAAACAAACAAATATTCATGGTGATTTGGGGTTTCCCCAGACCCCAAATTTTTATTGTGGAAACAATAAAATCAATATTTTTTTCTTTTCTTTAAATTCGTCAGATAAAAACACTAAATTAGCCACACTGGAGAACACAAATACAACATAGACACATAACACCATGTTCAAGTTGACTAATAATGTGTCATAATGCAAAAAAAAAAAAAAAAAAAAAAAAAATGGACAAACAGTAATTTTTATTCTTATAATAATGATTTTATGTTTAACCTAAACATACATTTAAACATTATTTTTTAATTTAATTCTTTTAAGTGTCTTCCAGTAGATGGCAGCAATCTTCCTTGTCACGTTGTCCTTGTTATCTCCATGAATTAAAATTTATAAACACAGATCTATTTAATTCTTTCCCCACCAGCATTTGTTTTTTAAGTTGCTATTCACCACCAGCGTTTTTGAAGATTTTCATTAAACTTTCATTGCCCCCAGAATATTTCGTAGTATCAATATCTGCACAAAAATATAAATCAAAATAAAGATGAACCGCTACTAGAAAAAAAAAAATTCTAGCTTTATGCATTCCTTTTTTCAGCAATCGAATATGGGTATCTTTCATAAAATAGAAGAAAATCATGTTTTTATCAAAAGTCCTGTTTGGACGGTAATTGTTTCTCATGGGGATCAAGTAATTTTCACCATTTACAAGCGGTAGTCTTTGATTTTATTGCCGTCTGAATCCAGAATGTTGGTGTTTATCTCTCACCGCCCACCTAAAAATCCCAGCCGAATTACATACTGTTTTTTGACAAACACCAAGGTCGTGTGGTAATTTAATTACCGTCCAAATCCACATCTCTGAGTTTACAAGAAAACGATTCAAAATTCAATGTTCAAATCCTTTTTGACCACAGCCGAAGTCCATACGGTAACTGTTGTACTTTGCTGTAATTTGCATGCATATTTATTTCTGAAATGCTGGAAAGTATTTACAAGAACAATATTTCATAACTGCTCCACCACAGCGAGTGGGAGCAGAAAAAGAAGAAAAGCATGTAAACATTCGAAATGGGTCTCTATTTTGGCAGCAGCAGGTATGCAATAAAAATTTTTAAATGTGTATTATATACAGTTATAGCGTGTCTATTTTCCTATTTTTAAACAGGAGATTTAAATAATCAAATAATAAAAAGGATTCTATATTATAAGATATGCTTGGAATAATAATACATTTCACATAAGTATTCTTTAATACATTTTACAGAATAATAAGAATAAATTTGTCACAATCATGTGACTGGTCACGTGAGCAGCGCGTTCCTGGGTTCGTAGGATCACAGAACTTGCTTCTCCACTGTGAATAAATCGCCATCCGAATCCATGAGTTTTATCAGTGAGGTGCCATGTAAATATTTTTATAGACATCCACATGAGAAACAATTACCATCTGAATAGGGCTAAAGACTGTATTTGGATCAGACTCAGAACGACAATTATATTACAAAATCACATTTTGCTGTCTGGGGTCTGAGTGTACACCCCAAAAGAACAGAACATAAACCCTTACACAAAGAAAATATAATTCCATATATTTATGATGAATATATTAAAGAATTGAAAAATTTCAATATACTTATACAATAAATATATGAAAATATATTTTCTTTGTCCAAGGGAAAGCCAAAGGGGCACATTTCAAAATGGATGGATGATGTTCTGTACCTTTACAGACGTGTAGCTTGAAGAGTTCATTTTGCAGTTTCCGTTTGGTCTGATGCTTTCACTTTCAGGTGGGAGATCTCTACTTCGTCTTTCAGATGAAGCTTCACTAAAGCCTCATCACATCATAATGATACTTCAACAGACCTTGGTCCACAGCGTAGTGTGAAATCCATGGTTGGATTCCCTTCCCTGACACTTATGCGTACCACCTGCAACTATAAAACAAGAGTCCAGTGGAAACTTTGTTCATTGACCTTCAAGTGTTCACACATGCAGTCATTTCCTGAAAGTTACTTGTACATATAAGTGCCATGTTTTTACCATACATTGTATAAAATATATATTTACAGTCCTCGAATATTATTGGCTGAGCTGCAATCAAAGCTATTATAAATTACTCTGAACACACACCTGTGATCTCATTACATCAGTATTAAGCCCAAAGTATTTTTACACCGATGCCAGTCAAATGCGTAGTCTTTCAAAACACACTCCATTTGGTGCTCTTTAAATTTCCATCTTTTCTAGTGTCTGTGCTATTTTTTCTCCAGAAGTTATGAATGATAAAAATGTCTTTGTACACTTTTAAACTGAAGTTACATCTATCTTATAACCACTCACACAAGTGCTTGTCAATGCGAATGTCTGTTGTCGTTGCAGTCTCAGGTCTGCCATTTTTTTTTTTTTTTTGTCGGGGGGAGGGGGGTTGTTTCTTATTTTGCCGCACTGAAAGTGACAACTCTATTTTCACATGAATTTATAAACTTTCCAAATTAAAATTCAAGCACTTACAAGGTGCATTTTCAAGATTTTCCAGCACTTTAAATTGTGGTAAATTACATGTTTACACACACTTGAGTTTTTCACTTTAAATCAGATGTTATTGTGCTATTAAAAACCAGCGGTCTGAATTGCATATAGTATTGCATAATATAAATAGCCAAAATAAAGTATATAAATTGTAAAATAAAAATAAAGAAAGAAGTAATTTACAGGGTACCAGCAGGATTTTTAAAATAAAATTTAAGGCTTTTTAGGACCTGAACAAATCAAATAAGTAAGCGGGGTAGGGCAATGTCTATGGTAACATAAAACCATAAAATGACTGCAAAAAAACATGATTTGCAGTTCAAATACAAGTTTTCACAAATAGAGTTTTATAAAGTGACAAACTTCACATTTCAGCCTTTAAAATATTTTTAAGAAATAAAGAAAAGGGATGAGTCAGAAGTATAAAGAGTTATTTTGTTTTTCAGCGGCTTTGATGGCAGAGGATGAATTTGCATTTTCAATAGCCTGAGCTCACCTGCTGTTTTTGTTTAGAACAAAAAGATTGTGCCTTCAAAAATCTAAAACATTTAAACAGTAAGATGTCTTCTGTGCTTTAAATTAAAATAATTCTTTACACTTTTGACTCATCCCTTTCCTTTATTTCTTAAAAATAGTTTAAAGGCTAAAATCTGAGGTTCTGTCTGCCACTAGGTGGCGCTTTTGGAACTGCAGATACAGCGGTATACAAAGCCAAGTACTCCTCGCTGAAGACTGTAGCGCGGTGACATCAGGTACGTATGTCACGTATGTGTTTACCACACATGCGCAAAGTGACGTATAGTATGTCTATAAAACGCATGTGCAGTAGCGCGGTGACGTCACGTACCAACGTTACGTATGTATTTACCGTAAATACGCAGGTTCAATAATGGTTCATTCACTTCCGGATGTTCGAAAGCTATGGTGTATTTGAGATTCGGTGGCAGTAAGTCAAAGAACATTTACTTACTTTTGTTTTCTTAAAAATGTGTGTTTGTGTTAGTGGCTTTTAATTGTAAGGATGCTTTGGTCATAATCATAGAGAGTGTCATTGCAAATGTGTGCTATTTCAAACATTTATGACATTTTATGATGTGTGTTAGTATTCGAAGTGACAGGGATTCTGCTGGTCTTTAAAAGTAAAGCCTAAAATGAGCCTTTAAAGATGTCTTAAAATAGAGCAGAAAGAGTTATATTAAAAAAGTAATGCCATTGACGGTGCTTTTTCATTAACTAACATTATTAAAGATTAATAGATACTGTAACAAATGTATTGTTCATTGTTAGTTCATGTTAATACATTCACTAGTGTTAACCAATGACACCTTATTGTAAAGTGTTACCTCTTAAATTTACCTTCATGTGACTTTTTAGGGACATTGTCAGTGAGACGAAATTCAGAGAAGAGGCCCACTTCATGATAAGGAGTTAAAGATAGTTCTTTAACTCCTTAACATGTATTGAGTACTGTAAAAAGTACTTGAGTGTCTGTCTGTTGTCATCTTTCTGTCTGTCTCCTCTCAACTGTTTTTTTTTTTTTCTTCGTGATAGATTGGATTGCCCTCAACTGTAAAACTTTCCAATTGAAAAAACTTCAAACTTTCAGGCTATGCTTTCTCAAGCCAAGCCAACCTAAATTTTGACTTGACAAACTTTTTTAATTTAGTTTAGTTAATTCACTTTCAAGCACTTTATCCAAAATCCAAGCACTTTTCAAACCTTGAAAACACTATGTCAAAATTCAAGCATTTTGAAGGATTTCAAGCACCCGTACGAACCCTGATCTTAACATATATGAATGAATAAAGCCGCGGTCACACTAGACCAGGGGTCGGCAACCTTTTCGGCATGACGTGCCATTTTTTATTTTTCTGGTTAACCACTGTGCCAATGCGCACGCGCACACACACACCACTCGCACGCAGAGATCGGAGATCGCGCTGTGCAAAAAAATAACATTCAGAAGCTCATAAACTTCTTAGCGCTGCCAAGCGAATTTTATTAATCGATACTGAATCGCTACATTATATTTCTCAGCAACGACGGGGGTAAAATCGTTTTTTTAAGTAACTAAACTCAGCTTGTTTGTAGAGAGACACGGTTTCCATCACCCTATTTTAATGCACATTTTGAAGTATTGCATGAGAAATGAGTGATGGAAACGCCAAATTTCGAATAAAAATCCCTTAATTCGCAAAAAAGTTTTTACGCTCGCTTGAGGTGGTTTTTGACTTGTGCGAAAAAGGGTTGATGCGAATAATGGGAGATGGAAATGCATTTTGCGAATAAATTCCTCCAAGCGCATCAAAAAAGTCATGTGACTTTGCGCTATGGGACGGCAAAACCTAACTAACCAGCAGACCGATATCATTCCACAACATCTGAAATGTTGTTATGGTCATTCTCAATTGCCCGAGCAAATCTGTCGTCAAAGTATTTCTCTAATTGCCCAGAACTCTTACATGACTGCGTTCCCAAACAGCAGCATCCACCTCCGAGAGCGATGACCGCAGTCATTGTGTTTCGTCTGCTCGCTCTGAGGCGCAAATAATTTATTATATATGAAAATTATCATATTCTCCTACGTTTCTTAGTGATTTATAGTGCAGGTTTATCAGGAAGTGACGATTTTGTTCTCTTTGACTCGTTGGATGGAAACGGTGCTTGTTCGCAAATGTTTTATGTCATATTCCAGTTTTGCGCTTAAATTAAATTCGCAACTTTGGATGGAAATCCAGGAGACAGTTCTCACATCTCTCCCTCTCTCTCAAAATGGCCATATTTGAGAAGAAAAAAATTCAAGTAGTTTGCATCACTGGATATAGCTGTCGGCCATTTAACATTTCCATCATAAAACAGTTGACTAATATTAAATGATTTTCAGCTTCATCTTACCTCGCTCTCTTTCAGCGTTAAACTGACGCTTCGCGCTCCAAGAGATGGTAAACCCCGCCTACTTTGATTTGATTGGCTATCTCAGTCATTTTGACATTGACGAACGCTATTAGACCGCCGAGGCTTTGATCTGAAGCACCTAGTATGTGCAGCGCTCACGCGCACATCTGTAGACTAGCGCGAGTTAATTCTTGCACTTTAATAGTATTTATAGCTCCTAACAGGCTGTGTGACTATGAGAAGTTATTACCTCAAAATGTACATCAGTATGCAGTTTTCCCTATTGCTCGCGTGCCACTGTTGGCACGCGTGCAGTAGGCTGCCTACCTCTGCACTAGACTTTTCATTCCATTTGACTTCCATTCATGTAACCCTTGGCTTAGCATGTTAAAGAGACCCAACTACACCACCTAGGTTCTGCCACCACCCAGAATAATTAATTAGAATACCCCAGAAGAAATTACTAAACACTGGTTACAACAATATGAAGGACCCTGCTAGTTCGACTTGATTAGAGAAAGAGATGTGACTTCCAACTAGACCAAATTTATTTCACAATAATCTTCACTCTAGAACACATAAAACTAACTCTAACATCTTACCAATTAAATACCCACAATGATTAAAAATATGGATAAATACCATGTTAGCAGCAGGTAGAAACTCACAGTGAATTGAAATTCTTAAAGCCAGTGACAATCCAAAACAACAACAACAACAACCAAAAAAGTTAAACACTCTACTGCTGTTAAGCTTTGGTAAATCACAGGTCATCAAACATTCACATGTAGGTAAATACACGGGCAAGCAAAGGTTTGGTATTTCAGAGAGAACCCAGGAAACAAAGAAATTAAAAAAAAAAAATAAATAAAAACAGATACAAACTCAGTCCTATGCAAAATTACATCACTGATATTATTTTAAAACAGTCCAGACTGCTTCAATACACAGGTACAACAATTAGTTTAATACAGTAACACTAAAAATGAGGATGTCAAATACATCTGCATGAATATATCATACGAATTAACAGGACAGATTAGTCTTAAAAAGCACCCGGCAAATCTGCAGTTCAAAGGAGCGGCATTCACAGCCGTCGAAATCAGCCGCATTAACAGAGCGATGAATATATGAAACAGCAGTGTATAAAACGGGTATATGAAACAGCAGCAAGCACTCTCAGGCCGCACCTGCAATACAAATGTAATCAGGGCTTGAATTAAAATAAATAAATAAAAATAATTCAATAATGGACTTCCCCTTTAAAACCCACAATAAAATTCTTACCCCCTAGATGAAATTTTTAAAACTACAGCAGACTTTATGGGGCTGTTTACACCTGGTCACTTCATGCATTTTTTCTGATCCTGAAAAGACCAGGTGTAAATGCCCTCCAAAACGCTTTTGAGACACATTTAAATCCGATCGCTCAAACCTCTTCAGGAGGTGGTCTGGGCCGCATTCCAGACAAAACTGGACAAGTGTAAATGCATCTGGTTGTTGAAACCACATATGCTAATTTTACTCCTCCCAAAATATTAAAATAAACGTGAGAGAACGTTTTATAGGCTATATGGCATGTTATAGTCAGATATGACACCAGTAATGCAACATGCATCGCCACGAATGAGTAGCTGTATCTCTTCAGCAAGCCAACAGTCAAACTGCCGCAAAACTGAAAGTAAGTCACAGACGCTCAACACACAATCATCTTCATTAAAAGTAGTGAGACTAACCTTTCTTTGCAGTGCTGACGCCACGCTCTCTCCTGTTGTGGTCTCTGATCTTGAAATTAGCTGATAATGAATAAAATGCAGCACATATCTATTGCTTTCATTGACGTGAACTCCGTTAAATTTGTATATAGCGCGGGAATTGAAGAACGGATATATATCTATCGGTTTTGCAAAGACATATTTATGTGGTCAAGTGTAAATGTAAACATTTGAACAAATCAGATAGATATCCGATCATAGAAAATGCATGAAGTGACCAGGTATAAACAGACCCTATGCGAATTGCGCTCGCCACTCCACTCACACACTCTCCTAATGGCAAACACATATTTAGACTGACTTACGGCTTACGAAAAGGACTAGTAACGCGGACAACTCACCAGTAAAGAGCAAAAAAAAAAAAAAAAAAAAAAAAAAAAAAAAAGGGGATAGACGGCAGAAGACTATTACTGCCCACAGAGCATGAACACACGTTGAAGGAGTCACACGCAATGCTTAAGCAGGCATATTTTAAAACCGTGAAGACCAACGCGCCTCAAACAATGAGCCACAGAGGTGTGCTCAATGATAAGACGCAACAACGGCAGTGGGTGTGTCTTGCCATTAGAGATGTACACAAACATTACAAGCAAACATTCGAAAAACTAAACCGGTCACACATACGAATGCATCAGACCGGAAACGTAAGCCTGTGCGAAGATATTTCTCATTTCGCTGCATTCCAAAGTTCAAGCTTGGTCAGAGATTTTCTTGCTATAGGGAGATGAGAGGGTCTGTATTACTTACTATTGGAGAAAGCGTAACGGCTAACTTGGATCTCGTGTGCCTTAATAACCAATCAAATTACTGCCTTGACATCGAATTTCAGTCAGAGTTGCGCGACACTCAATCGCCATTTACGGATACCATAGGAATGAATGGAAAGTGCCGTAAGCTGAATCCCACCTGTTGCAACCGCTACACCTATACACCGCTCGTTTCGTGTCATCAAATCATGTCGCATAGCGTTGCATCTTGTCATTACTTTCTGTTTTTGGTTCGTTTAGAAATATTTGGTCCGTGTTGCGTTCATATTTCATTCGAACCACACCAGAGTTCAGTTGGAAGCGGACTGAGACCAATCTTTTTAGTGATCTCGGTCCGCTTGTTTGGTGCACACCAGGGTTCGGATGGTAGCGTTCAGACTTACTCAAACGAACCGCACTAAGAGAGCAATCGCACCAGAGTTTATTTTAATCGAACCAAACATAAGTGTGAACACACCCTTGAAGTATTGGTATCGAATTAAAAAAAAAAAAAAAAAAAAAAAAAAAGTTTGCTCTTTCGAGGAGCAGGCACTGGAGGGTGCTCTGGAGGCACGGGCTCTGGAGGACGTTTTCGGGGAGCGGGCACTGGAGGGCGCTCTGGAGGAGCGGAGCTGGCGGAGACTCAGGAGACTTGGACTTGGGATCTGTGGCCCTCCCTGGGCCAAACGGGGAAACAGTAGCCCTCCCTGCCTTGCTGTGGCACAGTTCACGCGCCATACTCAGCTCACCCTCAGCCGCTGTGCCCTTGCCGGCTCACACACATTGAGTGACGTCATCAGCGGCTCTGGCTCCACGACGATCCTCAGCACTGTCGTTCCATGCGGCGATGGCTCATGGGTCGCGGCGGGCTCCGGCTCTCCGTCAGCGGTGGACTCGGGGAGATGGTGGGCTGGGCACTGTGTCGGCAGCGGAACTGGCAAGATTCTCCTGGGAACAGGCGGGGAACGGAAATTCATTTCTCACCAGTGTCCACTCCACAAAGGCGGCGAAATTCGGCCGAGGGCCATCCTTGGACGACGGCGCTCTGTACGCGATGTTCAAACTGGCGTCGTAGAACGCACGGAGCGCGTTGTCCGGATAGGTGGTGATGTTTGCGAGGATCCAAAACAGTCTGGTGTGACCCTCGTGCGATTTCTTCCCCTGCTCCAGCAGGAGGAGGAGAAATTCCGGGCGAAGGAGGGGATCCATGGAAACACAACGGAAAGAAAAACACTGGGTAAAATGGGAAATCAAACGGAGGGTACAAATACGGAGGTAACAGTTTCGGTCGGTCTTTCTGTCACACTTCACAGGGAATCACGGGAGCCAGGGACCAGGAGATGAGGAATTCACAAACTGAGAATCTTTAATAATCCAAATAGGGAACATAGAGCACATGCAGGGAAGACATTAGAGGACCGACAAACATTAACTGGAAAGGACTGGGCTTTTAAAGACAGGATAATAAGGGAAAAAAGGAGACACACCTGGAATCAAATTACTAATTAACATGAGGGAGAAACTGGGTCACGGAACACATGGGGAGCAAAAAACACAATATAAGAAATTATGATCCGCACTCATGAGAACAGTCTTCTTTTTCTGTTTATTTCACGATCGTCACCAATGGGGAAAAGACACAAACGTTTCGGCTACCAAGCCTTCCTCAGTGTGTAAAGCAATTACATCCCTCCACCCACTTTTTTAAAATCACCAATTATGTTCAACGTCATCACACATTAGTCAATGTTGAATCACCAAAATCATTAAAACAAATCCTTTTAACTACTAGACAATTTTCACAACACAAAACATATTCACTAATAAATCACATTACACATCCAGGGCCAAGGCAAGAATTGTCTATGATTATTCATTTATCAGTATTATACAAGCTTACAGTTTAGATAAACAATGAACAATATGTATCCACCAATTGACTTTAAATATTATAACAGTGGAAAATTCAATAATTAAAAACATCAGAAATACATCGTCATAACCAATTATTGTTATCACACTGTAAATATTCAAGATTTATTATATAACCTCTTAAAGATAAATACGACCAATTTTAGTTTATTAAAGGAAAACAGAAAACAGTTCTAGTACCTCATTCATGCCATTTGGCGTTAATGATTTAAGTTTATGAATCCAAAATGCTTCTCGTTTCAATAGTTCTTTATATATATTAGTAAAGTCACCTTTATTTATATAGCCCTTTTAACAATACAGATTGTGTCAAAGCACTTAACAGTATCAAATTGGAGAATAGAGTGTCAGTAATGTATAATAATAAGATTAAACACTCAATTTTCAGTTAAAGTCATTTCATTATTGAATTCAGAGATGTCATTGTCTAGCTCACTTTAGTTTAAATAGTATATATGAAATCAAATTAATGATAATCGTTAGAAATTAATTGTCCCCAACTGAGCAAGCCAGAGGCGACAGCGGCAAGGAACCCAAACTCCCTCTGTGACAGAATGGAGAAAAAAACCTTGGGAGAAACCAGGCTCAGTCGGGGGGCCAGTTCTCCTCTGGCCAGGATATTATTGTTTATTTATTTTTTTACTTATTGTTTTAATTAAATGTTAAATGTATAAATGTATTTCTATTTTTATATTGTTGGAATTTCTAACAATAATAGTATTATGTAGTTAGGTATTTTATTATATTTTTAGTTATTTTGTTTTATTTTTAGTTTTATTGTATTTAAGTCGAGGTCTTCACTGGGGATATGTCCCCGGGGCTCATCCAGGTGTCCGGCCTCCTCCGACGGTCAGGGTTGCAGACATCATCTCCCGGCGCCCATCCACCATCTGATCCAGACACGGAGTGAGAAACAGAATAAGAAAGAGACAGACAAATATTAGCATAGATGCCATTCTTCTTACGATGTAACGAGTACATTGTGTGTTATGAGGAGTGTTCCCGGTTCCGGCTGATCTAATTAATGCAGCCTAACAATCCTTTAATGGATTTGAATAATAGAAGTGTGTTATGTGTAAGCCAGGTTAAATAAATGTGTCTTTAATCTAGATTTAAACTGACAGAGTGTGTCTGCCTCTCGAACAGTGTTAGGTAGATTGTTCCAGAGTTTGGGCGCTAAATAGGAAAAGGATCTGCCGCCCGCAGTCAATTTTGATATTCTAGGTATTATCAAATGGCCAGAGTTTTGAGAACGCAGCGGACGTGGAGGACTATAATGTGATAAGAGCTCGCTCAAGTACTGAGGAGCTAAGCCATTCAGGGCTTTTTAAGTAATTAACAAGATTTTAAAATCTATCCGATGTTTGATAGGGAGCCAGTGCAGTGTTGACAGAACCGGGCTAATATGGTCATACTTCCTGGTTCTAGTAAGGACTCTAGCTGCTGCATTTTGGACCAACTGTAGTTTATTGATCAAGCGTGCAGAACAACCACCCAGTAAAGCATTACAATAGTCTAACCTTGAGGTCATAAACGCTTGAATTAGCATTTCTGCATTTGACGTTGAGAGCATAATTCGCAATTTAGATATGTTTTTGAGATGGAAAAACGCAGTTTTACAGATACTAGAAACATGGCTTTCAAATGAAAGATTGCTATCAAACAGCACACCTAGGTTCCTAACTGATGAAGAAGAATTGACAGAGCAGCCGTCAAGTGTTAGATAGTGTTCTAGGTTATTACATGTGGGGTTTTTAGGTCCGATAATTAACACCTGTTTTTTCAGAATTTAGCAGTAAGAAATTACTCGTTATCCAGTTTTTTATATTGACTATGCATTCCGTTAGTTTCTCAATTTGGTGTGTTTCACCAAATAATCAGCCATGAAGAAATATAGAGCTGAGTATTATCAGCATAACAGTGAAAGCTAATACCATGTCTCCTGATAATATCTCCCAAGGGTAACATGTAAAGCGTGAAAAGTAACGGCCCTAGTACTGAGCCTTGAGGTACTCCATACTGCACTTGTGATCGATATGATACCTCTTCATTTAGTGTTACGAACTGATGGCGGTCAGATAAGTACGATTTGAACCATGCTAGGGCACTTCCAATAATGCCAACAAAGTTTTCTAGTCTATTCAAAAGAATGTTGTGGTCGATAGTGTCGAACGCAGCGCTAAGATCCAGTAGAACTAATAAAGAGATACAACCACGATCAGATGATAGAAGCAGGTCATTTGTAACTCTAATGAGAGCAGTCTCAGTACTATGATACGGTCTAAATCCTGACTGGAATTCCTCACAGATACCATTTTCTCTAAGAAGGAATATAATTGTGAGGATACTACCTTTTCTAGTGTCTTTGACAGAAAAGGGAGATTTGAGATCGGTCTGTAATTAACTAGATCTTTGGGGTCAAGTTGTGGTTTTTCAATGAGAGGCTTAATAACAGCCAATTTGAAGGTTTTGGGGACATATCCTAATGACAATGATGAATTAATAATAGCCAAAAGAGGATCTATGACTTCTGGAAGCAGCTCTTTTAGTAGTTTAGATGGAATAGGGTCTAACATACATGTTGTTAGTTTAGATGATTTAACAAGTTTATACAATTCTTCCTCTCCTATAATAGAGAATGAGTGGAATTGTTCCTCAGGGTATCTATAGTGCACTGTCTGATGCGATACTGTAGCTGACGGCTGCATGGTTACAATTTTATCACTGATAGTATCGATCTGGGAAGTAAAGTAGTTCATAAAATCATTACAGCTGTGCTCTTGGGAAATGCCAACACCTGTTGATGCTTTATGTTTTGTTAATTTAGTGACTGTATTGAATAAATAACGGGGGTTGTGTTTGTTTTCTTCTAGAAGAGACGAAAAGTAATCAGATCTAGCCGTTTTTAATGCTTTTCTGTAGGATAGGGTACTTTCCTGCCAAGCTATACGAAATACCTCTAGTTTTGTTTTCCTCCAGCTGCACTCCATTTTCCGGGCTGCTCTCTTTAGGGTGCGAGTGTGCTCATTATACCACGGAGTCGGACTGTTTTCTTTGATCTTCCTTAAGCGTAAAGGAGCAAGTGTATCTAAAGTGCTAGAAAAGAGAGAGTCCATAGTTTCGGTTACATCAAGTTTTTCTGCACTGTTGGATATGCTGAGGAATTGAGATAAATCAGGAAGATTACTTACAAAGCTGTCTTTTGTGGTAGAAGTGATGGTTCTACCATACTTGTAACAAGGAGTAGAATTTAGTTTTATCTATATGGAGTTTACACAAGACTAGATAATGATCTGAGATATCGCTTTGCTGCAGAATTTCAACACCACTAACATCAATTCCATGTGAAAGTATTAAATCTAGAGTATGATTTCAACAATGAGTAGGTCCTGAAACATGTTGTCTAACCCCAATAGAGTTCAGAATGTCTATGAATGCTGATCCTAATGCATCTTTTTCATTATTGACATGGATATTAAAATCACCAACAATTAAGACTTTATCTGCAGCCTGTACTAACTCAGATAGAAAATCAGAAAATTCTTTAATAAAGTCTGTGTGGTGCCCTGGTGGCCTGTACACAGTAGCCAGTACAAACATCACAGGGGATTTATCACTAACACGTGTTTCTCTAGATAATGTTATACGCAGCACCATAACTTCAAACAAGTTATGCTTAAAGCCTGCCCTCTGAGAAATACTGAGAATATTGCTATAAATTGTAGCAACACCTCCCCCTTTACCTTTTGGACATGGCTCATTTTTATAGCAGTAATCTTAGGGGGAGGGGGGGGGAGGGGGGGGGGGGGGGGGGGTAGACTCATTTAAAGTAATGTATTCATCTGGTTTTAGCCATGTTTCTGTCAAACAGAGCAAATCTAGGTTATGATCAATGATCAAATCATTTACAATTAGTGCTTTTGTAGAAAGGGACCTGATATTCAGTAAGCCAAGTTTTATCAATTGTTTCTCTGTATTGTAAACATTTTTTATTTGTTGAACATCAATTAAATGGTTACTATTACTTTGGTTTGGACGTTTTCTGTATTTTCTAGTATGGGGAACAGACACAGTCTCTATAGTGTCTATTCATATATTACCTCCTCAACGTGACCCAAAAACCTCTTCTATTCCTATACATTCCAATTGCTTGATGTCGTGTCCCATTTCATTAAAATCTCTCGCTACTGAAGAGGTTATATCTTGTCGTCGTATACTCGATTTATGTTCATTAATTCGTGATTTCAACTGACGCGATGATTTTCCTATATATATATATATATATATATATATATATATATATATATATCTTTTGACAGGGACATTTTAACATATAGATCACATTACGAGTTGAACAGGTAATACAAGATGTAATTTTAAAACATTTCCGTGTTACTGGACTCATAAACTCTTTACACTTCACCAAATTCCGGCATGCGGCACAGTTTCTGCACGGGAAACAGCCTTGTATATATGCAGTCTTTTTTCTCCTTACTACATCTGAATTTACCATCATATCTGATAGGTTTCATGATCTTTTGAAAGTAAACAATGAGCGATATTTAAATTTATCATTTAAAGATTCATCAGATGATAATATGTGCCAATATTTATAAATGATTGATTTTATTGTATTACTGTGCTCATTGTATGTCCATGAACAATTTACTGAAAAATTTCTTTGTTTTTTATTGGGTTTATTTATTTTCAAAAGATCATGTCTATTCAATTTGTTCACCTTATCCAATGCATTATTTAACCAACTTTGTGGATATCCTTTAGAACGAAATCGTTGAAATAGCAGTTTTACTTGTTCTTCGAATTCATATTCAGTACTACAGTTACGTTTTAATCTATGTAATTGACTGATCGGTAAACTACGTTTTAAAGGAGCTGGATGATAACTGTTAATAGATAATATTGTGTTTTTATCTGTTGGTTTTCGAAATACTCTTGTATATAATGACTCATTGATCTTTTTTACTTTAACGTCCAAAAAAATTTATGGAATCACAGCTTTTTTCCATTGTAAACTTAATTGATGGAATTTTCGAATTAATGAACAACACAAATGAGTCTAATTCCTGTTCAGAACCTGACCAAATCATAAAACAATCATCTATATAATGCATCCAAACTTTAATATTTGACTGAAATGGATTGTTATTATAGACATGATCTTGTTCAAATTTACCCATAAATAAATTCACATAGTTTGGTGCTATTGGAGTGCCCATTGCTGTACCTTGCACTTGCAAGTAAAAATCTCTCTCAAATAAAAACTAGTTCTTGGTTAAGACTAATGTTGTAAGATCCACTATATATTGTAATGGTACTCTGATGTCAACATCTTTACAGTAAAAATTTAGTGCATCCAAACCTGCCTCATGAGGTATATTTGTGTAGAGTGAAGTGACATTGAGTGTTACAAGCCAGTCCGTCGTGCTTATGCAAGGAATTTGATTCAATTTATTCAAAAAATCAGTAGTGTCTTTTAAATAAGATGGCAGTTTTTTCACTATCGGTTGAATCGAAGAATCAATAAATTTAGATATAGTTTCTGTCAATGTCCCATTTCCTGAAATAATTGGTCGCAATGGAGGATCTTCTAGTGATTTATGAATTTTTGGTAAAGTGTATAGAACCGGAATCCTAGGATATTCATTTTTTAAACTCTTGTTCATTAATCCACTTCCCATCTAATCCTATTTGTAAAATTTCATCAATTTGTTTTTTATAGGATTCAGCTGGGTTAAATACAAGTTTCTTATAAAATGTCTCATCATGTAACATCCTTTTTATTTTCTCGATATATGTACTAGTATTCATAACCACAATCCCTCCACCTTTATCTGCTCATTAAATAGTCAATGTCGGATCATTAATTAATGCTGATAATGCTTCTCTTTGCACTCTTGTTAAATTTTGCTTCTTGTGCAATTCATTATGAGGTTCTTGTAATAATTTTTCCACATCGTTTTCTACAAGTCTACAAAAAGTATTCACTGAGTGATTATGAATTACTGGCGTGAAAGTACTTTTCGGTTTAAACTGTTGTACATATGGAGTTGCATTCACATTCGAATTAAAGAAACTTCTCAATTTCACATTTCTAAAAAACTTAATTCAGCCTTGACCATAAAGGGATTTGAGACATTATATGGTACAAATGATAATCCTTTACTCAATACTGTAGTTTGTTCAATGGATAATTCTTTGTCCGATAAGTTGAATACAATATTGTCTTGATCATTTGAAACAGTACATTTGGATGAAGTTACCTCCCGAAGCCCTTTTCCCCGACGCCCTCTTCTCGTTGGTTTCTTCAATTTTGATTGCGTTTGGAGCGACGGGGCTGGCCCAAAAAAGGTTTTCTCTGTCGAGATGTGATTTGAGAAGACGACGTGTAAGAATCATCTGATTCAGAGGCACTTGTGAGTCTCAACCCCCTTCGCTGTTGTTGAGGTTTAGATCTCTCCGACATCCAGGTGTAAACTTTGTGGTCTTTATAGTCCATGGTGTCTCTCTTGAACTTGTGAATCTTGACATTGAGTAACTCCATTCTGAATTTATCAAGTTTTTCTTCCATTTATCTCTGAAGATCATCTAGTTGTTTCTTATCAAATTTGTAATTCATTTCCATCTTATGACTTTCTATTTTTTTCAGATAATGACTTTGTTTCTTTCTTAGTGAACTCAATGATCAAGAGCATTAGATTCATCGAACAATGGTTGAGAATCTCGCACCACTTTTTGCAGAACTCAGAGTCGTCTCGCCCAATTGTCGGTTCTTTTTGGATTCGCAGTCCCCGTGGTATCTGACAATTTCTGTAGTACTCACTCAATGTTTGGGCATGTAGCTCCATTCGAACTCCTTTTTGTTGAAGTGCCAACAGCCTTTGTTCCATTTGTTTTATTGTTTCTTGTGTAGAAATTGAGGACGTGAGTATTTGGCCCGGGAGTAAAATCTTTTCTACATGTCCTATGGTGAATGTGAATATTGAAGCTTTTTTGTCAGTCATTTTACTAATTTCGTCTAAAGACATCTTATTGAATGCTGGCAGCAGGTGCTTGATGAGAATTCAGGTCAATAACATTGTTTGCATCGCGCTCCTCCGCTACTTGATCTTTTTATTTTGGTGCATCAATCTATTAAGTTATTTTGTATAAGAAATTATGATCCGTACTCACGAGAACAGTCTTCTTTTTGTGTTTATTTCACGCAAAAAACACAACAAAACAGTCCAGGGGTGTGACAATAATAGTCCCAGTCATAGTTATTAATATTCTGCATTGTTGTTTGTCCTGCTCGCACTGCGCGCTGAGGAGATAATCACCGTAGTAGGCTACTACAATGAAGCGCTTTACTGCAGTGCAACTCAACTAAATGTATCTTACACGAGATAAATAATATATACACGATATACATATAAACCAGCTGAAATGTTTTGAAATCACTTGTAACCTAACTGATCGAAAAAATCCAGTCTTTGGATATTTTTCTGGCTTCGTTGTAAAGTGTATATTGGAGAGGTGACAGGAAGTATCAGGAATGAGGAAAGTTTTTTTTTTTTTCTATATTTCTGTCACCAACGGAGTTGAGGTCCCTTGCCACTCTCGCCTCTACCTTGCTTAGTTGGGGACACTTAATGCTTGGCAATATAAATTGACTTTACTGACACTATTGGAAGATAACTGAACTGAGCTGTATGACGACATCACTGTTTTCTACAAAGCTTTACAGCTGAATTTAATTAATTTCATGAATGATGATCAGGGCTCGCAAAATTTCAAAATTCCTGGTAGCCCTTCGGGCAGGTACTCTTCAAATTTTGATAGCCCGAAAATTAATTTAACTAACCCAAATAAAAAAGACCACTTTTTAAATATAAGAAATAAGATAGGAGTCGAAATATGAATTAAAAACATTTTCAATAAACAAATATCAACAAATATCAAGGAAGGAATTTTGTTTCACTTACATGGTATCTGCAGATGTTTTAAAAATCAATTTAAGGCAATTTATGACCCTTTTTAAGAGCTGCATAACAGGGGCAGTTATAGGTTTTCATCTTTAAAACGCGTGAGTACCACATTGAGATCGATAAATGAGCAAGAATGATAAACGAGCTGAGACAATAAATGGGGGGGCTGAAGCCCACCTAAAAAGGGTCTAGAACCGCCCCTGCTGCACAATTACAATTAACACCGTATGAGTGGGATTGGACAATGTCTATGGTAACATATTAAGCCATAAAATGACATGATTTACAATTCAGATACAGGATTTCACAAAAACAAAAAATCTTTTAAAATGCCATTTCAGCCTTTGAAGCATTTTAAGAAAAGGGATGAGTCAAACATATAAATTATTATTACATTATTATTATATTAATTTAAAACATAAATATTACTGATTTATTAGATTTTTTTTGAAGGCACATTAACTTCATTCACATTTACATCTATGTGTTTGCTGCATAAAACATGGGTCGATATTCACATTGATCTGAACAAACAAAAGAAAGGCTTATTGAAAATGCAAATTCATTCTTTGCCACAAGGTGGCGCTTCAGGAGCGGCTGAAAATAGCGGTTTCCCCGGTAACGGCTGTACACAAAGCAACACCTCTATACAGTGCTTTATCAGGCATTTTGGCAAGATTAAATGAAAATGGCAACAACACGTTTCTGAGGACACGTTTCCGGTTCCCTTCAAAGATACTTTCACAAAGACATCCGCGCTGCGTTTTGACTTTGAAATGGGCTGACTTTGACTTTGAAAAGAGTTTTTAAGGACCTGCCAGAGCCCTATTTAAGATAGCCCGTCGGGCAGGGCGGTAATACATTTTGGTAGCCTGATTGGAAAACACAATAGCCCCGTGGACGTCGGTCTAGCGATTTTGCGAACCCTGATGATCTTTACACAGTTATTGAACAGAACTGAATCAACATTGAATTGACCTCAGCTGAATATTGACACTATTGTTTTGTTTTTTTGCTTCTTAGAACCCACTAGGCTACAAGTTTTGCGTGTGTTTTTTTTTTTCCTTTGGTGGGGGGATATAAAGCAATGCAAATAATTGATTTCATTTAAATCTGCAAAGTCGTTTAGATTTTAAGTATTTTTAACTTTATAATGTACATCATAAACCAATTTCTTAAATGTAATTTTAATTCGTTTTAGAGTGATAAAGGTATTTTATTTTAGTTTAAACAACACTAACTCTTGCAGTCAAATCCTAAATAAAAAAAATCAAGGCTATATTAACACAAACTGCTTTAAATGTGTTGTTTACACAGATTATTGATGTTGCATTTTCACTGTGTCTGAATTGACCCTTCACTATGCTCCCCTTGGTTTCCATTACTTTGAGCAGCTATGTCGAACTTCCCATTGGAATGAATGGGAGAGGCTGTGAATAGAATGATTTTTTTGTTAAATGTTGTTGTTATTATTAATGGAATGAAAATGATTCTGAAATGTGTTTTCGAACATTTGTGAATAAAACGTTATATAATGTCTCATAATGTTAATCGATAATCTGTTAATGTTCAAAATTAAATTTCCTGCATAATCACTTGTGACTTCTTGACTATTATTTCCACAACAAAGCCATAAAGACTCTCCTAAGATTTTACAAGTTCTCAGACAGGAAATTATTTCTGTTTATGACAACTCTCATAACATTAAAACAACTTTGGTAACAGCAGAATACTGATTACTAAATTAATTCACTTTTATATATATTCTTACAAAAAGTTTAAGAACAAAACTTTTTTTTTATTTTTTTTTATTTGATATATTGGTTCTTATGATTAAAGTCAAACAAGGGCATGGACAGAAAATGAGATAATTGTCAGACTTCAAAAATGTATTTGTAAAGCATGTAATAAAAAGAAACAATGAACGTCTGATTGTTACAAGTCTGTTCTGAAACAACTCTTAGATTAAAAAAAAAAGAATAAAAATTAGCACTGTAATCGAATTATAACGCTATAACGCTAGCACAGTCAATCAAACAAGGACATGAATAAAATGTCATCAATCAATCAAGTACTAAAATACAGAACAATTTTTAATAGCTGCTGATGCTGTTGTGGAATAACCCTCTTGCTGTTGTGTTAAGATAAGACATCACCTCATCTACCCAGTGTTTATGAGATGGTGGCCTTGCCTTTTTCCAACTGAGAAGAATCAGGCGCCTAGCCAATAATGAGGAAAAGGCAATAATTTCTACCTGATTAGCTGATGTGTATTTCTTCCAGCACTACACCGAAAATGGAAGTCAAGCGATTAGGGTCCATGTCTTTGTCACATATAGATGAAAATGTTCCGAAGATGTCTACCCAAAAACTTTTTAATTTGGGGCATTCCCAAAACATGACTCAGGTCTGCTGGTTCCAAACCACATCTGGGGCAAGATGAGACTGACCCCGGATACATCTTAGCCAGCTTGCTCCTAGACCAGTGCTTCCCAAACCTGTCCTGGAGGACCCCTACCCCTGCACATTTTGTATGTCTCCCTAATCAGACACACCCAATTCATGTCTTGCAGTCTCTACTAACGAGCTGATGAGTTGAATCAGGTGTGTTAGATAAGGGAGACATACAAAATGTGCAGGGCTAGGGGTCCTCCAGGACAGGTTTGGGAAGCACTGTCCTAGACAATTGGAGCCTATGAAGCACCTTGAATTGTAGAAGTCCATGTCTCATACACACAGAAGATGAGTGTACCAATTCTATTGCACACTGCCAGGCTGAATCTGATATTTCTATTCCCAGTTCCTCCTCCCATTGTCTCCTTATATGGTCTAGAGATGGGGAGGTGGTTCTTTGAATAACCTCATATAGAATAGACATCATACCTCTTTGAAAAGGGTTGATATTTAACAACTCATCTATCCAGCCCACTTCAGGTTGGTTCAAGGAAGGAGAGAAGTGTTTTTTTAATAAAGCTATGGACCTGTAAGTACCTAAAAAAAAATAGACTGAGGGATCTCAAAGTCCGTTCTTAGCTGTTGGAATGAAATAAATATGCCGTCTTTAAAAAGGTCCTTAACACAACTAATTTCTAGACCACAACTGAAATGCTGAGTCTATAAGAGAAGGGAGAAACAAAGGATTCAACAGAATAGGGGCAAAAGGCAACGCTTGTTTACTATTAAAGTGAAGTCTGAACTGTGACCATATTCTGAGTGATCCACAGACAACTGGGTTATTCGTAGAACAGTGTTTGCTCACTGGGATTGGAGCACAGAGCAGTGAACGTAGAGATACTGGATTACACGTTCTGCTCCATCAGAAACCAAATTGGAGCTTCATCACTCGATACATCAGAAAGCCAAAATATCAGTTTGTGTAGGTTGGCTGCCCAGTAGTAATACAAAAAATCTGGCATTGCCAATCCACCCTCTTCCTTCTTCCTTTCCAGATATTATTTTCTTATGTGAGGATTTTTTTTTTTTATCCCAAAGAAACATGGAAATACAATTATTCAGATTTCTGAAAAATGTTTTGGGAATGAATACAGGCACGGTCTGAAATAAGAATAAGAATCTTGGTAATATTGTTATTTTAATGGAGTTGATCTTCCCAGCCAAAGATAAAGGAAGGGTTGACCACCGCAACATGTCTTGCTTGGCTTTGTCCAGTGCTGTTTTAAAATTACTACTGAACAGATCCTTATATCAGCGTTACACTCACACCTAGATAGAGAAATTTATCAAAGCTTACTGAGAATGGGAAGGATTGGAAAGACATTTGTTGTGCTCTTTGATTGATAGGGAAAAGAAGACTCTGCTGAGTTAAATTTGTATCCCGAAACATTTCCAAAATCTGAAATAATTGTGAGGGCTTTCGGTATAGAGGAATCTGGATAAGACAGGAAGAGGAGGAGATCATCTGCATAAAGCAGAAACTTATGTTCATATCCCTCCCTGAGTATTCCGGGCAAGCCATCTGTATTCCTTAACAAGATTGTGAGAGGTTCGATGGCAATATTGAAAAGCAGGGGGGACAGAGGGCAACCCTGCCTTGTCCCCCTAGAAAGTGGAAAGCACTTAGAAATTATATTATTTGTTCGAATGGATCTGGAGCCCTCCCTGGGCTGAACTGGGGAGCAGGAGCCCATCCTGGGCTGAACTGGGATCAGGAGCCCTCACTGGGCTTACCTCGGGAACGGAGCCCTTCCTGGGCTTAACTTGGGAACAGGAGCCCTCACTAGGCTTGACTGGGGAACAGGAGCCTTCCCTGGGCTGAACTCGGGATCAGGAGCCCTCTGTGGGCTTAACTCAGGAACAGGAGCCCTATCTGGGCTTAACACAGGAACTGGAGCCCTCCATGGGCTAAACACAGGAACTGGAGTCTTTCGTGGGTTATCCACTGGAACAGAAGCCCTCTCTGGGCCGGACATGAGACCCACAGCCCTCCCTGGGCTGAACGTGGTGACCGGGGCCTTTTCAGGGGTGCACTCAGGAACCGCTCCCATTGCAGCAGCCGGAGAAGCAAGCGGCTTGGGAATGGCCGCCGTGGCCATGACAAGAGAACCAGCCCACTTCTCAGGAAACTTAACGG
Organism: Spinibarbus caldwelli; assembly: GCA_039654775.1. Lineage (NCBI taxonomy): Eukaryota > Metazoa > Chordata > Actinopteri > Cypriniformes > Cyprinidae > Spinibarbus > Spinibarbus caldwelli. The sequence goes on from CM077229.1 coordinate 26,160,821, forward strand.
ACAAGACAAGACCGACAAGATTTGTTCCAGTGGACACGACAAGACTTCTGAGGACATGACTTATGTTAGGAGCTAGAGCCATCTCTCAACTCTGCTCAGGGGCTGGAGCCATCACTGGAGCGAACTTTCGAGGAGCGGGCACCGGAGGGCACTCTAGCAGGCACTTTCGAGGAGGCACTGGAGGGCGCACTGGCAGGCGCTTTCAAGGAGCCGCGACCGGCGGGCTTGACTTCGGGCTTGCCATAGGAACCGCTGGTGGGCTTGCCACAGGAACCGCCGATGGACTTGCCATAGGAACCGCCGGCGGACTTGAGTGAGCCGTGAATGGCGGCAAGCTTGGGAAAGCGGCGGTTTCCATGCCGCTGGGAGAGGGAAAAACCAGGAAAAACAAAAACACTTTTCAAAAACAGGGAAAACAAAACGGGGAGATGGAGCGCCGCTTACTTTGAATGGTCCGCTATTCTGTCACGATTCACGAGGAGATGGAATGCCAGGAACGGGGAGACGAGGAATTCACCAAAACTAGAGTCCTTAATCATCCAACAGGTAAGTACAGATAACAGGCAGGGTAGACATTCACGTAGGACAAGGGATGACGTTCAGTACCGGACAGAAATAACACCGGGTAGAACATAATTAAACACAGCTGGAAAAGAATTAAGTAATAATGACAGGCACAGGAAAAGAACCAAATAAGGGCATACACGAGGTAGGGAAACACAAGACAATCCTGACAAGTAGATAGACATATTCAATTCTATCAAATGCTTTGTGAGCATGTAAAGTTATTAAAGGGGTCATATGACGTTGCTAAAAAGAACATTATTTTTGGTCTAATGGAATATGTTTATGCGGTTTAAGGTTAAAAAACCATTATTTTCCACATACTGTACATTATTGTTGCTCCTCTATGCCCCGCCTTTCTGAAACGTGCCGATTTTTACAAAGCTCATCGTTCTGAGAAGCGAGGCGTGCTCTGATTGGCCAGCTAGCCAGTGTGTTGTGATTGGCCGGATACCTCATGCGTGAGGCATTTGTTGCATCCAGTGGGGACATAATTACTGATTATAATGACTTATACTGTCTTTTTGCGCGAGGCGTTGCATCGTGCCGCGTAAACAGTACCTTGTCTGCATTTGTGATCGGAGAAATGACAAGCAACAAGCGCTACTCTACACAGCTCAAAACTCGCGTTTGAATAGTCAGTGGTAAATTCTTTAAATATGAAAACATACTTACAGGCTGTGAGTCAGAAGCGCCAGACTGTCCTTGTGACGTTGGAATTGCCCCACTTTATAGAAACAGTCTTTGAGCATAGCTGCCAGGCTACTCCCAGGTTCAGGAGTAGTCCTTCGTTAAATGCGCTGCACACAGTCTAATATTTGGGTTGAACTGTTCTGGAACAGTGTTGTAAATACAACTTCACTGATTTCTAGTTGTGTCCTCTTTTGGAAGCCCAAACAAAGTAGTTTAGCTTTCACAACGAAACACAGCGTCTCCACGACATGGCGCCGGCGGCAGCAACAATACTACAGCGAGAATAAAAGTCCCGCCCTCTTTCTTTGCGTATACATTTGGGCAGTGTTTTGCAAATCTCTCCACACCGTGACGTAGACATGTGGGGGCATGTTTAAATGAGCTGTTTTAGGGGGGGGGCATGGTCGAGTCTTAACTTTTATAAAGAATATCTCTTTGGTTTTGAGACTTTAGTCTTTGCAACTTCAGGGATCTTATCTATGCACAAACAGCTTGTAACACTCCAAAGAGAAAGGAAAACTTGAAATCGCATCATATGATCCCTGTCACGAATCCGGTTTATGAACTTCCGTTCACTCAACACCAGAGGTCACCCGCTCACCACATGGACTCTTGCACTACACTACTGTTGCACTTCACCCCCGGACTACAGTTCCCATCATCCATTGCACTGATGACACACACAGCTGAATGCACTGATTACACAGCTGATTCCCATCACACGCCTTACATAAGCCATGGACTTCCACCGTGTATTGTTCTGCGGATAGCACTCTCCTAGTGTTAGCTGCCTTACCGACCCAATCTGTGTTTTTGTTTAGTTCCAGTATTGTTCTGCGTTTATCATCTCTCCAAGTGATAGCTGCAATACAGAACCTGTTTCTGGTTTTCTAGCCTGTGTTTTCTGGATTAACCCTTTGCCTTGCCGTTCGGATTCTTGCTCCTTGTTTGGACTATTGCTCGTGCACCTGGATTATCTCTCCGCCTTGCCCTGTTGGATATTGTTCGTCAATCTAAGACCCACGCTTGCCCTAGAATTACTCCGTGTCTTGCCCATGCCATACCTGTTTGCTGGTGTTTTGACCCTGCCTGTGTTTTGACCACGTCTCTGTTTAATAAATCTTGCAAATGGATCCGCACGTCTCTCGTCTCGTCGGCTCCGTTACAATCCCTTTAAGATCTCTGGATTAGTATTGTTTTTGGGTGAGTAGATAAATTGACAGTTTTAAAATAGAATGATTTAGTATTTACAGGTGTACAACAAAAAAATAGAATATCGTGAACAATTTAATTTTTTTTGTAACATTTCAAAAAGTGAAACTTTCATATATTCTAGATTCATTACATATAAAGTAAAACATTTCAAAAAATTTTTGTTTTAAATTTGATGATTAGAGCTTACAGCTCATGAAAGTCAAACATTCAGTATCTCAAAATATTAGAATATTTACATTTGAGTTTCATTAAATGACCATCCCTACAGTATAAATTCCGGGTCTCTCTTGTTCTTTGAAACCACAATAATGGGGAAGACTACTGACTTGGCAATGGTCCAGAAGACAATCATTGACACCTTCCACAAAGAGGGTAAGTTACAAAAGGTCATTACTGAAAGGGGTGGCTGTTCACAGAGTGCTGTATCAAAGCATATTAACCCTTTAGGCGCCAGGGATTTTTGGAAAAAATGCAGGATTTTGACATCAAGATTTCAAAAGCTTGTGGCTTGAAAGGGCTTAAAGATAGAGATCTACTGTAAATTAGAAAAATGTTGGGCATGACCCAAAGTTTATGTGGGGTGTAAATATACTCATCTAATTTGCATATTATGACGTCATCAGGGGGCAGCCCTCTTGAATTTCATAATATTCAGGAAATAGTAGATATTGAATTGATGTTTGAACTTATTTGCATGTTTGTTTGTTTGTTTGTTTGTTTTTTTGTCTTTTATCCTCATTCCAAATGATCAGAAAAGAGGAAACCAACAATAAAACAGGAGAAAGTACTAAATTATTACTATGTTACTATACTATATAGTAGTAAAATGCATGTGAAGAGTAGCCTACTTTTTGATCAGTTCATCAGTAATATTCAGGAAATAATATATATTGAATGGATGTGTGAACTTATTTGCATGTTTTTTTTTTATCCTCATTCCAAATGATCAGGAAAGAGGAAATCAACAGTAAAACAGGAGAAAGTAGTAAATTATTACTATATTACTGTGCCATAATAAAATGCATGAGCCTATTTTTTTGATCAGTTGACCAGCTATCTGCCCAATCAGGTATCTAGGTGACACAGTTTATAGTTCTTGAGAGTATGGTACCTCTCATTGCATGGCACACCGCACAGACCGACCTCACACTGACTGCACCTGTACTTTGTCTGCCGGTGGCCCTTTGAGCGCGCACGATCAGAACAAACGACGCAATCTGGCCGATCATCAGTGAGCAACAGCTCTCCTATGGACTCTACGACCACGTCCACCCCTGCCACCCCGATCCCCGTTGGGCAAAGGGTCCAAATGATCATTTGTTTGTACTTCGTGAACACTCTCGCCTTGCACATACAAATGAGATATTACACCATATTAGGAACTACAGTCTATTTCTAATTTTGCGACTTTGGCGCTTAGAGGGTTAAATGCAAAGTTGACTGGAAGGAAGAAATAGGGTAAGAAAAGGTGCACAAGCAACAGGGATGACCGCAAGCTTGAGAATACTGTCAAGCAAAGCCGATTCAAACACTTGGGAGAGCTTCACAAGGAGTAGACTGAAGCTGGAGTCAGTGCATCAAGAGTCACCACACTCAGACATCTTCAGAAAAAGCCACTTCTGAAACAGAAACAACGTCAGAAGCATCTTACCTTGGCTAAGGAGAAAAAGAACTGGACTGTTGCTCAGTGGTCTAAAGTCCTCTTCAGATAAAAGTAAATTTTGCATTTCATTTGGAAATTTGGGGTGCCATGACATCTGCTGGTGTTGGTCCATTGTGTTTTATCAAGTCCAAAATCAATGCAGCCGTCTACCAGGAGATTTTGGAGCACTTTATGCTTCTATCTGCTGACAAGCTTTATGGAGATGCTGATTTCCTTTTCCAGCAGGACTTTAGCACCTGTCCACAGTGCCAAAACCACTTCCAAGTGGTTTTCTGACCATGATATTACTGTGCTTGATTGGCCAGCCAACATGCTTGACCTGAACCCCATATGGAATCTATGGGATATTTTCAAGAGAAAGATGAGAAACAGTCGATCCAACAATCCGGACGAGCTGAAGGCTCAGTAGTACCTCAGCAGTGCCAAAGGCTGATCGCTTCCATGCCACACCTCACTGATGCTGTCATTTTTGTGCTAAAGGAGCCCAGACCAAGTATTGAGTGCATAAATGAACATGCTTTAAAGAACTTGAACTCTTTTGTTTTTGTTTTGCAAATCCTTTTTTTGATTGATCTCAGGAAATATTCTAATATTTTTATTTATACTGGATTTTTGACTTTCATGAGCTGTAAGGTCTAATCGTCAAAATTAAAACAAAAAAACTTTTGAAATGTTTTACTTTACATTAGTGTTACTTTCTTCAACGAAAATTATGACTAAATATCGTCGTCAACGAACCTTTATCACGTGACGAAAACGAGAAGACGCAACATAAATGCTGGTCATGTGACGATGACTATAATTAAATGTATAATGCAATATTGTTGATGAATAAAAACAAGACTAAATGTAGTTTACAAAATAAAAACTATGCTAAAATGTCTCTTCATTTTCGTTGACCAAAAAGAGACGAAACGAAATGTTATAACATTATTTCGTCTCGTTTAGTCGCGTTATTATTATTTCTGTTTCCTGTGTCACACTTCAAGGTCTGCATCAGGTCGCACTGCACAGACGTAGGGGACGTCACTTCCTCAAGCCCCACTCGCGGCATTATCAAAGAGTATAGAAGCCCAAGAGGCGAAACTCTGTAGAACGTTCCACTGCAGCAGCGGCGCTCAGCAGCAGCCTGCGCTTCCGCCATTCTGGAGTGAAAGCGACTCGCAGTCCACTAGATTCTAGCTGTCGCGATGGCAAATATCAGCTGATCTGTTTAAAAAAACCGTGCATTAAAGCTGAAATACTGCCTGAATGATGACAACAATAACGTACAATCACTACACTAGTGATCATCAAATCCTTTTAACAGTTTATTTTACAGACTTTATTTTAAAGTCTTCCGTTTTTTCACAAAACCTTTTGCTCTCTAGAAACCATGTCACTTTCGGCTGAAAATATTTCAAGTTTCAAGTGTTAGCATTATAAACACTGAATTAATAGCAACATATAAAATTAATTAAATTAATGACAGAAAAATTAGGAATGTTGGACAATAAATATATAACAGGAATATAACAGCTTGACGGTAAACTGTTTTTGCAGTATTGTCTTACATTAATGTCCGTTAAAGGAAGACTAAAAAAAAAAAGAAAAATTATGTAAAAAAACAAAACAAAAACACATGTACAGCCACTTTCTTCAAAATTGTTTAATTATTTAATTATGACAGACACAGCAATGCATCATGTTATAGATCATCATGTTTGTAGTGTGTCCAGGGGAAGGTGGAGGGTTTCAGAGAAACTCTGAAAGCGCGCTACAAAAAATCTCAGGTGAATGCTAGCCAGCCATATAAATGCAAGGCAGTAAGCTCATTGGCTGCATATGCAACATGAACCAATCAGCTTGTGCCAAGTCGTTTAACTCTCTGAATAACATCAGTTATGTTAACAACCCTTCAGCCTGCACCATCTAGAGTTTCATGACTGAACTATACATATATATGCATTATTTTTTTTTCGCCCATCCACAGGTCCCGTTAAGAGGACACTCTGGAACAAGCAGGAAATACATGCTGTGGAGAAGCATATGATGAAATTCATTAAGAATCAAAAAGTTCCAGGAAAGTCAGTCTGTGAAATGTGTCTGAAAGCTGAACCACTGGCACTTAAACACAGAGAATGGTCTGCTGTGAAATTTTACATTAAAAATTGTATCTCTGCTCTGCAATGACAAGATTTAGCATGTGAATTTTGACCTTCACCATGTTCTTGAGTTTTGACCACATGGTTACATCATGAAGGTCTGCATGAATTTGTCAGGTTCAGTTATTTTAAAAAGGTTTAAAGTGATTCAAATACTTTTCTATTCTGGAGTTAATGAAGTAGTGATTTTATGCTAGTGATTATGATTTGTTAAACACCTAAAGTGTTATCTAAGATATGACGATACTTGGTGATTCTTACTTGTTTCCCATCATTAGGGGTTTCATCAGGGACGTGCACTGACATTTTGAGGGGCAGGGGCTCAAGTGGAAAAAAGGGCACGTCTCATATTTATTTTAATTTTTTTCTAAACAAAACATTAAATATATTAGGAGTGTGCGATATTGACAAAATATATCTCAATATTTTCTGGGATTTTATCAATAACGGTAATTAGGTGATATTTTACTGAGGGTGTTATTGTGCTGATATCTTATGGACTACCATGGACAGCTGACTCCTAAAGTTTTTGATATTCTTCATATTCATATTTCATATATTTTTTTTTTTTTTTTTACCTTTTATGGGCATTTTTACCTTTATAAAGCCCTTTTTTTTTGCATCATGTTTCAGTCAAATTCTTAAATTGAATCAGTCAATTAGAATAATAAGTAATTTGGGCTGTTAAGCAAATGAAATCAGTATTGACAAAATAAATTTTTGCAATGCAGAGAAAACACAGAAGCTGCATTAGAAGTGGCATTTAGATGCATTTACACATTGTTTAATGCAGGACATGAATGCATTTAACCTGCAGTTACAAATGCATTAATACTGTTTTGATATTTTAAACATAAAACGTTGAATACTGATATTTGAAATTATTTTAAAAAATAGATGAAAAGATACTTCAAATGAGGAATTAACACTGCCAGTAGGTGGCAGCAAGTCACTGTTAATAAGTGAGTCATTGCGACTGAACCGAATCACTTAAACGGTAGATTCATTCAGGAACAAAACACCGTCATGTTGCTCAGAGACGCACAATGGAATTATATTTCTTGGCGAAATAGAGCAAAAACTGTCAATATTGTGTCTAAAACATAAGTGTCTTCATATTAAATTCTTGTTTATTGAACTGCTGTATAAAGTCAATATCACATTTGTAATCATGCTGCTTTTTGGTGGAAAAAACATCAGTCTTCGCGTGATACTGATTAACTATATACATTTCTGCCCACATATCTTGAATTTTGTGATCATTTGAAATGCATTTTAATAAACTGAATCATGCAGTGAAAGAACGCACACTGGTCTAACCTACTAGACTTCCTATTGCCTTAGCTAAACTTTAGCTAACTTACATGGTAGCTCTCATGAGTCATGGATGTTAGCAAGACAAATGAACTATATTTGCCTTTTGGATAATTAGCTGTAAATTCAAGGCACAGGTAGCTTAGTCTTTTGTTCATTACCACTCACCTCCACACCTCCTCTGTGATGTGATGTGCCGATCAGTGTGTGCTACACTGTTGTGCTGCAGAGACGCAGAGGGGAGAAAGTCTCAACATTTCCTGACCCGACCTGATATTTTGATTTTTTTAAATTTGTTTGACAGGGAAAGCTGTGCGCAAACAGAAACACGCACGTATATACATTGTGACGGGGTGGAAGTATCACATGACAAGGAGAGCTCAATAAATACCCCGGAGGGTGGATTTATTCACAAAGAAAGGGTGCAGAGTGAAGAGTGGCTTGCTAAGGAGGTGCGGTGCTCTCCGTGGGTGATTTCCTTGGTGCGGTGAGTTGGGGCTGTGCTCGTGGCAGAGCTGGATCGGTCACTCGCTGGCGTCTGAAATCAAGAAGAGTAGGCATGTTAGTCCTCTGTATAGAAGAGACCCGTCTCCCCCTTACCCAGCCTCGCACGGCTTATCTGGCCACAGGCAAACTAGCCTCAGGTGTGGCCGATCCAGCCGTGATGAGCGGGTGCAGGTGTTTCGCGTTCGTCTCCAGGGCAACGCTGATGAGTGTTCTGGACGCTCGTCACAACATATATTTATTTATTTAAAAAAAGCGCACTTTCTCTCGAGGAAGAAAAAGCGCAGGTGCTCAAGCCCCCTTTGATGTCTATGTGTGCACGTGCCTGTGTTTCATGTTTACGCAGACATGAGTTATGTTGAGATTGTTTGTTGCACTTATTGATAATGAGTTTTAAGAGACTGTTTAGAATACAATGTTTATGTCATGAAGAGTTTTAAGATTTTTTTTTTTTTTTTTGGAAGACATGCATGGGCATGGAAGAGTTGTATGCAGTTGAAGACCTACTGATGTAGTAAGTTTTGAGAAACAGGATGTTTGTCAAGTGTGTTTAGAAATGTTTTTGCAAAAGTTTTAGCAATAAAACCAGTGTTACATAAAGCATCTGTTGAATTGATTAAACAATGGAGCATTTTCCATGTGGCGCTCCTGTTCTATTCAAGGTTGATTGTCTTTTTTTCAAACTGCTCTAAAAAAACTGCACATTTAAAATGTTTTATTAAACAAGTGAGTTTACATCTTTAAAATGACTTGATACAAAGGATAAAAATAGGTGTGGATTTGGTTCACGCAATGCCTAAAAATTGGGTGTGCGTTTTGGCGGACCTCAGATTTACACAACACCTGAAATGACCCCACAAGTAGCCACTGTGTCATGGTTGTAACTTATGTAGTAAACTATTTGTAATATGATGTGATATTTATAAACTTTTTTTTTTTTTTTTTTTTGGCAAAATGTTTATTTTTAGGCTTCTAAGATCATTAGAAAGGGTGGTCCTCATTATGTAGCAATTCTGACAGGTGACCCCCACAATGCATTAAAAACAAGTGTGTGTGTGTGTGTGTGTGTGTGTGTGTGTGTGTGTGTGTGTGTGTGTCTTCATTCGTCATTATGGAAAAAACCTACAACATAAAACATAACTAACTTACCATCAGGATCTGGTGACAACTGATTGAGTGTCCCCTTTCTGTTCTTCAGTAGGGAATTCTGGATACACAGAGAAAGGCAAATGGAAAAAAATCATTATAATAAAAAACTACATTATAATAAACAATATAAACATGCAAGTCCTAAGAACCTATCCATTGCTGTCAAAGTGAAATTACTGACATAGGAGTCTATATCAGACATAGGAGTCAGGTTTTGCTCATTTTAAAAGATAATTTGAGATGACACTTAGAGGCTTTTGCATCTGAACTCTTCATATATGTGAAAGTATGCGCTTCATATACGCTTTCCTGTAGCTCAAATAGTAGAGCATGGCACTAGCAACGCCAAGATCATGGGTTCGAGTTCCCAGGGAAAGCAAGACCTGATAAAATGTAAAAAAACTGTAACTTGAATGCAATGTAAGTCGCTTTGGATAAAAGCGTCTGCTAAATGCATAAATGTAAATGTAATGAAAGTCATACATTACAAACAGTGTAATCTCACCAATTGGGCTGTTGCACCTCTGCTGGTTGAAAAGTTCTTGCCTTAAAAAAAGGCACTATTACTACTACTAAAACCTCATTATAGATTAGTCTCAGACAAAAACTTGCAGGCCATTTAGTGACCTTTTTTGATGAGAGATTCTTTAATTTGATATTGTGTTTTTAATTGGACAAAGAGATAAATTCATAGGCTTGTTTCGGTCTAGGTATGTGGTCATGTTTTTTTTTGTTTGTTTGTTTTTTTGGAGGGGGGGGGGGGGTTAGTGTTATTTAAAGTATTATTATTACTATTATTATTAATAATAATAAAAAGATTTACAAAATCATGTCCTCCCATACCATGATTGAGCAGACACACAAACTTTAGTACTCAATATTTGTTATCATAGCTATTACTTGGCATTATATTATTATTATTATTATTATTATTATTATTATTATTATTATTATTAGCCCACTTTAGATTTAAAGGTGACCTATTATGCCCCTTTTAACAAGATGTAATATATGTAAGTCTTCGGTGTCCCCAGAATGTGTCTGTGAAGTTTCAGCTCAAAATACCCCACCGATAATTTATTATACCATGCTGTAAATGCCTCTTTTTGGGTGTGGGAGAAAACGGTCTGAAAACGCTCCGGCCCCTTAAATGCAAATGAGCTGCTGCTCCCACCCATGCAGGAGAGAGAGCTTCAGAGTGCTTGTAATTCCTCTGTACTGAGGCAGAAAGAATATTAGACGAGCTCACAGAGAAAATATAATTCTCAAACTAGATAGAACAGAGATCATCACAAATGGGCAAGATTTCTCCCTATGATGACGTCAACATAGGGAGCGATCTGTAATTGTGTGTTCAAGTAGACTGATTCTGATTTATGGGGATTAAAAAAAAATGAGTGGGTGGATTTGTACCATTATAGGCTCACAACTGTGTGCAAACACCTTGTAAAAGTGAATTTTGCATAATAGGTCCCCTTTAATGTTGAACATGTCCTTCCATACCATGATTGAGCTGACACACAAACTGTACAAATAAGCTTCTACTTCCCATAATTATTTCAAATCTGTGTCCCCGCAAACCATAATGAAACTTACACAAACTAGATCTGGAATTCCTGCATCTGACAACATATTGCCACTTTTGAATTTTAAGGTTCTATCTCCATTGTGAACAGTTTTGAGATACTGAGCTTCAACATTTTTACATTCCACACTAATAAAAAATATGTGAATAACTCAGTTTTGACAAAAATGTCAGATAGACCCTTATAATTCCAAGATGATATACGGACTGAACAACCTGTAGTAGTTAACAAAATATTCTTCATATCAAAATCTCTTTTCTGATTCCTGATGCACTAAGACAACAGTTTAACAATCATGCTGTGAATGACATTCCAAAAAATAATTCACAACATTATTAGTTCAGAGCTGCACCCATTTGAAATTAATTTGGACTTTGTGTCTCCTGGGGTAGTACTTCTAATATCAAGACCTTGTGTCCGCTTTAACACATCCTCTGTGGGGGTGGAGAAATTATAAACAAAATGGGATGATGGCACAACACAGTTGTGTGCATCGTCCTGTTTTCCAAGTTTAGATTAAATTGTTCAAAATTTGGCTTTCGTTAGGCATTGTCATTTTTCAGGACTTAACGCACAAATCTCTGATTGTTTGATATGTTTACTTTCATTAAATTCTTAATTTTAAATTAAATAGGGAAACTTAATAGGGGCAATAGTCTTGAAATACTGTTGTTTTTTTCCCCATTCTTTTCCAGGCATGAAAATTACTCATCAAAATTAATTGTTTTTCATACTTTTGCAAACTGCATAGGAACACTGATGTTTTCGTCTCTCTAAAGATTTTCAGAAACATACCTTTTTTTGCCTTTTTGTTTACATTAACTCGCCACGGCAGTCCTGTTCCTCCATAATCATACGTGACGACTTCTCCCTCTTTTATGTCCATAATTGCAAACAGCAAATAAATATGGGAGGCCATCAATATCAATTTTTTTGCATTGGAGCAGCATTTCGTGTCGTCATTGACCCATACATCCTCCTTTGAAGCATCAATACTAAAAAGGAGAAATGATAAATAAATAAATAAATAAACAAACTGGTTCATTCTAGGGTTGGGCAATGTGTACCAAATTGTCTTTGGATGATGTCGACAATGAAACATCACAGTCGACACAATGGATAGGATTTGCATTGATCTCACTTTAATACATTTAATTTACATACATCTTTTGAATGTAATCTTTAATCAGTACTCAATAAGTATTCAATGGTAACCTATAGAGTGAATGGAGTCTTTTCAGAGAAGTTGTGTGTCAGGAACGAACAAACTTTGAGAATAACCAGACATCAACAGTTTAGCAAGTGGTACCATGGGGTGATGTAATACAGCCATTCCATTGGTTAGATGAGGGATTTTGTTACCTTGAAATGTATACTTTTGACTATAAAAACTGGGGTGAGCCTGTCTGTTATCTCTTTGCTCACAGACTCAAGCTGTGTGTAAACCAGATCATTTTCTGCAGAGACTTAAAGCAAGACAAAGACAAAACTCTGTTTGGTTTTTCATTTTCAGTCTTCACAGTTATTTTATTACTTTATTCAGTCAGAATTTCCACGACAATGCGTTCCTCTGTGTATTTGCATTTGAGCACTCATTAGGCTATGCTATATTATATACAGACAATTAAATGCTTATCCTGGGTTACATGGGTTATAAACGTGCAAATTGTTGACTATATATTGATCGACTCAAAAAAAAACAACAACCACCGATTAGTTTAAAAGACAGGGTGAGGAGAGAGAGGAGACTGAGGAAGGACCATCAAGAGATCACGAAGGAGAAGTACAGATGCTAGCAGGGAGACTGATATAGGAAAGAAAACAAATATAGTTTCCAACTAAGACAGTTAGTCGTACCTGTGGGAAGAATGAGTATAGAGTGGTGTATGGTCACTAGTACTCACCAGAAATCCATGTTGTGGTCCTTGAAAGAGTACGCGTAATCATTGTTTAGCTGCTTTTTTACCAATATTCCATTGTATTGCAAAATGAAGGCTCCTTTCTGAATATCTTTTTTGGAGAACAATCCACGCTCTGCCAAAACCAAATAGATATCATTAAACTTGATTAAGTATATACTAGGGCTGTGGAATTAATCAACTGATTTTCAATTTCAATTATGGCGTCCAATGATTAGAAAAAAAGTAAAAAAATAAGACATATGGGAGTATGGTAAAATGTACTTGTATTAATTGACTTATTATTAGTTTTTGATGAAGTATTGATAATTGTGAAACTTCACTATTTAAAATTACTCATATCATGAAATAAGACTTTGTTCATATCGCTGGTCTTCACCATGAGGGGACCAGCAAAATCTACACCAGTGGTTTCAAATGGGGGAGATTCAATGACTCTGTCTCTTGGTAAGGGTGTGGTAGCCTGTTGAGCTGGTTTAGCCTTAAACCTCTTGCATGCGACTTGCATGAGTGTATCTCTTGTACCTGAATGCAAAACTTTCTCATGACACCTTTGAATCAACAGTTCACAATACCTGTGTTTAGCAGATAGTATCCATGGGTGCTGCTCTCTAAAGTTGAGATCAGATAGCTGCAGCCTTCCTCCCACACTGATCAGGCCTTTCTCATCAAGGAATGGTTAAAGTTCTTTGATCTTTGAGTCCTTTTGTACACTCTGTCCTCCCCTGAGCAAATTCATCTCTCTTTCAAATGTCTCCTCTTGAGTCATTCTGACCCAATACACTTCAGCTGCCATTAACTCTTCAGCAGAAAGTTCTCCACGGTTCTTTACACTTGAGCGTGTATTGGTGAGGAATCGCTGTATCCATGTTGTTATTCTGAGAACACTACTGAGTTTACTGTATTTGCATAGATCAGTGCTTCCCAAACCTGTCCTGGAGGACCCCTAGCTCTGCACATTTTGTATGTCTCTCTAATCAGACACACCCAATTCATGTCTTGCAGTCTCTACTAACGAGCTGATGAGTTGAATCAGGTGTTATAGATAAGGGAGACATACAAAATGTGCAGGGCTACGGGTCCTCCAGGACAGGTTTGGGAAGCACTGACATAGATCAAGCAATGGCTCTCTTTTGTCTGTGCTGCTTAACTGCACTGCGACTTGGAATTTATATCTGAGCTCTGCGTTTACCTCTTCTTCTGGAAGCTCTACAACTGCTGGGACTACTGGATTCACTGACTGGAGAAAATCAGGTCCATTCCACCACTACTGATTATCAATCAAACTGTTGACAGATTGTCCTCTTGTTGGCAGGTCTGCTGGATTATGTTTGCCATCGCAGTGTGACCATGATTCTGGTTTAGTGAGGCTTTGAATCTCCATCACTCGATTTGCCACAAAGGGCTTCCATTTCTGTGCCGAACTACAGATCTAGTTCAAGACTATCATTGAGCCTGTCCACATATGGAGATGGTTTTCTCTGATCTTTAGAGCCTTTGACAGATTATGAGCTAGCCTGGCTCCTATCAAGGCTCCCATTAGCTCCAGTCGAGGAAGCGTCATTTTCTTTAGTGCTGCAACTCTGGACTTTGAGGCTACCAGAGTTGAACTCATTTCTGCAGTCTCACTATTGCCTTGCAGATATCCAACTGATATCACTCGCATCGCAAAAGACATGGAGTCTGACTGTCTCACCTTGCTGATTTGTCAAGATGTGATAGCATCTAGGTATGGCCACCAGGTGTAACTGTGGCAACTCATCACACCACTGCTTCCATTTGGGCTAAATCTGGGGGTAGTTCTTCATCCCACTTGAGACCTCGCTCCCACATTTCCTGGAACAGGGATTTTACATGAATGGTATAGGGTGTTAGGAACCCTATTGGATCAAAGATATGCGATGAGATTTGAAGAACACTCCTCTTAGTACTCTCTTTCCTTTCCAGAACATCCAGCAGTTGCTGCAAGTCGAACACAGAGTCATCATGGTCTTGTCTCCATATCAGTCCCAACGCTTTCAATGCAGTGTTGTGTCTCTGAATCTGCTGGGCTTTCAATCTGGGTTTTCATCCATCTCGTTCTTAAGTCAGAGGAGCTGGTCGTCCATTTCCGTAGCTTCATTCCTGCAGCAGACAAGATGGCCTTTGCTTGTGCTGGGATAAAACAAGCTTCATCCACATCAGGCAAGCTCACAATGAGATCATCCACATACAGTGATTCTCGGAGTAGTGCTACAGTTGTTGGCTGTTCAGATTCACACTGTTTGAGATGAGTTCTAATTGTCGCTGCCAACAGAAAGGGGCTAGATGCAACTCCGAACACAACTCTGTTCATTCTCATAATGCAAGGCTCCCTTTCAGAGTTCTGTGATAAGGGATCGTAGGTTCATATGAACTTCACAACATCTCTATTGCTCTCTTTCAATCCTATTTGCAGAAAAGCCTTTGCAATATCAGCTGTGAAGGCGACCTTGTGAAGGCGGAACTTAAAACTATGATATTAGAGTCTATGAATATTTGGCACAAAGGTGTGTTACTGTTCAAGTCTTAGAGTTCAGATCAGTATGTTCAATCATGTGTCCTTGATATTCACTGTGTATATTTTTATTATACTGTGTTGTAAATAAAATACTAATAATAATGCAAATACAAATAATCAAAAAACTCATTATTTTACTCTCCTCACACTCTTGATGGCCCATTATGGGAGGCCTTTTGTCTCTCAAGTGTGAATTAACTACTAAATATTCATGGCCATTATCACTCACTCGCATAAGGGCATTCTATCAGAGCATTCTATCATGTTTTTCAAAGGTTAAATCAATATATTGTTTTCTGTGAACAAGTAAACAGAGTGATTTTCACATCATTTTGTAGCAAAAACTCTAGTCTACCACATCCAATTCTCAAAAGTCTTGTGAACAAATATTCTGTATGTGTTTCATGGCCTTATTTCAGTGACTTAAAAATTTTAGTTTTTCATTAACCACGCATAAACGTTGTTTTCTCAAAAACACAAACATGTACATTCATGCTGTTCACATATTACTGTAGCCCAGTTTGTGCTGAATACAGTGTTGTCAGACTTTAGCCATTAATATGTTTTTAAGATGCTGAAAAAAACACAAATGTCAGGGCATGTCAACTTCTCCAGGGCCCCAAAACACCCTCAGACCCCAGAGGGTTAACTCTCTGGGGTCGACTGTCTCGCCGGCGAGACGAGCTCGTTTTTTTTTCTTATCAGTGCAAAAGACACTAAAAATACTCCGTCAATTTTGGTCATACAGATAAGTGTTATACATCAATTGAAACTTTGAAGTGTCTATTTTTTTCGGGTACACTCACAATGAAAAAATGTTGTGGTTTTGGAAAATAAAGAAAACAAACAGGGTGCACTCTCTGTCTTCTCCATCTCCGCGAACTGCTTTTAGAAACGTCACTAAAATGAACTGTAACTCAGCAAATACTTAGCACACAAACATGAGAGTTATATCTATAGAAAGCTTGAAGTGTCTACTTTTAAATGAAGTAAGTCATATCGAAAACAAATATTCTGTGATCAAGTAATCCGTATGAAACCAACACGATGGTCAGTCTTTCCCGTATAACTCATTATCTCTAATGCAATCCCGCCCCCTCGCGGCTCGCGCCGTTCATATGTAAACATCCATGTAAGACACGTGCGCATGAAAACGCCCAACATAAACAAAGCGCGAGGAGATTGTTCATCATGGATACTGTTCATTTCTGGAAGAAGAAGGCTGGATTTCCCTCAAAAGAAGAACAAGATTTCATCCAGTAGAGGAGATCAATCTGGCGAGTAAGTAATGTTTCTTTTTTTTCTTTTTTTTGCATTAGTTAACGTGTTATTGTGACATAAACTTGAACACATTTACGAGTTGGGTTGTTCCCAAACTACAACATGATGAATGCTACGTATCTAAGAATGTTTAGACCATGTTTATTATTATTAATAGCCTACTCTGTTAAAAAATAGATTTTAATAACGTGCTAAACAATAATAATTAGTTTCTCAGATATAAAATTTCTTTCTTTTTTTTTTACGATATACCTACAAAGCATGCGCGAGTCTATTGCTACAGAATCATATCATAGGCTACTATAAAATCATACATACTAGGCTATATGACTACAAAATCATAGTTGGGTTTTTCCCAAACTGACTACAATGTTTGAAATCAAGTAAAACATTTTGAATTAGGGCTGGGCGATAATTCGATAACGATGATTATCGCGATATAATTTTCCTCGATAAAACGATATGAAGAGTTCGATAAATGTTCGATATACTCATTTGAATCGCGCCACACGGACCCGCTCGGATCAAAGTTCAAACTGCCGCGCAGCGCAAGCTCACTAGAGAAGATGCATTTACTCGGTCACGCGAGCACTAAACCGCGCTGTGAGATTCAGTGTGAAGCGCCTGAATTCAGCGATGAACAAAAATGACTCCGTGAACTAGTTTAAAGCCAGACAGGAGAAACACTGTGTCCAACGAGACAGTCAGAATGCTTTTCAATCTACACATCGCCATCATTTACCATGGATTTACTGTAGTAACACTCACTGCACCATGGTACTGTGGCAGAAATGTGGCATATTCACATCTAATTTTATTACAAGAGTAATGGTACATATTTATAGTGTATGTATTTGTGATTAAGCTATACCATGTGTGTATTTATACTGAATGTTTTTAGACTACTGTTTTTCATACAAATAGGCTAACTTACCTAAAAAACATATATTTATATTTTTACCATGCTATTGAGGTGCTATATTTGTGGTTTTAACTGTGTTTATCATGATTTAAATGTATGCTACTATGGGAGACCAATGCTTAATTAAAAAAAAAAAAACACTTGGTCAGAATGAATTTAACCATATAAAACAGGTTGGTACAATTTTTACGGATGTTTCTGATTTTAAAAATGAATAAAAATTTACCAAAAATTGGCATCCTAACTCAAGCTACTATCAAATGTGCATTTCTAAGAGACAAAAAAGTGATATTATTATTATTATTAATATTATCAGGCAACCCAAACCTGTTTCTTGATTTGAAACAATGTCACTCATTAGAACATTCAGAAACTAAGAAATAAATTTTTCTATTTAGATATTTATTTTAAGGAAAATTAATGGTCTGTTTTCTACAACTTTCACTTTGGAGCAAAATGGCTTTAAACTTTAAACTTGAAAGAAATAAAGATTTGACATTTATCGTGATAATTATCGATATCGACTGATATGAAAAAAATTATCGTGATAATTTTTTTGGCCATATCGCCCAGCCCTATTTTGAATATGAACATTCTTATGGCGCGATGATGTTTTCATGCTCTATATAAAACAATAAAAGTAATATGAGTGTACACTATAACATGATGAATACTATGAGTCTAAGTATGTTTAGAACATGTTTATTATTAATAGCCTACTCTGTTCAAAAATAGATTTTCATAACATGCTAAACAATAATAATTAGTTTCTCAGATATAATTTTTTTATTTTTTTTTTTACGATAGTACAAAGCATGCTTGAGTCTATGGCGACAAAACCTATATATATATATATATATATATATACACAGTATCTCACAAAAGTGAGTACACCCCTCACATTTTGGCAATCATTTTAGTATATTTTTTCAAGGGACAAATCTATAGAAATGAAACTTGGATATATTTTAGAGTAGTCAATGTGCAACTTGTATAGCAGTACAGATTTACTGTCCTCTAAAAATAACTCAACATACAGCCATTATTGTCAAAAAAGCTGGCAACAAAAGTGAGTACACCCTAAGTGATAACAGCTATACGTCATTTAACCATACAAAGCCACATGTCCTATTCATCATGTACATGTACTGTGACATTCTGAAGCAGAAGATGATGCTCTCCCTTCAGAAACTGGGCTGAAAGGCAGTTTTCCAACATAATAACGACCCCAAACACACCGCCAAGATGACAACTGCCTTGCTGATGAAGCTGAAGATGAAGGTGATGGAGTGGCCAAGTAATGTCTCCAGACCTGAACCCTATTGAGCACTTGTGGGGCATCCTCAAGCGGAAGGTGGAGAAGCACCATGTGTCTAACATCCAGCAGCTCCATGATGTCATTATGGAGGAGTGGAAGAGGATCCCAGCAACAACCTGTGCAGCTCTGGTCAATTCCAAGCCCAGGAGGATTAAGGCAGTGCTAGATAACAATGGTGCCCCTACAAAATATTGACACTTTGGACACAATTTTGACATGTTCACTTAGGGTGTACTCATTTTTGTTGCCAGTTATTTGGACAATAATGGCTATATGTTGAGTTATTTTTAGAGGACAGTAAATTTGTACTTCTATACAAGCTGCACATTGACTACACTAAAATATATCCAAGTTTCATTTGTGTAGTATTGTCCCTTGAGAAGATATACTATTTTTTTTGCTGAAATGTGAGGGGTGTACTCACTTTTGTGAGATACTGTATATATGTGTGTGTGTGTGTGTGTGTGTGTGTGTGTGTATATATATATATATATATATATATATATATATATAGATAGATATATATATAGATAGATAGATAGATAGATATATATATATAGATGCTCCTGCTATTAACATGCTCACAAATGTAATTTTTTTTTTTTTTTGGTTGTTTGCATTTTATTGAATCAGATACCTGCTCCTGATGTCTCTTCAAACTGTTTTCCTCTGAGAGCGCTGTACCAACATCAGATGTTCAACTACACTGATATTCTATGGTAAAACAAGCTCCTTGACTACTGATTAGGTTTTTTCCTCCTTGAATCCATGGAAAGAAGCAGAAACACTTAAATTACACACGTAAATATCAGGCTTGATTTACTTGTTTCACTTGTTGAACAGAATCTGTTGCAGGAATGACTCAAAGTCTGTTCACATCTCTGTGGTTAGATCACTGTGCACAATAATGTGTCTTTGACCTTCATTATGACGGCCACCGGCGTCGCTAATAACAAGGGTTTCTGTATTCTACATAGAGTCCTTTAACAGATAAATATCAACATTTTTAGGAGTTAATCTTTGCTGTTGACAGTGAAATAGCTTGAGCCATTCTCTTGAGTAGGATTACGTGGTATAACAATACAGTTTCGCAGGACTGCTTAATTTTTGACATGCTTATAAAGACATGATAAAGGAGCAATAAAGAAACATGAAAAAATAAAGTGAAGAAATGCTTGATGGTATTATTTAAGTAAACAGAAATTAGAAGAAATATGGATCAATATATTGTATATATTCTGTAGTGTTAGGGTTAAAGAGTATGTTGTTTTTAAGTTGTTCAAGGAGGGGAAAGCACTTATCTTTCTCTTATATGTGTATCTAAATGTAATGGCACTGTCTCTTGCACTTGATTGCTTGTAAATATTGATTGTATTTTTGTATTTTCAAATTACAAATTACTTGTATTTTAATTAAATACATTTCTCACACCAGTATTTTTGTTTTTTAATTAAATACAGTTGATGAGCTTGTATTTGTAATTTGTAACTAAATACTTTTTGATGTAATTGTGCCCATCTCTGTATACAGATACCTGTTTTTTTGTTTGTTTTTTTAAAACCCATTTTTACCCATGATCTGTAGTTAAAAGAATAGTCACTAATGTAATGCTACATTTCTCCAAATTTCTGATGAAAAAAACAAACTCATATACAGCTTGGATGGCCTGAGGATGAGTAAATATTCAGCAAATTTTCATTTTTGGGTAATCTATCCTTGTATCTCTTTGAAATGATGGACAGGTTTTTCATGTCATAGCTGTCTTATTTTATCATTACAGGAACCCTTTATGGACACGACTGGATCTATCTATTCCATCCGTTTATATGAATCAGTTCTCAATGTCAGCCTAAATTAATGGCACATGAATTGTCATCAGGAAACAGTAAAGTAAGCCATCCTCATAATCTGTTGTCTGTTTCAGGTGCTTTGTTTGGATCTTCTTCTGTCTGAAGAAAAAACACCTGAATAACTGAGCTGAGTTCAGAGCAGAGCGGGACGTCTCAGAAGCGCCTCTGAATGCAGATGAGCAGACTCTGCTGGAGCAGATGATGGAGCAGGAGGATGCTGTGACGAACAGATCGGGAAAGAACCAGAAGAGTCCTTGAAGAACACAGACTGTTGGCGACAAGTGCTTGACAACTGACCAAGGCAGAGTCGGAGGGACGAGGGAACCTGGTGGAACCAGTGGGATGACGGGCCATGGTGGAGACGAGGGAGCCAAGGTGGAGCTGATGGGTCGAAGGACCGAGGTAGAGTCCAGGACTCGGAGACTAGAGGTAGAGACAGGGGATCCTCACACCTAGGTGGAGCTGGAGAAGAGAGGAGCTTTTAGGAGAGGTGGGAGAGGGAGACTGGGGCTTAAGAGTCACAGAGAGCTTAGGAGACACAGGAGAGCTGGACGGAACCAGCGGAGAGTCAGGAGACATAGAAACATTAGGAATAACTTCCCCAACCCAGTCAATCAAATTCTCTTGAAACATGTCCATGAGTTCCTCTAAATAGCTTCCAGAGGCCAGCTGTAGCTCACCCCCAGCCGCGGGAGTGTGGGCGTGGCTTCCCTCCAAGCCCTCGATCTCCACAGTACTCCCTCAGGCATGTGCGGTGTAGATGGCTCACACACCTGGTCAGATAGGTCGTGAGGCTCAGGCTCCAGGGCTATGATCGGTTCAGTCACTCTTTTATGCGCTGGCTCACGTGTCACTGCAGGCCCAGGCTCTCCGTCTGCGGTGGGCTCGGGTGATTGCTCCATGCAGCGGGATGACGGGTGGCTGGTCTCTGGTTCAGGAGGGGGGCTGGAGATACTGTATCCTCCTCAGCAGTGCAAACAGAGAAATACAGTCCATTTTCCTCTAGCACCCACTCCACGAAAAGCGGCTAAAACTCGGTCGAGGACCTTTTCCGGACAGCTTTGTCTTTGTTGAGGTGTTAAGTCCGACGAAGTAAAAGGTGCGCAGACAGCTGTCTGGGTAATGAGTCTGGTTGGCCAGGTGTAGAAAGTCCCTTGTGTGGTCCTCGAAGGAACGTTCCTCTTGCTCCAAGCAAAGGAGCTTTATAGCGGGGATATCCATTGCAGGGGTGAAAACAAAAGGAACAAAGAAAAAAAAAACGCTGCTCAGTATTAAATTTTCGGTCATGGTGTTGGTGCTGTAAGGAGCACACGATGATGGAGAACTACAAATAACAGTCTTTTAATAAATCCACAAGAGAAACTAACGCCCTGTCCACACAAACACTATTTTCAAAGCCGCAGCTTTTTCTATGTGGTTTGGCCATTCGTCCACACGCAAATGCTGCACCAGGTCATTGAAACCGAACATTTTTGAAAACTCCTGCCAGGGTGAAAGATGCAGTGTTATCGTGTAGACAGCGAAACTGGAGATTTTGGCTTGTGACGTCGGAGCATGCGCTGTTATCTCTGCCTACTGGAAACTTTTTGAGGCTTCTTATTGGCCAAACATAGCTTTACAGTTGAGATTATATCACCACCTGTTGGTTTGGCATGCTCTTGACAGTGCTTCATAGCATGCGTTTACGTTTTCATGTGGACAGAGACTGTTTTAAAAATGGAAGGAAAAACTCTGTTTATAAAAATACCCGTGTACGTGTGGACATGGCCTAAGAGAACACACAGGACTACCAACATGAAACATATGCAATACAGGACAAAGGAACTAAGGAGAACACAGAGCTTCAATGAACGGAGACATACTATATTAATAAACACAGCTGGAAACGAATGAACTAATCAGAACACAGGAAAACTAGGTCACAGGCAGGTAGAACAGAAAACACAATGAAAACTGACTAGACATGTTACAACCTGATCTGTTACTTGTCTAGAAGGTAAAGCAGAAGAGTTTATAGCATATCATAATATACATATATACATATATATATGTGTGTATATATATATATATATATATATATATATATATATATATATAGTTGTGCTCATAAGTTTACATACCCCTTGCAGAATATGCAAATGTTAAGAATTTTAACAAAATAAGGGGGCTCATGAAAATTGCATGTTATTTTTTATTTAGTACTGTCTTGAATAAGCTATTTCACATAACAGATGTTTAAATATACTCCACAAGAAAAAAATAATAACTGAATTTATAAAAATTACCACGTTCAAAAGTTTACATACCTTTGAATCTTAATACTGTGTGTCGTTTCTTGGATGATCCACGACTGTTTTTCTGTTTTGTGATAGTTGTTCATGAAGTCCCTTGCTGGTCCTGAGCAGTTCAACTGCCCACTGTTCTTCAGAAAAATCCTCCAGCTCCTGCACATTCTTTGGTTTTCTAGCATCTTCTGCATATTTAAACCTTTTCCAAAAGTGACTGTATGATTTTGAGATCCATCTTTTCACACTGACAACTGAGGGACTCATATGCAACTATTACAGAAGGTTCAAACACTCACTGATGCTCCAGAAGGAAAAAACATTCATTAAGAGCTGGGGGCAAAAACTTTTGAACATAATGGAGTTTGCCTAAATATCATATTTTTTCATTTAGTACTGCCCTTCAGAGGCTACAGAAGATAGTTACATGTTTCTCAGAAGACAAAATAAGTTAAATTTACCCCGATCTTCAAATTCAAAAAGTTAAAACTATGTTCACCGTGCGTCTCCCTGAAAATAATTGCACACCTTAGAATGTTCATCAGCCAGTCAGATTCAAGCATTCAACGGCCCCGGAGTATAATATCATTTAAATTATATCAAATCCATTAAAAATAGTACAATTGCTGTAAAGTAAAAAAAAAAAAAATCAGTATTTTAATTCTATTATTATAATTATTATTATTAATAATTCATATTTTGTTTTTATTTTATATTATTATTATTGTAATTACAACATCTTTATTTTATTATGATATAATTATAATTCATATTTTGGGTTTTCTT
Source organism: Spinibarbus caldwelli (assembly GCA_039654775.1). Classification (NCBI taxonomy): domain Eukaryota; kingdom Metazoa; phylum Chordata; class Actinopteri; order Cypriniformes; family Cyprinidae; genus Spinibarbus; species Spinibarbus caldwelli. The sequence continues at coordinate 26,184,553 of CM077229.1, forward strand.
GAATAAAAAAGAACTATTGACTTTTTATTGAATAAATATTGAAATAATATTATTGCAATAACAGTTTTGTTTTGTAATTTAAATAAAATAATAATTAGTATATATTATTATTTATATTTTTGTTATTATGATTATTACAATCATTTTTTATAATATTTGTTATAATTTACATTATAATAATAGCCAAAATGATCATTTTATTTTTTATTTTTTAAATACTGACTTTTTATTTTAAGTACTATATTATTATTGTAATATTCATAGTTTTATTATCATCTTATAATTATAATAATTCATATTTTGGGTTTTATTGAATAAAAAAGAACTCTTGACTTTTTATTGAATAAATATTGCAATAATATTATTGCAATATCAGTTTTGTTTTTTGTCATTTAAATAATAAAATTATAATTAATATTATATTATTTATATTTTTGTTATTATGATTATTGCAATCGTTTCTTATAATATTTGTTATAATATTTTTTATTTGTTATAATTTACATCATAATAATAGCCAATACTGACTTTTTATTTTTAAGTGCTATATGATTATTGTAATATTCATAGTTTTTCTTTCACTTGGTATAAAATTAAAATTAAATAATTTTTATTTATTCATGTTGTTGTTATTATTCTTATTATTATTATTAAAACATCATTACATACATGCATACATTCTAAATGCTTATTTAAGAGTACAATAGCATTATAATAACACATTTTTATTAATTTGTTATAATTTAAATTAATGTAAATTCATATTTTGGTTGCTATTACTATTATTCATTTTAGAATTTAAATAATTTAAATTAATAAAAAGTGTTGATACAAATATTTCAGCTGAAGTAATGTTTATAATATCTAAGGTAATACTTGTTCACATCAATTCAATATACAAATAGATAAATATAAAATAAAAATTTAGATTTTTGTCTATAAATATACTGTGATTAAAACATTTAAAATAAATTCTGACAGCTTCTTTGACTTATTGAAAGATAATCATTTAATACAGCTTCACTGTAGCTACAAGATATTTTATTAAATGCTGTGATTAATGTCATATTTTATGTCAGAAGCTCATTTCAGTCTTGTGAAGAATCAATTATACTCATGATACAAACATCAATTAAAATCTGATCTCAAGTTGATTTGTCATTGTTTTATTATTTCTGTACAGAAAAAATAGAAATTAATTACGTTATTCATCAATCATGTTTGTGAAAGAAACTTTTCAATGCAAAGGTAATTTTGATAATAATACAAATGATTAACGTGACACTACAATAAAAACACAAATGTACACACACACACTGATCTTACTGTCTATATGAGGATTAATTACACATTTATTGTTTTTTTCAGTGACAGAAGTTGAGCTGCAGTATTAATGTCATGAAGAGATTCATAATATCTCAATTGTACTGATTTATCATGCAGCTCAAAGCATTATGGGTAGAACCTCTGGTCAGTCCATTCTGATTCATCAACACAGCTTCACTGATGATTCAGTATAATCAATCCTAAACCCAGGATAGAGCGGCTGAGTGAATGTGGTCTGGACTGTGTGGATGAGTCTCATTGTGTCAGAGACGCTGTAGAAGGACAGAGTTCCTGCACTGTGATCCACAAACACTCCTATTCTACTGCTGATGGGCTCTACAGGGAGAATAGTCAGTATGTTATTGTGTATGAATGAGTAACTGGAGGAAGAGCAGATCAAACTCCAGGACTGATTATTACATCCAAACACACACTCTTTACCCCGTCCCTTCCTGCTGATGCTCTTATATGAAACTGATATAAACACACGTCCACTCCACTCAATCTCCCAGTAACAGCGTCCACACACACTCTCTCTACACAACACCTGAGACACATGATCAAATCTGTCTGGATGATCAGGATACGTCTGAGACTTTCCACCACCTGTCACCTTTCTGTTGTCCTTAGACAGACTGAGTTCAGTATGTGCTGTGTTTGGATCCAGTGTGACAAAACAGGCATCTGAACACAAGAACAGAGACATTTAATTTTTTTAAACTGCATACATGCATTTTCAAAACTTTGCCTCTTTTTTTCAAAACTTTACATACAAATCCAAGAATTGCACACACAAAATGCAAAATAAAACTCTTATTCCATATATGTAGTAAGATTTCACAAAATAAAACAGAGCAAATAAAGTGTAATGATATTGATAAAAACAGTATTCTTCCACCAAACAATGTAGTTCCTCAGAAACAGTTGTGGTTGGAACCATAGATATGTATACGTAGATGCCTCATTAGCGACTGTTTCTATGGGCCGCTATACGTAAGCCATCTGCCATATTGTAATGGTCAACTTGACGTCATTCACCATAGTAGTCACTGAATTTTCGAAAGATCCCACAATCCTGCACAGAATGGCTCAATGGCTCTGTGCGAACCCACAGTATGGTGAATGACGTCAAGTGGACCGTTCCAAGATAGTGGCCGCATCTACATGCTTGGAGCGGTCCAATGGGGTCTCTATACATATCTATGGTTGGAACAAAGTGGTTGCCAAGCAACACACAAAGTAAACAAAGGTGTATGTTTGTACAGAGCCGTTGAGAAACAGAGTAGCGACACTCTCATAGGCTCTCATGTCATGGAGCGCCAATAGTTCCAAACAACCAATAGTTCCAGCATTGAAGCCCATTCATTTCAGTGTTTCTCAAGCACACTCGCCAGAAAGTTGAGGAAATTACAACAGTTTTTGGCATTTTAACGCATTAGTTTACCTCTCGGAAATCTGGCCAGTAGTTGTATTTTATGAAACGCCTTATAGTTAATGTTTATTTTTAGATAATAGGCAGTTATGCTATATTTGCAGTTAGATAACGTGAGAAACACCTTACTAGCGATCATAACCAGATGCTAGTTGTCATATTTTTAAGCTTTTAGTCTTTTTGCAATCTTTCTCTCCCTGTAGGAAGTTGAATGAGTTTAAGTGAAGACAGCCCATTAAAGGAATACAAGAAAGAGTTTCCCTGAATGCAGTTGGTTACCTTGTGTTTTTTAAATGCTATTTTATTTTTTTATTGGTTTAAATTTCGTATTTTCTGGCCTTTTTTAACATTCACTTATATTGTCGTCTTACATAAATGTCATAAAATAATACTGGGATGTGAGTAATTAATCTTTTTAAATTCAATATTTTAAAAAAAGCAAAACTTAGAAACATTGAGTGTTTGATAATGTCTAAATATACAATGCAAAACATAAAATAAATAAATAGGCAAGGTATTATGACCGGTAAAACTATTTACAGCAACTAGAGTAGAGCTAAATATATGTAGGCTGCATTTATTAAACGGCCATACGGGCATCTAGTGGTTAAACCATGGCATTACATAGGAATATTTTTTTTCTGGCCTCCAGACACCTCTAATTTGCCTCTTTGCACTGGAATTTAAAAACATTTTCTCTATTTTAACCCTAAATACTATGCTAATTGTAATATAAATAATAAGCATATTAGAAAAAAATATTAACGCTGTCTCTTCATCACTCCCCAGAATAAAATGCGATTGTAAAACGTAGTCAGCGTAGTTATCAATACACAATCAATGCACATGATGTGTTAATAATCAGTAGAAATTGCTGCAAATATAGTGAAACTGCTGTTTATCCTAATTAAACACATTTAAACATATTAACAGCACAGAGTTTTTTTGGAACTATTGAGAGCTCCATGAACCACATGACCGCGCGGTGGCGAGATCAAAGAGTGTCGCAACTCTGATTCTCAACGGCTCTGGTTTGTAGAGTAATTTACAACGGCTTCGAAAGCAGCTCAACCAATCAGAATCAAGGGCCGAAACTATCCGTTCTATAATATAAATAATACTGTTTTTATTCATATCATTACACTTTACTTGCTCTGTTTTATTTTGTGAAACCTTACTACATATATGGAATAACCGTTTTATAAAAGCAATAAGCCCCGTGAAGCTGTGGTTTACAGTGAATTTTTAACAGCTAAGGGGGTTCTGCTTCGCTTCGTGCTGAACAACGCCACTTAGCTGTTATAAATTCACTGTAAACCACGGCTTCACGGGGCTTATTGCTTTAATGCCTCACATCTCTTGCAAAATGAAGCACTGCATTCAAACACATCTCAAATATAAACATTTGCAAACACGTCCAAGCTCCAAACACGTACAAACATGCTCCAAGTCTTCTTCTTCGTTTTTAGTGTATCTCTGTGTCAGATTTACAGCGCCACATACTGGTCTGGCATGTATACTACATCGTTTTGTGTCGGTTTCGTGTGTACACAGATATTACACATATATTTCTTGAGATGAGAAAAAAAAAGATCAGATAGGGAAAGCTCTGGCTTCGTGTGGATGTGGCCTTAGTGTATGGTTTTGTAGATTTGGTGTGTGGTTCTGGTGTTTGAGTGTCAGCTTTCAGAAATTGTGTGGCAAGTAAAGATTTTGTGTGTAAGTTGAAAAAAACTTTATAACACAACAGCTGTTTGTGTGTGTGTGTGTGTGTGTGTGTTAGTGATGCGCGGGTCGTCTCATAACCCGAGGACCCCGCGGGTCGGGTTGGGGCGGGTAAAGAAATTGTCACTTTATTTGCGGGGCGGGTTGGGGCGGATCATTAAAAACAAATAAAAAAAAAATCCATGTATGTTGCGTGCAATTCCCTATAGCCTATATTAAATATTTGGGAATATAAGAGATGAGTTTATTGAGTGGGAGGATGATAGTGAAGAAGTTGCAGAGAGAGACGAGGTTCAGTGCTACATTGACGGGCAGTTCTTCTTGGACGGAGAGGACATTCTAAGCTTCTGGCAGTCGCAGTCAATCGCCTTTCCTGTGCTTGCCAAGGTGTCAAAAATGATTCTCTGTATCCCAGCGCACATTCAGCTCTGCTGGCCGGGTGCTGGAGTCTAGGCGAAATAGATTAAACCCCGGTACAGTGGATGCCATTCTTTTTTTGCACAGTGAATGTAAAAACGCTAAATGAACATTTCCGTGTGTTAAATAAAACAAAAGTTCAGTGGTTATGTAGCGTAGGCTGTAAACTGTAGGCCTATACAAATCTGAAATAAAAAACTGTTTAGCATATTAGATGAATACAAACGCTGCTTTGTAAATGTTGAAAATGTTTATCATTATCTTGTTATTAATATGACCTGATTTATGGTTCATATTCATAATCGTATGTTGTTGCCAGTTTACAGGGCGACATTTCCAAGCACTTTCAGGCTGAAATAAAGGCTGTTTTCATTTACATTACAATGCCTAGTATGTCTATTTAATGGTCGCGGGTGCGGGTGCGGAGCGGGCCAAATAATTTCATAAAAGCGGGACCCGCGGGTTGGAAAAAAACCTGACCCACGCATCACTAGTGTGTGTGTGTGTGTGTGTGTGTGTAGACGTACATTTCTTTAGTCCTGCTGTAATCCTGGATTCTCCTCCATGATCCACACTAGAAAACACAGAGTCACAATCAGTAAACAAAAGGCTATGCAGTTGCCAAGATACTCAGGGTGGTTGTTAGGGAGTTGCTATGTGGTTGCTAAGGTACTTGAGGTAGTTTCCATGCCAATGATATGGTACTTGGGGTGGTTGCTAGGCTGTTGCTATGCAGTTGCTAAGGTACTTGGGGTGGTTGCTAGGGTGTTGCTATATGGTTGCTAGGGTACTTGGGTGGTGGCTAGGCTGTTGCTATGTGGTTGCCAAGGTACACAAGGTGGTTGTTAGAGTGTTGCTGTGCAGTTGCTAGGGTACATGGGGTGGCTGTGTATCTGTGTATCAGTGTACAGGACTGCACTGAATTGAGTGAAACAACTGTTTATGAATCTGCATACTGTAGGATCATTGATAACTACAGAAAGAGCAGACAGTGGACCCTTTTCACAAGACTGTGATGACGCGTTTCAACGTTCATGAGCATCATAAATGCTCAAAAGTTTTTTATATTTTGATTTTTTTGAAAAATGTATGTACATTTATAATACTATACTTTGTATTATATCACCTTTTCATCAAATTACAAAAAACTAGTTAACGCAAATGTTAGGGTAGGTTGAAAAACTCCCATCTCATTCAACTTCAAAATCATCCTAGATCGCTGTTTACCCTTTTTTTTTTTTTTTGTAAAGGGCGTTTGAACTTCTTTGCATGTTCACTTTGTAAACACTGGATCGGTACTTCTGCAGCGATGTAGGATGATTTTGAAGTTGGAGGAGAAAGTGAGATGGGAGTTTTTTGACCTACGCTACCTGTTTTGAACCGGAGTGCACAGAGTATGCATGTGCATCGCAGAGGTAGACAAGCATTTGAGGTTAAAAATTTTATATCACAATATATTTCTTAATTTCGGTCGATACGAAATAATTCTGATATCGATATGAACAATATTAAAAAAAGCCTCAGAAATACTGCCAAGAACTCCCAAAAAACAGTGGCTGTACCAAACTTTTGAAAAATGAATTTGCCAAGTCTATGAAACTTCCTCCTATAAAACTATATAATATTTTAGATAAAAAAAAACGGCACAAACAAATTAATGTTCACATTTTATTTGTATTTAGCCTTCATACAAACAAGAAATGTGAAATCAGTCAAATAAACAGACTCTCAGACTCACCTTATTAATATTAATATCTTTAACTTCAAATTATAACATACACTACTAATCAAAAGTTTTTGAACAGTAAGATTTTTAATGTTTCTTAAAGAAGTCTCTGCTCACCAAGCCTGCATTTATTTGATCCAAAGTACAGCAAAAATAGTATTTTGAAATTTTTTCGCTATTTAAAATAACTGTTTTCTATTTGAACATATTTTAAAATGTAATTTATTCCTGTGATTTCAAAGTTGAGCTTTAGCATCATTACTCCATTCACATGATCCTTCAGAAATCATTCTAATATTCTGACTTGCTGCTAAAAAAAAAACATTTATTATTATTATTATTATTATTATTATTATTATTATGTTGAAAACAGCTGAGTAGCTTTTTTCAGGTTTCTTTTGATGAATAGAAAGTTCAGAAGAACAGCATTTATCTGAAATAGAAATCTTTTGTAATATTATAAATGTCTTTATCATCATTTTTGATCAGTTTAAAGCATACTTCTAAATAAAAGTATTAATCTAAATAGTTTCTTTCCAAAAAAAAAAATATATATATATATATATATATATATATATATATATATATATATATATATATATTATATCTACTGACTCCAAAATTTTGAATGGTATAGTGCATAATGTTACAAAAGCTTTTTATTTCAGATAAATAATAAATGCAAATCTTTGGATCTTTTTATTCATCAAAGAATCCTAAAAAAAATGTTCTCAACTTTTTTAAATATTGACAATAATAATAATAATAGTAGTAGTTTCTTGAACAGCAAATCAGCATATTAGAATGATTTCTAAAGGATCATGTGACACTGAAGAATGGAGTAATGATGCTGAAAATTCAGCATTGATCACAGCAATCAATTACATTTTAAAATATATTCAAATAGAAAGCAGTTTGTCAGGATTATGGACCTGTTTTGCCCGTTTCTGTTCCTGTTTTCCCTTATTTGGTCATGTTCTTATCCTCGTTTAGTTTAATGAGTCATCCTGTGCACCTGTGTTCTTCCCAGTTACCTTGTTATGTCATGTATTTAAGTTCCTGTCTGTGCGTTTCTCCCCAGTTGGGTCTACTGTCTTTACATGTGTCTACCCTCGTTCCTGTGTTGAATTACCCGTGTTTTGCTGATTAAAAGACTGTTTATTATACTCCATTTCTCCATCGTTCCTCCTGACAGTGTAAGCGTGACAGAAGACCCGACCAACAACAGTTCATTGTGTCTCCCTTCCGTTTTGTTTCCATTTTCAATACAGTGTTTTTGTTTCCGTTGTGTTCCCCCAAATGGATCCCCTCACTCGTCCTGAATACCTCCTCCTCCTGCTGGAGCAGGAGGAGAGATCGCTCGAGGGCCACACCAAACTGTTCCTGGTCCTCGCCAACCTCTCCAGCTACCCGGATGACGCGCTCTGTGCGTTCTACGACGCCAGTTTAAACTCCGCGTACCGAGCGCTGTCGTCCGAGGAAGGCCCTTGAGCAAATTTCACCGCCTTTGTGCAGTAGACACTGGTGAGACACGGATCCCAGTTCATCGTCTGTCCCGAGGGGGATCTCGCCAGTGCCACTCCAGACCCAGTGCCCAGCCCACCATCTCTCCATGGTGCGGAGCTAAAGCCTGAGCCCACCGATGACTGAGAGCCCATTACCACTGCGATCGACGAGCCAGCGCAATGCCGAGGGACTGAGCAGAGGATCGCCTCGGAAGCGGAGTCTAACCCGTCAGACCAGGTGCGAGAGCCGGCGACAGTGCCCATCCCGAGGGAGCAAGCCGTGGACAGTGAGAGCGCGAAGTGGAGCTCCGCCCACTGCACCGAGGGTGAGCTAATTGTGCATCTGGGACTGCTGGACGTAGAGGGGGACCTGATAGACTGGGAAACAGATCTGGAGGCTGATTTGCCCCTTCTCCTCTCTCCTTCGTCCCCGCTGGTCCCGTCCATCCCAGAGTGGGCTCCTGTTTCCCAGTCCAGCCGAGAGAGAGACTCAGTACCCGAGTCCAGCCAGGAGTGGGCTTTGATCCTGGAGGGCAGCCCTGAGAGCCCGGAGGCTCACGTATACCCACCCAACTAACCCACCCACCCACCCGCTCGCTCTCGCTCGCTCGCTCGCTCGCTCCTGCCTCCTCCACCGCTGTCGTCTGGCAACCCCTCTGCTCGCCCTCAGCCCACCATTGGTACTGTGCGAGTCCACTGGGTCTGCCAGTCTCTATCGTCACCGGGGCTGGAGCATCCCTCACTCCGCCTCCAGCCTCCAGCCTCCAAGGCCCGGATTCTGCCTCGGCCCGTAGACCCAATGGCTTCACCTCGTCTCCTAGCTCCCTCACCTCCACCATCACCTGTCGTTCCACCCGCTCCACCAGGCTCCCTCGTCCCTCCAGCTCTACCTTGGTCGGGCGTCGACTCGTCATCACCTCAGGACTCCACTCCTCTGGTTTCACCTCATCGCTCTGTCCCACCGGCTCCGTTGGGCTCCTCCCTCCCGCCAGATCCACCTTGGTCCTCAGTTGCTTCGGCTCCGCCGCGGATCTCCACCTCCGCCTCGGTCACCAAAACCCTCGGCTCCACCCTTGCCTCCCGGACCCTCGGCATCCCCCTGGCTTGTTGGCTCTCCGTCTCCGCTTTGGGCTCCTCCACCACCTGCTCTGCTGCCGTTGGTCGGCCCCCTGGAGTCGTTGGCCCTTCCTCCTCCATGGCTCCTCCCTCCGTCGGCTCCACCATGGGTCGTTATCACAGCTGTAGCCTGGGTCCCGCCTGGCTCCTCGCTCCTTCATCACCTCTCTGGTCTCTGTCTGCCGGCCCCATCTCGGGTGTCTGTCCTCCTCCAGAGCCTCCTCCTAAGTTCCCACCCATCCCTCCCTCTGTTGTATCTATGGTGCAAGGACGCACCTTCCAGGTGGGGGCGATATGTCAGGATTATGGACCTGTTTTGCCCGTTTCTGTTCCTGTTTGAGCTTATTTGGTCACGTTCCTGTCCTCGTTTAGCTTAAGGAGTCATCCTGTGCACCTGTGTTCTTCCCAATTACCTTATGTCATGTATTTAAGTTCCTGTCTGTGCGTTTTTCCCGTCGGGTCTACTCTGTCTTTACATGTGTCTACCCTCATTCCTGTGTTGAATTACCCCTGTGTTTTGCTGATTAAAAGATTGTTTATTATACTCTGTCTCCATCATTCCTCACGACAGTGTAAGCGTGACAGTTATTTTAAATGGTAAAAAATATTTCAAAATTTAATGTTTTTTTGTTGTACTTTGGATCAAATAAATGCAGGCTTGGTGAGCAGAAGAGAACTCTTTAAAAAAACATTAAAATCTTACTGTTCAAAAACTTTTGACTGGTAGTGTAGGCTGATTATTCTTACAGATTAAAACAAATGTGCTTCAGCCAGGATAAAGAATATGAAAAGTGCTCTGAGTTGCTGCAGAAAACAGAAAAAAGAGTGAGCAACGACAAAAACATGTTGTTGGAGACGGGCTCATTGAAAATGCAAACTAATTCTATGCCAGCACGGAATGTGCTTTGAGAGTGGTAAAAACACCGGTTTCCCCAGTAATGGCTGTAATCAAAGCAGCTCTGCTCATGAACGCTACTTTTTCAGATAAAATGAATGCCATCAAAACTTTTCTGAAGACAGTCGGCTCCCTTTAGAGATACATTCATATAAAACACCCACGCCGCATTTTGATTTTGAAATGTGCATTGCTTACATTTATTCGATGAAGTCAATTGCCACAAATAGGCTAAATCAATGCATGGGAAACACTGGTAATGTATTTTGAAATATCAGAAATCATATCACCTTTATTGAAAAAAACTATATCGCGATATATATTGATATTGAATTATTGTCCAGCCCTATCAAAAAGTATATAAATTTAAATTTTTTTTTAGAAAATGACCAATCGTTTCCCTAGATAATACCCTTATTCCTAGGTTGGGATCATTTAAAGCCATTTGAAGCTGCATTTTTAACCTTCAATCCATTGGCCACCATTGAAGTCCACTATACAGAGAAAAATCCTGGAATGTTTTCCTCAAAAAACTTAATTTCTTTCCGACTCAAGAGAGAAAGACTTGAACATCTTGGATGACAAGGGGGTGTGTAAATTATCAGCAAAATTTGTATTCTGGAAGTGAATCCAGTGCTGCCAACTCGCGCATTCATCATAAGACTCACGCAGTTGACACATTTCTAACTCTCTCACGCCACACATGCATTTTCTCACGCAGTCAAAAGCACCCTCAGTTAAAACTGTCATTTTAAGATATTGGCAAAAGAGATTTGATAAAGGCTCCAGTGTGCATTTGTGTTTGCACTCTGGAAATTGGGCCAATGCTGCTTCCTCAAGGACATTTATCATTCTCATGTGTTTTAAGTCTTGTCAGTTGAAACATTAAAGTGTGTTAAGCCATTCAAGTGCGAGACAACGCTAAAGAGATTTCAATGCGGTACTTGCATGCTGTGATAGATTGTTTCTGTGCGCACACATACAAAAACCTGCAGCTCAGACTGCATTTACCAAATTGAGCTCTCTTTCGCATCTTCTTGAGTAAATGCACACAAAATTATGTGAGAATGGTTATTTTGATGAGTATCGACATAAACACATATGGTTTCCGATCAGCTTTTCACCCTGAACCAGCAGGTTCACGACTTCTTCCACATGTAACGGTAGAGCTGCTCGGTCCCCTCGTCGTATTGGCTCAAATGCATAAGTAATCGGACTTATTATGGGCTCAATGGTGCTTTCAAGTTTGTCTTTATCCATTTCAAAACAAGCTTGTGTTCTAAAAACCAACCCTGTGATGTCACGGGTGGTGCCTTTGCTTCAAATGCTATAGCAAAACATCCTTTTTTCTTTAAAAAGGTTACACTAATCATCTTTGTTATACATTTTTAATCAAAATGGAAATCACTTTACTAAATAATGTAAACTTGACTGACTGCTTCACTTCCACTTTAATCTACCCCATATCTAAACTCAGAGGCAGACTTACCCATTAGGCAAAGGGTCCCCTAAAATGCTTTATTTGACATTTATTTTATTTAAATGTCTTTATTTGACCCTCTAACTCTAGCACTCTCTATTCTAATTCTATTCTTTAAAAAAAAAAAAAAAAACTTGTCCCTTTTAGATGTGCACTCTACTCTTTACTAACTTGCTACGTGTACTGCGTTAAGCTAACTGAGACCTTTTATAGCACTTGCATATCATTGCTCTTTTGTTGATTTTGATTGCTTCCATTGTCCTCATTTGTAAGTCGCTTTGAATAAAAGCATCTGCTAAATGACTAAATGTAAATGTAAATTGCTGTTCATATCCATCTTATTATTCCCATAAGAGTGGGCACAGCCATTTATAAATTATATTGGTCTGGCTTCTGGTCTAATCCCAGGTCAAGCTATTTTTAGCTTTACAAAACTGCTCGTTTTGCTGCTTGATATTGCAAATAGGTGTCTTACCATATTATTTTAAGGGATGAACCTTTCAGTGGTTCTCACATCTAAGATGGAGCCCCACATAGCAGCTACTGTGCTTTGCTCTTCAGTGTTTGTACTGTTTTTGTTTGTTTTTCCTGTTTTTTGTTTCTCAAACACCATCAGTTTTACTAGGGATGATCTGCTGAACATTCGGCAGAACACACCACAAAATCTTTTACCGGTTTTTGATTATTCGGACGTTTTGCTGGACATTGTTGTTGGCGGAGCCGTAGCTCTGGTCAAACGCTTCAGGACGCACAGACGGGGAAACGAGCCGCACGCTCATGAAGCTCAGACAGCGCGGATTCAGAACGCGTTGCCTAGCATCCATCTGGCGAATCTCCGCTCTCTACCCAACAAAACGGACTAACTCCTTCTGCTCTCCCGGACAAACAGGGACTTTTCAAACTCTGCTGCTCTGTGTTTCACGGAAACCTGGCTGAACGACGCCGTATCGGACAGTGCGCTACATCTGCCTAACTTCCAGCTGATCAGAGCAGATCGTGAGGCAGAATCAATGGGGAAATCGAGCGGCGGCAGGATGTGCTTTTACATCAATGAGAGGTGGTGTACAGATGTAACTGTGTTAAAGATGTGCTGTTCTGATCTAGAAACGCTCTTCATTAACTGCAAGCCTTTCTACTCGCCGCGGGAGTTTTGCTCGTTCATTCTCGTGAGTGTTTACATTCCTCCGCAAGCGCACGTGAGCTCAGCTTTACAGAAACTCACTGATATGATCACAGAGACTGAGCAACAACACCCGGACTCTGTTTTAATCATTCTTGGGGACTTTAATAAAGCAAATCTCTCTCGCGAACTGCCAAAATTCAGACAGCACATCACATGTCCCACCAGAGACAGTAATATATTGGATCACTGTTACACAGAGATAAAGGATGCATATCACTCTGTCCCACGAGCAGCTTTAGGACTCTCTGATCACTGTTTGGTTCATCTTATTCCAACCTACAGGCAGAAACTCAAATCTGAAAAACCTGTATTAAAAACTGTTAAAAGATGGTCTAATGAAACAGAGCGGGTTTTACAAGCCTGTTTCTCTCTTACTGATTGGACTGTTTTTGAAGTTGCCGCAAATGATCTGGATGAGCTCACAGAGACTGTAACATCTTACATCAGTTTCTGTGAGGATATGTGGATTCCTACCAAGACTCATCTAACTTACAACAACGACAAACCATGGTTCACTGCAAAACTCAGACAGCTCCGTCAGGCCAAAGAAGATGCTTACAAAAAGGGGGATAAAGTCTTGTATAAGCAGGCCAAATACACACTGGAAAAGGAGATCAGAGTGGCAAAGAGGAATTATTCCGGCAAGTTAAGGAAAAAAATCTCTTCCGGCGATTCTGCTTCAGTGTGGAAAGGTATAAAAGAAATCACCAGTTACAAGTCACCATCCCCCAGCACTCTGGAGAATCAACACCTGGCAGACGATCTGAATGAGTTCTAATGCAGGTTTGAAAAAACACCCCACACCCGCCCTGAACACCTCTCCACACAACCATTCACACCTCCAGCAACCGCCCTCTCCCCCACAACTGCAGTTCAGATCAGCGAAGATGAGGTGCGCCAGGTCTTCAGAAAGAACAAAAGAAGGAAAGCACCAGGCCCAGACGGTGTGTCACCAGCCTGCCTAAAAATCTGTGCTGACCAGCTGGCCCCCATCTCCACACAGATCTTCAACAGATCTCTGGAGCTGTGCGAAGTCCCCTCATGCTTCAAATGCTCCACCATCATCCCCGTCCCAAAGAAACCCAAAATTACTGGACTTAATGATTACAGACCTGTGGCTCTAACGTCTGTGGTCATGAAATCATTTGAAAGACTGGTTTTGGCTTATCTGAAGGCCTCCACTGGACCCTTATTGGACCCCTTGCAGTTTGCCTACAGAGCAAACAGGTCTGTGGATGATGCAATCAACATGGGACTGCACTTCATCCTGCAGCATCTGGACAGACCAGGGACTTATGTGATCCTGTTCGTAGACTTCAGCTCCGCTTTTAACACCATCATCCCGGACACCCTTCAGAATAAACTAACTCAGCTCTCTGTCCCCACCTCCGTCTGTCAGTGGATCAACAACTTCCTGACAGACAGGCAGCAGCTAGTGAGGCTGGGAAAATACACATCCAGCACTCGTACGATCAGCACTGGAGCTCCTCAGGGCTGTGTTCTCTCCCCACTGCTCTTCTCCCTGTACACTAACGACTGCACCTCTAAAGACCCCTCTGTCAAGCTCCTGAAGTTTGCAGATGACACCACACTGATCGGCCTCATCCAGGACGGTGACGAGTCTGCCTTCAGACAGGCAGTTAAGGAGCTGGCTGTCTGGTGCAGTCTTAACAACCTGGAGCTCAACACGCTCAAAACTGTGGAGATGATCGTGGACTTCAGGAGAAACCCCCCTGCTCTCCCCCCACTCACCATTATGAACAGCACTGTGACTGCAGTGGAGTCATTCAGATTCCTGGGCACCACCATCTCCCAGGACCTGAAGTGGGACAATCACATTGAGTCCATTGTGAAAAAGGCCCAGCAGAGGCTGTACTTCCTTCGCCAGCTGAGGGAGTTCAACCTGCCACAGGAGCTGCTGAAACAGTTCTACTCCGCCATCATTGAATCCGTCCTCTGCACTTCAATAACTGTCTGGTTCAGCTCAGCTACCAAATCTGACCTCAGAAGACTACAGAGGGTAGTCCGGTCTGCTGAGCGAATCATTGGTACAACCCTCCCCACTCTCCAAGAACTGTACTTATCCAGAGTGAGCAAAAGGGCTGCCAAAATCACTCTGGACCCCTCACATCCAGCACACTCCCTCTTTGAACTGTTACCGTCTGGTCGACGCTACAGAGCTCTGAGCACCAGAACGACCAGACACAGGAACAGTTTCTTCCCTCAGGCAATCCATCTCATGAACACTTGACATTAAAAGTGGAACACACAACACTATTATAAATTATTTATTCAACACACATACTTATTTTTTCATTTCAGATTTGCACATATCAGACCTGTACACCATAATTGTCTATTATATATTGTTTTTGCTATTTGTACATTGCCTATTTGTATATTTGTATATTATTCTTTTATTATCTGCGTCCTGTCCTGTTGCTGTCTTTCTGTTGCACTGTAGAGCTTCTGTCACTAAAACAAATTCCTCATATGTGTAAGCATACCTGGCCAATAAAGCTCATTCTGATTCTGATTCACTCTGATTCTGATTCTGATTCTAACGACCAAGTGGCCAGCTGCGGACAGTAAGTTAGCCTCTATGTTTGATCAATTTAGCCTTTTAAATTCAGCACTTGACTAAAATAAAATCTATATATAAAATACTTAAAAAAGCATATCACAATGTTAGTTTAAACATTTGTGCTAGGCGCATATCCAGTCGTTTGTGCGGAGAGTGGAAGCTAAAGCGTGCTCTGCAGGACTTGGAGTCGCCAGAGCAATCACTTGCATTTTTTCTTATAACAGTGGAAACAACCGTCATTTTTGCTCATAAAGGTAAGAGTAATACATCATTCGGGACTGTTAAGGGTGTACTTTTATTTGTGTGCACTCACAATATCAGCATACGTTGTGATTTTTTTTAGAAAACAAACAGGATGCACTTTCTGCATCACAAAAATGAACCGAAACTCAGCGAATGTTTTATTTCCCCTGGCCCCGACACATTCATCATGGTAATTACTTGCTGGGGTTTTGCGGCAAGCTTTATTGTGTGCACTTTAACGCGGAACTCTTCCAGCTCTCGCTGCTGCTGCTGGACACTAAACACTGTCCGAGCCGCTCTTGACAGTCGAGGTAGCATCGTGTTGTTTCCACCAGCGCGGCAAATCCTTTTCATCACCATAATAATTGATGGATATCTAAAATATAAAAATAAGGAGGAAGTCTAAAACAAGCCCGATGCCCGGCCTGCGTCTGAGCTATAACATGAAAATTGTCCTGAAGCCATAAAGAAGTTGGGGCCCGTCGGGTTTGGGCTGAAATACAGGGCTCTAAACAAAAATAAGTGGCTTAATTTGTGCAGCTTGTTGCGTTTCAGCGGCAAAAATACACACAAAATGACGTTAAAATGAGTATCCTCATAAGCATTGTTGTTTTTTTTTCTTAAGTGAATGTAAACAGTTGAGAAAGAGAAAAGTTTCCAAAAACAAATTCAGGTCCTGCATTTAACTGAGTTAAATAAATGATAATATTCGGTGATGCAATATGTTCTCTGTGTGGAGTAAAGGTCATTGCACACTGGTCCGAAAGTTTCGCACAGTATAAAAAAATTAATAAATATGACCTCACGTGGTCAAGTCACCTTTATTTATATAGCGCTTTTAACAATACAGATTGTGTCAAAGCAACTTTCCAATATAAAAATAGGAAAATAGTGTGTCAATGTAAAATGACAAGATTAAACACTCAATTTTCAGTTAAAGGCATTTCATTATTGAATTCAGTGATGTCATCGTCCAGCTCAGTTCAGTTTAAATAGTATCCGTGCAACCAAGTCAACGATATTGCTGGAAATTAAGTGTCCCCAACTAAGCAAGCCAGAGGTGACAGCAGCAAGGAACCAAAACTCCATCTGTGACATAATGGAGAAAAAAAAAAACGTTGTCAATCATGTTTACACACTGCCTCCAAAACTTTCGTCAGTCATAAAAAAATTCGGATCAGGTTCGATTTTCTGCATTTTCACATCCGTAGCATGAATTTTGATAGGAAAGGATGACGAATACGGAAAAAAATGAAAAAAACGCATACGAAAATTTCGGACTCCGTGTGCAAGGACCTTCACGTCTGGCGCAGTTGCAGCTTGTATTTATTACTAAAACAAGAAAGCAAACAATAGCATTAATAGTCATTAATTTTAGTTAACATATGCTATGATAATTTGAACAGATTTTTATTCTTATTGTAAAATAATGGAACATTAGGTCATAAATATTGTCTCAAAAGTCATGGAAAAGTAATGGAAATTTATTGGTAAAAATGTATACGAAACCTGTGCATCATATGACCCCTTTAACTGAGAGCCAGAGCGCCTGACATATTAGCAAATTTAAAAGTGCTGGCTAAAGCTAAACGTAAATTCTGTAAGATTGTTATTCACGTCGGCACTAATGATGTTCGACTTCGCCAGTCGGAGATCACTAAAAATAATGTTAAAGAGGTGTGTGAACTTGCAAGTATGATGTCAGACACTGTAATATGCTCTGGTCCCCTCCCTGCTTACCGTGGTGACGAGATACATATCAGACCATCGTCACTCAATGGCTGGATGTCTAAGGGGTGCCCTCAGATTAACATAGGTTTCATTGACAATTGGACGAGTTTATGGGGCAGACCTGACCGGTTGAAAAGAGATGGTCTTCATCCCTCTGGAGTTAGTGCCGCTTCTTCTCTCTAGAAATATGGCACATAGTCTTACAGTTCAGTTAATTCTCAGCACATAGAGACTCTTTCATCTAGATATCAGACTATAGAGACTGTCTGTTCCCCAAACTAGAAAATACAAATAAACATCCAAACCAATTTAAGAGTAACAATTTAACTGATGTTCAACAAATAAAAAATGTATATAATACAGAGAAACAAATGATAACGCTTGTCTTATTGAATATCAGGTCCCCTTCTACGCCTTTCTATGCAAGCACTTTTTGTAAATGATATGACCACTGATCATAACTTAGATGTGCTCTGTTTGACAGAAACCTGGCTAAAACCAGATGATGACATTATTTTAAATGAGTCTACCCCAAGATTACTGTTATAAACATGAGCCGTGTCCAAAAGGTGGGGGAGGTGTTGCTAAAATTTATGGCAATATTTTCAGTATTTCTCAGAGGGCGGGCTTCAAGTATAACTCGTTTGAAGTAATGGTTCTTCGTATAACATTATCCAGAGAAACAAGTGAAACTGATAAATGATGTTTGTACTGGCTACTGTATACAGGCCACCAGGGCACCATACAGACTTTATTAAAGAATTTGCTGATTTTCTATCAGAGTTAGTGCTGGCTGCAGATGAAGTCTTAATTGTTGGTGATTTTAATATCCATGTTGATAGTGAAAAAGATGCATTAGGATTAGGGATGCGCCGATCCGATATTCAGTATCGGTATCGCTCCGATATTGGCATTTTCTGCCAGATCAGGGTATCGGTCAGACGAGGCCGATCCAAATCCTATATTCTGCGTATAGCTACCATTGTGTTATTGTTAAGACCCACAAAAGCCACAGAAACCATTATAAAGCACAATAAAGTTTTCGTGTACTATATTTTAAGTGTTCTGAAGCCGTTCCATAGTTTCATGTGAGGTACAAATTAATATTTAAGGCAAGTTCACGTAAACACTTCTCTCCGCCACGGCTGTCTGTCATCTTCCATTCAGCATTCAAACTGCGTTCAGTTACGAGAGTCAAGACGGCAAAACACTCTCCACTGTTCCTATTATACTTGATCTGTAAATAAAGTTCAGTGGTTTTGCATAAAAGGATTTTTATCTTGCTAGATTTTCGTGCTGTTTCTAAATCGTGTTACTTTCTACCAGATGTCTATTAGATTACAACACTGTTGTAGAGAGCACTATGAATGGTTCTTTACGAGCACAGTAACTGAAAATTAAAACGGTTAAAAGAAAAGGCTCAATAAGCTGTCACACAGATTTAATACACTACGCATTAATATCTCATTCCTTTGTGCTTTGAACTTCTCTATGCGGATTCCAGAGCGCTGTGCCTGCGCACTGTGACTCTGTGTTGCTTCAAGCGCATAATTCTGCACAAAAGATGCACATAAGTGCTTTGTGTCGCTCTGTTTTGGAGCCTTTCGTATTATAATATTTTTGCGCAATGAAAGATTATTAATAGCCTTTCATGTTCATCTCATCTGTCATATGGTGCTGCCTCATTACTATGCAGTATTACTTTACATTATATATATATATATATTTATTTATAAATATATTACTTGTTTTCCATGAATGTATTTTACAACAATACAAAGAGCAATATATAATTTTTACCAGATTTAGTCCTACCCTTATTCACTTTTCTTTGTTCCCCAATAAATGTTTTTTTTTTCACTAATTTTAGATTTTATAAAATTATTGTGCACTCATGATTTTTCTAGAGTAACTTTTGCTACTGAATTATCCACTAGCCTATTTATAATAGTATTTTTGTCATAGATTATAATAACATATTCATTCATTTGTTGTTTTTCTTTAAAGTAAAGTTGTCTATATTTAGTAGATTGTGTGTAAAACACAAAAAAAGTGATGAGCAGGTCAACACACACTGAGGTATAGAAATTCTACACTGATTGAAAAAAAAAAAAAACTGCGCTCGTATCAGATCTGTTACGGGGCTGATGAGACGTGAGACGTGCGGATCCATATGCAAGCTTTTATTTAAAGACATGGTCATAAATACAGGCAGGGTCGAAACAATGGCAAACAGGTATGGCAGGGACAAGACAAAGAGTAATCCTAGGGCAAGCGTGGGTCGACGATCGGCGAACAATATCCAACGGGGCAAGGCAGAGCAATAATCCAGGTACACGAGCAATAATCCAAACGAGGTGCAAACAGAGTCCGAATGGCAAGGCAAGGGTTAATCCAGGAAACACGGGGCTAGAATCAAACACGGGAAGACAGGCAAGGCAAGGCAAGGCAAGACTAAGACAACTAAGAGGGCTTCGTAGGGTAGCTATCACTAGGATATTTGCGTACAATACTCGGCAATCTGACTGAGGAAGTCCATGGCTTAAGTAGTGTGTGTGATTGTGTGATGGGTATCAGGTGTGAGCATGTGATTAGGGAAATGGCTACTGGGAAATGAAGTCCGGGGTAATGTGTGAGAGTCTGTGTGGTGTGAGAGTCAATGTGATGACTGAGCGACCTCTGGTGGTGAACAAATGGAAGTCCATGGACCAGATTCATGACAAGATCGATATCGGTATCGGCAGATACTCCGAATTTCTGGTATCGGATCGGTATTGGTTCTGAAAAAGTGGTATCGAGTCAGCCCTAATTAGGGTCAGAATTCAGAGACATTGTGAACTCTATTTGGGTTAGACAACACGTGTCAGGTCCTACTCATTGTCAAAATCATACTCTAGATTTAATACTTTCACATGGAATTGATGTTAATGGTGTTAAAATTCTGCAACAAAGTGATGATATCTCAGATCATTATCTAGTCTTGTGTAAACTCCATATAGCTAAAACTGTAAATTCTACTCCTTGTTACAAGTATGGTAGAACCATCACTTCTACCACAAAAAACTGCTTTGTAAGTAATCTTCCTGAATTATCTCAATTCTTCAGCATATCCAACAGCTCAGAAAAAGGAAAACAGTCTGACACCGTGGTAAAATGAGCACACTCGCACCCTAAAGAGAGCAGCCAGGAAAATGGAGAGCAGCTGGAGGAAAACAAAACTAGAGGTATTTCGTATTGTATGGCGGGAAAGTACCTTATCCTACAGAAAAGCATTAAAAACTGCTAGATCTGATTACTTTTTTGTCTCTTTTAGAAGAAAACAGACATAACTCCAGGTATTTATTCAATACAGTGGCTAAATTAATGAAAAATAACAGATGTTGACATTTCCCAACAGCACAGCAGTAATGACTTTATGAACTACTTTACTTCCAGGGTCAGTACTATTAGAGATAAAATTGTAAGCATGCAGCTGTCAACTACATTATCGCATCAGATAGTGCACTATAGATCCTTTGAGTAACAATTCCACTCATTCTCTATTATAGGAGAGGAAGAATTGTATAAACTTGTTAAATCATCTAAACCAGCAACATGTTAGACCCTATTCCATCTAAGCTCCTAAAAGAGGTGCTTCCAGAAGTCATAGATCCTCTTCTGGCTATTATTAATTCGTCATTGTCATTAGGATATGTCCCCAAAACCTTCAAATTGGCTGTTATTAAGCCTCTCATTAAAAAAACACAACTTGACCCCAAAGATCTAGTTTATTACAGACCGATCTCGAATCTCCCTTTTCTGTCAAAGATACTAGAAAAGGTAGTATCCTCACAATTATATTCCTTCTTAGAGAAAAATGGTATCTGTGAGGATTTCCCGTCAGGATTTGGACCGTTTCATAGTACTGAGACTGCTCTCATTAGAGTTACAAATGACCTGCTCTTATCATCTGATCGTTGTTGTATCTCTCTATTAGTGCTACTGGATCTTAGCGCTGTATTCGACACACAACATTCTTTTGAATAGACTAGAAAACTTTGTTGGCATTAGTGGAAGTGCATTAGCATGGTTCAAATCGTACTTATCTGACCGCCATCAATTCGTAGCAGTGAATGAAGAGGTATCATATCGATCACAAGTGCGGTATGGAGTACCTCAAGACTCAGTACTAGGGCTGTTACTTTTCACGCTTTACATGTTACCCTTGGGAGATATCACCAGGAAACACGGTGTTAGCTTTCACTGTTATGCTGATAATGCTCAGCTCTATATTTCTTTACGGCCCGGTGAAACACACCAAATTGAAAAACTTACAGAATGCAAAGTCAATATCAAAAACTGGATGACGAGTAATTTCTTACTGCTAAATTCTGAAAAAACAGAGGTGTTAATTATTGGACCTAAAACCTCTGCATGTAATAACCTAGAACACTGTCTAACACTTGATGGCTGCTCTGTCAATTCTTCGTCATCAGTTAGGAACCTAGGTGTGCTATTTGATAGCAATATTTCCTTTGAAAGCCACATTTCTAGCACTTGTAAAACTGCATTTTTCCATCTCAAAAATATATCTAAATTGCGACCTATGCTCTCAACGTCAAATGCAGAAATGTTAATTCATGCGTTTATGAAATTAAGGTAAGATTATTGTAATGCTTTATTGGGTGGTTGTTCTGCACACTTAATTAACAAACTCCAGATGGTCCAAAATGCATCAGCTAGAGTCCTTACTAGTATCAGGAAGTATGACCAGATTAGCCCGGTTCTGTCAGCACTGCACTGGCTCCCTATTAAACATCGTATAGATTTAAAAATTATGCTAATTATTTATAAAGTCCTGAATGGTTTAGCTCCTCAGTACTTGAGTGAGCTTTTAACGCATTATAGTCCTCCATGTCCGCTGCTTTCTCAAAACTCTGGCAATTTGATAATACCTACAACAGTGGTTCTCAACTGGTTTGGCCTTGGGACCCACGTTTTCCCATGGTCATCAAGCCGCGACCCACTTATATATTTATACATACATACACACATATATATATATATATATATATATATATATATATATATATATATATATATATATATATATATATATATATATATATATATACATCATTTGTCAAAAAATAAAAACAAAGCAAATTTATTTCACAAAAATTAAGTTAAGACTGTTAAGAATATGACTAATACTGAATAAACAGCCTATAAGGTAAGGTTATTAAATAACAGTCCCAAACTAGTTTTTGTTGATACAATTAAGTTGGTATGAGACACCAACAGTCATTTAAACATATATAAAATGACACAAAGTGGAAATAACATGGTATTTTTGGGTTATGGAAACAACCGTTATCATGGATATACTAACATGAACTGCTAATAACACGTGGAAACTGCTCCTGAGTAGAATGAATATCATACCTTCATGCAAATCCTTCCCAGCTACCACACACAGTACCAGTTATGTGATTTATCGGTACTGTACTTTTATTTCATGCATTGCATGCTCGTAGTTTCTGCGCTTTAGTGAAGTGATATACAGCGCGGCGCGGTGTTCGCGCGTGCTATTCAAGAGAGCGCGCTATGCACACGGTAACATCTGGCAGGACAGGATAGTTCGCTTTTCTGAGGTGAGAGACTTTTTATTTCATAGCAAGTTACGAAAATAACAATAGAATAATGACACTGACAATAAATCTGTCTACATCTCATCTGACCGTACATACTGAATCTGGACAGTGCGTTTTTCTCAGGCATTATTACTGCATCTGACAGAAGTGTCAACAACTTTCATACACGTCTTTTAAAATAAAAGTCTCGCATCAGAAAAAAACATTTAGAATTACGTTTTTTGTTGTTGATGTCGTTTCTTTGGCCGTACACTCCGCGACCCACTCAGAACGGTACTGCGACCCACTTTTGGGTGACCCACCAGTTGAGAACCACTGACCTAGAATATCAAAATCAACTGTGGGCGGCATATCCTTTTCCTATTTAGTGCCCAAACTCTGGAGCAATCTACCTAACACTGTTCGGGAGGCAGACACTCTGTCAGTTTAAATCTAGATTAAAGACCCATCTCTTTAACCTGGCTTACACATAACACACTAATATGTTTCTAATGTTCAAATCCATTAAAGGATTGTTAGGCTGCATTAATTAGGTCAACCGGAACCAGGAAGACTTCCCATAACACCCAATGTACGTCTACGCTAATATCAG
Source organism: Spinibarbus caldwelli (assembly GCA_039654775.1). Lineage (NCBI taxonomy): Eukaryota > Metazoa > Chordata > Actinopteri > Cypriniformes > Cyprinidae > Spinibarbus > Spinibarbus caldwelli. The sequence goes on from CM077229.1 coordinate 26,208,141, forward strand.
TCTGTTTCATTCTTATTCCGAGGTCACCGGAGCCACTCAGATCCAGTCTATATCCAGAACAGATGGTCAGTGCAGTCACCTGGATCCAGTCCGTATTTAGATCAGATGGTGGATCAGCACCCAGAGCTCTACAGCCCTGAATGTCAGCGGAGACCAGGACAACTAGATGAGCCCCAGAGACAGATCCCCAGTGAAGACCTCATCACCTAGACGGTCATCGGGACAAGACCACGGGAACCAGATGAGTCCTCTGTACAATCTGACCTTGCTGCAGTTGGAATTGATTTGCTGGTTTCGTCCGGCCAGAGGAGAACTGGCCCCCCTGACTGAGCCTGGTTTCTCCCAAGGTTTTTTTCTCCATTTCTGTCACCGATGGAGTTTTGGTTCCTTGCCGCTGTCGCCTCTGGCTTGCTTAGTTGGGGACACTTCATTTCCAGTGATATCATCGACTTGATTGTACAGATACTATTTAAGCCCCTGGGGTCGAAGCCCGCAGCAGAGTGGTCTGTCTCGTATTTTCTTTATGATCGCGAAAAGAACTAAAAATACTCCATGAGTTTTGACCGTACAGATAAGAATAAAGTATCATTTGAAACTGCAAAGGGTCTACTTTTATTTGTGTATAGTCGTAATAACAACAAAATAATGTGCTTTCCTAAAATAAAGAAAATAAACATCAACAATTGCCCCATCAACTTCGGTCAGAAATCTCGGTGTAATCTTTGATGACCAGTTGACCTTCAAAGAGCACATTGCAAAGACTGCTCGATCTTGCAGGTTTGCACTACACAACATCAGAAAGATCAGGCCCTTTCTGACAGAGCATGGTGCACAACTTCTTGTCCAGGCCCTTGTCATTTCTAGGCTGGACTACTGCAATGCTCTTCTGGCTGGACTTCCATCAAACACAATCAAACCTCTACAAATGATTCAGAATGCAGCGGCACGTCTGGTCTTCAATGAGCCCAAAAGAGCCCATGTTACACCTCTCTTTATCTCCTTGCACTGGCTACCAGTTGCAGCTCGGATCAAGTTCAAGACACTGATGCTTGCATATAGAACAACCACAGGCTCAGCACCCGCCTACTTCCACTCACTATTACGAATCTACACCCCCTCCAGAAGTCTTAGATCTGCTAGTGAGCGACGCCTCGTGGTACCATCACAGAGAGGCTCAAAATCACTCTCCAGAACATTCTCATTCACCATTCCTGGCTGGTGGAATGATCTTCCCACCCCTATCCGGAATGCTGGATCCCTATCAATCTTCAAACAACAACTGAAAACTCATCTCTTTCAGCACTACTTGACTTCATCCTAAACTTTAAAAAAAAAAAAAAAAATTCTTTCTCCTTACTTATTCCTTTCCTTTCTAGCTTGTACTTATTTGAACAATGCCTGAGACTTGTTGTTACGAGCACTTCCTCTGTCTGATTGCCTCTTCAAGATGAATCGCTTTATGTATTCCCCAATTGTAAGTCGCTTTGGATAAAAGCATCTGCAAAATGACTAAATGTAAATGTAATGTAAATGTAAACAGGGTACGTTCTCTGCTGGCTCTGTCTCTGTCGCCTCTCTTCATAGACACGTAAATAAAACAACATGAATCTCTGTGAAAGCTTGAAATGTCTACTTTTACATGAAGTAAGTCACATCCAAAACAAATATTCTTTGTTAAAGTAATCCGTATGAAATCAATGCGATGTCCAGTTTTCCCATCTCAACTCATTCTAATGCGGTCACGCCCACGCGCCGATTGCACCTTTCAAATTCTAACCATCCACGTAAGATGAGCGTGAATGTAAACGCCCACATTGCCTCCGCGTAAACAAACAAGTTCATCCCAGCTACTATCTGTTTCTGGAAGAAGATCTGCTGAGAGAAATAACCCTGAATTTACTTCACAATGCGATGCATCATGCAGTAGTAGTAGCCTAAGATTACTTGCATCTGTTGTTATTGCGTTATTGTGACAAAACTTGTGCACATTTTACTAGTTAGACTTTTCCCAAACTATACTTAGTCCAAGTGTAATAATATACACTATAACATTCAAAATCTTGAAGTCAGTATATATATAGAAATTAAAACTTTTATTTAGCACACAAGTGATGATAAAGACATTTATCATGTTACAAAAGATGCTGTTCTTCTGAACTTTCTATTCATCAAAAAACCTAAAAAAAAATCTTCTCAGCTCTTTTCAACATAATAAAAAAAATATATATATAATAATAATAATAATAATAATAATAAATGTTTTTTGAGCAGCAAATCAGAATATTAGAATGATTTCTGAAGGATCATGTGACTGGAGTAATGATGCTAAAAATTCAGATTTGAAGGTTAGCTTTGATTGTTCCTAATAAACTGTTTAACTGCACTCGCAAGTGAATCTCAAGTTATTTTGTGTGATAGCTAAATATATTCTAAATAAACTACAAACAAAAAATATATACATTTAATTTGTCCTCACATTCTTTCTTGTAACTCTTCCTTCTCAGTCACATACCTGACGGAATGGCTCATTATGCAGCTCGTTACGCGGGCCTTTATCTTCTCATGTGTGAATTACTGCATTATGTAGTTGACGCCCTCTCGCATATGCCCTTTCTACCTGAAAAAGTGTCTTAGAAAATTTAAATCAATATATTGTTTTCTGTGAGCGAGTAAACAAGATGATTTTCACATCATTTTGAAGCAAAAACTTACTTACTCACTTACTCAAAAGTCTTGTGAACAAATGTTCTGTATGTGTTTTATGGCCTTATTTCAGTGACTTCAAAATTTTAGTTTTTCATTCACCACGCATAAACGTTGCTTTCTCAAAAACACAATCATGTACATAAATGCTGCTAACATATTATTGTAGCCCAGTTTGTGCTGTTTACAGTGTTATTAGACGTACAGTGTTATTAGCCATTTATATGTTTATAAGCAACTGAAAAAAGCACAAATGTCAGGGCATGTCAAAACTTCTCCAGGCCCCCAAAACACCTTCAGACCCCAGAGGGTTAAACTGAACTGAGCTGGACAATGACATCACTGAATTCAATGATGAACTGCCTTTAACTGAAAATTGAGTGTTTACTATTGTCCTTTTGCATTATTGACACACTATTTTCCTGTTTGATACTGTAAAGCTGCTTTGACACAATCTGTATTGTTAAAAGCGCTATATAAATAAAGGTGACTTGACTTGACTGGAGTAGGTGCACAAGGTCCTTGCCTGGATCACACAAGCAAAGGTACCTTGAAGTGAAGGTTTGTTCGCCGGAGGCAGAAGACAAATGTCTATGTCTTCTGCCTCTCTGGGCTAGAGACTCAGAACTTGGTCGATCCACTTTGTCTCTCTAGGATGGAGACTCAGGACGTACTGCATCTGTTGTTGTCTCGCTGGATGATGACTCTTCTGGTTTCGAGACTCAGGACTTGGTATCTGTTATTCCCTCTTCCCGCATTGTTGATTTGTTAGTGTCCTCTGTAGCGGGGCCGGTTAGTGAAACAATCGTGCACTTTGTGGTACAAGCACCGAATTTGGCATGAATGTAGCTTAGGACCCCTTCTTTCAGAAAAGTACGTTAGCCACCTGAAAAAATCAAGATTCGTTATTATTAAAATACATTTTTTTGCCCTAACAGTGGATTGAATATCCATTTATCATGTATATGGTCTTAAAACTAATTTGTTTGAACTTTACAAATATAAAAAAACACACAAATTTAAAAAATTAAAGTTGCTGATAACAATCAACCAAAAAACAAGATTCGCCGGATTGCAAACATAAACGTCCATATAATGTAAAAGATAGTAACAATTAAAGTAGTGTGATACCTTACCTTAGTTTACATGCTAAAATATACTTAACAACAAATCAAAGTAAACTCTTATATAGCTTAATTATATGAGTTAAATTTCACATCACCTTTATTTATATATATATATATATATATATATATATATAAAATTAGTGCCGTTAAAATGAATTTGCGTTAACACGTTATTAACTTTGACAGCACTAAAATATATATATATTAAGGGCTTGCCACAAGAAACATTTGAAAAAAAAAAAATAAAACGCTAACATTTAATCCTTTGTATACACACATATTTTACAAAGAAGATATGCTCACCGGCCATCATTAATCATCATTAATCAACCGCAGAGCTGAGTGCAATTTAGAACCCAGACGGAAGCATTTACATCTTCCACGACAGTCGCCCTTGCAACCACATCCTGTCAATTCAGGTGTGGCTATCTAACTATACTACAACTAAGGTTAGTAAAAAACTAAGGTTAGTTGAAATATCTAAAGGGCTAATTAGATAGCATTTGGGACACTACACTATGTTACAACTACAGTTAATAATACTATGGTTAGAAACACTACATAGCCGACACTGAACCCCATGCTGAGTTTCACAGCAACGATGTCACCAGTGTGCCCTGGTTGTGCATTGACATCACTCTCATAAATAATTTGTGAGCAAATGAAGACATCTGTTAAACATATTAACAGATTTCAGTGAACAACACAAAAGTAAGATAAGTTTCTGAAACGCAATGAAAAGGAAATTGAACAATTTGAAATATTCATTATACTCATTAATATAGTTGAATAATATTGTAATATGTCATATATTGGATTGACTTCTCATGTTGAAATTTATATATTTGAATTGTGAATAGTAAATGTTAATGGTGAATGGTTCAGTGTGAATGCTGAAATCAAAGTTTGAGTTTGTACGTGGTCGCCATCTTGAAAAATGGCCGCCATCTTGATTTTTTCAGGTGGCTAATGTGCTTTTCTGAAAGAGGGGGTCCTAAGCTTCATTCATGCCAAATTTGGTGCTTGTACCACAAAGTGCACAATTTGTCTGAAATATTGACCTAACCGGCCCCGCTTCTGGATGTGCCAGAGACTCAGAAGGGGTGATGTTACATTCCTTTCCTTGACAGAACTCAGATTCAGAACGGAGGTGTTTCTATTAGTGTCTCTCTCCTTACAGGACTGAGACTCAGAACATGGATGATCTGTTTCTATCTCCTACCACGCAGGCCGGAGACTCAGAACTGAGGCCCCTGAAGTGGTCCGCAGGCTCCAAATGGGTGTTTCTGTTGCTGCCTTCCCTGTAACAGGCCGGAGACTCAGAACAGAGGTTGATCTGCTATCGTCTCACCCATGCAGGGCTCAGACTCAGAACAAGGAGTGTCTTTTGGAAAGGTACCTTTATCTCTTTCTGATGAGGAGGAGATTGCAATCTGGCACTTCTCCATTTCCAGGCTGTGATTGGCTGTTTCCATCAGAGAGGGGGGACACGGTGTGTTCCACCCTTCTTTCCTCCTGTGGAACTTATTTGCATAGTCCAAACAACCATTTAGAAAAGTGTCACTATAGCTTTACCAATGCACTATTCACTTACCAAACCACATCCAGAATACATTTGGCAATGTTACGAACACATTGGGCATCATTTATCAATCTAACGTAGAAATGAGCACAGATCAGTGTGCACAAATCAACTTACGATAGAGTTCACGTGATTTATGAAACATTCGTATGCTGCCAATCTCATTGTACGAATGATCGCACATTGATAAATGTGGAAGCTGAAAACAATCGTCATTTGAATATCATGCCCCTAAAAACACCCCAGTTTAGAAGCCTTGCCCCTAGAGTTTACGACAAGGAGAAACAAAACCCGGCCAAAAAGAGGACGTAATCTCATGAAAGAGAAATTGATCTTACTCCAAAAACACCCGTTACCCTTGTAACTGCAAAGAATTTCATTATTTTTTATGTATATTAAATACCGGTAAATATAAGGAAACCTTTACAAACAAACATTATTTAGCCCATTTAGTTCCTTTGTCCACAACAAATCCTTTACTTTTAACGATATTACAGAACAAGAATGACAAAATAAGCAGCTATAAAATTATATATTAAACTATAATATAAAAAAATCACGCATATAAGCTGGCATTTATTATAAACAGCACACAAACGTCAAGCAAAGCTGAAACGGCATTGCGCTCTCGAGCCTCTCTCATTCGACAAGAATCCAAATGTTTCCATTTTTGCAATATTTGTATTATTTGGTTGTTAAACTATTATTTATTATCTAGCCTAAACATGGCTTTATACTTCACTCATGTTCCAATATTCGCGTAAAATCCTTCACATGCGTAAAAATGTTTGTTTGGGCACTGCACGCTGATTTCACAGCGGACCTTTTAAAATAAACAGTGTAACTTTTAGGCTATTATATTATAGCCTATTATATATTTTGTGTGGTCCAATTTATTTTATTCCTTTTATAGAGTTAATTTCTGTTTTTCTTCATTCACAGAAGTGCTGCAGGTGCATGATACGACGATTGAGTCCTCATGGTCTGTTGTTTACGCTGCTATTCGCGCATATAAAGCCTCATGGTCTGTTGTTTACGCTGCTATTCGCACATATAAAGCCTCATGGTCTGTTGTTTATGCTGCTATTCGCGCATATAAAGCTAAAGCCCTGTATTAAACAAACAACAACAACAAAAGACATTCTAATCTTAATGGTTAACGATCGATTATTGAGCTTCGGTTGACGGTCAGGAAAATAACCTAAATGAACAAAATGCTGTCATTCTACAATTCTCCACCCGATTTACTATGCTGCGCGCAAGTTCAAAAATGTGCGTACACGATGTGAGACCAGACATGAATTTGATCGTAGCCACCGCTCACATTCATATTGATAAATTCCAAGTTTTGCGTTGAAACGACCGTACGCCCAGTTTTCTGTCGTATGTTCATTTCATAAATGAGGCCCATTAAGTCCAAACATGATGGAAAAAAATTGAACTGTCATGCATGCATTCATTTGTCCATTAACAGCTGCGTTTGTGTAAGATGTTGCACTACACATCGCAGTCACTGAGAGATTATCAAGATAAAACAACATGTTAAACATGCTATTAAACACACCAGCAATGCTAGCATATATTTTTGAATCATGATAGCAAAAAAAATAAAATAAATAATAATTAATAAAAAAATGTTTTTCATTGTTGTTGTTTCACAGAGACTGAGCTAGTCTAAAACAGAGATTCTGCAGCAGTAACATTTCTTCCTGGATTTCACAAGAGCTTGAAGAAACAGCAGCGTGAGATGAGTGTTTGAGTTTCAAACCAGACCACGAAATCAACAGCTGCGTCAAATGCAGGTAAATGTTGAATATAGAAGCTGAATTTCACAGTTTGACTCTGACAGAAACAGAGAAATACTGTGAGTCCAGTCATTTAGAGTAGGGTAAGATGGGGCAAAATGATTTTCTCTTGACCATATATAACACAAAATCACAAAATCTCTTTTCAGCTTTTTTGATGAATTGCTACTCTATTAGTCATTTAATGTAGAAGTCATCTACCAGTATTTGTTTTCAGTGTAAACAGTTTTGAGGTTAACTCTAATTTCGTGTTGAATGAACATGTTGAATATTAAAGGTTTTTGTGTTTTGTTAATGATGTCTATTTGTCAGTGATCTGGACGCATCAGTGTTTTTAGATTTGTTGAGTAAAAATAATATTTTTTACATATAAAGTTAAAATCAGACCTTTGGGACACCAGAATTAACACAGAAGTCCCAGTGTGGCATGTTTACAATAGTGTTATTATTTTTAAATATAATACTTATTGTAATTACTGGGGTTATTATCTAAGACATCTTCACTTTCATTCAAACCTATAGGCTAATTGAGCGAAATCATCCCTAGTTGCTTATACATGTATTTTCAGACATAATTGCTCAGTTTTTTTAGGTTTTGCTTTTGAATATATATTTACTATCATTATCATAAATGACTACAAACACAGAGAAAGCATTTTGTTACACATAATCTGTTTTAAACTACAAAATTGAACAAAAATGTTACAAAAAAATTACCAGGAACACTTAATCCAGGGGTAGGCAAGTTTGGTCCTGGAGAGCCACTGTCCTGCAGAGTTTAGCTCTAACCCTAATAGATCTTTATCACACTTCCTATATCCGGTAAGTGAAGCAGTGTATCGCCACTTCCTGTCCCATCGCAATGCAATCAAATCTAATGGGCAAATCCTCTTTCCTTTTTTTTCGCCGGTGTTACTGCAGCATACTTGGCTGCTTTAATTCTAAACAATGACACACTGCCTCAGTTTTCACAATTTCCTGACAGAACACGAATAGAGGAAAGCATGGATGAGACTGATCTCAAATCTTCAACCTGCTGAAATGTTCCTATTAATATATTTCCCTTCCAAATGTGCATTGTGAATAAATAAATATTTCCCAACTAACCTGCTGCAGTCAAGTTCGTCTTTTCATTAACAATGTTTTTCTTTTACTGATTATATTTCATACCGGTTTGCATTTTTTAAATGAATTTGACTAAACACCCTTACAAAAATTGTAAGGTTTTATTATAGTAAAAATGTAGTATGTTTTTTTTTTTTTTTTTTGCGGACTGATTTACATTTGTATTACCACATTTTTACTACACATATCATGGTTAAACTATGGTTAGCAAAACCATGGTTAATTTTTGTAAGAGCAGTATTAAAATAGATGAATGAATGCACCTGTCACGTGTATGTTCCTGTTTTGTTTCTTTATGCCCATATTTGGTCCTTCCTGTTCCTGTCCCCATTTAGTTCTATATGCTTCAGCTGTGTTTTATTAATTATCCTTATTTATTCCTGATTACTTAAGCCCTGTGTTTCCCTTTGTCTAGCGTCCACTGTTATGTGTCTATATGTCATTCCGGGGGTCTTGTCGGTGAGAAGAGCACCAATCGATGAACAGGTTCCACTTCAAGGCGTAAGAGTGTCTCGTAGACGGTGCTCTTGCTGAAGTGATGGTGTCAACTACCTCTTGGGGTAGGTCACCTAGAACCTCCGCATCCCATCCAGGGTGCCATAAGGTACCCCGTCTCTGAGTCAGTAGATACTTCCTCAGAGGAATCTGCCATGGAGGGGCTGTCACGAGGAGCATCAATTCTGGGAACCAAGCCGAGTGGGCCAGTACGGCGCCACGAGCAGGACCTGCTCCTCGTCCTCCCTGATCTTGCACAATGTCTGTGCGAGAAGGCTCACTGGGGGAAACGCATACTTGCGAAGGCCCCGCGGCCAGCTGTGTGCTAGTGCATCCGTGCCGAGTGTTCCCTCGGTCAGGGAGTAAAACAACTGGCAATGAGTCTCTAGAGACGCAAACAGGTCTACCTGGGCGAGTCCGAAACGTCTCCAAATCAGCTGGACCGTCTGGGGATGAAGTCTCCACTCTCCAGGGAGCGCAGCTCGTCGGCTACCCGGTTGTGCAAGCCCGGAATATGAATGGCACGAAGCGACCTCAGATGCTTCTGACTCCAGAGGAGGAGGAGGTGGCGGGCAAGTTGCGACATGCAACGGGAGCGTAGACCACCTTGTCAGTTGATGTACGCAATAGTTGTAGTGTTGTCCGTGCAAACCAGTACGTGCTTGCCTCGTAAGCGCCTCTTGAGACGGTTCAAGGCCAGGCGTACTGCCAGCAACTCAAGGCAATTGATATGCCAGTGCAGTTGGGGGCCTGTCCAAACCCCCGACACTGCAAGCCCGTCGAATGTGGCCCTGGAGACCTGTTCCAGGGCACTCCTGCCCAGAGAAACAAGAGGCCTGACCATGGGGTGAAGGGTTGGCGGCAGGCCGGTGTGACTCGGACCCGGTGAGTGCCGCGTTGCCACGCCCACCTCGGGAATCGGCCATGGAGACAGTGTTGAAGCGGTCTCATATGAAGCAGCCCCAGCGGCGTAACTGCCGCTGCAGCTGCCATATGCCCCAGGAGCCTCTGAAAATGTTTCAGTGGGACCGCCTTCCTGCTCTTGAACGTATTCAAGCAGTTCAACACCGACTGAGCACATTCCTGCGTGAGGCGTGCTGTCTGATCGACCGAATCCAACTCCATACCGAGAAAAGAGACCCTCTGCATCGGGGAGAGTTTGCTCTTTTCTCAGTTGACCCGAAGGCCCAACTGGCTGAGGTGCGAGCGCACCAAGTTCCTGTGTTCGCACAACTGAACCTGAGACTGAGCCAGTATGAGCCAGTCGTCGAGGTAGTTGAGAATGCGAATTCCCAGTTCTCTCAGGGGAACAAGGGCTGCCTCCACAAATTTTGTAAAGACACAGGGTGACAGGGACAGCCCCGAAGGGCAGGACCTTGTACTGATATGCCCGACCTTCGAATGCAAACCGCAAGAATGGCCTGTTGTGCAGAAGGATAAACACATGGAAGTACGCGTCCTTCAGGTCGATCGCTGCAACCCAATCTCGAGGACGGATGCACCCGAAGATGCACTTCTGCGTGAGCATCTTGAACAAAAGCCTGTGAAGGGCTCGGTTCAAGACGCGCAGATCCAAGATAAGCCTTAACCCACCGCCTTTCTTGGGTACAATGAAGTAAGGGCTGTAAAACCCCATCCTCATATCGGCTGGAGGGACCGGCTTGATCGCATCCTTCGCCAACAGGACTGCGAACTCTGCACGCAAGACAGGGGCATCTGCCACCTTCACTGAAGTGAAGTTGACGCCCCTGAACTTGGGAGGACGCCGGGCGAACTGAATCGCATAGCCGAGTCAGATGGTCCACAGTAGCCAGCGAGACGGGCTGGGTAGCGCTACCAGGCATCCAGACACCGTACAAGCGGGACCACTGACGTACCTGCGGTGGGGCAGCGAGGTGGAACGCAGGGACCCGGCCCATTTCGGACCGAAGAGGGGTCTGAGTGTGCGGTGCAACGCTTACCTGGTTCCATAGTTTGGCAGAGGGTGCGTGAGTAGGGCCTTTGATGATGCACTCGAACCACCCACTGCTGCCTGCTGGCGAGATCGGAGAATGAGTGTGGTCCGGTGTTGGTCCATCCGTGACTCTCCATGCCCTCTTGGGACCCAGAGACAGAGACAACTGCTTTTTTGTCGATTTTGTCGATGATTCTTCACCCGGCCCTCCTCCGGGGGGAGGGAGAGGTGCATTCACCACCTCCCGAAAAGTAGTTCCCTCTCTGGGTCTCCTGTCCTGGGGCCTCTTGCTCTTCTGCTCACCGCCAGGTTTGATGGGGGCCAGGACAAGCGGGGCGGCCTGCCTACGCCCAGCTCCATGGCGCGGCTTCTGGAGGCTGCTGCAGATGCGTCACGGGAGCGGAGATGGATGCAGGGAGCCGCCCTCGGCAAGCAGGCTGGGGCACTGCAGCCGGTGGACGGGTGAAGGCAGCAGCTGCCCGCAGGGGCAGTACGTGTTGGATCACCTCAGTCTGCTCCTGTGCAGCCGAAAACTACTGGGCCATGTTCTTGACTGCTTCACCGAAGAGGCAGGTCTGGGACACAGGGACCTTCAGGAACCGGAATTTGTCGGCATCCCCATGTCGACCAGACACAGCGAGGGTTATGCTCCTGGACCACAAGTGTGAACATTGCATGACCCAGAGAACTCGCGGTGACCTTCGTCACTCAGGGCGCGAGGTCAGCTGTGGTTTGGAGCTCTTTCAGAACTTCCAGATCGTGACCACCCTTGTGCAGGTCCTTCAGTGCTTTTAGCCGTAGCGTAAGGTGGAGGCAGCTTCTCCACAGGCCACATAAGCATCGCCGGAACAGACCAGATGAGTACCTACAGGCCCGGAAGGGGAGGCACGGTTTGCCCTGCAGGGTGGTGAGGGAGGAGGAACTAGCAGGTCGGTTTCTGGCAGCAAAAGGTGCCATCCACGACCTGGTAAGCTGCCCATGCACCTCCGGGAAGAGAGGCGCTGAGAACCAGCGCGAGCTACTACAAGAAACCAGTCGTCCAACCTCGAGGGCTAGGGACACGATGGAGGTCTCCACTCGAGCCCTACCATCTTGGCAGCCCAGGAAAGCATAGCCGTCATTTCCGGATCCGACTCAGGCATTGCTACTGCAGGAGCAGCAGTGCAGCTGAATCTTCCACTCCAGAAACCTCCAGCTCACCCTCTGATGCAGCGATCGACATCTGGTCGTCGGGACAAGCGCCAAGGATACTGCTGGTACGCTCCTTGTAGAGGGCCCAGCACGTTCCATTGGCAGCTCAACTGGTTGCGGAGCGCAAGAGGAGCGATGGTCCCTCAAGGGTGGGTTCCCTGGAGGGTTTGCCACCACTGTAACCCTCAGACCACCCGTGCCACCGCCTGAAGTAGTCCTCGCCTGTCTGCAGCCAGGACGAGAACCAGATCAAGGCAGAAGCAACAGAGCTCCGCCCCTTTGTCAAGGTAACGGAGCCTGGCCCGCACTCCAAGATGATCATCTTCCCACAATGAGAACATGACTCATCCACGAACGCCACCTCAGCATGGTTCCTGCCCAGGCACGTGAGGCAGTGATCGTGACCATCACCCGGCGCCAGATAACGACGGCATCCAGAAACGCATGGGTGACACGTTGTCTATAGCAAGACCCACATCGTCTTTACAAAGTAACGTCGAGTTTGCCAGATGCAACGTCATCTTTAAAAAGATGGACCCGTGAATGCTCTTTTAGGGAAAAAGCTCTTTTAGCATGCTGACGCGCACAGGGGAGATGGCCGCCTGCAACACAAATGGGGTAGTGCAACCTGATGTGTGCAATCCACTCGACACGGGAAGAACCACTGCCGCTGTAGCGCCATACCACCAGCACGAGAGTCTTCCGAAGAACATGCTCAACTCATTGAATTCACTCGTCAGCAGAAGTCAGGAGCAGAATGATGTAACCGCTAGGTTCCGAAGTGAAAAGCTGAATATGCGCTGCACCTGCTGCCTACTTATACTCGCGCTGTGATCAGCAGCAGCTGGATGCAGTCATCGCATGCCAATGTGTATTGGCTCATTTAGTTACACTCGAAGTGGATTGGTCTCTCTAAGCGAGATCCCAATTCGTCGGTCATCCGAAGTGACTCGGAGTGACCGACTGAAAGGGAACTCCTCGCCTCCTCGTTCCCTTGCTCCAGCATATTGTGACAGCGCCGAAGTTGCCTTAAAGAAATTTAACAATGTTAAACATATAGGCTAATTAATCTTAAACAGTATAACGCGTTGACAGCGCGACTTTGAATATTAATTACGAATTTTGGCATAAATATGTGAATTACAAACAGTGAAATAACTGTAAAAAAAAAAGCCAGAATACTGACTAAAATATAATACAAATGAATAAATATCTTCATTCTAATCTTTTTCATTAGGTCTCGCACACACTGCAGCATTGCAGTCACTATTAAACGAACACTGGCACAGTGTGGTGAAATCATCACGCATGTTTACGAGCCACAGCTTTCTCAAATCGGCTTACGTTGGATTAAAACTAAGTTCCGTTGAGTTTGGAAAATTCTGTGCACAGTAATCATCATCTCTTCACCTGTCTCTGAAAATGACCGGATTTTGAAATCATCCTGCAGATGCTTATTTTAAAGGAATTTATTCAACTAGGTGATTACAGCACATTGACAAATATACATAACCGGGTGAATTGATACACTGCTTCGACGAGCACTTCCAGTAATCAGTTCCGCTAATGGTCTATTAGACACACCTGAACAAGCTAATCAATGTCTTCAGGATTACTAAGGCTATGTGAGTTTTACATCTTTTTTTCCAGGGTTAGAGCTAAATTCTGCAGGACAGGGCTAAGCCAGGTTTAGGCAAGTTCGGTCCTGGAGAGCGCGAACTTGGAGGAGTATGTGGAGGAATGTGGAGTAAAAACATTAACTCTTTCCCCGCCAAACACTGAATTTTCCATTATCCATGAGACAACGCTTCCCTGCCAAACACTGAATTGTGCTATTACGCATCTCCTGAATGAGTCTAGAACGTGCTGATCAAAAACACAGACCAGGAAGACACAGAAGCGAGGGATCTCTCACACTGAACAAAATTATAAACGCAACACTTTTGTTTTTGCCCCCATTTTTCATGAGCTGAACTCAAAGATCTAAGACTTTTTCCATGTACACAAAAAGCCTATTTCTCTCAAATATTGTTCACAAATCTGTCTAAATCTGTATTAGTGAGCACTTCTCCTTTGCTGAGATAATTCATCCACCTCACAGGTGTGGCATTATCAAGATGCTGATTAGACAGCATGATTATTGCACAGGTGTGCCTTAGGCTGGCCACAATAAAAGGCCAGTCTAAAATTTGCAGTTTTACTGTATTGGGGGGATCCGGGGGGGTCCGAAAACCAGTCAGTATCTGGTGTGACCACCATTTGCCTCACGCAGTGAAACATCTCCTTCGCATAGAGTTGATCAGGTTGTTGATTGTGGCCTGTGGAATGTTGGTCCACTCCTCTTCAATGGCTGTGCAAAGTTTCTGGATATTGGCAGGAACTGGAACACGCTGTCGTATACGCCGATCCAGAACATCCCAAACATGCTCAATGGGCGACATGTCCGGTGAGTATGCTGGGCATGCAAGAACTGGGATGTTTTCAGCTTCCAGGAATTGCGTACAGATCCTTGCAACATGGGGCCATGCATTACCATGCTGCAACATGAGGTAATGGTCGTGGATGAATGGCACAACAATGGGCCTCAGGATCTCGTCACGGTATCTCTGTGCATTCAAAATGCCATCAATAAAATGCACCTGTGTTTGTTGTCCATAACATACGCCTGCCCATACCATAACCCTACAGCCACCATGGGCCACTCGATCCACAACATTGACATCAGCAAACCGCTCACCCACACGACGCCATACACGCTGTCTGCCATCTGCCCTGTACAGTGAAAACCAGGATTCATCCGTGAAGAGAACACCTCTCCAAAGTGCCAGACCCCATCGAATGTGAGCAGTTGCCCACTCAAGTCGGTTACGACGACGAACTGCAGTCAGGTTGAGACCCCGATGAGGACGACGAACATGCAGATGAGCTTCCCTGAGACGGCTTCTGACAGTTTGTGCAGAAATTCTTTGGTTATGCAAACCGATTGTTGCAGCAGCTGTCCGGGTGGCTGGTCTCAGACGATCTTGGAGGTGAAGATGCTGGATGTGGAGGTCCTGGGCTGGTGTGGTTGCACGTGGTCTGCGGTTGTGAGGCCGGTTGAATGTACTGCCAAATTCTCTGAAACGCCTTTGGAGACGGCTTATGGTAGAGAAATGAACATTCAATTCACGGGCAACAGCTCTGGTGGACATTCCTGCAGTCAGCATGCCAATTGCATGCTCCCTCAAAACTTGCGACATCTGTGGCATTGTGCTGTGTGATAAAACTGCACATTTTAGAGTGCCCTTTTATTGTGGCCAGCCTAAGGCACACCTGTGCAATAATCATGCTGTCTAATCAGCATCTCGATATGCCACACCTGTGAGGTGGATGGATTATCTCGGCAAAGGAGAAGTGCTCACTAACACAGATTTAAACAGATTTGTGAACAATACAGGTGCATCTCAATAAATTAGAATGTCATGGAAAAGTTCATTTATTTAAGTAATTCAACTCAAATTGTGAAACTCGTGTATTAAATACATTCAATGCACACAGACTGAAGTAGTTTACGTCTTTGGTTCTTTTAATTGTGATGATTTTGGCTCACATTTAACAAAAACCCACCAATTCACTATTTCAACAAATTAGAATACTTCATAAGACCAATAAAAAACATTTTTAGTGAATTGTTGGCCTTCTGGAAAGCATGTTCATTTACTGTATATGTACTCAATACTTGGTAGGGGCTATTTTTGCTTTAATTACTGCCTCAATTCGGCGTGGCATGGAGGTGATCAGTTTGTGGCACTGCTGAGGTGGTATGGAAGCCCAGGTTTCTTTGACAGTGGCCTTCAGCTCATCTGCATTTTTTGGTCTCTTGTTTCTCATTTTCCTCTTGACAATACCCCATAGATTCTCTATGGGGTTCAGGTCTGGTGAGTTTGCTGGCCAGTCAAGCACACAAACACCATGGTCATTTAACCAACTTTTGGTGCTTTTGGCAGTGTGGGCAGGTGCCAAATCCTGCTGGAAAATGAAATCAGCATCTTTAAAAAGCTGGTCAGCAGAAGGAAGCATGAAGTGCTCCAAAATTTCTTGGTAAACAGGTGCAGTGACTTTGGTTTTCAAAAAACACAATGGACCAACACCAGCAGATGACATTGCACCCCAAATCATCACAGACTGTGGAAAATTAACACTGGACTTCAAGCAACTTGGGTTATGAGCTTCTCCTCCCTTCCTCCAGACTTTAGGACCTTGGTTTCCAAATGAAATACAAAACTTGCTCTCATCTGAAAAGAGGACTTTGGACCACTGGGCAACAGTCCAGTTCTTCTTCTCCTTAGCCCAGGTAAGACGCCTCTGATGTTGTCTGTGGTTCAGGAGTGGCTTAACAAGAGGAATATGACAACTGTAGCCAAATTCCTTGACACGTCTGTGTGTGGTGGCTCTTGATGCCTTGACCCCAGCCTCAGTCCATTCCTTGTGAAGTTCACCCAAATTCTTGAATCGATTTTGCTTGACAATCCTCATAAGGCTGCGGTTCTCTCGGTTGGTTGTGCATCTTTTTCTTCCACACTTTTTCCTTCCACTCAACTTTCTGTTAACATGCTTGGATACAGCACTCTGTGAACAGCCAGCTTCTTTGGCAATGAATGTTTGTGGCTTACCCTCCTTGTGAAGGGTGTCAATGATTGTCTTCTGGACAACTGTCAGATCAGCAGTCTTCCCCATGATTGTGTAGCCTAGTGAACCAAACTGAGAGACCATTTTGAAGGCTCAGGAAACCTTTGCAGGTGTTTTGAGTTGATTAGCTGATTGGCATGTCACCATATTCTAATTTGTTGAGATAGTGAATTGGTGGGTTTTTGTTAAATGTGAGCCAAAATCATCACAATTAAAAGAACCAAAGACTTAAACTACTTCAGTCTGTGTGCATTGAATTTATTTAATACACGAGTTTCACAATTTGAGTTGAATTACTGAAATAAATGAACTTTTCCACGACATTCTAATTTATTGAGATTCACCTGTATTTGAGAGAAATAGGCCTTTTGTGTACATAGAAAAAGTCTTAGATCTTTTGATTTCAGCTCCTGAAAAATGGGGACAAAAACAAAAGTGTTGCATTTATAATTTTGTTCAGTGTATGTAAGCATGTGCATATGAAAAATAATGCGATCATCAACACTAACCGCATATAAATGAAAACTGCTTAATGTTACAGGGTGAAATGTCAATCCAGAAAGTGGTAAAGGCCTCTGCAAGCTTTGGGAGTACTGAAACCATCTACTACATCTTTGCTTTGATAATAGTACTGAATATGATCCAGATGTAGTATTTGATAAAAATGCAATTTTCTCAGCTTTTTGCTCAAAATGTTGCTTTTTATGAAACCTACCTACATTCAAGTGTTATTAAAAAAAAAAAACAATTCTTGAAGCTAGAATAAAACAGATTTTTTAGTTTGAAAGTAGAGGGTCTGATCTTTATTTTGATGTATTGCATCTTCAGATATTCATACAACAAAATATTCTGGGGGACCTGAAATTTTAGTGAAAATCAGCAAAAAGGCTGGCCGTGGCTGGCAATTTAAAAAACGAAAATTTAAAAATGCTGGCAGGGAAAGAGATAATAAAGTAAAATTACATTAGTTTAAAAAAAAATTGTTACAAAATTACATTTTGTTGCCTGGGGTCTATGGCAACAGCCCGAGTGTCCACCCCAAACGAACAGCGCATAAGGGTTAATCTGAGGTAATGTCAATGAGGTAATTTACTGTAATAGTGACTCCAACATGTAACTTGTAATATTTAAAGTTGGGGCTTTTGTTCCTTCATTTACAAGTTGTTAATGTTTGCAACATAAATTATCATTTTGAATATGTTTGTTTTTTCCTTTTATGAAAGCTGTAGGAAGGTGGCTGCCATTTTTTGTTGTATTTTTACTGTTCGCTCCTGTTTTGTGGCCAGTTAGGAAGTTAAAGTACTGTTTTGTTGTTAATTTGTTTTGTCTGAGCAGTTTAGATAAAATTTTACTCCTCAGACCAGTGCTCTTTAAATCCTTTATATTGTCGCATCCTCTAGAAACTCCTAAACTCATATAGATATACAGAGATACTGAAAAGTTTAAACAACAAAACCCAAAAACTCCTCCCGCTTGACATACTTGAGTTTGTTCAGTGAACAGTTTGGATCCTCCAGTTTTTCAGAAAGCAGCTTGACTCCTGAATCTCCTGGGTGATTGTAGCTCAGATCCAGCTCTCTCAGGTGTGAGAGGTTTGAAGTCAGAGCTGAAGACATATAATGACAGCCTTTCTCTGTCACCATACAGCCAGACAACCTACAAAAACATACACCAACAGTCCACATGACATTAGTTTGTTTGTTGTTCCTTTTTATATTGAACTGATTGTTTAATAAAAACAGTTGGTCACAAAAAAGATCATTTTGTGCTCATTTAGCATTATCAAGAAGAAACAAATATTCCCCCAAATCATTGGACATTATATATCTTGCATTTAAATGCAAAAGTAAAGAGATCTCAGTGGCACAATACTGCTCCTGAAATCTTATGTCAACAAAGTAGTGAAAGAAAGAATATAAAGATAAGATTTAAAAACAAAACTTCTAATGTTCTAACCTAATCTGCTGCTACCCCCACCCACACAAGAGATTTGCGCCAAAATTACATGATTTACTTTTTCTCAGTTTATTGAACAGTTACACTTAATGATGAATTAAACATTCAGCACAAATCTACTTTACAGACAATGTAGGCATGCTGAGCCTGAGCACAGAACAGGGTATTTGCAAAAAAAGGAACTGAGATATTGAGACAAAAAAGAGAAAGAAATTGAAAGGCCATCAGCAAACAGCAAAGATGCAGGCGAAGACTGAGAGCAGAAATGACAATACATTTTATTTATAAAGCACCTTTTAACACCAAAAGTGCATACAATACAATCAATGCAGTGTTATAAAACTACAAGTAAAAAGTAAAAAAGAAATATTAGTACACCTAGTTAGTACAAAACACATTAGTACAACTTAAAACAGTACATAAAATGAACCAAATGCATTATGCAATAATAATAATAATAATAAAAATTTCTTAAAATAGCTTAAAGTAGGGGTAAAACTAATTGTATTAGGCAATCTATTCCTTGACCTTGGGGTAGTGAAAGAAAATGTTCTTTGTCCAATAGTTTTTAATCCAGGCTGTTTTAACCTTGTATACATGAAAACATAACTATTAATAACATATTCAAATAAAATGAAAATCTAAAACCAAATTTTTATATCATTTTTGAGAGCCTCATTACAAAGTCTTACCATTATAAGCCATTAAACCATTATTTTTGAACATAAATCAAAAGGTTACACTTTATTTTAAGGTGTCCTTGTTACAGTGTAATTATACATTTAAGTACTAAGTAATATTAATTAACTACACATACTTACTATATGGTTAGGGTTTGGATTAGGGTTATGTAATGCCAAGCCAGCAGAGGGAGGTCTCACCTCTGCACTGACTGTTACCGCTCCCTCTGCTTCCTCTATAGTGACTTCCTGTTTGGCGCCCATTTAAGCTGGGCCATGCCAAACAGGTTGCGAAGTATTGTTTTGGCGTAGTGTACTCTACTGAGTGGTTTCCTTGTTTCATTGTCATTGTCTTGTTTATTTTTGTTACTTTGGACTGCTCTCTTGGATTTTGACCTTGGACTGTTGCCTTGTGTTTTGTGGATATTTGCTGCCTGCCCTGACCTTTGCTTGTTTTTGGATTACGCTTCTGTTTTGCCCTGGATATTACTGTTTGCTGGTGTTTGGACCTTGTCTGTTTTGACTACGTTGTGTTTTAATAAAGCTCGCACTTGGATCTATCATCGTCTCATTGAGTCCCCATTACAGAATACTTCGCCATCCTACAGATCCAGCAGCTTTTCAAACACCAGATCACCATGGATCCTGCATCATGCCTCGTTCACCTCCATCAAGGTAACCTCTCCATTGAGGAATATGTGGCTAGATTTTGTGATCTTTGCTACCAAGTTGACTTTAATGATTCTTTCCTCAAAGACATTTTCTGTTATGGACTGAGCAAAGAGATATCATGTTTAATGCTACGCAATACCCCTCATTGTACACTAGAACAATACATAGACTTTGCATTGTGTTTGAGTGGCTCTGCTTTTTCGGGTGGGTGTTGTGGATGAGGGACCCCACAATTCTGCAGTAACCCCCATGTCAGTGTCTTCCCACATGAGGACTGTCATGTCGGGAATTGTTTGTGTCACACCTGAGCCTGTTCACAAAATGGCTGCTACTCCAGAACCTGCTTACACCATGCCAGGGTCAGCTCACGCCATGCCTGCTGCCTCAAGGCCTGCTGACAACACACCTGCTGCTTCAAGACCCACTAACACCACGCCTGCTACTCCAGAGCCTGCTATCTTCATACCTACCAAGCCAGGGCCTGTGAACTTCACGTCTGCTGCACCAAAGACTCTTCACGACATGTCTGCCAAGCCTGAGCCTGCTCACGTCATGCCAGCCACTCAAGAGGTCCTTCACAACATGGTCGCCATTCAAGAGCTTCAGTGCAAGATGGCTGCTCCTCAGGAGTCTCTTCGTAAAATGGCCGCTGTTCTAGAGTCTTTTCCAGAGCCTCCTCACATCATGGCTACTGTTCCAGAGTCCAGTCAAGTCACAGCTGATCTTCGTGATTCAAGTAATGTCACATCTGAACTTTGTGGGTCAAGTAAAAAGTCACAGCTGATCTTCATGAGCCAAGTCAAGTCACAGTTGATCGTCACGAGCCAAGTCAAGTCAAGTCACAGTTGATCGTCACGAGCCAAGTCAAGTCACAGTTGATCGTCATGAGTCTCGTCACGTCGCAGCTGATTGTCCAGAGTCAAGTCACGTCACAGCTGATCGTCCAGAGTCTTGTCACATCCTGTTTGTTGAACCCAGATCCTCAGGATCAGTTCTCCAGTATCACAGACTGGCATCCAGCGTGGAGGACCTACCACTGGTGTCAGCTCGTGCAGCTGGTATCCCCAAACCAATGCTCTCAACCCTTCTTGTTTGTGAATAGATTCATCCGTCTGCAGCGCTTCCCATAACGGGAATCGCTTTAAGGTGTGTCTGGGCTGCATACACCACTGCCGAGTCTCCAGAGGTGGCGGCATCTGCTGCAGAACCTCCCAAGGCGGCAGCACCCGCTTCAGCTCCTTGCACGATGGTGGCGCCCAGCAATGCACTTTAAGCCTGTCATGTCGCGGTCAAAGGAACTGTTGTTGAACACTCCTTGTATCCTGATGATACCACTGTAGAACCTCCAGAGGTGGCGGCAACCGCTGCAGAACCCCCAGAGGTGTCAGTGGTATCCACTCATCAGCTCTCTGCCTGTCCTGTCATGGCTATGGAGGCCGTCGATGAATCCTCGTCCTGTCCTGTCCCGGTCAGGGAGGCCGTCTCTGAACTCTTGCCTTGCTCTGAACCGGCTATAGAGGCCAACTTTGAACTCTCTGCCTACCATGTCACAGCCAAGAAGGCCATTCACGAACTCACTGTGCCATATGTCACAACCACGGAGGTGTCAGTGGTATCCACTCACAAACTCTCGTCCTGTTCTGAATCAACCTTGGAGGCTGATTGTGATCTGTCTGTCTGTCTAGATGCTGATTTTGAACTCTCTATCTCGCCCGTTTCTGTCAGTCTGTCTGATCATGAACTGACAGTCTGTCCAGGATCAAGCCATGAATCAGTTTTTGAATTGTCTGTCTGTCCCATTTCCCCTAATGAGTCTAACGTTGAACGTTGAACATCTGACTGTCCAGTTCCAAACAAGAAACTTGTTATCTGCCCCATTAGTCTAGTTGTGAGCCCAGAAACTGTAAATGCACTACATGTTTATCCCGTTAACCCTGTCACTACCATAGAAACCATTCATGAACTGTCTGCTTATTCTGTTTCTCCAAATGTGTCTGAACTGTCTGTCTTGTCAGTCCTAGTTAGGGAGTCTGGTTATGAGCTGTCTTCCTGTCCAGTTCCAGTCAATGGTTTAAATTTTGAACTGTCTTCCTGTCTAGTTTCGATCAGTGAGCTTGCTTATGAACTGTTTGCCCGCTCAGTTGTCACCAGGGAATATATTGATGGACTTCTTGTGTTCCCTGCCTCGGTCCTTGAGACCGTATATGCTCTTTCTGGTTTTTGCGTCTCAGTTTTTCCTAGGCCCTAATCTCTGCTGTGGGTTCCTGATAAGTCTGTTCCATCGTGGTGCTCTTCTGCTCCGCCGTGGGGGTCTTCTGCTCTGCCTGGTCCGCCATGGCTCCCTGCTCTGCCTGCACCGCCAAGTTACGTGCTATACTCAGAATGTGTAACTCCTATTGTGTATGCGTTGGCTCTTCCTGTAACAACGCACTGCAACACTGCAAATAAACCCAAGGAATTCACAACTTTTTATTATGGTAATGTTCTCTTTATAATGTTATGTATATGACATTCCCAATTATAGTTAATAATGTTGTACACTGTTGTTCGAGCTACATGCGCTGAAGCTGAGAGCTGAATGAACAACGGTAAACTGAAGTGCTTTGCCATTAGCTTATTTAACTCAAGGATACACATCATATATTTGATTAATCAGATATTTATTCAAAATAAACCTAATATTACAACTTACATATGGACAAAAAGACGCAAATGCATAAGTCAACTCGAACTAAGTTACATGCTAACCAGAATGTGTAACTTAAGGGGCCATTCACACAGAACGCGTTTTTCCATTCCAGTGCACTACTTTTCCATTGATTTTCTATGTGTTTCGCATCTTTTGCAGTGCTTCGCTCATGAGCACCACGTTTTTAAGACGCCGTGTCAAGTTAAAAGAATTTCAACTTTTACACGCAGCGCCGCTCATCAATGTCAGTTCCAAAGCAGTGGACCAATCAGAAGAACTCGGAGGCGGGGCAAGCGTTGCGAGCTTCTGTTTACAGTAGCAAGTTGGCATGACAACTGTTTTATTTGACTGCAACATGGCGGAGGAGGCGCTCTACGCTGTGCTTTTTTAAAAACCATTCCTGAGTGCTGTGTCTCGCTTTTTAGATGCAAAGATGCGTTCTGTGTGAATGGCCCCTAACTCCTGTTGTGGATGTGTTCTTCTTGCAATGTCATTTATATGATTCATGTGAAATGTAATAGAATGTGATATGAAAAGAAACATTAACTGAGCTGTCTTCAACATATTAGGAATGAGATTAAGAGTGAATGCGGGACTTGCATAACTCATCAAAACTGTTCATGGCTGCTGTAGATCAAAAGAACCAACTGAATGAAGAGATTGAGAAGGTGTTTCAGCCCACATAGATAGGAAGAAGGTCTCCTCTCTATGAAATATTCTCACAAAATCATGAAGAAATAAAGTAAAGGAGGGTTTACATTTCTTCCATTTACATGTGTGAATGTGATATTTACCCACCAAAATTCCCATATTCACTATAGGTCAGAATACTGGGGATTCATAGTCTATTAGGGTATCTCTGATTTCATTTGAAATTTGTCCGTATACCTTCTACCTCTCCTTCCACCTCGCTCTACACTTCTTGTCTATCCATGTCTTTTTACAGTTTCTCCTCTTGCTCTTTCCACTGCACCAATGCTCTCCTCTCCACTCGTATCTTCTCCCTCTCCTTTTCCTCTCCTCTTTATTTTTAAAACCAGTTGTGATAAATGTGTAAACAATCAGGAAAACTGTGTTTCCTGTCTTGTGTGTGTTATTAAACGAGAAGTTATTAGTTTGGGGCCAACTGAAAATATAGCAAATACTTCTTTTAAAACAATTTTAACTCTTCTAAACATAGCATTTTTGTGTAGTAACTCCACACACAAACATAAAATAATTAGCCACATACACGCCAAACTACACACAGATGTTAAAAATTTAAAACTCTTATGTGTCTTTTGCTTGTTCAGAGTGCAGTGGAGTTCATTTTGAGAGCTCTCTAATTCAATTGTTACTAGTAAGAATTTCACTTGAATTAGAGAGCTCTCAAATTCAGTTGTTACTTTAAGCTATGTAAGCTTGTTCCAACACTGAGTAAAAAAAGGTAATTGTGACTTTTTATCTCCCAATTCCTACGCAACTAAGAAATGTTAGAATTGTTATCTGACTTTTTTCCTTAGAATTGGACTTTATAACTTGCAACTGAGTTTGTCTCACAATTCTCAGAAAGGTCGTCAGAATTTTACAAGTAAACTTGCAATTCTGAGAAATTAAGTCAGTTACTAGTAAAAATGCAGTTACATAGCTCTCTAAATCAATTACAGCACTCTGCAATTAAACATGTTTTTAATGTGTTTAATATACTAGTCAAAATTTAATTAAAGAGCTCTGTAATTGCATTTTTACAAGTAATCATTGAAATAGAGTGCTCTCCAATTAGAATTCTAACTAGTAACAATTGAATTGTAGAGCTCACAATTAGTCAACATTAGTGATGGGAAGTTCGGATCATTTTACTGAATCAGATCTTTGAATCTCGTTCATCAACATGAACGAATCTTTTTTTTCCAAGTCTTTCATTCATTTCAGTAGAATATAATTAAAATGTTACATGTTAATAGCCAAGTTCCACAACACATTTCAAATAAGGCTGTTAATGCAATAAAACCAATGCAACCAAGGCCAAATTATGAGAAACAGAGATTAATTTGAATTGTTTCAGGTTATGCAGTCTGTTAGTTTCCCTCACCTCCCAATCTGTATCGTTTGTTCTTTTGTCGTGTCACATCTCCTTAAACTGAAGCTATGCAGTCTGTACCGGAAACAGAATTCATTAGTTTATCTCTGGAGTCTTCGGGTTCGAGTCATTCGTGCCCAGTCCCATAGGCTATAACGCTATGCAGTCCTGGAAACATAATTGATTAGGTTATCTGTTGAGTCTCAGGTTCAAGTCGTTCGTGCCCAGTCCCATAGGCTATATAATGCTATGCAGTCCCGGAAACATAATTGATTAGGTTATCTGTTGAGTCTCGGGTTCAAGTCGTTCGTGCCCAGTCCCATAGGCTATAACGCTATGCAGTCTGTACTGGAAGGCAAGGCAAGGCAAGGCAACTTTATTTATATAGCACATTTCATACACAGGTGGTAATTCAAAGTGCTTTACATAAAAGGATGTGAAATAGTCATTAAAAATAATAATAATCACAACAATAAAAACAAGGAATTAAAAAAATAATAAAAACAAAATGATATAAAAATTGATTTAAAAGAATTTAAAACAGTTAAGAATCAAAAATGATTATACATAGTGCAATTAGTTCGGATGTAGCACAGTGCTCATTTAACAAATGCACAACTAAACAGATGAGTTTTGAGTCTGGATTTAGATGTGGCTAATGTTTTAGCACATCTGATCTCTTCTGGAAGCTGGTTCCAACTGCTGGCGGCATAATAGCTAAAAGCAGACTTCCCTTGTTTTGTGTGAACCCTTGGTATTTCTAACTGACTCGATCCTAATGATCTGAGTGGTCTGTTAGGTTTATATTCTGTGAGCATATCTGCAATGTATTTAGGTCCTAGGCTATTGAGTGATTTATAAACGAGTAAAAGTACTTTAGAAACAATCCTAAATGTAACTGGAAGCCAGTGTAAGGACCTGAGGACTGGTGTGATATGCTCAGATTTTCTGGTTCTAGTCAGAATCCTTGCAGCAGCGTTCAGGATGAGCTGCAGCTGTCTAATGGTCTTCTTTGGAAGGCCGGTGAGGAGACCATTACAATAGTCCACCCTGCTGGTGATAAAGGCATGAACAAGTTTCTCCAAGTCTTGACTGGAAACAAAACATGTAATTCTTGCAATGTTTTTGAGATGATAGTATGCTGATTAAGTTACTGCTTTGACATGACTACTGGAACTAAGGTCTGTCTCCAGAATCACACCAAGATTCTTGACTTGATTTTTTGTTTGTTTGACCCCTAGAGTCAAGATATGCATTCACCTTGAGAACTTCATCTTTGTTTCCAAATGCAATGACTTCAGTTTTCTCCTTGTTTAACTGAAGAAAGTTCTGGCACATCCGACTGTTAATTTCATCAATGCATTGGCAGAGGGAGTCAATGGGGCTGTAGTCATTTGGAGATAAGGCTAGGTAAATCTGGGTATCATCAGCATAGCTGTGACAGAACCAAATTGCCTTTCTCATTATTTGACTTAGTGGGAGCATATACAGGCTAAACATGAGTGGTGCAAGAATTGAACCTTGTGGGACTCCGCATGTCATGGACGTCCACTTAGACTTATGCTCTCCTATACTAACATAATAACCTCTCCCTTCTAAGTATGACCTGAACCATTCGAGTACCATCCCAGAAAGCCCGACCCAGTTTTCCAGTCTCTCTAGAAGAATGTTATGATCGACAGTGTCAAACACAGCACTAAGATCTAGTAGTACCAGCACTGATATTTTGCCAAAATCAGAATTGAAGCGAATATCATTTATTATCTTAATAAGCGCTGTCTCTGTGCTGTGATGCACTCGAAAACCAGATTGAAAATTGTCCAGGTATCATTTGAGTTTAAGTAGTTGTTCAGCTGATTTAAAAACTACCTTTTCAATAATCTTACCTATGAAAGGAAGATTTGATATTGGTCTATAGTTGCTCAACATTGTGTTGTCAAGATTGCGCTTTTTCAGAAGGGGCTTAACAACTGCAGTTTTCAGGGAGTTTGGAAATGTCCCAGAAAGAAGTGAGGCATTCACCACTTCTAAGAGATCTGCTTCTAAACAGTTGAGCACACTTTTGAAAAAAGATGTGGGAAGTGTGTCAAGATAGCAGGTTGATGATTTAAGGTGCTGTACTATTTCTTCCTAAATTTTGCGATCAATTGCTTCAAAAACAGACATAGTTACTTCTTTTTGAAATTGTGGTCGACTCTGTGTGACCTCTGCATAACTTGAAGATGTGCCAATCTCCTTTCTGATATTACTGATCTTGTCAGAAAAGAAGGAAGCAAACTCATTGCATTTGCTGTCGGAGAGCATTTCACTGGGAATCTGACTTGGGGGGTTTGTTAGTCTCTCAACAGTAGCAAAAAGAGTGCGAGTGTTGTTTAAGTTACTGTTTATGAGGTTTGAGAAGAAGGTCTGTCTAGCTGTGGCTAGTTCCACATTGAAAGCATGAAGGCTATCTTTATAGATGCTATAGTGAATTTCAAGTTTCATCTTCCACCACATCCGCTCAGCTTTTCTGCATTGTCTTTTCATACTCTGAACTGCTGTTGATTTTCTCCAACATGATTTTTGTCTGCCAGTCTTCTTGCTGACCTTTACCGGAGCAATATCATCAATAACATTCTTAACTTTTGAGTTAAATGAATCCAGGAGAAGATCAACAGAGTCTGCAGAAATGCTTGGTGTTAAAGAAATAGCCTTCATAAATAGCGCACTAGTGTTCTCGTTAATGCATCTCTTTCTGACAGAGACAGATCTAGA
Organism: Spinibarbus caldwelli; assembly: GCA_039654775.1. Taxonomy (NCBI): domain Eukaryota; kingdom Metazoa; phylum Chordata; class Actinopteri; order Cypriniformes; family Cyprinidae; genus Spinibarbus; species Spinibarbus caldwelli. The sequence continues at coordinate 26,235,601 of CM077229.1, forward strand.
TTCAGTGGTAACAGAGATCAATATATCAAAGAAAATACAGAAGTGATCAGATAGTGCTTAATAACAACAGATGAAATGTTTAGACCTCTACTGATTAGTAAATCTAGAGTGTGTCCTCGATTGTGTGTGGGTCCATGGACATGCTGAATCAGGTCAAAAGTGTTTAAAACAGTTATAATTTCTTTTGTAGTTTTGATTTCTGCTTTATCTATGTGAATATTAAAATCCCCTGCAATAGTAACAGTCAAAATCTGAGGAAATCATTGATTGAGTTCTGTGAACTCTTCCACAAAGGCTGGAGAGTATTGAGTTTCAGACTGACTGGAAACAGAATTGATTAGTTTATCTCTCGAGTCTCGGGTTCGAGTCGTTCATGCCCAGTCCCATAGGCTATAATGCTATGCAGTCCCGGAAACAGAATTGATTAGGTTCTCTCTCGAGTCTCGGATTCGTGCCCAGTCCCATAGGCTATAACGCTATGCAGTCCCGGAAACAGAATTGATTAGGTTCTCTCTCGGGTTCGTGCCAGTCCCATAGGCTATAACGCTATGCAGTTCCGAAAACAGAATTGATTAGGTTCTCTCTCGAGTCTCGGGGTCATGCTCAGTCCCATAGTCTATAACGCTATGCTGTCCCAGAAACAGAATTGATTAGGTTCTCTCGAGTCTCGGGTTCGAGTCATTCGTTCTTTTGTCACGTGCCTGCTTCACAGTTCAGTATTACAACAAATACAAACATTAATTAATAATATTATTAACTGTATGCTGTTATTATATGTAGGTATCGTTGCTTTATCACAATGATCTTTCCTCATCATACAGGTAAAGTTTAAAGCCTCTTTATTACCATATACAATGTTAACCATCATGACAAATGTATAAACTGTAAGAAATAAAAAAGCTACAATTTGAGACCAGAAATGCATCACATAAATGTAAACATGTTTGTAAGGAAGGTTGGGTATTATTAACTCATTTCTGTATCCAATACTGCGGTCATGTCACGTGACAAAAGAACGAATGACTCAGACCCGAAGACTCGAGAAGTGAACTAATCATTTCTCCATCTGGCACAGACTGCATAGCGTCTATAGGGCTGTCACAGGATGAATGAATGACTTGAACCCAAACCCGAAGAGTCGAGAGGTGAACTAATCATTCCTGTTTCCTGTAAAAAACCAATAGGATGTTGCACATGCGCGGTCAACACGAAATGAACAAATCCCTCACTGAGAAAACTTATCGTTCCTGAGTCATATTAAAGATTAGTTCAAATTGAACAAATCATTCATGAACGACACATCACTAGTCAACATTCTTAATGCGCGCTTGATATGGCGTGCTTAAATCCACACATGCATGTTTGGACAAGACCCTGTACCGATGCTATGGATCAGAGAGGGATGGTTGCGATTGTCATGGAGGTGATGCATGGTTGGATTTTCTTGTGTTTAACCCTCTGGTATTGTTTATTTGGGACTCAGACTTGTGTTGTTCAGTCAAAAGTGACCGAACACCTAAAATGTAACTCTTTTTATTTTCAGTAAAATAAATGTAATATATTTTTGTTCCATAATAATTTTTCTTTTGTATTTTGATAGAATTTCATGGTACTAATTAATATTTATGATAATTTTTTTTTCTCATTGAAAACAATACAGTTGGTCAGATTAGTGCCATCTGGTGGGAGTAAAAAAAGAAAAACATCTGCAATTCCATGGTTTAGCCACTAGATTCCTATATAGCTCCATATAAAAGTCTTATAAATTCTCTAGTTGTTTTTAGACATAAAGACTTGTTTTTATCAAGTTGTGGATTTGGATATATTTAGACATTCTCAAAGACACCTTTTTGTGAAGTTTAGTGTTTTTTTTTTTGTTTTTGTTTTTTTTTAAATTTTGGTTTGAAATGTCAGTTTTTGCATTAATTTTACTACAGTCAAACCTGAACACAGAGAAAGATATTTTGTTACACATAACATCAAAATTCAACAAGAATGTAACAGAAATGAACAGGAATGCTTTATCAGATGTTAATCAATCTGATTTCAGCCTCTTATTTGAGTCTTCTGGTTCAATTTTGCCATATTGTTACAGCCACACCAGTCAAGTGTGTCTATTTTGCATTCTTGATATTTTAGAGTGTCACCTCTTCATTGCTGTGCACTCTTTTTCTGCATTGTGAATGATTTGTAGATTGTACACACAAAACAATTCTCTGTATTTATGTATTTTTGCGTATTTCCTATTAATTTCTAATTGTGGTCATATTTGACCAGGAACAACACAAGTGTGACTATTTTTTATGACCATTTAGCTTTTTTGAATCAAGTCCACAATTTTTTTTTTTTTTTTTTTGTAGCCACTTAGCGACTGCCATAAAAGTAATCGAGTTTTGTACCATTCTGATGAAGTAGCGATTTTTTAAAAATCAAAACATTTTAGTCTAAAATGACCGAAAAATACCGGGTTATGGTAAGTTTTCCTTTCCATTTTAGTTTTGTGATTTGTAAGACATTGGTTTATGTGCATTTTGATAGATTGATTCGTTTACTTGACTCAATATACATGAATCTTTACATAATCTCATTAAAATTAACTTGCATTCGGTCACATTAGTGATATTTCAGTGAAAATGTTTTTTAGTAGTTTAGAGATTCACAAAGCATTGTTTTTCACATAAAAACTTAAGATGGAAAATTACTGGAAATTGTTTAACATTACTATTAGCTAACATTAGCTAATGTTACTAAAACAATCACATAGTTAACTTTAGTTCCTGTTATTTCAAACACTCAACTGATATAATAGAGTGAGTTTAGAGCAATAACATAAATTGTAATGTTTTGATGCTATACCAAGCTAACATACTAGGTAACCCCAAAGCACCTGTTGCCAGTAGTAATTATGTTTTATGTAATTACTTTACAACTAATTTTGAAAGGTAGATGCTTCCTTTTTAAAGAAGGGCATTTGATACAAAGGTAAAGATAAAATATCATGTTGTTATTTTCTTTAAAGGAGTAATTCACTTACAGAACAAAAATTTACAGATAATGCACTCACCCCCTTGTCATCCAAGATGTTCATCACTTTCTTTCTTCAGTCATAAAGAAAATATGTTTTTTGAGGAAAACGTTTCTGCATTTCTCTCCATATAATGGATTTCTATGGTGCCCCCAAGTTTGATCTTCCAAAATGCAGTTTAAATGCAGCTTCAAAGGGCTCTAAACGATCCCAGCCGAGGAAGAAGAGTCTTATCTAGCGAAACGATCAGTTTTCTAAAAAAAAAAAAAAATACAATTTTTATACTTTTTAACCTCAAACGCTCATCTTGTCTAGCTCTGCGTGTACTCTGTGTATTCCAGTTCATGACAGTTAAGGTATGTCGAAAAACTCCCATCTCATTTTCTCCTCCACCTTCAAAATCATCATATATCTTTGCAGAAGTACCGACCGAGTGTTTACAAAGTGAACATGCAAAGAAGGTCAAACGCCCTTTACAAAAAATGGTAAAACAGCGATGTAGGATGATTTTGAAGTTGGAGAAAGGAGGAGGGAGTTTTTCGACATACCCTAACTGTATTGACCCGGATTACACAGAGTTCATGCAGAGCTAGACAAAACGAGCGTTTGAGGTTAAAAGTATATAAATTGTAAAAAAAAAAAAAAAAAAAAAAAAAATTGAATATAACCGATCATTTCGCTGGATAAGACCCTTCTTCCTCGGCTGGGATAATTTAGAGCCCTTTGAAGCTGCATTTAAACTAGAGATGCACCGAATGCAATTTTCTTGGCCGATTCTGATTTTTTTGTTAGTGTGACTTGCCGATACCGATTTTTGCCGATTCCGATTTCCTTTCTAAGAACTACAATTGACAGCATATACAAACAAAAATCTATGTAAATTTCAATGCAAAATTTATTTACATAAAAGAAATTATTAAACATTACAATTCCCCCAATCTGGAATAAGTAACAGATTTTCTCTCACTTAAACAACTCTCAAAATAAAGTGCTCTGTGACTGGAAAGAGGAAGAAATAGTTAACTTAAAATGAGTTGCTGTATGTAATAAAACAGATGTCATTTCCCACTGTTTATAAATGGTCATCCCCCCCCCCCAACCTAACCTTATTAAATGTGTCAACTTTCACATCAAATTCTGACTTTGTTTCAATTAATTCAGTTAGCATAATAAGAAACTGTAGAGTTGTTACCATTCAAATGAAATTAGTATTAACAAACTCCATCTTTCCACTGCAGCAAACACAGAAGCTGCATCTGAAGTGGCATTAGATGTATTTACACAGACTGTTTGTTCAAGCTGAGGTGCCATAAATGCATTTACACTGCAAAATTTCAAATGCATAAATAATTTTATAAGATTAATGTTTTACATATTTTTTTTTAAACAAATAAATGTGTTTAAAAAAAACTGCATCAAAATGCAATGATACTTTTAAATATAACTAAACCACCAGTAGGTGGCGGCAAGTGTTTTAATGAGTGAGTCATTTAGTCATTCATTCAACCGATTCATTCGAACGGCTGATTCATTCAGAAACGAGGCAAGTGACTGTTCTTATGAATGGGCCACTGAATCATTGACTCAGTCGATTCATTCGGTAACTAAACATCACAGTGTGTTGTTCGGAGACACACAACAGTTCTGCTGTGGCTTTGATCGGAACTATTTTCGTCAGCGAAATTGAGCAAAAACAGTCAATATTTTGTCTAAAATCTAAGTCACTTAATTTTAACTTCTTGTTTATTGAAATACTATTGTGTAAAATCAGTGTCACATTTGCAGTCGTGTTGATATTGATATTCGGGGAAACATCATGGCCGTATAATGTTGCTTATCTAAATCATATTTTGTAAATATCTCTTTTTTTCTACCGAAGTATGCATCTATAAATTTCTGTGAGTTACTTTGTGTGTGCCGTCTCTCTCACACACTCACTCAGGCTGTGCAAGCCTCATCTGGCACGACAATGACGACATAAATACATTATCAGTTGCCGTTTACACTGAATGCCATTAAAATTAGAATCATTCTCTCATGAAATGACGTGTTTACACGCAACTATGTGTGTGTGCGCGTGGCTGTGACGTCTCTGCCTGCGCTGCTGGCAATAAAAGGATCTGCTCGGAATCGGCAAGAAGTGAGACTGACCGGCCGGTCACCAATCCGGGCCAGTCATGCAAAAAATCGTCCGATTCCGATCACTGGCCGGTCAATCGGTGCATCTCTAATTTAAACTGCATTTTGGAAGTTCAAACTTGGGAACACCATAGAAGTCCATTATATGGAGAGAAATGCTGAAATGTTTTCCTCAAAAAACAATTTCTTTATGACTGAAGAAAGAAAGACATGAACATCTTGGATGTAGGGATGTAACAATTCACTCAACTCACGATTTTGATTTCACGATTCGATTTCTCACGATTTTTTTTACAAAATGAAATTGAAGACATTATTCAGTAAACGAGGTGTCCTTTTATTAGGCTATTGCTGCACATTTCTTTGTGAAACTGAAATATAACAACTAATTTGAAATTTTAAAACAAACCCCAAATAAAATAAGTTACACAAATAAAAGAAATCCCTTCATATTATCAAACTAAGGCTTTGTCTGTGCTCTTTCCATTTAAAATGAGAGGCAACCACTGCATTTTAATCATCATCCAAACAAAGATGCAGCATACATGTAGCAGGAACAGTTTTTAATCTAAATTAGACTATAATTTTGAAATTTGAAGCAAAAACAGAATGGTCTGACTTTAGTTATGTGAAACTATACTACATAAAACATCTGAACGAAACAACAGATGAGCTGAATGAGACGCAAATTCATTCTCTGCCAGCAGGTGGCGCTTATGAACAGCAATGATGTAGTGTTTCCTGGGTTACCGCTGTAAACAAAGCAGAGCTGCGCTTATGAACACTACTTTAATTTGCATCGTTCAGAGTCAAGATGAAAAGAAAATACCACATAATCTTTTCTAAAGATAATCAGTTCCCCTCAGAGATACATTCATACAAGCTCCTAATCCAGTTGTATCGTGATTTGTTTGGCATCTCAACCGATTTGAATCGTCAAATATTTGAATCGATTTTCAACTGGCTCACGGTTAATCGTTACATCCCTACTTGGATGACAAGGGGGTGAGTACATTACCTGTAAATTTTTGTTCTAGAAGTGAACTACTCCTTAAAATATTGTTTACTGCATAATATAAATGTCACGTTTCGCTGCTGGAAGGAACGAAGGAGCCGTGGATAAACAAAAAAAAAATTCAATCCATCACACAGGGTAAATCCACACTTGGAACGAGGAATAACACACGAACATCACCGGTAGACCCGACAAACACTAACTGAATGGACGGGGGCTTATAAACACAGGATAACAAGGGACAGACAGGTGTGGGGAATCAACTAATAATCAAACTAAACGAGGACAGGAACATGACCAAATAAGGAACACAGAACAGAAACGGGCAAAACAGGTCCAAAAGTCTGAAAATAAAATTCTGGTTAATGTTTTAGATCATTGTTTTAATATCACAAATTTATCTGTTCATTTACAAGGTGACCTAACTATTATGACTAGCCAATACAGTGGACAGTGTGGGGAGAAAGACAGATTGATGGTTTTCAAGTTCAATGCAGTTTTGGTTATCTCAATACTACCTAGCTCTGTCAGGTTAAAACCTCATCTTGTTGTCTTTATGTAATGTTTTCTATATTTTATTCCTCCTGGAATCAAAACAAAAGCAGACAATTGAAGTATCATACAGTCATACTTTATTTTTATATTTTTAGTAGACCAAACATGATCATTCTGTACCAGAAGAGGTAGGAATGTTTTGTTGATTAATGTCGGTCATAACACTTTTGTGTGTGTGTGTGTGTGTGTATTTTTGTTTGTTTTGAAAATTGTATTTTTTTATGAAGTTTTACTTAATGCACCTTTAAGAACTTGTGTCCAGACTTTACTGGGTCATGTGAAGGTGGCTAATTCACTTTTGTTAATGTTGGAAAAGTAACTGTTTAATTGTATTTTAATTTTGTGATTTCTGATAAACAGACAAATGAAAACGGTTTATGTGGTTATTAATCAAAAAGAAATTAGCAATGCTTACATAATCATAGGGAGTAACATATTTATGAAACTAAGTAAATGAAAATCTCAAACAAAAACATAATAAAAACTACTTATTTATTAAGTAAATAGTAAGATGTACTTAATATTTTGATAATGCAAGTTTCCTGTCTATAAAATAATATATAAACTTTAGTTATTTTATACACGACTTCTAAATTAAATATAATTAAGTAATATTTACTTAATTTCTTCTAAGTTCAACAGTAAGTAGATTTTACTTGATAATAGGGCTGCCCTCGACTAAAGATTTTTCTGGTCGACTAGTAGTCATTCATTTGAAGCATTAGTTGACTAATTGCACGTTTATTAATAAACCATTTAAATCATAATAATGGCCCTTTATGGCATACATAGCCTTATAAGCGCACACGCATAAAGCTTGCCACAGCGCACTGGCAGAAGTAATTATGAATGTGTCAGGGAAAACAGTAAGGAGGCTGCATTAACAATATAATTTATATAAATATATAACAATTTATTGATAAACTAGTGCTTTCTTTGTTTTCAGTTTAATAGATAAAGTCGTCGATACTGACTCGTCATCTCCGCAGTAGTGATGCTCCTGTACACCTGTAGATTATTACGTAATCTGAGAATATTTGTTTTCCATTTGAAATGGTTCAATTGAAAGTAGACATTTCACTCTCTATGGATATATTTTTAACGTCTGTAAGGCAAAGATATACAGGTGCATCTCAATAAATTAGGATGTCGTGGAAAAGTTCATTTATTTCATTAATTCAACTCAAATTGTGAAACTCGTGTATTAAATAAATTCAGTGCACACAGACTGAAGTAGTTTAAGTCTTTGGTTCTTTTAATTGTGCTGATTTTGGCTCACATTTAACAAAAACCCACCAATTCACTATCTCAACAAATTAGAATATGGTGACATGCCAATCAGCTAATCAACTAAAACACCTGCAAAGGTTTCCTGAGCCTTCAAAATGGTCTCTCAGTTTGGTTCACTAGGTTACACAATCATGGGGAAGACTGCTGATCTGACAGTTGTCCAGAAGACAATCATTGACACCCTTCACAAGGAGGGTAAGCCACAAACATTCATTGCCAAAGAAGCTGGCTGTTCACAGAGTGCTGCATCCAAGCATGTTAACAGAAAGTTGAGTGGAAGGAAAAAGTGTGGAAGAAAAAGATGCACAACCAACCGAGAGAACCGCATCCTTTTGAGGATTGTCAAGCAAAACTGATTCAAGAATTTGGGTGAACTTCACAAGGAATGGACTGAGGCTGGGGTCAAGGCATCAAGAGCCACCACACACGTGTCAAGGAATTTGGCTACAGTTGTCGTATTCCTCTTGTTAAGCCACTCCTGAACCACAGACAACGTCAGAGGAGTCTTACCTGGGCTAAGGAGAAGAAGAACTGGACTGTTGCCCAGTGGTCCAAAGTCCTCTTTTCAGATGAGAGCAAGTTTTGTATTTCATTTGAAAACCAAGGTCCTAGAGTCTGGAGGAATGGTGGAGAAGCTCATAGTCCAAGTTGCTTGAAGTCCAGTGTTAAGTTTCCACAGTCTGTGATGATTTGGGGTGCAATGTCATCTGCTGGTGTTGGTCCATTGTGTTTTTTGAAAACCAAAGTCACTGCACCAGTTTATCAAGAAATGTTGCAGCACTTCATGCTTCCTTCTGCTGACCAGCTTTTTAAAGATGCTGATTTCATTTTCCAGCAGGATTTGGCACCTGCCCACACTGCCAAAAGCACCAAAAGTTGGTTAAATGACCATGGTGTTGGTGTGCTTGACTGGCCAGCAAACTCACCAGACCTGAACCCCATAGAGAATCTATGGGGTATTGTCAAGAGGAAAATGAGAAACAAGAGACCAAAAAATGCAGATGAGCTGAAGGCCACTGTCAAAGAAACCTGGGCTTCCATACCACCTCAGCAGTGCCACAAACTGATCACCTCCATGCCACGCTGAATTAAGGCAGTAATTAAAGCAAAAGGAGCCCCTACCAAGTATTGAGTGCATATACAGTAAATGAACATACTTTCCAAAAGGCCAACAATTCACTAAAAATGTTTTTTTTTTTTTTTTTTTTTTTTTTTTTTTTTATTGGTCTTACGAAGTATTCTAATTTGTTGAACTGGTGGGTTTTTGTTAAATGTGAGCCAAAATCATCACAATTAAAAGAACCAAAGACTTAAACTACTTCAGTCTTTGTGCATTGAATGTATTTAATACACGAGTTTCACAATTTGAGTACTGAAATAAATGAACTTTTCCACGACATTCTAATTTATTGAGATGCACCTGTACACAGTTTCATGTTCAAGTTCACAGAGACCGAGACAACAGAAAGTAAATAAATAAGTAAATACATAAAGGAAGAGTCTTTACAGATTCGAAAGATGTATTACTCTTATCTGTATGATCAAAAATGAGGGAGTATTTTAAGAGCAAGTGAATGCACCGGCGCCTCCATCTGTCCTGCAGTGAGCACTACTGTTCAGCTCCACACTCCGCACAGACACTTCAATAGCGCACATTTCTCTAGGCTAACATTAGATTGAGCGGCCATGTAAAGTTGCTGGTACTTACATATTTCAGATGAGGTCGATGAATGATAGTCAAGCGTTTGGGTGTCTTGTATGATATACTGTATTACCATAGATAAACCGTTAATGATCTGTCTGTCATGGACTGCGTGACTTTGCCTGTGGATTTTTTTTTTCTGCGACTAAGCGACTAATAAAATTTTGGTCAACCAAGCTTCTTCTCATTGACTAACGATTAGATTAGTCGACTATTAGGGGGCAGCCCTACTTGATGATAAGTTAACTAGGGCTGCAACAACTAATCGATAAAATCGATTATTATCGATAATGAAAATCATCGACAACGATTCTCATTATCGATTAGTCGGGTCTGCCCACAGTGCACGTCCAACTTCAGCCGGTCGCGTCACATTAATGTTACAGCACTGAATAACGCATTTCTATGGACAAAATGCATCTAAAAATAGTGGAGGAAACAGAATGAGATGCTGCGGGAGAAGTACGTGACCCAAGCTGCACAAAACATGAGAATTCGTAATTTTCAGCTTTAAGCTAATGCATTAGCGTAATGGCTTGCCCTGTCAGGCGCTTTGATAGATGCGTGTGCGTCCTCAGCGCAAAAACATTCAGTTTACGGTCATATCCTTATCTGTAAATGTCACAAATTCATGCGAGCATTTCCATTTTTGCATAAAGTTCTGTCCTGACAGTCTGTGTTAAGTTTAAATCTTTACTGAATGAGAGCCGGTGTTGTGCCCAATTCTGACCCCCTGCCAGATTATTACCCCCCTAATATTGGTAGGTTTAGGGTTAGGTGTGGGGGAGGGGTTAGGATTAGGGGTGGGGTTAGGATTAGGCAATCAGATAGCGATTTCAATGAGAGGGGTAATAATTTGGCAGGGGGTCGAAAATGGGCACAACACCGGCGCAGCGGACGCGTGAACGCGCGTCAGAGAGGGATTAATATTCAGCGCAAAAACATTCATTGTGCAGCAAATATCTTTTGTTGAACGTTAAATTAAAGTTTACAAGTCAATATGTAGTGCACGTATTTTATGAAAGTAGGAACTGTAAAGGGAAAACCGCGTATAGTTGTCTGAATATAAATATCAAATGCTTCATAGCCGCCTTTTACAGGATAAAGAAATTACAGTAAACGTGACTGTGATCAAAAAGTTGGTTAACACTGAGTTTGTTTTTATTCATCTTTATTATCTTTCTTATTATCTTAATTTTTGATAAAGAGATTTAAACAGTGCTTAACAAATTTATTAAAACAAATGTATTTAAGGTTTATAACAAATAATGTAAGCTTTGTGCCACTGCTGCTCTAAACTAACAGTATTGGTGTTTCCTAAAATCATTTTTTAGCTATCTGTATTGGTTAGTCCTCCAATATGCGTAAGGCCTTTAGTAACAGTAGGCTATTTCTAATGCTATAATATAATTATTTCTGTTATCTATGAAAGAATGAAAGATCTATGAAAGATTTTTTTTCAGATACACAATTACAGTCAAAAAGTAGCTAAACAATGCCAGCAAGAATGCATGCTGTTATGAAAGGCAGGAGGCTATTTTTTTTTATTATGTGAATAAATATTTATTTGTTTCAGTTTGTTATTTGCCCAATAAATGACAATAACATTTTTAGATTTAAACAATTATTTGACAGATTCCTAAAATATTTGTGTTTTCTCTTTATGACAGGTGGTCTAATAAATTAAGCACTGTATGTTTTCATAGCATTCAGTTGGCACATTGGGCAGAACGTGGAAGTGTTTTTGTCAAAATAAAAAAGAAGAAAATGTAACTTTTGTATCCGATTAATCGAAAAAATAACCGGCCAACTAATCGATTATAAAAATAATCGTTAGTTGCAGCCCTAAAGTTAACCCCCCCTCCCAACCCCCAACCCTACTGTACCACTTTACTAGCATATTGGCTGTTTATTAGTACTTATAAAGCACATACTCTGCATGACCATATTCCACTTACTTAATCCTACACAAAACGAAAGGAATAACTGATGACGGGCTGTTGAATTATTAGAAAATAATGCACACCCGAGGTGGTGACACTCGTTAAACCTTGGGTGTGCATTATTTTCTAATATTTCAATGGACTGGAGTCAGTTATTCCGCTTATACACGGTTACCACACCTCAAGACATTGTTCAGATTATTTTTTTAAGACATTCGCCAGATTTTTGTTCTTAAAAAGCTTTTGTGTGTAGGATTAACTTTTTACACGTCTCATCCCACGCCTCCATTGTTAATTCTAAAATGTAATTTTAGAGCTAGTAACGGAGGCTTGAGCTGTTAATAGTAGACTAATGCAGTTAATAATGAAGTTATTACACAGAGAGAGAGAGAGAGAGAGAGGCAAACAGACAGAGAGAGAGGCTGATGATACATGGGGCAACTTTTTGAGCAAGTTTGCTTGGGCACTTTCCCATTGAGAATGTGTAACAAATTTCTCTGTGCATAATTTAGATCGGTCATGGGCCCTGTGTCTCACCTGTTTGCCTGTTGATGGCAACATTGCCCAAAGTTGCCCTGTGTATCATCAGAGAGAGATAAAGCTTTTGTGAATTACCTGGGTCAGCATGTCTTTCTGGGTCTGTGTTTGTCTTTCAACAGTGTTCGGCATCAGTGTCTTTACTAATAGCTAAACTGTAAGTTCATCTTCTTCAAGAGCAGTGCTGTTATTACCTCACTAGTGGGAAATCATGACAAGTAGCTTTTAAATTGCTAAACTATTTTACTGATTAACTCATCAGAGTAGCACTGACAACATGTTTTTGTGCGCATGTATGTTTCAGTCTATGTCTGTGCTGTATGTGTGTGTTTGTGAGGGAGAGAGCATTTTTAATTTTTATCCTATTCTTTACTATACTTATTTCTTCAGTCAGTGTGGTTCTGGGTTTTGGTTCTTTTGCTGTCGTAGACTGTAAGAACCTTTAAAATAGCTGAAATCGATTGGCGAATTGATATGGACATGTAATGCAGTCAAGACCTGCCTGGAACTACTTTAGCCGTGCATTTCCCTGAAAATAATTGCACACCTTAGAACATTCATCAGTCAATCAGATTCCAGCATTCCCATAGTATAACTAAATTTAACAACTACCTTACTATTAATAAGCAGTAATTAGAAGTTTGTAGAGGCAAAAGTCATAGTTAGTTAATAGTGAGAACTGGATCTTAAAATACAGTGTGACTCATGTTTTGTAGCGTTGAGCAATTGAGCCAATCACAACACACATATCTGTTTATTTATTAAACATATCTGATTGGCCATTGCCTTCAAGTTACAATCCACTCACCACTCAAAACTCTAGATTTGTTTTGAGTTCATTGATTATAATGGAAATAACTATAAACTGAAGTGAGTGACAGCTTATAAAGGAAGTGCTATTTGCACTTTTCTGACTATTTTTCAAAATAGACAAATGCAGACTAATATATTAATAGAAAAACATTTGAATTTTGATATCAACATATTTTGAAATGTGGTTGCAATTATTTGTAAAATGAATGACTTGTAAATCTTGAAATTCTCTCACTGTGCATTGCCATTTTTTGTTGTGAAAAGTTAGTTGTTTTGCAGCATTGCAACAGTTATTTATTTTTGACAATTTTATGATAAAACATAGGTTTAGTCATCATGACTGTCATGAATCTGGTCCATGGACCTCCATTTGTTCGCCACCAGAGGTCACCCTACCATCACATTGACTCTCACACCACACACTACCCCGGACTTCATTTCCCAGCAGCCATTTCCCTAATCACGTGCTCACACCTGATACCCATCTCGCAATCACACACGCTACATAAGCCTTGGACTTCCTCTCTGTCTCTGCCGAGTATTGTACGCAAATATCCCAGTGATAGCTACCCTACGAAGCCCTCTGAGTTATCTTAGTCTTGCCTTGCCTGTTTTCCCGTGTTTTGACTCTAGCCCGTGTTTCCTGGATTAACCCTTGCCTTGCCGTTCGGACTCTGTTTGCCCTCGTTTGGATTATTGCTGTTTACCTGGATTTACTCTCTCTGCCTTGCCCTTTGGATATTGTTCGCCGATCGTCGACCCACGCTTGCCCTAGGATTACTCTTTGTCTTGTCCCTGCCATACCTGTTTGCCATTGTTTCGACCCTGCCTGTATTTCTGACTATGTCTTTAAATAAAAGCTTGCACATGGATCCGCACGTCTCACGTCTCGTCAGCCCCGTTACAATGACGTTAACTAAGCATTTCCAGGAGGATACACCAACTGCAGCGTAATGCTAGAAGTAGCCTATGTTAATGTAATCTATTAACTATGTACATCATAAACCCGTCTTTTTAGGAAAGTACAAGATATGGGTGTCATGTCATAAACTCTGGGATTTCAGCTATGACTAATCTCAATGCCTCTGATTGGCCATTGAATTCATTAGTTCAACAGAATTGTGTGTGATTGGTCAAATTGCTCAACACTGTAATATGAAAAGAAATATGACGCAACATGAGGAGATTTAAATTTAATGCCACAATCAATACTTTTCTTTTAATTTTCATTTTTCATTTTAATTTAATTTTTCATGTCATTTGCGACAGCTGTAATTTATTTAGATTATTGTGAATTTGGCATTTGATTGGTTAGACTGGTCATGAGAGTGGCATATTCAATCTAAATGTGTGTAAACTGAAAACACTGTTTACCAGAACTGTAACCACCACAGACATTGAGCAGCACACGTCCTCACCAATAATCAGATATGGACAAACTGTCCCCCCATTATTTGACATTCTTCATTCTGCTCTGCTGGACTTCATTATGCACCAACCAGATTGTTGTTTGAATGAGTTAAAAAAAAATGACAGTTAAAAAGTTAAAACGTTTTTTTTTAAGCCTCGGGTGGGGGATTTACGATTTACAGAAACTGCAAACAGTAAATTAATATCCAGTGAGCTCATTACTCAACTTTTTGTAGAGTCATTTGCAACATTTTAGGCAAAAAAATTAAGAGCGAATGTGTACATATTTTAAAAATAAAAATATTATTTGTAAATAATATTTTCAAATCCATGTCATAAACTCACAGCGCTGGCAGAGGTGAGTTCATGCGACCAGCATTTACTGCAATCTGAACTGCAGTGCTGTGCTAGATAGTGTTAGATGTGCTAGATACTGCCTGTGCAGTGCTGTCAGAAGTTATTCTTGAAAATGCTGCAGTTTTGCAGTTTGTTCAGTAATTGTTTCAGACCATTTTGATATTTCAATCTCAATACAACCCACATCTACAGACAACTGTATAAACATGAAAACAAATGACTGCAAATGTTTTTGTCTCTTGTTCTGGTACTCCATTGAGAGCAGATACAACATTTGTTGACAAAATTGAATGGCCATTTATTGTGGTAGCATTTTGTTAATTATTTTATGGAAAACCATTTACCTCAGTCTCTCCAACTGACATTTTGGACTCTTCAGTCCATCAGAAAGAAACTTCACTCCTGAATCCTGCAGGTCATTGTTACTCAGGTCCAGCTCTCTCAGGACAGAGTTTGAGGATTGTAAAACTGATGACAAACTCCCACAAGACTGTGCAGTGAGATTACATATGGAAAATCTGAACAAGATGAACACAGTAATTGCATACAGAATTAATATTAACACTATGATTTTTTTTTTTTTTTTTATAAATAAATAAATAATCAAGTATTTCAAACTCAAACCTCAATATCTTCAGCTTAGAGTTTGGACTCTTCAGTCCATCAGAAAGAAGTTTCACTCCAGGATCCTGAAGGTCATTGATACTCAGGTCCAGTTCTTTCAGGACAGAGTTTGAGGACTGTAAAGCTGAAGATAAACTTTCACAGGACTGAGCAGTGAGATGACACCCACAAAGCCTGTGAAAAGAACAAAACAAATAACCATATTAATGTGAATTTATCAGATAGGCTTTTCAGTTTATAATCTGGAGTGCATGTTTGTACTGAATAACACTTTATAATAGGAATACAATAGCAAAGCACTTACAAATTATTTCAAAACTATTATAGTTCATTAGTAGTTTATAAACTGTAGTTAATACATTATTAGTCTTTATACTACGGGGCTGTTGAATCTGATTGACTGATGAACGTTCTAAGGTTTGCAATTATTTTCAGGGAAACGCACGGCGAACATAGTTTGGCTGCATTACATGTCCATATCACTTCGCCAAATGATTTCTGTTATTTCAAAGGTTTTACAACAGCAAAATAACCAAATCCCACAACGACATGGCCAAACAAATAAATATAGTTAACAATATGATAAAAACGACAGATAATTTCCATGCTTTTGCCACAAAATTACATTTTATTATGTACGGAAAGCACATACTCTATTTCTCCCGCTATCTCCCTCATGGACGCACATACATACAGTTTGCACACACGTTAACATACGCACTAATGTTGTAAGTGCTACTCTGACGATTTTATCAGTAACAGTAAGTTTAACAACTCACAAACTATGACTTCTCAAAAGCGAGGTAACAACAGCGCTGTTCGTGAAGAAAATGAACTTAAAGTTTCACTATTAGTAAAGTTAGAGACATTAGCTGAACACTTTTGAGAGACTCACAGAGCATGTGAATTACCTCTGTATCTAATAATTTAATTATTAATTGCATTAATCTGCTATCAATAGCTCAAGCCTCATTACTAGGTCTAAAATGACATTTTAGAATTAACAACAGAGGCGATGGATGAGATGTGGAAGAAATGAATCCTACTCATAATACCATTTTAAGTACAAAATCCAGACAAATACCTTGAAATATATCATCTGATTGATGTCTTGAGGTAGTTTAAGCAGAATAATTAACTCCAGCTGTTGAATTATTAGAAAAATAATGCACACCCGAGGTGTCCACGACGCGAGGGTGTGCATTATTTTTATAATAATTCAGTGGCCTGTCGTCAGTTATTCCTTACATACTGAAGTAGTGAGTTTGTCTATATACAAGTAGTGAGTTCATCATTGATTGTCTCTGTAGGTCACAGAAAATCTGAAAATGTCATAAATTAAGTGATTTAAACCCGCCTTTATTGGACATTAATGGCATTCATATTTAGTCTTCCTTAAAATGTTTACAAATACATTAAGCACAAAAACACACATTGGGCCTCGTTCATGAAACACGAGCAGAACAAATTTTTGTGTAAATCGTTCGTAAAGCCATTCTGACGTAAACTTTCGAATTCATGAAAATGTTCATATTTTCAAAATGTTAGTTGGTTTGAAAGAAATGTACACCTGCTCCCTACCACGTGTAAATGGTGCGTAAAACGTTTTGTGTTTTTTTTGGCATACTGATGGTACTGAATTTTGATGCCCTGCCATAATTACAAGTTCATTTGCCCTTGCCCTATTTTTTTATTTTATTTTTTGTAGCTGAGTTGATAACTGTAAAACGCAGCGCTCGTCACTGTCACTATTTACCCAGACATAAATAGAGGATGGGCGGGACAAATACAAACCACTTGTACAACGACTGCCTACAACAATGGAGAAGTCAATATTAGGCCTACTTGTTACTGCTTTTTTATATTTAGTAAAATTCTTAAAAATGAGATACTAGTAATACGTTGTCACTGTGGATATTCCAAATCATAGCAACCAAAGCGTCTTCGCTGGAAAAATGCTTTATCACCAAAGTATTCTCAAGCGCCACCAGCTGGTCGTTTTAAGAAGAGCGCCTGACATTTTTTTCAGCTGACTAAAAACTCTTTGGTGGACATATTGATGAATATTTATTGTTAGGCATATGGCCTATTAGTCTTTTTTGCATTTATGCAATATACTGAAGCCAAACCTGAGAAAGTAGACCAGAATATTCCACTGCGTTCCTGGACATGCAATTTGCGTAGCTGTAATTTATAGGTGGGGATTTGCTAATTGTGAATGAGTGTGCACGAGCACCGTATTGACGAATGATTGGAATTCATTAACATACACATGTTTAACTATCATATCGGAAGTTTACGAAGCATTTGTGAATCCGGAGGAGAGTTTTCGGGAAGGTCTGTTTTACGTGCAAATTACTCAGAATTTATTCATATATTTATTTACACAAGTTTCATGAATGAGGCCCATTGGGTTTCCATGTTTTATAGAGAACTTCCATAGAAATAGTTATTTTTATACTGTATAAACTGTATATCCTGTCTCCTCTAAGCCTAACTGTAAGCCTACCCCTAATCCTAACTGATGTCTTTTAACCCTCTGGGGTCTGAGGGTGTTTTGGGGCCCTGGAGAAGTTTTGACATTCCCTGACATTTATGTTTTTTTCAGGATCCTAAAAAGATATTAATGGCTAAAGTCTGATAACACTGTATTCAGCACAAACTGGGCTACAATAATATGTGAGCCGCAGGAATGTGCATGTTTGTGTTTTTGAGAAAACAGCATTTATGCGTGGTTAGTGAAAAACTAACATTTTTAAAGTCCCCTTGTGGTGAAAATCTACTTTTTTATGTTGTTTGTATGTCTGTGTGGTGTTTTTAATATGCTTTTAAACAAACCATGTGCCAAGCCATTTATCAACACCATTGCTGAGTATTTTCTCTTTAAAACTGTAGTCTCCCAGTGGCAGTCAAAGAAATGCGGTTTGAAACAGCCCTTGGTTTGCTACGTCACAAAATTCAATAACCAATCGCGTCAAGGGATCCTATCCTTAACATATCATTAACTGTGCTGCAAAGCAGAGGGTCTAGTGAGAAGGCAGCGAGGTTAATCCTGTAACAGTTATATTTTTTCTGTAGATATTTCGTTAACTGTTAATATTTCCCCCTATTTACACAATGTAATGTGCTGTTAGCGCTTATTTATTTGTATTTAGAACCGCTAACTTGAATAATAATCCGCGGCAACAGTGTAAATGTAGCCCGGAGTCAGACGCACCTCTCCCGCATTGACATCAGCATATCACACGCATATGATCGCGGGCACGATTTGGAATCACAAACTTGGCTGCATTTGAGTCTTTAAGGCATTTTGGTAAACACCTGTTTACCAACATCGTCAAGTAGGTAAATTTAACAAATGTTACAGTATCCACTGTAGTTGTCCGCTAGTAAAAACATAGCTTTATCAGTCATTATCTGTGTACGAACCAGCGCAAACAGAAAATGTTACCTCACGAAGTTAGTCATCAGTCTCCTTGAGCATACCAGCTTATTTCTAGTTCAAACATTATGGCTTAATTAAAGTAATATTTCCACTTGCCATTGCCATTGTATCGCGGTTACTACAGTTCAGTTAGTGGATCAGCGGGCCCTAGCTGATGTGACTGAGTGGAGGCGGGGCTAATTTGGATATTCATAGATCCGTGTATAGTAAATGAGGCGAGGGTGTAGAGTTACATTCAAGCTATTTTAAGGCATGAGAAAATTATTTTCACAAGAAAAAACATGTAAATACGTCATATTGATGATCAAAGATGAGTTTTAAAGGATCAAATTTTTGACTACAGGGGGACTTTGTCACTGAAATAAGTCCATAAAACACATACAGAACATTTGTTCACAAGACTTTTGAGAACTGGATGTGGTAGCTTAGAGTTTTTGCTACCAAATGATGTGAAAATCATCCTGTTCACACGTTCACAGAAAACAATATATTGATTTAACATTTGTAAATCATGTTTTGAGATAGAATGCCCTTATGCGAGGGAGTGACAATGGCCATGAATATTTAGTGATTTACACCTGAGAGACAAAAGGGCTCCCATAATGAGCCATCAGTGAGCAATGTGACTGAGGCAGGTAACAAAGAATGTGAGGAGAGTAAAATAATGGGGGTGTTATTTGTATTTTATTTTCAACACAGTATAATGAAAATATACACAGTGAAGTTCAAAAACACATTTTTGAGCACAATGATCTAAAGACAGACTTGAACAGTAACACACCTTTGTGCCATTGCTGACAACAGATCCTGTTCAAATGTTGAAACAAGTAAGCTATACCTGATATTTCCAGTGTCTGCTGCTTCTTTCCATGGATTCAAGAAAAAAAAAAACAGCCACATCATCAGTAGTCATGGAGGTTATTTTAACATATTTTATGTAAAACATCAGCCCAATGTAGTTGAACATCTGATGTTGGTACAATGCTGTCAGAGAAGTGAAGTCTTCAAAATATCTGGTCACCAAAAAAAACAAAAACAAAAAAAACATCTATTAGCATATTGATATAGGAACAACTATATTATTACATTAGTAATCATTCATTTTGGCCACTCATAAATCCTAAATAAATAAATAAAAAATATGATTTTATAGTCATAAGCACAATCTTGTTTTGTATGTATTATACAATACAAAAACATTTTATATCTGGGAAACTAAAAATTAGGCTATTATTGTTACACGTTATAAAAATCTACATTCGCAAACAGAGTATTTAACAGTAAAGTTTTGTCTAAACATTCTTACTCTAACATTTATAGTGTTTTTATGGAACATTAAAAAATCATCCTGGCGTCTGAGACAATTATATACAATGAATGAAATATACGGTTTCACTTCATTATACATTTAGTCAGGAATTATAGTTTGGAAAAAGTCTAACTAGTAAAATGTGTACAAGTTATGTCACAGTAACACAATAACAACTAATGCAAGTAGGCTAATAAAACAAGACTTACTCATGTAAAAGTTATCCTCCGCTGGATCAAGTCACCGTGTTTTTTTAAATTCTGGTAAATTCTGGCTTATATTCCTCTCAGCGTGTCTTCTTCTGAGGTAAATTCTGGCTTATTCTTCTCAGAGCGTCTTCTTCCAGAAACTAAAAGTATCCAAGATTAACTTAATGACTGTTTCTTTGTTGGCGGAGGTGGTTTGGGCGTTTACATGTCCGCACGTCTAACGTGGACGATTTTCACCAAAAGCGCGATCGGCGCGTGGGCGTGGTCACATTAGAGATAATGAGCTCCGACGGGATGGATTGGACATGGTGTTGGTTTCATACAAATTACTTTATCACAAAATATTTGTTTTCGATATGATTTACTTAATTTAAAAGTAGACACTTCAAACTTTCTATAGATATATGTCTCAAATATATGTGTAAAGTATTCGCTGAGTTTTGGTTCATTTTAGTGACGTTTCACAGAGCAGTTCAGAAAAGCACAAAGTTTTGTTGTTATTATGAGTGCATACAAATAAAAGTAGACCATTTACAGATTCGATTGATGGTATTGCTCTTACCTATACGATCAAAAATGACGAAGTAATTTTAATTCCTTTTGGGATTATCAGGAAAATATGCCACAAAACACGCCGGCGTGTTTGTCGACCCCAGAGGGTTAAAATGGGCTTTACAAGTTTAACTTTGGGCATAGGCTTACTGTATTTGTACATTTTAAGAATCTCTTAATATTAATGCAATTAATAATGATAAAAATTGGTTTTAAGCACTTGATTAATGACATTTTTCAATATGCCATGACCTAATCTAAAGTGAGAACTATTTGCGGTTAAGTTGTTTGCAAAGCATTATCTAACTCTTTATATATGTTTATTAAAATTGTTAATTACAGTGACAATGAATGAAGAACTTACAGTTTATATATAGTCTATTAACGTATTAACATCAGTTCCCTTTCAGTCGGTCACTCCGAGCCACGTCGGTGACCAAAGAAATTGGGATCTCGCTTCGAGAGACAAATCTACTTCGAGTGTAAACTAAACGAACCAATGCACATTGGCATGCGATAAACTCATCCAGCTGCTGCTCGTCACAGCACGAGCATAAGTAGGCAGCAGATGCAATGCATATTCAGCTTTTCGCTGAGGAGCCAAGAGGTTCTATCGTTCTGCTCTGCATGTCATCTGAGAGAGTATTCTAGTCAACGAGCGCTCTGGGGAAGAGGCTTCTTCAGCACTCGTGTTGGTGTCACGGCGCTGCAGCAGTCGTTCCCCTGTGCACTTCAGCACTTCTGAAAGAGCTAATTTCCCTAAAAGAGCAAGACACGTGTGTGACGTTGCATCTTTTTAAAGATGTCATTCCACCTGTGTGTTTCTGGATGCGGTCGTTACCTGGCGCCGGATGACAGTCACGATCGCTGCATCACGTTTGGGCGTTGAGCACGCTGAGGCAGCCTTTGTGGACGAGTCATGCTGTCACTGTAGCGGCATGGCCATTGCAGCATTGCGGCTGAGACTCCAGTTCATCAAAAAAAGGTGGGGTCCCCTTACCTATGCCACGATCTAGTCTCTCTTCTGTTCCGCAGAAGAGGGTTACTTCTGTGAATAGACAGGGTAGCCTGAAGGTGACAGTAGGGGCAAACCCGCCAAGTGAATCTCCGTGGACCCCCCACTCCTCTAGCACGCCACAAGCTGTGGAGCTTCCAGGAGAACGTGCCGGTTCCTCGTAGGGGGGTCCGAACGGTTCCTTTGGGGCTCCTCTGGATGACCAGATGTCAATCGCAGCATCGGCGGGTGAGCTGGAGTCTGGGGATGAGGACTCGGCTGCATTGCCCCCTTCAGGGAGAGTAGCGTTGTCCGAGCCTGACCCAGAATTAACGGCTACGCTTTCCCGGGCTGCCAAGGCGGTCAGGCTCGAGTGGAGACAGCCACCATGTCCCGAGCCATAGAGATTAGAGGATTGGTATTTTGGGGCGGCCCGGGCTGGTTCTCAGCCACCTTCCCTGGTGCCTTGCTTCCCAGAAGTACATGAAGAGGTGATTAGGTCATGGAAGGCACCTTTTTCTGCCCAAAACCGGTCTGGTGCCTCCTCCTCCCTCTCTACCCTCGATGGTGGGGCAGCCAGGGGTTATGAGGCAATCCCCCCGGTGGAGCGCGTGGTTGCGATGCAATTGTGTCCGAAGAGCACTTCCACCTTGAGGGGTAACCCTTGTCTCCCATCCAAGGCCTGTAAGTTCTCGTCCATGCTTACGGCCAAGGCTTATGGTGCCGCTGGACAGGCTGCCTCCGCCCTGCACACCATGGCATTCCTGCAGGTATACCAGGGCAAGGCATTAAAGGAGTTGCACAAGGGTAGTTCTGAACCAGGGCTGATTCAGGAGCTGCGCACAGCAACGGACCTCACCCTGAGAGCGATGAAAGTCACTGCGCGCTCCCTGGGTCAGACGATGGCCACATTGGCGATTCAGGAACGCCATCTCTGGCAGAACCTGGTGGATATGCGGGACACCGACAAATATTGTTTTCTCGACTCCCCTATCTCCCAGGCCGGCCTTTTCAGCGACGCAGTCAAGAGCTTTGCCCAACAATTCTCGGCTGCCCAGAAGCAGAAGGAGGCAATTAAACACATCCTGCTCCGGCGGCCCACTGCTGTCTTCACCTCGTCACCGAGGGCCCCCCCCCGAGTTCCTCCACCCCTGCTCAGCCTTAGCGGGGAGCTGGTCGCAGAGGTACGGCGCCGCCCATCCAGGCCACCGCCAAACCAGGCGGTAAGTGGAAGTGCAAGGGGCCCTGAGACAGGCAACCCAGAGATGGAGCTCTTTGGGAGATGGTGACTGGTTAGCGCTTCCCAGTCCGTCTCACTGGCTTATTTGGACTGTCAGACTCGGCTATGCGATTCAGTTCACCCCGCGTCCCCCCCCAAGTTCAGGGGTGTCCAGTTCACCTCCGTGCTGACAGCAATGCTCCTGTCTTATGGGCAGAAATCGCAGTCCTGCTGGCGAAGGACATGATAGAGCCGACCCCTCCAGCCGATATGAGGTCAGGGTTTTACAGCCCATACTTCATTGTACCCAAGAAAGGTGGTGGGTTACGACCAGTCTTGGACCTGCGAGTTTTGAACCGGGTCCTTCACAAGCTGCCGTACAAAATTTTGACGCAGAAATGCATTTTCAAATGCATCCGTCCCCAAAATTGGTTTGCAGTGATTGATCTGAAGTATGCATACTTTCATGTCTTGATTCTCCCTTGGAACAGGCCATTTCTCTGCTTCACGTTCGAGGGGCGGGCATATCAGTACAAGGCTGTCCCTGTCGCCCCGCATCTTTATGAAGGTTGTGGAGGTGGCCCTGGTTCCCATGAGAGAACACGGCGTTCGTCTTCTCAACTATCTGGATGACTGGCTCATTATGGCTCGCATTCTGGTCACGGGATCAATTGTGCGAGCACAGGGACATAGTGCTCAGTCACCTCAGCCGGTTGGGACTTCGGGTCAACTGGGAAAAGAGCAAACTCTCTCCAGTGCAGAGGAACTCTTTTCTTGGTATGGAGTTGGACTCGGTCAACCTGACAGCACGCCTCACAGAGGAACGTGTTTGTTCAATGCTGAACTGCTTGAATTTTCTCAAGCACAGGACAGCGGCCCCACTGAAACAATTTCAGAGGGTCCTGGGGCATATGGCATCTGCAGCCGCAGTAACGCCGCTCTGACTGCTTCATATGAGGCCGAATCAGCAATGGCTTCACGGCTGAGTCCCGAGATGGGCGTGGTAATGTGCCATGCACCAAGTGACGATCACTACGGCCTATCTCCAAGCTTTCAGCCTGTGGTTGGACCCTGCATTTCTACGGGCAGGAGTTCCCCTAGTACAGGTGTCCAGGCATGCTGTTGTGTTCACGGATGCCTCCACCACAGGCTGGGGTGCCACATACAACGGGCATGCAGCTTCTGGGTTGTGGACGGGCCCCCATCTGCATTGGCACATCAATTGCCTCAGTACGTCTTGCACTGGGCCGCTTTAAAACGCTGCTACGGGGCAAGCACGTACTGGTCTGTACGGACAACACTGCGACCGTTGCGTACATCAACCACCAGGGTGGTCTACGCTCCCATCGTATGTCGCAACTTGCCCGCCATTTCTTCCTACGGAGTCAGAAGCATCTGAGGTCGCTTCGTTCCATTTACATTCCGGGCCTGCTCAATCACGCAACTGACGAGCTTTCACGACAGCATGTGCTTTTTTGGAGAATGGAGACTCCATCCCCGGGCAATCCAGCTAATATGGAGACACTTCGGAGCCGCACAGGTAGATCTGTTTGCCTCTCCAGACACGTCCCATTGCCAGCTGTTCTATTCCCTAACCGGGGGAACCTTTGGCATGGATGCACTGGCGCACAGCTGGCCCCAGGGTGCTTGCACAGACACTATGCAAAGTCAGGGAGGATGAGGAGGAGGTTCTGCTAGTTGCACCTTACTGGCCCAACCGGACCTGGTTCCTGGAACTGATGCTCCTTGCGACAGCCCCTCCCTGGTGCATTCCTCTGAGGAAAGATCTACTTTCTCAGAGACGGGGCACCTTCTGGCACCCGCGTCCAGATCTGTGGAACCTCCACGTGTGGTCCCTAGACGGGATGCGGAGGTCCTAGGTGATCTACCCCAGGCTGTGGTGGACACCATCACTTCGGCAAGAGCATCCTCTACAAGGTGTGCCTATACCTTGAAGTGGAAGCTGTTCGTTGAATGGTGCTTTTCTCACTGGGAATAACCCTGGAGATGCCTGATCAGAGCTGTGCTTTCCTTCCTCCAGGAGGGGTTGGAGCGAAGGCTGTCTCCCTCCACCCGAAAAGTGTATGTTGCCGCAATTGCCGCACATCACGATCCTGTAGACGGTGAATCTTTTGGGAAGCACGACCTGAAAATCAGGTTCCTGAGGGGCGCGAGGAGACTAAATCCTCCTCGCACGAACCCCGTTCCCTCTTGGGATCTCCCTCTGGTGCTTATGGCGTTGCAGAGGGCCCCTTTTGAGCCGTTGCAGTCTGCAGAGCTGAGAACTCTACCAATCAGCTGCGCTGGCTTCCATCAAGAGAGTAGGGGACCTGCATGCATTTTTGGTCAACGAATCGTGCCTGGAATTCGGGCCGGCCAACTCTCACCTCACCCTGAGACCCCAGACCGGATTATGCCCAAGGTTCCCACCATGTCTTTCAGGGATCAGGTGGTGAACCTGCAAGCGCTGCCCTCAGAGGAGGCAGTCACAACCCTAGCTTTGCTCTGTCTCGTTCGTGCTTTGCGCATATATGTGGATCATACGCAGAGCTTTAGGACCTCAGAGCAGCTCTTCGTCTGTTACGGAGACCAGCAGAAGGGAAAGGCTGTCTCCAAGCAAAGGTTGGCCCACTGGATAGTGGATGTCATCGTCTTGGCATATCAAACCCAAGGCGTCTCCTGCCCCCTCGGGTTGAGAGCACACTCGACAAGGAATGTTGCTTCCTCCTGGGCGCTGGTGCAAGGCGCCTCGCTGACAGATATATGTATGACACCCAACAAGTTTGCTAGGTTTTTTTTAGCCTTCATGTAGAACCAGTGTCCTTTCATATACTCCACATGATACCTCCCTGCGGGCAGGATGTGGATTCCGCAGCGTCCCTGGAAAGGGTACGCTTTCCCAGTGTTATCCAATAGTCTTACTGTGTGGGTAAAGAGGAACAACAGTAATAGACTCTCTCTGCATAAGCCCTGTCCTATCTTCTGCCCCAGTAGCCGCGGGGGGAATCAGGTGGCTAACTAGGTGCGCTGAAAGGGGCAGCATCCGTGGCGCTTTGGTAGGGATCCAAATTTCATCAGTCACCGATGTGACTTGGAGTGACCAATTGAAAGGGGACATCTCAGTTACATATGCGGCTACTGGGGCAGAAGATAGGACAGGGCTTATGCAGAGAGAGTCTATTACTGTTGTTCCTCTTTACCCACACAGTAAGACTATTGGATAACAGCTTCAAACACCTGTTTGCTGCTCAGCAGTGGCTTTTTTTACAGCTGGTATTACAATACAGTTCATTTGTTTGACAAAAACGTTCCTTAAATCTCTATCTGACCAAGATCTTTTGTGCTCTAAGTCACTCACAAATCTTTTGACAGTTAAATAATTTCCATTTGCTTTTCGCAAAATATTGTTTGTGTTGATGCCTTTTGCAAGACATTGCATTGTTTCATACTTTTCATCTTCAGAAAGATCTTTTTTCCATATTTCATGAGAACTGTGACTTGCTTAATAATGTGGAACAACCTCTTTAAGTAGGGTTTCCATTTACCTAAGAAGAACTGGCAAACTATTGAACAAACCTGTCTGAGATTGATACCAATTATCTAAAAAGATGTGAAAAACCACACAAACAAAAATCTGACTCTTTATTGTACCAAAATCCTATTGATAAGTCAATAAGGAAGTTTAGGTATTATTTCATACTCATAACTGGAATACTGCTTTACAAAGTTCCAGGTTATCCAGGATGGTTGGGAACCCTGACTATTTTCTCATCAGGATTTTTTGAGTAGGCATTGCCTGCCTTGTGTTCTTGGAGAAAATGCCACTGATACAATCATACTACAATATAGACAGGGTAAATATTTGCTAGTTATAGTTATGAAACACCTATTTATCCACATATTTGAACATAGTGATTCAGTGAATGTGAATGTCAAACCTCAGTATGTTCAGTCGACAGTGTGGACTCTTCAGTCCATCAGAAAGCAGCTTCACTCCTGAATCCTGCAGGTGATTGCTACTTAGGTCCAGCTCTGTCAGATGGGAGTTTGATGATTGTAGAGCAGAAGACACAGTTTCACAGCATGTTTCATCAAAACCACAGCTATCAAATCTGCCAAAACAGAATATTTTTAGCCAAATTATTTTCTAATGTTCAGTTTTTCTGCAAAAACATATTGCACTCTTCATAATCGGGAAATATTTCACATAGTATTCTGACATTTAATTGTTTAGACAGCAGTCTTTACTCACAGTGCTTTTCTGCAGCATCTCACAGCTGGAATGAGTCTTGTGTAGTTTGAAGATGATGACGTGAACCTCTTTGGGTTAAACTCATCCAGCACCTTCTCTGACATCAGCAGTATGTAGGTCAGCACTGTGTACATTGAAGATGAGAGGTCTCTTCCTGGATGTTCATCTGAACTGAGGTAACTCTGGATTTCCTCATATAATGAGTAATCTTTAAGCTCAAGTAAGCAGTAAAATAGGTTGACAGAAGTTTCATCTGAGATGTCCTGTTTTTGTAATTGTTTAATGTCTGCACTTATTTTTCTGATGCTCACACTCGTGTCTTTAGTGTGTGTGATCAGGCCTTTGAGCAGGTTTTGACTGGATTCCAGTGAAATTCCCATGAGAAACCGCAGGAACAGGTCCAGATGTCCTCTCTTACTCTGCATTGCTTTATCAGTGGCTCTCTTTGTTAGGTCATGAAATGTGACTTTTCTAAAAAAGAATTTAAGATTTTGTATTACTGTAGTTTGTGAATCTTCAAAGAAAAACCGAAGCTCTTGCCTGTTCTTCTTCAGGTAGCAGACGAACACATGCAGTGCAGCGAGAAACTCTTGAACACTCAGATGCACAAAGCAGAAGACCTTTGTCTTATAAAGTCCAACTTCCTTCTTAAAGATCTCAGCAATCATTCCTGTGAACTCAGTGTCTTTACACACATTGATACCACATTCTTTCAGATCTTCCTCATAGAACACAATGTTTTCCTTCTTCAGTTGTTTAAATGCTAGCTTGGCTAACTTCAAAATCATCTCTTTATTTAATTGTAAGTGCTTTGTACATTCTCTTTCTTCTTGTTCATCATACTTCTGACTCTTCATGTTCATCTGTATCCGCAGGAAGTGAATGTACATTTCAGTGAGTGTTGTGCTGATGTTCTCTGCATTGTTCTTGATGAGAATATTCTGAAGTACTGTGGCTGTAATCCAGCAGAACACAGGAATGTGGCACATGATGTACAAACTACGAGACATCTTAATATGTGAGATGATTCTGGAGGCCAGACTCTCATCTGTGATTCTCTTTCTGAAGTACTCCTCCTTCTGTTGGTCAGTGAATCCTCGCACCTCTGTGAACAAACCCACATACCAACGAGGGACCTGATTGGCCGCTGCTGGTCGTGATGTCACCCAGACAAGAGCCAACGGAAGCAGAGTCCCTTTGACCAGACTTGTAAACAGCACATCTACAGATGCTCTTTCCTCAACAGTGTTCAATGTTTCGCGTTTAAAGTTCAATGGCAGTCGACTCTCATCAAGTCCATCAAATATAAACGCTAGCTTACATTCCTTATATAACTTAGATTTCTCCAGGTCCTTCAATTCAGGATAAAATTTCTGCAGAAACTCATGGAGATTGACCTCTCTGTCTTTAATCACATTGATCTCTCTGAATGGAAGCAGGAACACACAGTCTATATCCTGACTGGTGTTTCCTTCTGACCAGTCCAGGATGAACTTGTGCACAGAGACAGTTTTTCCAATGCCAGCGACTCCCTTGGTCAGCACAATCTTCTGCTCATTGTTTTTCCTCAGTTCATTAAATATATCATTGCATTTGATTGGTTTGTCATGTGTTTTTTTGTTCTTGAAAACATCATCAATCTTCAGAATCTCATGTTCCTGATTGACATCTTTCATATCTCCCTCTGTGATGAACAGTTCTGTGTAAACAGCCTTGAGATCTGTGTCATTTTCTTTGTTGCCCTCAAAAATATATTTTGCCTTTCTCTTCATGTTGTTTTCGTGAGTTTTCAAGAAGTTTTGCAGCTCTATAATTAAAAACAAATAAGAGACAAAAAACAAAGCATTAAACAAATTTGACATTTTTTCATATCAGCATGATTATCATTATTTGTAACTGATTCAGACAGATTAAATTCATACTGCTGAAAACAGCAGTCCATCCCTAACAACTTGGATTTCAATTTTTCAATTTCTGAATATGTTTATGTTCTTTCCAGATCACTTATTGTATTGATTGAGATTATCTTTAGGCCATGCTGGCCAGTGTTACTAAAAACTGATGAATGGTTTCCACATCATTTAGCACATAAAACAGAATGTGAGGCTGTATTTACTACGTGTTTTAACCTGCTTAAATGAACCTTAGCATGTGTGATTGTAATCATGTCTTGATGATACTGAATCAATTTGGTGACAGTGCCACCTATTGATTAACTTTAATAAACATTTTAATCACATTATAAGATGTTTAATTAAGGCTTTTATACCATTGTAAACTGGGTATCTCTGGGAACATGCTGTTCTATTCTATAAAACTGTATAAAATCTGCTGCTGTGTCTGGCCCTGTAATTGCTGCTTGCAGTTATATTTTGTCTTTTTTCCATTTACAGACAATGATTGATATTTACTCCAGATATGTTGTGAATTACCTCCAACAGGGACAGATGTCTTCATATTGCCCTCAGTCTGAGCTGTGAAAGAGAGAATTACTCACTGGGAATCATTTATCTCACAAATACATCAGCAGAGCAAAAAGGAAATGAGGTTTAAGTCAGACCTTCACACTGGTAAATATTTAATCACGTTACTGTCACAGTGAATTAAATGTTACCTTGCTTGTGTCTATTCTCTAACTGTTCAGTCAGATCATTTTGGTTCATCTTTCTCAGAATGTCCACCATGACCTTCACAGCTTCTTCTGGTCCAAAACACACCACCATCTTATCTACTGTGTCAAATATATCTGCCTTCTCCATTTCAGACTTTGATATATGGTTATGATATGCATTCATTAAGCGCCAATGAAACTCCTTCAGTTCAGCTTCTACCAGCTCCTTCAGTGAGTCCACGAGCAGCTCTTTAACAGACGCCATCGTCCTTCACCAACTCACGGCTGTAGGTCAAGAAAAAAAAAAAAAGATCTGCAGTACTACCACTCTTAACATGTGGACCTAAGTGCTCAAATGTATGTGGCACTTTAAAATCTATATATCTCAGTATCTCATGAAGTAGTACAGTATTATTTACTAACCATGAATAATAGTGATATAGATGTTTCTTGTTTATCCACTGTTATGAACCCAGAGTGGGTTATATTTGTGGTTTGTTTTTTCATGTTTTTTTTTTTTTTGTGTGTTAGAGGTTCTGTGAGTGACATCACCACATCATTGAGGAGTTTCACCTGCATCGGGGCTGATGCCGGCAATTATAAAACCGGTTCCCTTCCATCTCCGCGGGGGCTCCTCTCCTCATCTTGTCTTTAATAAATGTATATTTTTTAATAGCATATCTGACGCGTGGCTTCTTTGTCACGGCTTGTGAGCCAGCTGTGACAAATGGGGGCTCGTCCATTAATCTATTGAAAATTCCTATTGTGTTTTCGACATATTTTTGGAAGCGCTTTGTTTTTTTGCGTTCGGTTATTTTGTAAGAAAATTTGGGATGTTGTTTAACCGAATGTAAAGTTGGAAGAGAGATTGTTTAGTGCTATTGTTTGAAATGTTTTATACGTCGGCGTTGAAGGAACTACGTGTTTGATTTGGTTGTTTGTTCGAGGAGAAGGACGGTGTACATTGCTGTATCCTTTGGGTTTTTTAGAAGGTAAGTGACTTTGCAAATCCTATAGTCGGGAGAATTTTGATTAGTATTGGTGTTCCCTTGTTAGGTGTAGCTGCTTGTTCCCTTTTGGGACAAGTGGTTGTAATGTAACTTTTTTATTTTTGTGTAATGACCGTGGGTAGAGCGGTTGTCTCGTGAGCATATCCGTTGTATGAGTGAGTCACCAGCGTGCTGGTTGCTTTTCTTCGTACCAGTGGGAGTTAGTGCATAAATACCCCTCACCAGTAACCACACAAAGATTAGGGATGAGTTAGTTTTTTTTTTTTTTTCAAGGTAGGGAAAGGGAATTTGTTTCTCCTGTTGGGGATTGTAAATCACACCTTCTATTGTGTGAAGCATATTTAAAGTGGAAGTATGTCAAATCCAGTAGAAGATTTTATTAGTTCCCCTTCTGAAGCTTTGCTTGATTCATGTACAAAAGATCAGTTATTTAAAATTGCAGATCATTATGGAATTGAAACTGAAGACAAGCAATTAAAGGATACAGTTAGAGAAACACTTAAAATTAAGAGATCATTATGGAATTGAAACTGAAGACAAGCAATTAAAGGATACAGTTAGAGAAACACTTAAAATTAAGAGAGAGTGACATACTGATTGAGAAGCAAAATGTAGCTGTTGCTGAACCACTAAAACCCTCTGTAGCTATAGGTAGCTCCTTAACCTTTGAAAAACAGGAAAGGTTATTGTTGTTACAGCTTGAACAAGAGCGATTGAAATTAGAGGTAGAGCATGAAAAAAACAGAAATAAGCAGATGAATTTTGAACTTCAGAAATATCGTCTTGAGTTAAGGAGAGATGATGAAATAAACAACAGCTCACCTAACGCTTTGCAGGGGTTTGTGAAATGTTTGACACTGCTGTAAATTTAAAGGTGCCATAGGTGATCGTCTTCAGAAACATTTTTTGTTATTCTGGTTGAAAGTCTCTTCACATCCTGATAGCAGTCATTAAGTTAATTCAATTCAATTCAATTCAAGTTTATTTGTATAGCGCTTTTCACAATACAAATCGTTGCAAAGCAGCTTTACAGGAAATTAAGTTTCTACAATATATTTATATATTGTAGAAACTTAATATATTTAACTTATGGCGAAATTTGGTAGTTCTGTATGTTGTCTGAGGGTATGCTTCATCTGAGGTCCTCTGAGGGGTTGGCATCATCTCTTCTCAGGTGTTCTGGATCCAGACTGAAGCTTGTGTAAATCCTAGTTACCACGGGATGTTAATCCCGTGGCAGAAACAGAGAAACAAATAGAGACATAATTAGCGTAGCTGCTGTTCCAACCAAGCAAAAATGATTTGTTCAATCCAAGCTAAAGAACAATAATGCGTGTTTGATCAGATATAACTGCAGTACAAGATCATGAGATGCATTATGTGAATGCTTGGCTAAAGAGATGTGTCTTTAATCTAGATTTAAACAGAGAGAGTGTGTCTGAACCCCGAACATTATCAGGAAGGCTATTCCAGAGTTTGGGAGCCAAATGTGAAAAGGATCTACCTCCTTTAGTTGACTTTGCTATCCTAGGTACTACCAAAAGTCCAGAGTTTTGCGACCTTAGGGAGCGTGATGGATTGTAGCGTGGTAGAAGACTAGTTAAGTACACAGGAGCTAAATCATTAAGGGCCTTATAGGTAAGTAATAATATTTTGTAACTGATGCGGAACTTAATAGGTAGCCAGTGCAGAGACTGTAAAATTGGGGTAATATGATCATATTTTCTTGACCTAGTAAGGACTCTAGCCGCTGCATTTTGGACTACCTGTAGCTTGTTTATTGAAGATGCAGGACAACCAGCTAGCAGTGCATTACAATAGTCCAGTCTAGAGGTCATGAATGCATGAACTAGCTTTTCTGCATCAGAAACAGGTAACATGTTTCGTAGCTTGGCAATGTTTCTAAGATGGAAGAATGCGGTTTTTGTAACATGGGAAATATGATTTTCAAAAGACAAGTTGCTGTCTAATATAACACCCAGATTTTTGACTGTAGAGGAAGTAACAGTACATCTGTCTAGTTGCAAATTATAATCCAAGAGATTCTGTGTACTGTTTTTTGGTCCAATAAGTAATATTTCTGTCTTATCTGAATTTAATAGGAGAAAATTACTGGTCATCCAATCTTTTACATTTTTAACACACTCTGTTAGCTTAGATAATTTAGAAGTTTCATCTGGTCTTGTTGAGATATATAG
Organism: Spinibarbus caldwelli; assembly: GCA_039654775.1. Classification (NCBI taxonomy): domain Eukaryota; kingdom Metazoa; phylum Chordata; class Actinopteri; order Cypriniformes; family Cyprinidae; genus Spinibarbus; species Spinibarbus caldwelli. The sequence continues at coordinate 26,268,810 of CM077229.1, forward strand.
TTGAGTATCATCAGCATAACAATGGAAACTAATCCCGTATTTTCTAATAATATTACCAAGGGGCAACATATATATTGAAAATAGCAGAGGACCTAGGACAGATCCTTGTGGTACTCCATATTTTACTGGTGATAATTGAGATGACTCCCTGTTTAAATAAACAAAGTGGAAGCGATCAGACAGGTAGGATCTAAACCATCTTAAAGCCTGCCCTTGAATACCCGTATAATTTTGTAATCGATCTATGAGTATGTCATGATCTATAGTGTCGAACGCAGCACTAAGATCAAGTAAAACTAGCAATGAGATGCAGCCTTGGTCTGACGCAAGAAGCAAGTCATTTGTAATTTTAACAAGTGCAGTTTCTGTACTATGGTGGGGCCTGAAACCTGACTGAAATTCTTCATAGAGATCATTTTTTTGCAAAAAAGAGCACAACTGAGCAGATACAACTTTTTCTAAAATTTTAGACATAAACGGAAGATTAGAAATGGGTCTGTAATTTGCTAGTTCATTAGGATCTAGTTGTGGTTTTTTAATAAGAGGCTTAATAACCGCCAGCTTGAATGATTTTGGAACGTGACCTAAAGATATCGATGAGTTAATAATATTGAGAAGCGGTTCTTCTGCTACAGGTAACAACTCTTTCAGTAATTTAGTGGGTACAGGATCTAATAGGCATGTTGTTGGTTTAGATGCATTGATAAGTTTATTTAGCTCTTCCTGTCCTATAGTTGTAAAGCACTGCAGTTTTTCTTTGGGTGCAATGAATGGAGCTGAAGTACTAGACGCTGCAGAATCTACATTTGTTATTGTATTTCTGATGTTATCTATCTTATCAGTGAAGAAATTCATAAAGTCATTACTATTAAATTGTGAGGGAATATTTAGATCGGGTGGCGTCTGTTTATTTGTTAATCTAGCCACTGTGCTAAATAAAAACCTTGGATTGTTTTGGTTATTTTCTATGAGTTTGCGGATATGCTCTGCCCTGGAAGCTTTTAAAGCCTGTCTATAGTTGGACATACTGTTTTTCCATGCAATTCTAAAAACTTCCAAGTTAGTTTTTCTCCATTTGCGCTCAAGTTTACGAGTTTCTTTCTTGAGAGAATGGGTATTACTGTTGTACCATGGCGCAGTACGTTTTTCTCTAACCTTTTTCAATTTGATGGGCGCAACAACTTCTAATGTATTAGAGAAGATAGTGCCCATGTTGCTAGTCATTTCATCTAGTTCATGTGTATTTATGGGTACACAGAGCAGTTGAGATAAATCAGGCAGGTTATTTTTGAATCTATCTTTAGTGGTTGGAACAATAGTTCTTCCTGGACGATAACGCGGAGCCATATAGTTAATATCAGTAATACTCAGCATGCACGATACTAGGAAATGGTCAGTAACATCATCACTTTGAGGTACAATATCTATGTCAGTAAGATCAATTCCATGTGATATAATTAAATCTAGCGTATGATTAAAACGATGAGTGGGCCCAGTGACGTTTTGCTTGACTCCAAAAGAATTTATTAGGTCAGTAAACGCAAGTCCTAACGCATCATTTGTATTATCGACGTGAATGTTAAAATCTCCAACAATTAGCGCTTTATCAACAGTAACCAATAGGTCTGAGAGGAAATCTGCAAATTCTTTTAAGAAATCTGTATACGGCCCTGGCGGTCTATACACAGTAGCCAGAGCAAGAGACAGGAGAGATTTCTTTTGCATATCTGACAGTGTAACATTAAGCAGAAGCAATTCAAATGAGTTAAACCTGTATCCTGTTTTCTGGGTAACATTGAGAATATCACTATATATTGTTGCAACACCGCCGCCACGGCCAGTCTGACGGGGCTCATGCTTATAACAGTAGCTTGGTGGAGTAGACTCATTTAGACCAATATAATCATTTGGTTTGAGCCAGGTTTCAGTCAAGCAGAGCACATCAAAACTATTATCTGTGATCATTTCATTTACAATAACAGCTTTGGGTGCGAGTGATCTAATGTTTAGGAGCCCAAGCTTTAAAAATTGCTTTTGTTTATTTGTTTTGCATTTTTCTGGTTTAATCACGATTAGATTATTTCTAGATCCTGCATTAAATTTATATTTATATTTTGGCTTCACTGTTCGGGGAACAGACACAGTCTTTATAGCTTGGACAGCACAAGTATTTCTATCATTTAAGTGGGTAGAACAAAAGTCATCATAGCAGTTATTTGTGAATGGTCTTACTAGTCAGATGGAGCATAGAGTCCTGGAGATGTTGTCCGACAGGAGTTCTGCTCCGACTCTGCTGGGGTGCAGGCCATCAGCGCGGAAAAGCCTAGGACGCTCCCAGAAAAGATTCCAATTATTAACAAAGAGCAGTTTCTGTTCTTTACACCATGACAATAACCACTCATTTAAAGCAAAAAGTCTACTGAACCTTTCGTGTCCTCGTCGATACGTGGGAAGCGGTCCAGACCTTCCTTGGTTGCCGCTAATGCAACCACGCTGGCGATGCTAACGGGCTATAAGCTAATAGCGGACTCTGGAAATCAAAATAAAACTAGTGATAACAAGGCGCTTTGATTGTTTTTGTTGTAGAATACGATAGGGGATATATTCACACGTTATAGAAACGAAAATGATGGTGTGTAAAATAGATTTCAGGATTAGAAAATAGTCGATAAAGAATTTACTTGACGGAGCTCAAACTCAAAACACGCAGCAGCAACAAACAGGAAGTTAACATTTTGAGTTAAGTGGTCTAAATGTATTTATCTGTATTTATATATTCTGTGGAAGGCGTAGGACCAAGAAATGTTCGTCCAATCAAAACACTCGGTCCGAGCGTTTTAATTGTCTTTCCTACCTGCCTGTATTTGCATACCTCTGCGCACCCTGTTCGCGCAGACAGGATACGTCATCAGCGCGTTCACGCAGACAGAGCGAGAGAATGGCAGGCAAACATCAACAACCCGATCTTCCTTACTGGTATTGTAGTACTTTTACTAACTGTGCTATAAAGTTTTCTCACCGCAGAATGACACATGATGTAGCCCAGCGGTTCCCAATTCCAGTCCTCGCGCTCCCCGCTCGGCATATTTTGCGTGTCTCGCTTAGTTAACACACCTGATTCAGATCATCAGCTCGTTAGAAGAGAGCTACGCGCATGAACTGTTCCGATTGACATGCTTCCTACACAGTGTTCACTGCTCCCTACTCCCTGAGCAGGGGGAATCCGTTGAAATTTATTTCACTTCGGAACATTCACTCACAGATTTGCACTGCGCAGCATCTTACACACAGATGAAACTTACTAGAGAAGTGTGAAGTGTGACAATATACCTCTGTAAATACAATTAAGTAAATACAATTAAAATTCACGTCTCGCACACTTTAATGCCCTTTGTATGGAACATATACGCTCGCTTTTAACTGGAATCATGGCGGAATATCTGGTGATGTCCACTTCGCAGGGCACTTATTACGGTCGAACAGAACAACCGTCGGACGTGACAAGATATATATATATATGAAATGTGCAGAGCAGGGAGGGTGCGAGGGCTGTAATTGGGAACCGTTGATGTAGCCTATTGTAGTAACATAATGTTGTCTCTGGTATTCTGCTCTTTGAGCGTATGTGCGTTCAGGGGGCGTGGCTTTGGACGGCGATTGCAGGGAGGGTGGGACGTTCGCTTTCAGTGCTATCAGGCTAAAGTTAGCATTTTCCGAGATCTCCTATTGCACCTTTAAGGCTAGTGCCCAAGTTTAATGAGAGAGATCCAGATAATTTTTTTTACATTGTTTGAGCGGGTAGCAGAAGCAAGAGGCTGGCCTAGTAAGAAGCAGACCTTGCTTCTGCAATGTATTCTCACTGGTAAGGCTCAAGAAGCTTATTCTGCCATTTCACTCTCAGATTGTAAAGATTATGCTACCGTTAAAGCGGCTGTCTTAAAGGCGCATGAGCTAGTACCTGAAGTGTATCGACAAAAATTTAGAACATTGTACAAGGGTTTTAATCAAGCTCATGTTGAGTTTGTTAGAGAGCTTACTACGGCGTTTAATCGCTGATGTGTGGTAGGGCTGCATGATAAATCGAAATTAAATCGCAAAGGTGATAAATCGCGATTAGACAGAAGCTGCGATTGTCATGCGTATCTTTCAGTGAAGCACGGTTATGTGATCAGTAGTAAATCTCCATCCGAAGGCCAGAGGGCACTCTCGTGCCCTACTTGAATACACCCCGAAGAAGAAACCCAGGAAATGCCTATCGCTGCAGCTGAATAAATGAAGATTTAACTTTCATTGATTCAACGTGACTAAAAAACACACGACTATGACAATATATGGTTTATCTCCGTTCGTCTTATAATTTTTATTATAATAAAGTATATAATAATGCAACGCTAATCGACATAGTATTCTAAGCAGTGATAAAGGCTATGAAATATGTTGTGTGCATTATTCTGTGTAAGAAGCCACATCATCTAACAGAAGGATTTATTTCAAACACTCGACTGATGTTATGAAGTGAGTTTGCAGTAAAAACGTTATTAAATGTGGTATTTTCACATGCTTTCAGATGAAGCAGCATTTACTACACAAAGTCGTAGTTCACTGACAAGCTACGCAAACAGCTGTCATTATCGCGAACGATTTCTTCGATTTCATAAATGCACGATTACATCGCCTGCGATTATGATCGCGATTTAGCATAGCTTGTCAGTGAACTTACTCCTAATCACAGAACCGGCTTTACTGACAAGATACGCATGACTATTGGTGAGGAAGAATCCACTTCCTCACCAATATTTCATCCTGCACCATGATAACCATGAGCAACATCTTTAATTTCAAGACAGCACTCTCTCAAATAGTTGATGAAGAGAAGTTTCTATTCAGGAAAAATCCTCAGGCAAGGAAAATGTTAGTGTAATTTCAACAGAATCAGAGGATACCCTTGGTACCCACATGGTAGTGATTTTGCAGGAGATCCTATTCTTTAAGTGGTAGTTCCACAGAAGTATCAGTCATTTGTGCTTCATATTTCTCATGATGGACTTGCAGGCCATTTGGGGGTTAAAAAGACTTGTGACAGAATCCTTCGTCATTTTTTGCCGAAATTGAAGAAGGATGTATCGAAGTACATTAAGACATGTCATACTTGTCAATTAATAGGCAAGTCAAATCAGAAGATTAAACCTGCCCCATTGTTTCCTATCCCTGCTGTTAGTCCAGCATTTGACCACCTGATTATTGATTGTGTAGGCCCATTGCCTAGATCTAAGTCAGGAAGTGTTTACTTGCTTACTGTTATGTGTGCAACTCGATACCCAGCAGCTTATCCCCTCCATACGATCACTGCAAAATCAGTGGTGAAAGCTGTGACCCAATTTATATCTATTTTTGGCATTCTTAGGATTGTACAAAGTGACTGAGGTTCTAATTTTACTTCTCACTTATTTTCTCAGGACTTAAAACTGCTTCACATTAAGCACAACAAGGCTAGTGCTTATCACACCCAAAGCAAGGGGTTTTGGACCGTTTCCACCAGACATTGAAGTCGTTATTGCGTGCTTATTGTACTGAGATGAAGGGTGACTGGGAGGAGGGATTACCTTGGCTAATGTTGTCAGCATGAGAGGTATGTCAGGAAAGTACTGGGTTCAGTCCCAATGAATTGGTATTTGGGCACAACGTTCGGGGGCCATTGGCTGTGCTTCAGGATAATTGGATAGAAAGTACACCACCTCGAAGTTTGCTAAGTTACATGAATGACTTTAAGCGTAGATTGTATGAAGCGGGTAAAATGGCAAAAGAACAACTGCATTCTTCGCAGATGTGTATGAAGTCACTTTTTGATTGGCGAACTGAGCAACGACAATTTTTGCTCGGCGATCAAGTATTGGCTCTGTTGCCTGTGGAGGACTCACCTTTCCAAGCTCAGTATAGTGGTCCTTTTGAGATGGTTAAACAAGTTACTGATTTAAATTATCTGATTGCTACCCCACAAAGAAGAAAGTCTACCCAGTTGTGTCATATAAATTTGTTGAAGCCTTATTATTGTCAATCTTGTGAAGCATTAGATGTTAAATCTGAGGTAAAACATGCACTGGTAGTTGAGAATACTTCAGCAGCTCACTTGGAAGAGGGGATTGATGAAGGAGTTTCTCCCCCGGATGAAACTGTACTGGTGGGACATTTAAAAAATTCAGAGTCTTTTACAAACTTGAATAAAATATTGGCTCATTTGCCAGATAGCAAACGGCTGATTTGATAGCTCTTATTAATTGCCATGTCTCTTTATTCAGTGATGCACCTTCACGAACACATTGGCTGGAGCACGATATTGATGTTGGGGATGCTGAGCCCATTAGACAGCATTTTTATTGGGTGTCTCCTAATAAGCGCTTGCACTTTAACCCCCTGGTATCAAAGCCCGCACCAGTGCGGTCTGTCTCATATTTTCTTGATGACTGTGAAAAGAACTAAAACTACTCTGTAATTTTTGATCATACAGATAATAAGGTATCGTTTGAAACTGCAAAGGGTCTAATCATAATATCATAATCATAATAGTGTATGATCATAATAACAACAAAACAATGTGCTTTTGTAAAATAAAGAAAATAAACGGTGGGTTCTCTGTCGTCGTGGTCTCTGTCACCTCTCTTCACAGACATGCAAATAAAACAACCTGAATCTCAGCAAATACTTGCCTCAAAGACATGAGAAATATATGCATAGAAAGCTTGATATGTCTACTTTTAAATGAAGTAAGTCACATCCAAAACAAATTTTCTGTGATAAAGTAATCTGTGTCAAACCAACGCAATGTCCAGTTTTCTCATCTCAATTCATTATATCTCTAATGCGGTCATGCCCACGCACCGATCACACTTTACAAATTCTAAACATCCACGTGTGATGCGCGGATGCGGATGTAAAGGCCTACATCATCATCTGTAAACAAACATGAAGAGCTCATCCCGGCTACTTTTTGTTTCTGGAAGAAGACGCGCTGAGAGGAATAACACAGAATTTACCTCAGAAAAAGAACACAACACGATGCGTCGCACAGCTAGATCCAGTGGAGGATATCACTCTGATGAGTAGCCTAAGATTACTTGTATCTTTTGTTATTGTGACATAACTTGTACACATTTTACTAGTTAGACATTTCCCAAACTATAATTCCTGACTACATGTATGAAATCAAGTGAAACATTTTGAAATATGTGTCATTCATTGTCTAAGTGTCTCACGGCGCCAGGACGTTTGTTTAATGTTTTATAACATATAAAACCACAAGATATAAAAGTAGAAAAAGTGTTAACACTATGATATTAGAGGCTATGAATGTTTGGCACAAAGGTGTGTTACTGTTCAATTCTCAGTATTCAGATCAGTATGTTCAATCATGTATCCTTGACCTTCACTGTGTATGTTTTTATTATACTGTGTTGTAAATAAAATACAAATAATAATACAAATAATCAAAAAACCTCTTATTTTACTCTCCTCACACTCTTTCTTACCTGCCTCAGCCACATTCATATTGATGGCCCATTATGGGAGGCCTTTCGTCTCTCAGGTGGCAATCACTATATATTCATGGCCATTGTCACTCCCTCACATACGGGCATTCTTTCACAAAACATGTTTCACAAATGTTAATATATCATTTTCTATGAGTAAATGGTGATTTTCACATCATTTTGTAGCAAAAACTCTAGTCTACCACATCCAATTCTCAAAAGTCTTGTGAACAAATATTCTGTATGTTTTATGGCCTTATTTGAGTGACTTCAAAATTTTAGTTTTTCACTAATCACGCATAAACGTTGTTTTCTCAAAAATACAAACATGTACATTCATGCTGCTCACATATTATTGTAGCCCAGTTTGTGCTGAATACAGTGTTATCAGACTTTAGCCATTAATATGTTTTTAAGATACTGAAAAAAACTCAAACGTGAGGGCATCTCAAAACTTCTCCAGGGCCCCAAAACACCTTCAGACCCCAGAGGGTTAATGCTGATATTCAGTATATGCTTGATTATGACATAGCACTTCCGTCGTTTTCTAGCTGGCCTCTCCTTGTTTACTCGTAGATAAATCTGATGGTATATTTCTGTTTTGTACCGATTATAGGAAAATAAATAAAGTGACCAAACCAGATTCATTTCCTCTCCCTCGCATTGAGGATTGTGTTGACCAAGTTGTGTCTGAGAAATTTGTTAGTAAATCTGATCTGGCCAAGGGCTATTGGCAGGTTCCGTTGACCCCAAGAGCTCAGGAGATTTCTGCCCAAATCAAAGGTTGACCATTGGTGCCTCTTTCTGCAATCATATCCCCTTGATATCCGACATATTAAAGGTACTGACAATGTGGTGGCTGATGCATTGTCTAGGGTTCCTTACTCTTCCTAACTGTTGACTAATTATTTACCATGTTTTGTTTGCTCTCTTTGGTCCTCTTAATCTGCTTCTACAGGGCCCGTGGTTGCTGAGGATATCGGGAGTATGACAGAGTGGTGGGTGTTTTCCAGTATGTGGGGTTATCTGGTGAAGGGTTTGGTTGGGTTCCAAAAATGGACACCCTTTTCTATGGGGGAGGGTGTTATTGTCACGGTGCACACACGAGGGATGAACGAGGAGACGAAGATGAACTCAAAATACAGTCTTTAATCAAATCCAAAACAGACAAGGCAAGGCAAGGCAAGACAAGGCAGGGCTGGAACAGACAGAGACACCAAGGAGTAACGAGTAAATCAGACGAAAATGAACTGAACGGGCAAGAACTAAATACACATAGTAATAGGGCTGTCGCGATAACCGCAATACCGCGCTATTGACGAGCATAACCGCAGAGGAATGCAACAACCACAGCAACCGCGATATTTCCTTTTTTTATTATTTTTCGTAAGGCTACGCCCTTCTCGTTTTATATTTGGTGCATATGTACTGAATATTAGTAATGATAACAATGTGTACCATGCTGATTTGTACACAGACTCAGTAAATTTGCACTTAACAAGCCTAAACAGACAGCGAATGAGAGAGAGAGAGATCAACTGAGCGTGTGCGATTACCTGCGTCTGTCCTTCAGGCTGAGTCTTGTATATTTGTGAAAACAGGTTGTCATGTCAAAGGAAAGCAAAATCTTTGTCTGAGCATCGACGCTCTGCTGGTCAGCTGAGCCTTTAAAAGTGTCGCTTAAAGTTAAAATGATTTCAACAGCGTGTTTCAGCGTGTTACATATCTCGAATGAATCAGCGTTTTTGAACGTGTAGTTGAATGAACGGTTTAAAGACTCACTCAAAGACGGTCTCTTACCGCCACCGTGTGACAAAACAATGAAACTGCACTGACTGACAGCCCTCTAGAACAGTGGTTTTCAATCCTGTTCCTGGGGACCCACCACTCTGCACGTTTTTCATGTCTCCCTTATTTAACACACCTGATTCAGATCATCAGCTCATTAGGAGAGAGATCCATGAACTGCACTGTGTGTGTCAGATAAGAGAGACATACAAAATGTGCAGAGCAGTGAGTCCCCAGGACCAGGATTGATAACCACTGCTCTAGAACACGCAGGTGAAATATCAACAGAAAAAGTTTGAATCTTGTGAGTCACATTCGAGGATCAGAACTGTTTTTTAAATATATATATATATATGCTAACAACAGACTAACGATCTTATTGTCAGGTTTATGTTCTGTTATGTGGACCGTTATTTTGTCATTCTCTTCTATTTACTTCACTTCCTGTTTCAACGCGATTTAGTTTTTGTTTCTCAATATGACCTCGTTACATCGTAACACATACACAGATTATAATATATATATATATATATATATATATATATATATATACGCGGTAATACCGCATACCGCGCTATTGAGACAATCAAAATTACCGCAAGGGAAATTCCTTCACCGCGACAGCCCTACATAGTAATTAAACACACACCTCAAATAAATGATAAACAATCAGACTTTACGAGGACAGGAACAGGAAGTCCCAAATATGGGCATGACGGGAAACACAAGACAAGACGGACACAATACTGACATTACTCCCCCCCTCCCAGAAGGCGTGACCCACGCCGTAACAGTACCAGGGAGGGGGGGTGGGCACTCTGGAGGCCCCTCAACACAGACACAGACACAGACAGGATAACAGGACGGAAGAGACAGGAACTGGGCGCCATGGTATAACATACTATCACGACAAAATTAACAATTCGCCTAACTCTCGCATGCTCTTTAAAACATTCTCTTCCCTCCTTTGTCCTCCTCCTCCCCCTCCTTCATCAACTCTAACAGCTGACGACTTTGACAGTTTGTGGTGTGGAGAATTGTGCAGTGAGGTTAGTAATTTTATTAATGAAGAATGTGGCAAACGCATCTTATCATCAAACATACACTCATTCACATCCTTCTCTCCACTCTCTGAGGCAGAAGTCTCTAAACTCATCCTTTCCAGTCATCCTACTACTTGTCTGCTTGATCCTATTCCATCCCATCTCCTTCAAGGCATTTCTCCTGCAGTTGTAACTGCACTCACTCACATCGTTAACACATCCCTTCACAATGGAGTTTTTCCCTCAGCATTTAAACAGGCTCATTTAACCCCACTTCTTAAGAAACCCACTCTTAACCCAACTCTTTTAGGGAACTATAGACCAGTTTCCCTTCTACCTTTCATTGCAAAAACACTTGAACGTGTTGTGTTCGACCAAGCCTCTGCCTTTCTCACACAGAACAACCTCCTGGACAGCAACCAATCTGGCTTCAGAAGTGGACATTCGACCGAAACTGCCTTGCTTTCAGTTGTTGAAGCCCTAAGACTTGCAAGAGCAGCTTCCAAGTCTTCATTACTTATCTTGCTGGATCTATCCTCTGCTTTTGATACAGTCAACCACCAGATCCTCCTGTCAACCCTATTGAGAAAGGGCATCTCAGGAACCGCACTCCAGTGGTTTGAGTCTTACCTCTCAGATAGATCCTTCAAGGTATCTTGTAAAGGTGAAGTATCCATGTCGCAAAATCTAGCTACTGGAGTGCCTCAGGGCTCAGTCCTTGGACCACTTCTCTTCTCTTTGTCTACATGGCATCACTAGGTTCTGTCATTCTGAAACATGGCTTTTCATATCACTGCTATGCTGATGACACTCAACTCTACCTCTCATTCCATCCTGATGATCCGACGATAGCTGCTCGCATCTCAGCATGTATAACAGACATTTCTTGTTGGATGAAGGACCATCACCTTCAACTCAACCTAGCTAAGACAGAACTGCTTGTAGTTTCAGCAAACCCATCACTTCATCACAATTTCACCTTCCAGTTAGGCTCATCAGCCATTACTCCTTCAAAAACAGCCAGAAACCTTGGAATTGTGATTGATGGTAAGCTGGATTTCTCAGACCACATTGCTAAAACTGCCCAGACCTGCAGATTTGCTTTATACAATATTAGGAAGATCAGGCCCTTTCTTTCGGAACATGCAACACAACTCCTCATTCAAGGTCTTGTTCTGTCCAGACTTGATTATTGCAATGCTCTCTTGGCAGGTCTTCCAGCCAATTCCATCAAACCTCTACGATTAATCTTTAATGAGCCGAAAAGAACGCACGTCACACCTCTGTTCATCAATTTGCACAGGCTACCAATAGCGGCTCGCATAAAATTCAAGGCATTAATGTTTGCCTACAAAACCACCTTTGGCTCTGCACCCCTTTACCTAAATTCAGTACTTCAGACCTATGTGCCCTCTAGAAACTTGCATTCTGCAAGTGAATGCCGCATTATTGTGCCATCCCAAAAAGGCACAAAATCACTTTCACGAACTGTTCCCATCTGGTGGAATGACCTGCCCAACTCAATCCGAGCAGCTGAATCCTTAGCCATCTTCAAGAAACAGCTAAAAACCCATCTCTTCCATCTTTATTTGACTCTCTAACTCTAGCATTCTCTTTTCTAATTCTATTTCATCTATCTGCCTTCTTTTTATTTAAACAAAAAAAAAAAAAAAACACACACTTGACCTTCTATCAATTGTATATTTATTCTCTAACTGCTAGATTTTCTTGAAAAACTAACACTAGCTTTCTTTTCTATATTCTATCTACTTGTTTTCTTTAAAAAAAAAAAAAAAAAAAACCTTGCTAAGTGTACTGCGTTAGGCTAACCGAGACTTGTCATAGCGCTTGCATGTTGTTGCTCTTTTGTTGGGTTTGATTGCTTCTATTGTCCTCATTTGTAAGTCGCTTTGGACAAAAGCGTCTGCTAAATGACTAAATGTCTGCTGAATGACTAAATGTAGCTCAGGAGGCCATGGCGGTGCAGGGAGCATAGGAGGCCATGGCGGTGCAGGGATCACTGGAGGCCATGGTGGAGCTGGGTGCTCTGGAGGCCATGGCAGGTGGTCTTAATGGCCGTGGCCTCGATCCCCTCGGCCCAGCCACTACAGCCGGAACCCCTTTGTTAATTAAAATGTTCCTGTGGACACAGTACCTTTAAAAACAGCCTAGACTCTGGTCAGGGGCTGGAGCCATCACTGGACACATTGTCAGGGGCTGGAGCCTTCACTGGACTCTGGTCCAGCTGGGAACGGCACTCCTGGCCGTGACTTGGAAACTGGAGATAGCGGCGGTCGGCGGGCTTGAGTCTGCAATGACGGCGGCGTGAGTGAGCCACAGAGGGCGGCGTGGGTGGGCCGCGGAAGGCGGCGTAGGTGAGCCGTGGACGGTGGCGTGCTTGGGTGAGCGGCGAGCTGGTTCTTGAGGGAGCCGCGGATTCCGACGTTCCTTTCCCCGCGAATGGCGAGCTTGAGGGAGCTGCGGACAACGGCGTTCTTCTCCCGCGAATGGCGGGCTTGAGGGATACGCGGCCAGTGGACTCGCGGCACTCGTGTCCATCACCACCGAACTCCCACGCTCATCCGTGGACTAGAGCGGGAAGGACGAACCGCGGGACAGACCAACAGGAACAGACAGGGACTAAAACAAAAAACTTTCAAAAACGAAAAACAAAACGAGGTGAAGGGGCGCCGCTTACTGTTTAGGTCTGGTCTTCTGTCACGGTGCACACACGAGGGATGAACGAGGAGACGAAGATGAACTCAAAATACAATCTTTAATCAAATCCAAAAACAGACAAGGCAAGGCAAAACAAGGCAGGGCTGGAACAGACAGAGACACCGGGGAGTAATGAGTAGACCACACGAAAATGAACTGAACAGGCAAGAACTAAATACACAGTAATTAAACACACACCTGAAATAAATGATAGTCAAGTCAAGTCGAGTCACCTTTATTTATATAGCACTTTTAACAACACAGATTGTGTCAAAGCACTTAACAGTATCAAATTGGAGGATAGAGTGTCAGTAATGTATAATAATAAGATTAAACACTCAATTTTCAGTTAAAGGCATTTCATTATTGAATTCAGAGATGTCATTGTCTAGCTCAGTTTAGTTTAAATAGTATCTATGAAATCAAATTGACGATAATCGCTAGAAATTAAGTGATGATGATAAATGATAAACAATCAGGCTTGACGAGGACAGGAACAGGAAGGACCAAATATGGGCATGACAGGGGAAACACAAGACAAGACAGACACAGTACTGACAGTTATGAACCCAGAGTGGGTTATATTTGTGGTCTGGTTTTTCATTGTTTTTCTTTTGTGTTGTAGGTTAGAGGATGTGTGAGTGACGACACCACATCATTGAGGAATTTCACCTGCGCCAGGGCTGATGCCGGCAATTATAAAAACAGTTCCCTTCCATCTCCGTGGGGGCTCCTCTCCTCGTCTCGTGTTTATTTGTTTAATATGTTTGCTTTTTTTTATGTTTGACTTTCTTTACCTTTAATAAATGTATATTTTTGATAGCATATTTGATGCGTGGTTTCTTTGTCACAGCTTTTGAGCCGGCTGTGACACCAATGAACTTGAATAGAAGTTCTAAAAATCCTTTCAACTCTGCATTTTTATAAGGATCTTAAAACTGTTAAACCAGAATGATTTAAGAAAACTAATGAAACCAGTTTTTCAGACTCGAGAACAGACCCACACACGTCTGTCATCCCATTTAGTAAAATAATTGACAACATTGAAAAACACAGATAAACAGAGTAGGAATGCACTGATCATGATTTTTCAAGGCTGATTCCACTATTTCAAAAACAAATGGGCCAATTCCAATACCAGTTTATAATTTTAAGCAAATTTTAAACAAATATATCATGCAAATCTGACTTTTTCCATGTTTAAGTGCTATAATCGGTCCCCGGTGCATCTACCAACCCAGGCAACATAGAAAAGGACAACCCAGTAACTTTGTTTTGGCAAGCCTTTTTATATCTACACTTTTTATATGTTTATATCATTGCTAGAGCAGCTAGTGATATTTTTAAGATACATAAACATTATAGCTGTTCTGTTGGCTGTAATAAAGAATATATATTCCCCATAAACTCCCATTCTCTGAGTCTCTGAGGACACAGTGAATTAATTTTATTCATGAAGGGAACGTGTCCAAGAAATAAAAATCGCTAAATTCGTATGTTATTATCAAATTATCACGACTGCTTTGCAAACAAGAGTCATTAAAGGACTTGCACACAAGTTGATTCTCAAAGATGGATGAATACCAAATGTTCGTGGTCCAACTTCATATTCAGGACAAGCAAGTACCTCACTTTATATGTTGTAAATGTTTGCAAATCACCTTTCTAAAAGTGCTTGTTAGTATGTTGTATCTTATTGTATTCAGAGACAAGAGCTATGTTATTTTTAACCCGAAAACACTAACCATCTGTATAATTCAAACACACATTTATTGTTTCTTAAACATAAATAACAACATAGCTCTGGTCTCTGTGAATACAATCAGACAATAGTAACTTTAGCCACATTAGCTGTACAGCGTGCAAACAAACATTCAAAGGCAATTTGCAAGTGCTGACAAAATATAAAGTGCGCTACTTACATGTTCTGGATATGAAGTTGGATCACGAACAGTTGTTATTGATCCATCTTTGAGAATTTAATTCGCTGTGCAATTTATATTCTCCAGTTTTGTTATCGGAGTATCTGAAGCATGAGCTGTAAAGGCTCTACCCTCTTCAGCAAGGGGGGCAGGGAGCAGCAGTACATTTGCATTTAAAGAGACAAACGAAAACAGCATTTTTCTGCCCACCCCCAAAAAGGGTCATTTTGGGCATGGTATAATAAATGTTCTGTGGGGTATTTTGAACTGAAACTTCACAGACACATTCTGGGAACACCTGAGACTTAAATTACATATTGTAAAAAGGGGCATAATAGACCTTTATCACAGCGGAACTGATTACAGGAAGTGCTCGTCGAAGCATCGATTCTTCCCAGTTATGTATATTTTTCAATGTGCTGTAATCACCTAATTGAATAAACGCCTGTTAAAATGAGCATCTGCAGGATGATTTCAAAATCCAGACATTTTCAGAGACAGATGAAGAGATATTCTGATGATTACTGTGCACAGAATTTTCCAAACTCAACAGAATTTACAGTTTTAATCCAACGTAAACTGATCTGAGAAAACCGTGGCTCGTAAACCTGTGTGATGATTTCACCACACTGTGTCAGTGCTCGTTTAATAGTGACTGCGATGCTGCAGTGTGTGCGAGACCTGATGAATAAAATCAGAATTAACATATTTATACATTTGAATTATTCTGTCATTTTTCAGTCATTTCACTGTTTGTAATTCACGTATTCATGCCAAAATTCTTAATTAATATTCAAAGTCACGCTTTTAATCCGTTATACTGTTTAAGATTAATTAGCCTAAATGTTTAACATTGTAAAATTTCTTTAAGGCAACGTCCGCGCATTCATTCATCTACATTAATACTGCTCTTATGAAAATTAACCATTGTTTTGTTAACCATAGTTCAACCATGGTATGTGTAGTAAAACTGTGGTAATACAAATGGAAATCAGTCTATAAAAAACAAACAAACGGTTACATTTTTACTATAATAAAACCATGGTCAATTTTTGTAAGGGTGTTTAGTCAAATTCATTTAAAAAAATTAAACAGGTATGAAATATGATCAGTAAGAGGAAAACATTGTTAATGAAAAGACAAACTTGACTGCTACAGCAGGTTAGTTGGGAAATAAATTTATTTATTCAGAATGCACATTTGGAAGGGAATATATTAATAGGAACATTTCAGAAGATAGAAGATATGAGATGTAG
This sequence comes from Spinibarbus caldwelli, assembly GCA_039654775.1. Lineage (NCBI taxonomy): Eukaryota > Metazoa > Chordata > Actinopteri > Cypriniformes > Cyprinidae > Spinibarbus > Spinibarbus caldwelli. The sequence goes on from CM077229.1 coordinate 26,285,060, forward strand.
CCCTAAACATCCTCAGATTCTAAATGCATAATTCACGCGAGCATTCTCCCGCTTATTATTTTAGAAGGACCTTCATCCCTCCACATCAGTCTTATTCATGCTTTCCTCAATTTGTGTTGTGTCAGGAAATTGTCAAAACTGAGACAGTGTGTCATTGTTTAGAATTAAAGCAGCCAGGTACGCTGCAGTAACACCGGCGAGAGAAGAAAGAAAGAAAGAAAAAGAAAGAAAGAGAGGATGCACCCATTAGTTTTGTTTGCGTTGCGACAGGACCTGAAGAGGCGATACACTGCTTCACTTACTGGATATAGGAAATGTGATAAAGGTCTATAGGTCCCTTTTAACTCGTTGCTTATTAGCATGCATATTACTAGCATATTGCCTTATTCTGCATGAACATGTTTTAGATCCCTAAATCCTTCCTTATACACAAACTTGACAACTACCTTACTAACTACTAATAAGCAGCAAATTAGGAGTTTACTGAGGCAAAAGTTGTAATTAATAGTTAGTTAACACTAGAACTACCAAGGCAGTCATTTTGACCGTTTTAAAATTTTGCAATATAATAACTTTGTAGAAATAAAACCCACGTTACTATAATTCCTTGACTTTTTTTTAAATGTGTGTATATTTCTTACTAACATTGTTATTTTATTAAAATTATAAAACACAAAAGAGTTCTGAGTATTTCTACCTTGAATGGCCAAAGTGGTCAAATTGACTGTTTGCTTTACTACTGTTTGTAGTATAATTTCAACTTTTGTGACTTTTTCCCACAGATGAAAATTTGTGTGATCCAAACATTTCCAATAAGTCCAGAGCGCTGTAAAGTACAAAAGTCAAAATGTATTGAAAAAAGGTATGTGTAAACATTTTCAAAATTCACAACATGTTTTATCCACCGAAATATTCGGCTGTAGTTCGTATTTGTTGGCGTTTAGACTTGATACAAATACAAAATTTTCACTGCGGTGAAAAACCTTTGCTCTCCTGCTTGCCGGACACGAGCGAGGCACGCACCATCGGGAGCTGTCTAGTAGCTCACACACAATTATATTATATTATTATTATTATTATTATTATTATTATTATTATTATCGGATTGTATAATTTGAAGATTTAAAGGAAAAACTGAATGGTCTGATTTAAGCTTTGTGAAATTATGCTACATAAAACATTCCTGCACAAAACAAAAGCAGTATACAGACTTATAAATCACTTATAAACACTATTTTAACTGCCATTAATATGGAGGTAAGAATGAAAATAATGTCATTGAAATTTTTCTGAAAACAGCTTTCTGAGATACATTCACATCAAGTCAATATTTAGAAATTTCTTCCAGTAATTCAAGTATCATGAACAGTGAGCTTGATCTGCCTGGTGAAGTATTTTCTCTGCTTCCCTTTTTGCATCCGTCTTTATTGTGTCCCATCTCTGGCCTCAGTTAACATCCTCTTTATAGATTTCGCAATATTTCCACACAAATTACATTTTACTGCAATGCAATTTGTGTGCAAGTTCAGAACAGAGATTGGCTGAAATAAAACCAAAAAATCAGAGTGTCTATTTACACTAAGTGCAAATAGCCCACCTTGTTGGCAGAGGCTATTTACACTAACTCAGACAACATTCTAAACAATGCCAGTTAAACATCAGCTCCAGTGACGTATGTTTCTTCTTAGTTTTTGTCTTATCAGTTATGTTTATTAGGGTTGTATGTTACATCTAATGTTGTTAAATTAATGTTTATTGCATATTTCAGTTTAATGAGTCTCACCATGATGGTGTTTAGCGTTTGTGTGAATGACACTGCACACCTTCTATATATGTAATTATTTAAAAGCTGCTTGTGATGGGCTTTGGTTCATCATGTGACTTTCTCATCACCACCTGCATTTGGTGGAAGATACAAAACAGATTTCAGTACTTCAATAGGTTGGTATATTAACATTATATCAGTTAATGAGATTACGGTATTTAACTGTAAATTTAAGTTAAAACCGTAAAAACCTAAAATGTTGCTACTGTATTTTTTACGGCCATTCTGTTTTCACAAGTGACGACGGTGTACTAGTTCTAACACCATGGCAAAAGTTCGGGCAAAGCATGCTAACTATTCTGTCTTTGGCTGCACAGACAATCACAGAAATGCAGAATGCGATTTGCGCTACGCTGACCAGAGCAAAATAGAATTTTCAAAACTTTTAGCGGGAGTTCTGTTTGGATGCTCCGTTTCTATTGGCCACTCGGGTAATCGTCACAAAGCGCAGTGGTGAAAGTTGAACTATTTGGAGCTTTGACTGCAGAGTGTGCGCAAACTCACCAATGGTGCGCTCCGCTGTGCATGCACTTTGGTCGACGCAGCACCAAACGGTCCTTGTGCAGCGCAAGCCATCGAAATAAATGGGTTTCATAGCACAGCGCAGTGCATTCTGCATCCTGTGTGAAAGGGCCATTACAGTCCCATCCTCAGAGGAGATAAGAGAGCAGTGGATTTATTGATTTATGTACTGTATATTACGCTGCTGCCACACAGATCTAATATGAACGTGATTTCTTTCCCAGAAAAGTATTAAAAGCACTGTAAAATGCTGTAAAAACTGCCAAATGCTGTCAATAACATTGTTTTCCATTAAAACAATAATAATATGCTTCAGAAAACAATGTATTCTGTACAATATTTGTTTCCCATAAAGTAGTCTACTGCAATATACCTTGAATCAACAGAGTTTAGAGTGCACACTCAGAGACTGTCTAAAATAACAGATTTGAATACATTAGTGACTAATATAATCCACACAGTTATACTATAACAAAATACAAATGTACTTTATCAGTTTATTGAAAGTTAAATAAATATTCAAATCATCTATTTATTTGACTAATCAAGATGATGGCGTGTATGGCTGCTCTGTGTTTAGCTATTCTTTTACTATCAGTTTTACCAGAGACGAACAACTGGACATAAGCCAACACACACCAGACAAAATATTTCTGGTTTTTGATTATTCAGGTGCTTTGTTGGATGTTCTAGTCGGAGGGGCAGCCGTCTTATTCAAATGTGCACTCAGAGCGAAACGAGGAAAGCATCCCGGTGCGCTAGTTAATCTCCACAAACACAGTTTCTGAACAGCGCTTGCTAGTATCCATCTAGCGAATATCCCTTCCTAACAAAACGGATGAACTACTCCTCCTCACCCGCACAAACAAGGACATTTCAAAATCTGCTGCATTGTGTTTTACTGAAACCTGACTGAGTGAAGCAATTCCGGATAACGCGCTACATCTGCTGGGCTTCCAGCTGTACAGAATGGAGAAAACAAAAGGCGGTGGGCTATGTTTCTACATAAATGAAGGTTGGTATTCAGATGTAACAACTCTGAAGAAGATGTGTTCTCCTAACTTAGAGGCGCTCTTCATGAACTGTAAGCCTTTCTACTCGCTGCTGGAGGTTTCCTTGTTCATTCTTGTAAATGTGTATATCCCTCCGGAAGCACGTGTGAGTGCAGCACTTCAACAGCTGGCTGAACAAATAACTGGAACAGGGCAATGGTCCCTGGAATCTTTTTTAATCATTCTTGGGGATTGTAATAAAGCAAATCTCTATTGTGAACTGCCAAAATACAGACAGCACGTTACATGTCCCATTAGAGGCAGTAATATACTGGACCACAGCTACACCACAATAAAGGATGCGTATCATTCTGTCCCAAGGGCAGCTTTGTGGCTCTCTGATCACTTGTTTGGTTCATCATATAATGGCCTATAGGCAGAAACTGAAATAAGCTAAAGATGCTTTGTTAAAGATATACACGTCTCATTTGATTAAAAATAAAGGAAACACAGCTACAGTCTCTGTGGGCTCGTCCAGATCAGCGTTTTATTTAGACCTATTCAGTATTTTTGAAAATAATAATAAAATGCAACTCATGGTGTTTTCACATCTAGTTAGTTTGAGCCCTGCAATCACTCTCAGAGCGGTTCAGCTCGTATATGTGAACAAACAAGTGATCTCAGACCACCCTAAAAGGACCCAAAAGAGAACTGTACTCAGACCACCTCCAGATTTCCTCATGATCTGTGAAAGCAATGAGGTCCTGGTACGCTTTGTATGGACCAACATAACAATAATGCTTGAGGTTGAACTAAGCAGTTAATTATTTCTATATATTTTTATTTTTATTATTATTATCATTATTATGTTATTATGAGTGATGTGCGTGTGCGTGTGTGTCTCGTGTGATAATGAAAGCAGCATTATTAGCAAAGAAAAATTTCAAAATTATCTCATTTGAGGAAAAAAGGGTGAAAAAAGTTTAAATAACTTTATACATAATGTTCCCTTTTAATTTTAATTTTGACTGAAATGCGTTGTTAAAGCTCTGCAAATGTCACGATCAGGGATTGCCAGCTCTTCCTCACCCTTTTCCCTGTCCTCTTCATCTTCTAAATTTTCCAGTAGGACTCCATGTCACTGCTGCACAAAAAGCTGGAGTCTCGGTACTTATGAAGTTGTGGTGTGAACAAGAAAGGGTCTAAGATCACTTCAGTGCTGAAGAGGACCAAGAAAAGAACCTGGTTCTCTTTTGAGTCCACTATACAGTGAACACCAAAAGGACTGAGGTCACTTTCGGCTGGTTCCCTTTCTTGTTCACTTTAAGTGAATGGATTTGGTTCCTGTAAAATGAACTATATGTGAAAACACCCTTACAAAGTGATGCAACTTATGTTTTGTTTTGTTTTTTTCCCCCTGACCTGGTGCAACTTTACGGGAAATATGGTAAATCTACTTATATTATGCTGTAGAGGGCCTATTAAAAAGTACATATGAAATGTGGACCATTTACATCAATAAAACAATCATATTATGTTCATTCCTCCTACCCACATTAAACTTTACCCTTAAACACTGTTATAATTATGAGGTGGTCCTTGGAAATTCCTCTCCCCTGTAAAGGGTCCCTGACTCCAAAAAGTTTGAAAACTCCTGGTGTAGAGGATGTGAATGGGGTCTTCTGAAAACAGAAGTCTAAGAAAGCTTCAGGCCCAGAAGGTGTTTCACCTGCCTGTTTAAAAGTCTGTGCTGACCTACTGGCCCCCATCTTCACACAGATCTTCAACAGATCTCTGGAGCTGTGTGACGTTCCCTGCTGCTTCGAATTCTCCACTATCATTCCGGTCCCTAAAAATCCAAAATAACTGGACTTGATGATTACAGACCTGTCGCTCTCACGTCTGTGGTCATGAAGTCACGAAGTCACTTGAGAGACTGGTCCTGGCCTACCTGAAGGACATCACTGGACCCTTGTTGGATCCTCCTCACTTTGCCTACAGAGCAAACAGGTCTGTGGATGATGCAGTCAATATAGGACTGCGCTACATCCTGCAACACATCGGCAGGCCAGGAAATTACGCACAGATCTTATTTGTAGACTTCAGTTCGTCCTTCAATACCATCATGCCTGAACTTTTCTCAGACAAACTGACACAGCTTTCTGTGCCCACCTCCATCTGTCAGTGGATCACCAGCTTCCTGACAGACAGGCAGCAGCTAATGAGGCTGGGCAAACTCACATCCAGGATTCTCATGATCAGCACTGGTGCCCCCCAGGGTTGTGTTCTCTAACCACTGCTCTTGTCTCTGTACCGCAGGGATCCTCAAATCTGGCTCGCAAGATCCACTTTCCTGCAGAGTTTAGCTCTAAACCCTAATCAAACACACCTGAGCATGCTAATCAATGTCTGCACCTTTGCAGATTGCACCTCCAAAATCTCCTCTGTCAAGCTTACAGACAGGAGGTTAAAGAGCTGGCTGTCTGGTGCAGACAGTATATAAGAGTGCTATATTAGAGTCCTTTCAATAGAAGAGATATAGTCCTCACTTCATGTTATATGTCAGCTTGATCATTGAATCATAAACACTTTTTAATATGCATGAAAAAAAATCTAAAACAGGGTTTGATGGCTGTTAGTTTTGTTTTATGCAGATGAAATTTCCATTAGAAAATTAACAAATTTATAGTGTCATCAACTACTGAAAATAGTGTTACAGTCAAAAAAACAAAGTCATGGGTGTATTTTATGAAAATTCACTTTGTGTATAAATGTTTCTAGAAGCACATATTAATTTTGAGTAGTTGCAAGAGGAAAATAAATGTAGAAGTATTTCTGACTCAAGATTACACAAAGAACAGGTGATATATTTTCCTTATATTAATTAAGAAAGGCAATGCATGAGTAATATCAATGACTGTAAGTAATATGAAATGTAAAATATATTTCAGTGTAAAACAACCTATGGAGTAACAAAAGTAGGCTACTTTATCATTATATCAATTATATAAAAGTTTGAAAACATGATTTCAGAACATTATAGTGAAATGTTACAATCTTGTAATCCTTATTTGTCCATATTTAATCATGTTTCTTGAGCGTTTCATGATTAAGTTATGATTCATTCATGATTAAGTATTTTATGCTTACTTACATTAATAAGGAAGTGGCTTTGTGCTCCACAGCCTAAAGACTTGCTTTGATCAAAATGTTCAGCTACTAGACAAGTTCTCAATATGTCCTTGGTTTCCCATTAGGTCTATGTAAATTCCCATATTAGCCAATAATAATGACAGTTTGATCAGTTTTTCAAAATGAAAAAATCTTATGGTCAAGTGTAAGCATTGCATGTACAACACAACTTCTGCTTTCACTTTGGTTTTATCAGTAAGGTTCCCAAATCTGTCTGGAAAAAACACCTCATCATAGTCATAGTTTTTACACAATTTGGTTGTGACACTGACTACAGACTGTTTTGATCAAATTTCTGGTAACACTTTATAATAATGATCAGGTATAAGTAATTTAAAAGTGTTTTGTTAATGATTAACTAATCATTTAAACATCAATATACATTTGTAGATGATTAATAAGTGGTATGTTACCATACTACAAGTGTGTTTTAAGTCATTCAAAAATGTTTTTGTAAGTCATGAAATAATCGTATCATTAGTAAATGATTAATAATTATTTGATGTATTATAAATCACTTATTTTCACAAATTTGTTGCTCTGACAGTCATAACATTACACTGCTCTAACAATTTATCATGAAGCTTTGAGATGGTGAAATTTACGGAAGAGGATTAGGGCCAAGCAATAATAAAAAAAAAATAAAATAAAACCTTCTTGAGATTAAAGCAGTTAAATTTCCAGAAAAAATCATTAAAGTTGAGATAAAATGATGAGAATAAACTCAATAAATTACGAGAAAAAAAAGTTTAGTGACTGGTCAAAAGGTTGTAGCCTATTGAAACTTTTTTACGACACACATCTGGTGAAGTTAAAAGTTACATTCCGCGGTCATTTTTGCTAATGACAGCGGAAACTTAAACTTAAAACAGCCTATTCCTTCATTTTTGGCCATACAGATTAGTGCAAGACATCATTATAAAATATAAATGGTCTACTTTTATTTGTGTACACACAATATAAACGAAAACTTGTGCTTTTGTAAAATAAAAATAAAATTAATAATAAACAGGGTGCGCTTTCAGCCTTCTCTGCGAGACTCTGTCTCAAAGATGAACTGAAACTCAACGAATAATTATCAATTTATCATATGTATATGGAAATGACATATAACAAATTAAACAAGACTATTCATTTTGTGGGATATTTTTAATAGTTTCCTCTAAGTACTAGCCTATTGAATAGGCGTAATTTGCGGGTGGGACGTGTCCCCATGACCCCACCACATTTTGCAACATCTCGCGGTGCCATGCAGATGTACCTAAAAGAAAGAAACATCTCTATTCAATAAGAAATTCGTTGGTGTGTGTTAAATAATAGGCAATCTATCGCTGGAATGTGTTGTTTTTGAAATCATGGCGAGTGCTTGTTGCGCTGTTATCAGTGCACAATGCGCAGTCTTCACACAGACGATCGAGCGCTTCGTTCTGGTAAAAGCACAAAACAAAATGCACACAAACGTGTCCCAGCTCTTGATACACAATCACTGATGAACACTTTTGGTTTTAATGAGAAAAAAAAATCTATATGAGAGTGGATTAGAACCCAGAACCTCAGAAATGCTTGACAAAATTTCTACCGCTAGACTATCAAATCACACTAAAACATGCGAATTTATTTATTTCAGTGGTTCCCAGACCTGTCCTGGAGGCCCCCCTGCCCTGCACCTTTTGTATGTCTCCCTTATCTAACACACCTGATTCCACTCATCAGCTCATTAGTAGAGACTGCAAGAACTAAATTGGGTGTGTCTGATTAGGGAGACATACAAAATGTGCAGGGCAGGGGGTCCTCCAGGACAGGTTTGGGAACCACTGATGTATTTATTCACTGCTGTGGAGAATCTCGGCACTAATTACATTGTTAATATAAATATAAATATTAATAATACAAAGTTACTTCGTGCGGCTGCACTGCCTGCACTGTCCCACTGACCCATGATATAAGATTTTGGCAATATTGCCCAAGTCATTCATCACACACTATCAAACAGGCGCGTCATGTAGGCTACACTTCTTGTAATTCATTTGGGCACCACAAAGTGTCAGTGTTGCCTCAAAGCTTACCCCTCGCCTACTCTGGCTCGATTGCTATTCCTGAGGCAAAACACGCCCGCCTCATTACCCTACGGACAAAAAAAAATGTAGAAATAAATAAATGTGGAAATAAATACGTAAATAAATACATAAATGTGAAAATAAATACAAGTGGAAATAACTAAAGGGGGAGAGGGGGAGATAAAATTATAAAAACGAGATAAAATTATAAATAATTATTTTTTATTTTTTTACTTTTCTTTGTACATTTATTTATATATTTATTTAATTATATTTACTTTTTTACATTTCTTTGTACATTTATTTATTTATTTCTAATTATGGCAGGATTGGCATTCCATTCACCTGAGCCTTTGCCAAACTCTGACATGCTGATGTCCTACATGTTTGTAGGTGATGAGCCACATCCCTTAAGAAACGACCTCATGAAGCCATATCCATTCAGGCAGATGGAGCATGGTCAAAGAATACTGAACTGCCGTCTCTCGAGGGCACGAAGAGTGGTGGAGAATGCATTTGGCATTCTTGCCAACAGGTTGAGAGTTCTCAGGTCAACAATATGCTTGGAGCCAGACGAGGTCATAAAGATTTACAATGGCCTCCCTGTGCATCTACAACTTCCTCTGCGAGCACAGGTCTGAGGCATACGCCTTTGCAGACTGGAAGAATGCTGACCGCGGCATGGTTGATGGAGTCTGGAGGAGTGACAGGATGGGGCCTTTTCAGCCAGTTGAGCACAGAAGAGAGCACAATGCCACAGTGACAGCAAAAATGCAACGAAATCTTCTACAGGACTATTTCGTCTCACCAGCAGGTAGCGTTTCTTGGCAGGAGCAAGACATTTAGAAAAGTACAGATGTCAGTGTTTGTCTGTAAATACATCCTTTTTGTTGTGTGTGTGTGTGCACTGCCTTTTGTTGTTAAAAGTTCTATATCAATAAAGAGCATTATTATTATGGTTCAGTTATTGACCTGTCATTGATTTTACACCTTCACACTATAATAAAAGTACAATAAAAGTATATATTCTGGACATTACGTGTTTTTTGTTTTTGTTTTTTTTCTTTTTCAAATGTTTACAAGACCAAAAGTGTAGGAATGGAAAGAATGAAAAATAATCCACCCGTTGTTCAAAAATGTAAACAAATACTGTAACTATTGAATGTATTGACAAGCTTTCAAGACACTTGTGATGTGATAGCTTTCAAAAATGTACAGACAGGCTGTTTTCGTAATTTGGGTTTCAACTGTTTATTGAAAAAATAAAGTATATTAACAGAAAAAAACCAACTAGTGCTTCTACTTAACACTGCAACAACAACATAACCTTTAATAACAGTTACATGTATTGAAATGTGCTAACAAAGGCAACAGTGCCAAAATGGAAATAATTACAACAAACAATCTGAACGTTGTACCAAACTCTAAGCAAATACTGTAACAATTTATAATCAAAAACAGTATAGTGCTGTCAAATGATTAATTTCATCCAAAATAAGTTTTTTTGTTTACATAGTGTATACTTATTACATATATATGAACACACACATACAGTACATATTTTGAAAATATTTACATTTATTTCCATATATATTTATATTCATATAATTGATATTATTCTTTATATTAACATTTTTTCTTAAATATATACATGCATGAGTGTATATTTATATATGCACATAATAAATATACACAATACACACACATATATTTTGTACACAAAAACTTTACTTTTGGATGTGATTAATGGCTTGACAGCACTAGTATATTAACAGTAAAACCCTACATGTATTGTGCAAAACCAGTGATTCTACTTAACACTCTATTGTCAGTATTATCTTTAATAACAGTTATATACAGTACCAGTCAAATAACAAATTTACATAAAAATATGTAAACCTAAATCCTGTAACAACGCAAGCTATTCACAGGCTTTCATAGTGATCATGATTTTGCATTGTCTGCAAAAAGGTTTGATGGGGACTTTAAAGGTTCATAAAACCCTAAAAGGTTTTATGAGCTGATGCGTAATGAGGATGAGATTGTGCCGGGGGCGGAGCTGAAATGATGGGTTGGAACATGATGGGTAGGTTGTGCAGTTGAAGACCAGGATCTGTTCCTTTCAGTCTCCTGAGTGTCATAGATCATAATCATTATGCTCTTCTTCAGTCTTGCTAAGTATCCAGGGTCTTAAATCAGCCTCATTTCCAATACAACCCGGTTCCCAAATGCTGTAAATGCATCTGGAGTTGGTTCTGCATCCACTTTTGCGCAGTTTGCTCCCCTCCCCCTCCCTGAGGACCGACGTTGCCTATACCTGCACTGCATATTTGTGGTCTGTTGTGTAGACTGTCTAACTTACCGTGGTTTCATATTGACGGTGAACAATGAAGCTTTTGATAAAATCCATGACTCTGAGAAGCCACTTTTGCCTTGGCGTCATGGGTTTGTTGCCACTCCCACTCGGTTTTGGTTTCAGCAACCTACAATACTGCGTCCGCAGGGGTACTGCCCTGGTCTTCCTCAACTGAAAAAGTAAAACAAGAAAGAAGATGCTTTGTTGTCAGTTCTTATGCACTTTAAGAATTTTATAAGTGTGTTTCAAACTGTCTTTAGGCACAGAAACTGTTGGGTTTCACTTGCAGAAAAAAAAGTTTAGTGACTGTTGCACTTGCAGTGATGCTTGAACACAATGAAGACATTGTAAATTTGATGAAAATGAACTAAAATACAATTATTACAATTTATAAAGTAATACCCATGTGGTGTCCATGTTTTGGCTATGCTTACTGTTCACATTTTGGTTGTTTGCAGGGAGGTTTTCTTCAAAACACTATTTATTTCCATTTAATCATGTTGCAAATAAAATACATCTACCCAAAACAGAAATATCAATACATACAATGAATTATGTTCAGCCCTTATGAAAAATAACCATGGTATTATTGTATTACTACAAATAAAACCAAAAAAACATGGTTACAATAGAAAAACCACGGTAACCACAAATTAACCATGATTTTGCTACATTAATCATAGTTTAACCATGGTATTTGTAGTAAACTGTGGTTATACAAATGGTAATCAATACGCCAAAAACAATGGTTACTACACCTTTAAAGGTGCAGTAGGAGATGTTAACTTTAGCCTGATTCATATTTATTCATTCATTTCATATTTATCTGAAAGCGAATGTCCCACCCTCCCTGCAATCGCCGTCCAAAGCCACGCCCCCTGAACGCATATATGCTCACAGACCAGAATACCAGAGACAACATTACCACAATAAGCTACATCAGCGGTTCCCAATTCCAGTCCTCGCGCCCCCCCCCACTCTGCACATTTCATATTTATCTCTTATCACGTGCGTCGTTTATTCTTTTCGACCATAACTCATATATATATATTCCACCATGATTCCAGTTCGAAGCGAGCGTATATGTTCCATACAAAGGGGGTTAAAGTGTGCGAGATGTAAATTTAAATAGTATTTATTTACAAAGGTATATTGTCACACTTCTCTAGTAAGTTTCGTCTGTGTGTGAAGACGCTGTGCAGCGCAAATCTGTGAATGAATGTTCCAAAGTGAAGTAAACTTCAACGGATTTCCCCTGCTCAGGGAGCAATGAATACTGTGTAGGGAGCATGTCAATCGTAACACAGTTCATGCACGTAGCTCACTTCTAAGAGCTGGTTATCTGAATCAGGTGTGTTAACTAAGAGAGACATGCAAAATATGCAGAGCGGGGGGCGCGAGGACTGGAATTGGGAACTGCTGGGCTCCACCATTCACCGGTGAGAAAACTTTATAGCACAGTGTTAGTAACAGTACTACAATACCAGGAAGGAAGATCAGGTTGTTGATGTTTGTCTGTCATTCTCGCTCTGTCCACACAGGGTGCATGAATGCGCTGATGACGTATCCTGTCTGCGCAAACAGGGTGCGCAGAGGTATGCTAATACATACATTGACAGGCAGGTAGGAAAGCCAATGAAAATGCTCGGACCGAGCGTTTTGATTGGAAGAACATTTCTTGGTCCTACGCCTTCCATAGAATATATAAATACTGCACATATAAATACATTCAGAGCACTTAACTTAATGATTGCTATCGGGATGTTAAAATATCTTTATATTTGTCATTCAGATGACCAGGAACATCCTAAGTTTGGAGGGTGACCCACATGTCAATTAAGAAAAATATATATTTTTACGAGATATTAAAAAAAGGGCTTTGTCCAAAATAAAATATAATTACAATGGAAATAGTAAGTATCAAATATAATTTTTACAATTTTCATGAAATTTATGACAGAAACAGGGTTGATAGAGTAACAGGAATGACAAGGACACACATTCTTCAGCACACTGCACATATTTGTTGACATTACTGTAAAGTTTTACCATTTTAAATTGCATTATATTGTTTTGCAATTACTTTGCATAGTTATATGACAAAAGTACACAGTCAATTTTTCAGTTAAAATCAGTTAATTGTTGATTTAACACATTACATTTCAAAGAGATCTAATGTCTTAACGGTTTTGTAATAAGATAATGTGTCCACATCTGTTTGTCCGCTCACAGAACTTATACAGAAAATATACTGATCTGGTTCAATTATTAGGCAAGGAAGATGATCAGATCTTGGTCTTTCTGTAATCATCTGAAACCAGATCAAAATCTTGATACTGACATTTGATTTGACTTTCTTGAACATTGCAAGACTGGGGTGAGGGTCTGCAGTCACCTTGCTGCTCTTGTTTGTAACTGAATTTACATGGATGCATTATTGACAATGAGTTATGGAAAAAAATGAGACTGATTTTACTGAGACTGATCATCCTATCCAGGTCATTAACAACAACAATAGTACAAATGTAACTTTGTAACTGATGCTCATACCACTGAATGGTATAGGCATTAGCTCAATAATGTACCCAGGGTGACCTTTAAAACCTTTAAACTTTTACATAGACAGTCTTTAAAAACAGGGCGACACCTAATCTATGTCACCCCTGTTACTCGGGTGTCAAAACCTGTTAGTCTAAAAAGTGACAGATTGACAGTAACAGGTTTGATGATTTCAAACTAATTTGTTAATTGTTAGCTTATAGTAAAGTTCACAAATGCGCGTTGTACACTTTGAAAGGGTGCTACTTGTAGATATTGATTATATGAAATGTAAATAAATAATTGATTAAATTTACATTTTTAAAATGGTAACTGTATTGACATGGCCATAGGCGTAAATCCCAGGTTGTCCCCCCTAAAAATATTATTACAAGCAACTCTGTGTATTGTAAATAATATAATGGACATGTACTTAATATAAATGTGTAAGTAGTAAAATAATATAAACCCAAAAAAGCGTTTTAAGTTCAGAAATGTTTGGGTCCCCCCCTCCCTTGCCTCACAGTGGTTTGGTCCACTGCCTGCTTTCCCCCGATACACACACATATGAGTCCCGTGGGAGAGAGCAAAGTTCTTCAGTAGGCTAAGTAAAGGCCGTCAAGGCTATTTTATTCACTTTAAACATCGAGTGAAGTGATTCTTTCTCTTTAATACAGATGATGCTGCTGGATCATTAATAAATTAGTCATGACAAAAAATTATGATATCTGATGTATTTTTCTATGAGCAATTATAAGGTTACCAAGCTTAATACCGTAACTAACATGGCGATAATCCTGTGTGTCAACTGATATTAGGCTAATATTTTAGACTGATGTGTTGGGTTTTGCTCAATGTGATGTTAAGTGGCAGATCAGTGGGCTTGCTGCGGTTGAATATCTAAATAAGAGTCGTCCTCAGTCCCAGAGGAAACTTACAATACTAGGTGGAGGACGCAAAATAATTCAATAATTAAAATATGACTGATGAACCTATGAACCAAACTCATTTAAACACTCCATGCTATGTACGTGTACACATATAGATATCCTTACAAATACAATTTTGGCTGTATTATTTGTGTCCCCTTCAAAAATTGCTCTTGAGAAATTTTATGTTTATTGTCCCCCCTACTGTTAGATGAAATTTACGCCCTTGGACATGGGTTCAGTCAAGCCTCATAAATCATCAAAAATAGAGCTTTATAGAAGTGTGAGAGAAACATGCTTGTGTTTTAAGTGTAGGAATACTGGTTGAGAGATGCTGTAACCCTCCTAGAAGTAATGTCACTTGAATGTACATTGTTACAAGTTTTTTTTTTTTTTTTTTTTGATGAAAGTAACGGATGACATGAAATCAGGGGACACCAATAAAATGATTTATATTTTATAGAAAAAAAAAGTATAGTTATGGCAAAAACATTGCTTAACAATGAGACTGTATTTAGAACAATATCCAAATGTCATTTTTATATAATTTTGCTAATTAAAAGTCCTGCTGAAAAAGTAAAATCATATTGAGGGATAGGTCAAAAACCTTACCCTTATCAGCATAAATGCTATTTAAATGATTTAAAATAATATTTAATTGACTTTTTTATGTACTATTCATGAAAGAATACATAGTATTGTTAAGTTTTTAAATCACAATTTTTTTTGTTGTTATATTAATTTTATGTTTGATTATTTCTTAGGGATGTAAAAGGCACGATTTCGTGGAATGACCCCATACATGATTATAAAACTAACATCAAAATATAGTTTCTGGAGCAGAGGCTTGAGATTGAGGATCCGTTATAGAGCTGGGTGACTGGGACAGCACTATTATATAATTAATTAACTGTGTTTTGAAGATGAACAAAAGTATTATGGGTTTGGATCGCCATAAGAGTAAACAATGACCATTTTTGTTTTTTTGGGTGAATTATCCCATTAAATACATTTAACCCTGTGATGAACTGGCCATTTGTCCATGGTGTTTCCCTGTCTTTGGCCCTAGATATGGGATCAGCTCCAGCAACCCGCAAACCTACAAGCAGTGTGGAGAATGAATCAATTCTTTAAATACTTTCTCTAATAAATAATTAACAAGAAATATATAATTAACAACAAACTGCTTAGGATTGTTTATTGCAGCAAATTAATTAGAAAGGAAACAGTACGTATATATGTACATACAAGATACTGGATGCACAACAAAGAATGAACTGATGAGCTGATAAAAAAAAAAAAGAAAGACCTGTGCAAAACTAAAATAATATTTCAATGCTTTTCCTGATCATAAGTTGCCTGGCATTTCAGTTAACTTATTCAGATATTACATCATTACATTGAAATTGACTAAATAATAAGCTAAAATACTCCTAGAATCAACTGGAACAAGTAATTTTGTTCAGATTATGTCAATTTATTTATAAACTTCCAGTTACATTGTTGCTTTTCCGGCAAGGTAAAAGTTTGACTTATGTTTTGGTTCAGAGGAATGAACACATGAAATTGAGTGACATACTCTACATCAGGGGTATTCAAGTTCAGAGGCCAAGAGGGGCACATTTAAACCACTTAAAATGCAAAGGGCCACAAATTACAATTTGCATCACAAGACTTTAAGACAATATTTGCAGTTTTTCTGACTTAGAAATGCAGTTTATTAATTTTCTAATTCTTGCATGTCCTTGTCCTATTTAAAATAATACCAAACATGAAAACTAAAAATGTAAAAATCTGGAACAATAAAGTGGATTAACAGTTTGCTATGTTAATGCAAAAAATTCATTCATACAAAATGCAACACGCAAAAAAAAATTCATAGAGTATTAAACAAACACAAAATGTTCAAATTTGAAACATTCTTGAGCAAACACAGTTAACAAATTTCTTTAAAGAGAAGTGATATCTTTGCTATTTATGCCCAAAACTGTTTGTATTGAGCGCATGTAATGTCTGTTTCATTAATACTGGATACCAGAGGGTGCACTCGCACAGAAACTCCACATATGCATCACAGTAGTAATAGAACTCATGACGCTCCAGGAAATCCCTAATATGAACACAGGCATCCAGCTATCACTGTTACTAAATAAATGGATAGAAATGCTTGAACTGGTCAAACATGAAGACACAACGCAACAATATATGGTTTTTATCTGTGCCATTTCTGGTATTTTCACAATAATAAAGTATATTCATAATCTAATGCTAATCAACTTTATTACATTATGGAACTATGGGAAAGCACTGACGTGATTACAGCTCTATTAATTGTAATGGGAGCACTTTTTGTTCTTTTTGTCTTTTTTCCTAAGAGGACTTTCTGCCATTTACACAATGCAAAGTGTCAGGAGTATCGACTGCTTTTAAACGACGCAAGCATAAAGTCACACTGTCTAATATTTGTGCTACTTTTGAGCATAAATTATAATAAAAAATACATTAATTTATAGCATGACGCGGGCTACAAAATTAATGCAGATGGGCCGGATACAGCCCGCGGGCTGCCTGTTGAGTACCCCCCTGGCTCTACATACTCAACATTTGAGGGAATCTCAAGAACCGTTCAATATTTGAAACTACAGCAAAGCAGATGATCAGGAATGGCCATAAGAGTACATATGCACAAAAGAAAATAAAAAGCCTTATGGTGAAGCATAAAGAGATGAAGGACGCATGAAGGTGAGAATAAGATGTAGCCCACATTCAGCTGCAGTGTGAACATAGCCTTGATTTCACACAGCATTTTATTTTTGTCACACTCTTCAACAAAGAACACAAACAGGGTCTTACATTTGCATGACTTTTCACATGTATCTGTAAGTGTGATGGGAGAAAATGTTTTATTACACTGACCAAAATTGAATGTCTTCCAAAATGAATGTGCAGATGATTGTAGAAATTGCTCTTTTTTCTAAACCTCGTCACGCTGAGGAAAATGGCAATTTCTTCCCAGAATGAGTTTTCAAATGATGTTTCAAGCTGCTTTGACTTGTGAAACTCTTTTCACACTGAGGACACTTGTAAGGTTTCTCTCCAGTGTGAATTCTCATGTGAACCTTGAGTTTTGCTTCTTTTGAGCAACTCTTTCCACACTGATGGCACATGAAAGGCTTTTCTCCGAAGTGAATTTTAACATGATTCTTAAGATGTTCCCTCTCTGTGAAACTCCTTTTACACTGATGACATTTAACCCTTAAATGCATACCTCGGGTCTTTAGCGACCCGGTACATCATTCTTTACCCTCTCCCTCCTTCATTTTTTAAAGTTAGACATCAACTTTCTTAGTATTCCTCACTCTATTCATTATAAACAATATAACAAGAAAAAAAAACAAAATATTAAAGAATGCCTGTTTTTTTTATTATTTTTATGTAAAAAGTGTATAGGGTCGCTAGAGACCCGAGGTACCTAAATGTGTAAGTATTTTTTTCTGCACAACTATATTTACATATCTGATGACTCAATACGTGCAATGCATCTTTTTTCCTCGAGGTGGCACTGTTTGATACACAATGATGATATGGTGTTTCACTTATAATTACCGCAAGCATAAAACAAACGAATATCATCAGCAAAAACTGAACTGGTTTGAATGGCTTTACTGCAGAGCAATTACTATATGCAATCAAATATAAATGTCACTGGCAGCTTATTCACCACATCCAGCATCAAATGGCAGTGACCAAGATATTGAATATGAAGTAATTGAAAACGATCATTTTGAGAATATGGTTGAGATCGTGAATATGAGGCAGATGCTGAATGTACTGTGGAAGTGCGCTCTGACGATGACAGTGATGGTAAAATCTGTTCAAACTGATCCCTTTTAAGTTTCAAAAGGTAACGAAATATGCTTTATTTTATTCTTCTGTAATTGTTCTTAAAATATCAAGAGAGATTTTTGCTATTGCAGCAGAGATCCATCCGTACTGGATATATAGGTCCGGGTCGCTAAAGACCCAAATATGTAATAATGATTGGCGAAACAGTCATGCATTTAAGGGTTAAAACAGTTCTCTCTTGAGTGAACCTTCATGTGATTATTAAGGTTTTCCTTATATCTGAAACTCTTTCCACACTGATCACATGTGAATGGATTCTCTCCAGTGTGAATTCTTATGTGAGTCTTTAGGCTTTCTTTGAGCCTGAAACTCTTTCCACACTGAGGGCAGGTATAAGGTTTCTCTCCAGTGTGAATTTTCAAGTGGGCATCAAGAGCTCTTTTCTGTGTAAAACACTTTCCACACTGAGAGCATATTAATTGCTCCTTTTCAATGTGAATTATCATGTGAGTCTTAAGATTTCCATTTCGTGAGAAACTCTTCCCACACAGTTCACAGGTGTAAGGTTTCTCTCCAGTGTGAATTCTCATGTGGGCATTAAGGGGACTTTTCACTGTAAAACTCTTTCCACACTGAGAGCAGGTGTAAGGTCTCACTCCAGTGTGAATTTTCATGTGGACTCTAAGGTTTTTTTTTTTTTTCGTGTAAAACATTTTCCACACTGAGGGCATATTAACTCATATATTTCTTTCTTTTCAATGTGAATTTTCATGTGGACTTCAAGGCATCCTTTTTGATTGAACATTTCTCCACACTGTTGGCAGGTGTAAGGTCTCTCTCCAGTATAAATTCTCATTTGGGAATTAAGGTTTTGTGTTTTTTGAGCTTTTTTTTTGAAGCAAGTCTTTTTAGTCTGTGAGCTGTTATCGTTTTGATTTTTATCTTCAGTTTCATTCAATTCTTGACTCTTCTCTTTCAGTGCCATCAGGTCTGAGGTGAAAAGAGACAAATACAAGTTAACACCAGTTTAACGGCATGAAGCAACAAACATCAAAACATTTAGACATGAAAAGCATCAAATCCAAACACATGCTGGATCCTATATCTACTAAACTACTGAAAGAGGTGTAACCTGTAATCTCAGAACTTCTTGTTGATATTGTTAACCCTTTGCTTTGTTTAGGACCCCGTCCCCATTCTTTATCTAGATCTTGATGGATGGACATCATTTTCCACAATTTACATACCTGGTTGTTGCATACACAAATTGTTAATAATCATAATCATGGCCTTATAAATGTTGCAGGATCAACAAATAAGCTCTAGCTGGTTGAATATTCTGCAGTTAGAGCACTTACTAATCACACTGACCACTGTCTGCATTTCCGTTACCCTTCAAATTACTCAAACTGAAATTGTGAATTGAAAATGCACCCAATGGAAACCTGTCAATTTCATAAAAACTCCCATATAACGCAAAAAAAAAAAAAAGAAGAAAAAAAAAAGTTTTTACACTCGCATGAGGTGTATTTTAGGCAATTTGAAAAAGGAATATTTTGCAAAACTGCATTGGAATGTTTTTTTGTTTTTTTTTCATTTACAGGTCATCTGGCAATAATAAGTATCACTTTTTATTTATCCTGTTTCCTATTACTTGTTTCTCTTCTGTCTGGTGGTTCCAGGGCTGTATGCAACTTTCATACTTTGCGCATAGGGAGGCTATGCGGAAAGTACGAAAGTTGCATACGGCCCTCGAACCACCAGGGGGCCCCATTACAGCTGCGCAATTAATAGAATCTTAGTTTCTTTTTTTGAAAACACCTTCCTTTATACAGTTCCTGTCATTTAAAGCAGTGCACTGTCAAGCTTCCTACGTAACATACAAATCAGTTCAATCATGTAATGTGACTGTCGAATTATGCAGAATGTGCTTAAAACTAAAAAATAAAAAAACAGATAAATATATAAATATATATATATATATATATATATATATATATATATATATTGAACTGTGAAAGAGATGCTTTTTTTGGGGCATTTTTGCATTTTTCCTTAGGACAGTGGAGATATGACAGGACACGAGTGGGAGCTCAGAAGGGAACTTAATATGTCTGTTCTGTTTGTGTCATCTCAGCAGTGTTGGGCACATTACTTTAAAAAAGTAATTAATTATAGTTACTAGTTACTTCTCACAAATAGTAACTGAGTTACATCATTATAAAAGTAACTAATTACCAGGGAAAGTAACTATTGCATTACTTAAAAAAAAATAAATAAATAAAAAATAAAAATGTTGAAATGTCAAATAACTTGGATGCCCCCAATATTAAACATGTTAAATTAATGAAATGGACTCTAAATAGAATAAATTATTATAAAACATTGTACATTAATCTACACTATTTATCTACTGACACTTATCATCAGTCAGTCAAGCATTATAATATAATATTATGATAATAGAACTTTAGTAATTAGAATAACCAAGTATGAATGCATATTTGTCATGTTGACTGAACTTAGGACTGGTGGTGGTGCTTAAGATATTGTTTGTCATTTAGTGTTGTTTGTTGATAAGATAAAACTACTACGAATTCTACTACTAATAACAATATAAAACGCACTAAGGATTAATGAGCTGCTGGGTTCATGAATATTAATCATGTAGTCTGCGTTCGCTCGAATTGATTTGCTGTAATAAAAACAGGGACGATAATAGGTGAGCACCAGCCAATGAGATTGTCGTTTGCGCATTAGTTCCGCCCACCACCGGAGAACTCGGCAGTTCTTAAAAGCTGAAGAATTCGAAAGGTACTCCGTTATTTTGACAGAAAAATACAACAAAGAATATCGTGTACATGTAGTGCATGAATTCTGCATGTTATGAAAGACTCTCTGCTCTGTATCTTTCTTTGCGTGTGTGTGAGACAAAGCGACTGCGAACTGTGCGCCTTCACACTAGAGTTTACAGTACGTCAAATACAGCTTCACTGCACATCCATTCAGATGAACTGAAAATAAAATTACAATAATATAATAAATTATAGTAACATCATATTTTATTGTCAGTAACGGTAACGGCGTTGTAACGGGGGAAACAGTAATTTGTTTGATTACTCTTTACTGAAAAAAATAACGCCGTTAGTAATGCCGTTTATTTATAACGCCATTATTCCCATCACTGCATCCCAGTGAGCTGTTTGAGGCTTTATGCATTTACAGTAAAGCAAATTGAACGTTTTCTGAGGTTTCAGTGAGAAACTTTTGGAAAATGCTTGAAAACGCTAGTCTGGATGGAGAGGGTTTTAAAATAAAAATGCCGTTTTCATGTGTATCCAAATTAATGTAGACGTAGCCTTAGTGTCCACTGGCTGTTTTATTTGCTCACCAAATACCTTTAAATGAACAAATGTAGACAGCATGCAGTAGCCAAACGTGATCACTCACATTTCCAGGTTTGCTTTATGCAAAATAAATTATTTTCTTAGATACTTTTGCATTATTAAGTGTTAGAAATTAATGGTTTTAATTTTAGAAGCAGATATTAAGTTTAATGTTACAGAAAAATATATATACATTTTTTTGTTTAGGCTAATTCTGTATTATTGGAACTCAAATGCATGATGTCACAACAAATGTCCAATGTGAAAGCAGGATCTTCTTATTTGTCTGGTCATGTGATCTCAACATGTCTGTCAACAAACCGCTTTAATTTAGTGTGACCAGACATCCCCGTTTTCCGGGGACAGTCCCGGTTTTTGGTGTCCTGTCCCCGACTGGAGCTGTCCCCGGAAATGTCCCCATTTTACAGCATGTTCAAAACAGCTGGCAAATACACTGTAATAGCCAGCTGGCAATCATATGATTGTGATTATTTTCACCAGCAGAGGGTGCTGCGAGCTATACTGATTACTTGGTCACGTGCTGTTACTGTAGCCATGAAGAGCTTGGACGAGAGCAGAGCGCTATTATTATTATCAGTTATCAGAAGAGACCGCGTTATTGGTTTATAGCCTACCCAGATAGCAAGCAGACATTGATTCAACGTTGATTTTTGGTTGTAACGGTCAGTATCGGTCGTCAATCAAATTTCGATGTTGAATCAACGTTCATTATTTGGTCGGTACATCAGAACGTTATTACGCCGACAATAAAACATCGATTCAACATCGAAATCACGTTGGCTTATCAACCGACACAGCCGACGCATCTGATCGAAATCATAACGTCTGATACAGTTTAAAACTCGGTTAGAGGAACCGGAGATCTGCGCGTGCACTCTCACAGAGTGGACTGCCTGTAACTGTACCCGGGTAACTAAAATGTATTTTTATTCATTATTTTATATAGTAGTGTCCGTCTGTCACTAAATATTAGTGGAAAGTTAAGTTAGTGGAATATTAGATGAAAGTTTTAAAAACAGTGACTGACGAAACATTTTAACTCCAGCTTTGTCGAATGTTTAATGGCCTATGTTTTATTCATTTTATTATTTTTTTTTCTGCACACATCTTTTACACTGCTGGCAAATATATTTATATATGTATATATATGTATACATTATGTGTATATATATATATATATATATATATATATATATATATATATATATATACACACACACACACACAGTATATGCATGCATTTAAGATATTTTAATCAGCTTTAATATATAAATAATCTGTTATTTGTATAAATTCTGCTCTGCTCATTTCTAACATGCAAGTTTCCTGTTGTTTTATATCATATGTTGTATATTGGTACAGTTTGGATTAAAACAAACAATTGGCTGTAAAGCAGAAGGGTTGCTAAGAGGATCTATTCAGAAACAGCACTTTATCTGACCAAAACACAAAGACAAATGCACTCATTAGAAATAAGTAACATGATCAAAACTACACCATACATGACAAGAACAGACAAAGAACTGAAGCAATATAGCTATAATCAAAATTATTAACACAAAATATGACCTGTAGGACATTTTGCTGCCATGAACAAAAAAAAAAAAGAAGGCATAATTAAATTATCATAGAAAGTGTATTAATACACATTTAAATGATTCTTCCAAAAGTGTTGGTTTTCACACTCCCAATGCTTTTGTCAAATTCCACCAAATTTTCAATGAGATTTAACGATTTAAATCTAAAGACTAAACAGGCTTCAATAACATTCTACGACCTTTCCCTGAACCAAGCCTAAGTGTTTACTTTCTTAGATATTCACGTCAATTAAGACTATTATTTTGATCAAAATTAAATCATATTCTTATAGAATCAGCAGAAAATTGTCACAACATTGTGTCGAGTTCTGATGTTCGATAATTGAACGAATTGATCTTTTGAGCCGGGAAATAACTGGTCGAGCCGGTTCACAAATCGAACTTTAGTTCCGGGTTGATGACGCAGGACGCACAGCTGAAGTAGCACGTCCAACTCAAAAAGAACCGAATGAGCCGGTTTAACCAACTGTCAAATTTTGCTGAGGATTCTGACGAACGAGTTGCTGACACTGCGTGTGTATCACTGAGGACTTGCACAAGCCTGATGTGCAAAGTTTCTTTATAACAAACAAGACGTAGGATACTACGTTCTTGTTTACGGAAATATGCTTGTTTTACTGAAAAGCTGAATGTTTTATTAAAACATGGAAAAACCTGAGTTTTAGTATGGTTTATTATGCATGCAGATCACATTTTAAGTAGTTTAAGCGAAATCAAGGAGTTTATAACACTGGTTTATTAGCCTACTTCTTTATACTATAGATATGTAGAACATATCCACATTTGTGCATCAGTGTCTGTAATGTGTGCTGTAGGTGCGAAACTTTAAGGAATCTTATCCAAGTTTTATGCTAGTCAGTATTAGTCAGCAGTCATATCTGACAAAGGATTCACGAATGAAACTGTTCACAAACACCATCAACTTTAAGTGAATGAAAGGCAAAAATCAGCTATGTGTTCACAAAAATCACTTTTTATTTGAATGTTTCAAATGTGTTAACACAAATGACTTTATTTGTACAACATAGACATACAACATAGCACTGAGTTGTTAGAAAATAAATGTGTAGTGACATCATTGCTTGATGACATCAGGAACCGATGAATCGGCTTTTTGAACCAGTTCAATGAGCCGAACTGTCCGAAAAGAACCGGTTCGCGGAAATGAATCAGAATTTGCATCACTAGTGTCGAGGAATGGACACAAAGACGAGATTCCAAAAATAAACAGGCTTTAATAATCCTCAGGCAGGTATAATCCAGATAGGTCAGATAGAGACACACGACATATAGACACTAATAAGACCCAACAAACACACTGAAAGGACAGGAACTTGTAAATTAGGATAATTAACAAGACACAGGTGAACCAAATGACATGATCAGACGCGAGGGAACTAGGTCAAATTAACTAACTTAATGCCTTTCCACACTGAGTGCGAAAAAGCAAAACGAATTTCGCACTCGATTTTTATGTGCACCCCAGTTTTCTCTTCCTCTTCTCTAAAGCAGCGCAGCATGGCATAATTACTGGCATAATTTTAAAAGACGATATGTCTGTTTGCTTTGAACTTTCAGCTTCGTAACTTTGCAGATATTACTTACGCCCAAACAGCAACATTACACACTAACTAACGTTAAACAAGTGAAATCGCAATCCACCACCCCTTTAAACTGCTGGTTCTGTCTGGCCAGAGGAGAAAGACACACTATTTCAACACACTATTTCCCCATTTAATACTGTAACACTGCTTTGACACCATTTGCATTGTAAAAAGCACTATATAAATAATGGTGACTTGACTTGACTAAAATACCATTCCCCCCTAAACCTCCAAAGGAAATACACCCCTCAAACGTTGCTGAAATCAAAACTCTAGATGCATGGCATCATGTAAGTTACACTACATTTTTTCCCCATACAAATGTTAAATTTAAGTTCAAGTTGAACTAATTTTAAGTCAATCAAAGAAAGTATATCAACAATTTTGTTTTTCATTCAAATGTACAAATGTATATAAAATTCATACAACTTAAGATAAGTTAAAATGAAGTGCATTGAAAACAAAGCTCACGAATGTTTTGTTCTCTCTCTTTGTGTGCAGGTACCCACACAGCTGCAAAACGAATGTCCGTCAAGGAAGTTCATATGACTTAAACTTGACTACAAAAAAGTACCATAATAAAATCATACATACAATCAACAAGACACAAAACACTCAACCACACTGACGCCCATGACATCAAAGAGATGTTCCTAGGCCTGAATACTTTAATAATAACATTCACACAAAACATGCAAGTTATACAAATTCAAAGAACATCACCAAATCACGAAAGTGACGAGGAACTTCTTCAAATTCAAGATGAAAATGAACTGCCAAAAGAACATGCAACTGCAGTTGTTTCCAGCCCCCAAAAAGACCTGGAACAAAAACAGAACAGTCATGCAAACAAAATGAAACAAAAAACCCAAAACTTCTGAAGAAGCTATAAACTCTGATATTGAGCTTGTGAAAAATCAAATAATATCTTTTAAATAAATGCATCTTAATTTTCTGTCCTTTACCTTTGTATGTGTGCTTCCATTTTTATTGCCTTAATTTTGGTTAGTTTTTAAACTCCCACTAATACCCCTTTGGAGTAAACTGAACTTAAATTAATCCCCTGTAAAATTTTCATTAATGTGAACATCTAGTGCTTTTAATTTCACTTTCATATTCTAACTGAGCTGCACAGAAATGGCTGAATGAGATATTTTTTTATTAAACTGTTCCTTACCAAGACATCAGAAACTGCAATCTGTTGGCCAACCATATGTCACTGTGGTTAAATGATGTGCAGTTGACCAAGAGATTGCCATTTCCACATGTGCCAGATACATTATCTCATTTATTCTGTTGTTTCAGCACTCCAATAATTTTTGAACATTTACAATGAAATAAACACTTCTATAAACACTAGAATATAACCTTTCAGTAATGATAAATTTATGATTAACTATCTAAAACCCATATAAATGTTAAGCCTTATAAAGGTGTGCGTGAATTGTCACTTGAAATTATTTTCTTACCAAGGTAATTAGTTGTATTTCTTTTTAGAAATGTTTTGTGCTCACACATTCTTGCTGGAACTTCTAAACCTTAACAGCTGGCTGTCTATTGGTCTGCCTACTGGTGCATAGCATTAAGCAATACGCAGAGATGGAAAGAGTACTTGAAAACCATACTTGAGTAAAAGTGCAGATACCTTACAGTGAAAATTACCCCACTACAAGTTAAAAGTCACCAACCATTGTTCAATTAGGACATTTAAGTAATTTTTATAAACGTGCTGGCACTGACATTTTTATGTTCCCCTGCATCCTCTGTTCCTTGTGAACCTTCAAGATTTGAAGACTGTTTGTGTGGAAGAATGGGCCAAAATCACACCTAAGCAATGCATGCGGCTAGTTTCTCCATACAGGAGGCATCTTGAAGCTGTCATTACCAAGGCTTTTGTTCGATGTATTAAATAAATTTCAGTAAGTGTGTTCAATACTTTTTCCCTGTGTCATTCCATTTTATTACACATCACTTAATTTCATAACTTTTGTTTTCTTTGCATGTATGGATTACTTGGGTTGTTACCAACATCTGGTGAAAATTTTGTGTCAACAGTACCTTTAGAAATACATTTACTGAGAAAAATGGTGACAAGTTCAATACTTATTTCACAGTCCACTATCAGCCCTTTCTGTCTGGAGATGTCAATTCCATCTTTGGAGCAGTTGTGATCCACCTAGTTCTTAAGAAACTAGATATATACTTCAAGGTTGAATATCTCAAACCCTCCCTCTTCTCAAGTACATTCCCAAAACATCCAGGTAATCATTACAGCTTCTCAAAGAGAAAAAGGAGAGAAGTCTGACAATATTTATCTATTCTTTAATATCCAGGAATAAATAACAAAAGAAACCAAAGGACCAAAGTTCTAATTATGAGTTTGTCACATAGCTGAGGGGCTCTAATGACCTTTGTGAGAAAGGCTGTCACAGTGGGCTTAGAGGAGCTCATGTTTAGCATTTACATTTACGTTTAGTCATTTAGCAGACGCTTTTATCCAAAGCGACTTACAAATGAGGACAATAGAAGCAATCAAAACCAACAAAAGAGCAACAACATGCAAGCGATATGACAAGTCTCGGTTAGCCTAAACGCAGTACACGTAGCAATTTTTTATTTTTTTTTAAACAAGTAGATAGAATATAGAAAAGATAGCTAGTGTTTTAGTTTTTTAAGAAAAGCTAGCAGTTAGAGAATAAATAGGCAATTGATAGAGGGTCAAGTGTGTGTGTGTGTGTGTTTTGTTTAGTTTTTTTAATAAAAAGAAAGGAGATATATAAAAATAAAATTAGAAAAGAGAATGCTCGAGTTAGAGGGTCAAATAAAGATGGAAGAGATGGGTTTTTAGCTGTTTCTTGAAGATGGCTAAGGATTCAGCTGCTCGGATTGAGTTGGGCAGGTCATTCCACCAGATGGGAACAATTAATGAAGAAGTCCGAGAAAGTGATTTTGTGCCTCTTTGGGAAGGCACAATAATGCGGTGTTCACTTGCGGAACGCAAGCTTCTAGAGGGCACATAGGTCTGAAGTACTGAATTTAGGTAAAGGGGTCCAGAGCCAAAGGTGATTTTGTATGCAAACATTAATGTCTTGAATTTTATGCGAGCCGCTATTGGCAGCCAGTGCAAATTGATGAACAGAGGTGTGACATGCGTTCTTTTCGGCTCATTAAAGATTAATCTTGCAGCGGCATTTTGGATTAAGTGTAGAGGTTTGATGGAATTGGCTGGAAGACCTGCCAAGAGAGCAATAGTCAAGTCTGGACAGAACAAGAGCTTGAACAAGGAGTTGTGTTGCATATTCCGAAAGAAAGGGCCTGATCTTCCTAATATTATATAAAGCAAATCTGCAGGACCGGGCAGTTTTAGCAATGTGGTCTGAGAAATTCAGCTTATCATCAATCACAACTCCAAAGTTTCTGGCTGTTTTTGAAGGAGTAATGGTTGATGAGCCTAACTGGAAGGTGAAATTGTGATGAAGTGATGGGTTTGCTGAAACTACAAGCAGTTCTGTCTTAGCTAGGTTGAGTTGAAGGTGATGGTCCTTCATCCAGCAAGAAATGTCTGTTATACATGCTGAGATGCGAGCAGTTATCGTCGGATCATCAGGATGGAATGAGAGGTAGAGTTGAGTGTCATCAGCATAGCAGTGATATGAAAAGCCATGTTTCTGAATGACAGAACCTAATGATGCCATGTAGACAGAGAAGAGAAGTGGTCCAAGGACTGAGCCCTGAGGCACACCAGTAGCTAGATGTTGCGACATGGATACTTCACCTCTCCAAGATGCCTTGAAGGATCTATCTGAGAGGTAAGACTCAAACCACTGGAGAGCGGTTCCTGAGATGCCCTTTCTCAATAGGGTTGACAGGAGGATCTGGTGGTTGACCGTATCAAAAGCAGCGGATAGATCCAGCAAGATAAGTAATGAAGACTTGGAAGCCTCTCTTGCAAGTCTTAGGGCTTCAACAACTGAGAGCAAGGCAGTTTCGGTTGAATGTCCACTTCTGAAGCCAGATTGGTTACTGTCCTGGAGGTTGTTCTGTGTGAGAAAGGCAGAGACTTGGTTGAGCACAACTCGTTCAAGTGTTTTTGCAATGAAAGGTAGAAGGGAAATCGGTCTATAGTTCCCTAAAAGAGTTGGGTTAAGAGTGGGTTTCTTAAGAAGTGGGGTTAAATGAGCCTGTTTAAATGCTGAGGGAAAAACTCCAGTGTGAAGGGATGTGTTAACGATGTGAGTGAGTGTAGGTACAACTGCAGGAGAAATGGCTTGAAGGAGATGGGATGGAATAGGATCAAGCGGACAAGTAGTAGGATGACTGGAAAGGATGAGTTTAGAGACTTCTGCCTCAGAGAGTGGAGAGAAGGATGTGAACGAGTGTATGTTTGATGGTAAGATGTGTTTGACAGTTTGTGGTGTGGAGAATTGTGCAGTGAGGTTAGTAATTTTATTAATGAAGAATGTGGCAAAGTCGTCAGCTGTTAGAGTTGATGAAGGAGGGGGAGGAGGAGGACAAAGGAGGGAGGAGAATGTTTTAAAGAGCATGCGAGAGTTAGGCGAATTGTTAATTTTGTTGTGACAGTATGTTCTTTTAGCAGTAGAGACATTAGCAGAAAAGTCAGAGAGGAGTGATCGATATTAAATTAAGGTCAATAGGATTTTGTGATTTGCGCCATATCCTCTCTGCAGCCCTAAGCTTAGAATGATGTTTGCGGAGAACGTCAGATAGCCAAGGGGCAGAAGGGGTGGTACGGGTTGGCCTGGAAGATAAAGGGCAGAAAGTATCTAAACAAGATGTCAGAGTGGAACAGAAAGTATCAGTAGCACTGTTAGCATCAAGAGATGATAACTGTATAGAGGGAGGAAGTGAAGATGAAACCATAGCAAATAGCCGGGAGGGTGAGAGTGAGCGTAAGTTACGTCGAAAAGTGACATGTGGAGGGGTATGTGTTGTGTCAGGAATCATGTCGAGGTTAAGTGTGAGGAGGAAGTGATCCGAGGTGTGCAGTGGAGTAACCAGCACATGATCAGTGGAGCAGTGTCGTGTGTAAATAAGGTCCAGTTGGTTGCCTGATTTGTGAGTAGCTGTAGTTAACACTCTCTTGAGATCAAAAGAGGCAAGCAGAGTGTGGAAGTCTGCAGCTTGAGGTTTATCGAGGTGGATGTTGAAGTCTCCAAGTATAACTAAGGGAGTACCATCCTCAGGAAAGGTTGAGAGCAACACATCTAATTCTTCCACGAAGTTACCTAGTGGTCCTGGAGGTCGATAAACAACTACAAAATGGATTTTTAGAGGGTAGGTAATAGTAACCTAATGTGATTCAAAGGAGCTGTTGATACACAGAGATGGTAAAGGAGTAAATTTCCAATTATTAGAAATGAGCAGACCAGTACCTCCACCTCTTCCAGTTAAACGGGGGGTGTGGGAAAAGGAGAAATTATTGGAGAGCCACAGGTGTAGCATTGTCCTCTGGTTTCATCCAAGTCTCTGTCAGGGCCATGAGGTTTAGCCTTGAATGACTAGTAATTGAAGTAATGAAATCAGCTTTGTTGACAGCAGACTGACAATTCCAGAGACCAATAGAAAAAGAAAGTAGTGTATTAGCAGACATAGGTAAAGTGCGCAGGTTGTTAGGATTGCGCTGCCTACAGTGTGTGATGCGAGGTTTGCGAGTGGTAGTGATAGTAGTGATCTGAAAACACATAGTAAGAATTAGTTATAAAACAGAAGTGAAACAAGTAATAGGAAACAGGATAAATAAAAAGTGATACTTATATCCCTTGCTGGTGTCCCTGCCCGGTGGAGTCTTCACACGACGAGGGCTTCACACGAGGGCTGCCGCGGTAAACTAAGCTTATTTATACCCGTCTAACAAATCACCAACTGAATTCAGCTGAACACACTTTCCTGTTAAATCACAATAAATGGCCAAGCAAGCACAGATACTGACAAGGTACGCGATACAGTACGAGACCAAACGTGATTTCAGCACGTCTCTACACAGTAAACAAAACAAGCATTTCCTAGCAACAGCAACTGCGCTAAACACTAATGAGACAAATAAATACATTTACGAGCTGCTTTTAACTTCCGCTGATGGACTGCTTCTCTCAAAGAGTATTTCTTACACTGTCTTCTGCTGGCGCTTGAACACACTTTCCTGTTAAATCACAATAAATGGCCAAGCAAGCACAGATACTGACAAGGTACGCGATACAGTACGAGACCAAACGTGTTTAGCATATGGAAAGAAATACAAGAAGAGAGCACATTCCAGTAACAGTACACATCTGAATGTATAATTACTAAGATATCTTAAACTCAACTTTATTCAGTCAACTAAAATCTAAGATGTTAAATACTGATTAGTAACTTGATTAATAATCACTCAAAGAATTCTCTGTTCTGCAAGCAGACCTGAACAAATACAAAAAACAAAGAACAAACATCCATAGACATAGGCATATAAGAATCAACCCTAAACATCCCTCTAAGCCAGGGGTGTCAAACTCAGTTCCTGGAGGGCCGCAGCCCTGCAGAGTTTAGTTCCAACCCTGATCCAACACACAAACCATGTAGTTTTCAAATAAGCTTGAAGGACTTGATTAGCTGGATCTGGTGTGTTTAATTAGGGTTGTATCTAAACTCTGCAGGGCTCTGGCCCTCCAGGAACTGAGTTTGACACCCCTGCTCTAAACCATACAGAACATATTTCACAACTCCCATGACTGCTTCACAGGCTGCTGCCTCATTATAAACAACCCCCAGAGCACAATTGAGTAAAACAGATAATATCTTTTCCCTTCAAAGATCTGAGCGAAGCAGAATATCATATGAAGCACGTAGTGCATTGTTGATCTTCATAACCTTATACAGCTATGCTTGCTCTTGGTTAATTTGAACATGAAAAAAATAAATTGATCACAAAACAAATACATATGTTCTCTGGAAGCCAGGCTAAATAAGTAACTTTTACTGCATTCCTGACATGAGTCAGACCCTCAGTCACTTCTCAGACACCAAATACAGACATTGCTTGTAACATAAATACCAGAATAGATATGCTAGTTTTAGGAAAACTATGATTACATATTCATTATATATTAGAAAAGGAGGGGAATGTAAATCAACTACTCCATAGAAAACTGCAAAAAATAATTCTGAAAATATCTCTGCTCCTCCATAGATGTATGTCAGTTTCTTGAAGAAAAGAAATAAACGTGCAAGAACTAGAGAAAAGAAATAAAAAAAAATCACTCTACACCAGAACTTGCTAACTTTTTCTACTACAGATTCACTATCTCAGCTACACCAAATCAACGTCTGTGTTCAACTAATCAGAGGGTCATAAATCCAAGATAGAAACTCACACAGGTTTGGAACAACTTGATGGTGAGTTAATGATGACAGTTTTCATTTTTGGGTGAACTATTGCTTTAAGACAAGTGGACCTCTCCTCTTCAGTGTGACGCCTTATGTGACTAAAGTTTTTTTATTTTATTTATTTTTTTTTTTATCTGAAACACTTTTCTCGGTGATGGCAAATGAAAGGCTTCCTTTGATGTGACTTATTACATGATTCTTACAGTGTTTCCTGTCCGAGAAAGTCTTTCCACGCTAATGACATAAAACTGTGATCTTGAGTGAGTTCACAGGTATAAGGTTTCTCTCCAGTGTGGCTTCTAATGTGCTTTTTAAGGCTTTCTTTATCAACAAAACTCTTTCCACACTGAGGGCATGTGTAAGGCCTTTCTCCAGTGTGAATTTTCATGTTTTTCAAGATTTCCTTTTGTAGTAAAACTGTTTCCACATTGTTGGCAGGTGTGAAGATTTTCTCCAGTGTGGATTCTAATGTGCGTTTTAAGGCCTGTTGAAAGTCTTTTCACACTTAGGGCATGTGTAAGGCTTTTCTCCAGTCATGAAATCTATTCCGTTCAGTTCTTGATTCTCCTCTTTCTGCGGCATCAGGCCTAAAGCAAAAAGAGACCAATACAAGTTAACTCCACAAAGCAACAGACATTAATATATTTAGATATGTATACAGGTGCATCTCAATAAATTAGAATGTCGTGGAAAAGTTAATTTATTTCAGTAATTCAACTCAAATTGTGAAACTCGTGTATTAAATAAATTCAATGCACACAGACTGAAATAGTTTAAGTCTTTGGTTCTTTTAATTGTGCTGATTTTGGCTCATATTTAACAAAAACCCACCAATTCACTATCTCAACAAATTAGAATGTGGTGACATGCCAATCGGCTAATCAACTCAAAACACCTGCAAAGGTTTCCTGAGCCTTCAAAATGGTCTCTCAGTTTGGTTCACTAGGCTACACAATCATAGGGAAGACTGCTGATCTGACAGTTGTCCAGAAGACAATCATTGACACCCTTCACAAGGAGGGTAAGCCACAAACATTCATTGCCAAAGAAGCTGGCTGTTCACAGAGTGCTGTATCCAAGCATGTTAACAGAAAGTTGAGTGGAACGAAAAAGTGCAGAAGAAAAAGATGCACAACCAACCGAGAGAACCGCAGCCTTATGAGGATTGTCAAGCAAAATCGATTCAAGAATTTGGGTGAACTTCACAAGGAATAGACTGAGGCTGGTGTCAAGGCATCAAGAGCCACAACACACAGACATGTCAAGGAATTTGGCTACAGTTGTCATATACCTCTTGTTAAGCCACTCCTGAACCACAGACAACGTCAGAGGCGTCTTACCTGGGCTAAGGAGAAGAAGAACTGGACTGTTGCCCAGTGGTCCAAAGTCCTCTTTTCAGATGAGAGCAAGTTTTGTATTTCATTTGGAAACCAAGGTCCTAGAGTCTGGAGGAAGGGTGGAGAACAGGGTTTCTGCAGGATTTTTAAGCTCAAATTTAAGACTTTTTAAGACTTTTTTAAGACCTGCACAAATAAAATTAATACCACATAAGCGGGGTAGCGCAATGTCTATAGTACCATATTAAACTGTAAAATGACTGTAAAAAGCATAATTTACAATTCAGATACAAGTTTTCACAAAAACAAAAAGTTTTGTAAAATGATAAACTTTACATTTCAGCCTTTACACCATTTTTAAGAAAATGGATAAGTCAAAAGTGTTAATATTGATTTCAACAATTATTATCAATAAATTATTATATAAATTAAATAACATGAATTAGGGGTGTGCGAAATTGGCAAAAAATGATATCTCTATATTTTCTGGGATTTTATCAATAATGATAATTAGACGATATTTTGCTGAGTTTGTTATTGTGCTGGTATCTTAAAGATTACCATGGACAGGTGACTCCTGAATTTTTTTGATATTCTTCATATTCTGTGTGGTCAGTTCACAGCAGTGATAGAAATTAGTCTTTTCCAACAAGTTTTATGGGCATTTTTACCTTTAAGCCATTTTTTCTAAAAGTGTGCATAATCCTTTAAGTCAAATTCTTGCATTTGGGCTGTTACCAAGCAAATGAAATCAGTATCAACAAAATGTATCTTTGCAATGCATCTGAAGTGGCATTTAGATGTATTCACACACTCTTTACTGCAGCTCAGAGGGACATAGAATGCTAACCTGCACAGTTACAAATGCATAAATGATGTTTTGATATTTGAAACATAAAACGTTGAAAACTGTTTGAAATTATTTTAAAAATATGAATATACTTTAAATGTGAAATTAAAACGGCCAATAGGTGGCAGTAAGTCAGCGTTAATAAGTGAGTCATTGCGAGTGAACCGAATCATTTAAACGTTTGATTCATTCAGGAACGAAACACCGTCATGTTGCTCAGAGATGCAAAACAGTGCTGTGGCTGTGTTTGGAATTATTTTTGTTGTAGAAATAAAGCAAAACAGCCAATATGGTGTCTAAAACGTAAGTCTCTTAAAATGAACTTCTTGTTTATTGAACTGTTGCATAAAATCAATATCACATTTGTAATCATGCTGATTTTTGGAGAACAAAAATGGCACTCTTTGTGTGATATTAACTATATGAAATGATATAAATATAGGCTATACATTTTCTGCCCCCATATCTTAAATTATGTGATCAGTCTAAATGTATTTTAATAGACTGAATCGCACGCACTCTAGTTTAAGCTATGTTAACTGATTCATTCTCTGCCAGCAGGTGTCACGTTTGGCTGAAATATAAGAGTTTTCTCGGTAAAGACAGAACACAAAGCAGTGCAGCACCGGACTTTGAACTTGCAGCGCTCATGTTTATTTAATCAAATCATAGCCTTTTGAAGTTTAATCGTCACATTCAGTCATATCGCAATTCTTGTCTTTCCGTCTCCAAATTTAAGACCTCTTGAAATCATAATTAAGACTTTCTTGTACAATTTAAGACTTTTTAAGGCCTTAAATTTGATACAACTAAATTTAAGACTTTTTAAGACTTTTTAAGACCCCGCGGAAACCCTGGGAGAAGCTCATAGCCCAAGTTGCTTGAAGTCCAGTGTTAAGTTTCCACAGTCTGTGATGATTTGGGGTGCTATGTCATCTGCTGGTGTTGGTCCATTGTGTTTTTTGAAAACCAAAGTCACTGCACCCGTTTACCAAGAAATTTTGGAGCACTTCATGCTTCCTTCTGCTGACCAGCTTTTTAAAGATGCTGATTTCATTTTCCAGCAGGGTTTGGCACCTGCCCACACTGCCCAAACTCACCAGACCTGAACCCCATAGAGAATCTATGGGGTATTGTCAAGAGGAAAATGACAAACAAGAGACCAAAAAATGCAGATGAGCTGAAGGCCACTGTCAAAGAAATCTGGGCTTCCATACCACCTCAGCAGTGCCACAAACTGATCACCTCCATGCCACGCCGAATTGAGGCAGTAATTAAAGCAAAAGTATTGAGTACATATACAGTAAATAAACATACTTTCCAGAAGGCCAACAATTCACCAATTTTTTTTTTATTATTATTATTGGTCTTATGAAGTATTCTAATTTGTTGAGATAGTGAATTGGTGGGTTTTTGTTAAATGTGAGCCAAAATCATCACAATTAAAAGAACCAAAGACTTAAACTACTTCAGTCTGTGTGCACTGAATTTATTTAATACATGAGTTTCACAATTTGAGATGAATTACTGAAATAAATGAACTTTTCCATGACATTCTAATTTATTGAGATGCACCTGATGCACCTGTATATGTATGTATATATATATATATATATATATATATATATATATATATAATATAATGGATGCGCAAGCAGAGCAGAGGCAGTGCAGAAGCTGTGCGCATGCAGAGTGGGAGTAGCATGTGTCTGCTGTGCTTTCACACTAGCAGCGTTTGTCGCAAACAATTGAACCTCGGTTTTGTGTAGTGCAAATACAGATGAGCATCGTCCATTATGCATACTCTACTGTGATGTGACAGTGTTCCCCTGAGTTTGCATCACTGAATGTCATTGTTTTCTTGATTTAGATTAAAATTATTTCCAGTAAGTTTTGGTCATCTTATTTGGAGATCAATGCTAACATTTAATTTTGAAATACAGCCATCAATCTTAAATATCACCACAATCATGAAATTGAAAATGTGTACTAGTTACTATAACATATTGGAGAAGGATGTTCTTCTTATTCCAAAACTGGCTGATATACTTAACCCTAATGACAGTAATAGTAATACTTTCCATCACTTGTGGTTAATTGTATTTGTTGGTATCTGTGCTTTGTCTTTCAGCTAAACCAAAAGAGGAAAAACACAAAAAAGGAGATCAGTTGAAGACAGTGACTCCTCCACTGATGACACAACCCTGTCCACTTTCTCCACCACATCATCTTCCACACCATCCTCTTTATATATATATATATATATATATATATATACAGGGCTTGACATTAAGCATTCTCATGTGGTTGTCCTTCGGACAAGTAAATTTGTCATTTACTTGTCCAAGTATAAAAGTTACTTGCCCGGAGAGAAAAAAAACCAAAAAAAACAAACATTTCAATTGAGTTATAAATATAATTATTTATTGTAGATACACAAAACATATTATAGTGTTTATAGAGTTTAATAGTATATATGCAAGTTTGTGTGCATGTCACATTTAGTCCAGCAATTCTGCGTCTTCGGTGTTGGTGTCTGTTTGTCTTGATTGCCAGGGGTTAAACCCTGGTCGACGCCGTCTTTGGCTGCTGGTCCACCACCTCTCCACTGCCAGTCCAGCATCAAAATGCTTAAGAGCTGGGCCTTCCACTGATAAAAACATCAGTCGCTGGAGCTGGTCTAGGCTCAGGCTGGTCCTCCAATCAGACTTTACTCGTCTCATGGTGGAGAATCCTCTTTCACACATGGCAGTGTTGACTGGTAGGACAAGGTAGACATTCATCAGAGGCACCAGATTCTTGAACCGTGTACACCTTTCCTCTGAAAAGCATGACATTAAGCTGTGAGTTTATCAGTACAGGGCTGTTTGTCAAAATATTTCATTTCATAACATGAACCGAAAAGGGTCAATGTTCATCCTGAAATTTTCCTGTTAAATACACAGAATATAAGGATTCAGAATTCAATATTCATGCATGTCAGTACAATATAACACACACCTGCCATCAGGATGTTCATAAATGTGTCCCTCATAGGGACAGATGATCTGCCCTGAGCAAAAGCTTTGTAAGTCTGGAAGTCTGACACAACATTCTCAGTGCAAATTCCCTCCCTAGACAGAAGACCACTGAAGTGCTCTGTTAGTGACCTGACATCTTCCTGTCCACTCTCCCTCCCAAAATTAATTTTCAGAACAACAAATATATTTTTAATGAAATCCAAGAGGTTTCTGTCCCTCCATAGAGAGCCACTGCAACTTAAACATCCAAGGCCCAGAACGCTAGGAAAGACATCATTAAAATAATCCATGTGACTCCAGTGGTTTAATCTCAATTTTATGAAGTGATGCAAGTGCATTGTTGGCTCGCTATGGAGGGACATAAAAATCTCAGATTTCAAATAAAAATGTCTTCATGTGTACCAAATAAGAATGAAGGTCTTAAGAGTGTGGAACAACATCAGGGTGAGCAATTAATGACAGAATATTCATTTTTGGGTGAACTAACCCTTTAATGCATAAAGAAGGCTAATGTGCATAATTCTACATAATACTTAATTTCTTACCTATCACTTTTGCCCTCTCTTCTTTCAAGGCTGGTGGTGATGTACCAGGAAACTTCACTCCTTTGTATTCCCCAGTTTTTGTCACTGCATCATAAACACAACTCATGTGTGGGCCCATTTCTGCTTTTAGGGCAGTCATGTTCCAGAAGCATTTTTCAGTGCTCTCGATAGCTTGACAGATAGTGGTTGTGTCTTTCTGGAACTCTTTGCTTAACTCTGTTAGCTGGTCCAGTGTGTCACACATGAAGTGTAGGAACAAGACATTGTTGATGTTATGCAAGTAGTTTGTTACTTGCTTTGCCCGTCCCACAACTGTTGATGATGGTTTTGGTTTCCTTTCCACACTCAGCAGGTCTTGAAAATGGGCCACAAAGATGTGGTAACGGTCACATAAAATCTACAAAAACAAACCACAACAACAAAACAAAATAAGGTCCATGTGCCTGAACTCATTTCCATTAAAATTTGATTGACACTGCTGAGAAGGATTCATCACTCACCTTTGTTGCACGATGCACATATGGCAGCCATCGAGCTCCATGCAGGTTAGATGGCTTAAGTACCTTCTCCAGAGCCTCAGCGATAAGGCGGAGCTCTCTGAGGGGTTTGGGGGAGTAGTGGTACTGATTATAGATCTGCCTCAAGGTGGTCTGAAGTTTCACCATGTTGCAGTCTTCTTTAATTGCTTTCAAACCACCAAGCTCCAAGCGATGAGCAACACAGTGTATTGCTATAAGGTGAGGAATGTCCTTCAAAAGTTAGGCTGACACACCATTCCTGCATCCTACATTGACAGCTGCTCCATCACTGCCAAATCCAACCAGCTTGTGCCTCCAGTCAGAAATATCTGCTTCTTCAAAAGCTTTGTAAGAAAACACGAAAAAAGAGACAATATTTTCTAAATAAGTGGAAAAAAAAAAAAAAAGATCCAGCCTGGTGATAGAGGCAGTTAAGTTAAAATGACACCCATACTACATTACCTGTGTAAATGGCATGCAGAATTCCAGCAGCGGTTCCCTGTTTTACATCTTGAATAGAGAGAAAGACATTTACTGGCCCTTCTTCACCCAGAAAGCGGACATAGATGAGCTCATTTTCGATTGTGCCTGCATCAGTTGCCCCATCAATCATAATGGAGAAATACTTGGTCTTCTTTAAAGTCTTCATTAGTTTTTCCCTCTCCATGTCATATATGATGCTTATGAAGCTGTTAAAAGAACAAACAAATTCTGTTTTTTTTTTTGTTGTTGTTGTTTTTTTCTTTGACTGGAAAAAAATAGCAGTTCACAGTTGTGGGTGATGAAGGCAATACATACCGAGCACACGCTTTGTCAGAATCATAGCAGTCTGGAAGTTTTCCTCCTGTTTTTTGGATGAGCCATATAGAGAGGGGAACAGACTGAAAGGTAGCTCCTCCTTTGCAATGTAATAGGCTGTGTACATCACATTCTTAATTTTTTCAAACAAAGCCTGCTCCATTTTTTTGCACTCCTTGAACAACAGCTGGCACTGGTGCATTAGGTTCTTTTACCCTCTGTGCAGCACTACAGTGCTGG
This sequence comes from Spinibarbus caldwelli, assembly GCA_039654775.1. Classification (NCBI taxonomy): domain Eukaryota; kingdom Metazoa; phylum Chordata; class Actinopteri; order Cypriniformes; family Cyprinidae; genus Spinibarbus; species Spinibarbus caldwelli. The sequence continues at coordinate 26,324,617 of CM077229.1, forward strand.
TGGTGTTTGCTTTTGTCGTGGGCCAGAAGTGTATCATGCCTGAAGGCATCTGTTCCCTTGACTAATGAAGATGAGCTGTAATAGAGTAATACTTTTCATTTAGAGTGTAAAAACATGCACAAATACAAAAGTTACTACCCATGAGTCCTTCTGATTACACACACACACAATTATGTATCTTTACAAATTTTACAGTATACAGTTTAAAAATTAAGGCTCACTATTCAGACAGTTATTTTGATATTTTAATTTATTTTCTAAGTAATAAAAATAGGCACAAGTGAACAATAGCCTTTAAAATAGCTTAAAACAACAATAGGGCAATAATTAGTTCAATAATTTTAAACAATACTGTTAAAATACATTAAGTACATTAAGTATTCTATGCACATCAGCCTGTTGTATACTGCAACAGACATATATATATATATATATATATATATATATATACACATTAAAATATGAATTAACATCGTGCAAGTCGTAATTTTAATGTTAAACCATTGCCATGAGCGGCATGATAATGTGGATTAATTTATTGACGAGGTGGCCAGCAGTCTTTGTTACACTTTACATCACGATCAAATCCTTATTTAATATTTTCTAAACTGCATTTAAGAGGTCCTATCACTCTCACGCTCCTATCATTTTTTTTATTTTTATTGATTACAGTGACTATTCTTGAACATCGCAACGTGGACAACATCAAAACATGCAAATTCGAAGCAGGTTTGGATTTCAATTCTGAAACTATGAAAGACAGCGAGACACCGCTGTGTACTACTACTTGTTCATCGGATTGCATAATTTAGTAGAACGTGCGAATAAAATGATTCGGTCTAATTTATGTGTGACAATGTGTGTAACGTTACACGTATATCGTTAGGACCCATGGGATTGCATTTTCCATGACTGAAGCGTACGATGACATAAGTTATTAAATTACTCGTTTTATTATAAAATTGGTCAGATATTGAAGCTAGATTTCTAAATCCTTTAATGAATCACTTGTCAGCCAAATTAGGATGCATCCGACAGGCCGTGCAAAACATCACTCCATCCTTGTCCTCATAGCGCACCCAGTCAAATTCATCCCTCCAGGAATCGATAAATTTCCTTTTCCTTTTTTTTTTAATAATCTGTGTTAGACTCTGTGGTACTTTTTTTGCGTTTGATGCTTTACCAGGCGCTTGACCGGGCTGCGGAGGCTTGAGAAACATCCCTTTTTAGGAAATTAAAACTACGCGCTTAGCTGTTGCATCCTGAGGTAAAAATACAATCGGATTCTGATTGGCAAAGTTCGCTTCCAATCGCTGACCTAGTTTCCGCTGCGGCAGCGTGAATTTTGTTACTGACTATAACGAAGGCTATATCACAAATAAAGGCAGATATTATTGTTTTCGACATTTTCAAATTACTTGTCCGATCGGGCAAGTAAATTTTTCTTTCACTTGCCCGTCCATAACATTCACTTGTCCCGGACAAGCGTTAATGTCGAGCCCTGATATATATATATATGTAAAGAAGAAAAGTTACAATTGTCCTCAAAGAGTAGGCGGTGCAGCAAGTTACAGCAGCAAGAGTATCATGTCATATATGTATTGCTTGGTACTGAAGTCATTCAGATGTATCAGATGAGCCCTCTCCCTTTACCTCAAGGGAATTCCACTTTAACAATATTGGAACAATCCCAAAAGGGGCTGTTAAATAGATTATAATTAATATAAACTGGAGGTTCACATATGGCATGTTAGCACAGAGGTTCCCCTTTTTGAAAATTGTCAAATAATCCAAGAAGTAAGTTCAATTGGTTTTCCGATTCAAAAAAATCAAGGCAAAATACAACTATTGTATTTAAATTTACGATTATACTTTTGAGAATCAAATTTAGGGCTTTTCAGAACTTTTATAAATTTCAAACAATGAATATTTAGTAAGAATATTTTACACGTACAATTCAATAAAACGATACTCATGATCCCTTTTTCTCTATCTTTCTCTTTATCTAACAATCTACCTTCCACAATCTATCTTTTAATTTGTCATAGTTTTTTTTGCAGTTGGTCCCGCAATAGACGCAGTTCAGCGTTCCATCCTGAAGACCTTTAAGAAAGTTGGCGTTATGTCCAAAACCTTTGAAAAACACAAGGTCGACAGAAATACTGTGGTATCCACAGCATCAATCGGAGAAGTTGCCATCGCAGCCCCTGACCTGTTTAAAGATTTAACTGACAGCGCACCGCCAAAAGAGACTTTGCTAAACTTTGCAAAGCGTTGCCAGGCTGTTATTGAGGGGGACCTAAAAGAAAAGATAGAAGGAATGAAAGCAGAGGGGGAACTTCTCCCCGTTGGGAGGGCCAAGTGAAAAAGAAAAAACTACAATCTTTGATCTAGGTCTAAAGACTTTTTTTCTTTTTCATTCAATACAAACGTGCCATTTCAATTTTTTTTTTTTTTTTGACGACAAGGATTATTTGTTGTTAAAGTGCACTTAATTATTTTCCATAGTCCATATGGATCTCTGCATTTGCAGACTTTGTTTAGTTTTGTTTTAATTTCTTTTCAAAACATTTCAAACTTTCACTTGTTCCATCCAGTATTTCTATTAACAGCACTGTAAATGTGTTCTGTATTTCCAAGGAGCTCCATATTTGTAGATTTCTTTTATATTTCTGTTCAAGGTTTGTTTGTATTTAACAACACTTTAAAAGTACACCATGTTTTTGAGGAGCTCCACATCATTCAGTTCAAGATTCAGTTGTTAAGAGCACTTTAAATGTTCCTGTATGTTGTGGCTCTACAGTATTTACCCTACCATTTATTGCTTATTTTACAAAAGTTAATTGTATTCAAGTTACTAAAAAAACAAAAAAACAAACAAACAAAAAACTTAACCTTGCTTCATTTTTATTAGTAAATCTTTTTTGTGAAACTATTGATGATTTTGCAACAGGAGTCATAAGTATTAACCTTGTTACTTGCTATATTTGTCTTCACTTTGCATTAAAGTACACTTTCACAGCTTACTAATGTTTATAACTAATTAATAAATGGTTCACAGATGCCCCCTTTACATTAAGGTTCCCCATTCACCAGTTATTAAAGTTTATAACTCATTACTAAATGGTTCACAGGTGTCCACATTACATTAAAGGATTTATGACTCAATCATTATATTAGCAGAATACTGTAGGGTATCATGAAACTACTTGGTATCTTGATACTTCAGCTGGTATAGTGTCGTAAGACCTAACCCTAGTACACTGCAATACACTTCTACAACGAGTTTTCCAATGACGCTTCAGGTCTCTTTGATACGTGAAACTCTCTTTACACTGAAGACACATGAAAGGTCTCTCTCCAGTGTGAACTCTCATGTGAGTCTGAAGGTTTCCATTAGATGTGAAACTCTTTCCACATTGAGTACAGGTGAAAGGTTTCTCTCCAGTGTGAATTCTCATGTGAGTCTGAAGGTTTCCTTTAAGTGCAAAATCCCTTCCACACTGATAGCACATGAAAGTCTTCTCTCCAGTGTGACTTGCGACATGATTCTCAAGGTGTTTACTGTCTGTAAAAGTCATTCTACACTGATGACATGTAAAACAGTTTTCTCTTGAGTGAAGTTTCATGTGCCGTTTAAGGTTTGTTCTGTGTCTCAAACTCTTTCCACACTTGTCACATGTGAATGGCTTCTCTCCAGTGTGACTGTTCCAGTGATACCTTAGGTTAAGTTCTGTTGTGAAACTCTTTCCACACAGTTTGCAGATATACGGCTTGTCTCCATTGTGAATTCTCATGTGCCTTTTAAAGCTTCCATGTTGAGTGAAACCTTTTCCACACTGAGGGCAGGTGTAGGGCTTCTCTCCAGTGTGGATGATCATGTGGCTTTTTAGGCTTCCATGTTGAGTGAAACCTTTTCCACATTGAGGGCAGGTGTATGGCTTCTCTCCAGTGTGGATGATCATGTGGCTTTTTAGGCTTCCTTTTTTTCTGAAACTCCTTCCACACTGCTGGCAGGAGAAGTCACTTATAGCTTCTGTTTTTTTAGCTCTTTTTCGTGAGGAAGTCTTTTCAGTCTGTGAGCAACTAAATGATTTTTCTTCAGTTCTGAAATCATGATGGTCTTTCTCTTGTGTTTCATTCAATTCTTGACTCTCCTCTTTCATCGCCATCAGGTCTGAAGTGAAGAGAGACAAATACAAGTTAACAATAGCACAAAACAAAAGACATCAAACATTTAGGCATGTATGCTGAATCAAATACCCACTATTTACTCTTTAATTTGTTATCAGTCAGGATTTAAGCCTCATTGTTTATGCTTATTAAATTTATAAACAAATAACTTGCTTTTGGCATCTAGTCATGGCATTTTTCTACAAGTGCTATTAGATTTTTCAACAACCCAGACTATGACATGATCACACAAGTATGGAGTGCCACAGGGCCACAGGGCAATACTAGGTTCTCTTCTTTTCTTCTTGTATGCTTACCCTGGAAGTCATTGTCCTTATATTTTACTATTATGACAATGATACTCAACCTCTTCCAACCTAAACAAACTACAAATCTCTCCAAGTTAGCAAAGTGTATTTAAGATATCAAATATGGGATGGCTAGTAATTTTTCTGTACTAATTCTGACAAGACAAAAGACCAAAATCTCCACACATCTAGATCCCAGTGGATGGATGTAACAGTACATTTTTTATTTTATTTTTTTACAATTAAGACTGATTTTTTTACAGTCTGTTCCCGGATAGAACGGAGGTCTTACGGGTTTGGAATAGGGCTGTGCGATTAATCGAAATAGTCATAAAATCACGATTTGAGCTTGCGCGATTTCTAAATCGCTTTATAGCACGATTTTATAGCGTCCCGACCTCCCGCAGAATGCTATCCGGACCAATCAGAATGTAGCGAGCCCAAATGGAGCGCGAGAACAGAACAGACCAGGCATATAGACAGACGTAATTCCATAGTCCGTCTGTGGTGCGTATGCGGTGCGTATTTTTTCCGTGCCCATGTTAACGGGTTTTAAGCGTTCACACTGTACACTGTTGCAGGCCGGAATTAAAGCGCATTGTTCGCGGTAAAAATTAACATGGATTGACATGGAAATGTAGTAATTACATCATAAATGCATATAATTAAAATCTACTGTTTCACAGTCAACACATGGCTTTTTGGCTAGATTTAAAATAAGCAACAGTGAACTTTTATATAAACAAGGCAATAACAGATGGCACTCATGGAGGTAGGAAAACAAAGTTATATTTTTTGAGTTTAAACGTGAATAAGTCTATGAAAAATTGCATTACTGTACTGTGATAAAAGAGAATTATAATGCTGAAAAGCATTTTCAGTAACAACGTTTGCATGGGAAATCAAAATAATGGATAAATGTTGTGTTTGTGATAAATTGGTTTAGCTCTAATTGGTTTTCTTTTGGAAATATGTTTCAGATTCACACAATGCATTTATGATTGTAAAGCATGTGTGTGTCAAAATCGTGATTAAAACCAAAATCTCAAAATTGAGCAAAGAAATAGTGATAGGTTTTTTTTGTCCATATCGCACAGCCCTAGTTTGGAACGACATGAGGATGAGTAATTAATGACAGAATTTTCATTTTTGGGTGAACTATCCCTTTAATAACGTTTAAACTTTATTATTTAGGCTAGTAGTTTTTGCTGTGGTATCAAAGTACTTCAATAAAGTGTGCTTTAAATAGGGCCCTATGATTTCAGCGATGCAGAAAACGTGGACGAAATCGCGGAATCCAGTCATAAAAACGAAATTCACAGTTTAACGCGGAATGTCACAAAGTTTGAATGAATTTATCAAAAGTAGGTCAATACACAAATCAAATCGCGATATGGACTAGTATCTGTAAATATTAAGCCGCAAATGTCAGTTTAAATATGAATCCTGCATGTTCTGAGTGTCTCTGTTAATGAATGGTGCAGACGCGCGGTTTTGTTTACTTCACACATACTGAAGCACGCGACGCTTGTAGTGTTTTCAGCGTCTGCCATCTCACTAAGGCTGCATTTACACTGCAGGTCTTGATGACCAATTCCGATTTTGTGACTATATCCAATTTTTTGGACGACGTGCTTACATTTCTTTTAAAAGGGACCCATATCTGATGTGTGCATTTTACACTGCACTTGGTGAAACAAACCAAACATAGCATATGTGAAATCACAAATCAATTTCAATAGTACATATATTAATATAGAAACCTTTTTAATGCAATAGTTACATTAAAATAATTATATAGGCCTAGTAAATTATTCAGGACAGTAATTATATAGGCCTACACAGTTCCGCTGAAAGTTTGCGAGTGGAATAATACGGCGGTAGATATTTGTTAACAGCTTGTCACAGCTTCTGGGATCAAATCCGCGGTCGTATAGGGTTTTTTTACTCATTAAAACCAAATGCATTCATCAGTGATTGTATATCAAGGGCAGGGACATGTTTGTATGCATTTTATTTTGTGGCTTCGGTGAAATGAATGGGGAGAGTCTCCACAACGGGACTGAAGCGCTCGTCTGTGCGCGAGCTGCCGTCACTGACAACAGCAGCAACACACTTCAGTGTCAGATTGCCTGTTATTTAACACAAACTAACAAAATTAAGACTCTGCTACTCAACTACAGATGTTTCATTCGTTACAATGTGTTCGTTACATTCCTTACTGTGCTGCGAAATGTTTAAAAAATAAATAAATAAATAAATGAAAAAAAACTCATTTTTCAATGACGTAGAAGTCGCATTTACAGGGGAATATCCTATTTGTCCACTTACATGGCAGGCGCAAATGCACGTATCCGATTCCTATCTGATTTATTTCCACATACGAACGAGGCCTGAAACCGATCGGAGAATATCGGAATCCATGCGATTTTTTTTTCCTGCTTACACGGTCGTGGGCCATATCCGATCTGTGCCACATGGGAAGAAAAAAATCGGAATTGGGTCACTTGAACCATGCAGTGTAAATGCGGCCTAAATGAGGACGTAAACACATGATCAACATCTCCAGAACTGCTCTGAGAGTCACTTCGTGAGCATTTTACTGTTTGATTTGAGTAAAACTAGCATCATATCACATACACAGAACTGTAGCCTAAAGGTATTCATGGCAACCCGTTAAAATAAAAGTCAGGTTTAATTTGAAGTCATTGTGCCAGAAGTGTATTACTAGTGGTCTGTATAATGTACATAACCTACTACTACTAAAAAGAAACAAACATTATTTTTTAAGTAATAATCACACAACATTTCTTCCATGGTTTCCATTTTAATAGTAAATCCCCTTTGTTTACCAAAAAATTAAGTTTGCTTAATTTTAAATAATTAAAAGATTCAATTCAATTTTATTTCTAAAGCACGTTTAAATTCAACCTTGGCTGACCAAAGTGCTGTACAAAAGTAAAAAGAAAATTAATTAAAATAAGAACAAGCAAGCACATACACATTACGGAGAATTACAAGCACAAGAAAAGAGATGCATTTTTTACATAGATCTGAATTTGTCTAACGTTGAAGCAGTTTTGACTGGTAGAGGCAGGTTGTTCCATAGCCTAGGACCAGCTACTGCGAAGGCTCGGTCTCCCCTGCATTGCAGGCAAGACTGTGGTATTCGAAAAAGATGGCCATCTTGGGATCTAAGTGAACTAGCCGAATTGTAAGTGGTGAGCAAATCGGAGAGATACCTGGGAGCTAAGTTGTTAAGAGCTTTGTAGACAAATAACAGGATTTTGTAGTCGATTCGATAATGGACTGGCAGCCAGTGCAGGGAGCATAAAATTGGTGTAATATGGTCTTGTTTGCAGCTACCTGTGAGTAGACGGGCAGCCGCATTTTGGACCATTTGAAGGCGAGAGATGGAAGAGAGAGGTAACCCAGCATACAAAGAATTACAATAGTCGAGTCGTGTAGAGATAAAAGCGTGAATAACCGTTTCAAAACTTTTCCTGCTTAGGAAAGGTTTGACTTTGGCTAACCGACGAATATGATAAAAACTGGTACTATTTTATTAATCTGTTTGTCTAATTTGAGACTATTGTCAAGGTGGAAACCAAGATCCTTGACATCTTAGGTAAGATATGGAGTGAGTGTGCCAAGGTCAATGAAGTCTCCACCTGAGTGTTCTTTTGGCCCAACCTGAATGACTTGGGTTTTATTGTCATTCAGTAACAAAGTTATTTCTAAGCCACACTTTGATTTCTTGCAGACAGGCTTCCAGTCTTTTATATGCTAAGTTATTACGTTTTATGGGTATATAGAGTTGTGTATCATCTGCATAGCAGCGGTACAATACTCCAAATTTACTCATAAAAGATCCCAGAGGTAGCATATACAACGAAAATAACAATGGTGCTAAAATCGATCCCTGGGGTACACCACAGGTGAGTTAAGCCATCGAAGATGAAAGGGCGCCTAAACTAACAGAAAAATTTCTATTTGACAGGAACGATTGAAACCATTTCAGAACTGTACCAGAGATAAATTAAATTAATGTTTTATGCATTCATTTGATAACCAAAAAAAATTAAATACACAATTTCGGAGGGGAAAAAAAACATTTCATAAGGCTATTTTAAGAAAAACTGAATAAATTAAGTTGTTTTTATGCATTTAAATAATTAGACATGCTAAAACACAGAATTTGGTAACAATAAAACATATGGTGAGGAAAAAATAAAACATTTCATAGGGTCCTAAACGTAACTTTTAATATATTGATGTGAAAAAGTGTAAGTTTCATTATTTTAATTAATTAGACATGCCTTTTGATTAATAATTCAATGTAACCATTAAAAAGGAGTCGAGAAAAATTAAAATGGAAAAAACGGAATTTGTGAAAAAATAAAACGAATTTCATAGGGCCCTATTTAAAGGTAGGGTAGGCGATTTTGGAAAGGCGATAGCAAGCTAGCTTTGAAAGCAAGATCCCTACCCTCCCTGCATAATCAATTTGCAAAGCCGTGCCTCCTCCAAAACACATGAACCCGCTCAGGCAGTACGTAAATTGCGACTTTTTTCCTCATTGACTTTTTCTCAGAATTGTAAACAATTCTGTGAAACAGAATTGTAAGATATATACTCAGTGGGAGTAGATATAAATATAATGCTCTGTCAACACTATTCATGATCTTGGCAACTGTAATAGTAGAAGCATACTAAAGTTTTCAAAAGAGGTCCACATGTAGGCTAATACTTATCTCATAGGGTAAGATGTTACTCAATCATAGCAGTGCACGATTAATATTACAAATGGTTTCTTAGCATTTATTTTAGATTTATTATCGGTACTGGCTTGCAGTTCACAAGGGTAGAATGTGAATGATTATGTTCATCTGCCACCACCAAAAACCCTTTTTGACCCAGGAAAGACCCTGTTAGGACACTCATTCTTTAAAAAATATCATTCACTTCTGTAGAGCTGGACATTTTAATAAGAATCAAATGATTAAGTTCAGCTTTGAGAAAGAAAACCAACCTGTTTGTTCCTCACTGTCTTCATATTTGACTCTGAATGTTTCTTCACACTTCATGTCTTCATTCTCCTCTTTAATAAACACCATCTTTCTTTGTTCCTCACTGTCTTCATATTTGACTCTGAATGCTTCTTCAATCTTCATGTCTTCATTCTCCTCTTTAATAAACGCCATCTTTATAATAGCATGTTTAGAATGACAACAATAGAAAGTAAAATACACACTAAATCTCTGAATGCATCACAATCAGCTTTCTAGTCAGCACACTGTTAAGAGAGACAAAAAGAACACAAACTATAAAACCATTACATTCAGGGTATATTCATTTATAATCGTTTTAAATGCATTAATGCCACCCATTTTTATTTAGAGGTGGTTAACATTAAAACAAGACATCAAAGTTAATATGCCCCTTACCTTAGGTATTCCAAAGTATTTAGATTACTTAAACAATACGTTACAAAATTTATTTTGAAACATGCATTTCGTAATCTGCAAAATTTAAAAGCAACATTCCCTCATAATTACATATCACATCAAAAGTGTGTTTTCTCGTTGCATGTTTTGTCCATCACGTGCGGTGAATCGACACTGAATCATTTAGCGAATCATTTGGTTCAGTTGACTCAGAGTTTCTAAAAACTGCTTCTCTGGTAATTACCAAAGTCTATTGAATATTTTAAAGAGACTTTGTCATTACTTGCCAGTGACCGAATTCTATGACAAACTTAATTCGTGATAAAGTGAGCAAAATGAGTCGCACCTATTCTGCTACTCGTGTATTTGCTTTATTCACACAAAATAACGTGCACTGACGTTAGATAACGCATTACAATGTTACAATAAAGCATTTCTTTTACAGTTCCTAAAAACTATGAAATTACCTTAACGGTTTGCTTCGACTTTAACACTTTGAATGCTTCAAATCAATCTTTCTTGAGCCGAATCACGACAGATGCAGAGAGCAGCGCCGCCATATGACGTCATATCCCCACTCCAAAATAAAAGCCCTATTCATACTAAAATTACAAAAGTGCATTGAAATTCACATGCAAATAATAAAACATATAGGTAGCATCCAGAGTTGAATTCTTGGTGAAACATATTTAAATGTTGTTCAATGACGTGCTAAAAATAACTATCAATGAAAGCATTTCATCCACATCTAATATGCAAGATTTTTACTATTACACGATAAACAAGGTCTGTCGATAAAATTAAACCTTGAGTCACAAACTCAAAAAACAACAACAACAATCAATTCCCAACATTTTGCAGTATACATATAAGAAATAAGTTTAGGGGTTGTTGCCACAAAAAAGAAACAAACAAAAAAACAAACATAAAATGGATAATTTTAGTCTCAGGATTTGAAGCAGAATTTTACCCTAGATGTTGTACTAAAAGCCTCTGCTTCTGCTCGTGATGAACATGGAGTCCCTGTAACACTTCAACAAGCGTCCTCAGACTTAGACATCAGAAAAACACTCATTCACTGACACCATCACACATCAGCTTAAATTACTTTCAGCTTAATAGCCAGTCAGTCAAACAATATTATATGATCATTTAGGACAAACTTTTTACACCAAGTATCACCTCAGAAAATATTTGGCTCTCCAAGTACCACCATAATGACCAACATTAGCGTAGTAGGCCTAACTATTCAGATAGCTACAGCTCTGCACAGTTCAAAAACGAGGCAGTTTTATTCCTAATAAGAACATTTATTATTGTCGGCTACTTTAAACATTGTAAATACAGTTTGAACATTAACACTGCACTGTGCTTACATACAGGTAAATAAAAAACTTAAATGATTACATTAAAATGTACTGTACCTAAAAGTTAAATTAAAACTGTACTGTACTTAAAAAGTAAAAAAAAAAAACTACTGTACTTAAATGTAAAAAAACATACAGTAATTGGTCAAAAAAAATAACACAGGCTATATATGTGTAGCTGCGAGTAACAATAACAGCTGTAACATAGCAATTGTACTAATGTCAACCGAAGGCTTTCTTGCTGCGTCCAAAACTTGCACAATGACCGCTTTCTTAAACAGAAACAGAGAGAGAGAGAGAGACTTTTTGATTTTTAGGTCTTCTTTAATAATTCAATAACTACGTAAGAGACCTATATTTAAAAAAAATAATAACAACAACAACAATCCAAACATACATATACTTACATTTTTACATACATACATACATACGTACATAGAGGGAAAAAATACCTTACACTTACATTAAATATAAAACAGCAAACAAATACAGTGGTTTACAGCCCATTTGCCTTTAAACATTTCCATATCATTGACCAGTTTGTAATACGTAAATTCAATTTTAATACGAGGTTTTAATAACCCTTTTAAAACAGACACAACATCAGTTGACCCAGCATCATTCAAAAGATGTTTTCTTGATAGATATAGCCAATTTTGCCTGACCAAAAATAAAGTTAATCAGAACATGTACTTCCCTCCTACTTCTACAATACTTTGGTCCACAGATGAAAAGTGCTGGAGTAAAAACTTCTCCTAAAGTATGAACCCACTCTTCTAAGATTAAAAAACAAAAAACAAAGGTTGAAGCCTTACACACTGTACAAACAAATGAAAAACAGTTTCCTGCTCTCTACAAAAAGGACATCCTACCCCTATCTCTGGATCAAGGTGTGCTCTGTGTCTGTTTGTAGCTATAATCCCATGTACTATTCTCCACTGAAGGTCGCCAGACCTTTTCTCAATGGGTGGTTTGTACAGGGACCTCCAGTAGCCTTTAGGGGAGGCACCTGGCCCCAGAACCTCCAACCATTTTGACTCGCTGACAGACTATTTGTATTTTTTTCTGTTTTTCTAAGACATTAGTTGCAGGTATTGTCAATGACAGAGTTTTATTCATATACAAACACTGTTGATCTGTCTGCTTTCAGGGACCAGAGCTCATTTCAAGACCAAGAACAGCAGCAAGTAGCAACATAAACGACAAGATCTAGGAGAGCCTTGGGAGAAGAAGAGAAGCAGAGGCTGTCTAATAAGGTATAGGAATTTATTACTGGCCATTTAATAGGCCTACTTAAGTGCTGGAATATCACACTTTGTTTTTACATTCAGCTCATGAATGGATGGTAGCAGTCTTTTTAACTCCTAGTATTGTACTTTTGAATTACCTACAATTATTTTAAAAAATACAGGGTTTTTTTGTTTCCTGAAAAGAAACAGTTTTGGACTGGTTTTCATTGCTTCACACTTTGCTTTCATTGTTTTTCACTGAGTGCTTACACATACACACGGGAGCATATTAAAGCCGCTGTGAGCAGATATATTAGGGATCCGCTGATAGACACGGCTTTCAAATGCTTGCTTGTGCTTCTGTGTAAGCGCTCCGTGAAAAGTGTGAAGCAGTGATCATTGTAGCCAATCACAGTCATATTTGTTGAGTGTGTGAACAAATGCTGGTATTGTCACATTTTTAAAAGTAGATAGTTCTGATACTTTTGACAACCCTAATTTATTATAATAAACAATTAATTTTATTAATTTATTTATTTTTGACAGATCTGCGACACAATCCTGAACCACACCAAAGAAAGGGTTTCATTCACTGACCACATTGTGAGTGCCACGCTGCTACAAGGAGAGAGGTTTGAACAGCATTGCCATACGTTCCCTGTTGAGGCTCTGAACATCACTGTCAGGGCATACCCCATGTTGAATAAGGCGAAGCTTTAGACTGAACTGTTTCTCATTTATGAGAGTCCGGAATTCAAGGGCTGCTGTGGTGCACTGGCACTGTACCAGGTTTTGCTGAAGTACAACCTCCAGGATACTTTTTCTGATACTGTAGCTCTGTTGAACATCCTCATAACCACTCCCATGACAACTGCTGAAGCTGAGAGGTGCTTCTCAACCTTAAAAAGAATCAAATGTTTTGTGCCAGCCTGACTGATTTTATTCCCAGTTTTGAAGCCAGATTTTAAGGGATAATCCAACTTTTTTGTCTTTTAAGTGTCCAATATTTGTCATATTTGCAGCCCACATGGCTTTTCTGAAAGTGTCCGACAGGGCTGGACTGGGACAAAAAATCAGCCCTGGCATTGTTTGGTCAAGTCGGCCCACCACCACCACATATCATACACACACACACACACACACACAATTTTATATATATATATATAAAACATATATATATTATAATATTATATAAATCTCTGTGAGAATATCCCAACTCGTTGTTTTGGATAAGAATAAAATGTCAGGCCATATTTAAATCTAGATTTATTCACATTGGCCCATGGAAACCTCTGTGAACACACTTGCCTTGGCTAAAAAAGCGCAAGGGACGAATTTTCGTTTTATTAAAAAAGTGTTTACGTATTCTACACTCGTGGCGTGCACATGCATTAGGACAGGTTAGAGTCCTCCGTTTCCCCTTCATGCAAGCCCCTGTTATCAAGCTCCTTACAGATTAAACATCTCTCTTCTCTTCCTTCCTGCCGCATCACTCACAACAGAGCAAGCCTGTTCTTGATAACACTGCTTAGGGGTGGGCGATATGACCAAAATCTTATATCACGATATGACTAATTTTCACAAAATAGTTATTTTTTCTTTTAAAAAGGTTTTTATGATATTAAAATCTTTGATACCATAGAATTTTCATAATCCTTGTCACCAATGTCAATATCAAACTAATACAAGCCTAAAAAGAGAGCAAAAAAAAAGAACCCTCAAGCTCACTGAAGATAAATAAAGTCAGTGATGAAATAAGGACAAGAAACTAATTGCAAGCAATAGGGAAAAAAACTCCAATATATAAGAAACACTACATACATTGTGTAAATTAATTAGTCTTATATAGATAGATAGATAGATAGATAGATAGATATCATTATTATTATTTTGTAATTTCTTCTTACAAAGTAATTTAGTCAAGAGGAGTGAGATATTTTCTCTCACTGTTCTTTGATTAATATGAATGGCAGACATGACGAACATTGGACAGCTTCCCCTTTAAGACCGAAGTCCGGATCCAATATATGTTACATATGCATTTTCTTTTTCAGCTGTTCACTCTCTCTTAAGACCTAAATCACTGTGTTTATGAGGATACTTGCAAAGATGGGGATTATTACGCATATATGTGTTTATGTAATCGTTCAAAGCCAATACAGCGGCAAAAAAAAAAAAAAATAAAATAAAAAAAAAAAGCGCGCTCCTCACACAGAAACAGAGACGGCGCACACATAGAGCTCTGTTGTTTGTGTTCGTGGCTTAAAATCGGTTGTTTTAAAACTGCAGTGCTTAAAAACGCATGTCCATGCTACACATGTAGTCCCTGGTTTAGGAACGAGCTCCTCATTTTGTCCTGGCTCATCGTTCTCCACCTGGTTCTGTCTCCTAAATATCGTCATATCACACAGCCCTAATGCTGCTGTGTACATTTCGGAACTGCCGACGACAAGGCACATTTTGCGACATTTCACATTTTCCAAACTTTTAAGCTACTTTTCCCTGAGCTTTTCAGCACCACCGTTTCACTTTGGTCTGTGCATTTTGTGAGACTGAGAGGAAGGTGGAAGAGAGGGGAAGTGATAGGCAGAGCAAGATCCCGTATCACTCCGTCTAAATAGTGCTTTGTGATGGGCCACTGTCCCTGCATGATGGGCCGGTCCTTGGCGGAAAAAAAATAAATAAAATTGCACCGGCCCAAAAGTGCGTCGGCCCACCGGGAAAATGCCCGGTATGCCAGATTACCAGTCCAGCCCTGGTGTCCGATTTAAAAACATTTCCTCCTTCAGCCACAATTTCTGTGTGCTACCTGCACTCCGTGAAAAAGAAAAAAGTGTCCATGACTTTAAAATTGATCTGTAAAAGAGGCTTAGACCACTTAAATCCAGTCTGTTAATGTCCATCAAGAACAAGTGGCGGTCTAGACCCATGTTTTCAGCTCTTCTTAGGAGGGCACAGGCTACTTCAGCCCAGCTCACATCCACTCCATAGAGCAGTCTTTGTGCCGTCTGCATTCTGAGGTCCTGAGTCTCGTTCTGATGTCAATCAACCCCTGGCCTCCTTCTTGTCTAGGTAGATACAGCACTGCCGCCTTCAACCAGTGCTGTCCTGACAAGAAAAAGTCCACATGTTGTTGTTGTTGTATTCTTCACACTAGATCCTCAGGAGGCTCAAGTATTGTCATTCTGTGCCAAAGTGAAGAAGCAACCGAGTTGTTACATACCAGAAACCTCCTCCTAAAGGACAACTGGGGTAGCAACCATTTCCAGCCAGACAACTTAGCACACACTTTCTCCAAGAGGCCCTCTCAGTTTTTCTTCTTAAACTCTTCTGTCCCTAAAACACTCCTAAATATTTAAAACCTGCTCTTCCCCACTGCAGCCCACCAGGAAGCACTGAACCTTTAAAAACACTACCACACCATAAAGCATAAATTCTTCCCCCGTTAACTACTGCTGATAAGGCTTTTCCATAAAACTCTAAGGCCTGTTTAACCCTCTGTGGTCTGAGGGTGTTTTGGGGGCCTGGAGAAGTTTTGACATGCCTGACATTTGTGCTTTTTTCAGTTGCTTATAAACATATAAATAGCTAAAATCTTATAACTCTGTAAACAGCACAAACTGGGCTACAATAATATGTTAGCTGCATTTATGTACATGATTGTGTTTTTGAGAAAGCAACGTTTATGCGTGGTTAGTGAAAAACTAAAATTTTGAAGTCACTGAAATAAGACTATAAAACACATACAGAACATTTGTTCACAAGACTTCTGAGAACTGGATCTTGTAGTCTAGAGTTTTTGTTTCAAAATTATGTGAAAATCATCTTGTTTACTCGCTCACAGAAAACAATATATTGATTTAAATTTTCTGAGACACTTTTTGAGTAGAAAGGGTCTATGCGAGAGGGCGTGTACTATCATTATTATTGCTGTGATTCACACCTGAGAAGACAAAGGCTTGCATAATGAGCTGCATAATGAGCCATTAAGTCAGGTATGTGACTGAGAGGGAAGAGTTACAAGAAAGACTGTGAGGACAAAACAAATTTATATATTTTTTGTTTGTAGTTTATTTAGAATATATTTAGCTATCACACAAAATAACTTGAGATTCACTTGTGAGTGGCATTTCCAAAGTGTATATTGTTTATGTGCTCTGAAGGAAATTAATAAAAAAAAAAAAATAAAAAAAAAATTTTTTTTTTGAAGAGACTCATGGGAGTGTGTGCCTCATTTGGTCTTAGCTATGGTCCAGGTTTCTTAGTAGGCTGCTTATTTGCTTTTTACATGCTGTTTACAAAAATAAACTACATTATTAACATTATTGTGATGGCCACTGATTCTAGTACTAATTTATAGAAAAAAAGAACACAATTACCACATAGCACACATACACTCTATCATTCAGTGCTACAGTGTAAACACTATTAGTTTTATATTGAATCGTTTTCTATTTTATAGAATATAAAAAAAAAAAAACATCCTGGAGTCGGGAGACATTTAGATGCAATGAAATGAAAAATGCTTCATAATGTTTCACTTGATTATACATGTAGTCTGGAATTATAGTCGGGAAAAAGTCTAAGGAGTAAAATGTGTACAAGTTATATCATAGTAACACAATAACAACTAACACAAGTAGGCTAATATAAGAAAGACTTACTCATGTAAACGATCTCCTCCCGAACCAAGCCGTGCATCAAATCTCCTTTTTTTCTGAGGCAATCCAAAGCTCATTCCTCTCAGTGCATATTCTTCCAGAAACGACAAGCCGAGATGAACTTGAAGAAAGGTGTTGCTGCTTTGTTCGCGACGCTATTGTGGGCGTTTACATGTCCGCGTGCCTCACATGGACGATTGTAATAACAAAAGAATTGCAATATTCTTCATAAATAAAACAAGAACCATTAGTGAACAATTCTTCACACCACAGCCTGACAAAAACTTCATAACCACAAATACTCATTCTCTCTCCTCCTTCTCTTCACTCTCAGAAGAAGACATTTCTAAACTTATCCTTTCCAATCACCCTACTACCTGTCCGCTTGATCCTATCCCCACTAACCTCCTTTAGGCCATTTCTTCTTCAGTTATACCTGCGCTCACTCACATTATCAACACCTCTCTTCATTCTGGCACATTTCCCACAGCATTCAAGCAGGCTCGGGTAACCCCACTGCTTAAGAAGCCCTCTCTAAATCCAGCTATTTTAGAAAACTATAGACCGGTATCCCTTCTTTCGTTCATTGCAAAGACGCTTGAGCGAGTTGTGTTCAACAAACTCTCTGTTTCTTGCACAGAACGACCTCTTCAACCAATCTGGCTTCAAAAGTGGCCACTCAACCGAGAATGCCCTGCTCTCGGTTACTGAAGCCCTGAGACTGGCAAAAGCGGCTTCCAAATCCTCAGTGCTCATCTTGCTGGATCTGTCTGCTGCCTTTAACACAGTTAACCACCAGATCCTCCTGTCCACCCTCATGAAGATGGGCGTCTCAGGGACCGCACTTCTGTGCTTCAAGTCTCACCTCTCTGGTAGGTTCTTCAGGGTGTCTTGGAGGGGTGAGGTTTCTAAGTCACAACTTCTTGCTACTGGGGTTCCTCAAGGCTCAGTATTTGGACCACTTCTCTTCTCCATCTACATGTCATCTTTAGGATTTGTCATTCAGAAGCATGGCTTTTCCTATCATTGCTATGCTGATGACACTCAACTTTACTTCTCATTCCAACCAGATGATCCGACAGTAGCTGTTTGCATTGCAGCCTGTCTGACGGACATTTCTGACTGGATGAAAATTCATCACCTTCAACTCAACCTTGCTAAGACAGAACTGCTCGTGGTCTCTGTTAACCCAGCGTTTCACCACAACCTCGCTATACAGCTAGGTTCGTCAACCATAACTCCTTCCATTTATACAACATCAGGAAGATTAGACCCTTCCTAACAGAGCAGACCGCACAACTCCTTGTCCAAGCTCTTGTTCTCTCCAGACTGGACTACTATAATGCTCTCTTGGCAGGCCTTCCTGCATGTACTATCAAACCTCTGCAACTTATCCAGAATGCAGCAGCCAGAGTGGTCTTCAACGAACCGAAGAAAGCTCACGTCACACCTCTCTTCATCAGTTTGCACTAGTTGCCAATAGCCGCTCGCATCAAATTCAAGGTGCTGATGCTTGCCTACACCTGCCTTGAACACCTCTCCACACAACTATTAACACCCCCCTCTCCCGCACACCTGCAATTCAGATGAGCGAAGATGAGGTGCGCCAGGTCTTCCGGAAGCAGAAAAGGAAAAAAGCACCAGGCCCAGATTGTGTTACACCAGTCTGTCTGAAATCCTGTGCTGACCAGCTGGCCCCCATCTTCACACAGATCTTCAACAGATCTCTGGAGCTGTGCGAAGTCCCTTCATGCTTCAAATGCTCCACCATCATCCCCATCCCAAAGAAATCCAAAATTTCAGGACTAAATGACTACAAGCCTGTGGCTCTAACGTCTGTGGTCATGAAGTCTTTTGAAAAACTGGTGCTGGCCCACCTGAAGGACATTACTAGACCCTTGCTGGATCCTCTTCAGTTTGCCTACAGAGCAAACAGGTCTGTGGACGATGCAGTCAACAGGCAGCAGCTAGTGAGGCTGTGAGGCTGGGAAAATACACATCCAGCACCTGTACCATCAGCACTGGTGCCCCTCAGGGCTGTGTTCTCTCCCCACTGCTCTTCTCCCTGAACACCAACTACTGCACATCTAAAAACCCCTCTGCCAAGCTCCTGAAGTTTGCAGACGACACCACACTGATCAGCCTCATCCAGGACGGTGACGAGTCTGCTTACAGACAGAAGGTTAAGGAGCTGGCTGTCTGGTGCAGTCTTAACAACCTGGAGCTCAACACGCTCAAAACAGTGGAGATGACCGTGGACTTCAGGAGAAACCCCACTGCTCTCCCCCCACTCACCATCATAAACAGCACTGTGACTGCAGTGGAGACATTCAGGTTCCTGGGGACCACCATATCCCAGGACCTGAAGTGGGACACTCACGTCAACTCCACTGTTAAAAAGGCCCAGCAGAGGTTGTACTTCCTTCGCCAGCTGAGGAAGTTCAACTTGCCACAGGAGCTGCTGAAACAGTTCTACTCCGCCATCATTGAATCCGTCCTCTGCACTTCAATAACTGTCTGGTTCAGCTCAGCTACCAAATCTGACCTCAAAAGACTACAGAGGGTAGTCCAGACTGCTGAGCGAATCATTGGTACAACCCTCCCTACTCTCCAAGAACTGTACTTATCCAGAGTGAGCAAAAGGGCTGGCAAAATCACTCTGGACCTCTCACATCCAGCACACTCCCTCTTTGAACTGTTTCCGTCTGGTCAGCACTACAGAGCTCTGAGTACCAGAACGGCCAGCACAGAAACAGTTTCTTACCTCAGGCAATCCATCTCATGAACACTTGACAATAATTGTGGAACACACACTATTTATACACTTATTTATCTAACACACATACTTAGTCTACATTTCAGTTTACACATAATATTCCTGTACATACAACTGTCTTTTGTTATATATCTGTACATACAATTGTCTATTTGCATATTTTTATTCCTTATTTACTTGTTCTTTTTTTTTTATTTCTTCTATTTACTATCTGTTTTTTGTTCTGTCACTGTCATTCTGTTGTACTGTGGAAGCTTCTGTCACAAAAACAAATTATACCTAAACTCGCTAGTTCAGACCTACACGCCCTCCAGAAGCTCGCATTCTGCTAGTCAAGTCAAGTCACCTTTATTTATATAGTGCTTTTAACAATACAGATTGTGTCAAAGCACTTAACAGTATCAAATTGGAGGATAGAGTGTTAGTAATGTATAATAATAATAAGATTAAACACTCAATTTTCAGTTAAAGGCATTTCATTATTGAATTCAGAGATGTCATTGTCTAGCTCAGTTTAGTTTAAATAGTATCTATGAAATCAAATTGACGATAATCGCTAGAAATTAAGTGTCCCCAAATGAGCATGCCAGAGGCGACAGCGGCAAGGAACCAAAACTCCCTCTGTGACAGAATGGAGAAAAAAAACCTTGGGAGAAACCAGGCTCAGTCGGGGGGCCAGTTCTCCTCTGGCCAGGATATTATTGTTTATTTATTTTTTTTTACTTATTAATTAAATTTTAAATGTATAAATGTATTATATTTCTATTTTTATATTGTTGCAATTTATAACAATAATAGTATTATGTAGTTAGGTATTTTATTATATTATAGTTATTTTGTTTAATTTTTAGTTTTATTGTATTTAAGTCGAGGTCTTCACTGGGGATATGTCCCCGAGACTCATCCAGGTGTCCGACCTCCGCCGACGATCAGGGTCGCAGATATCATCTCCCGGCGCCGATCCACCCTCTGATCCGTACATGGACTGAGAAACAGAATAAGAAAGAAACAGACAAATATTAGCGTAGATGCCATTCTTCTTACGATGTAACGAGTACATCGTGTGTTATGAGGAGTGTTCCCGGTTCCGGTTGATCTAATTAATGCAGCCTAACAATCCTTTAACGGATTTGAATAATAGAAGTGTATTAGTGTGTTATGTGTAAGCCAGGTTAAAGAAATGTGTCTTTAATCTAGATTTAAACTGACAGAGTGTGTCTGCCTCCCGAACAGTGTTAGGTAGATTGTTCCAGAGTTTGGGCGCTGAATAGGAAAAGGATCTGCCGCCCGCAGTCGATTTTGATATTCTAGGTATTATCAAATGGCCAGAGTTTTGGGATCGCAGCGGACGTGGAGGACTATAATGTGATAAGAGCTCGCTCAAGTACTGAGGAGCTAAGCCATTCAGGGCTTTATAAGTAATTAACAAGATTTTAAAATCTATCCGATGTTTGATAGGGAGCCAGTGCAGTGTTGACAGAACCGGGCTAATACTTCCTGGTTCTAGTAAGGACTCTAGCTGCTGCATTTTGGACCAACTGTAGTTTATTGATCAAGCGTGCAGAACAACCACCCAGTAAAGCATTACAATAGTCTAACCTTGAGGTCATAAACGCATGAATTAGCATTTCTGCATTTGACGTTGAGAGCATATGTCGCAATATAGATATGTTTTTGAGATGGAAAAACACAGTTTTACAGATACTAGAAACATGGCTTTCAAATGAAAGATTGCTATCAAACAGCACACCTAGGTTCCTAACTGATGAAGAAGAATTGACAGAGCAGCCGTCAAGTGTTAGATAGTGTTCTAGGTTATTACATGTGGGGTTTTTAGGTCCGATAATTAACACCTCTGTTTTTTCAGAATTTAGCAGTAAGAAGTTACTCATCATCCAGTTTTTTTATATCGACAATACATTCCGTTAGTTTCTCAATTTGGTGTGTTTCACCGGGCCGTGAAGAAATATAGAGCTGAGTATCATCAGCATAACAGTGAAAGCTAACACCATATCTCCTGATAATATCTCCCAAGGGTAACATGTAAAGCGTGAAAAGTAACGGCCCTAGTACTGAGCCTTGAGGTACTCCATACTGCAGTTGTGATCGATATGATACCTCTTCATTTACTGCTACGAACTGATGGCGGTCAGATAAGTACGATTTGAACCATGCTAAGGCACTTCCACTAATGCCAACAAAGTTTTCTAGTCTATTCAAAAGAATGTTGTGGTTGATAGTGTCGAATGCAGCGCTAAGATCCAGTAGAACTAATAAAGAGATACAACCATGATCAGATGATAGAAGCAGGTCATTTGTAACTAATGAGAGCAGTCTCAGTACTATGATACGGTCTAAATCCTGACTGGAATTCCTCACAGATACCATTTTTCTCTAATAAGGAATATAATTGTGAGGATACTACCTTTTCTAGTATCTTTGACAGAAAAGGGAGATTTGAGATCGGTCTGTAATTAACTAGATCTTTGGGGTCAAGTTGTGGTTTTTTAACGAGAGGCTTAACAACAGCCAATTTGAAGGTTTTAGGGACATATCCTAATGACAATGATGAATTAATAATAGCCAAAAGAGGATTTATGACTTCTGGAAGCAGCTCTTTTAGTAGTTTAGATGGAATAGGGTCTAACATACATGTTGTTGGTTTAGATGATTTAACAAGTTTATACAATTCTTCCTCTCCTATAATAGAGAATGAGTGGAATTGTTCCTCAGGGGATCTATAGTACACTATCTGATGCGATACTGTAGCTGACGGCTGCATGGTTACAATTTTATCTCTGATAGTATCGATCTTGGAAGTAAAGTAGTTCATAAAGTCATTACAGCTGTGCTCTTGGGAAATGCCAACACCTGTTGATGCTTTATTTTTCGTTAATTTAGTGACTGTATTGAATAAATACCGGGGGTTATGTTTGTTTTCTTCTAGAAGAGACGAAAAGTAATCAGATCTAGCAGTTTTTAATGCTTTTCTGTAGGATAGGGTACTTTCCCGCCAAGCTATACGAAATACCTCTAGTTTTGTTTTCCTCCAGCTGCGCTCCATTTTCCGGGCTGCTCTCTTTAGGGTGCGAGTGTGCTCATTATACCACGGAGTCAAACTGTTTTCTTTGATCTTCCTTAAGCGTGAAGGAGCAACTGTATCTAAAGTGCTAGAAAAGAGAGAGTCCATACTTTCTGTTACATCATCAAGTTTTTCTGCGCTGTTGGATATGCTGAGGAATTGAGATAAATCAGGAAGATTACTTACAAAGTAATCTTTTGTGGTAGAAGTGATGATTCTACCATACTTGTAACAAGGAGTAGAATTTACAGTTTTAGCTATATGGAGTTTATGGACTAGATAATGATCTGAGATATCATCGCTTTGCTGCAGAATTTGAACACCACTAATATCAATTCCATGTGACAGTATTAAATCTAGAGTATGATTTCGACAATGAGTAGGTCCTGAAACATGTTGTCTAACCCCAATAGAGTTCAGAATGTCTATGAATGCTGATCCTAATGCATCTTTTTCATTATCGACATGGATATTAAAATCACCAACAATTAAGACTTTGTCTGCAGCCAGTACTAACTCAGATAGAAAATCTGAAAATTCTTTAATAAAGTCTGTGTGGTGCCCTGGTGGCCTGTACACAGTAGCCAATACAAACATCACAGGGGATTTATCACTAACACGTGTTTCTCTAGATAATGTTATACGCAGCACCATAACTTCAAACGAGTTATACTTAAAGCCTGCCCTCTGAGAAATACTGAGAATATTGCTATAAATTGTAGCAACACCTCCCCCTTTACCTTTTACCCTGTTTGCTAGTGAACGACACCTTGTGGTGCCATCCCAAAGAGGCACAAAATCACTCTCACAGACCTTTTTCTGGATTGTCCCCAGCTGGTGGAACGACCTGCCTATCTCAATCCGAGCAGCTTAGTCTTTAGCCATTTTCAAAAAACATCTAAAGACACATCTTTTTTGCCATCACCTGACCAGTTAATACTAGCACTTACCTATTCTATTCTATTCATTTTGGTCTAATTGATTTGTTCATTTAAAAAAAAAAAAATCCTTGCTATGTGCACTGGGCTAGACTGACTGAGACTTGTCAAAGCACTTGTATATTGTTGCTCTCTCATTGATCTGATTGTCTCTACTTTGTAAGTCGCTTTGGATAAAAGCGTCTGCTAAATGACTAAATGTAAATGTAAAAGCGAAAGTAGCTCGCAGGCATGGTCACATTAAAAATAATTAGTTCAGACGGAGAAACTGGACATGGCGTTGCTTTCATACTGAAAACTATCACTGAATATTTGTTTTCAACAGGACTCACTTCATTTAAAAGTAGACATGTCAAGCTTTCTATAGATATACCTCTCATGTTTGTATGTTGAGTATTTGCTGAGTTTTGGTTCATTTTAGTGACGCGTTTGACAGAGCAGTTCGCAGAGACAGAGAAGATAGAACGTGCACCCTGTTTGTTTTCTCTATTTTACAAAGGCACAAAGTATTGTTCTTATTATGAGTGCATACAAATAAAAGTAGACCCTTTACAGATTCGACTGATGTATTGCTCTTATCTATACAATCAAACATGACAGAGTAATTTTAATTCCTTTAGGGGTTATCAGGAAGATTTGCCACAAAACACGGCGGCGCGTTTGTCAACCCCATGGGGTTTTAAAGAACTTGAACTTTTCTGTTTTGCAAATCCTTTTTTTTTGATTGATCTAAGGAAATATTCTAATATTTTGAGATACTCGATTTTTGACTTTCATGAGCTGTAAGTTCTACTAATCAAATTTAAAACAAAAGAACCTTTGAAATGTTTCACTTTACATGTAATGAAAATTTCACTTTTTGAAATGTGAAAAAAAAACTTTTTCATGATATTTAAATTTTTTTGAGATACACGTGTATATACAGGTGCATCTCAATAAATTAGAATGTCGTGGAAAAGTTCATTTATTTCACTAACTCAACTCAAATTGTGAAACTTGTGTATTAAATAAATTCAATGCACACAGACTGAAGTAGTTTAAGTCTTTGGTTCTTTTAATTGTGATGATTTTGGCTCACATTTAACAAAATCCACCAATTCAAATCTCAACAAATTAGAATATGGTGACATGCCAATCAGCTAATCAACTCAAAACACCTGCAAAGGTTTCCTGAACCTTCAAAATGGTTACACAATAGCCTATACAATCATGGGGAAGACTGCTGATCTGACAGTTGTCCAGAAGACAATCATTGACACCCTCCACAAAGAGGATAAGTCACAGAAGGTCATTACTGAATGGTTGGCTATTCACAGAGTGCTGTATCAAAGCATATTAAGTGAAAAGTTGACTGGAAGGAAGAAATGGGGTAAGAAAAGGCGCACGAGCAACAGGGATGACCACAAGCTTGAGAATACTGTCAAACAAAGCTGATTCAAACACTTGGGAGAGCTTCACAAGGAGTGGACTGAAGCTGGAGTCAGTGATCAAGAGTCACCACGCTCAGACGTCTTCAGGAAAAGGGCTACCAAGCCACTTCTGAAACAAAAACAATGTCAGAAGCATCTTACCTGGGCTAAGGAGGAAAAAACTGGACTGTTGCTCAGTGGTCCAAAGTCCTCTTTTCAGATAAAAGTAAATTTTGCATTTAATTTGGAAATCAAGGTCGCAGAGTCTGGAGGAAGACTGGAGAGGCACAGAATTCAAGCTGCTTGAAGCCCAGTGTGAAGTTTCCACAGTCAGTGATGAATTGGGCTGCCATTTCATCTGCTGGTGTTGGTCCATTGTGTTTTCTGAAGTCCACAGTCAACGCAGCCATCTACCAGGACATTTTAGAGCACTTCATGCTTCCTTCTGCTGACAAGCTTTATGGAGATGCTGATTTCATTTTCCAGCAGGATTGGCACCTGCCCACACTGCCAAAAACACCACAAGTTGGTTAAATGACAATGGTGTTGGTGTGCTTGACTGGCCAGCAAACTCACCAGACCTGAACCTCATAGAGAATCTACGGGATATTGTCAAGAGGAAGATGAGAGACACCAGACCCAACAATGCAGATGAGCTGAAGGCCACTGTCAAAGAAACCTGAGCTTCCATACCACCTCAGCAGTGCCACAAACTGATCACCTCAATGCCACGCCGAATTGAGGCAGTAATTAAAGCAAAAGGAGCCCCTATCAAGTATTGAGTACATATACAGTAAATGAACATACTTTCCAGAAGGCCAACAATTCACTAAAAATGTTTTTTTTATTGGTCTTATGAAGTATTCTAATTTGTTGAGATAGTGAATTGGTGGGGTTTTGTTAAATGTGAGCCAAAATCATCACAATTAAAAGAACCAAAGACTTAAACTACTTCAGTCTGTGTGCATTGAATTTATTTAATACACGAGTTTAACAATTTGAGTTGAATTACTGAAATAAATGAACTTTTCCACGACATTCTAATTCATTGAGATGCACCTGTAAATACACACGCACACACAGTGGAGATTTAAAGCAGCACTATGTAACATTTGCTCACGGGTCCCCCATGTGGTTGATAAGCACAATTGTCAGTTACCAGTGTCATAAATGCTGTCGCTGAATAAGCTTCCCTGTGGGCAGCGATATACACATGATTTTCTTGACTAATCTGACGGAATGCAGAAACCTCATTTGGAAACCATGTCCACCGATCAGGTAAAGTAGCCCGTGTTTCACTCTGTTCTACAAATATTATTACATAGCCTAGTTTTATTTATTGTTACTCCAGAATTGAAAACTACAATGACAAAAAGAACGGTAGTACCCAGCTTACAATTTTTGCTTCCCAGAACGTTCAATAAGTTTTGGGAATGTTAGTTTTTGGTTCCCAGAATGTTTCCTGTTGGTTAGCAAGGAAAGTTTTCTTAACGTAAATAGAACGTTCCCTTTAGGTTAGGGGAACATTCCGGGAACTTTCTGGGAACATTCCTAGAATGTCGCGGCTAACCTAAAGGGAACGTTCTATTTACGTTAAGAAAACTTTCCTTACTAACCAACAGGGAACGTTCGTAGAAGGTTCCCAGAAAGTTCTCTGAAGGTTCCTAGAACATTCTCCTAACCCAGTTGTCTCAAACTCAATTCCTGGAGGGCCACAGCTCGGCAGAGTTTATCTCCAACCAGCTCCAGCTCACACCTGCTTGGAAGTTTCCAGTGATCCTGAAGACCTTGATTAGCATGATCAGGTGTGTTTGATTAGGGTTGGAGCAAAACTGTGCAGAGCTGTGGCCGTCCAGGAATTAAGTTTGAGACCAGTGTGCCTAACCTCTACATTATGATGCCTGTACATAAATAATCAGTCAACAAATCACTTTTTCTACATTGTTTATTGTTCACAAAACATAAGAATCTTATGAACCATCAATTTAATATTATTAAAAAAAATATTATTTGCATTTAAAAAAAACAATCAGTAATCTCTGAAATGAGACATGAACATATATTTTAAACAACATAACATCAAACAAAATTTACATCAGTATGAAACTGAAAATGTGTACTGTGAACACGAAAGTGTGAACAACTTTTCCAACGTCTTTTCTTCACCATCAGTTGCAAATCAGATACAAAGGGGAAAATATATATTGTTTGAAAACAATAACTAAACATATTTATCATGTTTTTAACTTGCTCTAGTTTTACATTGAATAAAAAAAAATGATTTTACCATTATATATGAAACTTAATAATTTAATAGCGCATTACTGCATAAGTGACGCGCAGTGAAGATAATAAACTAGGCTATTAGTTTACTCCTCATAGAAAATATTTGTGCAATGAGTTAATCTGTAGGCCTATAATAAAAATGATTGACAGTCTATAACATTCCCAAAACATTGCAGTCATCAATGAAAAGTTATAGCAGCTTAAATACCAGCTTTCAAAAACAACTTGTTTAGCACGAAATAGCCTACTTCTCATTATTCTCTGTGTCTGGGCCACAAGAGAAATATTAAGAAAATAAGTTAAGACTGCTATTACTGTTGTAGCATCTGATGAAGTCGACTCATCGTGTCTGTGTTGAGCAGGGCCGTTTCTAGCCATTTTGACGCCCTAGGCGAAATCACTATTAGCCAGCCCGTACCACTCCTTCTGCTCCTTGGCTGTCTGACAAGACTTTAAAACATTTTCCTCCCTCCTTTGTCCTCCTCCTCCCCCTACTTCATCATCTCTAACAGCTGACGACTTTGCCACGTTATTCATTAATAAAATTAAAACCATTAGTGCACAATTTTCCACACCACAATCTGTCAAGCACATCTTACCAGCAAACATACACGTGTTCACATCCTTCTCTTCACTCTCTGAGGCAGAAGTCTCCAAACTCATCCTTTCTAATCATCCTACTACTTGTCCGCTTGATCCTATTCCATCTCATCTCCTTCAAACCATTTCTCCTGCAGTTGTACCTGCACTCACTCACATCATTAATACATCCCTTCACACTGGTGTATTTCCCTCGTATAACCCCACTACTTAAGAAACCCACCCTTAACCCATCTCTTTTAAAGAGCTACAGACCGGTTTCCCTTCTTCTTTTCATTGCAAAAACACTTGAACGAGCTGTGTTCAACCAAGTCTCTACCTTTCTCACACAGAACAACCTCCTCGACAGCAACCAGTCTGGTTTCAGAAGTGGTCATTCAACCACTTCCTTGCTCTCAGTTGTTGAACTGGCAAGAGTGGATTCCAAATCTTCAATACTTATGGTGCTAGATCTGTCCACAGCTTTTGATATGGTTAACCACCAGATCCTCCTGACAACCCTATTGGCAAAGGGCATCTCAGGAACTGCACTCCAGTGGTTTGAGTCTTGCCTATCAGATAGGTCCTTCAAGATATCTTGGAGAGGTGAGGTGTCCAAGTCGCAACATCTAATTACTGGGGTGCCTCAGGGCTCAGTTCTTGGACCACTTCTCTTCTCTGTCTGTATGGCATCACTAGGTTCTGTCATTCAGAAACATGGCTTTTCATATCACTGCTATGCTGATGACACTCAACTCGGTTTTCCCGGGGAATTTTTTACCGGGAAACTCCCCTCGAAACACGTTTGGGATAGTTTTGAGTAGCAATTGGCCGGGTTTTGTTGTAAAAACCTGGCAACCCTGGTTAGGAATGTGGAGGTTCAAACGTGAACGGTTCTGTGTGTGACGAAATCCGTGTCTGCGGTGAAACGTGTGGAAATTAGGAAAAAAATAATCGAAGCGCAGATGAGGGACAACTTTGAAACTATCTGGAGTGTGTTAGTTTAAAACTGGAACAGTGAATGTGGTGATCTGGAACTGGTAACAGCTTGAATGGCACTTGAGATGAGTCTATCCGTGTTTGCGGCGCTCATGACAGGAATATGTGTTGAAAATACAAGAAAACTAATTGAAACAAAGAGGAGAGAGATTTTTGAAACTGACTGGAATGTGCTCTTTCAAAGGGGTCCTATTATGCTCTTTTAGAAAGTCTTGATTGTGACTGATACTGTGCGTTACACTGGCTTCCGCCTTCTAGCCATGCTCTACCGTTAAAAAGAGGTGCAATAGTCCAGACTTCCAAAAAATACATTTTAATCCGGTTGATAGAAGTACAAATTTGACAGGTATTTATGCATTTGTGTGGGAAAGTGTGTGTGTGGTTTTCTAAAGAATGCAGAAAACACAAAGTTACAACACTATTTAACATCACTGAATTAAATTATGTACATCTTTACATATATAAGTGGCATTTCTGTTCAATACACATGGTGTAACTCAGCTGTGGAAACGAAGACGCAGTTACAATAAAAATGCGCTGTTCAAAATGGCATCATTAATTTGGGTCTTATATAAACACCACGATTTCCACTTATTGACTCACAAATCAAGTACTGTAGAATTGCAGAAATAAAGTAGATATAAACCACATACTAGAAATTACATCACCATTAGTTTCGATTAATTTACATATCACAATAAACGCTATTGCGACAATGAAGCTGCTGAGTCATGCACATAGTATTAGCAACGTCACGATAACACTTTGAAGCTAAATAATCATAATGATTCAAGCATTAACACATACAGTACAAATTACTTGTCAATAACGCACACAACAGGCACAAATTATAATGATCACAAAGAACAATCTTCACTCCTCTCAAATGCACTTAATCTGAACCAGCATGACGCTGACAAGTTAAGGTGGCTATAGACCACACCCCATTAGTTATTTTCAGTTCCATACTGCCATCTGTTAGCGCATTTGTGTAACTTAAAGAACTTTGTACATTGATTATGTTTTGAGGGTGTACTAGAACATGCTCTCATGCTTGGTGGTTTGAAAATCGCATTATTTTTCACATAATTTACATTACAATACATTTCTCTCCAACCTGGCACAAACGGCTCGATTAGTTCCGGTTTTGATGAAGGTCCGCCTTCCGAAAAATTGTGTTGTGATTGGTTAGCTGTCCCAGTGAGTTGTGATTGGCGAACAGCTTAGACGGTGTGTCAGTACTGCCCCACCCCTTGCCAAAGCAGCAAGTTCCATCTGCTCCGGTATAGTTAAGGATGGTGTCAATATTGCCATATCAATTTGAGCCGGATTGAGACCCCGAGAATATTGAACAAGAGGATCACGCAGAACCTTTGCATGCACGGATATTGCAAAACATATAAGAGTGGTAACGTTATTGTTGTTTTTTTATGCCTAAATCACGTTTTAGATAGAATGTCAACAACCGCTTAAAAATAACTGCATTTACTATGCACAGATAAGTGCAACAACAGTAATATGTATTATGTTTATCGTTTCTTTACTTCTAACATTATAACATGAATTGCAGTGAAACTGTTATACAGTTGAATTTATTTATACCACAGTCCAGTGTTTCCCAGACTTATTTTAATTGATATTCTAATGGGCCGCTTTGTGACATCACAAACACCGGAAAACAACGCTGTTAGTCCAAACGAGCCGTTTGTTGTAGTTCTTGAAAAGGGATTTTTTAAAAACGAAACATTTCCCTTTGAAGTGGACTTTGAGATTTGTAGATCTTTTTTATGCCCAAACATACACACTACACACTGACTAAAATTCAAAAAGTGAAAAAAGCATAATAGGACCGCTTTAAAACTGGGAGGGTTTTGTCCGAGTATGTTCTCACAACATTGAACGGCGATTGAAACCGGGAACTGTGAACTAGTCAAAATGGTGCTTGAGGACATGGATCAAAACTGTAAAATCAAAGACGATAAAATCCTGTCAGTTCGCTATAATACATAGTTTAATCTTTCAGTGTTTATTACGGTCCCAGCCGGCATTTCAACATTGATTCACCGGTGAATCAATGTTGGGGTACCATGGTTGAATCAACGTTGGATTATGTTTAGATTTTGCAAATTGGATCAAGGTTGATATTGTGACGCTGTTTCACCGTTGAAATCACGACATTGTTTCATCTTTGAAATTGCGGCGTTGTTTCACTGTCTTACCTTCAGCATGGGTGAAGTAAAGTCGTTCTGTAGACGTTGGATTAACGTTGAATTAGGTGTTGATTTTGCAAATTGAATCAACGTTGATATCATGACATTGTTTCATCGTCGTACCTTTTCTACATGGGTGAATTCACAACTGTTCGTTCAATTAGAACCTAGATTGCATTTAGATCAACACTGTAGATACATAAACGTTAAAAATCAAATGACTGGCAGCAATGGCTTTACAATCAACTTCCATAAACTACCACATGCTCAATATTGTAAAACAGCAGTATTATTTTGAAACATACTGTATAAAGCAGATGAAAATAATCTCAAAACTTTAGCTTGCAGTGTTTGTGCTTGGATGTATTGTTAAAAACCTGTAAAAAAAAAAAAAACAATCCATATACAATATTTAAAGATTCAAAGTTTTTGTATAGTAACATGCATATTTTGCACCACACTTGCAAGAGAAACCCTTGTACTTTTTTTGACTGAAACCAGTTGCTTTTATTTTGGTGGAAATTATAGTTTCTGTGAAAACATGTTTTACTAATGTGTCTCATTACAAGAGATTTGTGCAGTGAAAATGTGTTGAACAGTTCGAGAATGGAACCTGCAACAGAAACCGTGTTGGTGGTAAAGGGGGTATAGGAGCATGTGACCACCTGTCTTGATTTTTGTCGACAGCCAGAGGCGGCACTAAATTTGACAGAGACAGTCGCCTTGGAATTCTTTATGCAGGAAAAACCCTGCTTTGAATGAAATGCATTTAATATTTTAAGTAGAAATGTTTCTTCAAATTGTGATAAAATGTTAGAACCAACAGCCAAGTGCATATAGCATGGTTTGTGCTTCAGGTGATCCTTAAGTCCCAGCTCTGTGTCCTTTCTGATGCCGTCCCTTCTCTCTCTCTCTCTCTCTCTCTCTCTCTCTCTCTCTCTCTCTCTCTCTCTCTCTCTCTCTCTCTCTCTCTCTCTCTCTCTCTCTCTCTCTCTCTCTCTCTCTCTCTCCTCTCTCTCTCTCTCATCCTCTCTCTCTCCTCTCTCTCTCTCTCTCTCTCTCTCTCCACACTTGTATGCTTTCTGTCCTATATAAATAAAAACAAAACACCAAAAATAAATACTCATAAAATATCAACTTTGATATTGTGAAATATCTTTAACTAAAAACTGAATGCAAAACAAATCACATACAATATTTTCACTTTACAGTTCAATAAAAGTGTGGTTGGAAACAGTGAACAACACTATTCATTAAACACTTATTTCATGTATTCAGATGAAAGTTTACAAATGTTAAATTATTCACAAGCAGCATTTCAGAGCACTGTTTTAATCAGAATCCTAACTATACAGTGTATTCAGTAAAATAAGTACAATCAAATTAAGTAAATTTTTATTAAACTAAGTCAAACCAAAACCTATCACAAAAGGTCAATGAATCTCTACCAGAAGTGACAGTGCAATGTAGCAGATGAACAATTCCTAACCAAATTGCCAATAACAAGCTGGATCCTTGATGACTCTACGAGGGGAATAGTTTACTGAAAAGTTCTTAAAAAGCAGGATTTCATTGTATACCATTCCTTTAAAGAACCTTAATTTATTTAAATTGTACCAACATTTGCCATTATTTGATTTTCAGAAAAACTAACATAGTATGTTATCTTTGAGACTGTTATTATACGATTAAAAAATATAACACACCTAATATATGGCATTCACAACAGAAAAATGTGAAAAATATCTAAGACAGACTAGTTAACACATAATTTACTAGCAACACACAACAACATCAGATGAGCATTTAACTTTAGCATCTGTAATACATTTACATTTAGTCATTTTGCAGATGCTTTTATCCAAAGCGACTTACAATTGGGGAATACATAAAGCGATTCATCTTGAAGAGGCAATCAGACAGAGGAAGTGCTCGTAACACCAAGTCTCAGGCATTGTTCAAATAAGTACAAGCTAGCAAGGGAAGGAATAAATAAAGAGAAAGAATTTTTTTTTTTTTTTAAGTTTAGGATGAAGTCAAATAGTGTCGAAAGAGATGAGTTTTCAGTTGTTGCTTGAAGATTGACAGGGATCCAGCATTCCGGATAGGGGTGGGAAGATCATTCCACCAGCCAGGAATGGTGAATGAGAATGTTCTGGAGAGTGATTTTGAGCCTCTCTGTGATGGTACCATGAGGCGTCGCTCACTAGCAGATCTCAGACTTCTGGAGGGGATGTAGATTCGTTATAGTGAGTGGAAGTAGGTGGGTGCTGAGCCCGTGGTTGTTCTATATGCAAGCATCAGTGTCTTGAACTTGATGCGAGCTGCAACCGGTAGCCAATGCAAGGAGATAAAGAGAGGTGTAACATGGGCTCTTTTGGGCTCATTGAAGACCAGTCGTGCCACTGCATTCTGAATCATTTGTAGAGGTTTGATTGTTTTTGATGGAAGGTCCAGCCAGAAGAGCATTGCAGTAGTCCAGCCTAGAAATGACAAGGGTCTGGACAAGAAGTTGTGCAGCATGCTCTGTCAGAAAGGGCCTGATCTTTCTGATGTTGTATAGTGCAAACCTGTAAGATCGAGCAGTCTTTGCAATGTGCTCTTTGAAGGTCAACTGGTCATCAAACATTACACCAAGATTTCTGACCGAAGTTGATGGGGTAATTGTTGATGAACCTGAGTTGGAGTGGCAGGGAAGACAAGAAGCTCAGTCTTTGCCAGGTTGAGCTGTAGGTGATGTTTTTACATCCATGCTGAGATGTCCGCCAGGCAGCCTGAGTGTCAGGGATCAGTCACCATCACAACAGTCACCACCCAGCACAATCACCCGATCACAATCACCTGAGTTCTGATTGCACGCACCTGCTGACACCAATCAACACCACTATATACACACACACTGCCATACCTCTCATTGTCCGGTCTACCGTTCACTGGATGGACAGCTCTGGACTCTCTCTGCGATCTCTATTTACCCCCTGAGCTTACCCATTGGATTCCTCGCTGATTCTCCCTTGAAGCCTTTGATCACCGATCCGAACCTGCAAGCGGAGACACTACATCAACCACAGCTAAGCAATCTGAACTCCACACTACTTGCTCACTCACCTGCTTTTGGTCACTCCCGTTCCAGATTCCCCGATTCCCTTCAATAAACCTGTTTGTTATTACTCACCAGTTGTGTGTCCCGTGCTTTGTGACAGAAGACCGGACCATAACCGACAAATAGACGGATCCCCATCCATCCACACCAGCGGAGGTCCTGGAGGAACTTGTCACCACTCTCCGGGCATCCCTGGTTCCCCCAACGCCTCCGCGGTCTGCCTCTGTCAGTCCCATGGCCATGCCTGCTACCTTCGCGGGCGACGCAGCTGAGTGTGGCGGTTTCCTCCTCCAAGTGGCACTGTATCTGGAGATGCAGCCCCAGCAATTCTCCACCGAACGGTCAAAGGTATCCTTCCTTATTTCTCTTCTCCGTGGCAAGGCGCTGTTATGGGCGAAAGCCATATGGGACGCCAATAGTGCCATAACCAACTCATACAGTGCGTTCACTAACCATTTTAAGGAGGTGTTTGGCTATGCTACAGGAAAACTCTCCGTAGCCGATCAGTTGCTGCGGCTGCGTCAAGGCACTGCTTCTACGAGTGACTACACATTGGAGTTTCGAACGCTAGCGGCCACTAGCGGGTGGAATGAAACCGCTCTGCTTAGCGCCTACCGACAGGGCCTGGATCCCCGCATCCAAACACATATTGCCATCTATGACGACTCCGTTGGACTTGAAAGTTTTATGCAGAGAGCCACTCGTATTTCCCAGCGCCTCACTGCCTCGCAGGCCACTGAAACCGCCCACCAGTCTGTCGCGTCCGCTTTGGGTTCCCCAGTACCAGAATCGATGCAAGTGGATAACACTCGACTCACCCCCTCTGAACGGGCACGCTGTCTGGCGGCTGGATTATGTCTCTACTGTGCTGATCCCAACCATTACATCAGGACTTGCCCTGTCCGGCCACCACGCCCTGCAGTGAGTACCCTCCAATTGGATCCTGTTGTCTCAACCCTGTCTTTGCTCCCAGTTCAACTATTCGCCAACGATCACTCTGTTGCAGTATCCGCCCTCGTCGACTCGGGCTCCTCGGGCAATTTCATTTCCCAAGACCTACTGAAACGCCTTCAAC
This sequence comes from Spinibarbus caldwelli, assembly GCA_039654775.1. Classification (NCBI taxonomy): domain Eukaryota; kingdom Metazoa; phylum Chordata; class Actinopteri; order Cypriniformes; family Cyprinidae; genus Spinibarbus; species Spinibarbus caldwelli. Next base: position 26,360,259 of record CM077229.1, read on the forward strand.
TCCCCCGGAAGCGCCATGCCCGGGAGTTCCGAGTCGAGACCATCCAGGGAAAACCGCTAGGGCATGGAAGGGTTAAATACCAAGCACCCACAATAAAGCTCAAGGTCGGACAACTGCATGAGGAAGAGATCACCTTTCTGGTACTGGAGGGACCCACTGTGGATATCATCCTGGGACGCCCCTGGCTCGTGCTCCATTCTCCAGTGATCAGATGGGACCTATGTGAAGTTACTCGCTGGAGCGAATATTGTCAGCGTCACTGCCTCTCGTCAGTATCCACTCCTTCCCAGAGTTCCTGCATCGTTCACGTTGCCTCCACGCTCATCGAAAGTCCTGAGCCCCAGGAAGAAGTCAAGTTCCCATCTGATTATGTCGCGTTCCAGGATGTCTTCAGTAAGCAGGCAGCCACTAAATTGCCACCACACCGGCCATGGGACTGTGCCATCGACTTGCTGCCTGGAACAAAACTCCCCAAGGGTAGAGTTTAGCCTCTGTCCATCCCGGAGCGCAAGGCAATGGAGGACTACATCAAGGAGGCTCTCAACCAAGGTTTCATCCGACCCTCCACCTCTCCAGCGGCTTCCAGTTTCTTCTTCGTGGGTAAGAAGGACGGGGGCTTGCGGCCCTGTATTGATTACCGCGCTCTTAACTCTCAAACAGTGAAGCTGCCTTACCCTCTTCCCCTGGTCCCGGCCGCCCTAGAGGAACTCCGTGGGGCCCGCATCTTCTCCAAGCTGGACCTGCGAAGCGCGTACAACCTCGTTCGTATCCGAAAAGGGGACGAATGGAAGACGGCATTCATCACTCCGTCGGGGCACTACGAATATCGGGTTATGCTGTATGGGCTGGCCAACGCCCCATCAGTCTTCCAGGGGTTTATGAACGAGGTGTTCCGGGAGTTTCTCCATCGCTCCGTTATTGTGTACATTGACGACATCCTAATCTACTTCCGGAACCAGGCCGAACATCGCCAACACGTCAAGCAGGTCCTCCAGAAGCTCAGAGAACACCATCTCTTCCTGAAGCTAGAGAAATGCGAATTCCATCGCCCCACGGTCCAATTTCTAGGTTACATCATAGGCCAAGAGGGGATTCAAATGGACCAGGGGAAAGTAGATGCTGTGAGGAATTGGCCACATCCCCAGACCATTAAAGAGCTCCAGCAGTTCCTGGGATTTGCCAACTTTTACCGTCGCTTTATCATGAATTTCAGCACTCTCACAGCCCCTTTAACGTCCCTACTCCGAGGAAAACCCAAGTCCCTGTCCTGGAACTCCATCGCCCACGAAGCCTTCCAGAAGCTGCAGACAGCCTTCAGCACGGCCCCCATCCTACACCACCCGGATCCTTCAGCCCCCTTTGTTGTTGAAGTCGACGCCTCCACCACCGGCGTCGGGGCCGTGCTGTCCCAATACTACGGTGAGCCTCCTAGCCTCCATCCTTGCGCATACTATTCAAAGAAACTGACCTCAGCGGAGCAGAATTATGACATCGGGAACCAGGAGTTATTGGCCATCAAACTTGCCCTGGAAGAGTGGCGGCACTGGCTGGAGGGAGCTAAACACCCGTTTACAGTCATCACTGACCATAAGAACCTCCAGTATCTTCGAGAAGCTAAAAGACTTAACCCACGTCAAGCCCGCTGGGCTCTGTTCTTCACCAGGTTCCAGTTCTCCATAACCTACCGCCCCGGAAATCGCAACAACAAGGCTGATGCCCTCTCCAGAATTCACTCTCCCGACACTCCCACAGATCCTGAACCCATTCTCCCTCCAGCCATGATTGTAAGTCCCATTCGATGGAATATACATAAGGAGATCAGAGCCGCCACTCTCACCGAACCTGCTCCGCTGGGAGGCCCAGAAGGAAGGACTTACGTACCGACCACCCAACGACACTCCCTTCTGGGCTCAGTTCACAACGTACCGGGCTCTGGACATCCAGGCAGCCGCAGGACCCTCTCGCTCCTTCAAGCTCGGTACTGGTGGCCTAGTATGACCCGGGATGTCATCAGGTACGTCCGCAGTTGCTCAGTCTGCGCCATGTCCAGGACCCCCCGGCATCTCCCAGTAGGCAAGCTAAAGCCGTTACCTATTCCCCATCGACCCTGGTCACACTTGGGAATTGACTTCGTGACGGACCTCCCTAATTCCGAGGGCAATACTTGTGTGCTGGTGGCAGTTGATCGCTTTTCCAAAGCATGCAAATTTATCCCCCTCAAAGGACTCCCTACTGCCATGGAAATGGCAGAACACTTGTTCCATCACGTGTTCCGAAATTTCGGAATACCAGAAGACATAGTCTCGGACAGAGGTCCTCAGTTTATTTCCCACATATGGAAAGCCTTCTTCAGGTTGCTTGGCGTCACGGTCAGCTTGTCCTCAGGATATCACCCCCCAGACAAATGGCCAGACTGAGCGCAAGATCCAAGAACTCGGACGTTACCTCCGGGCATGCTGCCACGACGATCAGCACAGCTGGAGCCGCTTTCTCCCATGGGCCGAGTATGCACAGAACTCCCTGCGACAAAACACCACAGGCCTTACACCATTTCAGTGCATACTCGGGTACCAACCACCACTCTTCCCGTGGACAGGAGAGCCGTCGGAGGTTCCAGCTGTAGACCACTGGTTCCGAGCAAGCGAGAGAGTGTGGGACTCAGCTCACGTCCACCTCCAACGTGCAGTGCGGAGGCATAAGGTCTTCGCAGATACCCGGCGAACCCCTACTCCCACCTACCATCCTGGAGACAAGGTCTGGCTGTCCACCCGGGATCTGCGCCTCCGCCTGCCATGCAAGAAGCTGAGTCCCCGCTACATTGGTCCCTTCCCAATACAGAGGCAGATCAACGAGGTCACCTACGAACTCCAACTCCCACCCAGGTACAAAATTCATCCCTCATTCCACGTGTCACTCCTTAAACCCTATTCTCCCTCTGCACCAGGACTCACAGAAGTAGACGAACCTCCTCCCCCAGAAATCCTCGAACAACCCTCCGTCTATCTGGTCAAGGAAATCTTGGACTCACGGCGACGGGGCGGAAGATTGGAATATCTGGTCGACTGGGAAGGATACGGACCGGAGGAACGCTCCTGGGTGGCCAGGGACGACATCCTAGACCCCTTACTGCTTGAAGAGTTCCACCGCACTCATCCTGAACGTCCCGCGCCCAGAGGCCGTGGCCGCCCCCGTCGTCGTTCGAGGGCGTCAGGAGCCGCCCCTGGGGGAGGGGGTAATGTCAGGGATCAGTCACCATCACAACAGTCACCACCCAGCACAATCACCCGATCACAATCACCTGAGTTCTGATTGCACGCACCTGCTGACACCAATCAACACCACTATATACACACACACTGCCATACCTCTCATTGTCCGGTCTACCGTTCACTGGATGGACAGCTCTGGACTCTCTCTGCGATCTCTATTTACCCCTGAGCTTACCCATTGGATTCCTCGCTGATTCTCCCTCGAAGCCTTTGATCACCGATCCGAACCTGCAAGCGGAGACACTACATCAACCACAGCTAAGCAATCTGAACTCCACACTACTTGCTCACTCACCTGCTTTTGGTCACTCCCGTTCCAGATTCCCCGATTCCCTTCAATAAACCTGTTTGTTATTACTCACCAGTTGTGTGTCCCGTGCTTTGTGACACTGAGATCCGTGTAGCTACCGTTGGATCATCTGGTTGAAAAGAGAGATAGAGCTATGTGTCATCAGCATAGCAATGGTAGGAGAAGCCATGTGCCTGTATGATGGGACCCAGTGATGTAGTGTATGTGGAGAAGAGGAGGGGTCCAAGAACCGATCCCTGAGAAACCCCAGTGACCTGTTGATGTGCTTTGGATACCTCCCCTCCAAAGGCCACCCTGAAAGACCTACCAGTGAGATAGGATTCAAACCAGCGAAGTGGAATCCCAGTGATGCCCAGTGATGGGAGAGCAGACAGGAGGATCTGATGATTAACAGTGTCAAACGCAGCAGATAGATCCAGCAGAATGAGGACTGATGATTTGGAGTCGGCTTTTGTAATTCGCAGGGCTTCAGTGACAGAGTAGTGAAGTCTCAGTTGAATGGCCACTCCTGAAACCTGACTGTTTAGCGTCCAGTTTGTTGTTCTGTGAAAGAAACAATGAGACCTGGTTGAAGACAACTCGTTCGAGTGTTTTCGGTATGAATGGAAGGAGAGAGACAGGTCTGTAGTTTTCAGTAAGAGAAGTGTTTAATGTAGGTTTCTTGAGCAGTGGGGTTACCCGAGCCTGCTTGAATGCAGTGAGGAAAATGCCTGTGAGGAAGGATGTGTTGATGATGTGTGTGAGTGCTGGTAAGAGTGTGGAAGAGATTGCTTGGAGAAGGTGTGAAGGGATTGGGTCTAGAGGATATGTTGTAGGATGGCTGGATACTGCCGCCTCAGTGAGGGGACAGAAGGAGAAGATGGGAGTTTTAGCAGTGGATGTGGTTGGTTGGAGGTCGTGTGTGTGTGGAGGTGAGAACTGACTACTGATTGTTCTAGTTTTGTCTGTAAAAAAAGTGGCAAAGTCATCAGCTGTTATAGAAGTGGTGGGAGGTGGTGGAGGGGGACAGAGGAGAGAATTAAATGTTCTGAAGAGATTACGCATGTCTGGAGCGCTGTTGATCTTCTTGTGGAAATGTGAGGATTTAGCAGTGTGGACTTCAGCAGAGAAAGATGAGAGCAAAGACTGATACCTACTCAGGTCTGACGGATCCTTTGATTTGCGCTATTTTCTCTCTGCCGCTCTGAGTTTGGTCTGATGCTCATGAAGAACATCGGATAACCAGGGGTTAGAAGGGGCAGCCCGTGCTGGCCTGGAGGAGAGAGGACAAATGTCGTCTAGACATGAGGTTAAGGTAGAGCATAGAGTGTCAGTAGCTGCATTCACATCCAGAGATGAGAAATGGGTAGGTGAGGGAAGAGAGGAGGATACTACAGAAGATGGGAGGGAGAAAGGGAGCGTAGGTTTCATCTAAAAGTAACCAGTAAGGAGGTTGATGGCACACGGGTAGCAAAATGTAATGTAAATGTAATGAAGAAATGGTCAGAGATATGTAGTGGTTGTACCAGAATGTTATCTGCAGTACAATTGCGTGTGTAAATTAAATCAAGTTGGTTGCCTGATTTGTGCGTGCTAGAAGTGGTAAGGCGTTTGAAATCAAATGAAGCTAAGAGTGAATGGAAGTCTGTAGCATAAGGCTTGTCTAGATGAATGCTGAAATCGCCAAAGACTAAGAGTGGAGTGCCATCCTCCGTGAAAGAGGACAGCAGCCCGTCCAGCTCCTCTAGGAAGGTGGCTAGAATTTGGCCAGGGGGATGGTAAATTACCACAATCTGGAGTTTTATAGGAGCTGTTACAGTAATTGCATGAGATTCAAATGAGTTGTGATTGCATAGGGGAGAGTGGGTTGAGTATCTCCAATTGTTTGAAATAAGCAGACCAGTACCCCCACCCCAGCCAACTTGACGTGGGGTGTGAGAGAAAGAGAAATTGTTAGAGAGAGCAGCTGGGGTTGCTGAGTCTTCTGGACGAATCCAGGTCTCAGTCAAGCCCAAGATGCTGAGTGTGGATTGTAAAGAAAAAGCAGAAATGAAGTCAGCTTTGTTGACAGCTGACTGACAATTCCAGAGACCCACGGAGAAAGAAAGATATGTAGTAGAAGATGTAGAGATAGGGCACAGGTTAGCAGGATTACGTTGCCGTCTGCGTGTGATGTTAGAGCGTGGTTGAGAGAAAACCGGAATGGTTTGGAAACATATGATAGATGTGGAAGGAAAGAGGACAGGAAAGGAGAGTGTGTGAGGGAAGATAGAAATGATACTTAAGTGTGGTGCTTGGTGTCGTTGTTCGGTTAAAGTTGCGCAGGAAAAAGTCATCCGTCTTCACACGAGGAAGCTGAACACTTCCGCGTCAGCGCTCGGATATCAAATAAATACACAATCTAACAGACTAGAGTGAAAACAGCTGTGGCCGGCTTCTGATTAGCCCAGCCAATATCCTAAAGGAGTGCAAATAGCTCAAGACGAAACTAACACTTAGCACAAGGAGCAATGCAAATGACACAGGCTCCTTCTTAGCCGAGGAGCAAATTATTATAATTATTATAATTACCTGTAAGTGCAATCAAAAATATAAACCTCAACGAAAATGCAGAATAGAAACAGTTAGGAAACGAAGTATTCCTTCCTAGCAGCAAGTAAATAATTTAAACAACAGATCTATGAACAAGTATTACAACACTTACGTGCTGCCCTCCGTCTCTTCTGGTGACTAATCGGCTTCTCCGATTAATAAAGTAAAGCAATACAATCACACACACACACACACACACACTCTCACTCACTCACTCACACACACAGACAGACACAGACAGAGGTATTTATCTTCTGCAGGTTACATGTCCTTTACCCATTTGTAAACTCTGGTAACATTATACTTTTTTTGAAAGGTAATAAAGATAGTGATTTTCTTACCTGATTTTGCCCGTATGTTTGCAGGACCTCGCAGATCTGACCCTTCCTGTGTTCACATTACAGTTTTTGTTCTCCATTGAAATGTCACGACTCAAATTCGTTCAAATAAAAATGATATAATATAAAATAATCTAGGACCAACCGAGCAATCTCGATGAGCAGCAGTTCACAGTCAGCCACCTAACTCATAAAGACAATAACGGTTGTTTTTACAAAATGTATTTAGTTTTATTGTTGTTAATGATGATAATATTTTAACATATACCTTTAGATTTTAGAATAGGTTTCATGATCAAAATATTGTAAAATGCTAATAAAATACTAATGATCTTAATAATAATTTAAAGGGCAGAATTCTCTTTTGTATACTGTTTAAGACATTAAGTTGATTCAACATAAAGATCTTGTAAAAAATTTTTTTTAAAAAATCAGCGTTGATTTATGTGTTTTTGTTAACCTTTTTCAACCATTAAGCATTAAACGTTATTTCAACAATGTTTCAACGTTGAAACAACAACTGTCATTATTTCAACCTTATTTCAACTGGGTATTCTCCAGTTTACCGATGGAATCCTTCATTTCAAGGAGGACAGAAAGCATGGGATCGGCGCCATCTGAGAGATCACTGCGTGACTTTTTTGCTGACGAAGTAGCCATGGGTGTAAGTGTATTCTTTTGTTTGGCTTTGGCTTTTGCAGGGTCAGGACTTGTTAAAGGGGGAAGAGGTTGGCTTAGAGCATCTTCGACAACAGACGAATGCTCTGGTGTTTAGTAGGGTTGGTAGCTTGCTGAGCCGCTTCAGCACACTGCAAAAAATGTTTTTCTTTCTTAGATTTTTTTTTTTTTTTTGTCTTGTTTCCAGCAATTAAATCGAGAAGGATTTTCTAGACAAAAATTGTCGTTTTCAGAAAAAACAAGACAAAATTAAGTGAGCTTTTGCTTAGAACAATCAAAATTATCTGCCAAGCAAAATAATCTTATTTCAAACAGAAAACAAGATTATTTTGCTTACCCCATTGGCAGATTTTTTTGCTGCCAATGGGGTAAGCACATGAGAATTCAGTTTCAATTAATAAGCAAAATAGTTCAATCTTTTTGCTAAATTTTGCTAGCTCTGTAATTCATCCTTTTGATCGATCCTGTACCGCAGGTGGAATCTCTGTTTTGGAGTCAGGATCAGAAGCTTGATCTACCAGAGATAATACCTCATCTGTGTCCAGATGAGACATGATTCTGGGAAGGTAGATTGACAGTAACAAGGAAAACTGCAAGCTTTCATAGTCGCGCAACGTACCGAAGGCTAGGATACAATATATGCTTACGTGGATTAGGAAGTACTCCTGATTAGCTGGTGCTATGGCGTTGAATGAACCAGTTAGCGATTAGTTAGAGTTTCATGCCTGAACTATATATGTATTATTAACTATGTCTTTGCTGCTACCAGTGTAGAAACTGATTACCTAAGTTGTGTGTGAGTTGGTCTTTTCCTGATATCTGTGATAATGAGTGCTATAGCTCCCGAATGTGAGCGACAGGACTAGAACTGCTAAGTATTTTGTTCTGAAAATTTCAAAACTTTTAACTTCACTAAAATAACACTAATGTGACAGTAAATAGTTTTTTTTTTTTTCTTGGTGGATATACTTCTTGAGTTTGTGTTTCTAATAAACTGGTTATTGCATCTGGTATTTATTAACTGAACTGTTCACTCTTAATAAAGGTAGATGAGGAGTAACAACTTAATATATTAGCATATTTTTGTTGTTAGAAAAAAACTGAAAATGTAACACTGAAATCAATATGATTAAAGAGTGACCACATTATCCTTTCCATCCAAGACAGATTTGCTCATTTTCAGGGTTTATCTGTTATTAATAGAAGGCTAATATGGAAAAATTACGTTTGTAAATCAATTTCCAATAATTAAAACCTGACAGCTTGATAGGTTATTTATGAGACTTAGGCTATATAATTACATTTTAGCACAGATTATGCACTGCTATTCTTAATAAAGATAACCTGGGAAAATGTCATATTAACATTTAGAAGATAATATTTAACCATTTAAAAGATTATTACCATTAAATCATTAAAGATTTCATTTAAGAGAGTCAAAATCAACTGTTTCAGACTGTCAATGTAATCCTTTAAATATAATGCACTATAACTAAATAAATCTGAAATTTAATTTATTGCATTTAAATTTCTCGGAGATGAAATAAGATGAATACATTAACATAAGAATTCAGTTTCAGTTAATAAATGAAATAGTTAAATCTTTTTGCTATATTTTGCTAGCTCTGTAATTCATCCTTTCGATTGATCCAGTACAGCATTATATTTATTTTCTAATGCTAAATTATATGATTTTTAGCGTAAAAGACTTTTATTTTGGTCTGATGATGTGACGACATAAAGATGCGCCGCGCTCCCGCGTCTGTGATTCGGCTGAAGAAAGGTGATCGTGCTTTTAATAGTTTAAAGTGTTTCAGTCAACTAAACTCAGTTAGAGAATTGTATATAAAACGGTGAAATTAATTATTAACCGGTGTAACATTGTAATGCTAATGAAGGGTATTTGATGCGTGTGAAGCACACGAGTAACAGAATAAGTTCGTCTAACTTCATCAGTTTAAACACGAGTTCAGTCATTAATAAGTGGTGATGGAGAATCGAAGCTTTTTGAAACTCCGAGTCAACTGAATCAATTGCTTCTCAAAATGATTCACTGTTTTGAATCACTCGAATCAGCGCTCGCTGAACCTGCTGCTCAAAACAGTGTGAACGCAACGAGAACAACAAACAAAAACATTTGTCACGATAACTTTTACTAACTAACTGCAAATGTTTTCATGAAAGTGGAATCTATTAAATATAAAGCATACAAATCAGTAAATACTAAATATAAATCTTAATACAAATGTGAACCTTGTGTTTAATTTGTGTACTTTTATTAATTTTGAATGCATTTTTTATTTTAATCAGGCAATTTAAGGCTATTACTCTGACTGACTCCCTTCCCAGTGCGCAGACTACTGAACGAGGGAGCTGATTGAGATACACCTAGAGATTTAGTGTAGTTTGTAATTGATTTTTCTTTCTGTTAATTATTCTCTCTTAAACATGCAGATAAATTCAACTGAGATCCACGTGACTCACTATTATAAAGATGGTGTTTATTAAAGAGGAGTTTGAAGACATTAAGATTGAAGAAACATTCAGAGTTAAAGAAGATACTGAGGAACAAAGAAAGATTATTAAAGAGGAGAGTGAAGACATGAAGATTGAATTCAGAGTCAAAGATGAAGAAACTGAGGAACAAACAGGTTGGTTTTCATTCTCAAAGCTGAACTCACTCATTTGATCCTTATTCAAATCTCCAGCTCTACAGAATACAGAAAATTGTAGTGTTATTTCTTTCAGTTATTAATAAAAGTGGTCTTAGTTTTTTTGGACAATAATAGCCTTATTCCACCTATTTCTGTGAACGCAACAACCAGGCTCTTAATTATGAAAAATAATGTAACGTCCCTCCATCAAGATCTAGATAGGTGGAGATTTTTGATCATTGTGTTCTTGTGGCTTGTCAATTTAATACAAGAACATACTTGTGTGTGTGTGTGTGTGTGTGTGTGTGTGCATGTATGTATGTGTGTGTGTGTGTATATATATTTGTAAGAGACTTTTTCAAGCACTTCAAGAAAAGTCTACAAGCTCATCTGCTTGGTTTCGATTATGTCTATCTCGCTGAAATCTTGTGTTTTAAAGCTGTATCAGTTTAAACTTTTGATATACGGTTTTCTAAGCACACAGAAAGCGTCTGTCACATGGCACATAAGTACAAAACTAAGTTCTCTTTAATGTCTTATTACCCTTTAACTGTCAAATACAAACTAGATTATGTCAAAAACACATAACTTACATAAACATAGTTGGTTATGTCTGAAGGTAAACAGCTGGAAAAGAAATCACTTGTGTATATTAGATCGGTGTATTGTGACAATAGTTTAATATACAGTACCTATATTGCTGTCTATGCTGTTAATATGTGCCAAAAAAAATGTTAATAATAATAATAATAATAATAAAAACAGAAAATCACTCACTGCTCTGGACTGAATAATGTCTATAGCCTTAAGACATTTCTTGCTGCTTTTCAATGCTCCAGTACAGCGGTTTTCAGTCCGTGAGATGCCTAACCTCTCCGCTCGGATCGCAGGTGGATCTCCCTCACTATATGTGAACAAAACTGGACACTCTTCCTCTCTCAGATATTACAAGTGCACGTTATTCAGTGGGCACCGACCAGCAGAAACATAAATCTGCACCTATGGCATGGACGACAAAACAAAACCTTGTCAGAGCCGTAATGCGGCTCAGAAGTGTGCTATGTGTGTGCTTGTCGCGTGTCTACAAAAGACGCGATGCGAACAGCTATTTTTTCCCTGCATGTCATGTGCGGGGCTCCGTTTTTATGATGAAAGGAAAGGTTGAGAAAGCACTCCAGGTAAATTTTGAAATGTACCAGGTTTATATAGACTATATATAAAGTTGATAGGCAGTTAATTGTGTTGGTTTACACAGAGAAAAGTGTAAGCTTTTAATAAACCCAAGAATAAAATGATTAATTTACTTAACATTTTAAAATTGATTTACATATCTTTTTGTGCTTCTAACAGCTTGGACTTGAATAAAGAGAGAAAACTTGCGCATAACTTTTTCACAGGCATTTTGTTATAATTAGACAGACATCGTGATGTATCATTATAGGATTGTCTAGCAATATATCAATTATTACAGAATCGCTGTATCATGATATTATCTTTATCGTGAGAAATGTATCGTGATTATATCATATCATGAAGTACGCTGCGATTCCCACCCCTAATTGACAGACAGCACTCTGTTAACCCCCTGGGGTCGAAGCCAGTGTGCACCAGTGTGGTCTGTCTCATAATTTCTTGACGACCTCGAAAAGACCTAAAAATACCCTGTAATTTTTGATCGTACAGATAAGAATAAGGTATCATTTGAAACTGCAAAGGGTCTGCTTTTATTTGTGTATAGTCATAATAACAACAAAGCAATGTGCTTTTGTAAAATAAAGAAAATAAACACGGTGCGTTCTCTGCCATCTCAGTCTGTCACCTCTCTTCACAGACACGTAAATAAAACAACCTGTATCTCAGCGAATACTTGCCTCAAAGACGCAAGAATTTTCTGTATAGAAAGCGTGAAATGTCTGCTTTTAAATGAAGTAAGTCATGTCCAAAACAAATATTCTCTGTTAAAGTAATCCGTATGAAACCAACGTGATGTCCAGTTTTCCCGTCTCAACTTATTATCTCTAATGAGATCACATCGACGAGCCGATCGCGTTTTTCAAATTCTAAACATTCACGTGAGACGTGTGCAAATGTAAACGCCCACATCGCCTCCGCGTAAACAAACAAGTTTATCACGGCTACTTTTTTTTCTGGAAGAATACGCGTTGAGAGAAATAACCCAGAATTTACCTCAAAAGAAGAAGAAAACGCAATGCGTAGCGCAGCTAGATCCAGTGGAGCATATCATTTTGATGAGCAGACTAAGATTACTTGCATCTGTTGTTATTGTGACATAGCTTGTACACATTTTACCAGTTAGACTTTTCCCAAACTATAATTCCTGACTACATGTATGAATGAAATCAAGTGAAACATTTTGAAATATGTCATTTAATTGTCTAAATGTCTCACAATGCCAGAATGTTTGTTTAATGTTTTATAACATAAAAAATGATAAGATATAAAAGTAGAACGAATGTTAACACTGATATTAGAGTCTACTAATGTTTGGCACAAAGGTGTGTTACTGTTCAAGTCTCAGTGTTCAGATCAGTATGTTCAATCATGTGTCCTTGTCCTTCACTGTATATTTTTATTATACTGTGTTGTAAATAAAATACAAATAATTATACAAATAATCAAAAAACGTCATTATTTTACTCTCCTCACACTCTTTCTTACCTGCCTCAGTCACATTCATATTGATGGCCCTTTGTCTCTCAGGTGTGAATCACTAAATATTCATGGCCATTGTCACTCCCTCGCATAAGGGCATTCTTTTAGAAAACATGTTCTACAAATGTTAAATCAATATATTGTTTTCTGTGAATGAGTGAACAGTGTGATTTTCACATCATTTTGTAGCAAAAACTCTAGTCTACCACATCCAATTCTCAAAAGTCTTGTAAACAAATATTCTGTGTTTTATGGCCTTATTTCAGTGACAATTTTTTTGAGTTTTTCACTAACCACGCATAAACGTTTTCTCAAAAACACAAACATATACATTCATGCTGCTCACATATTATTGTAGCCCAGTTTGTGCTGAATACAGTGTTATCAGACTTTAGCCATTAATATGTTTTTAAGATACAAAGACACAAAGGTCAGGGCATGTCAAAACTTCTTCAGGGCCCCAAAACACCCTCAGACCCCAGAGGGTTAACCTTTTATAGATCTTGGTGTTGGAAATATTAGTTAATTTTACTGCTGAATATGTATTTCAATTTAAATTTTAATTTTATAGGCCCCCTCAGAGAGAGATTGGGACGACCCCCATCCCCTTCAAATTTTCTGTTTGATAATCCAGCCCTCAAATGAAGCTAGTAGAAAAGCCCTGTCCTAAATGATGGTAACGTGTTGGGAGAGAACCGAATATGTGTCAGATCCTTGTCATGTGATCAGTTTTTAAAGAGACAGTACTGCTTTTAAAATGAAACCTGCTGCAGTCTGTGACATTGATGTAAATCAAAGAACAAAAGAAAGAGAAATCACTTATTGACTTTACTAATTGAATATAAATTAATATTCAAGAAGTTTATGCATGTACAAGTTATAGTTTATTTGTGAATTTGTGTATTTATCATAGACTGTATAAAAACATGGACGTAATGTCCGTGACGTCACCCGCAGGTTTATGAAGAACGTTTTTGAAGCTCAAAGTAGGCGGAGTCGGCCATCGCCATCTTGGCAGCGTGTCACCGCGCATCACTCCCAGATAATCGAAAATTGGCAAAGCGGCAGGGAGCTGGTTGCTGAAACCACGCCCATCTAGCTCGACGGTGGTGACAGCGGCGGCAATCCACCTGTCACTCAAGTTGCCATGCCCTTAATTATGCAGAACTTTAAGGCTTAATATAATTTAAACGGATGACTTATAAAAAAAATTCACCCCCCTCACAGTTGTCATGAAGGGCAAAATTAGTTATATAGACCAAAACCACTTTTTGTACCAGGCTGTAAACATGTTTTTTTCTGCTGTAAAGTTGGGCATTTTAACATGGAGAGTCTATGGGACTGACTCCCTTTTGGAGCCAGCCTCTAGCGGCCAGTCGATGAATTGCAGATTTAGTCACTTCCGTGTTGGTTTCACGAGAGAAACCGGAAGGTTGCCGCTTGATATTTATACAGTAATGTCTATAATAAAAGGGGACCTATTATGCCCCTTCTTACAAGATGTAAAGTAAGTCTCTAATGTCCCCAGAGTGTGTATGTGAGGTTTTAGCTCAAAATACTCCACAGATCTTTTTTTTTTTATAGCTTGTTTAAGTTGCCACTTTTAGGGTATGAGCCAAAACGTGCCGTTTTTGTCTTTGTCCCTTTTAATGCAAATGAGCGGGTGGAGCTTCAAAAGCTAATGCTCCCCACACAACAATCTCAAGCACTGAAACTGTCAGAAACTCTCAAGCGATTGACTCACATTGCTATCATATGCATTTTTTTTTTTTTTTTTAAATACCACATTCCTATTTATGATTGTTCTGGTAGCACATGAAGGCAGCATCAGTGAAAACAGGCAGAGACAATGGTAGCTTTAGCAACATTAGCCTTACAGAGTGCCAAGAAGCTCTTACTTTGTCTGGATCTGACGTTCGCGCATGAAGTGTTGGTATTGATCCCTCTTTCAGAATCAGACTTTGCAAAAATCCAGCATTGAAATGACCCTCGTTTGTGAAGTAGTCTGGTGTAAAATGATTGGAAAGACTTCATCGTTTTTTTTTTTTTTTGTTTGTTTGTTTTTTTCGGTACATTTCGAAAATTAAACTTAACCACAGTGTCCTCAGAGGCTCAGATGGAGGGAGTCAATAGAGACTCCTAAGCACAACACTTGTATTGCCTCTTTGGCGCTAACATCGTATATATCCAGTAATGGCGGACTGCTGCTTCTCACTCAGGGCCATGTCTATGCTAATAGGACAGAGAGCATCACAAAGGGGCGGGACTTTTTCCCTGTGGTGACGTGTACCTGGGGAGAAAGCTGGAATCGCTTGTTCTGAGAGACTATTTATGATTTATTGGGATTATTAAAAAAAATAAGTGGGTGGATTTTTAACATTACAGGCTGGTTGTTTTCACACACTGCAGCCACACAACTGTGTTCAAACACCTTATAAAAGTGATTTTTGCATAGTAGGTCCCCTTTAATGGCTAAAATTGCTTAAAAAAAATGCATTTAATAGAGAGGGATCAGTAGCAGTATTTGTATCAATGAGACTGGTCTTCATTAATAATAACTTCGTAAAAGATGCCATTAAACCACATTTTAAATACACAGTCTACATTAAACATTTTACATTATTATTGTTTATTTTCACATTATTTTTATTGATTGAAAGCACTAGTCTAATTGTTTTGATGTCTATTGCTTTATGCCATTAAACTGTTGTTAACTTGTATTTTTCTTATTTCACCTCAGACCTGATGGCACTGAAAGAGGAGAGTCAAGAACTGAATGAAACGAAAGAGAAAGATCAAAATGAGAAACAGGATGATTTCAAAACTGAAGAAAAATTAATTAGTTGCTCACAGACTGAAAAGACTTCTTTACCAAAAAGAGCTAAAAAAACACAAACTACAAACCTTAATTTCCGCTTAAGAATTCATACTGGAGAGAGACCTTACACCTGCCAACAGTGTGGAGAAATTTTCAGTCGAAAAGAAAGCCTTAAATTCCACATGAAAATTCACATTGAAAAGAAGCCGTTCATATGCTCTCAGTGTGGAAAGTGTTTTACACGGAAATATCACCTTAATGCCCACATGATCATTCACACTGGAGAGAAACCTTACACCTGTAAACTGTGTGGAAAGAACTTTACACAGAAAAGTCAACTTAATGTCCATGTGAGAATTCACACTGGAGAGAAGCCTTTCACCTGCAAACTGTGTGAGAAGAGTTTCACACGAAATAGACATCTTAAGACTCACATGATAATTCACATGGAAAAGAATCCATTCACATGCCCTGAGTGTGGAAAGTGTTTTACACAGAAAAGAACCCTTGATGCCCACATTAGAAGTCACACTGGAGAAAAACCTTTTACCTGCTTTCAGTGTGGGAAGAGTTTCAGATATCAAGAAAACCTTAATAAACACACAAAGATTCACTCAAGAAAAAACTGTTTTAAATGTCATCAGTGCAAAATGAGTTTCACAGACACAAATCACCTTCAGGATCATGTAATAACTCACATCGGAGAAAAACCTTTCATGTGCCATCACTGTGGAAAGAGTTTCACAAGAAAAGGAAGCTTCAAGGTTCACTTGAGAGTTCACACTGGAGAGAAGCCTTTCACCTGCGAACAGTGTGGAAAGAGTTTCAGGACTAAAGGAAACCTTAAAACTCACATGAAAGTTCACAATGAAGAGAAACCTTACAAGTGTCTTCAGTGTGAGAAGAGTTTCACATTTCAAAGCAGCATGAAACGTCATTTGAAAACTCATTCTGGGAAGAAATCGCCATTTTCCTCAGAGTGACAAGGTTTAGAAAAAAGAGCTGTGCATTCATTCTGGAAAATAATTGAAATGTGGTCAGAATAATAAATCATTTTCTCCCATCACACTTACTTTAAGGAGTATGACAAGAAAAAATGTTGCATTAAATGTTCACACCACAGCTGAATGCGGGCTACATCTGATTGTCACCTTCATGACTACTTTTTTTTTTTTTTTTTTTACTTCTTTTATTTGCATATTTCACATCTTTATGGTTCATCAATATTTTCTTTTTAGTTGTAAAAATTAATAATGTAACTGAAAGATTATAAATAGACATAAATGGAACAAAATCACTTGTTTCCATTGAATCTAGGTGTTTTGAACTTATCATTTAGTCAAATAAATTTAAATTTTACAACAGTATTTTAGTGCCACGTAAAGTAAGATTATGAGATTAAAGTCATAATATTTTGACAATAAAATCAAAATGATAAGAATAAAGTCGTAGCCAGAGAGGAGACTAATGTTGTAGCAAAGCTGTTATATTGCATGAATAATGTTAATACTCTTAATTAAAGGTAGGGTAGGTGAATTTGGAAACGCTAGCAATAGCAAGTTAGCTTTGGAAGCAAGATCTCCACCCTCCCTGCATAATCCTGCAAAGCCACACCTCCCCCAAAACACATGAACATGCTCAGGCCATAAAGAGGCGGGACGTGGGTGACGCTGAGGTGCCTGGTTGCTGAAACCATGCCCTCCTAGCTCGACAGTAGTGACAGCAGTGCTGCTGTGCAAAGACAAAACACATAATTTTGTTTATTGGTCAGAATGAGTTATTGATGTTTGTATATATTTATCTGGGCCATTAAAGACCTCCTTTATCATGTGTATAAGCATCTTGGAGAAAAGCCCCAGAGAAACCAAGGCAGAACACAGTTTAACATTAGTTACCGCTCTTTAACTTTGTTTTTTAACGATCAAATTGAGTTATGGTGCCGTTCATTAATATTACTGTGCCGCCCTGGAGTTATACGGTATTCTGTCTTTGTTTTACTGTCCATTAAATTCTGCCGCATTTACATTATGGTGTAACTTGTGTACTTTTGATAGTAGATCACGATCTACCAAACCGCTCCATATAACAAAGCACTGTAACAGGGTTCCCGCGGGTCCTTAAAAAGTCTTAAATTGAACAAAAAAGTCTTAATTATGATTTCAAGAGGTCTTAAATTTGGGTACAGACCAGAATCGCGATGCAGCTTAATGTGATGATTAAACTTCAAAAGGCTATAAATAAATATGAGCGCTGCACGTTTCAAAGTCCGGTGCTGCACTGCTTTGTGTTCTGCCGTTACAGCGGAAACCGTTCCGAAAGTGCCTCCTGCTGGCAGAGAATGAATGTGGATTTTAAATAAGGCTGTTGTTGTGAGTAGGGTATTCCTGCAATACCGGAGGCTGTAGTTTCAGAACCGGATTTCTAGGATCCTATAGTTTTTGTTTGTTTGTTTTTAATTATTTTATTTATTTATTTTTTGTTTTGTATGTATTATGGGGGCAGTCGTGGCCTAATGGATAGAGAGTTGGGCTTGTAACCCGAAGGTCGTGGGTTCGAGTCTCGGGTCCGGCAGGGAATACCACGACTGAGGTGAGACCCTTGAGCAAGGCACCAAACCCCCAACTGCTCCCCGGGCGCCGCAGCATTGGCTGCCCACTGCTCCAGGTGTATGTTCACTACTGTGTGTGTGCACTTGGATGGGTTAAATGCAGAGCACAAATTCCAAGTATGGGTCACCATACTTGGCCACACACCACTTCCCTTTCCCTTTCCCCTTTCCTTTCCCTTATGTCAGGTCTTCCAGCCAGTTCTATCAAACCTTTACAGTTAATCCAGAATGGGGCAGCAAGATTCATTTTTAATGAGCCAAAAAGAATGTAAGAAAGAATGAAGAACGTCACACCTCTGTTCATCAATTTGCACTGGCTACCAATAGCTGCTTGCATAAAATTCAAGGCATTAATGTTTGCTTACAAAACCACCACTGGCTCTGCACCCCTTTACCTAAATTCATTACTTCAGACTTATGTGCCTCCAGAAGCTTACATTCTGCAAGTGAACGTCGCTTTATTGTTCATCCCAAAGAGGCACAAAATCACTTTCACCGACTTTTAAATTAAATGTTCCCTCCTGGTGGAATGACCTGCCCAACTCAATCAGAGCAGCTGAATCCTTAGCCATCTTCAAGAATCTGCTAAAAACACATCTCTTCCATCTTTATTTGACCCTCCAACTCTATCACTCCCTATTCTAATTCTATTCTTTAAAAAAAAAAAAAAAAAACTTTCCCTTTTAGACTTGCACTTTATTCATTTACTGCTTGTTTTCTAAAAAAAAAAAAAAATTAACAAAAGCAAAAAAGGCCTCTAACACTAGCTTGCTCTATTCTTTTTCTATTCTATCTGTTTTCTTTTTATTTATTGTATAATTAAAAAAAATCCCTTGCTACATGTACTGCATTAGGCTAAATGAGACTTATAGCACTTGCATATCATTGCTCTTTTGTTGATTTTGATTGCTTCCATTGTCCTCATTTATAAGTTGCTTTGGATGAAAGCACCTGCTAAATGACTAAATATTAGTGGCTCATACTATTTTATAGCACTTGCTGTTCAATTCTGTATATTATTATTTTTAAGGAATTATGTAGTTCTTTAATTGTATACACTTAATAAATGTCCTAATCAACTCCTAACCCTAAACATACACGTTGGTAACCCTCTTGAAATATTTACCTTAATTTATTTCAGTATATTCTGGTTTTAAATTCAGTTTTCTTGGAAAGAAAGACTTGTATCTGTGAGAGACTTCAGTTCATTAGCCACAGCACTTCACGTCTGATGTGTAACACACTTAAAGTGCAGTAAACAGTAAAACAATTGCGGTACAAATTAGTGTGATTATTAGTACTTTAATAAATGTAAAATAATTTATACAAATACTAATTTACAACATCCAGCAGCACAATGAACTGTTTTGCACAGATAAAAAGGCTAAATGGAGATTGCCGACTCCCCCTCAAACAGTTCACGCTCTTACATTAAAAATAAGATGGAAAGATAAAAAATGAATAGTTTCCATGGATCTAGTCTTTGCATCTGTTTGTTTGATGTTTGAATCAGGTCTCCTCTGTTGGAATATAATTGGCTAGATGGCGCTGTCCCAAAAAATAGGGTCCTATACAGTCCTGGAACTGCAGTCTTTGGTATTGCAGGAACATTGGGTTGTTTTTGTGTTCAGACCAATGTGAAAATCGACGCATGTTTTTAACCTGCAAACACGCAGAGCTGTAAATGTGAACTGGTGGATCGATAAGAACATAATTCATTATAAAAATCTAAACAGTAAAATGTTTGTATGTTATTTAATTAATATAATAATTTATTGATGATAATTGTTTAAATTAATATAATAATTAATAATTTTGACTAATCCATTTTCTTAAAAAATGGTTTAAAGGCTGAAATGTGAAGTGTATCATTTTATAAAACTTTTTGTTTTTGTGAAAACTTCTGTAAATCATGCTTTTTACAGTCATTTTACAGTTTAATAGACATTGCCCTACCCTGCTCATATGGTATTAATCTTAAAAATTTGAGCTTAAAAATCCTGCAGCAACCCTGTGTAAACAAGCAAAGACTAGATAACTTGGCAACAATAGCCTAATTAATCATAAATAATCTTTAAAGTGTTTTTTCTTTTTATAAAGCAGATTATTCACTCAGTGCTGGGGCTGTCCACTTCACGTGTGAGGACTTGAATGCAGTGACAGCATAGCATGTATCGCACATACAATCAGTAACAGTTCGCAATTAAATCTTTTCCTACCTTTTTTTTTTGTAACTCGATAAAATCCATCGGAGATGTTTAATTCACAATCATTCTGAGCATTATTCCTACTTGCTGGTGTTCACATCAATCCACAAGTCATTTTAATAGGTTAGGTAATTGTCATTCATTTCACTGTAAAAGCAATAGGCTAAGTATGTCTGTCATCCTTTAACAGGGGTGAACTGGGGCTAAAATGTGGCCCTGGATTTTTTGGCACAGAGCAGCCCACCACACCATAAACCCACCAGCTCATTAGAGCTCTTTTTAATACCACTTACTAACATACAAATATAACACGATACAGAATTAAAAATGCTTTTTTAAAGGCACAATATGTAAGATTTTTTAATTTAAATATCCAAAAACCACTAAAACAGTGTTATATATTTTGTTGACTAGTGTTCTTACATTATCCCAAATGTTCCGAAGAATGTTTAAATCCAGAGAAATAAGCAATTTTAACTAGTGTAACGGGCCGTGTCATTGATGCGTCGCCTGCCAATGACGTCACACACCCTTGATTTCCAGTTTTATTTTGTAGAAAACATGAGCCTCAATATGCGTTCTTGTCTGTACTTGTGGACTAGTGAAACGTCATCAGTCGTCGCCCAAATACTGTTCCAATTCAAAGTTCACATCTAGCCAAGTACAGTTCAAATCCCCGGATGTGTTCTTGCTCCGCCCCTTTTATCGAGGATGCATCGGGAGCTGACTTGTGTGCACTTATGGGCCATAACTCAGAATTCAGTTCGCACCAAAGGATGTTCTGTAATGGCTACCAAACACTTCCATGTTTTCCCTATTTAAAGACGGTTACATGAGCACTTCACAGCACTTCAAGCTCGGCGCAGTAATATTGGTTCTATTGATGGAAGTTAGAGGGAGAGGGGGAGTTTTCAGGAGTGAAGATGTTACTGCGCCGAGGTCAAAGTGCTGCGAAGTACTCTTCCGCCATACATTATAGTTATCATTTTTTATCCGCTTAGAAAATCGCCAGTTTATTTTGTGTCACCATACTTACTCGTGTAACTACTCATGTAACCGTCTTTAAATAGGGAAAACATGGAAGTGTTTGGTAGCTTCTAAATTCATCTCTGTTTGGATCCTATGGAATGAATGGTGCTAAGCTAAACGCTAACATAGTGGCGCTGCGCGCTAGAGTGATTAAGTGCACGCAATGAGATGGGAGAGGTACGTATCAACTCGTCTAAGTTGAGGGAAAAACATATTGGAATATGGAAAAACGGTGGCTTTTCCTTTGAGAGGTTATATATATATATATATATATATATATATAGATAGATAGATAGATAGATAGATAGATGTAGGGAAGCTGTAATATGTTCTTCCAGCCTTAGGGGGGAGCTGTGTTTTTATTATTGTGTGAGCCTCCATAAAGGGTGGAGCTGTTCAGTCACAGTTCTGTTTCGCTATGGGAAGGTAAGAAGGGTTATCCTGTTCTCTGTGACATCCATTTAATTTATTTAGTTATATTGGCCATCCATACTAGTTAAAGAATTACACTGTTGTTAAGATGTTTATGTGTGATTATTTTTGATGGATGGGTTTTATTTTGGTATTATTTTGTGTTTTGTAAATTCCATGTGGCAGAGCATATTTATCTATATATTTTATTGTGTTTGAGCTTTATTTGAGTATTTGGGGGTTTTTACTCTTTGTAATATGGATACTAATAACCTTTACCTTTATTTGTGATATGATGAAGTTTATTTTTCAGCGAGATGAAGGTGATCTGTGTGGATGGAAAACCTCACCTATGCTTATGTGCCATAAGAAGCACCTTTCCTGGTGAAGAGATCACATATAAGTGTGCTGATTCTGAGTGGCCATGGCAATGGAATGATATGGAAACCTTTACAATAATTATTTGTTATTAATTAGTTAATTAATACTCATGTTTTAAATTATTTTAAAGCTTTGTAAAATATAAAATAGATTTAAAATGTTAAAGGTTAAAGTTACCCAAGGTAAAATTCATGTCTTTGCATGCATTACATGTGTGGTGTGTTGTGTATAGCTTACAACTGTATTATGAGGGCACCTGTTTTATGAGGACATCATAAGATGATGTTTGACTTGACTGAAGAATCTCAGTGTTGTGTTAGTTTGACAAAAGCGTGGTCTGTGAGGACACTAGTTATTACCTGGACACTAAGGCCCAACCCCTACCGAATATTTTAGGGGTGAAAATATTCCCAAGAAATGGGACCCCATTACTATACCATTACACGTCATCATGAGTCGTCTAGCTCCTACAATACACACACCTATTACTGGTGTGCATAAGAGCCTTTAATTACCATTCTGTGCTGACACACACACGTATCGGACATCGCGCAGCTCATACATCCAGGAGCAAAGAAACTTGTCAATACTGCCCTGCAACTTTTATTAATAACATAGTTTAAAGAGAAATGCACAGAACTTGCAACTTTCATCTCTCTTTCAAGAACTGCCAATATTTGAGAAAAAGTTTATTTATATTTATTTATACAATTTATATTTATTGTGGGAATAGCCCCACTCAATGTCTCTGGTGGTTATCGCCCTGATCAGACATGAAAATGTGTTGTGGCATTATCATGCAATCAGTAATGCTTTAACGTTAGCAAACTTTAGCTAATTTTTGCAAACATTTCTTTGAATAACATGACTGTTTGAACACACAATTGAATGAAACGTTAAACAAATGATTGCTTTTCATTAAAATATTTATTAATGCTAAAAATGCTTACATTTTATGGGTCTTTTTGTTCGCTTGGGCAGCCACGTTGCCGCTGTAGCTGGTTTATACTGAGATAATTCTCATACCCCTTCGTTTGAAGTGTGGTCCCGAAAAATCTTCGCTTGAAGGGCTATCTGGCCCTTACACCTCCAACCAAAAGAGAATCGAGACACCACTACCCCTTTACATAAACGCGCGAAACGGAGGAGTAGGGGTAGAAATGGGATTGGGCCTAAATAACTCACTTTAACACAACTCATGGTTGACCCAAAGAGCGTACAATACACGTAAAGTCCAACAAAATAGAAAGACAATACAAACTATACAGTAGATAAGTTATAAAATCCTAATCATAACAGAAGTAGGTAAAAAGTTAATTACCTATAGTCTAATCTAGGAGCCAACCCAAGAAAGCCCCTCATTGTTGTAAGGCTGTCTGGATGTGTAGCACTTACACCAAGTGAAGAAGAGTATTGCAAGGAAGACCTACACATGGCCCACCCAAAAAATAGTTCCTCCACTGCGAGCTCCAGCTGGAATGCACTCCAGCTATTGTGGAAGCCACCCAGGCCTTTCTTGGACTGCAACAGGTCATACAGCGTGGTGCTTAGGTAGGTGGCAATTGGCTGTACCACGTGGCAAAGACCCAAACTGTTTTCATTGTCACGGAAAGGAACAAGCGTGGGAACTGACTCCAGGAGATGGTCCAGCATAGATGGTATGAAGAAATGCCTCCAACACCTCCTGGTACCCAGGACGCACCAAGAACACCCCCTCCAACCTGGTGGCCAGGTTGTCCACATTCTCGACGTACTTCTCTGCATTATGTGCGATCATCTTCCAGTGTTTCTCAATGTGGAGATCACACATCGTGATCATTTGGCTGACTCGGATGTTTCTAGGCTGATGCCTTATGACAATGTGGGGTCACGGCGTAGAGTTGCAAGAAGTTCACCTGGCTACTTCCTTCCTGCACAACCTGCCTGAGCGCTAAATCAACATCCAAAGGCAGATGGTCGATGTTCCTTTGGAAGTTGGCAGTTTCCCTCATCAAATATGCCTGAAACAGGGTTCCACGGCACCCCATCACCTCCTCCTGAAGTCCGCAACGGTACAAAAAAGATCAGTGGGGTCTCGTGAACGTACGCTGCAGGCAGTGTGGTACGACACGCTCACTACGCCATCGCTGTCAACCAGACTGCTGAGATCGAACTGGCGTTCATCCTTCTGGCCAAATTTAGTTATGGTCATAAGGATGGCCATGTCCAGATCGCTGTTCACAGCTAGGAGGGACTGATGGTACAGCTGGAGTATGAATTTTTGGTCCCCATGGAGCACATTCATCCTCCCCAAGCTGCTCAAGTTGTTCTTGAGGATGGTTGGCCTCTCCAAGTCTTCTGGCGGCAGAGTCTTCAGCCTATCTGAAAAATGCTTAAACAATGCATTTATCAGACCGATGGCATGAGCTTTTGCCATCATCTCGCTGCGGAACATGGGGTGCGCACAGTTTGGATTTGCAGGGATGCAACAGATATTCAGAAAATAAATGCCATCTACGAATGCCAAAATGGTTCCTACCGTATTCAGTGCCTTTGCAGAGTATTAGGTGAGGTCCATGTGTTTTTTCAGGATGTACCAGTGGTTGGTTAGATCTAATCTGCCCTGCAACAGTTACTTTATGAACCAAAGTTTTTTTTTTTTTTACATTTTACAATTTTACATTTCTTTGACCTTGTTTTACAGAATTGCTTGACAAGGCATCTGTCAGTCGAACTAAAATCCACAGCACAATATAGATTAATGCTCTTAACAAAACACAAAAGGCTATGATTTAATGAAATAAGTATATAGCCTAAGTGCATATTTCAAAGTGAAGCGCACACTTTGCCCAAGCGATCAAATTATGATCTGCTGTTTATTGCATAGGAGTGCAAGGTAAATGCAGTGAACTCCATCTCTGCATGTGCTGTGAGTTTAATATGCATTTGGGAATGCAGCGGACACCAGTTACACTTTGTCATATTCACATAATTTACAACATTTTTGTGGACCAATTATTACTGTATCAATTTCTTCAGATTTGTAAGTTACTTTGTTATAATTATAATAATATTACAATTATAGCCCCTTTCACACATATAGTCTTTACTGGTAAATTACCGGTAAGAGATCATGTGTGAACAGGACCATTTCAAAAAACACTGGTAAATTAGTTATGGCAATTTACTGATATGAGAAGTAGTAACATTAGAAGTAAATCACCGGTAATATGCTATGTGTGTATAGTAACTATTACACGTTCTGTGTGATTATCTGCTTATGCCTGTCACTCAGAAGTCAAACAAATTGAGTCAAATTGGACAGAGAGTGAAACTAAAGTGCTTCTCCACAGGTGGATGACTGACATCACTGAGTTTACTGGTATTTTGGAACTGATATGGGAATGGAATCTTACTGGTAAAAAGACAGAAAGCCGTTGCTTGTGTGAACAGTATATTTGTGTATTTACCGGGATTACTGTGTGAAAGGGGTTTTGATTTGAAATTAAATTGTTTTGTAATCTCACTTTTATTTTATCATGATAAGATAAAAGTTTGCAAATAACCTCAAATCAATATTTCATGTGCACATATTTATGCACATGAGGTGGCTCTTAAAAAAACAATGGCACCAAAAAGAGAATGTGATTAAAAATATTTTGTGCATTGCATGCTGCAAAGTGTACAGAAAGATCTACGGCATCATTTAAGAAGATATCCCTTAAAGCCAGTGGCTGACCGTGAAAACCAAGGGATGACCAATTTTGGGCCTGGCAACTATGGCAGAGTCTTCAGTCAGCAGATATCTCACAGAAAATAGGATGACATTTCCTCTGTTGTTAAAAATGAGTATTCTGTCAGAGCCGATAACCTCGTGGGCATAGGGCTGCACGATTAATCGAATGCGATTTATCATGCGCATTTTGTCAGTAAAGCCGGTTCTGTAATCAGCTGTTAATCTCCATCACCTGCTTTCAGATGGAGCAGCATTTATTACACAGAGCCGTAGTTCACTGACAAGCTACCATATAATCGTACGATTATGAAATCGAAGAAATTGTTTGCGATAATGACAGCTGTTTGCGTAGCTTCTCAGTGAACTACGGCTCTGTGTAGCAAATGCTGCTCAATCTGAAAGCACGTGAAAATATCACATTTAATAAAATGTTTTTACTCCAAACTCACTTCATAACATCAGTCGAGTGTTGAAATAAATCCTGTGAGATGTGGCTTCTTTTACACAGAATAAGGCAAGCAATATTTCATAGTATTCTAAGCAGTGATAAACTATGTCGATTAGCATTGCATTATTATATACTTTAATCTAATGAATATTATAAGACAAACTCAGATAAACCATACATTGTCATAGTCGTGTGTTTATTAGTCACGTTGAATCAATGAAAGCTGTTAAATCTGTTCATTCAGCTGCAGCTATCGGTAGCCGTCTGGGTTTCTTCTTCGGGGCGTATTTGGAGTTTCCGCGCAAGGTCGCCCTCTGGCCTTCGGATGGAGATTTACTACTGATCACAGAACCGGGCTTCACTGAAAGATATGCATGACAATTGTAGCTTTTGCCTAATCGCGATTACAATCGTGATTGCCCTACGTGGGCAGCGCGTCAACATGTAGCGCCATTGCGTTTCGAGCGTCCCATGTTCGAGTCCTGGCTCGCAGACCTTTCCCATCTCCCCTCTTTCTCCCAATTTGCTTCCTGTTTCACAACTATCCTATCAATAAAAAGGCAAAATGCCAAAAAAAGAAGAGTATTCCTCAACTTTAACAAAACCTGTTGTATAGAAATATCTCTATATACAGGCTAGATGAAGCTGTGAAACCTGCGAGTTCTCACAGGCTCATTGGAGCGGTCTAGAGTGTGTCTGGATATGATGATAAGAATATTCATGCCCTGCTCTGAAACTGGGCATTCATTGAGTAAGGTTTGTGAAATTCACTGTCCAGTCTGATGTCTGAAGACAAGGAATTGATCACATCAAAGCTCTAAGATGATCTCAAACACTGCTTTTGTCTCACTGAACAAGGTGAAATTTGCAGGGGTCATTACATGGATTAAAAAAAAAGGTTAACGTCCCTTGTGGTTCACTTATAATTTTAATAAAGTTTCTTTTGCACACAAAAAATCCAAAAACAAATACATGCAGAAAAACTGGGTGGGTGGGTGGGTGGGTGGGTGTGACTTGTCAGGTGGGTGGGACTTACAACTTTTGCGGGTGTGAATTGTGACTTGTGTAGGTGGTACTTAGGTTGGGTGGGTGTGACTTGTGTCTGGTGTGGGGAGACTTAGTAGGTGTGTTCAACTTGAAGCGCCACTGCGGTATTTTGATGTCATACACTGATCATTCTGCGCAGTTCCGCTTCAAGTCGAACGCGCCTAGTGACTTGGGTGGCCATGGCTTGTGAGACTTTGGGAGGGACTTAGGTTGGATGGGTGGGATTTAGGTGGGTGTGTTGCATTTAGATTGGGCAGGTGTGGCTTGTGTCAGGTGGGTGTGAATTGTGTCTTGTGAGGGCCTTGGGACATTTGTGGCTTGTGTCAGGTGGGTGTGAATTGTGTCTTGTGAGGGCCTTGGGACATTTGTGAATTGAAGAAATTGTACAGACGAGAGTGGATAAGAGAACAATGGATAACAACGCCACACATTGAACTTCACAGAATATGTTTTCAGAATAAAAGACTCAAAACAACAAATATAAAATTGGTATTAAAAATTAAGTATTATTGAGATTAAACAGCATAATTCGCAGTAACTAAGAAACATGATTACCAGTTTTAAACAAATTTCTGTACAGAAAAAACACCATTTTAACCGTGCTTCTTGGAAACCTTGTTGTAAGTGTCTGGGAACAGGTAACTGCCAAGTCTTCTGGATGATCGGCAAATACAAAAAGGCAGCTATTAGTGATGTACTGACAAAGGTAAGTGTAATTAAAGTGTCAAAAAGGCAACACTTACCATAGGGAGTCGCACAACTCTACAGGAACAAGTGAATGTCAAGTCTCCCGGATAAACTGCAAATATAAAAGGCACACATTAGTGATTTGCTGATGAAAGGAAATGTAAATACATTTTCAAAATAATAATAATAATAATACGTTTAATTTATATAGCACTTTTCAAATCAAACATAAACGCAAAAAAACAATACAGTGTATGTATCAAACATCACAGACAATCATGGTATCAGAAAATGTGTAGTCAGGAGTAAGAAATATACAATTATATGACCAAGAGTCCATGCAGCAGGAGCAGTAGAGTAAAATGCAGCAACCAGTAGTCCCTCAAGGAGTGGCGCACCAAGCAACCAGAGTCACACAGAGTCCAAACAAGTGCAAACTCCAGGCCACAGACTGTTCGGTGAATTGACGTTCACCACAGAGCCCAAAGGAGCACAGAGCAGACCCCAAATGGCAAGCAGGAAAACCCGACTATGTAGTCCACCATACCGCAAAACACTCCCATGGGTAAAGCAGGCACTCCACCCACAACACCCACACCACAAACACTGCCAGGTAGGAAGGCCGGCGGGTTCAGGTAATTGGATGAAACACCGTAACAAAGAATCATAGCAGGGCACACCACCTCTGCGCAGCAGCGAGAATCAGATAAATGATTTGCCCAGTTGAAGTTCAAGTCCATTTATAAGCATGTAAACGTAAAAACACATTTAAGCAAGATAAAACAGACAAATGCACACAGCCTACTCACACTGGAAACACATAATTTACTATTATAATTATTATTAAAACCACCTTGACTGTGATGGTTTTTGAGCAGGGATTCAAGGGTGCTGGTAAGGTGGGTTGCAACTGGTTGCACAACATGCCGAAGGCCCAACCTATGACCATTATCCCTGAACAGCAGGAGCATCGGGGTCTGCTCAAGCGCGATGAAAGGCTGGTGGGTTGAAAAAGTCCTTTGCTTCAAGATGGAGTGGGAGGCAGCCCTGTAGCATAAATACTGCCTCGATACTGGCATGTGTGCAGCAAAAGGATTTCCTGATAAGTCATCCATGTGTTGAATGTATGATTTGGCCCTTTGAAGAAGTATCTTGGAGTGGGTTTTGATATGGACACTGCAGGTGGCAATCACCCTACTGACCCTACTGTATTTTGTAAAGGCCATTTGTGAAGGCCATGTGGACATAGGGTGTGTTTGCATATAGCTGCAAGAATGTGATTTTGGAATAACTTTGAGCTCTGTAGAAGATGTCGAGGATTTCCCCGTCAACAGTCATGGGGTGGTGATCCAAGTTCGACTGACAATTTGCCGCCTCTGGGATGCCGGTGGTGGTATGCAGAGTACCCCTGTGGCCCACCACCTCCAGTAGGCCGTAGCGTGACCACATAAGGTCTACCCTGGGGTCTTTCCCTGAGAGGGTACATGCTGCGTGGCATGTGATGGATTGCATTCCTTGCCTGTTGACCAGAAATTCAAGCGGATTTTCTTGTTTCTGACCAAACTTCCTGAGAAAAATTAGGATTCTCTGAGTTGGGTCCTGGTTAATTTGTTGGATGGCCTGCATTAGCATTCCAAGAATGAACATCTGGTCCTCACCCACATTGTTCATGTGCCCCAAGTCATTGAGATTTGGACGCAAAAAGATCTAGCACTGAGTTGATAACTTGGGCAGCGTTGGCTCTCGCCGCCACCTCAGTGTAAAACACTTGGTGTGGGTTGTTTTTTTTCTGCCATGACGCAGCAGATATTTAGCAGGTAACCAGGGCAGACACCCTGGCAGTGCTAAATTCTGTTGGAGGGAGGTGTTTCTTTAAAAAGTGCCAGTGCACTTGAAGGGTTGCCCCCACGACCTTACCCACCATCAAATAATGTAGGCGAGCCTTGACTGCGTTCTTTCAACTGTACAACAATGCCATCTATGTTGTAGACATAGTTGATTGTATCCTTCGCATTCCTCACCACAGTGGGGAAAAGGGGGATGTGGACATCCTCGTCCCTCAGGAAACTGTCTGCATCATTGTGGCTGTAGAAAGTGTCAAGGATATTCTTTGTGTTCTCTTTGGCTGCCTCATGGAACACGTCCTTGTAAAGGAAGTTGAGTTCCTCATCTGTGTACTCAACTAGATGTACAGGTACCTATAAAAATACCAAAAGACACAGCGTACCAAAAGGCACAATTAGTGTTGACAATTAGGATAAAGCAGACAAAACTTTCATGAGAGGTCAAAAATCAAAGTACAAGACTGGCAGATGTAAAGGAATGGTCAAAAAGCAAGAATAATCCTCCAGAACTTTTGACATATTGAAAAAGAATCAGAATCATATAAGTCCATGAGAGACCAAGATTACTTGAGTACCACAATGCACAGTAACCATGAGTGTCAAGTGAATCCTCACTATTTTAAGGTACTAAATGTGCAGAACTCTCCCACTTGAAAAAGACAGCCCACTACAAGATGATTTCAACTGGATATCACTCACTGACCACACTTTTCCTCTTCTTTTGCCGCCTTTATTCAATTAGCCAGGTGAAAAACCTTTAAACACACATACAATCACCACTTTAAGAGCAAAGTAGATACAATCAAGCAAACACAAATCCTTGGTTTTAAATGACTATAAAACAGCATGTAACCACAGCAGATATTTGAACATTTATGCAGTTAAATACACTGTTTACAACTTTGATGATTTGATTATTTTAAACAGCTTTTAAATTGTATTTTTTTATATATATATTAGACAAAAAATTTTGAATACTCATTTGAAATTCTATATATAAAAATAATAATAATAATAAATCAAAAGATAATTTAAATGTGAAATTAAAACCGCCAGTAGGCGTCAGCAAGTCATTGTTAATAAGTGAGTCATTGCGATTGAACCGAATTATTTAAACGGTTGATTCATTCAGGAACGAAACACTGTCATTGCTCAGAGATGCAAAACTGTGCTATGGTGGCTGTGTTTGGAATTATTTTTGTTGTTGAAATAAAACACAGGCAACATGGAAAATGCAAGTCTCTTCATTAAGTTCTTGTTTATTGAACTGTTGTAAAAAGTTTTTTACATGTAATCACGCTGATTTTTGGAGGAAAAAAGGCACTCTTCGTGTGATATTGATATGATAACAATATGAAATTATATAAATATATACATTTTCTGCCCCATAACTTCAATTTTGTGATCATTCTAAATGCATTTTAACAGACTGAATCACGCAGTGAAAGAACGCACTCTAAATGCACAAGCGCACTAGTCTAATCTACTAGACTTCACAGTACACTGTAGGAGGTTTTTTTTTTTTTTTTTTGGTTTTTGGCAAAATACTGATAATGTCAAATCGCACATCATTAAAACAACAATTACGATATTATTACAGACGATATATATCGCACACCCTGCACCACTGTCTTTTTGGCTAATTTGTGCAAAACATTTTGCTAAACTGTCAAAGCTTCATTTTAACCACCAATGCAACGATGCAAGTATTTACCTTACCTCTACATGCTTGCAAAGGGTTGATGTCGAGATTTTATAAGCTGCTAGTTTGGTCTCCCTAGGCAAACACAGCTTACACTGCATAACAGAGCACAAATATGGCCAGGGGTTCACTTCATTTCCTTCGAGTTCAACTTCAGGAGAATATGACGGGGTTTCTTTTTCAGCTGGATCTGCACCATAACGCCTGTCTTGTCCGTCTGCATCTTTGTGATTTTAGCGCCAGTTTATTCACCTCAGTAGTTTCCAGGGAGCGATTTTTTTTTTTTTTTTTTTTTTTTTTTTTACTCAGTAATTGTGTTTTTAAAATGTAGCGAAATACAATACTTCAAACAAAATATACTTACGTAAAAGTAAAATTACAGATTTTAAAAATTACTTTAAAAAATAGAAGTACACAAAAATCTACTCAATTACAGTACCGCGAGTAAATGTAATTCGTTACTTTCCACCTCTGCTAGTGAGTGTACGTGATACACCAAAAAGTCACTGCCATACATTAGTTCACCTTGTTTTACAAAAAATGGCAGTAGTTCTTCAGCATGTTATATTTCTTGGCAAGGGCAGGGCCGACAAGAATAGACAGTGCTGCACTAAACAGCATAAAGTGGTCATACAATCTGCCAGGTATGAGACCATTTAGCACAATTTTCCCAGTATAAAGGGCAAACTGGTGCAGTTCTGTGGTTCTTCCACCGATCAATTTCCTCTAGGCAAATGGTAAACACAGTAGGGATGGATAGTCAAAATGCCACAAGTCTGCTACTGACTTCCTTTGTCTGGCTAGAAGACAATCTAATCCCCTTTGGACCACGCAACCACAAGATAACCAATTTGCGCATGACACCTAGGCAACATTGATGCATGTAATCAATAGGGAACTGCTTAATCATATCAATAGACAGTTGGCAAAATGGAGATACGTCTGAAAGGAGGTGGTGTTCCTCCTGCTTTTTCTCTCTGAATGACCTATCTGTTCTGAGCGTAAGGTTACTGACATCAGGATAGATTATGCGATGGCCATTCCACAAACCTTTTTGTGTACACTTATCACAGCCATAATACCCTGAATACTGTTTGATACTTTTCACCAAAGCCTTAGCGGGAGTGTCACTGGTCACACAGCATAGAGTCACTTTGAATTTTTCGTTTCCAAATTCTAAACCATTTTC
The DNA here is from genome assembly GCA_039654775.1 of Spinibarbus caldwelli. Taxonomy (NCBI): domain Eukaryota; kingdom Metazoa; phylum Chordata; class Actinopteri; order Cypriniformes; family Cyprinidae; genus Spinibarbus; species Spinibarbus caldwelli. The sequence goes on from CM077229.1 coordinate 26,392,838, forward strand.
CATCAAATTATGGAGATCCCTGACATCATTGTCCAGAAATTCAAGATTACTAGGCTTTGCGGTCCCACAGCACAAAGCAAATGGGAAAACTGAGGAAGGAGACAACTTAATTTTACACAGAACAGGCCATAGTGACAGACCGCTACTTTTAAAGAGAGGCAAACCATCGACGTTCAAAGAAATGTCTAATTCTCTAAGCTTACGTAAAACACTGTGGGGATACATTTTCAAGTGCTTCAAGAATTGTTCTTTGCAATCAAGGTAGATCTATTGCATGCCAGATTTGACCTGCAAATTTACACTGTCACAAGTCTCAAGTAAAGTTCTTGTCTGTTTTGGGAAGCTCACGATGCCCATTTTTCCTCAGAATCTTTAACAGTGAATCAACTGCATTATGGTTGATTTGGAATTCACTGGTCCATTGAGCAAGACTGTCACTAACACAAGGACTGTGAGAGGTAGAAGATTCGTTTTTTAAAAAAAATTTTTTTATCACTGCTGGTCTCAGATTTGTCCAGTGGCCGAGAAGTGCAAAACAAATCGAAAAGGGGACGTTTCTCAAACGATGTCATTTTCATCTCATCTAAATTATAATGCCTGAATACTGCCTGATAAAGTAGCGTTTATGAGAGCCGCGCAGCTTTTGTGTACAGCTGTTGCGAGGGAAGCAGTTCCAAAAGCGCCTCCTACTGGCAGAGAATCAGTTTGCATTTTCAATAAGTCTGTTTTTAACTTAGAAAACTAAGTTAAGTTTTCTATTTTTGAACTGTCTTAATGCTGTTGGATATAAATCAATTGGTTTAATTTTCCTAATAAAAAGACTGTTCAACTCTTAATAGTTTGTTTTTATATTCTCCCCTTTAAATTCTCTCCACCCCACATAAAAAAACCCCTAATTTAACACACCTCTGCCTGTTTTTTTTTTTGTTTTTTTTGCATTTCCATTTCCATTTCCATTTGCTCAAATAGCAAAAGAAAAACCCACTATAGTGTTTTCACGACTTATAAACAGAAGAAAGAAAAAATTAGAGATACTGATAACGGCAGTCAGAAGAGAGAGCTATGTCAAATTTAACGTCACTCTCATAGACGCTGTATTAGAAAACCCCCCGCATTATAGCATTAACTTGTTTTTTGTATTCTGATTCAAAGGTAATATAATACACAGTACAATATTGTAAATGTACATGCATATTTTTTTATTCCATAGTAAGGGCAATTCATTCAATGCATTTAAACTGAACTAAATATCTCCGACCTTTCTACCGCTAGTCTACTGTGTTTCCTGTACCTTGATTGACATGTCTCATCCAGTCAGCGGTGAGTAATCTATTCTCAAACCAATGGCGCTGTCTCAAACTATACCTACCTCTTCTGGTTTGTCTGATTTGTCGTTGTGTTTTCTGACTTATTTTGTTTTTAGATTTGCATTTGCGTTTATATTTTGTTTTCAGAATTGTGATTTGTTTTGCACTTCTTGGCCACCGTAGATATGTCATCAGAATCACTTATTTCTGAATCACTTGATTCACAATCTGCCACTGACACGTTGTTGCTCTGGCAACTGCAGAGTAAACAATCTCTTGGGAGATCTCGAGACATCTGATTGCATATATTCTGCATCTGTTGACTCAGTGCTTTGTTGGAATCTTTTTGCTCTTTTCCAGCATTTGTTATAGGCCTGATTTTTTTCTTTGCATTATTGTATTTGTACATATATTTGTGTTGTTATATTAAAAAAGGAACTGGGGTCCAAAAATATAAGCCATGAGTGTAAAAATTTGTAAATAAGTATATATATATATATATATATATATATATAAGGGAAACAAGTCAATTTAGCTCAAAGGAATCATTTATGATTTTATAGGGAATTTGAACAGAATCGCTGTTTCACGGCGGATCACTGAGTCGGCAGCGAGTCACTGAACAAGCCGTATAACATCAACTCTGCACTGGATATTAAAATCCAAAATATAGTGAAAACACTATTAAATAGCACAGTAACAAGATCGGCAGTTTAAGACATTAACTTGTAAGCACAAAACACAAGATACTTCTCTTTTCAATATAAATAAGACTTTATTTATATAAACCTAAGACATGTAAACTAATCTAATCTAACACATGAACACACGCATTCACACGTTGCAGAAAGAGAGAAAGTGAGGAAAGGATGAGTTTACAGAATGAAAATGTGAAATCCCAAGTTTACAGCAATATGTGCAATTGCCTATAGACCTGAACCATCAATCATTTGACCCTCGCATTGAGTTTCTCAATGAGGCTAAAATTTATATTAAACTGCACCGACTCAGCAAAAGTCTGGAGGTTGTACTTGCTTGTGTTGCCTTAAGGGATTCCCTTGCGTCCTTGTCCTCTTTGGAGAAAGGGGTTTCCCGAGGCTGCTGATTGGCTGAGTTCAGTGGTCTTTCGTAGTAAAGTCTTGGGCGTAGGCTCTTGATGCGGAGTTGGTCTGGTTGAAGTTTGAGGCGGGTGCAGTCGAAGCTGGACTTTGCGGCAAACTTAACAAAACTCTCACGGAAAGACAAGAAATTAAAGTAAAAGAATAAAAGAATGTAACGAGACTAGGTGGTTTTTCTTCTCATTGTGGTAGCAGCTGGCATGTAGGCCAGAGCACGCTCAAAGAGCTGCGTCGAAACGCGGTGGCAAAAGAGAGGAACCAAGAGCAAGAGAGAGTTTGATGGTGTCCTGAGTATTTAAACTCAGCTTCTAGACCGTCCTATCTGGACATCTTGACCAATTAGAAATGATCTTGGCTTGTGGTGTTGTATGTTTCTCCTCCCCATTCATAAATCTAACATGTTATCTTATCAGTCATAGGGTCCAAATTTTCCCGCTCTTACGGAGTACAATTTTGGACATGATTTCTCTAACAAGACTGGTACATTTGACAAAGAATTGATTGGAAGAAACATTTAAAGCATGATTTTTCAAACTCATACATACCAAACATGAGTATTAACTCTTAAACTATTCCCTAGTTATTAAAAGACATACATCATATGTGATTAAAACATGATGGTTAATCGTGTGGGTTACATACATGATATGGGGTTATGCATAAACATGATAAGTCTCATAAGTCCTTTTAAGATGATTTTGGTGCATCTATATGTGAAAAGGAAGTTTCTGTACCGTTCTGTGAACATAAGGACATGTTCTGTGAAGACTAGAGAGGTTAAAATGTCTCTTAAGGAATTTCAGTCTCCGTCTTTGCCTTCTATGTGGAGAGCTGGCGTGACCCACCCAATGAAGTCTCTAGCTCGTGATTTCGATCACAGATTTACAAGTGACAGCCATATCTTTGACCATCAGTCCTGATTACTTGCCCCAAATTTGATCGTCTCCTTCCTGAATTGGAATTATCAATAAGTGTTCTTTTGTTTGAATGTTGCAAGCTGTTCTGTGAAAGAGACTTGTTGGTTTACTTTCTTCAGAGGGCTGGAGCTAGGAATCTGATTTATGACGAACATCCTGTTGCAGCCTTGGGATCCTCTCTGGAATTTCGGCTCCTCATGTTTCAATGTTCGGATCGAATCTTAACTTTGTCTGACTCGTTCTGATACTACATACCCCCCTTGATTGGTGATGTGTCGAGTTGGAGACATCGGCAAGCACTGGATAAACAGAGGCAGAAGAAGCAGACAAAAACACAGCAAACAACAAGACAACACCTCCATGACAGTTACTGTACTGGTGCAGGGCATCAGGTTATTCGGGTACAGGTGGTTATATTCAATTAGTCAATATAGTTTGGTAAACTGAATAGTTTTAGTTCAATTTTTGGAAATTGTTGTTCTAATTTAGTTTAGTACGTTGACTCTTCGATCAAATTTTGTGATAAAATTTGTTTGTTTCTTCTAAATTGTCAACTTAAGAATCTTCACCTTTAAGTTTCTGGTGACATCATTTGTGGTAAAATGAATTAACCTATCGTGCGTGGAGCTCTCTGGCTTCCATTCAGTTTAGAGTGGCTTGCGGATATTAGGTGTGGTGAGTCAATCCTAATATCAGACCTTTGACCCTTGCAGGGTGTCTAGGTGTTTCACCTACTAAAGAAAGAGGGGAAAGAAAAGGATAGGTAAAAGAAGAACAAAACAAAAACAAAGCTACTGTGGGTTTTCCTAGCATGACTTGCAACTACTGTTGAGCTAGGATGTCATGTGCAGCTAGGGAGTCATGTACCTTAACTTAGTGTCAGGTGTTCTAACTATTGTGAGGATAGCTGCATGTTCCTTCATGGTGGTGTATGTAACTTTGTTATGCTAAAATTTGGATATTCTACTTGTGGGAAGAATATGTTTGTTGAATGTGTTATCAGTAGATGTGGTTACCTCTGGTTGTAGGTAATGTTGTGTGTGTTAGTGGTGTAGTGTAAGTGTGGTCAGATCTGTTTCAGTCTGTGTTGTCTCCCCCCTTTTCGGGTATGTCAGTGAAGACGGGCTCTCTGCATCCTTGGCTTGGATGAGGGCATGTCCATGATCTAATGGGGGTCAGTCCAGAAAGGCAGGAAGTTCTTTAGCAGACAGTTGGAGGTAGTTTGGCATGGCTGTGTGAAGCTGGGATGCAAACTTTGTCTCCTATGTGGCATTCCTCTTGTGCTGCCTTCTGGATGTGGCAGACTTTGTGACCTTCTGTGCTTTGGTGGTGGCTGTTGCACAGACAGGAATGTGGTTCTTGGAGTTGGAGTTAATTTAGCAGTTTGCTAGTGAGTGATGGATGACTGAGGTGATGTTTTCTGATACCTCAGTTTTCATCAACGGCTGGCGGTGAGACTTGCTCGTTCTGGGTGGTTGTTGAACAGGTGCTTGCCATCTCTGACATGGTGGTATACCATGTGATCACCGGCCTTCCGTTCTGTCGCTGGTCACAGCGAGCATGACTCAATTTCGTGGTCATCCGTGTTCAGCTTATCTTGAAGGAACTCCTTTCAGTTGTCTCATGACTTGTTCCATGTCTTCTGACGGTAAGCTGTATTGTTCTGGAGCATACTCAGCACTGTGCATGTCTGAGTGATGCTGAGGTGGGTTTCGTTGTCGCTTACCCACACGAGTTGCTCTTGGATGAGTCAGGCGATTACCTTTGGATGTCTGGTTAGGTTTCCAGTTGTTATTATCTTTTAGGTTTCTTGAGAAGCGTGGCTGGTCCCATGGATTTTTCCAGCGGTTGGGCTGATAGCTGTCGTGGACATGGGGGTCACGTTCTCTGTGCTCTTGATGGAGGACTCTGGTGTGGTGATGCAACTGGATGTCGTCCAGTGCAAGGCTTGAGTCTTTGGTGACAGAGTTCAAGAGTGTGGAGGTTTTGTTACCTTTCTTTGAGGCCATCTTCTGCTTGTTGTAGGCCTTCTGTGTTAGGTCACGCAACTGTTGGATGGTCATGGAGCGTGGACAGGCCATGACGCCTAGATGGTGGCTGACTCCAGGGTGCACATTTCTTAGGAAGAGGCTTTTGAAGTTCACATCCTCTTCAAGGTCAGGTTCGTTGTGTGCACCAAAGTAAGCTTGTCGGAGTTGTAGTAATCTTGTGGAGTCTCTTGTCGACCCTGTTTGGTTTCTAAGGCAGTTAACAGTCCATGTTCAGACTCAGGGTCTTTAAATTCTTTAATCATGACCCCACAAAGTAGCTGGTAGTCTGACTTCGTTTGACTGGGCTGTCGATCTAGGAAGTTTCGTACCTCGGAACTGGACGTGGCTCTAAGGAGGTATAACCTGTCTCTGTCAGTCACATGAGGTCTCATTTCTAGATAAAAGTTGATATCTTGCAGATGGGCCTGGATGGTGTGGCCCACTGTGGAGTTCGGGTTGAACTTGCTGATGTTTTTAGACAGCTTGTCGAGGTCTGTGATGGTCATCCCATGTGCAGCTCCAAGGTCTGCTTGGATGGGCTGTTTTCTTTCGTTGACAGGAAAGAGTTCTGTGGCGAGGGCAGGGGAGGTTTTGGGTTGTGGCCCTTCGCTTCTTTCGTTGCGTACCAGTTCTTGGACACAGGACTCTGCTCTGCTCAGCAGAGGTGAGGCTGAAAGGTGTTTCTCTCGCCTTGGCTCTAGTTTTTGCTCATAAGCATGTTTGAGTTCTTTTCTGACCATATAGAGCTCATCATTGGTGTCTAGTTGTTGTTGGGTCAGATCGTCTATTTCAGTTCCATACCTTTCAAGGTGGTCTTTTAAGGCACTGATTTCAGCATTCTTGTCGCTGATGTCATTCTTGGCTTTCTCTAGAAGCTGTTCGGCATACTGGAGTCTGTTTACCAGGTCTTTCTGGGCAGCCTTTGCATGTTGCTGGTCGAGCTGAGCTGCTGTCAGGGCTGCTTGGAGCTCCTTAACTTGTTCCGTTGTTTCCCACTCCCTCTCGTTGGGTGCTTTGAGTTGATCTTGAACTTTCACTTCCAGCTTGTCTATGCGGCGTTGAGCACATGTCAGTTCCTCTTGAAGGTGGGTGATGTGCTTGTCGCTCAGTTTCAGCTGGGTCGTGAAGACATAGCTTAGGGAGCTGGTGATTTTAACGAGCTCCTCGTGGTTGTTGTTTTGGCTTGAATCTTGTGTCAGGAATTTTCTCAGCATTAGGATTATTATTAAAAATAATAACAGTTCAAACATCTTGGGGGTGAGGCTGTCTGTCGTGCCTCTCAGCCAAGTGTTCACATCTTCCCCTTGTGCAAAGGGGTCTGCAGTCTGCGGCATGTTGGCACGCTAGGGAGAAGAGAGACTGACAGATCTGTGTGGAGTAGAAGCCTATGTGTGGTGTGACAACTAAGTGTTGTGTCAGTGATTTTGAACCACTTAGTGTAATGTGGTGATGACTGTGTTGGTCTCAGGGTATCTAGGTAGACAAGAGATGTGAAGACTTCGTCACTCTAATGAGGAAGAGGGAAAAGAGAGAAACAGGTGAAAAACAAATTCAATTAAAAGAAACAATTCCTTTTTTTTTTTCCAAATGAGGAAAATTGTTTTTTTTCCTCAACTAAATGTTGTTATCAAGGCAAACAATATTATTAAGTCTCTGTCGTAGACAAAGGAATAATAATAATAATTCTGATATCTCTTTTCTTATCTTAGTCTGACAAGATTGACATCATACACCTTACAGTTGGACCGCTCACCAGGGAGGCTGCGAAGGCAACGATTGATCAAAACTTATCTCTATTAAAATTGATCTCAGCGTTGGATGAGATGTTAAAATTTGGATTGCGTTTTCAAATGTGGAGAGGCTAGGAAGAACGAAAGAGGGTTTGATTACAATCAAATTCATAAAGATGAGTAGTCTTTTTTTTTTTTTTTTCTTACAAGATTGTGTATCTCATTCACTTAGAATTGATTGATGGTACTTACAGCCAGGTCCCTACAAATGTGAAAAGTGTAGAGGAAAGAAAATGGAGACAACAGGAGAGGAAGGAAAGAGACAGTAAATTGAGTGGATTGGGTCCACTAGCATGCGGTTATGCTCGACTACGAGTAGAGTGTTGTTTTCAGTTGCTACACAACTATCAACAAAAATAAATTTTGGGTAAAAGAGATTTGTCTCTCTAATTTATTTGAACTCGTAGTGAGGGATAACAATGTCTCCTATGAGCCTCGGGTGTGTGTTCCCGAGCTAGGATACACAGATGAAATGGTAAGACAAGGTAAAATTGAAAAGTAATAAATGGGCAAAATAAGCAAAAGTGAAATTAAATAAGGGAGGAAATCCGTAAATAAAAATAGTAGTGGCTAAGTGTATAACCAAAACAGGAAGAAAGAGGGGTAAAACGCAATAAAATAATGAGTGAGTATAAATCTGAATAGAATCTATTTATATGGGTAATAAATAAATTAGATAGAATAAGTTTACTTAAACTTTCCAAGTTCAAGGCTTATTCGTACCTAAAATAATTAGGCCCAAAAGAGCATACTAGAAGTAATGATCATATGAAATGATCTGAGGGGAAAATTTGAATGATTCCAAATAAATTTAATGTTTTAATTAAATTTTGAATTTGGCACAATTAATAATTGTGAACTCGTATTTCCCTTTCTAGTAAAATGCAAATAAGTGGTAAGAAGTGAGAAATTAGAGAAATAAGAAAGAGAAAGACCAACAAGTGTATTAGTTGAGATGTTTAACAAGGTTAAACCACTTTAGCTTTTCATACACACACTATTCAACTACTGGATGTTAAATGCTAACTTTGAGGCTAATGGCTTTAGCATAGACTTCAATGTAAACACAATCGTTTCGTTAGCCTAGCACAGTCTGGAGTTTGTTTACAATAGCATCGATGTGATGTGCTGCGCGTGCGCAGTTCAGAGTTGCTCCGGAAGTAGGTTAAGACTTCCGTGTCACGATCGTACCTGTGGCAACCAAAACAAACTCTAGTGGACTAGCATATGCATTGCAAGTACAGTTAAGCATGTTACATGAAATGTCGGCGCATTTCAACACTGTACAAATAACAATACCGCCTTTAGTTGGTTCTGCGATGTGGCGCTTAAACTCTCAGTTCGTTCCGAGTTCGATTAAACTTTATTCCAATAGCAGTTTCGTGCTGCAGTTGGAAAACAGTGATCGGATCATAAAAGTGTGCCAGTTTCTTCTGGACACAAACACAACAGGTTTCCTTCGCTGTTGGTTCAAATTTAACTTTACTTGATCAAGCCTTTAAAAACTCCCATTCAAATCCCTCTCGGAGATTTAATTCACTTTGTGAACAGTGTACACAATCAGGCAAGCATTATTCTCTAATGTTTAACCCAGGGGAGTCGAATAGCCTTTGATTTGGCAGTGGAACACGCGCTGGCAATCAGACTAGGCTTTGATGAATAGATTGAGGAACACGCTCAAAACTATTCTTTATCCACCGATTTATTTCCCTTTTAACTATTGCAGTTTAGCTCCATTCGGCTCACAGTAACTGAGATTCAAGAGTATAGCTATTTAATGACCTGGGACACGCAGAACATCAATTCAGCTATAAAACAAGGCATTACAGAAAAGAGGGACACGCTCAATTTCTACCTTATTGTACGATCTCAGATAACTTTAAGTTCACTTACTGCAGATGAACAAAGAGGTGGACTCGAGTTACAGGCTTCTCTGCTTTCATTCAAACAGGGCGCGCGCTGCTGACGTCACACGCGCGCTCACACACACTAGTCTCAGAAGCGTCTCATCTTTCATCCGCAACAATAGAAAAGATTAAATAACTTGGTTTATGCTCACAATTTAGATTAATCTGCCCGCATTCTCCACCAATAAAATGTAAAAATTTGTAAATAAGTAATATATTATATATATATATAAGGGAAACAAGTCAATTTAGCTCAAAGGGAACAATTTATGATTTTATAGGGAATTTGAACAGAATCACTGTTTCACGGCTGATCACTGAGTCGGCAGCGAGTCACTGAACGAGCCGTATAACATCAACTCTGCACTGGATATTAAAATCCAAACTATAGTGAACACACTATTAAATAGCACAGTAACAAGATCGGCAGTTTAAGACATTAACTTGTAAGCACAAAACACAAGATACTTCTCTTTTCAATATAAATAAGACTTTATTTATATAAACCTAAGACATGTAAACTAATCTAATCTAACACATGAACAGATGCATTCACACATTCACACATTGCAGAAAGAGAGAAAGTGAGGAAAGGATGAGTTTACGGAATGAAAATGTGAAATCCCAAGTTTACAGCAATATGTGCAATTGCCTATAGACCTGAACCATCAATCATTTGACCCTCACATTGAGTTTCTCAATGAGGCTAAAATTTATATTAAACTGCACCGACTCAGCAAAAGTCTGGAGGTTGTACTTGCTTGTGTTGCCTTAAGGGATTCCTTTGTGTCCTTGTAGTCTTTGGAGAAAGGGGTTTCCTGAGGCTGCTGATTGGCTGAGTTCAGTGGTCTTTCGTAGTAAAGTCTTGGGCGTTGGCTGTTGATGCGGAGTTGGTCTGGTGAAGTTTGAGGCGGGTGCAGTCGAAGCTGGACTTTGCGGCAAACTTAACTTAACAAAACTCTCACGGAAAGACAAGAAATTAAAGTAAAAGAATAAAAGAATGTAACGAGACTAGGTGGTTTTTCTTCTCATTGTGGTAGCAGCTGGCATGTAGGCCAGAGCACGCTCAAAGAGCAGCGTCGAAACGCGGTGGCAAAAGAGAAGAAGAGAAGAGGAACCAAGGGCAAGAGAGAGTTTGATGGTGTCCTGAGTATTTAAACTCGGCTTCTAGACCGTCCTATCTGGACATCTTGACCAATTAGAAATGATCTTGGCTCGTGGTGTTGTATGTTTCTCCTCCCCATTCATAAATCTAACATGTTATCTTATCAGTCATAGGGTCCAAATTTTCCTGCTCTTACGGAGTACAATTTTGGACATGATTTCTCTAACAAGACTGGTACATTTGACAAAGAATTGATTAGAAGAAACATTTAAAGCATGATTTTTCAAACTCATACATACCAAACATGAGTATTAACTCTTAAACTATTCCCTAGTTATTAAAAGACATACATCATATGTGATTAAAACATGATGGTTAATCGTGTGGGTTACATACATGATATGGGGTTATGCATAAACATGATAAGTCTCATAAGTCTTTTTAAGATGATTTTGGTGCATCTATATGTGAAAAGGCAGTTTCTGTACCGTTCTGTGAACATAAGGACATGTTCTGTGAAGACTAGAGAGGTTAAAAGGTCTCTTAAGGAATTTCAGTCTCCGTCTGTCTTCTATGTGGAGAGCAGGGGTGACCCACCCAATGAAGTCTCTAGCTCGTGATTTCGATCACAGATTTACAAGTGACAGCCATATCTTTGACCATCAGTCCTGATTACTTGCCCCAAATTTGATCGTCTCCTTCCTGAATTGGAATTATCAATAAGTGTTCTTTTGTTTGAATGTTGCAAGCTGTTCTGTGAAAGAGACTTGTTGGTTTACTTTCTTCAGAGGGCTGGAGCTAGGAATCTGATTTATGACGAACATCCTGTTGCAGCCTTGGGATCCTCTCTGGAATTTCGGCTCCTCATGTTTCAATGTTCGGATCGAATCTTAACTTTGTCTGACTCGTTCTGATCCTACATGAGGCATAAAAAAAAAGAAAAAAAAAAGGATCATACCCTGTTCATGTCAGACTCCATTTGGGTGTGTTTGAGAAACTTGAAAAATCACCGTAAGAGAGCGAGAGAGAGCATAAGTACTGATATATAGCTGATTAATTTTCTAATTATTCTTGCAACTAACAGTCACAGAAAAGTATAGCAATTTAAATAACCTGATTTTATTAAATTGAGTGATGATGAAATTTACAGACAAATAAATCTTTGTAAAAGATCAATGGCCTTTATATTTCAAAAGAACAAACAAGGAAAAAAATATTGTAGACAATTGAATGTAACTTTAAAAATTATGGCATTAAATTAACAGGTTAAGACTGAACATAAAATTATTTCTACTGGTAATAATGTTAATAGTAATGTTGCCAGAGCGACAGAGAGAGCTCACAAACAGAAAACATGAGTTATAATGGCAATAGTTAGCAAGTAAGAAGCCTTTAGCATCGCATATTATTATATTTCTGGCTTGTGTGGTGATCAGAATCCCCATCGGAAGTAACTGTATTTCAAACATTCGCTGGTGTCTGAAAGTGAGTTTTCAAATGGAAATTGTTTTAAATGTCTTAAATATTTTTTGTTAGTCTGTTATGGAAAATGAGCAGTGGTGTTGAGCCTCTCCTGATTTAAACTTTGCTCATAACCACTCCTCAAAACTTAAGATGTAAAAAAAAAAATAAAGCTGCAGCCATGTCAACTAAACAAAGATCAGAAAAATGGTATATACTATACTGGTTACACTTGTAATTTCTGTTCCCATCACTTCTAAAATGATGGCATTGCAAGAATGCTGTTTTAAGAATGTTTTCGCTCAGCATTATGAGAACATCAGTCATTTTGTACATAAAATATCATCATAAAGACGTTACAAGAACGTTGTTATGAGAATGTTTTCGCTCAATATTATGAGAACATTTTCGCTCAACATTACAACAGGGTATTTTAACTATGAAAACATTACAAGACTGTTCCAGAAACATTATGTCAGGATCGTTTCTTCTAACATTTACACAACTTTTACATAATGTTAGTGAAAGTTATGGGAACGTTCGCTGTCCACTGGCAGTCTTTTCAGTTGAAGCTCTTACTGCTTCAGGAGGCACCTCCACCGGCCCTTCAGCCTCCCGAATGCACGCTCTACCATCATTCGTGCTCTGCTTATGTGGTAGTTTAAATGTTGCTGTTCTTCTGTCAGCTAGCCATGGTCACTGTAGGGCTTCATCAGCCAAGACATTAGTGGGTAGGCTGCATCCCCCAGGAGTGTGATTGGCACCTCAATGCCTCCAATGTTGCGTGTAAGCTGTATAAAAGAAAGAAACAGTGATAAATTTTCACGTCATTATTTGTATATTGTGATTATTTGTATATTGCTTATGTTCTTTTAATGTGCAAGTAATTTGGACAAAGGTTTCTGTGTTTTTATATATAGATTAAGTTATTAATAATGCTACTACAGGCTGCAAAATCCACAAATATTTCTAATTTCTTTGGCTAGCATATCTGTTAATCTTGGGACGACAACAACAAATGATCATGCTTTTACCTCTGGAAAAACAGCACCTCTCTCTGCCAGGTCAAAGATCTTTAAATTGCGGAACTCTGGCATCATGAACACTGCCTGCCCAACTGACATTGATATTGGTGAACCTGATGGACATTAATTTGACACTGGCTGTATAAGCTGGAAATAGTAAATATACAATTTTGTATACTTAATGGGGGAAAAAAGGTATAAAATTAGCTAACTGGTCACAATTCATTACCTGGCCAAAGTGGTTTATGCCCATGTATGGACTTGTACATAAGAATACTTTGTAAATAATTTTTTTTTTCCATTCATATTACGATGATTATGACATTCACATGCAGAAAAAACATGTTGGGTTTGCATGTTTCATGGGGAATTTGCACAGACTCACTGCTTTGAACTGTTAAAACTGTGTAATCTATCCAGTAACCCTAAACCTAAATACCTCTGTGAAATCACAGCCTTTTTGTTTTATGGTAAAAATGCAGAAACTTTTCTTTGATGGGTAAGTTTAGTGTGTGTTAAGGTTAGGTAATAAAATGTAAAAGTACAGAAGTCTATGCAGGGTCCCCATTTACATACGTTGAAGTGTGTGTTGTTCTCACAAGAATAGGGACACCTGAAAATTTGTACAAAAAAAATAAAGTATAATAATAATAGTTATTATTATTATTATTTTGTTATGGTTACTTACATTGACTGATAATCTATAATGGCTTGCTGGATTATGGAATGATGTTCTTTGCGATTGAAATTGTCCTTGGCGTTGTTTTGTGGAGCAGTTATCGGGATGCGCGAGCCGTCAGTGGCTCCTGCACATTGAGGGAAACCCCATCTTCTCTCAAAACTATCCCTGATGTCCAGAAGTCTCTGGCCTGTGGGTAATTGAATGCATTTCTGCATGCAGAACACCAGCATACTGCATCCTTTCCACACACAAGTGCATACTGTAGACCGGCTCAGCCCAAAGAGGTGAGAGATCGTATTATACCTGCTGCCGGTAGCGAGATACCATAGAGCCACAGCGACACACTTGTTGACCGGTATAGCCTGACGGAGGTGAGTGTGCCTCTTCATTAAATTGATTTGCAGGGTCACACAAAGATATTCGAAGGTCTGGCGCCCCATTCGGAAACAGGATAGCCAGTCTTGTTCTGTAAAAGAAGCCCGCACTATATTTTCCCACCAGTGTTGACTCCGAGCTCTCAACTACGTATCTGTCTGGGTCTTGAAGTTTAGTACTGCTGAAAGCGAAAATGCTGCACATAATAATGACTGCCTTTTGATGCGTAAGCGTTGTTGCAAGCTTTCTCGTTTTCTTTTTGACTGTATTCGCAAACCCAAATAGAGCAAAATAACAGTGGTTGCCATTTCAGGTCAGCGGAAATATGTATTTGCATTTTGCACAGAAATAGATCATCGGATTCATATCCGTTTTGCTGAGACGCATTTATGTGGCCCAGTGTAAATGGAACTGTTTTGACAAATCAGATAGCTATCCGATCAGAAGAAACGCATGAAGTGACCAGGTGTAAACAGGCCCTGAATGACAGCAAAATTCACTCTGGGATACACTGTCTGCCATGTCTGTTTCAACCATGGTAAGTGTATTATCATTACCGTAATGGCAGAACCTGATTTTACCAAGTGCGACATGTTCCTGAAACAACATCTTTGTTGACCCTGGAACAACATTGTGATTAACCAATCAGATTTGAAGAACCAGTTTATAGTTTTTGTGAAGTTTAGGCTTACTATCAGTGTTTGGTGCTTGTACATCAGTGTCATTCATCTATCATTTCCTCTGATTTTAGTGATTAGTTACTCATAGGTAAGGTTATGTTTAGGTGTAGGGATATGGTCAAGACTAAATTTTTGAATTAAAATGTTGTTCCAGTGTCAACAAAATATGTTGACCTAGGAACACATCTAACTCAGCAAAATCAGGACGTGCTACCCTAATGCATTTCTCTTCCTGGTTTCTCCTTTCTGTTCGAATTTTAATGCAAAAAGCATTATTTCTACTGTTCTTTTTAAGTCTTTTTTGACATTTCGATTCAATATTTGATTATATAACTATAGTTAACTGATGATAAGGTTTTAACACTTAAAACCTTCACCCAATGTTAACTATATGAACAAATGGGAATGAAGTTAACTTGTTTGCTTTTTAGCACACTTGTTCACTTGCACATTTGTTCACTTGCATACTTGTTTGTTTGTTAGCTTGCATGCACATTTGTTTGTTAGCAAGTTTGTTGGTGTCATAACACGCTGTGTAGAATAAGGCTGGACGATGATGAAGAATTTCAATAACACTTTAATAATTCCATGACAGGTAGAATCCAGACAGGGCAGACAGATGAAACACATACGAGGTAACATTCACAATACCGGACGAAGGAAAACTGAACAGGCTAGAACTAAGGCCCCGTCCACACGGAGACGCGTTTAGCTGTATACTAGGAGTGTCCCCGACTAAGGATTTTCATAGTCGAATCGGGATTTCCGAATCTTGTCGATAGTCGACTGATAGTCGAATCATATGTTTGGGGGCGGGGTCAAAATACATTACCAAGAGTCAAGTCAGACATTCGACAGTCATAATTACTGACGTTAACACACAAGGAAAATGTGTAACAGACGCCTCACAGATACAAAAATAATGTTTTATGTTGTGGTTAAAAGATAGCATTAAACGTCGGCGAAACCTCAAGAATTCACAATATTTTTTACAATAGTGCTCTCATTATAACTTTATGTATATGACAGAAGTTATTAATGTTGTGCATTTGAGCTGCGTGCACTGAAGATGACCAGTAGAGTGAAGCATCTGATAGCAGTTTTTTAATCAATGGGATTTAACTCATCATTTATCTCATATAGAATAGCCTACGCTTCATTATTTATACAACATAACGTTATATTGCAACTTATAGGCTATCTGCAAAAAATGCATGAATGTGTCTGCGGCTGCGCGGCTCTGAATGAACCCCTTATGTGGACGTGTTCTTCACGCACCAACGTGTAGATACACGGCAACTAAACACTATCACGGTCACGGATTATGGAAAGTGAAACTTAAATCTATAGGAGTGGTTGGATTTATTCACGCACATTAAAATTTATTTAAAGCTTCCTTCTTTTCAGATTCGTATTTACAGCATTATCTTAATAGGCTGTATATTAACTTATTGGGAGAAAACCGGTAGTTCTATGTGAAGTCAGGCACTGAGCACCCCCATATTGCCAAAATGGCATGATCATAACACCCCGCGAATATTCGACTGTGAGATTGGTAGTCGAATCAGGCTCCTCCTATCGAAGCATCGAATCGTCGACTATTCGGGGTCACCCCTACTGTATACGCATAAATTTTGTATCGGATTGGCGTTTTGTCCAGACAGATCCTGCGTTTTGGGAGAGTGAAACCGCTATTTTTTGAAACCGAGTCCCAGAGTGGATAAATCTGAAAATGCCACCTTTGCCTTTTCGTGTGGGCAATTTAGCAATGTTTGTACTATTTTCTGCTCATTTTGAAAAATAAAAGAATTATTTTTTGTTCAATAAGTCATTAAAATATAAAATTTTTTATTTTAAAATACAGAAACAAAATCATTTTAAAAAGTAAAGATTCTGAAAGCATTGAAGGAGATCTCATAATATAGATTTACAGTAGTAACAACAAATTATATTTTATATGATATGAGTATTATCATGTTTTTAAATATGATGGATTCATTCTAAACATGGTGATTATCTCTAATATGGACACCCAACACAATATATCATATTTACTATCTGAATCTAACCATGTCAGGGCTCGCAAAATTTCAAAATCCCTGGTAGCCCTTCGGGCAGGTACTCTTCAGATTTTGATAGCCCGAAAATTAATTTAACTAGCCCAAATAAAAAAAAGACTTTTTTTTTTTTTTTTTTTTAAATATAGAAAAACAGATAGGACAATACACATCAACAAATATGAAGGAAGGAATTTTACTTCACTATTTACAGGGTATCTGCAGAATTTTTAAAAATAAATTTAAGGCAATTTATGACCCATTTTAAGAGCTGCACAAGTAAAATGAACAGTATGAGCGGGGTTGGACAATGTCTATGGTAACATACAGTATTAAGCCATAAAATGACATGATTTACAGTTCAGATACAGGTTTTCACAAAAACAAAAATTTTATACAACAGCATTTCAGGCTTTAGACCATTTTTATGAAAAGGGATAAATCAAGCATATGAATTATTATATTAATTTAAAATGATTAAATATAATTGTCTTGATTGTTTAGATTTTTAGAAGGCACATTAACTTCTTTCTCATTTACAACTCTATGTGTTTTCTGCGTAAAAACATGGGTCGATATTTGCATTGATCTGACCATAAACAGCAAGAAATTTTATTGGAAATGCAAATTCATTCTCTGTCACGAGGTGGCGCTTTAGGAGCGGCTTAATATAGCAGTTTCCCTCAGGGAAACTCCCGGTTAGCGACTGAACACAAAGCAGCACCGTCCGCGCTCATAAACGCTGCTTTATCAGGCATTATAGGTCAGATGAAATAAAAATGCCAACGACACATTTCTGAGGACAGTCGCTTCCCTTCAGATACATTCACATAAAGACATCTGTGCCGCGTTTTGACTTGAAACGTGTAGCGCTCATATTTATTCAATTGCATCATTGCCTTTTGAAGTTTAATCCAGCTGTATTGCCATTCTTGTCTTTCCGTCCCCAACTGTAAGACCTTTTGAAATTATAGTTAAGGCCATAAAAAGTTTTAAATACGTTAAATGGTATAAGAAATGTCTTAAGTTTGATACAACTAAATTGAAGAGTTTTTAAGGACCCGTGGGAGCCCTGTATTTAAGGTAGCCCATCGGGCAGGGCGGTGATACATTTTGGTAGCCCGACTGGAAAACACAATAGCCCCGGGACGTCGGGCTAGCGATTTTGCGAGCCCTGCATGTCATGTCAACAAATGAAAAAGTCAGCCATCTATTAATTATCATGTTAATTACTGTGCCTTTTAGCCCCAGCAGGGGTGCTTTTTACCCCAAATACCATACTTTTACATATTGTTTCGTATTATAAAAACTGTTGCTTTAATTATCTTAAATCTGAAAATCATTAAGATGATTTCATGTATTAATTTTAGCGATTCTTATTTGCTTCTTAAATCTACAACATTTTTAAAAACATAAAATATTAGATCAAGTAAGCACAGAATCAACTTTGTGCAGCTGCCCGCGATCGCGTCAAGGATCAGCCAAATATGCACGTATCTTGAAAAGTGGATGTTTTGGAAAGTGCTAAGCCATGTTTTTGTGCCATCTAGTGGTTTAGAGGGAAATATTAAAGGCACCTTTTATCCAGGGGCGCCTTTAGGCCCGTTGTGCCCTATTATTAGTTTTGAGTGGTTAGGGATAAGAGGTGAAAAATAGGATGATACATCAGAGGATCATACATTTGTATTTCTCTGAAGCCAAAGTGATAGAGAGAGCATCTTTTAAATTTGTTTGATTATGTCTGTGCCCGACTGTCTTTTGGATGCATTTCGGGTTCTTATGACAGCACATAAAATGAATGCATTAAAGATGTTCATTGCATTTGTCACATTCACATTCTGCCCATGTATTAAATGTGCATCCTTGAAAGCATGCAGTTTTCTAACATATTTACTTCAACTTATATATACACACATATATATATATATATATATATATATATATATATATATATATATACACACACACACACATATACATATATATATACACATATACAGTATTTGCCATACTTTCAAAACAAAAATTTTTCATGTTTTAATATGCAATATGAAAATAATTTAAGAAAAAAAAAATTAACTCTCAGTAAAACACAAGATTGGGTTTTCAAAAAAGCCTTTTTCCAAAAGGTACATCTGGAAAAAGGGGGGGTCGTCTTATATTCGGGACAATATGGTAATAAAAACTGTTATACGGTCATAAAACTGACCAAAATTACACGTTTCCCTATTTATGGCTTGATAATTTCAATAAATGGCTTAAGTTTCGCATTGGATCAATGCATAATGTTGTACGAACCTGTGGCAACATTCAATGCACTGTTAAATACTATTGTCCTACGTTATAATGCCTTATTTATAAAAAAAAAAAAAAACACGCCCTTAGTATGGCTTACTAGACGCATCGGGTGTATGTCTAAAAATGAACACTCTGTCGCTTGTGCTAGTTTTACCTGAACGGGGCCACACCATTTTTCATGTCCAACGTTCACTAATTTCTAGACATCCTACGCAAACAACATCTATCTCCACATTTTACACATCTATTCAACCACATAATGTCCGAGTTTCATGAACTTACCATTGTTCGTTTCACTTGTATTAATGTTTGTGTCGGAGTAGGTAGTAGCATAGATCCATCTTTCTGAAATTCCAGAATGACACTGAAGTTTGTAACCGCGCGGGCAACTCCAGATTGGTCAGATGTCATGGTGTTACTATCTGTGACAAAGACTGACATCTCTTGATTGGCTGGGAGAAATCCATGTGCTTTTACGAGCTCACGGAGAGGTGTGTAAATGCCATTATGAATGGTCAATTAAGTTACCAAATATGGTTCTTCGCTCGATAAAGGGTTAAACTGAACTGAGCTCGAGACATCACTGAATTCAATAATGAAATGCCTTTAAGTGATGCCTTTAACTGAAAATTGAGTGTTTAATCTGGTCATTTTACATTATTGACACTATTTTCCTAATTAATGCTGTAAAGTGCTTTGACACAATCTGTATTGTTAAAAGCGCTATATAAATAAAGATGACTTGAAAGGTGACAATGCAAAAATCGACCCATGTTTTAACCCTGCAAACACGCAGAGCTTTAAATGTGAACTGGTGGATCGATAAGAAGACAATGCATTATAAAAATCTAAACAGTATAGGGGTGTGCGATATGTATGTTCTGCGATAATATTGTAATTGTTGTTTTAACAATGTGCGATTTGATATTATCGAGTATATCACGAAAAGCAAATAAAACACCTACAGAGTGCACGCATACATTATTTGATGAAGTCTAGCAGGTTAGATTAGTGCACGCGCACATTTATAGTGCGTTCTTTCACTGCATGATTCAGTCTGTTAAAATGCATTTAGAATTATCACACAATTCAAGATATGGGGAAGAAAATGTATATATTTATATATAATTTTTAGACACCATATTTCCTGTTTTTGCTCTCCAACAAAAATAATTCCAAACAAAGCCACAACGCTGTTTTGTGTCTCTGAGCAACATGACGGCATTTCGTTCCCGAATGAATCAACAGTTTAAATGATTCGGTTCAATCGCCATGACTCACTTAACAGTGACTTGCTGCCACCTACTGGCGGTATTAATTTCACAATTAAGGTACCTTTTCATTTGTAAAATAATTTCAAACATCAGTTTTCAATGTTTTATTTTAAAATATCAAAACATTATTTATGCATTTGTAACTGCAGGTTAAAGTATTCCATGTCCCTCAAGGCTGCATTAAACAGTGTGTAAATACAGCTAAATGCCACTTCTAATCCAGCTTCTGTGTTTCCTCTGCATTGCAAAGATAAATTTTGTTGATACTGATTTAATTTGCTTGGTAACAGCCCAAATGCAAGAATTTGACTCAAAAAATGGTGCACACTTAAAGATAAAAATGCCGATAAAACTTGTTGGAAATCACTGCTGTGAACTGACCACACAGAATATCAAAAAATTCAGGAGTCAGCTGTCATTAGAGATAAGATATCAGCACAATAACACACTCAGCAAAATATCGTCTAATTATCATTATCGATAAAATCCCAGAAAATTATCGAGATATCATTTTTTTGTCAATATCGCACACCCCTAATTTATGTAATTTAATTGATATAATAATTTATTGATGATAATAATTGTTTAAATTAACATAATAATTAATACTTTTGACTCATCCATTTTCTTAAAAGTTTATCATTTTATAAAACTTTTTGTTTTTGTGAAAACTTGTATATGAACTAAATTATGCTATCCAATAATTTTACTGTTTAATATGGGACTATACACCACCTCTTAAAAAGGTCTTAAATTTGAGCCTAAAAATCCTGCAGAAACCCTGTTTCTGTGTGTGACAAAGTTTTAGGATGACGAATACGAAAACACGCATACAAAAATTTTGGACTCAGTGTGCAATGACCTGTACTTGTGACTTGCAAAACAATGATTTGGTCCCACCTCTGATAATTCCCTCTCTCACGAACACTTATGTCAAGTCAGCCAAGTCAGCTTTATTTCAATAATGCTCTTTATAATACAGACTGTGCCATAGCACTTAACAGAGATAAACAGGAAAATTCAGACTCTGCTATAAAGCAGGTCTAAAAGACAAGAGTGTAATTAAACAGTATGTAACAACTGTGAAGTTCATCAGTTTGAAATGACATCAATTCAGCTGTAAACAGTTAGACTGTAGTTATTCAGTTAGAATCAGTTCAGTGTTGAATTCAGTTAGGTACCAATGTCAATGTTGCAAGATGTGATTCACCTGTTGAGCAGCTCTATGGAAGATGGTATGCATCATCATGTGAAACTCAAGATTTGCTTTGTTTCTGGAAGTCTTTCCACAGTGATGGCACATGACAAGCTTCTCTCCGATGTCCTTGAATGATTCCTAGGTTTTTCTTGTCTGTAAAACTCATTCCACACTGATGACATTTAAACAGGTCCCTCTTGAGAAAATCTTTTTGGTTGAAACTTCTCTCCTGTGTGAATTCTTCTCATGTGGGCTTCAAGGTATCGTTTTTGACTGAAACTCTTTTCACACCGAGGGCATGTGTAAAGCTTCTCTTCAGTGTGAATTTTCATGTGAACTTCAAGGTTTTGTTTTCGCTTGAAAAACTTTCTACACAGAGGGCAGATGAAGGTCTTCTTTCCAGTGTGAACTCTAATGTGGTAATTAAGGTTTCCTTTTTTGTTAAAACTTTTTCCACACTGTTTGCAGGTGAAAGGTTTCTCTCCAGTGTGAATATTCATATGGATTTTAAGGTTTCCAGGATTACTGAAACTCTTTCCACACTGTTTGCAGGTGAAAGGCTTCTCTCCTGTGTGAGCTGTCATGTGCCTGTAAAGGCTTCCTTTATGAGTGAAACTCTTTCCACACTGTTGGCAGGTAAAAAGGCTCTCCGTAGTGGGAATTTGCCTGTGGACGTAAAGGTTTCCTTTTTGATTGAAACTCTTTTCACGCTGAGCAGATCTGTTAGGCTTCTCTCCAGTGTGAATTCTCATGTGCCTGTTAAAGCTTCCTTGTTGATTGAAACTTTTTCTACACTGATAGCATGTGAAAGGCTTCTCTCCTGTGTGAACTCTCATGTGGACTTTAAGGTTTCCATGAAAACTGAAACTCTTTCCACACTGATTGCATATGTAAGGCTTCTCTCCTGTGTGAACTCTCATGTGCGTTTTAAGGCTTCCTTTATAAGTGAAACTGTTTCCACACTGTTGGCAGGTAAAAAGGCTGTGGATATCAAGGTTTCTATTTTGATTCTCATACTGATCTTTCTCCTCAATTTCATTCAGTACTTCCCTCTCCTCTTTCAGTGCCATCAGGTCTAAGGTGGAAAAACAAACATAAAAGTTAACCCCAATTTAATGGTTCAAAGCAATCAACATCAAAACATGTAATGCATGTATGCTAGATCCTACACCAGCATTTCCAAACCTGATCCTGGTCAGCCAGTGTCCTACAGAGTTTAAGCTGGCCGTTATACAATTCATTTAAAAAAACTAGATAATCTAATGACAGATTTTAGGAAATCTAGATATAGACTGACCTCAATATACCATTATTATGTCTCCTAGGGGATAAAATGCAACAAATTTAGAGAGGAAAAAAGCAAAGGGGACAACCCCCCATATAAATACATTTAGACCACTGAATGATTGCTATCGGGATATGAAGAGACTTTCAACCAGCATAACAAAAAATGTTTCTGAAGAAAATCACCTATTGCACCTTTAAGCCTTGATATGTGTTTGTCCTTTGGACAAGACAATCATTCATTTGTCATTTGTTCAGTTTGTTGTAACGTGTGATTGGGTAAGTCAACACTACAAAAGAAGCTTGTCAAATATCTGCTCAAGTGGCGTAGATGGTAAAGTGCGTACCGGGCTCCTTTTGACGCGATCGAACCGGGTTCGCCTCCGCCTTTTGCCAAACTTTTTTTTCTCCTGCCTTTTAAAATATCATATCACATCAGAAAGGCATTTACTTTCAATAAAAAATAAGGAAATAATCAAAAATTTGAAATTAAAGTATCAGGTAGGTTTAGGGTAGGTGTAGGGAGAGCTTTATTGACTCAGTAAGGTGGCATCCAATTAATAATTTGAATTAAAATTATAATTTACATTCAATACGTTATTACTGCATACTGTTTTTAATGTGCAGATAATTGCCACTATTTGCAATTAGTAATACAAATAGCAGAAAATCCTGCTATTTTAACAGTGTAAATATAATCTATAGCTATTTGCACTTAATGTAAATAGAATTATCGCTATTTGCACTTAGTGTAAACAGCATCTGTCGCTAAGAAATATGCTATTTGCACTTAGTTTAAATAGCTGCTGCTGAATATATGTATTCTAAATTCATTTAGAATACAAAGACACTATACTGCTTTTACCAGTCAAACAAAGTGAGTATAAAAAAAACCCTATATAAGAAACACAGAAACTGTCATTTAGATGCATTTATGCAGACTGTTTAATGAAGCTCTGAGGTGGTAGCATTAATATATTCACCTAGCAAAATTACTGCATATGTAATGTTGTGAGATAAATGTTTTAAAAAATGGTAAAATATTTAGATGAATATACAAACATGAAATATTTTTTAAAAATGCAATGATACTTTTACACATGAAATTACACTGCCAGTAGATCAGAATCATTCATTCAACAATTCATTCAAATGTCTGATTAATTCAAGATTGAGGCAAATTACTCTCCTCATGTATGGATCACTGAATCACTGACTCAGGATTTACACAAAAATCTTGAATCAATCAGTAACAAAACAAGGTTGCGTGTTGTGCAGAGATCAGCATCTACTCTTCTGTGATCTTTCTTTGGAACTATTTTCATTGGTCAATGGTATCTCTAAAACGTATGTCAATTTATGTTAACTGCTTATTCATTAAACTGTTGTATAAAATCAGTGTCACATTTGCAATCATGCTGATATTTAAGAAAACAGCACTCTTGGTTATGTGTTGTTGCTGATTATCATATGCTATAAAAAAAAAAAAAAAAAAAACTCATTTTACATTTTTACCGCAGTATGTTTTTTCTGTGAGTTTCTTTGTGTGTACTGTTTTGATTTTTCCATGAGAGTCTCTCTCACACACAGTAAGGCTGCACAAGCTTAATCTGGCAAGACCATGTTACTGACAATACATTATCCATTATCAGTCGCCATTTACACTGACCCCTGGTTTCACAGACAAGGCTTAAGCCTAGTCCCAGACTAAAATGTAAATCTGAGCTGTTTCAACTGAAAGAAACTTGCACTGACTGATCTTAAAATATATCAGAGACTTTGTTTTGTCTCAAGATGCACACCAGTAATGTTTTCTCTAAGACACATTTATAAAAAATTACCTAAATGTCCTAATTGAACTATGGCCTAATCCTGGGTTAGTCTAAGCCCCGTCTGTGAAACCAGGCCTGAATGTAATAAAATCTGAATCATTCTCACCAAAGTTTTGGTGCCTCCTTAGTTATTTTTTGTTAATGAAGTTTTAATCAGGCCACTTGTCCAGTTGAGCAAGTAAAAGTCTCTTTCATGTGCCACTTCAAAAAATCCACTTGTCCCAGACAAACAGACATGCATAAGTACTAAAATCAATGACGCTGTCAACACTGATCAATGATTAGACTTGTTTAAGAGTTTTCTAGCTTTGCCTGGAATTTAGACAAGAGTGAAGTAAGTGCAGTCGAGACAGACAGCTGTCATATCTTATAGTGCAGTGGTGCGCAACCCTGTTCCTGGAGATCTACCTCCCTGCAAAGTTCAGTTCCAGTCCGGATCAAACACGGCTTAACCAGCTAACTAAGATCTTCAGGAGCACTTGATAATTACAGGCAGGTGTGCTGAAGCAGGGTTGGAACTGAACTCTAAAGGTAGGTAGATCTCCAGGAACAGGGTTGGGCACCACTGTTGTAGTGTGTCAGCCACCTACAGTATGACCTCAAAGGAGGATAGTGTGATTCACGCTCATGTGCTTTGTTATATGGATGTAATTTAAATTCTGTTATTTTGATATGAAAACATGAATAACATGAGTATGATTTATTAAGAAAACTAAATTACTTATGTAATTTGGGAATATACACATGAAATCAAGATTTCAGCTTTGAAAATAAATTTTAAAAAATAAAAATCAAATATTTTTAGAAAAGAACAAAACATCATGGAAGTTCAAACCAATGAGAATTAAGTTGCCACCACAAAGTTATTTCCCATTCTATCTTTTAGGCCTGGCCCACACTAATTCGCTTTTGTTTGAAACCTTCTGTCCACACTGAGACACTTTACTTCGATAGTCCACTTTAGACATTCTACTAACAGTAAGTAAATTTGCAACTACATGTCAACAGAGTATTAGTAGACTGTCTGACTGTAGACTGCTTAATATCTTCTAACACTTTATTTTGATGGGTCCACAACATACGGAGTATGAGAAACTAATATGTCAACTTATTCTACTAACCCTAAACCTACCCTACTGAGAATTAGTAGACGTAGTTGCAAATTAATGAGAATTAGTTGAGATGTAATTGACATTTAGTTACAAAGTTACTTTTATAGTTAGTAGAATCTCTAAAGTGGACTATCAAAATAAAGTGTAACCGACTTTTTTGTCAAGGAAAACTGAGCTTTTTGAAAACGCTCTCCAAAGTGGATAAATTTGAAAACTGCGTTTTCGTGTTGTAGTGTGGACCGTGCAAACAGTGGTATTTGAAAACAATGACACGTTTAGCAACTGTCCTAGGTAATTTTAGACCAATCTCCAACCTTCCCTTTTTTCCTAAGGTCTTAGAAAAAGTGGTCGACACACAACTACAGTCTCATTTGGACAAATATAATTTGCATGAACCATTTCAGTTTGGATTTCGTCCTCTCCACAGTACAGAGACTGCGCTTCTAAGAGTAGTGAACGACCTTCTCCTTGCCTCTAATACTGGTGTCGTCAGTCTTCTAGTCCTCTTGGACCTGTGCACAGCTGTCAATTACAGAGTCTGCATGTCCGCACGGGATTGCAGGTATTCTGCATCATTTTAATCATTCCTGTGCAAATGTGGCGAGCCCTTTATTGTAACATGAGAACACAGTTATGTAATCGCAGAAAACTGGATGCGAGCTCTCAAATAGGCATATACAAATGTGCTGCCTGTGCGCCGATGTTGTGCGCACTCCAACTGTGTGCAATCGCGATCTCTCTGTGCTTTAAGTAGAAATTATTTCTCTTTGCTCTTGGATTAAACTTTGTCAAAAGTTATCAACCATTCAGAATAGATCCATGCCTGACCGGTGAAAATCCTATGGAAATTTTATTGGCTGTAAGTGAAATGCACCAGACTTTCAACAATCAAAGATGGATCTTTAATTTCTTTACAATGAAAGTTTATGCTAGAAATGTTTCGGAACAGATATTTGTCTGATTTGTACATATAAATATGCCTAACTACATCACTACATTGTACAGACATTACAGATCAAAGCCATCTGATATTCCATTTATCTAAATAAATAAGCCTAACATACAGGTGCATCTCAATAAATTAGAATGTCGTGGAAAAGTTAATTTATTTCATTAATTCAACTCAAATTGTGAAACTCGTGTATTAAATAAATTCAATGCACACACACTGAAGTAGTTTAAGCCTTTGGTTCTTTTAATTGTGATGATTTTGGCTCACATTTAACATTAAGTCGTGTTTTGGCACCAGTACTTTTACTTGTAATATGAGTATTATTTCAGCAATGTAACAGTGCTTGTACTTAAGTACAAATTTTCAGTATTCTTTCCACCACTGTTTATTAGCATTGATAAACACAAGTCTCGTTCTTCCCATGGAGTGCCTCAAGGATCTGTTCTTGGTTCACTTTTGTTCTTAATCTACATGCTTCTTACAAATGATCAATAGATTCAATTTACACTAAGGCTGTAATCAAACAAATTAATTTACATTGCACAATTACAACTGCAATAAATAATGTTATGAGATTAATGTTTTAAATGCAATTTTGAATATACAAATAAGAAATGTTGGGGGGGATACATACTTTTAAACATACTAACCCTGCCAGTAGGTGGCGGTAAGTCACTTAATGAGTGAGTCATTATTGAGTCATTCATTCAACCGTTCGCTGAATTATTTAGTAAAAAACACCGCTGTGTGTTGCTTGGAGATTGCGCAATACTTCTGCTGTGATCTTTGTTTGGAACTATTTTAGTTGGTGAAACAGAACAAAACAGTCAATATTGTGTCTAAAATGTACGTAACTTAATTATGTGACTACTTAACTACTTGTTTATTTAACTAAAATCAATGTAACATTTGCAATCGTGAGAATATTCGGAAATTATCTCCCTTGTTATGGTATGTTGCTTAACTACATCATGTTATAAATAAAAAACTCAGTATGTTTCTTCTGTAAGTTTCTTTATGTGTCCTGTTCAGCTCTTTTGCTCATTTCATACTGTCACGCCCCTGGACTGTTTTGTTGTGGTTTTTGCTCCCCATGTGTTCCCTGTGACCCAGTTTCTCCCTAGTCTGATTGTGTTAATTTGCTCCAGGTGTGTCTCCTTAGTTCTTTGATTGTCCCGTCTTTAAAAGCCCCAGTCCTTTCAGTTAGTGTTTGTCGGTCTTTGAATGTCTTCTAGTGTTCTATGTTCCCTATATGGATTAAAGACTCTCAGTTTGTGTATTCTCCGTGTCTCCTCGTTCCTGGCTCCAGCGTACGTGACAGAAAGACCGACCCAAAACAGTTACCTCCGTGTGTCTAACCTCCGTTTTGTTTTCCGTTTTCAATCAGTGTTTTTGTTTCCGTTGTGTTGCCCCATGGATCCCTACGTCCGGCCCGAATTCCTCCTCCTCCTGCTGGAGCAAGAGGACCGATCTCTCGAGGACCATACACGACTTTTCCTGATGTTAGCTAACGCCACCAGCTACCCGGACGGCGCGCTCTGCACATTTTATAACGCAAGCTTGAACACCGCGTGCAGAGCGCTGTCGTCCGAGGATG
Organism: Spinibarbus caldwelli; assembly: GCA_039654775.1. Classification (NCBI taxonomy): domain Eukaryota; kingdom Metazoa; phylum Chordata; class Actinopteri; order Cypriniformes; family Cyprinidae; genus Spinibarbus; species Spinibarbus caldwelli. The sequence continues at coordinate 26,420,839 of CM077229.1, forward strand.
GTCCTCGAGAGGATTTCGCCGCCTTCGTGGAGTGGACACTGGCAAGGCACGGATCCCCGTTCACCGTCTGTGCCGAGGGGGATCTCGCCAGTGCCACTCCTGACCCAGAGCCCAGCCCACCAACTCCCCGCAGTGCGGAGCACCAGCCCGAGCCCACCGATGACGGAGAGCCATTTCCCGCTACGATCCACGAGCCAGCGCCAAGCCGAGCGACTGAGCGGAAGATCGTCCCGGAAGTTGAGCCCAACATGTCAGACCAGGTGCGAGAGCTGATCACGTGGGAGCCAGCCGTGGACGGTGTGAGCGCGGAGTGGAGCTCCGCCCCCTGCACCGCGGCTGAGGGTGAGCTGATGATACATCTGGGGCTGCTAAACTTTGAAGGGGATCTGTTAGACTGGGAACATGATCTGGAGGTCGACGCTTCCCCTATCCTCTCTCCGTCTCCGCTGGTTCCAGCCAGCTCCGCTCCTCCCGAGCGCCCCCCTGTGCCCGCTTCCCGAAAGCGTCCTCCAGAACCCGCGCCTCCAGAGCGCCCCACAGTGTCGACTCCCATTCCTGAGTTAACCCCTGGAAGCCCGGAGGATCTCAAATGCCCACCCTCCCACCCGCTCCTGCCTCCTCCACCGCTGTCGTCTGGCAGCCCCTCTGCTCGCCCTCAGCCCTCCATCAATGCGGTGCGAGCTCCGCGGGTCTGCCATCCTCCATCGCCGTGGCTGGAGAATCCCTCACCTCCACCTCCAGCCTCCGAGGCCCAGACTCCACCTCGGTCCGTAGACCCAGCGGCTCCACCTCGGCTCCTAGCTCCCTCGCCTCCACCGTCATCCATCGATCCACCAGCTCCACCAGGCTCCCTCGTCCCTCCGGCTCCGCCTTGGTCGGGCGTCGACCCGCCATCGCCTCGGGACTCCTCTCCTCTGGCTGCGCCTCGTCACTCCATCCCACCGGCTCCGTTGGGCTCCTTCCTCCCTCCAGCTCCACCTTGGTCCTCAGTCGCTCTGGCTCCGCCGCGGATCTCCGGAGCTCCGCCTCTGCCTCGGTCGCCAGAGCTCTCGGCTCCACCCTGGCCCCCCGGATCCTCGGCGTCACCCTGGCTCGTCGGCTCTCCGTCTCCACCTCGGGCTCCTCCTCCACCTGCTCCGCCTCCGTTGGTCGGCCCCCTGGAGTCGGCGGTCATTCCTCCTCCATGGCTCCTCCCTCCGTCGGCTCCACCATGGGCCATCATCATGGCTGTGGCCTGGGTCCTGCCAGGCTCCTCCTGCTCCGAGTCCCTCCTGTCTCCTCCCTGGCTCCTCCCTCCTTCGTCACCTCCCTGGTCTCTGTCTGCCGGCCCCCTCCCGGTTGTCCGTCCTCCTCCTGAGCCGCCGCCATTGTTCCCACCCGTTTCCCCCCCCCTCTGTTGTTCCACGGTGCGAGGACGCACCTTCCGGGAGGGGGGAGTAATGTCACGCCCCTGGACTGTTTTGTTGTGGTTTTTGCTCCCCATGTGTTCCCTGTGACCCAGTTTCTCCCTAGTCTGATTGTGTTAATTTGCTCCAGGTGTGTCTCCTTAGTTCTTTGATTGTCCCGTCTTTAAAAGCCCCAGTCCTTTCAGTTAGTGTTTGTCGGTCTTTGAATGTCTTCTAGTGTTCTATGTTCCCTATATGGATTAAAGACTCTCAGTTTGTGTATTCTCCGTGTCTCCTCGTTCCTGGCTCCAGCGTACGTGACACATACAGTCATTTGATTTGATTTCTCCATAAAAGTCTCTTACAAAGAAACAGGCAACGCGAGCCTAAACAGCGCGAACTCGATACCAGAAATACACTATCCATTATCAATCGCTGTTTACGTTGAATGTAATAAAATCAGAAGAATCATTCTTGCGTTTTGATGCTTCACTGGTTATCTTTTTTGTCACACTGGCTATTTGTCCAGTCGAGCAAGTAAAATTCTCAAGCCATTTTTCAGTAAACTTCATTTAACCCATTTTAAACTATCTAGGAAACTGGTCAGCTAACTGTAGCATGCAGTAACTCCAGCGGGGGAAAAAATCTGTCTGTCCAATGATTGTAAACAGTTTCAGGTCCGTCAGACTGGAGAAATTTTTATGGAATTGGGACCGAAAATATTTAAGACCCATCGAATCTGAATTTAAGACAATTTTAAGACTTTTTAAGGCCTTTTATTAGGAAAACTTTATTTAAGACTTTTTAAGGACCCGCGGGCACCCTTTTCCTCTGGATCAGATCATCAAGCGCCATGGTCTAAATTTCCACAGTTATGCTGAGTGGAAATGAATTTTTTTATGCAGCCCAACTCTGTTTTTCCTCCTACTTCTTTAACATCTTGCCTACATGATCTTAAAGTATGGATAGCTCAAAACTTCTTAAAGGGTCATGAAACCCCGTTTCAGCACTGGTTAGTAGGCCTGCACGATTAATCGTTTGTAAAACGAAATCGCGATTTGAAAGGGTGCGATTTTCAAATCGCAAGTGCTGCGATTATTTTGACGAAGGACTATCAAATATGGTAACAAGCATCTACATAGTTTGTTTCATGTGCATTTTACATTTGATGCAGAATTTTTAACACTAAATGTGCTGACTGAACGAGCAAATGACGCCATTTGGAAAAGATCAGCGGGAGCAGCGGTTCAACTTCCCAACAAAGTGTGTCTGCAGAAGAGCAAAGCCCTGTAGACGACTTGGTACCTAAACGAAAAAGCACCGCATATGTTTGGAATTATTTTGGATTTCAACGTTCTGATGTACTTCAAAGGCAAGTACTTTGTAAAACCTGCCGAACATCTGTGTCGACCTCGTGAGGTAACACAACCAACCTTTATCAGCACCTGCAGACATATCACAGACAAATCTATGATGAATGCATGGCCAAAAGGCCCACCAATGAACACACTTCGTCACAACCACCGCGACTGACATCCAAGCAAACTTCAATTGCTCAAGCGTTAGAAAGTGGCACACCCTATGACAAATCTTCACAAAGGTATGGTGAAATAACAGATGCCATAAGTTACCTGGCTAAAGATATGGTGCCGATTAACGCTATCACAAAAGATGGTTTTAAGAATATTATCCTAACGCTCGAAGAAAAATATTGCGTTCCTTCTCGTACGTTCTTTACTCAAGCCATCCAAAACCTGTACAATACGTGCAGGAAGAAAACTGAAGCCGAGCTAAAAGAGGTGATATATTACGCAACGACAACTGACATGTGGTCAAGCAGGACAACCGAACCATATCAAAGTCTCACTGTTCATTTCATATGTGAGGATTTTGAATTAAAGAGTCGTTGTTTATAAATGTCATACTTTCCCACTGATCTTACGGGAGAAAACATCGCTTCTGCTTTAAAAGATGCTCTAGCTGGCTGGGGTCTGAACGAAGGCGGCCAGGTGTACATGACCACAGACAATGCAGCCAACATAATAAGGACAGTGGAAATAAATGGATGGACCAGGCTGCAGTGCTTTGGTCACAGACTCCATCTTGCTATCAGTAAGTGTTCATATATACTATAAATTTTATAATCGGGAATTATTCATATTCAATACATAATCATACTGTAATAACAAAAATAAATAATTTTAAATCATTGGTTGAGCTTTGTTAATAGAATTTACTGCATAAACTTCTACATGTTAGTATTTTTATTAGTTTAAAAAAAAACTAGTATGAACAAATATGAATTATTAATAAGGAGTAAAGTATGTGTATAATTAAAATGAACTTAAATACTCAAAAAAAAAAGTTCATTGTAGGTTCATTCACATCTTAGATATTAACTAATGCTAACAGAGATAATTGCATTCTAAGCTTTTTTTAATGGTATATTTTCAGAAAATGCACTGAAAGATGACGGGGTGCAGCGAGCAGTAGGCGTTTGCAAGAAGCTGGTCAGTCAATTCTCCTACAGCTGGAAGAAAAGAATGGCATTGACTGCAGTCCAAAAAGAGCTGAATCTGCCTGAGCATTCATTGATTACAGAGTGCCCAACAAGATGGGGAACCAAAGAAAAAATGATTGCAAGGGTTCTGGAGCAATGTAAAGCTTTGAATCGTGCTGTCTGCAGACAAGAAAACAAGGCATCTAATACTGACATGGCAAGACATAGAGGTGTTAGAATCCATCCACAAAGCTCTGAATTCACTCCAGGAGTTTACAGATGTGCTTTCGGGAGAGGATTATGTTAGTGTCTCCTATATTAAGCCAGTTCTTCACCTTTTGAGGACAAAGACAATCGCTGAAGATCAGGACGACACTAATCTAACAAGGGCAATCAAAGACAGAGTCCTTCAATACCTCAAGGAAAAATATGATGACCCATCCACTCAAGAACTTCTGGATGTTACATCATTCTTAGATCCCCGCTTCAAAACGAATTACACCAGTCAAGACAACATCCCAACCATAAAAGAAAGAATGATGACAGAGATGGAAGAAGTTGCAAGAAAGGTAAGAAAATGGCACTTATGAGGAAATGTGTTGAGCATTCATTTCCGAACTGAAAATGTTAAAACTTAAGTAACTTGCTTGCCCTGTTGTTGAATGTTACAGGAGAAAAGATGACGTGTCTCAGAGTCACAGGATTTAGCAGCAGCCTCGTCTGTGAAAGCAAAGACACTTGGCAGCTATTTCAAGATTTCCTCTGTGTCTCCAGAAGAACCTCCTAATTTTCATCATGTGGTGGAAGCAGAGCTAAACAGCTACTTAACTGCACCAGAAATTGATGGAGAAGAGAATCCCCTGACCAGGTGCAAACAGCACCAGGTTAACATTTCCAGGTTGTGCAGGTTGGCTTGACGATACCTGTGTGTTCCTGCCACAAGCACACCGTCGGAAAGACTCTTCAGTGCAGCAGGCAATATAGTAACATGTAAACAGTCAAGCCTCAAACCAGAGAGAGTGGATATGCTGCTCTTTTTGTCAAAAAATCTTTAAGCACATTACCCTGAACAATGTGAAAATGTAACACAATCTAAATGTGAAGGTTTTCTTATAGGCCTTTTGGCCTCAGAATTATTCATGTACTTTGCACTTTAAATGGAAAAAACTTTTGCTGTCATTGTTTCAACCTTAATGTAGATTATGGTCAGTGTTTTACTGATGTAGAATTACTTACAGTGTGTTTGGGTTCTTAACAGTTTAAGATTTTATATATAATTGTTAATTTAACTTCAATTTAGATACTGTAGTTCTTAATTTGTCATGACAGATGTTTGAATCATGACAACTTTATAAAACAAAATAGCCACAATGTTTAAGAGGTTTTAAATAGCAGTAGCACAGTGTAGCATAGTTTGTGATTATGCTTGGTCTTTCTTTGGTGCTGTTAAAACCACCAAAACAAACCTGTAGCTCTCCAAATTGTGCAGCCCTACTAGTTAGTTCTCACCACAGTTAAAAAAAAAAAAAAACGCTAAAAAAGTAGGTGTGGTGCGCTGCGGAGTGGAGGGGGAAAAGGGAGACAAACAACACACACAACTTCGGGTTCAGACAGTTTCATTTCGCTTCCATCAAGTTAAAAACACAAATTAACGCACAGTCATTTGTACTCTGCATCGAAAACAAATATATGAACACGCTGTTGCACTTCTGATAACTTTTTAGGCTTATTCTGCTGTGTTTATATAAGCCTTTTGACAGGTTGTCGAGCTGTAAAAAACGGTTACACTCACTAAGTGAATGAATCGCGTTTGTGCCGAACTCTTATTACAAAGCAAAAACAAACACTCTCCTTCGATCCATGAACGTGTCTCCCAGTTAATGTGCACGATCTCACAGTCTGAAACATCTATCATAGTAAATCAACACATGCTGTTGTGAATAATTAAGCGAAGCTTCTCATAGGATAAGAATACGCAGTCTCATGAATAATTTCATAGACACCGACGCGTCATCGATGTACTATAGTCCTTTGCCACGTCACAAATTGTGACATCAACACGATGTAGATTTTTAAACCTGGAAGATGAAAATAGCGCAAAAAGCTTAAAATTAACCAGTTTTCTCCAACTGTTAAAATTATTGGATACTAGCACTGTCTTCTATGATGTGCAACATAAACACCTCTGCTAAAATCCCAGAAAAAGTAGTCTGGGGTTTCATGACCCTTTAAAATTGAATACTGAAAAAACAGATTCTGTTAGTTGGCCCAAAATCCTTTGTCTCCTCTCATCTTGACTTTTCTATTAATATCGACGGAGTTATAGTACATCCTTTCCCTACTGTACATAATCTTAGTGTACCATTTGATTCTGCATTATGCTTTGAACCCCATATCAACCAGCTTGTCAAGTCCTGTTTTTACCAACTTCGCAATATTGTCTGTTTCGACAATCACTAAATTTCAGATACAGCAATTATATTAGCTCCCTGTTATCTATCGTATTCAGTTTAAGATACTCATCCTTCCAAAGCATGTCATGGTTCTGCACCTTTGTAACTTTCTGAATTAATTCACCCTTATGTCCCTATTTGTATTCTAAGATTGAGTTTTGGGAATTTGCTTCCAATACCCAGGTTCAGACTTTCTAGTGTGGGTGGCAGGGCTTTCAGCATTTCAGCTCCTAAGCTCCTCAAAACCTTTGTGCTATCTCTTCAATCCAAACCTTTAAAACGGATCTCAAAACTCACTTATTTACAATATGTTTTGTTAACTGACTGTCTGCGTCATTTTTCAGTTCCATGCTTGCTTGTATTACTTATCTGGTCCATAAGATGATCTCTCTGCTTTATTTGATTGATCATGTGAAAATACTTATCTATCAACTTTATGTAAAGCGTCCTTGGGTTTTGAAAGGCGCTATATAAATGAAATATTATTATTAATATTATTATGTGACACATAGTATACCAATAGATATCTGTTTATACCGGTATTGTGCCTGTTATGTGCTATTCACTTTCACACTGTTGACAAAGATATGTAACTTTGTACACTCTTCATATCACAGTCCTGCAAAAATGACAGAAAATTTACTCGCTGTTTGCAGCAAAACATGAGACCAGTTGTGTTTTAGATCAGACACATAATGGTGATTGAGAGTGAGGTGAATGGTGAGATATTTTGGTAAATAAAATGATCCTACCAGAAGAATAGCATAAAAACTTAACATGTCTGTTCTGTCTATATCGTCTCAGTGAGCTGTTTGAGGCTTTAATGCGCAGTAAAGGGAATTTAACGTTTTCCGATGTTTCAGTGTGGATGAGAAATGTTTGGAAAATGCTTGAAAATGCTAGTGTGGATGGAGAGCGTTTTAAAACGAAAACACCATTTTCAAGTGTATCTAGATTAATGTAGATGTAGCCTTTGAAGATGGAGAGTAGATTTATTTGCTCTCTAAATACCTTTAAATGAACAGATGTAGACAGCATACAGTAGCCAAATGTGATCACTCTCATTTCAAGGTTTACTTTATGCAAAATTATTTTGTTAGATACTTTTGCATAATTAAGTGTTAGAAATGAATGATTTTAATTTCAGAAGCAGATGCTGGGTTTAATGTTACAGAAAAAAATTTGGTCCCACTTTATATTAAGTGTCCCTAACAGTGTTGGGCAGTAACACGTTACTAGTAACGCATTACAGTAATAATATTACTTTCCCTGGTAACTAGTAGTGTAACTAATTATTAATAAAATTGATGTAATAATATTACAGTCACTATCCAAAAAAATGGCTAGTTACTTGTTAATTTTTTGTCACAATCGCTAATGATTTAAAATTCATAAATTTGATTATCCCTATCAATTTTCATAATTGTTATTCATGGGTGTATGCGCATGACGTCACCAACGTGGCAAGCTAGCTTCGTCGGAAGATGGAGAAGCCCACCACATTTAGCAGCTGGAAATACAGCCATTATTTTAATTTTGTAGGACTTGACGACTACAGACCGGTGGCTCTAACATCTATGGTCATGAAGTCTTTTAAGAGGTTGGTGTTGGATTATCTGAAGGACATCACTGGACCCTTACTGGACCCCTGCAGTTTGCTTACCGTGCAAACAGGTCCATGGATGATACAGTCAACATCGGACTGCATTACATCCTGCAACATCTGGACAGACCAGGGACTTATGTGAGGATCCTGTTTGTGGACTTCAGCTCCGCTTTCAATACCATCATCCCAACACTCCTGCAGACCAAACTAACCCGGCTCTCTGTCCCTAACTCTATCTTTCAGTGGATCACCAGCTTTCTGACAGATAGGCAACAGCTCCAATTCCTGCACCATCAGCACTGGTGCCCCTCAAGAGCTGTGTTCTCTACCCACTGCTCTTCTCCCTGTACACCAATGACTGTACTTCTAAAGACCCCTCTGTCAAGCTCCTAAAGTTTGCAGATGACACCACAGTCATCGGCCTCATTCAGGACAGTGATGAGTCTGCTTACAGACAAGAGGTTAAAGAGCTGGCTGTCTGGTGCAGTTATAACAACCTGGAGCTCAACACGCTCAAAATGGTAGAGATGATCGTGGACTTCAGGAGAAACCCCACTGCACTCCCCTCACTCACCATTATGAACAGCACTGTGGCTGCAGTGGAGACATTCAGGTTCCTGGGCACCACCATCTCTCAGGACCTGAAGTGGGACACTCACATAGATTCCATTGCTAAAAAGGCCCAACAAAGGTTGTACTTCCTTCGTCAGCTGAGGAAATTCAACCTGCCACAGGAGTTGCTCACACAGTTCTACTCAGCCGTCATTGATCTGTCCTGTGTACTTCAATAACTGTCTGGTTTGGCTCGGCTACAAAATCAGAAAACAGAAGACTACAGAGGATAGTCCGGTCTGCTGAAAGGATCATTGGTGCTCCGCTGCCCAACCTCCAAGAACTGTATACAATCAGAGTGAGAAAAAGGGCTCAGAAAATCACTCTGGATCCCTCACATCCAAGCCATCTCCTTTTTGAACTTTTGCCATCTGGTTGGCGCTACAGAGCACCGAATACCAGGACAGTCAGGCACAAGAACAGTTTCTTTCCCCAGACAATCTACCTCATGAACAGTTAAATGTTCTCCCACTGTGCAATAAAAATATGTGCAATAAGCTGATATTTATTTATCACCCTACATCCTTGTACATCCTTCATCTTATTTCTTACTCTTTTATACTATTTCTATTCTATTTTATCTATAGCACACCTGTACATACAATTTATTATTGTTTTTTTTGTTTTGTTTTTTTATATATATGTGTGTATTTTTGTTCACATCTTATTTTATTATTATCTGTGTTGTTGTCTCTGTGTACTGGAAGCTGTGACACTAAAACAAATTCCTTGTATGTGCAAACATACTTGCAATAAAGCTCTTTCTGATTCTGAAAGGACGACAAAAACATCAGCGTCACGTGTAAATTGTGTAGTGGCACTAAGACTTTGTCTACTGTGATCAACACAACTTCAAATCTCCTGAAACACCTCCTATGACAGCACGTCAACGTAAAACTCGTTGAACTCTCGTTGAATCCCCCCAACCACCAAAGATGAGACCGCAGATGATGGCTGTAACCCTAAAAAGGCTAAACAACAAAAATTGGATGTTTATCGTGCTGGGGCTACAACAAGCGATACAGAACTAATGAAGCTTGTAGCTGGGTATGTGGTGGGTGAAATGTTGATCAGGGGGAAACACATATAATGTTGTCGATGCAGAGATTGAACAGGTCCATTCATTTTATGAAATTTCAAGCAAGGTGACGGCGACTATAACCGATAATGGATCAAATTTTGTAAAAGCTTGTACCAGCCAATTGACACCAATTCTAAGAAGTCACATTTACTGACATGACGGAGGCTAGATGACTAGATGAACAGTTTTCTCTTCCCCCTCATCACAGATGCACATCACATACTCTGAACCTTATCTCCACCACTGATGTTGAAAACCAGTTGTTAGCTAATCCTGATGCTAAAGATATCTATAGAAGTGGTATTGCTAAGTGCACAGCACTGTGGACCAAGGTAAGCCTCTCCACTGTGGAGTCAGAACTTGTGGAGGACGTGAGTCCTAGAAAGCTTGTGGTGCCCACGTCCACAAGGTGGAATTCTTTCTATGAAGCAGTTTCCCGAATCACAGAGATTTCCATCAGTGATCTGAATGACCTGTGCATCAAACTTGGAATAAAGGGCTTCACCGACAAGGAATATCAATTCCTAAAGGAGTATTGTGTTGTCATGAAGCCGCTTGCCCTTGCATTGGACATCTTACAAGGGGAGGAGCACTGTTTTTATGGAACTCTCCTTCCGATACTTGAAATCCTGATGTCTAATAGCGCTTTTCCACTGCATGGTACGGGACGGTGCGGTTCGGTACGGTTCACTTTTGGGGGGTTTTCCTCTGGGTGTAGTACCTGGTAATTTTTTTAGTACCACCTCGGTTGAGGTTCCAAGCGAGCCGTACCGTTACCAAAACGTGACGTGTAAACTCTGCTGATCACTGATTGGCTGGAGAGAATCTTCACTATTGAACTTGCGACACGAGACATCAGACCCGCTAGATTTAAATCAGCGCAGCCAGCAAAGGATCGTATGCAACTTTTGTTTGAAAGAACGCACCTTTTTTTAAACATCCAAACCATGTCTGTTGAGGAAGTACAGACGTTCCTCTCGTTGATAGCCGAGAGCTTGATGGGGGGACGCGGAATGAAAAAGTCTTTGTTGTGTGTTTGTTTGTGTTGCGTTTATGGTGATGTTACAGCAGTAGAGGCGGTGCAACCAAAACGACATGTATAATTCCGCCCACTCTAAAGCGGTACTAAACTGCAGTGGAAACGCAAACCGATCCGAACCGAGCCATAACGAGCTGAGCCGATTCGTACCACGCAGTGGAAAAGCGCCATAAGATGCTTTCCATGAAAGTTAGTCTTTCTAAGATGACAGCTGGATTGCCCGACATTATTGTACAGGTAGGTCAAACAATGTAATGTAGGTTAATGTAGTAATGCCATTTTATGTTTCGCAATTAAACTATTGTTGAAATTATTTTTAAATGACCATAAAAAAATTAAAATGTAAAGAAAAATCGAGCACACAAAGAAAACACAATGAAAAACGTTAAATTAACAGTTCATTTAGTTTATTTACACAATTCTATCCAAAGCGTTTACACCTCATAAAGGCAGATGCATCATCCCCCGTCAAATGGATTTTGAAAGCAACTTCCACAAGTTCAATGCAATTAAGTGCATTTCTAAAATATTTATTTATTTTTTTAAATCTGCAATTATTGTATGTACAAAATAAATAGTGCCCCCAGCTGTTGTCTTGTGGTTAATATATCAGTATTTAAGCTAAAATATATAATTGAGCTTATGTGATTTATACAGAAAATGTATTTAGTGTGTGCATAGTTGGGGAATTTGTCCCGATTTTGCAAAATATTTAATTATATTATAATATAAAATAAAAATCTTTTTCTAGCGTTTTGTGAAAATTATTTTTGCCCATGATCTACCAAAATCAGTGCACAAAAGGGAATCCGTGTGTCACCACGTGGTGCGGTTCTTTGAAGGACTACAGACCCCGATTTACAAAACGCGCTGCCAAATGCAGAGATGTATTTTAGCCTCGTGGTGTCCTTAGCTTATATATTTTAAATTAATTTGTTTCTGTAAGCTACAGAATAATTCTCTGCAATGCATTAAATGCGCTAAAAATATTTTTAGCCCTGCCATGTGCTTGCTTTGATGTAGCCTATTATTACAGTGAAAACTTGAGTAAAGTTAACAATAATAATAATAATAATAATAATAATAATAGTTCTTTTATTTGTTGTTTTTGGGGATTTTTCCCAAACCGGTGATCAGTGTATTGAAACAAACTTAATTTAATATTTCAGGCAATCAAGACTCGGTTTGCTGACACACTTGAGAGCAGAGACACACTTCTGGCTGCTGTAAGTTTGCCAAAGTTTAAACTGCGCTGGATAGAAGAGGAGGCTAGGAGAGAGCGCACTAAAGAACTACTAATCTCCGAGTGTCGCGCATTGCTCCCTGAGTCCGACTCTGCCTTGGATACCGTACCGACCACTTCAACATTGGTATCCATGGCCTCAACCAAGCTTAGTGAAAATTATTTTTTTTCATTTGCAACACAGTCAGAGCACGTCTACTCCGCAGAAAAAGAAGTGATGTACTATTTGATGGCAGGACATGAGATTGAGACCCTCAATGAGTACCCATGGGTAAAAAACTTTTTTTTTTTTTAGATACAACACCCCCACTGCATCCAGCGCACCTGTGGAAAGACTGTTTAGCTTAGGAAGATTGGTTCTGACACCAAGAAGAAACAGAATGTCCGATAAAAGGTTTGAAAGGTTTCTCCTGATGAGATATAATTGGCGCTTCAAGTGTGAGCAGTGAAAACTAGTGGTGAGCAATAGGCTAAAAGAAACTAGTTTAAAATTAAACATAAATGCAAATATTACATCACTTATTGTAATTGAACTTAATTGTTGCTGTGTGCCTAATGTTTTATTTGTCTACTGTAAAAGTTTTTTTTAGGTCATTACTTAAGTCAGGGGTCTCCAAACTCAGTCCTGGAGGGGCACTGTCCTGCAGAGTTTAGCTCCAACACACCTGCCTGGAAGTTTCTAGTATGCCTACTAAGACCTTGATTAGCTGGTTCAGGTGTGTTTAATTGGGGTTGGAGCTAAACTTTGCAGGACAGTGGCCCTCTAGGAGCAGGATTGGACACCCCTGACTTAAGTGAAACATTCAAAGACCACATTCCATTAATTGTTTGTGCCAGATACTTTGTATACTACTGTATAAGCTTATTTCATCAGCAGATTAAATGTGCTGGTTCTTGTTACTGTGTTACTGCTTTATTAAATAACAGAAATTGTTTAAAAAAAAAAGTGTGGCTTGTCATCAGATTGAGCCAGTTGTACTCTTCATTTACCTGTAACTTTCATGGATTCACAAGCTGCAAAATTATACAATTACCAATTTTTTGGGGAGTAATGCAAAAGTAATGTAACTAGTAGCGTAATTAATTACTGTCGGCTGGGAGTAATAAGTATAGTAATAATAGTACTTTTTAAAGGAGTAACTAATGAGTAATATATAATTTTTTTAGTAACGAGCCCAACACTGGTCACTAATACCTGTGTACCTGATGTGTTCGTAGCATGTAACCACAGTGTAATTACGCATTGGTACATAGTATCTACAGCTCAGGCCCGGCTCCAGATACGAGATGAAGGGTGGGCCAAGTGAGGTATATTTTTATAAATATAAAAATAATTTAGTTCAGTTGGAAAATGTACACTACAATTCTAAACTGAAAGCATCTGCTCTACAACAGGGTTGCCAGGTGACAAAACTAGCCCAATGGCCAGTGAAAAGCAGCACAAAGTAGTCCCAAATATCAAAACTCATTTCCATACCTAAAATACATATTTTACAGTCACTGTTATGCTGTTATGCTTCTTAAACACTCAAAAGCTTCCTACCAGTGGCCCTCCTTCACAACATCCAGCACAGTTTTACGGTAGAATGGTAGAATGCAAAATATTTCAATACAAGCCTTTAACTCATGGGGGAAAAATCAACTCATGGCAGCAGTTAAAAAAGTTGCCCAATTAAGTAGAAATAAAATAAAATAAAATAAATAAAACTTGAAAGTCTAAAAAACTTGAGTCTTGACAACCCTGCATCCAACACGTGTCTTCGCTGCAGTCAGATTTGACTGATCACGGGTGAAGAGTAAGGAGCAGTGGTGTAGTGCTGCCTAGAGAAGTGGGTATAGGCTCTTAATTTATGCCAACATTTTTTTTTTTAAAGTGAAAGGATGAACGCCTTATGTTATAAACAGTGACATTTAAGACTTGCGTTTAGTTAACCCCAAAATGGGCCATTTGCACATTTTCACTTAACTTCTGCTACTTCACGGAGTATTAAGGATCATTATGAAATTAATATTAGCCACAATAGGTGCAAATTTTGCAATAAAAAATAAAATTTAAACAATTAAATAGACTGCGGCAATTAACATTTTGTCAGAACCTCTAGTAAATTACAAGCTATTTGTTTATTTGTCTGTTCAGAATCATTATCTCTATTTGAAAAAAAAAAAAAAAAAATGTGATCAATTTATCCAGAATTGTGCATATTCCTGTTTGACTGACTGTTTGACTTGACTGACCACTGTTTGAAGTCATTCGTTTACTCTTGGGCTGAAAAGTTTACAGGAGTTTACAAGTTTGAAAATATCTGATTGCAAAAACCTGCTTCTTTTCATTTTTCTTTTCATTTTATAATGTACTGATTCAAATTAGAAATCAATAATTAATTATTATTTTGCCACTTTGCGCGCCTCCCGTGACATGCTCTCACGCCCCAGACCGACTCTGCTTGCATTCACGTGATTTGTCGAGATGAGAGGTAATTCAGGGTGGGTAGTGGGTAGTCTGATTTTTATAGTGTCATTTCTAATTACCCAGATACTGACGCTCTGACTCTGAGCGATAAAGATTAAAATATAAAAGTGCCCGTAATGTGTACCAGAGTGTCCGGCACATTTCGACCACTGGTCCTGTTATTAAAGAGTGCTCACTTTGGCTAACGTCTTCATTTGAAGTTGTAGTTGAAGAGGCAGCATCTCTGTCACTCTCGGGACAAAGCAGGCGCGGGCGCAATCATCAATCATATTTAAAGGGAAGCCGGCCCATCCTTACCGCATCACTGTCTTTACTGGGTGTTTTTAGGGAATATTTGCATTTATTCACATACGATTTGATTAGCTACTCGTGTGGTGGTCTGTCATGATTTTGGCTAATGCAGGACTCTACAGTATGTGCATCAGTGGGGATTTAGAAGTGGGTATACGCAAAGCCGACTGATAAAGAAGTGTAGCCTATACGCCACCTGAATATACCCTGCACTACACCACTGAGACTGACAAGACCATACACCAACATGCATCAACAGATTCTGAGCTCATTGACAAATATCTGATCTTGTAAGATGTTCTCTCTTTATACAGAGCACTGTACGCGCGATCGCCAAATCGAAAGTGAAAGTGAACAGCGCGAGCGCTTATTCAAAAGGATTTCAATTCCGCGCATATTGATAGCGGCTCCCTGATGCGCGAAAATACAGTATTAGAACGTTTGTAGTTGTGGGCGGGAGTGGACACATGCGTTGCGGGTGTGGGCGGTAAGAAAGCAAAAAAGAAAAAAAATATATGAACCTCAACTGAATATCACAATAATTTTGTGATTGGCTGTTATGTAGTGTGGGGCCAGGGTGGGCCAAGCTTCTGATTGGGTGGGCCAGGCCCACCCTGGCCCCCCCGTGGAGCCGGGCCTGCTACAGCTGTAATATTTCTGTAACTACAACATGTAACAACCCTCAGAATGGTATGTGTAAGTACAAATGTGTAACAGGACATTGGTAACAAGACCTGTTTCACTTCACTAAGTACTTGTGTAACAGGAATTATATAACTACATTTTGTAACAACAGTATGTATAAGAGTAATTGGATATGTAAAGTGGGAAGAGTTGGATCTTGAGTTGGAGTTTGTGCACCACTGTAATACCAGTGTACTTACATGGTAACTCCTCAGGAACTGTCCACTTAATATAAAAGTGTAACATTCAGGACACAAACCACAATTTATATGTAAAGCCTAACTTACTGGCCACTGCTGTGTAACATCAGAGTAATTACATGGCAAATCTAATATAAAGTGTAACACTTTCTTTACCAAAAAGTGCTGTTAGTCCTGTTAGACATTTGTACTTTCATTACCAGAAAGTGTTGTTACCAATGTCCTGTTACACATTTGTACTTACACATTCCATTCAGTGGGTTGTTACATATATGTAGTTACATAAACATTAGAGCTGTAGATACTATACTTACATTGTGGTTACTAGGGGTGCGCCGTTCCGATATTCAGTATCGGTATCGCTCCGATATTGGCATTTTCTGCTGGATCGGGGTATCGGTCAGACGAGACCGATCCAAATCCGATATTCTGCGTATACTATTCTGTGTTATTGTTAAGCCCCACAAAACCCACAAACACATTATAAAACATCATAAAGTTTTTGTGCACTATATTTCAAGTGTTCTGAAGCCGTTACATAGTTTAATGTGAGGTACAGATGAATATTTAAGTCAAGTTCACGTAAACTTTTCTCTCCGCTGTGGCTGTCTGTCATCCTCCATTCAGCATTCAAACCGCGTGTCGCGTTCGGTTACGAGTCAAGAGAAATGAAATGAAACTCTCTTCAAGATAAATGTTCCTAATATTACAAATGGTTTTGCATAAAAGGACTTTATCTTGAATTAAGTCCTACAGAATGCGCATAAGTGCTTTGTGCCTGCGCGCTGAGACTCTGTGTTGCTTCAAGCGCATCATTCTGCACACGAGATGCGCATAAGCACTTTGTGCCGCTCTATATGGGAGCCTTTCGTATCATATACTTTTGCACAATGAAAGATTATTAATAGCCTTTCTTGGTCGTCTTATCTATCATATGTTTCTTCCTCATTACTGTGCTATACATTTAAAAGAAATGTCTTTTAATTTTACAGTATATATTAGGGTTGCACGGTTTACCGGTACTACGGTTTAGTACATAGTTTGTAATTATATATGCATTCTGTTGTTGTTTTTCTTTACAACAAAGTTGTCTATATTTAGTAGATTGTGTGTAACACAAAAAAAGTCATGATCAGGTCAACACACATTGAGGTATAAAAATTCAACACTGATTAAAAAAAACTGCACTGGTATCGGATCGATATCGGTATCGGCAGATACTCAGAATTTTTGGTATCGGTTCTGAAAAAGTGGTATCGAGCCACCCCTAGTGGTTACATACTACGTACACAGGTATTAGGGACACAATATAAAGTGGGACCAAAATTTTGTTTGTTTGTTTGTTTGTTTGTTTAGGCTAATTCCGTATTATTGTTACAACTTAAATGCATGATGTCATAACAAATGCACAATGTGAAAGCAGGATCTTCTCAGCTGCACTTGAAGGCAGTGTTAGTATTTGTCTGCTCATGTGATCTCAACATGTCTGTGACATTCTTCATAAGTATCATTCATTTCTGTAGAGTTGGACATTTTAATAAGGATCAAATGAGTGAGTTCAGCTTTGAGAATGAAAACCAACCTGTTTGTTCCTCAGTATCTTCATGTTTGACTCTGAATGTTTCTTCAATCTTCACGTCTTCACTCTCCTCTTTAATAAACGCCATCTTCATAATAGTGAGTCACGTGGATCTCAGTCGATTCAGCAGGAGTTTTTCTGTGCGTGTGGACACTTTGTCCTGTTCAAGAAAATAATTAACCAAGTAAATTATTCTCTAAAATAATAATATCCCCCCCCACTTTCATGAAACCATTTGCAGCTGGTTTGTAAAAGTTGTAATTACACAGTTTGTGTTTGTGGTAACACTTTACAATACGGTGGCACTAATGTGCATCAATTCATGCTTAACTAATGCACAGATAATCATGAGTTAACTCACGAAGAACTAAATCATTTATTATTGATTACTGCATCAGCAACAAATGAACATGCTATATGATTCATAGATTAAGTAATCAATAAATTGTAATTAGTTAAATCTGTCAATGTATTAATTCCCTGATATTCAACTTCCAGTTGTCTGCTTTAATTAATCATTAGCTAATGATTTGCAGAGATATCATTATGTTATGACTTTACTTTTTAAGGCATATGACTAATTCAACATCCATAACCACAATGACATATTACTTAATTAGTTAACAGTTCTGTGCCTCAAAAAGTAAAATCATAACATAATGATACCTTTGCAAATCATTAGCTAATGAATAATTAAAGCAGACAACTGGAAGTTGAAGTACATAGCTTTGATCACTGTGCTAATTAACATATGAATTAACATCAGGACTTAATATAATATGCTACTAGGGAACATTATACATTATGACACATTTATGATTCATATAGAATGTTTATTAGTTGCTGATGTAGTAATCATTAGTTTTTCATGAGTTATACATTAACTCCTGATTATCTGTGCATTAGTTTATTTGTGCATCTGTATTGTAAAGTGTTTTCGTTTATCGTCGGCGCGCGCTGAATCGAATCACTGAATCATTTTACGAATGATTCTGTTCAGATGATTCGCGTTTCCCTCATCACTTCTGTCTCTTACTTGAACGATGTAGACTACTTATTCACGATATAGAGAGAGAAATGAGACGCACCTTTTCGGTTATTAATATGTGGATGCGCTTTACTCAGAAAAAGTAAGTTAACGCTAAATAAAAGTATTACAACGTTATATTTAAGACTGATTAATTTATTTTGCGAAGCTTGTAAAACAGTGTAAAGTGACAGAACAGTTTGAACTGATTTAAAAACTACAAACCTTTCTTCAGCCGAATCACAAGAAACGCAGGAGCGCGGCGCAGCTTTGTGACGTCACAACACCAGACCAAAATAAAAGTCCCGTTTACACAATAAGGTCTATTATATGCGTATGATAACGCATTTATACAATTAGCATCTATCTATCCATATATATATATATATATATATATATATATATATATATATATATATATTAGTTATTTATTTATTCATTCAAAAATATATTTCTTGCAGTTTCCATTCATTACTACAGAAGTTTACACAATTATGATGACTTTCACTTCCAAGAGCCCCAGAAATGTGAAAACGGTCTATACACACACAAGGTAAAAAAAATAAAAATAAAAAAACCGTGTGAATGTCTGCATGAATTTTGTCAGTCACCTGCAGAGTTAAGAATTTGGGATGAAGGACGTCCTAAATACATTTTTATCTTTGGCTAAGGGTCTGTGTTCTCTAGGAGGCCAGCTTCAACAGTGACGTGTTTCTCCTCGATCATAAACTCACCGGTGAAAAGAGTTCAGTGCCTGTACTCACAGTGAGCTCATCTCCTCACAGACCCTCAGTACGTGATAGGAAAGAAAGTTTCTGATCCAGAGAACTCATTTATATTGAGATCAATGAGCCTATTCAAGAGAATATGTGTCTTTACGGAATTAAAAGCTGAGCTAAAATCCACAAATAAAACCCAGGCATATCCTTTAGGATGGTGTTAGTGTATTAAGCAGGGTCAGCACAGCCCGTCTCCATTACGTGTGAAGTTGAACTAGAGTGGATCTAGCATAGTGACCACAGTGGAGGTGGTTTTACACAATATCAAGATGATTGCGAAATGCCAAAAATCATTCACATACTTGTGCCTGTTCCCCACCCCACAGGCCTGAATATTGTGAATTTATATAGTCTTGGCACTGTACGTGAAAACTGAAACACAAACTCCTTTAGTAGTCTTGAAGAAGACAGGCCCTTGCAGAAGCATTATCCTCATTAATACTATTGTGAAATTCCTACTAGAAAATATTAGTTTATTGAAAGAATCAATGATAATGAAGAAATCAATATAATGGTTATTATGTGAAATCATTTCAATGCTTAGTATTCTAAAAACAGATTGTGAGGTAATGGTGGTAATTTCCATTGCAAATGTTAGGTGATTTCCAGAAGATGACATAAAGTATGATGTATTACTCATGTGATTGCCTCCAGCCAATGGGAGGCCATGTTTTTAAAAAAATGGCGGCTTGGCCAAATTCCACCATTAAAAAATAAGCTGAGAGGGCAAGTAAATAATCGTGGAAAACCAGACAGGCATAACAAATAAAAAATGGAAAGAACCAACTTTGATACATTGTATAAGAAGAGAGTGTATAAAACATGATGCTTGGACAAACAAAGACTCAGAGGCAGTGGATGTGGCGGCTGTCATCTCGGCTTTGTTACATTGTCTAATAAAGTCTTGCTTCTGGCACCTGGAACTCTGCTGTTTGAGCTTCTTTGATTGCGTCGAAGAGATCTTCTCCCCCTCTGCTCCACGACATAGAACTTGGCGTCACGAACAGGATTGGATTGAGGTCCGGTGTCCGGGAGGGCCCTTGCGGGCGGGACCAGGTTAACACGCAAACCAATCCGAAATTAAAGGGGCCCTTACGAGGTAAGCAATTTTGCTTATATTGGAAATAAGATTGTTTGCGTAGTTGGCTAAGGTCACGCCTGTGATGGTAATCTGGGACAGGGCTTCACCAATCAACGAATGTAAGATTAGTACTAAACATATGAAATATGAAAAGAGTGTAAAGTAAGTGTATATAGATTGACGGGTTCCAGGTTCCAAAAGATACGCCCTTAGTAGAATAGTTTAGTAGTCCAAGCGTCATATCCTAGGTGAGAGATCACGGGATACCAGGGAGCGGCTTGTAGGTTGGTTAAGCCTGGCCCTGGTAGATTCTCACAGAGGTGTATGTACGCTTCCCAAGTGGGGGGTCAAAGGGATATCAGGGAGCGGCTTGTAGGTTGGTAAAAGTCTGGCCCTGATCGATACTCACGAGGGCGTAGTTTAAGAAGCACAAGAGGTGCAGTGCCTAAGGGAGGCACAGAGTGAGAAGCACAAGAGTGCTGAGGCCTAAGAGAAGCACAAGAGGTGCTGCCCAAGAGGGGCTTAAAACCCGTGGTTACCGCTTCCTAAGTGAGAGGTCAACTGGATATCAGGGAGCAGCTTGTAGGTTGGTTAAAAGCTTGGCCCTGGTGGACTCTCATGACCGAAGGTCTGATCGGGCGGGTGTCTGCAGACTAGAGAGTTAAAAGTGTTAGTCTTTGTATTGTCCATTATATGTTGAGAAGAGATATCTGTGTGTGTTAATGCATTAAATGAATGTTTGTGTGATTGGATAAAAATGATATGTGTCTGATGTGAATGCCTTTTGGTTTGACTGAAATGAATACAAAAAAGAGATGTGTAAATATGTAAATATTTTTTGGTAGAAATAGAATGAAAAATCAGTGTAAATAATTATAAAGTTTGAAATAAAGACACTATATTGAATGAAGTATGTTAACATAATTGTAAAAGTTGAAAGAACAGAGAATACTCCATAGAATTGGCTTTGTTGATTGTTGTCTAAATCATCAATGATGTGATTTAAACTGTGAAATTAAAATATAGACAGAAAAAGAACGACTGATCGCCTTTCAAAAGAGAAGAGAGCGAGCAGGAGTTGATTTTTGCAGCTACTGTAAATAAAAGGGAAAAAAGGTGGGGGTGTATGAGCTCATTGTGCTGTGTGGATTAAGTGTGTGTGTGCTCGAGCAGTGTATGTTTGTGTGTGTGTGGATAGAGAGAGAGAGTAGGAGTGTGAAGGACAGGGGAACGGAGGGAGGAGATAGTTGTTACTATTTTGTGCCTGTCTCATCCAAAATAGAATGAAACGAACAGAGAAAAAGAAACATCTTGAGGAACCAGAAGAGTGGGAAAGTGAGAAAGAGCATCAGCAATTTCAGGAGACCTTGATAAAAACACAAGGGATCCATAATCATTTTTGGATAGAATCAAGTTATATTGATTTGGAGGGGCAGGTACAAAGATTGGGAGAATTTAAGAAAAACAGTTTTCTTAAAAAATTGACCAAAATTACAAATTTGAGAGAAAAATCAATTGAATGGCCAGGAATACCCTGGGAAGATGTGGTTTTTAGACATATAACGGTTCGTCAATTGACAAACAATTTGTTTAGGCTTTGTGCTCCAATATCTTCCCAATTAGAACATGCATTAAAAGTGATTGACATTCCAGTTGAGCCAGTGGTAGCACCATACCTCAAGAGAAATTGGGCAGGGCCGTGGGCAGTGCTGGAAAGGGGAGCGACAGTTCTTGGCAATGTTCACCTCAGAGTGTCAGCTGACACAAGAGAAGTGATTTGGACATCTAAAGTCTTGTTCAGATCACAAGAAACAGGGACTGCACAGCCCATTTATATGACTGGTACAACTCTGAGACGCTTGTTGGTAACAATTGAGCAGAGAAACCAGCCACAATACACGCAGCACCTGTGGGTGGAGATTCAAAAAGATCAGGAAAGAGCAGAAGCTTCACAATTTGAATTGTTGAAAACAGTGCTTAATTAATTGCAAAGGGGAAAAAGCACAATGACAGAAAAAGCAATTGAAGTAAAGAAAAAAAGGGGAAAAAGGGGTAGAAAAATTTTAACATCACAGGAAAAAAGATCATTGACTGAATATATAGAGCCTTTACACTTAGTGTACTGTACAAGAGATGAGTTAAACCTTAGTGTGTTTAAGATAAAGGGATTTTGCATAGAATTAACGCCATCTCTCACTTACTCAACCTGGACAGGAGGAATAACGGCTACAGGTCGCAGATTTCATTTGAGGAGGCTGTGGAGTTTTGAGGCATTCAGCTTGGGGGAAAGCATTCTTTGGACAAACAGCAATCTTCAAAGAAAAGAGCCAAAGGGCCTTGTGTTACCATTCAAAAGGTTACTTAAAAAGCATATAGTGATTATTTTGAAATATCTGAAACGAACCAAACAAATTGAGTAAATAAGGTGATAAGTCCTCTGCCCAGCAAAAAGCCCAGGTGGAAATCAGGGGTCGGATTCTTTTAGTGGTCCTCGTCTGATGAGCCTGGTGAAGATTAGCTAATAAATTTAAGGTGCTGAGGTTAGAGAGGTAAATCACCAAAGGGAAACTAAAGTAAAATAATCCACTATATTAAATAAAGTAAGAAGACTGCTTTTCAAAAATGTCAACTCCAGTAGAACTATTAGCATCAGAAAATCCAGCCTGTAAAGAAATAATAAGGGATTCCTCAAAAAAGTGGGCAGAGAGAACAAAGAAGTTGGCTACCAAATGGCCAGCAGAGGGGGCATTTGATGTGATGATGTGTAGGGAAATGGAAGTCTTGATAAAGAATTACAAGACTAATGACAAATCTAAAAAGCGAAATGACAAAAGGGAACAAGAATTAGGGGTATTGGCCTTGTTCAAACAACAAGGAATCAAATTATTGAAATTAAAAAGGGAAAATAAAAAGGATGAAATAAAAGAAAGGCCTCCTCCATATGCTCCTTCCTGCGATCAAGTTGTAAACCAAATGCCTGTGGTACAGGGAAAAATAGATCTAAAAGGGCCAATAGAATTTGAGGGATATGTACATGACTCAAACACAGAAATAGATAAGGATGAACAGAGCTGCAGGGATGAGAGGGAAAGGGCAAACATTAGAGACAAGAAACACACTTACACAGATATGAGGGAGGAGCTGAACTCACAGGAGCAGAGGCTGAGAACATCTACGCCACTGCCGCAGTCACAACAAAGAGAGAGAGAGAGGACAACCTACCAGGAGGAGCCAAGGATTGAAAGAAGGAGGGCCAAAGACAGCAAAGAAGAGAAAAAAGGTGAGCCACTTTCATATCATCGTCTTTCAGAAATGCTTGAAGAATTGGAAGACTGCCATAAACATTTAACACCAGTAGATGAAGAAGAGGAGAACTATCAAGACAAAGAACCTGATGAGGCTTCTGAAGGAAGAAGGACACCTACGGACTCCATCGAGGAAGCATTGGATGACATGGAGGAAAGATACAACAGAACAAGAGAGGCGCTTAAGGAAGCTGTCGATATGACAAGAGCAGAATATGACCAAGTTGTGACAACATTGCAACAAGAAATGAGTGAACTATTGAACGCCAGTCAAACAAAGAAGCCACGTCCAAGTCCACATGACTATGCTCAGCGAAAGCAGTACAAGCAAGTAGCTGGGACATTGGTCATGGAAGATATAGAATATCCAGATGACTTGTTGACATCCTGCCAAACACCAAGAAGATCAGCAAGACTAAAGAGCAAGACAAAAGCTCCAAGCTATGAGTGTCCAATCCTCATCAAGCAGGGACACGCCCAGTACATACCTTGGGCAGGACAAGATCTGGAATCTTTGGTTTCCCGCCTTCCAGATATCCATGAAGGAGCAGGGAAGTGGATCAAGACAGTTGAGGAGGAAACGACTGGAAAACTTCTGGCCCTAGGTGACATCAAAGCCTTGCTTGCCAAGTGCCTGGGGGCCTCCAAGATGAATGACATCCTCAAGCAATCAGGCCTTCATCACGCAGTAGACAGGCCTCAAGCAGATGGAGCCTCCTTTGACAAGCATCGACGAGATATCTGGAAGACGCTAAGGACTGAATACCCAATGCAAACTGATCCGAATTTCCTGAGGGGGGAGCCAATGGGGGAAGATGAAAACCCCACTGCCTACATCCAGAAACAACTGAGAAGATGGAAAGAAGAACTGGAAAGAGATCCAGAAAAAGACAGAGTACTGACAGCACTCTTCAGGACCTCCATTGTGGAAGCCATGCCTGCAGCAGTAAAAGTGAAGCTGGAGGACGTGGTAGGTTTGAATTCAATGTCACACAGAGAGTTCAAAGACCATGTGGTCCATGTTGTGGAACAATACAGAAGACAAGAATTAAAGATGAGAACTCAAGAAAAGGAGCTGCAAAGAAAACTAACTCAGATGCAGCTTGACGAACTTGTCAACAAAAAGAAGAAGATTCAAGCAGCACAGAAAGAAGACCTTTCAGCAGTGATGGCACCTGTCAATGCTTCAGTGCCTGTCAATCCACCAGCACCAATGAATGTACCAGTACCTGTATATCAGACTGCAGCAACACAAGCTACACCTGCTGGAACAGCCAATGTATCACAAGGACCAGCACCAGTTGTAATCTATTTGAAACCAGAACAATCGAACAAGAACTGGACTAGACAACAAGGAGGAGGACGTGGCAGAGGAGGATTTAACAACAACAACAGAGGCCCACCAGGAGTGTGTTGGGGGTGCAACCAACCTGGACACCACAGAAGAGACTGCCCCATCAATCCTTGGCAACAAAATCAACCAATGGCTCCAGGAGCTAACTATGCACAACAACAGATGCAAGCTCAGAACTTGGGTCCTGTCAATCCATGGCGTGGCCCTGATCAAGGTTACTAGGGCTGCCCAGAGAATCCTACGGGGAGGAATCAGCTTCCAATGATATCTTATGATGCTGATCAAGAACCAATGCTGCAAGTCAACATCGAAGGAAGACCAATTACTCTGATGCTGGACACGGGGGCCAGCTTTTCTTGTTTGAATCCAAGATATGCCTCACACCTCCCCTTGTCTGGAAAATATATAAAGACAGTAGGATTCTCAGGGGTAACTCAGCTACTTCCTATGACTGCCCCTGTGAGCATAAGCTTGAAAGACACTGAAATTAGAATACCCATTTTAGTCTCTGAACATACACCTGTTAATCTGTTAGGTAGAGATGCTATATGTAAATTAAAAATGCAGATATGGTGTACCCCAGATGGAATTTATGTAAATGATAGGGCTATTAGACAAATGAATGTGTTAGAAGTAGAACAAGCACAAGAACTATGTGCTAACATATATTGGTTGGGAGACATAAAGGAAGATGTAGAAAAAACAATCAACAAATGGGGAAGATATATAAGAGAACAGCTCTCTGAACCAAGCTTACCAAAAACTGAGTTTCATTGTACAATGAAGTATGATGAAAGCAAAGATCCAGACTTTGAAAAAAGATGGTTAGAAGAAACAAAAGGGTTAAAAATCCCAATGATATCACAGTACATAGTTGTAGGACCAAAAGGTGCAGCTCTGCAGTTAGATAGGGAAAAATTTATTGACAAATGGTTTGAAGTACCAAATTCAGTTCCCCATGTCACCTTGTATGTAAATAAAGATTGTCTCTCTAAGGACTTAGGCCCCATGATGCAAAAGGCAGAAAAAAGCAAGTGGGAAGCCACAGAAAATCCTCTAATTTTTCAATCAACAGATAAAGCGTATCTTAAGATTTTGTGTGCCACCCCAATGTTGGGAATCCCCAGAATGGTAGTAAACACAAAAATTGAATCAAAGGTTAGGGAACATCAAACACAGCAATCTGAATTAAGGATAGAAATGGAGAAACGAGTACCATCAGAACTATGGTCACAACATGATACAGATGTAGGGTTAGTTAAGTCAGCTAATCCAATTAAAGTGAATCTTAGACTGGGAGCCAAACCACCCAGAAAGACACAATACCCTTTGAGACCTGAAGCAGAAGAGGGGATAAAAAAGACAATTGAAGGGTTAATGAAAGCAGGAGTGCTTATTGAAACAACTAGCTGGATTAACACCCCAATATTACCAGTAGCTAAAGCAGATAAAACGAAATGGCGTTTGGTGCATGATTTGAGAGCAGTGAATGAGGTTGTAGAGGATTGGCCTGCTGAAGTTCCAAACCCACATACGTTGCTAACCAATGTTCCGTCTGCTGCTAACTATTTCACCGTGATTGATCTCTGCTCTGCTTTTTTCAGCATTCCTTTAGCGGAGGAGAGCAGACCATTGTTTGCATTCACCTATCAAGGTAAAAAATTGACTTACACGCGAATGCCGCAGGGATTCAAACATTCACCACATGTCTTCAATCAAGTGTTAAAAGAAGATTTAGGGGATCTCAGGCTGGATAGCACATTGATACAGTACGTAGATGATTTATTGATTTGTAGTACGACTTTGGAACAATGCCATCAAGATTCAATCAAAGTACTAACTAAATTGGCTGAGGGGGGCCATAAGGCATCTAAAGAAAAACTTCAGTATTGCTTACCACAGGTTGAATACTTAGGACGAACAATATCACATGGGATGAAAGCTATATCTCCTAGTCAGTTAGAAGGTATTAGTAAAGCGCCTCAACCACAAACAGTAGGCCAAATGATGACCTTTTTGGGAATGACAGGTTTTAGTGCAGATTGGATAGATGACTATGCAATTAAAACAGCTCCTTTAAGAGCACTAATGAAACAAGTGGGCCATCAAAATCTTAGGGCACCACTGATATGGACTACTGATGCATTAATAGCTTTCGAATCATTGAAACAAGAGCTGCAGACAGCTCCTGCGTTAACTACACCAACGTATGATAAACCGTTTCATTTGTATGTTGCTAACAGAAAAGATGGCTATGCATCAGCAGTACTAATGCAGGAAAATTGTAGTGGAAGGAAAAAACAACCAATTGCCTACTACAGTACAAAACTGGACAATGTAGCTGAGGGCTATCCACCATGTTACCAACAGGGGTTAGCTGCAGTATATTTCGCTTATGAAAAAGCTTCCACAATAACTATGGGGTACCCAGTTGTAATTTACACTCATCATAAAGTGGCAGAACTGTTGGAGCAAGGGAAGTTTGTCCTGACTCCATCTAGATGTATAGCATATTCAACATTGCTAACCTTTCCAGACATCACCATTAAAAGATGTACGACAGTTAATCCAGCCAATTTTATACCATTACAAGACGAGGGTACACCACATGATTGCGTAGCTGACTCGTTAGCTTTTACTAGATTGCGACCAGACTTAGAATCAACCCCAATTTTGGATGCACATGTTGATTATTTTGTAGATGGTTCCTGCTTTAGAGACCATCTGGGTAATCATGCTGGATTTGCCATTGTAAAACGTAAAGATGATGAGTTTGCCCCAGTGGTGGTGCAGCATTGTGAACAACCATGCTCAGCACAACTGGCGGAGTTGAAGGCACTGACTGAAGCCTGTCAATTAGCTAAAGATTTGACTGTTAACATCTACACAGATTCTGCATACGCACATGGCGTATGTCACCTCTTTGGAGCAGTCTGGAAGCAAAGAGGCTTTAAGAAAAGTGATGGTACACCCATACAACATGGTGACCAAATCATTGAGTTAATATCAGCTATGATGCATCCTAAAAAGCTGGCAATTATTAAATGTCAGGCTCACAAAAAAGGCAATAATTTTGTGATAAAGGGCAATAATGAAGCAGATCAATACGCAAAACAAGCTTCTGGTTGCGCGACAGCAATAATGGCTCCTTCTGTTTTAATTCAACCTCAACCTCAATTAGCAGATGTTGCCCGAATGCAACAACAAGCTACACCGTATGAACTTAGTGTGTGGCAACAAAGAGGAGCCACAAGGGATGCAAATGGGTTATGGCGATCACATGAAGGACATATGATTGCTCCTACACCTTTGCTTACAATCTTGATCTCTGACGCGCATGGTTTTGACCATTGCGCGAGGGGGGAAGTGATTAGAAAGGTAAAACGCCAAGGTTTTTGGTCTCCTTATTTACAAGCAATGGTGGATGAGTATCTGTCTGAATGTGACGTTTGTGCTCAAAATAATGTCAGAAAAGGAACATCTGCTCCAATTGGTCATATACCGGTTCCAGAAGGTCCATTTAAACATCTAGTCATGGACTATGCAGACATGATAAGAACTGTCAAAGGGAAAAGATATTTGCTGGTTATAATTGATAGATTCAGCAGATGGATAGAAGCAGTTCCATCACCAGACCAAGGTGCCCAAACTGTGATTAAATTCTTAACAAGAGAAGTAATTCCTAGATTTGGTATACCATCTCAAATTAGTTCGGATAATGGATCAGCTTTTATTCAAAGGACAGTAAAGACAGTAATACAGCAATTGAGAATTAAACAAAGACTAGGTTGCGTCTACCATCCACAGTCACAAGGCATTGTTGAACGGGCAAATGGGACTCTTAAAGCAAAATTGAACAAAATTTGTGCAGATACAAAATTGAACTGGGTAGATGCTTTACCACTTGCATTAATGAGTTATCGAATGCAGACCAATAGGATAACAAATTTAACACCACATGAAATGCTGACAGGCAGACCAATGCCAGTCCCATATTTGAGGGGCCCATATGAGGGACCACCTCTTGAACAATTGCAAATGGAATTAAGAGCATACATGAAACAGTTAACAGCTATTCATGAAGCCATTAATGCCCAGGAACAGAGTAGAGGCCCAAGAGAGGAAGAGGAAAGACCTGGCCCTATACAACCTGGAGATCGAGTATATTTGAGAGTGTTTAGACGTAGGTGGAATGAGCCACGCAGGGAAGGCCCATACACCGTTGTAAGAGCCACCCCAACAGCAGTGCAGGTAGAGGGAAGTACAACTTGGTACCATTTAAATCATTGTACTAGAGTGCCCAGATTAAGACCTAGAAGACGAGAAGAGCAACAAGAGATTGATGAAGAAGAAGGTGAACAGGTAGAGCCCCCTGAGAGGGAACAAAGCCCTCATGATTCTGAAAGGGAAGGTAGTAACATCGATACACCTCATTCTAGGGAAACAGAGCACGCAGAAGCAGAAGAACTGCCTGAAGATGTGGCGTTGCCCGCAGAAGCAGAACATGAGGATCAGGGAGAAACTGATCCTGATCCTAGTGCTGATATACCTGATGAAGCAATTGCCCAAGACCCGGGGCAATCCACAGAGCCAGTTGAGCCAAGACCCTCTACTAGTGCCCAATCCAGATACCAACCTGATGAATTCCTCACTCTCGATCCAGCCACCATTGCTGAATTATTCCCTTAGTACGATTGCCCAAATACCAGGTATTTATGCAAACAGACATGATAGACAAAGATCAGCTAGATGGACATATAATGATGAGAATGATACCTTAAATTATGAAATGGAGTCTTACCTAAATAAGGAAGGACTGTTAGATGCTGCAAAAGACAATGATTGGTTCCAATGGGCAGAATATACGGCAAAAGGAGCAGGAGTATCTAGCTGTGTATTTTGCTCCCCATCTCCTCTAAAGAAACTTGTAGTTGTACCAAGTCCACATGATTACATACAGTGTGGTAGATTTTATTCCCAACATTGTGAAATTATCAGTAGTAAAGGATTTTACCCTTATTATTGCCCAGCGGAGTGTCTGTCTATGCTTGGGAACAAGAATTTCCAACAGTATAGACAAACAGGGTGGGGGGATGAGTGTCAGAGAATGGACATAAGAATTGATGTTAGAAAAAGAGAAACCCCTGTAGCCTATGCAATTGATCGCACATTAGATTTTGAGTGCTTTAATAAATCAAAAGGGACACATGATATGGGAAAATTCAAAGGAAACTGTGTTATAATTTGGCATTTGGATCAAGATATGTATAATGATCCATATGTGCTTAAATCATCTAGTCGAATGTATGCTACAGCTACTGTACAAATGAATATGACACTCGTAAGAGTAGGAGAGAATTGTACGAAAGCAAACATTGACTTTCCCGTAATTGGGATCATGGAGGACCAATCAGAAGCAGTGGCAGATTATTATTGGGTATGTGGGGGAAGGAGATTGAGAGCCACTCTTCCGGACGATTGGAAAGGCCTTTGCACTAGAGTAAAACTATTACAAGAAATAACAATCATTGAGGAAGATCAAGGTGAAGAAAAACAACCCAATTCAGAAAGACACAGAGTAAAGAGAGCCTATGAGGCAGACCCAAATGTATATTTAGATGCAATAGGCCAACCAAGAGGAATCCCAGACGAATTTAAAGCTAGGAATGAGATAAAATCTGGATTTGAATCAATATTTGTGTGGATAACCCCAAACAAAAATTTAGAATGGATCAATTATATATACTATAATCAGCAGAAATTTATTAATTACACTGATGATGCCTTAGCTGCTCTAGGAAAGCAATTAGGCCCCACAAGTAAAATGACCTGGCAAAACAGACAAGCTTTGAATTGGCTCCTTGCCGAGAAAGGAGGAGTTTGTGTAATGTTTGGTTCTGACTGTTGTACTTATATCCCGAATAATACAGCCCCAGATGGATCATTCACCAAAGCAATGGAGAAACTGAAAAACCTGAGAGAGGAAGTGACCAAGAACGCTGGATCAGATATGCATATTGGAAACTGGTTTAATTCACTTTTTGGGGCTTGGGGACAATGGTTAACTCAAGTGGGCATCATAATAGCTATTGCCATTGTTGTGTTTCTTTTACTGTTTTGTTGTATTGTGCCTCTCATTAGGTCTATGTTGACCAAAGCTGCAGCCAAACAGATGCTTAACATATCGGTTAAGCCAACTGGAATTGACATTGGGTACACTAACGAACACTGTGTGGGACCTGGACTGGATGAACTGGATGACTTTGATTTGGATAATTTTGTGTGAGACCTTCCTGAGGAACAACGGAGTGGTAGGGAAGGGGTGCCTTTTTCTTTTTATTATTCTTTATTATAACCTTTTTTAGTAAGTCTTAGAGGATTTGGGTAGAGTAGGCAGGAAGCAATAGGGTACTATGTATTTTCCTTTGGCATATGCCCCTTCCTGAAGTTATTTACTCCATAAATCATTTATTAAATTAAATGTACAATGTGATTTTTTAATCAAAGGAAAAAGATGAAGGTTTTAAGCAGGTCCCTGTCCATGTTATGAGACAGTGCTATCAGATAAAAGGGAATGATAAAGAAGGACTATTTTCTGAGGGGTGACTGAGGGTCTGACTTGTCAGGGGTGCAATAACAGTGATTATTCATTCAGCCCGGCCTCCAGAGAATAGTTTGTTTTGATTTGATTACTTTATTATTCATATAATTATGACATGATTAAATTAATCAAAGATTTTATCATTGATATGATGATTAATTGTTTTAACACTGGGAAACATCACTAGTAAGTTTGAAGGACACAAAGGATCGACGAGCACCACAGTGCTTAGCAACATGAGTAGATTCAACTGGAGGTTTAAAAACCCACCATCTATTCCAACACCAGACAGTGCTGGATGGCAAAAAGACTTGCCTGAGAGCTCCTCTGGCAACGAAGGACAGCAGCACCAGATAGCGCTTCAGGCTACCGGAAATGTCTGAAGTTCCTCTGGCCACGTGGGATGAATCAGTGTACCTATCTTGCATCAAGTTGATTTATTTTGATTATTTGATTAATCACCTGTATATCCTACATAACCATGATAACCATGGGCAAGGCTCATGCACATTTTCTGCACGTGCTTACATACATATTGTTGATTTAACCAATTGATCATTGACCCCCAAAAGAATGTTTAGGTAGGGAAGCAGATTCTTTTACTCTTCTCTAGTCAAGGGTGAGGAGAGATGTTTGGGTCTGACTTCCTCTGGAGTGCACTGTCATGAAAAAACCAATTGTTAAGGAGTGAATGGCGGACCTTTATTGGTTCATAGATGGATTGAAGAATGGGTGGACTCATGGTGTTGCACTCTGGGTTAAGGGTTTAGTGGTGAGACTTAGTTAAGTCTCATAGGGGGGAATATATTGTGAAATTCCTACTAGAAAATATTAGTTTATTGAAAGAATCAATGATAATGAAGAAATCAATATAATGGTTATTATGTGAAATCATTTCAATGCTTAGTATTCTAAAAACAGATTGTGAGGTAATGGTGGTAATTTCCATTGCAAATGTTAGGTGATTTCCAGAAGATGACATAAAGTATGATGTATTACTCATGTGATTGCCTCCAGCCAATGGGAGGCCATGTTTTTAAAAAAATGGCGGCTTGGCCAAATTCCACCATTAAAAAATAAGCTGAGAGGGCAAGTAAATAATCGTGGAAAACCAGACAGGCATAACAAATAAAAAATGGAAAGAACCAACTTTGATACATTGTATAAGAAGAGAGTGTATAAAACATGATGCTTGGACAAACAAAGACTCAGAGGCAGTGGATGTGGCGGCTGTCATCTCGGCTTTGTTACATTGTCTAATAAAGTCTTGCTTCTGGCACCTGGAACTCTGCTGTTTGAGCTTCTTTGATTGCGTCGAAGAGATCTTCTCCCCCTCTGCTCCACGACAATACCTATTGATGCTTCTTGGTGTCTCTTCACATTCCTTCACACCATCCACAGTATCAAATCTGCAGAAAAACATTTTCTTTTTCTTTTTTATTTGCCCATTAATGTATTTAATCCCTCATATACCTGTCTTATATTACCAGTTAAGAGGTGGAGGTGTAGCTGCTCTATTTAGAGTTTTATGTATCAACATATTGCGCAGCTGGCAAAGACATACAGTCTTTCATTTCAATAAAAGATGCGACGCTCGGTCTATAATTGATTACTGCGCTCGCTTGTGGCCATAGCAGACAATACAGTACTTTTTTCCTCTGACATTAAGAATTGCCTTTAGAATTCGAATATAATTCAAATTTTGCTAATATTTAAGAAAGAAATTCGAATTTGGCTTTTCAGCCATTTCCACAGCCCTATCATGGATATTTAAACTTTATGAAACTCTTCATTAAATAGGTTTTGTATTAAATTACTGTGGTTTACTCAATTTGTTATATTATAGCAATAAAATTTATTAATATTATTTTATATTAATCTGTTGAATAAAGGCCTCCTGTAGCAAATTGATGTTAATTACTTAAAATCATTTACAAGCAGCGCGAATGAACTGAATCTAGTTTAAATGTGTTTTGATCTTTCATTGTAATCAAATATTGATTAAAATTGTGTAATTTCAGAAGTGACGGATCACTCCGCTGTGGTGACCGCTGATAAAGGGAATAAGCCGAAAGAGAGAGAGTACAACAGATGAGAAGCTCAAGATTTCAAAATTTCTGAAAGGAGCAGAGTAGGAAACAGGTCAGCTGAGAAAACTCATTAAATCACTTCATGTGCATTTTTTCACAACATAAATACCTTATTGTGTTTAGCAGAAGATTCACGTTTTTCATATGTTTGAAGGTGAGTAAATTGACAATTTTCAAATTTTGATGAACTATCACTTTGTTTATTAGCTTATGATCCATAATTCTATGAGTGAAATGCCACGTTCATGCCAGAATTACCGCAATTTTGAGATTACAACATGTGACGTTCTACTTGGATTAATTAAGCATTTCTATGGCAACACCATCAATGCCTAAATGAATCTATAGTGGTCAGGTGGTTCACATGGTGCAAGTAGGAGCTCTCAGAAAGTTCCCGTTTAGAAGTTGTAATTACAAGTTCTACATTGACATGAATGCTTTTTAAATTTTTGAATCTCATAACTATGGTAACTACAATATGGCATGAATGCACATACGACTCATACCTTACATCTGGTGGAATTTTTCCTTTGAAGCCATTTTTTCTTTGAATTCTTTGATTTTTTTTGTATTGTCCCTTTTTTTTATTATCAAATTCAAATGCACTTAATTCATGTCTAATTTCATGCAAGTATTTGGTCCGCTGTTTCATGATTGCATCATCAGCTGGACCCAGCAACCACAAGCCGCCTTCGTTCATCTTCAGAACACAAATTAAAATATTTTTGATGAAATCCGAGAGCTTTCTGACCCTGTGTAGAGAGCAACACAACCGAAAAACCCAGGTCCAGAAAGGTAGTAAGGACGTCATTAAAACAGTCCATGTGACATCATTGGTTCAACCATAATGTTATGAAGCTATGAGAATACTTTTGCTTCATGAAGAAAACAAAAATAATGACTGTATTCAACAATTTCTTCTCTTCCGTGTCAGTCTCTGCTGCATGTTCACGAGAGTACCACGATGCATGCTGCGCTCTGCCATAAAACCCGTATGTGCTGTGATTCGGGCATCCAGTGCACACTTTAAAATGGTGCTAAAGTGTGCATAAAGACTACACCAAGACATAAAGCAGTCAATGTAGAATAGCTTGTATACAGCGTGCATCTTCCTCTGCTTGTAAACACAGTGCGGCGCATCCGGGTTCTATGTCAGAATGCTGCATACATAGTGCTATTCTCCTTAACATGTGGCAGAGACTGACACGGAAGAGAAGAAACTGTTGAATGAATTTAATGAATTATAATTGGTCGAATCCATCTTTAATATTTAATGTATTGTGTCGTAGATCTTGAGTATTCAGTGTGAAAATCAGTGATTATTTATGATGTATTTCTGATGATTTTAATCATTGAACTTTCCATTGTTATACATTTAAAATTCAATTTGTGTAGTAGATACTGCTGATTGTTTAATTAAATTGCTTGTTTGTATAATAGTGATAAATATGGGATCTTACACAATTCATGTTTTAGTCATGAGTATATTATGTAGTGTACTGGTGGATGTGATGATCTGTGTTGTATATAAATGGAAATTGTCCAGTATTTAAATGTAATACGTGTGTTTTTAGTTTGAACATTGGCTAATGAATGATGACAATATAATTAATGATATAAAAAGAGGGTGGAGGGATTGAATTGCTTTACACACTGAAGAAGGCCTTGAACCGAAACGTTTGTGTTTTTTCCTGTTGGTGATGAATGTAAAATAAAATGTAAGACGACGACTGTTTGATAAAATCGTTGTTTTTGTTTTCTATGGTGGGTCAGAAAGCTCTCTGATTTTATCAGAAATCTCTTAATTTGTGTTCCGAAATTGAACAAAGGACTTACAGGTTTGGAATAACATAAGGGTGAGTAATAAATGACAGAATTTAAATTTTTGGATGAACTATCCCTTTAATTCTCAGACTTATCTAATACATATCTGATGCAGATCTGAAGGACAGGATTGTGTCCAGCAACACTGACCGTCAGTTATTTTTAAGCAGTTTGCATTAAGTAGTAATGTAGTAAAACGCAGATATTAAAAAGGCGAAATTCAGTAAACACCTTATTGTTGATGTATATTTTGTACAGGCAAGCAGATGAAGCCAGAATATAAACGCAACGAGCAAAGATTCACGTTAAAATGTTTCCCATTGAAAACCATTAGAAGGAAAACACTGAACCATTAAGCGGATTGCATTCGTATTCCAGCCTCATCTGCTTGCCCATGTAGTATACTACGCATCATTAATATAGAGGTTACTGAATCAATATTACTGTTTTAAATACATATTAAGGCACTTTGTGTTTTTACGTTTTGTCGCACTGTTTAATGATTGAAATATTGCCACAAATGCTTAATATGGATTGCAAATGGCCAAAACTGGCATTTTGTTAACATACCTTTTGTTTTATTCTTTTGAGAGATGATCTAAATATTTGCGGCTTGGAAACAGATGGAAAATTGACACGCTTGTCCTGCAGTTCTATGGATGTTTTGCACTCCAGGTCTTCGAGCCGGTCACGTGACTGAAAGCTATGAATTGAGCAATCAGGGTAGAAAGGCCTTTGGAAGAGTAGTTACCAAGAACCTGACAGTCAACAGTGGTTGAGCTCCAGAAGAAACTTGAAAAACCTGAAGAAAAAGCCTGTGCTCAGTGCAAAACACACGGAAGCCTGTGATAAACATTATTTACTGGTCTGATGAACTTGAATTCCAAGCATGGCATCTGGAGGAAACCAGGATCTGTTTATCACCTGCACCATCTCAACAATACAATACAGCACGGTGCTGGTAACATCATAATTTGGGGATGTTTTTTCAGTGGTGGAGACTGAGGTACTGGTCTATGTAGAAGGACAGCTAAACACACCAAAATAAAGTTGTACGCTTAATGAAAACATGCTCAAGAGTACTAGGCCACGTTAACCTTCCATCACACAGCCAAGACAACATCAGTGTGGCTTAGAGATGACTCTGAGAATGTCCTTCAATGGCCCAGACAAAACCCACACTTGAACCCAATCAAACGTCTGTGGAGAAAACTGAAAATATTAAATGCTGTTCAATAACTGTCCTCATCCAACCTGACAGCTTGAGAGGATCAGCAAAGATCAATGGCAGAAAATCCACAAGTCCAAAAAAAACTTGAGACTGTAATCCCTGCAGAAAGGTGGTTCAATAAAGTACTATAGTTTTGCTTTGTCATTATGGGGTATGGAGTGTAGATTGGTGTAAAAAACAAAACAATTAAAAGCATGTTAGCTTAAGGTAAACAAAATGTAAAACAAAAGGGTCTGAATACAGTTTAGATAGCTTTATGCAATTTATTAATTTTAATACATTGTCCTTAATCAAATAAATCAGCAACAACTATATATTTTAAAATCACAGGGCATCTACCATAACTGCTAATATTTTAAATTTAGCAAAGAAGATGGATGGGTGTGGCCACATGCATTTATATGAACTTGACAAAAGAAAATAAAAAGCTTCAATTTAAAGTTTAAAGAGGAGAAGAACGCAAATTAAATATCTGAACATGGTCAAACCACTTGTGATGATCATGGTGGATTCTTGTAGGAACCTGGAGTATCTGAATTTGGGGCACATTCTGAGCCATTTAAAACTGTCCACAAAAAGAACAAGAATAGGGTCTCTTATATGCATGACTTTCCATATGTATCTGAAAAATAACTTTTAGTGACACTGATCACAATTATATCAACTTCATCCAGAATGAAGAAGCAGGTGATTTTTGAAATTGCTCCTTTTTGTAAATCTCTTTTCACACTTGGAACTTTGTAATTACTGTCCAGAATGAGTTTGCAAATAACTTCTCATGTCTATGATATGTGAACTCCTATCACACAGAAGACACTTAAAGCCTCTCTCCACAGTGAATCCTCATGTGGTCATTAAAGGCTCCTCTAAATCTGAAACTTTTTCCACACTGATCACATACATATGGCTTTTCTCCTGTGTGAATTCTCATGTGGGCATCAAGATTTCCTTTTCGATTGAAACTTTTTCCACATGGTTGGCAGGTGAATGGGTTTTCTCCTGTGTGAATTTTCATGTGGGCATCAAGATTTCCTTTTCGATTGAAACTTTTTCCACACGGTTGGCAGATGAATGGGTTTTCTCCAGTGTGAATCCTCATGTGGTTATTAAAGTGTCCTTTTTGACCGATATTCTTTCCACACTGTGGGCAAGTAAACAGCTTCTCTCCAGTGTGAATTCTCATGTGCCTTTTTAGGATTGTTGTTCGGTTGAAACTCTTTCCACACTGTTGGCACATGTAAGGTTTCTCTCCTGTGTGAACTCTCATGTGGACTCTGAGGCTACCTTTATTAGTATAAGACTTTCCACACTGTTGGCAGGTAAAATCACATCTAGTTCCAGACTTTTGAGCTCTTTTTTGCGACAAAGTATTTTCAGTCTGATTGACATTGATTTCAGAGTTCTCTCTTGAGTGAATCCTCATGTGCTGATTAAGAGCTACTGAAAATCTGAAACTCTTTCCACACTGATCACATACAAATTGCTTCTCTCCAGTGTGAATTCTCATGTGGGCATTGAGATTTCCTTTTTGAATGAAGCTTATTCCACACTGTTTGCAGGTGTGAGGCTTCTCTCCAGTGTGAATTCTCATGTGGACTTTCAAGTTTCCTTTTTGATTGAACCTTTTTCCACACTGTTGGCAGGTGAATGGGTTTTCTCCAGTGTGAGATCTCATGTGGACTATAAAGTGTCCTTTTTGACCGATATTCTTTCCACACTGCAGGCAAGTAAACAGGTTCTCTCCAGTGTGAATTCTCATGTGTCTTTTGAGGCTTGCTGGTTGACTGAAACTCTTTCCACACTGTTGACACGTGTAAGGTATCTCTCCTGTGTGAATTCTCATGTGGAATTTGAGGCTACCTTTATTAATATAACACTTTCCACACTGTTGGCAGGTAAAACAACATCTAGTTCCAGTCTTTTGAGCTCCTTTTTGTGACAAAGTATTTTCAGTCTGTGAGCAATTAAAAGATTTTCTCCAGTTGTGAAAGCATGCTTTTTCATACTGATCTTTATGTTCATTTTCTTTCAGTTCTTGATTCTCCTCCTTCAGTGCCATTGGGTCTAAGGTGGAAAAACAAATAGAAAAATAACCCTAGTTTAAATGGCACAAAGCAATGTATACATAAACATTCAACATGTAAAGCATCAAAACCTTTAGATCCCACATGCACTAAGCTGCTCAGAAACTCTTGTTAACTTTTAGCTTTTCAGTTAGAAATTAAGCAGCATCATATCACAGATACTGTCCCTGTAGATCAGGGATGTGTAACTTTGGTCTTTTATGGTCACCGTCCTGCAGAGGTCCGTTCCAACCCTAATAAAACACACCTGTCTGTAATTTTCAAGAAATCTTGAAGACTTATGTTAGATTGTTCAAGTGTGTTTGATTAAACTATGCTTCGATTACACTTTGTTGAGTAGACAGGGTTGTGATTATTCCTACTGAGAAGTCGCTGATCTGGGCTGCGTTTCTCAAAGCATCGTAAGCCTAAGATGATCGTAGCTCCATTGGTGGCAATGGGTCTACGAAGTACTTAGGCTTACGATGCTTTTGGGAAATGCAACCCTGGTGTGTAGTGTGCACATAACAGCAACTAAATGGTATCCCAGACAGTGATGCAGTGTGAGAAGAGCAGCAAACCGGCAACTTTAATTCCAGGTTCACACTGCTTGATTTTTAGAAACATAAACACTGGATTTCTATGTGCCAGTGCTTGTCTGTTTTATATTTTCTACACAACCTGAAGAACTATCCAGATCTCTACATGTTAGCGGAGTGTATTAATGTTATCAAAGATGGTACTGCTAGGCTAGTAATAACCTTATATTAAATTCTTGCAAAAATAGAGATATTAAAATTAAGAACCTGTGTGTTGTATTGGCAGCAGTCTTTTGATAATCACTTTTCTGTTTATAGGACAGACATTATCCATCTTAGAAATGCTGCAGTGTTTAATCAGATTGCTCTCTTTGTTATGTTGGACAGACCCCCCTCCTAAAGTTCACTCCTTTCTTTTAAATTAACTTATTGTTTATTTAAATGCCTAATGTTGTGGTCTTGTGATGTTCTGGGGTGGAGAGAGAAGAATGACTTTTTATGTTGCCCCTCAATTATCTTCACAATCACTATACAAACTGACATAATGAATATATAATTCATAGTTAACCGTCAAATGCCTACAAAGTTATTTTTTATCCCACCAGCGAACTTTAAACGTTGTCAGATAAGTGAGAACATGCACTCTTGGGGTTCTACCTTAATTTTTTATGCCCTTCCCTTGCTACCTTTCCTCCATCTCATGGACTTAGATGTGCATCATTGCGAGCTAAACGCACGTAATGGGTTTAAATGAAATACCCTAATCTTTGGTCACTTGGAATCCACTATGAAGATCATTTATAATTTACTGTTTTTCCTTATTAGTTTGTCATACATCCTGTTCTGTAGGCCTATAGGGCTGTTAGAGAAAACTTAAAGAAATACACAAAAATAGAACAAAATTAACCCTATGAGAAAAAAGTATGTTTTTAAAAGCATGTATGTCTACTAAGCTCTAATTTTTCATAATTTAATGTGTGACAATACATGACGTCATTAGAGTTGGGTTTTGAGAATCAATTCCAAATTTTCAAGAACCGGGTATTTGATAAGACTCGCACATATTGATTCCATTTAACAATTCCTGTGTTAACATTTTAAAGTGATTTTAAACCAGTCAAGTGCAAGAAGGGAAAGAACTTACGCACTGTTTTGCGTGCTGTGGACACATCTGAAGCGCGAACACAGTTCCGAGACAAAACCGACTCCTCTTTTTGACATCTTGCGGCCAATAATTATGTGAGTATATCCTTGTAAACGCACCCATTTTTGTCTTAAGTGAATGTAAACATGAGAAAGAAAGTGCATGTAACAGTATTTTTAGATACACGTGCGTTCGGTGTTAAAGAGACAGTATCCGAATAAACGTGCTGACTGTCATTAATGTTAATCAAATAACAAAAGAAAATCATCCACTGATCTTGACTGAATATATTTTGTAACTTTGATGAGGATTAATCTATATTTTATTTATGAAATGACAACTGTGCTGTCATTTTAAACTTTTTATTTTAATTTTTATACCTGAAATTTGTTCAGTTGTATTTATTTATGCCATTGTTGTTCCTGGTTTATTACTGACTGTTTACTTGACTTTACAGGGGTCATAGGATGCAAAATCCACTTTTACATGGTGTTTGCATATAATGTGTCTTAGCATTGTGTGGACACAGCACCCTGCAATGATAAAAATCCATTCACTACTTTTTTTTTAATCCTCAAAAAACCTAAAGTCTCAATAATCAAGCCGTTTTGATTTTCTGAGCAATATGACGTCATACTTCTCAAGCCCTGCCCACAAACGCTGACAGACTGTCCAGTATTAGCATATTCTCACCCTCAGCCAGTTGTACGCTGTCCGCCATTTTCTCCTCGCTTGAGCAGCTGTAGCAACATCTCGTAAGCAATGCATGTGTTTTGTAGTTGTTGGATGTAAAAGTGAACATAAGAGTCTTCATTTTCTCTCAACGTTAGAGCCACTGAGGACGCAGTGGGTTAGTTTTCTTTTTGATGGTAATGCGCCACCAAATACACCTAAATTCATTTATATCTGCACAAATCATTTTACTCCAGACTGCTTTCTGAACGAGGGACAATTCAAGGCAGGTTTTGCTAAATACTTAAAACTGACAAATGGATAAGTACCTATTTTTCGTGATCCAGCTGCACCTCTAGAAAAAGTAACTCTCGCACTTTATATTTTTTATGATTATTTGGAAAAATGCCTTTCCTATTCCAGGGAAGAGAGGGGCGGAGTGAGCAGTTGCTCATTATCATTTCAAGAGACATGCACCAAAACGGGTTGCTGTGAACAGAGCTGTTATTTACAAGGTAAACTTGTGTTGTTTTACACTAGCATTGAGGAATTTTAACCAAAGTAGGTTAAAGGTCAAAATCGCGTTTGGTCTCGTACAGTATCGTGTGCCTTTTCAGTGTCTGTGCTTGCTTGGCCATTTATTGTGATTTAACAGGAAAGTGTGTCCAGCTGAATTCAGTTGGTGATTTGTTAGACGGGTATAAATAAGCTTAGTTTACCGCAGCAGCCCTCGTGTGAAGCCCTTTTCGTGTGAAGACCGAAGAGTGTAAAGACCATCGACTCTACCGTGCGACTCCACCGGGCAGGGACACCGGCAAGGGATATAAGTATCACTTTTTATTTATCCTCTTTCCTATTACTTGTTTCACTTCTGTTGTATAACTAACTCTTATTATGTGTTTTCAGATCACTACTATCACTACCACTCGCAAACCTCGCATCACACACTGTAGGCAGCGCAATCCTAACAACCTGCGCACTTTGCCTATGTCTGCTAATACACTACTTTCTTTTTCTATTGGTCTCTGGAATTGTCAGTCTGCTGTCAACAAAGCTGATTTCATTACTTCCATTACTAGTCATTCAAGGCTAAACCTCATGGCCCTGACAGAGACTTGGATCAAACCAATGCTACACCTGCAGCACTCGCCAATAATTTCTCCTTTTCCCACACCCCCCGTTTAACTGGAAGAGGTGGAGGTAATGGTCTGCTCATTTCTAATAATTGGAAATTTACTCCTTTACCATCTCTGTGTATCAACAGCTCCTTTGAATCACATTCGGTTACTATTACCTACCCTCTAAAAATCCATTTTGTAGTTGTTTATTGACCTCCAGGACCACTAGGTAACTTCGTGGAAGAATTAGATGTGTTGCTCTCAACCTTTACTGAGGATGGTACTCCCTTAGTTATACTTGGAGACTTCAACATCCACCTCGATAAACGTCAAGCTGCAGACTTCCAGACTCTGCTTGCCTCTTTTGATGTCAAGAGAGTGTTAAGTATGGCTACTCACAAATCAGGCAACCAACTGGACCTTATTTACACACGACACTGCTCCACTGATCATGTGCTGGTTACTCCACTGCACACCTCATATCACTTCCTCCTCACTCTGATCACTTCCAACCTCGACATGATTCCTGACACAACACATACCCCTCCACATGTCACTTTTCGACGTAATTTACGCTCACTCTCACCCTCCCGGTTATCTGCTATGGTTTCATCTTCGCTTCCTCCCTCTATTCAGTTATCATCTCTTGATGCTAACAGTGCTACTGATACTTTTTGTTCCACTCTGACATCTTGTTTAAATACTTTCTGCCCCTTATCTTCCAGGCCAGCCCGTACCACCCCTTCTGCCCCTTGGCTATCTGACGTTCTCCGCGAACATCGTTCTAAGCTCAGGGCTGCAGAGAGGATATGGCGCAAATCACAAAATCCTACTGACCTTAATTTATATCGATCACTCCTCTCTGACTTTTCTGCTAATGTCTCTACTGCTAAAAGAACATACTATCACGACAAAATTAACAATTCGCCTAACTCTCGCATGCTCTTTAAAACATTCTCCTCCCTTCTTTGTCCTCCTCCTCCCCCTCCTTCATCAACTCTAACAGCTGATGACTTTGCGACATTCTTCATTAAAAAAAATTACTAACCTCACTGCACAATTGTCCACACCACAAACTGTCAAACACATCTTACAATCAAACATACACTCGTTCACATCCTTCTCTCCACTCTCTGAGGCAGAAGTCTCTAAACTCACCCTTTCCAGTCATCCTACTACTTGTCCGCTTGATCCTATTCCATCCCATCTGCTTCAAACCATTTCTCCTGCAGTTGTACCTGCACTCACTCACATCGTTAACACATCCCTTCACACTGGAGTTTTTCCCTCAGCATTTAAACAGGCTCGTATAACCCCACTTCTTAAGAAACCCACTCTTAACCCAACTCTTTTAGGGAACTATAGACCGGTTTCCCTTCTACCTTTCATTGCAAAAACACTTGAACGAGTTGTGTTCAATCAAGTCTCTGCCTTTCTCACACAGAACAACCTCCAGGACAGTAACCAATCTGGCTTCAGAAGTGGACATTCGACCGAAACTGCCTTGCTCTCAGTTGTTGAAGCCCTAAGACTTGCAAGAGCGGCTTCCAAGTCTTCATTACTTATCTTGCTGGATCTATCCGCTGCTTTTGATACGGTCAACCACCAGATCCTCCTGTCAACCCTATTGAGAAAGGGAATCTCAGGAACCGCTCTCCAGTGGTTTGAGTCTTACCTCTCAGATAGATCCTTCAAGATATCTTGGAGAGGTGAAGTATCCATGTCGCAACATCTAGCTACTGGGGTGCCTCAGGGCTCAGTCCTTGGACCACTTCTCTTCTCTGTCTACATGGCATCATTAGGTTCTGTCATTCAGAAACATGGCTTTTCATATCACTGCTATGCTGATGACACTCAACTCTACCTCTCATACCATCCTGATGATCTGACGATAACTGCTCGCATCTCAGCATGTATAACAGACATTTCTTGCTGGATGAAGGACCATCACCTTCAACTCAACCTAGCTAAGACAAAACTGCTTGTAGTTTCAGCAAACCCATCACTTCATCACAATTTCACCTTCCAGTTAGGCTCATCAACCATTACTCCTTCAAAAACAGCCAGAAACCTTGGAGTTGTGATTGATGATAAGCTGAATTTCTCAGACCACATTGCTAAAACTGCCCGGTCCTGCAGATTTGCTTTATATAATATTAGGAAGATCAGGCCCTTTCTTTCAGAACATGCAACACAACTCCTTGTTCAAGCTCTTGTTCTGTCCAGACTTGACTATTGCAATGCTCTCTTGG
The DNA here is from genome assembly GCA_039654775.1 of Spinibarbus caldwelli. Taxonomy (NCBI): domain Eukaryota; kingdom Metazoa; phylum Chordata; class Actinopteri; order Cypriniformes; family Cyprinidae; genus Spinibarbus; species Spinibarbus caldwelli. The sequence goes on from CM077229.1 coordinate 26,465,062, forward strand.
CAGGTCTTCCAGCCAATTCCATCAAACCTCTACAGTTAATCCAAAATGCCGCTGCAAGATTAATCTTTAATGAGCCGAAAAGAACGCACGTCACACCTCTGTTCATCAATTTGCACTGGCTACCAATAGCGGCTCGCATAAAATTCAAGGCATTAATGTTTACATACAAAACCACCTTTGGCTCTGCACCCCTTTACCTAAATTCAGTAATTCAGACCTATGTGCCCTCTAGAAGCTTGCGTTCTGCAAGTGAACGCCGCATTAATGTGCCATCCCAAAGAGGCACAAAATCACTTTCACAGACTTTTTCATTAACTGTTCCCATCTGGTGGAATGACCTGCCCAACTCAATCAGAGCAGCTGAATCCTTAGCCATCTTCAAGAAACGGCTAAAAACCCATCTCTTCCATCTTTATTTGACCCTCTAACTCTAGCATTCGCTTTTCTAATTTTATTTTATCTATCTCCTTTCTTTTTATTAAAAAAAAAAAAAAAAAAAACACACACACTTGACCCTCTATCAATTGCATATTTATTCTCTAACTGCTAGCTTTTCTTAAAAAACTAAAACACTAGGTTTCTTTTCTATATTCTATCTACTTGTTTAAAAATAAAAAATAAATAAATAAAAAACTATGTGTACTGCGTTAGGCTAACCGAGACTTGTCATATCGCTTGCATGTTGTTGCTCTTTTGTTGGTTTTGATTGCTTCTATTGTCCTCATTTGTAAGTCGCTTTGGATAAAAGCATCTGCTAAATGACTAAATGTAAATGTAAATGTAAAGACATTTCATGAAGACCCTAAAGAATCATATCAACTTGTGGAAAACAGGCATCCGATGACCCCTTTAACAATTTTATATTTGAAATTTAGTCTATTTTGAAAATTAGTCTAGTTGTTTTTGCTGTGGTATTTTTGTTAAAACGTGTTCTGTAGGCGGCTAATTTTTGCTCATGTTATGCAGCTGCAACATAATGCTTTGTAAAAAGACACAAAATAAATATGTTTGACTTCATTTTTTTTTTTTTTTACTTTATTGGAATCGATAAAATTCAAACAATACCCAACCCTACATGTCATAAACACAAATGTCCACTTTAATTATGACAGTTAAGATCATTGATTTCTGTAGAGTTGGGCATTTTAATAAGGATCAAATAGTGAGTTCAGCTTTGAGAATGAAAACCAACCTGTTTGTTCCTCAGTTTCTTCATGTTTGACTCTGAATGTTTCTTCAATCCTCATGTCTTCACTCTCTTCTTTAATAAACGCCATCTTTGTTTGTTCCTCAGTATCATCTTCTTTAACTCTGAATGTTTCTTCAATCTTCATGTCTTCACCCTCCTCTTTAATAAACGCCATCTTTATAATAGTGTGTGACATGGATCTCAGTCGCTTCAGCAGGAGTTTTTCTGAGAGTCTGGACACTTTGTCCTGTTTAAGATGAGAATAAATAACAGAAAGAAAACTAATTTCAAACTAAATCTCTGAGTGTGTCTCAATAAGCTCCCCAGTTCAGTAATCAGTGAACTAATAAGGGTCTCTGTAAGAGTGAGAGTCAATGGCTTTAAATGACCTAAGACAACATCTATAAAACTAGCATTAAAATTTATAAAAAAAAATATAAGTTAGTTTTATTAATTTATTACTATTAATAAGATTTATATTTGGTATTTGCTGATTTGTATTTCACATTTAACAGATTCCACTTTCATGAAAACATTTTCAGTTGGGTTGTAGAAGTTGTCATTACACACGTTTGTTGTTCTCGTTGTATGTTCACTGTTTTGAGCAGCAGGTTCGAGTGATTCAAAACATTGAATCATTTTACGATGCAATTGATTCAACTGACTCGAAAGTTTCAAAAAGCTCTGCTTCTCCATCACTAACTGCTAGTGATGAATTCGTGTTCATGATAAACTGATTCTCGACACAGGGAGCGAAATGAGACGTTATTTTCTGTTATTCGTGTGTTTACTCACAGAAAGTAACCATTATTAATATCACTAGGTAAAGCAGATAAACTAGATAAATCACAACGTTACACTCGGCAATAATTCATTTCAGCATTAAATACAATTATCGTATTGATTTATACGCTTTAAATGATTAAAAGCACACACCTGTCTTCAGCCGAATCACAGACTCAGGAGCGCGGCGCAGCTTTATGACGTCATAACAACAGACCAAAATAAAAGTCTTATCCACACTCACAAAATACTTGGATGTTACTATTACTAAAGATAATAATCATAACATTCAGGAAGATTTTGTAAACAAATTTCTAAAAGCAAAATCAATTGGTTACAAAGAGATGTCTCAATTTTTGGAAGAATTTTGTTAATCAAAATGGAATTTCTCTCTAGATTTGTTAACCCAGCCTCTTCACTAGCTGGGTGATTCTATTATTGGAGATACATTTGGCATTTCAGAAAGTTAAGAGAAAAAAAAAAAAAAAAAAAAAAAAACTGTTCACTAAAAGATATTCTTTCCAGTATCTTATTGAAAACATATTAAATTTTAATTATTCAGTGCTTGCCAAACACAAATTACTTCCTTTTTTTACTTTTAATGAAAAATCAGATGTCTTTATGGTATTGTTTGTCAACTCTGTTACGGACAAATTAGGCAATGTGCAGAAATAACAAATCATAACCGGAAAAATCCTTCTTGTTTCATTAGAGAAACAGTATTTACATTCCAACACTCAAAACTGGGATATTATTTCACCTATGCATACTTTAAAAATTAAAAAAAATACCTATGTCTTCACAGAACTGTCCACTTAGAGGAAGTATTTTTCATCTGAAAATGTATTATATACACAATATCCAGTATAAAAAAAAAGAAAAAGAAATGTTGTTGAAATATTATAAAGGTGCAACAATATCTCAATAATGTTTGAGATTTTAAACTATTTATTGATTTATTTGTGTGAAAATAGTTCGTAAACAGTGTTGACCCTTTAAGTAATAGAATTGTAAAGTAACAGAATTGACAGGATTATCCAGTGGATTGTCAATTCTGTTACACTATTGTCAGCATTGTTACTCTACCTTTGTCACAATGCATGGGACACACAACTGGTGAGTAATAACAAACAGGTTTATTGAAGGGAATCGGGGAATCTGGAACGGGAGTGACCAAAAGCAGGTGAGTGAGCAAGTAGTGTGGAGTTCAGATTGCTTAGCTGTGGTTGATGTAGTGTCTCTGCTTGCAGGTTCGGATCGGTGATCAAAGGCTTCGAGGGAGAATCGGCGAGGAATCCAATGGGTAAGCTCAGGGGTAAATAGAGATCGCAGAGAGAGTCCAGAGCTGTCCATCCAGTGAACGGTAGACCGGACAATGAGAGGTATGGCAGTGTGTGTGTATATAGTGGTGTTGATTGGTGTCAGCAGGTGCGTGCAATCAGAACTCAGGTGATTGTGATCGGGTGATTGTGCTGGGTGGTGACTGTTGTGATGGTGACTGATCCCTGACATTACCCCCTCCCCCAGGGGCGGCTCCTGACGCCCTCGAACGGTGACGGGGGCGGCCACGGCCTCTGGGCGCGGGATGTTCAGGATGAGTGCGGTGGAACTCTTCAAGCAGTAAGGGGTCTAGGATGTCATCCCTGGCCACCCAGGAGCGTTCCTCCGGTCCGTATCCTTCCCAGTCGACCAGATATTCCAATCTTCCGCCCCGTCGCCGTGAGTCCAAGATTTCCTTGACCAGATAGACGGAGGGTTGTTCGAGGATTTCTGGGGGAGGAGGTTCGTCTACTTCTGTGAGTCCTGGTGCAGAGGGAGAACAGGGTTTAAGGAGTGACACGTGGAATGAGGGATGAATTTTGTACCTGGGTGGGAGTTGGAGTTCGTAGGTGACCTCGTTGATCTGCCTCTGTATTGGGAAGGGACCAATGTAGCGGGGAATCAGCTTCTTGCACGGCAGGCGGAGGCGCAGATCCCGGGTGGACAGCCAGACCTTGTCTCCAGGATGGTAGGTGGGAGTAGGGGTTCGCCGGGTATCTGCGAAGACCTTATGCCTCCGCACTGCACGTTGGAGGTGGACGTGAGCTGAGTCCCACACTCTCTCGCTTGCTCGGAACCAGTGGTCTACAGCTGGAACCTCCGACGGCTCTCCTGTCCACGGGAAGAGTGGTGGTTGGTACCCGAGTATGCACTGAAATGGTGTAAGGCCTGTGGTGTTTTGTTGCAGGGAGTTCTGTGCATACTCGGCCCATGGGAGAAAGCGGCTCCAGCTGTGCTGATCGTCGTGGCAGTATGCCCGGAGGTAACGTCCGAGTTCTTGGATCTTGCGCTCAGTCTGGCCATTTGTCTGGGGGTGATATCCTGAGGACAAGCTGACCGTGACGCCAAGCAACCTGAAGAAGGCTTTCCATATGTGGGAAATAAACTGAGGACCTCTGTCCGAGACTATGTCTTCTGGTATTCCGAAATTTCGGAACACGTGATGGAACAAGTGTTCTGCCGTTTCCATGGCAGTAGGGAGTCCTTTGAGGGGGATAAATTTGCATGCTTTGGAAAAGCGATCAACTGCCACCAGCGCACAAGTATTGCCTTCGGAATTAGGGAGGTCCGTCACGAAGTCAATTCCCAAGTGTGACCAGGGTCGATGGGGAATAGGTAACGGCTTTAGCTTGCCTACTGGGAGATGCCGGGGGGTCCTGGACATGGCGCAGACTGAGCAACTGCGGACGTACCTGATGACATCCCGGGTCATACTAGGCCACCAGTACCGAGCTTGAAGGAGCGAGAGGGTCCTGTGGCTGCCTGGATGTCCAGAGCCCGGTACGTTGTGAACTGAGCCCAGAAGGGAGTGTCGTTGGGTGGTCGGTATGTAAGTCCTTCCTTCTGGGCCTCCCAGCGGAGCAGGTTCGGTGAGAGTGGCGGCTCTGATATCCTTATCTATATTCCATCGAATGGGACTTACAATCATGGCTGGAGGGAGAATGGGTTCAGGATCTGTGGGAGTGTCGGGAGAGTGAATTCTGGAGAGGGCATCAGCCTTGTTGTTGCGACTTCCGGGGCGGTAGGTTATGGAGAACTGGAACCTGGTGAAGAACAGAGCCCAGCGGGCTTGACGTGGGTTAAGTCTTTTAGCTTCTCGAAGATACTGGAGGTTCTTATGGTCAGTGATGACTGTAAACGGGTGTTTAGCTCCCTCCAGCCAGTGCCGCCACTCTTCCAGGGCAAGTTTGATGGCCAATAACTCCCGGTTCCCGATGTCATAATTCTGCTCCGCTGAGGTCAGTTTCTTTGAATAGTATGCGCAAGGATGGAGGCTAGGAGGCTCACCGTGGTATTGGGACAGCACGGCCCCGACGCCGGTGGTGGAGGCGTCGACTTCAACAACAAAGGGAGCTGAAGGATCCGGGTGGTGTAGGATGGGGGCCGTGCTGAAGGCTGTCTGCAGCTTCTGGAAGGCTTCGTGGGCGATGGAGTTCCAGGACAGGGACTTGGGTTTTCCTCGGAGTAGGGACGTTAAAGGGGCTGTGAGAGTGCTGAAATTCATGATAAAGCGACGGTAAAAGTTGGCAAATCCCAGGAACTGCTGGAGCTCTTTAATGGTCTGGGGATGTGGCCAATTCCTCACAGCATCTACTTTCCCCTGGTCCATTTGAATCCCCTCTTGGCCTACGATGTAACCTAGAAATTGGACCGTGGGGCGATGGAATTCGCATTTCTCTAGCTTCAGGAAGAGATGGTGTTCTCTGAGCTTCTGGAGGACCTGCTTGACGTGTTGGCGATGTTCGGCCTGGTTCCGGGAGTAGATTAGGATGTCGTCAATGTACACAATAACGGAGCGATGGAGAAACTCCCGGAACACCTCGTTCATAAACCCCTGGAAGACTGATGGGGCGTTGGCCAGCCCATACGGCATAACCCGATATTCGTAGTGCCCCGACGGAGTGATGAATGCCGTCTTCCATTCGTCCCCTTTTCGGATACGAACGAAGTTGTACGCGCTTCGCAGGTCCAGCTTGGAGAAGATGCGGGCCCCACGGAGTTCCTCTAGGGCGGCCGGGACCAGGGGAAGAGGGTAAGGCAGCTTCACTGTTTGAGAGTTAAGAGCGCGGTAATCAATACAGGGCCGCAAGCCCCCGTCCTTCTTACCCACGAAGAAGAAACTGGAAGCCGCTGGAGAGGTGGAGGGTCGGATGAAACCTTGGTTGAGAGCCTCCTTGATGTAGTCCTCCATTGCCTTGCGCTCCGGGATGGACAGAGGGTAAACTCTACCCTTGGGGAGTTTTGTTCCCGGCAGCAAGTCGATGGCACAGTCCCATGGCCGGTGTGGTGGCAATTTAGTGGCTGCCTGCTTACTGAAGACATCCTGGAACGCCACATAATCAGATGGGAACTTGACTTCTTCCTGGGGCTCAGGACTTTCGATGAGCGTGGAGGCAACGTGAACGATGCAGGAACTCTGGGAAGGAGTGGATACTGACAAGAGGCAGTGACGCTGACAGTATTCGCTCCAGCGAGTAACTTCACATAGGTCCCATCTGATCACTGGAGAATGGAGCACGAGCCAGGGGCGTCCCAGGATGATATCCACAGTGGGTCCCTCCAGTACCAGAAAGGTGATCTCTTCCTCATGCAGTTGTCCGACCTTGAGCTTTATTGTGGGTGCTTGGTATTTAACCCTTCCATGCCCTAGCGTTTTCCCTGGATGGTCTCGACTCGGAACTCCCGGGCATGGCGCTTCCGGGGGAGTTGAAGGCGTTTCAGTAGGTCTTGGGAAATGAAATTGCCCGAGGAGCCCGAGTCGACGAGGGCGGATACTGCAACAGAGTGATCGTTGGTGAATAGTTGAACTGGGAGCAAAGACAGGGTTGAGACAACAGGATCCAATTGAAGGGTACTCACTGCAGGGCGTGGTGGCCGGACAGGGCAAGTCCTGATGTAATGGTCGGGATCAGCACAGTAGAGACATAATCCAGCCGCCAGACGGCGTGCCCGTTCAGAGGGGGTGAGTCGAGTGTTATCCATTTGCATCGATTCTGGTACTGGGGAATCCAAGGCGGACGCGACAGACTGGTGGGCGGTTTCAGTGGCCTGCGAGGCAGTGAGGCGCTGGGAAATACGAGTGGCTCTCTGCATAAAACTTTCAAATCCAACGGAGTCGTCATAGATGGCCATATGTGTTTGGATGCGGGGATCCAGGCCCTGTCGGTAGGCGCTAAGCAGAGCGGTTTCATTCCACCCGCTAGTGGCCGCTAGCGTTCGAAACTCCAACGTGTAGTCACTCGTAGAAGCAGTGCCTTGACGCAGCCGCAGCAACTGATCGGCTACGGAGAGTTTTCCTGTAGCATAGCCAAACACCTCCTTAAAATGGTTAGTGAACGCACTGTATGAGTTGGTTATGGCACTATTGGCGTCCCATATGGCTTTCGCCCATAACAGCGCCTTGCCACGGAGAAGAGAAATAAGGAAGGATACCTTTGACCGTTCGGTGGAGAATTGCTGGGGCTGCATCTCCAGATACAGTGCCACTTGGAGGAGGAAACCGCCACACTCAGCTGCGTCGCCCGTGAAGGTAGCAGGCATGGCCATGGGACTGACAGAGGCAGACCGCGGAGGCGTTGGGGGAACCAGGGATGCCCAGAGAGTGGTGACAAGTTCCTCCAGGACCTCCGCTGGTGTGGATGGATGGGGATCCATCTATTTGTCGGTTATGGTCCGGTCTTCTGTCACAATGCACGGGACACACAACTGGTGAGTAATAACAAACAGGTTTATTGAAGGGAATCGGGGAATCTGGAACGGGAGTGACCAAAAGCAGGTGAGTGAGCAAGTAGTGTGGAGTTCAGATTGCTTAGCTGTGGTTGATGTAGTGTCTCTGCTTGCAGGTTCGGATCGGTGATCAAAGGCTTCGAGGGAGAATCGGCGAGGAATCCAATGGGTAAGCTCAGGGGTAAATAGAGATCGCAGAGAGAGTCCAGAGCTGTCCATCCAGTGAACGGTAGACCGGACAATGAGAGGTATGGCAGTGTGTGTGTATATAGTGGTGTTGATTGGTGTCAGCAGGTGCGTGCAATCAGAACTCAGGTGATTGTGATCGGGTGATTGTGCTGGGTGGTGACTGTTGTGATGGTGACTGATCCCTGACAACCTTGGTAACAGAGTTTGACGGTAACAGAATTGACTATTTTATTTTATTTTTGGCAAAAACTCCACTTGCTGGCATTAATGCTAAGAGCACATGACACTAATGAAAACATGATTAAACGACCTTTAAATAACCCAATGTGTGATCAGTAATAAATTCTGTTTTCTTTTTGATATTGTAGTAACAGAGTTGACATTCTACAAAATAACTCTTGGTGTAAGAACGTTTTAGATTAAAATATTTTCTCAGAGAGAGCACACATACTTTTCAGTGCTTCAGATCTTATCAGTGAGGGAAAAGTGACATCATTTTCTGTAACTTACACAGTTGTGAGAGATAATTCCACCAATTTAAAGGGAAAATATGGTATGGTAACAGAGTTGACGCAAGATTTATGGACACACATTTTCATAAGAAAAAAATTAATTTTAAATAATTTAATGTTGTAGACTTAAGTAAGTGACTATTTAGGGCTTTTATAAATAAAATGAATAAAATATTACCAAAAGAAAAGTACTATAAAATATGTTGGATTACACATTGATGCATGATGAAAAAAATAAACTGACTAATTCGGACAACAAGAAATAAAAGTGCTATTTAAGACACTTTTTAAATAAATTATTATATTGTTATAGAGTGTTAACATCTTGCAGTTCATAACAATGGGTAACAAATTATTAAAATAATTAAAAATATAAGCATTTGAAACAAAGCAGAAAAAAATAATGACTTCGGACACTAAATGTACCCGCAATTATAGAATCACCCAGCTGTGCCTCTTCAATACTCTTCAACAGCACAAGCTTTCATTTTATTTGGAAAAATAGGCATCACTACATAAACAAAAACGATTTGGTTCGCAGTTTTGAAGGAGGTCTGAATGTTATTGACTTGGAAATATTGAACAATGTCTTAAAAACTCAATGGCTAAGATCATTTCTTCACAACAAACAGTATATGGTTTACAGTATTTTCTTCAGTGTTTGTGAAAGTAGGTGGTCTTGAATTTTTAATCAAATGTGATTTTGAATTGTCCAAGCTACCTCTCAAATTGTCTCTCTTTCATCAACAGGTCTTGTTGTGTTGCAAACTAGCCTTTTCTCACAATTTCAGTCCTCACAAGACTTGTATTTGGAACAATCGTTTTATTTTACATCACAATATGTCTTTATTTTATGAAAATTGGTTTAAATATAATATTCTTGCTTTATTGGATATGATGGATAACCATGGTAACATTCTCAGTTACAATGATTTCTGCCTGAAACATGGATTTGTATGTCATCCTAAAGAGTTTTACACAGTTGTAAATGCCTTTCCTAAAAGTATGGTATTATTGCTCAAAGGAATTCTTTCTCACTATTCTGTGACATTGTCTTTTCCATCTGTGTTTGGATACTTATTCTATTAGAGATCAAAAATGTACCAGCCTGTTTATAAGAAGCATTTTCATTAATAGACTTTACTCAAATCGACTCAGACGTCACCATATTTTTAAAGATTTTGATTCAAAGGAATTAAAAGAGATAAGAATGAGCTACCTCTCTTTTCCAATATTCCCAAAAGTAAAAGAGCTTCAGTTTAAAATAATGAATGATGTATATCCATTGAAATATTTCCTTAGATCAGAATTTGATATTGAGGAAACCTCTTGACAGGACTATACAAATTTGTGTATCTTGTATTAGAGCAGTGCTTTGAGTATAATTCCCTCACACTGAGCACTGGATGTTCAACATGGATGTTTTACGGCCATTGAAGGAAGTCAGGGATTTGAGTTTATAATTTTAAAAATAGAAATATTTTTGTTCCAAAAACCCATGGATCTGCTTCAGAAGACATGTGTTAACCCCCCGGAGGCATATGAGTTAGTTTTATGATGGATATATGTGATTTTTGGAGCTTCAAAATAATAGCCACTATCCACCAGCATTACCAAGCTTGGAAGAGCCAGGATACATTTTAAAACAGCTCCGACTGTGTTCGTCTGAAAGAAGAAAGTCATATACACTTAGGATGGCTTGGGGGTGAGTAAATTATGGGGTAATTTTCATTTTTGGGTGAACTGTTCCTTTAACCTCGGTTTACTAATTTCAGCTATAAAATTGGAATTATATTATCATTACAATGTGATTTGACTACACTGATGTCTACACTTTATTAAAAGCTTATTTCAGGCATGAAATTCGGCAAAAATATTTTGTTTATGATTAAAAAATAGGCCTACACATTTCAGAATTAGAATAATCAGAAATATCGTTCTGGGAACGTTCTTTTTAGGTTATTAAAAAAGAACCTACAAGGAACGTTCCTAGAATGTTCTTATTTGGTTCCCAAAAATAACCAAATGGGAACGTTAGGGGAACGTTCTGTTTGTTGGGAGATTATTGATGTTTCACTTTAACAGCACTTTACTTTTGTCAATTAAATAAAAGTTCAAGAGAACTAACAAATCTCATATTCTTGAATTTTTTGCTTTTTACAAAATGTCCCAACTTAACTGGAATTGGGGTTGTATCATTTACAGTTTAAAGTATAGTGTTGTAAATGTATATTAATTTAAAAAATGAAACTACAAGTTTCTAGATTTACCATGCTAATAATTGTGGAACTGCATTATCATATGAATATAATAGACATCAGAGTGTAAACGGGACTTTTATTTTGTTCTGGCGATGTGACGTCATAAAGCCGCGCCCCTTCTAGCCTTAACCCGCTCCCTGCGTTTGTTGTGATTCAGCTGAAGAAAGGTTTGTGCTTTTTAAGTTTTTAAATCAGTCCAAACTATTCTATCAATTTACAAGTTTTTACAAGCTACTTAGAATAAATTAATCAGTCTTAAATATAACGTTGTAATACTTTATTTAGTGTTATTTTTGTGAGTAAAGCGCATCCTCATATTAATAACAGAAAAAGTGCGTCTCATTTCGCTCTCGATATCGTGAATAATTACATCGTTAAAGAACGAGAAAGAAGAGAATCCGAATCATCTGAACCGAGTCATTCGTAAAGTGATTCAGTGATTTGAATCAGCGCGCGCTGAAGACAAACGAGAACAAACACATCTGTAATGACAACTTTTACAAACCAGCTGCAAATGTGTTCAAGAGAGTGTAATCTATTAATATTATGCACAAATAATTGAATACAAAATATAAATCATAAATATCTAATATTAACTTTATGTATAATTTGTTTGTATATTTTAATCAGATAATTTAAGTCCATTAACTCTCTCTCTGGCTGACTCTCTTAACAGTGTGCTGATTACTGAACTAGAGGCTGATTGAGACACAATCAGAGATTTAGCTTGAATTTATTTTTCTTTCTGTTAATTATTCTGATCTTAAACAGGACAAAGTGTCCAAACACAGAAAAACTCCTGCTGAAGCGACTATAATCGTGTGGCACGTAGATCTCAAAGATGGTGTTTATTAAAGAGGAGAGTGAAGACATGAAGACTGAAGAAACATTCAGAGTTAAAGAAGAAGATACTGAGGAACAAATAAAGATTATTAAAGAGGAGAGTGAAGATGTGAAGATTGAATTCAGAGTCAAACATGAAGATACTGAGGAACAAACAGGTTGGTTTTCATTCTCAAAGCTGAACTCATTTGATCCTTATATAAATGTACAGCTCTACAGAAATCAATGATGTTTATGAAGAATGTCATATGAATGTCAGTTAAATCTGTTTGTTGTCAGACATGTTGAGATCACATGACTAGACAAATACTGCCGCTGCATTCAAGTGCAGCTGAGAAGACCCTGCTTTCACATTGAGCATTAGTTATTATGAAGTTATAACAATAATACAGAATTAGCCTAATATGAAGAGTTTGGTTCCAAAACGCTATAAATACATTTTGATTAATTTGAGTAAAAATGTGTTTCTTTATCAAGAAAGTGGCAAGATGAAAACCACTATTTTCTGTTTCAAACTTTCACATAGCATCTTTAGGTTATAATAACATGAAAAATGTAGACACTTTATAATAACGTTCAGTTGTAAGTCATTTATAAGTGATTAGTTAACTATGAACTAATCATTTACAAAACATTCATAAAAGATTAATAAGTGATATGCTAACAATTTACAAATCTGTCATAGGTTATCTTTAAAAAATAGCATATCATGAAATAATCAAACAGATCCTTAGTAAATGGTTAATAGCTGCTAGTTAAGTTAGTAGTTAATATATCATTAATCACTTATAAATCATTGAAATGTCAACATTGTACTATTATCTCAGTAAACATTATAAATCATTTACAAAGCTTTCTGCATCCCCTAATCTAAAGTGTAAACTACTCATCAGTTGTAAATGTTTTACAAACCTTCCGGTTACAGGTTATTTGTGTGAGTGTGTGTGTGTGTGTGTGTGTGTGTGTGTGTGTGTGTGTATTTACGCACACACAACTGGACACCATAAGGTTTGTAAAGCATTTACAACTGATGCTATTTTTTAAAGATAACTTATGACAGATTTGTAAATCGTTAGCATATTACTTAATCATTTGTGAATGTATAGTCATGTTTTGTAAATGATTAGTTCATTATCTAATCACTTGTAAATGATTTATAACTTAATATACAAAACATAGATAAAAATATTAACATCACTTATTAGTATTTTATGAACACTCTTGTTTTGTAAATGATTAGTTCATCATTAACTAAACACTTATAAATGACTTACAACTGAACGTTATTATAAAGTGTTAACAAAATTCAAATCCAGATTTTGATTTTCAAAGACTTATTATAAAAACTGATTATTTTTTCCCAAAATGCAATAAATCCATTGAATCAGTATAAAAGTTATTTTTCATATTGAAATTGTTGAAAATTCGGGGCTTCCGGTGATGTCATCAAACTGATGGCAGCTTGAGAGATCGGCTCTCCGACAAAGTGATCGAATTTAGCCCCAAAACATGAGAAACTAACCTGAATTATCACTATCGGCGACATGGAAGAGGGCGCTCAAGTGCAAACTAGGCGAAAACAAAAGAAGCAACTGCAGTCCGAAAAACTAGAGAGAGAAGAAGCACTGACAAGCTGCACAAATCCACGTTCATTATCAGCGTGGTTTTGCGCAGCTTGTCAGTGAACAACGGCTGCTCAATGTGAAATCACGCACGTGAAGGAATTTACCACTGATTACAGAACTGGCTTTACTGACAAGATGCGCGTCAAATATCGCACGCGATTTATCATGCAGCCCTAGACAAAACAGCGAGTCGCCATTATATGCCAGCCCGGATGATATTGTAGTGGAGCGGGGAGGCGCCGGCGAACTCAAAGAGACCGTCAGCCTGGCTATGATCCTCCAAGAGTTGTGTGATTTTAGGAGAGACAATTCAGATCAGCTAAAAGAAATTAAAGAGGACATCCAAAAAACCAACGACCGATTATAAGAAGCCGAGGAATGAATTGTGGGTTTGAAGGAGAGATCGCAAAACACAGAAAGCGTAATGGCGTAGGTTCTGAAATTTCAGACGCAGTTAGAAGAGAGGATACCAGACCAAGAAGGCCGTTCGCGACGGAACAACATCAGGATCTACGGGGTCGCGGAAGGGGCCGAGGCCAATTCGCCATCTATGATTGCGTTTGTTGAGGATATGCTGAGGGAGAAACTCGAATTAGAAACGTCTCGATCTCTTCAGATTGAGAGAGCGGATTGCGCGCTTGCTTCACAGCCGCCAGAAAACGCACCGCCAAGATCGATTGTGGTGAACTTTCTCAGTTATAAAATAAAGGAGGACATTTTGAGAACTGAGTGGAGGAAGAAGGGTTTTGTCTGGCAGAACAGGAGAGTGAACATTGATCATGATTATCCCCCTGACGTTATTAGAAAGTGCAAGGAATATACTGAAGCAAAGAAGCTACTGACGGAGAAGAAGATCAAGTGTCAGACCCCCTTCCCAGCCAAGTTAGGGTGTTTTTTCCAGATGCGATCCAGGTACACAACACTGCGGAAGAAGCAACGAAGGATTTAGCTGAAGGGGGATTTCCCATTACTGTTATTCAGCCCCCTGAGACACTGATGAAGTGAATTCAACGTCTCACCTGGCGCACGGCTGGTCAGAGAGCGGAACGAGGTCGCTCCAGGGATAAGCCAAGCTACAAGGAAAAGCTCCAGTCTTTTAGACGGTACCCCGGACATTGATTCTATTGAGTAGACTTTGATACTTTTGTTTTGATTAGAGATGGGGAGGGGGATTATTATTACTATTTTATATATATATACACCAAGGTAATGGACTTATCTATTTTAATAGTTTCATGATGCTAATGTTTTTACCTATACAAGGACACAATAATGAATGTCGGAGTATAGCTGTCGGACTGACATATGAGAGCAAGCTGCATTGCCAAGGTGATCAGCATAGGGGCCCTTCCCTATTGGATTGTGAAGGTTTTCCCTCAGAGCCATTCCGTTTTGGCTCACTTGAGGTCAGGAAAGAGACCTCTTTATTGGAAGTCTTTAAAGTTTTTGATTTGTTCTTCAATGTTTTAGTTGTGTTAGGAATGTTCATCTGCTGTTCACTGCGGTGAGGGGGATGTCCGCTCATTTTCTGAACCGTTGGAGTGGATGCAGGTTAAGTTGTGTGCTGCTGAGAAATAATGTTAAACAATACTAAGGTGATATCTTTTAATGTGAATGGGGTGCTCCATCCAATTAAAAGCAGCAAAATTTTTGCAAAGCTAAAAAAAGATAAAGTTCAGATTGCATTCTTACAAGAAACACATCTCTCACAGGTATAACAGTAAACTGAATAGGTCAGGTTTGATACAAGTTTTCTCATCTTATAAATCTGGTCACAAGAAAGGAGTGGCAATATTAATATCAAAACAAATAAATTTTGAACATATATCTACTATCACAGACAAGGAGGGTAGATATGTTTTGATAACAGGAAATGTAGAGGGCTCCATGGTTACTCTTCTCAATGTATATGCTCCTCCAGGAGCAGATTGGTCCTTTTATAAACATATATTTGATTTAATGGCTACAAATTCACAGGGCATTGTGGAGGAGACTTTAATATTAGGTTAAATCCTAGATTAGATTCATCTGGGAGTGGTTTAACTCAACCCAAGCCTGTATGTAAGAAAACTAATGGGATTATGAAAGAGCTGGGGGTCATGGATGTGTGGAGAGATTTTAACCCGTCTTGTCGTACTTATACCCATTTTTCTTCTCCTCATTTGGTTTATTCTAGAACTGACTATTTCTTTGTTTTTAGTAAAGACAGAAACAGGGTTAGGTGCTGCAAGATAGGAACAATAGATCTCTTGGATCATAGCCCTTTCTATTTGACTTTCAACTTGAATAGCAAAACAAGGGCTACGATTTGGAGATTAAACTCTAGCATTTTAAATGGGCTTAAAGAACAGATGAAGACAGAAATTAACATGTACTTGGAAAATAATGATAATGGGGAGGTCTCAACACCTATGCTCTGGGATGCATGTAAAGCTGTGATGAGGGGTAAAATTACTGCGACCACTTCATTACTCAAAAAGGTTAGGCAGGAGAGACTTAATACATTACAACAACATCTAGATAAGTTACAAAGACAACACATGAGAAATTTGGACTCCAATGTGAAAAAAGAGATTAAAAAGACTTAGGAAGAAATTAATGATTTGTACATGCAAGAAATACAGAAAAAGTTTGTATTTACCAAGCAGAAATATTTTGAAGTGGGAGGTAAATCTTTCAAACTCTTGGCATATAGATTACGTAAACAACAATCGGATAATTCGATCTACAAGATTCGCAATCCTATTACCAAAAAAATAGAAAATGGCTTGGATAAAACTCTATACTCCCAGAAGCAAACAGATATAGATTCTCAGGGGCTTTGAAGCTACCTACAGTCTCTGCAGAAAAAAATAAGAGACTGTTAATATAACTGATATATATATATATATATATATATATATATATATATATATATATATATATATATATAAGAAATATAATATATTATATTTTTATAAAAATACAATATAAAATAACTGTTGAGGAATTGAACATTGCTATTACGAAGTTGAAAGTAAATAAGTCTCCAGGCCCCGATGGGCTGGCTTCATCTCCGAATGGTATAAAGCCCTTATGGCTGGTTTCCACTGAGCGGTACCGTACAGTACAAGGCTTGCGTTTCCACTGCCAATAGTGCCCTTACTTGATAGGCATGGTGTATGCTTGAAAGTAGTGATCGACGATAAAGCGCAACAATAAGCACAACTCTGCCTCTTTTTGTTAAATGTCAGTTTTAATGAACAATAATAGCCATTATAAAAGTATAAGTACAAAGTATAAGAGGCTTATATAAGAGGAAATAAAGACAAAAGCAAACAATTCAGTCAAACGTATGCTACAAAGTCAGCGCTGTACTACGGTAAAGTTCAAAATAAATATATAAAGTTAAACATAACTTTGTGCTGAGCCAAACGATATGACCAGGAACAAATAATAGATTCATGAGACCACGAATGCCTGTTAAATATAGCCTACCCAAAACGAATTGTATCTCATGTTTTACCACTACAGAGACATCAGAGCCTGCAGCAAATGTCGGAAGGACTGGCCGAGCTAAGGCTGCTCTATGCGGATACATTAGCACTGAGTGCCCGCTGATCGCCTGGAGCTCCGAAATCGGCATAGCAAATTTTCAAATAGGTGCTATCTTTATAAATAAACTGCAGATCTGAGTTATAAACAATTATATTCTCGCCTGAAAAAACTCTTAAAACTACATTTCATGACACAATAACAGTAATATTTAGAAAATTACGCGGGTTTTGGGGCAATGACGTTACACAAGTCCACAAGAACGCGTATTGCACGGTTATATTTTTTTTGTGTTTGCACACTCTGATGTAAATAAGCCCAACACTCATGGACAGCAGAGCGGAACGAGTGAAGAAGCTCGATCCCCTTGTATCACGCAAAAGTGACTATTCTAGTCAACCAATCAACGTTCTGCAGTGAGTTTAGCTCCATCCTTTTGGTACCCTTTGCTGTGCTGGGTACCTCAACGGAAGGGTGCCAAAAAAGTGGTACAGTACAGTTCGCTATTTTGGTACCATTCACAACTTCTGACAGTGGAAACGGAAATAAGTGCGTACCGAACCGTACCGCTCAGTGGAAACGAGCCATTAGAGAATCATTGACCCCTATGTTACTTGCTACCTTCAATTGCATAATAAAAGGTGGGGTGGTCCCTCCTTCATGGAGGGAAGCAATTATTTCAGTTATACCAAAGAAAGGTAGAGATAAAACTGAGTGTGGAAATTTCAGACCTATCAGTGTCTTAAATGTTGATTATAAACTATTTACATCCATTCTGGCTAGAAGGTTAGATAAAATTATCACAGAATTTATTAATCTAGATCAGACTGGGTTTGTTAGGCAAAGACAAACTCAAGATTATATTAGGCAATCTTTACATATTATTAACCATATAACTAAAACTAATGTTGAAGATTTATTAATAGGATTAGATGCTGAAAAGGCATTTGATTCTGTTAGTTGGAAGTATCTTTTTATGGTTATGAATCAATTTGGGTTTCACAAATCCATTATTAAAGTTATTCAAGCATTATATGATAAACCATTAGCGAGAATTAAGGTGAATGGTGATCTTTCTAACCAGTTTACACTAGAGCGAGGAACACGTCAGGGCTGCCCAATTAGTCCTATTTTATTTGCCCTATTTATAGAGCCCCTTAACCAGTGGATTCGACAAAATTACAAAATTATAGGCATAGAAATAGGGACAGGAGTACATAAGGTGGCTGCCTTTGCAGATGACATTCTAGTTTACTTAAAGCAGCCAACCCAGTCATTTCCAGAATTGATGTCACTTCTTGAGACCTATGGATCCTTTTCAGGTTATACAGTGAATATACAGAAAACCCAGGTTCTTACTTTTAATTATAAGCCACCTGGATTCATCATCAGGAATTTTTGTCTCAACTGGGAATCAGTGTCAATGAAATATCTGGGAGTAATCTTATCAAAAGATATATCAAAATTATTTCAAGTTAATTTTGTCCCTCTAATTTTAAAGATCAAAGGAGAGATATCAAGATGGAATCTTATCCCCTTTCTAAGCATGAGCTCAAGGGCTGAATCAATCAAGATGAACATTTTACTGAGACTACTATATTTATTTCAGTCTTTGCCAGTGAATATACCAATGCAGCAGTTCTTAGAATGGGATAAATTATTCTCAAGATTTATTTGGAATGGGAGGAAACCCAGAATTAGATTTAAAACCCTTCAGCTATCAAAGGGAAAGGGGGGAATGGTACTGCTTTGTATGCGAGATTATTATTATGCTGCCCAGATTAAACCTTTAGTGTATTTATGTAATTCGGCATATCAGTCTAGATGGAAGGAAATAGAAAGTGTCATATCTCAAGATGTCCCTGTTCAGGCAGCATTGGGAGATGTTGGACTGATAAATATATTATTAAGCATAGATAATCCTTTTATTAAATGTATCCTTAAACATTTGGAAGAAAGTAATGAAATTAGGCAATTTGAAAGATTCCATGATATTGCTGCGCTGGTGTGCCTATGACACTGAGTTTGCTCCCAACAAAACAGATAACAGGTTTAAAAGATGGACGACCAAAGGCTCAACTGCCTATTGGACATTTATAAACAAGGGGAAACTTCAGAGTTTTCAGATGCTTAAAGAAAATCATGGGCTTGAGAACCAAGACTTTTATAGGTACCTCCAATTGCGTCATTATTTAGAGCATGTTATAGGACAGATACCCAAGAAAGTGGAAGATGGGATAATAAAGGTTTTTCTTCTAGCCTATCAATTAGATGTCTGTAAAAATGTTATCTCAAAGCTGTATGGAGGGCTACAGCATGCTAAGCTGGTAGATACACTATATATAAAAGAGAGATGAGAGCGGGAAGGCAATCTCAATCTTTCGGTGACGGAGTGGGAAAGAGTATGCGAGTCACAATGGAAAACTACACATTCCTTGTTCTGGAGAGAGTTTGCATGGAAGGGTGTTGCTAGGTTTTTTTCCACACCTGCCAGGGTTCCCACGCTTCTTGAAAGTACTTGAATATCAGACACATGGATTCAAGGCCTGGAAAGTACTTGAAAACAAATATAGGTCCTTGAAAGTGCTTGAATTAAATCTGAAATAAATTTTGTTTAGTAGAATGGTGCTATTTCAAAAATTGTCCTATATGCGCTGTCAAAGACAAAACGAAACAGCGCTAATGATTGAAGGTGGAGATGGGGCAGCGGGAGAAAAAATCTTAGCGTGTGAGCTGATGCGCAGCCCTGCGTGAATCTATGGAGAAGGAGTGCATTTGCGACTGAAAACTACTGCGTGCGACTATGAAAAAATATTTAGGAGCACCAGTGCGACTGACCCGATCAACATATTTGTGTTTGCGCTGAGAGGAGCTTCAAAGGTTTCTAACGTACTTACAACGTGTTTTTGCAGCGTTGAGTAATGTATCACAGACATATCTGTTGATTCCTTGAACACAATATTAATCAGAATCTACTCACTGCTCAAAGCGGCTTTTTTTTTTTTTTTTTTTTTTTTTTTTTTACGAATTCTCTCATTATAACAAAGTGTAGACACGAAATAAGAGATTCATTGTGCATAGAAAGTTTCGTTGATTATAATGGAACCTTGTGAGATCGCGATGAACTAAGGAGAGGGACAGATTTCAATAATTATTAAGGGAGTTTGCAAATGTGATATTGATTTAATACAACAGTTCATTAAACAAGAAATTAATATTAAGTGAATTGCATTGTCTGACTATAACACTTTTGCCTGATTTTGCTCTATTTCATCAACGAAAATAGTTGCAAACAAAGTCACAGCTAAGCAGCTGCGCATCTACATTCAAACACAGCGTTGTTTAGTTTATGAATGAACGTGCGTTTTTAAACTAACCTGATTCAATTACCCATTCATAAAAATAATCACTTCATTCCTGAATGAATCAGCCGTTCCAACAAATCAATTGAATGAATCATTCAGTGATAAACTCAGTGACTTGCCGCCACCTGCTGGCAGTTTTAGTTTCATTTACTTTTCTGTTATTTAAATAATTTAATATTTCTATTTTCAAAATTTTATATTTAAAACATTAACCTCAACATGAATTTATGAATTTAATTGCACTCATGCCACCTCTGAGCCTAATTAAACGTCTGAAAATACACCTACAAGCCACTTTTGTGTTCTTCTGTGCCAGCTCTGTAGTACAAATACATTTTTTTAATACTGATTTCATTTGATTGGTAACTTATTCATATTCTACTTGTTTTTATTCTGTTGTTTTAATTAGAAATTTTAAAAAGTTTATAACTATTATTTTTTGAATTTGACATAAAAGATGACATACTTTTAATAAAGTTAGAAAAATGCCATTACAAAGGTAAAAACAAAATTCCCTGTAAATCACTTTAAAGAGTCAAATATCATCTCGTAATGGGAAGGCTAATATTTGATCAGAATTTTTGATTATTGATTAGAAGGTGCTCCTGAAATTTTTGACTGTGCTCCTAAAAAGAAAAGTAAGCGTAAAGCCCTTTTTATTATTTATTATTCAAATTTAAATTTTTTACAATAATTACAGCAAAAAAACAGTTTGATGCAAGAATATATATTTTTATCAATATTTGATAAATTGTATTTGAATATTACCAGTGTGAACTCCATTGTCTTCAGTGAATTTAATTAAATTCCTTTAAACAAGACTGCTCAAAATGGTCTAAATTTATGGAACCTACACATCCAAAACCTCATTATGCTGAAATTTTTAATGTAAATGTTGTGTAAGTGAAATGTTAAGTACTGTAAGAGGTCTTTCATGACGCTACATATGCTGGGGTGTGAATTTGATAGGTGCTTGATTATAAAATAAATGGTGCTTTAAAAAGTCCTTGAATCTGGTGTTCATGAAAGAGGGGGAACCCTGACCTGCACAGATTAAACAAAAGTTATACAGATCCAAATGTTGGCGAAGGTGTGAGGTTGACAAGGCAAATCATTTCCACATTTTCTGGAGCTGCCTTTCTATTAATCATTATTGGTGTGAAATACATAAATGTCTAGAAATTATTTTTAAGATTCAAATTCCTTTCAGTTTTGAGGTGATGTACCTGGGTTTGATTTCCAGTGATTTTACAAACAAATATCTGTTCAGAATCCTAACAATAGCAAGTAAGAAAGCAATTACAAGAAAGTGGCTACAACCAACTTTGCCGACTCTTGAAGACTGGGTGGATATAGGACATGATATTTTTTCAATGGAGAAGCTAAGCTATGCTCTAAGACTTAAGTCTCAGTTGTTTTCAGTACTATGGAAAGATTGGATTGAGTATATATCCCCTATACGACCAGATTTTGCTTAAATTAATAAAGTAAAGACAGTCGCTATTAAGTGACTTAGAGCAGACATTCCGCAAGAATTGATTCAATAATGTTTGATGGTGGGATTGTTTTGGTGTTGGTGGGGGTTCTTTATTTATCTAATTTTCTGTTCTGTTTTGCATTTTATTATTAATTTTATAAAGGGAATGTATAGGATTTATCCAAGTCAAATGCATAAAAATATACTACTTGGTTTGAATTGATTCAATAAGTTTATGTAATTAGTTCTATCAGTTTTGTGATTATTTAAATATGATACATTGACGGTGTCTGTACTTCCCTGTAGTGAATGGATAAAGTAATAATAAAAAAAAAAAGAAACTGTTGAAAATACACAAAGTAATTTGATCCACATATGACAGCCTCTGAACTTGGTCAATACTAATCATATATAGGCTACAGGCACTGGAATAAAAATACATTCAATCAGTCATCTCTCCCAAAATGAATTCAATGGGTTATCTTGTTAATGCTATAAATTAATTACAACAATAAAGAAAATTTCATCATGAACATGAACAACATCACATTAGACCACAGAAATTCCAAAATGACATTTCCCTTACATTCAACTTTCAAAAGTGCTTTCATCTTTGCCATGTTACATTCATTTAGTTGACTAGTGCTATACGCTGTATTAACAAAAACATTAATGGCTTTAATAAAAACACTTACACTGACAAGCTACACAATATCGCGTTCATAATCGAATGCGATTCATCTGCGATTATGAACGTGATAGAGCCGTAGATCACTGACAAGCTACGCAATGTTTTAAATGCTGCTCCATCTGAAAGCACGTGATGGAGATTTACTACTACTAATCACAGAACTGGCTTTACTGACGAGATGGGCATGACAATCATATGCGATTTATCGTGCAGCCCCAATTTTGTTTGTTTGTTAATCACAAAGTACAAAGTAGATGAGGAAAACTAGGATGCCTGGGGCCCGTTTCAGAAAGGAGGTTAAGTGAAAACTGTATATTAACCCTGAAATGAGGGAAACTCTGGGTTTTCCGTTTCAAAATGGGAGGTTTGTCATACCCTGGAAAGCAGGGTAAGTCAAACCCATTTCTGAAAGAGAGGTAACTTATACTCAGAGTCAGTTACCGTGGTAACTTACTCCGTGAACCTAACCTGGGGTGCGTTTCCCAAAAGCATCGTTAGCTAACTATGGTTGTAAGTTCCATTGAACTCTATTGGTAACGATGGAACTTGTGACCATGGTTGCTTTTGGGAAATGCACCCCTGGTCGGGAGCAGGTTTTCTTCGGTAAACCCGGAGTTTCTTTCGGTCTCCACCCCCGTTTTAAAGCATAAGCAATGTTTAAATACCTTATTCATTCATTCATTCACGCTGCAAAAATGCTTTTCTTACTGAGTATTTTTGTCTTATTTCAAGTACAAATATCTAAAAATTCTTAATATGCATTTTATATATGAAAAATAGTCTAAGATATTTAGTCTTGTTTCCTGGGGGATTTTCCTTTTTAAGTGCATTTTACGTAGGCTAAAACAAGTAAAATTGTCCGCCATAGGGTAAGAAAAATGATCTTAATGCAAACTGAAACAAGAATATTTTTCATTTTTTACCCCACTGACAGATATTTTGCTAAATAAGAAAAATGCACTTTAAAACATCGGAGATGCAGAGCACATTATAAGTTTGTAAAGTTATTTAGCCTTCACCCATGAACCTTTCATGCTTAAAGCTTTACCTTGATTGAATTTTGTTTTTATACTTCATTTTTAGCTGCTGCCACGGTCTTGTTTCTTTTTTCGTTTTTTATTATTTATTTATTTTTTTGCAATGGGATACCATTAAAATGAATATTAGTTCAATAATTTACAGTTTTCACCTCTGATATTATAACAGTTATTAAGTTATTGACAGTTATTAAGAATCAAAGTTATGCATTGACTCGGAAGTACGCGAACGTCTTTTTGGCGGGAGCTGTTGCCATGGTGAATCGTAATTTCGGAGCTCCACTGATCATGACTTTTCATAGTCATGGTGCACACGCTAAACTCAGAGTCAACCTACTGAGAGTTGAATAAGCTAACACAATTCAGCCGTTCTGAAACTGAAAACTCTTGAGTTTCCCATCTCACGGTAAGTCAACTCAGAGTTCAAGTTTAAACTCAGAGTTGGTTGAACCTCCTTATTGAAACAGGCCCCAGGTGTATTCAAAGCGCCACCATTACTGCTTACAATGCGCGGAATGGTGCGCTGTGATTGGTTGAGCGGATATATCGCATTCTGCAGAGAAGGGAGACTGGCGTTTGTTGTGGTTTGGAAAAATAGAGAGAAAACATGATAGAATAACATGGGGGATATCGCATTTTGCGTAAAATTAAAAATTTACTTTTCAATACCGACTAGATACAATACTGATTTTGGCAGAAACTCATTAAAAAAAATAAAAAGGTGTTTATCGTGTTTTGGAACCAAACTCTTCATATATATGTATACAGTGCTTGACATTATTCTCATGTGGTTGTCCTTCGGACATGTAAATTTGTCATTTACTTGTCCAAGTATAAAAGTTACTTGCCCAGAGAGAGAAAAAAAAAACATTTAAATTGTGTTATAAATATAATTATTTATTGTAGCTATACAAAATATAGTGTAGTGTTTATAGTATATATATTATAGTTTTTATATTTTAGTTTTAGTTAGATTTTTCTTTTTAAATAAAAAATAAATAAAAAACAAAAAAATTTAAATAAAATAAAAATAATAAAGTGAAATCAGTATCAACAAAATTCATCTTTGTGATGCAGAGGAAACACAGAAGCTGCATCTGAAGTGGAATAGATATATTTATTTATTTAGATATATATTAACTGTTTAATGCAGCTCTGAGGGACATGGAATGCTTTAACCTGCAGTTACAAATGAATAAATAATGTTTTGATACATAAAACATTGAATACTGATATTTAAAATTATTAAAAAAAAAAAAAAAACTTTAAATGTGAAATAAAAACCATCAGTAGGTGGCATCAAGTCACTGTTAATAAGCGAGTCATTGCGATTGAACCGAATGATTTAAACGATTGATTCGTTCAGGAACGAAACACCGTCATGTTGCTCAGAGATGCAAAACAGTGCTGTGGCTGTGTTTGGAATTATTTCTGTTGGCGAATTAGAGCAAAAACAGGCAATATGGTGTCTAAAACGTAAGTCTCTTAATATTAACTTCTTGTTTATTGAACTGTTGTATAAAATCAGAAAATGGGTACACTGTAGTCATAAAGGGATGGACATGGTCAGCAACAATACTCAGGTAGGCTGTGGCGTTTAAACGATGCTCAATTGGTACTAAGGGGCCCAAAGTGTGCCAAGAATATATCCCCCACACCATTACACCACCACCACCAGCCTGAACCGTTGAGACAAGGCAGGATGGATCCATGCTTTCATATTCTTTTACGCCAAATTCTGACCCTACCATCTGAATGTCGCAGCAGAAATCGAGACTCATCAGACCAGGCAACGTTTTTCCAATCTTCTATTGTCCAATTTTGGTGAGCCTGTGCGAATTGTAGCCTCCGTTTCCTGTTCTTAGCTGACAGGAGCAGCACCTGGTGTGGTCTTCTGCTGCTGTAGCCCATCTGCTTCAGGGTTCGACGTTTTGTGCGTTCAGAGATGGTATTCTGCATACCTTGGTTGTAACGAGTGGTTATTTGAGTTACTGTTGCCTTTCTATCATCTCTAACCAGTCTGCCCATTCTCCTCTGACCTCTGACATCAACAAGGCATTTTCGTCCACACAACTGCCGCTCACTGGATATTTTCTCTTTTTCGGACCATTCTCTGTAAACCCTAGAGATGGTTGTGCATGAAAATCCCAGTAGATCAGCAGTTTTTGAAATATTCAGACAAGCCCGTCTGGCACCAACAACCATTCCACATTCAAAGTCACTTAAATCCCCTTTTTTCCCCATTCTGATGCTCGGTTTGAACTTCAGCAAGTCATCTTCACCACATCTGCCATGTGATTGGCTGATTAGCAATTTGTGTTACCAAGCAGTTGAACAGGTGACCTAATAAAGTGGCCGGTGAGTGTATATCACACACCCCTATAACAAAGGCTATATCACAAATAAAGGCAGTTATTATTGTTTTTGGTATTGACATTTTCAAGTTAGTTGTCTGATTGGGCAAGTACATTTCTCTTTCACTTGCCCGTCCAAAACATTCACTTGTCCCGGACAAGAGGACAAGCTTTAATGTCAACCCCTGTAAATATATATATATATATATATATATATATATATATATATTGGAACATTTATCGTAATATATGTTTCTAAAATATAAACCATTAATTTCTAGCACTTATGCAAAAATCTAAGAAATCTAAGAAAATCATTTATTTTGCATAAAGCAAAGCTTAAAATGTGAGTGATTACTTTTGGCTACTGCATGCTGTCTACATTTAAAGGTATTTGGTGAGCAAATAAAACAGCCAGTGGACACTAAGGCTACATCTAAATTAATCCAGATACACATGAAAACAGCATTTTCGTTTTAATTGCTCTACATCTGCCCTAGCATTTTCAAGCATTTTCCAAAAGTTTCTCATCCACACTGAAACATCAGAAAACATTAAATTAGCTTTACTGCACATACGTAAAGCCTCAAACAGAACAGACATATTAAGTTCCCACTCACTTTGTCACGAATCCGGTCTGTGGCCTTCCGCCTGATAGCCACCAGAGGTCGCCCTTCTATCATATTGACTCTCACATTGCACAAACTATTTCACATTACCCCGGACTACGTTTCCCAGCAGCCATTTCACTAATCACACGCTCACACCTGAGACCAATCACACACCCTACATAAACCATGGACTTTCTCTCTGACATTGCCGAGTATTGTATAGCGTATATCACTCTCCTAGCGATAGCTACTCTACGGAGCCAACCTAGTAATCATAGTCTTGCTATCTCGTGTTCTGATTCTTGCCCGTGTTTCCTGGATAAACCCTTTGCCTTGCCGTTCGGACTCTGTTTGCCCCTGCCTGGATTATTGCTGTGAACCTGGATTATCTCTCTGCCTTGCCCTGTTGGATATTGTTCGCTGATCGAAGACCCATGCTTGCCCTAGGATTACTCTTTGTCTTGCCTGTGATATACCTGTTTGCCATTGCATGAACCTTGCTTGTTTTGTGACCACGTCCCTGAATAAAAGCCTTGCAAATCGATCCGCACGTCTCTTGTCTCGTCGGCTCTGTAACACACGTCCTGTCATATCTCCACTGTCCTATCAAGGAAAAGTGCAAAAAGCTGCTTTAAATGACAGGAACAGGATCAAGCAAGGTGTTTTTATAATCATTGGGAAAAAAAGAAAGTAAGATTCCATTAATTGCACAGCTGCAGTGGGGCCCCTTTGTGGTTTGAGGGCCATATGCAACTTTAGTACTTTGCGCACAGGGAGGACTGGCACTGATGAATTCTCTTTCGTTTCAGACTGAATTTAGCAAATGCTGTGGCCAGTAACTGTTTATTCCCTGTGCAGTCAGTCCTCCAGACTAAGATGATGCAGACACTCGCTGCGTTTCCATTACAGATTTGCACAAAACTTTTGCAATATTTTATGTCGATAAAAAAACTATTGCGAAATGACAGCATTTTCATCAACCGTTTTTATGCGACTAAAACGTAATTTTTCATCTCGCAATAAGTCATGCCGATTGATGTTGGTAGGTTTACGTACATCACAGCCACCACACTAGCCATTATTCTTAATCGAAGGAAACATAGGCGTGTACGTTTAGCGAAGCAGCGCAGAGAGACTCTTCAGGGACACTTCTGAAATGTGCCGTGGTGCAGCTGGTATAAACTCAAGCAGTGAATAGAGTGGCCATGATCAGCTCCGGTGGCCGTGTCGGAGCCATGATGTGCTGCAGATGTGTGCAGTGTAAGTATGGGGTTATCCAAGCATTACTGGCAAGGAAAGCCCCTTACCACTTGAGAGCAGCCACGTATGAGGTGTTTCTTGGAGGTTATAGTACATTAAAGAATGATCATGTGACTTAAGTATGCTGTTTCCATTGCAGTTTTGCAAAATATTCCTTTTTCAAATTGCCTATAAAAACTTTTTCCGATATATGGGAGTTTTTCAAAATTGACAGGTTTCCATTGGGTGGATTTTCAATTCACAATTTCAGTTTGCGCAGTTTGAAGGGTAATGGAAATGCAGACAGTGGTCAGTGTCACTAGTAAGTGCTTTAGCTGCAGAATATTCAACCAGCTAGAGCTTATTTGTTCATCCTGCAACATTTATAAGGTGAAGGCCATGATTATGATTATTAACAATTTGTGAATGCAACAACCAGATACGTAATTGTGGAAAGCAATGTCCCTCCATCAAGATCTAGATGAGTGGAGGTCCTAAAGAATAGGGACGGGGTCCTAAAGAAAGCAAAGAATTTAAAATATCAACAAGAAGTTCTGAGATTACAGTAGTTTAGTAGGTATAGGCTCTAGCATACATGTGTTTGGATTTGATGCTTTACTTGTCTAAATGTTTTGATGTTTGTTGTTTCATCCCATTAAACTGGTGTTAACTTGTATTTTGTCTCTTTTCACCTCAGGCCTGATGGCACTGAAAGAGGAGAGTCAAGAACAGAATGAAACGGAAGAGAAAGATCAAAACGAGAAACATCATGATTTCAAAATTGAAGAAAAATCAATTAGTTGTTCACAGACTGAAAAGACTTCCTCACCAAAAAAAGCTGAAAAAACACAAAACCTTAATTCCGACATGAGAATTCACACTGGAGAGAGCTTTTTCAAGTGCCAACAATGTGGACAAGTTTTCAATCAAAAAGGATGCCTTAAAGTCCACATGAAAATTCACATTGAAAAAAAAATGTTAATATGCTCTCAGTGTGGAAAATGTTTTACACGAAAAAAAAACCTTAGGACACACATGAGAATTCACACTGAAGTGAGACCTTACACCTGTGAACAGTGTGGAAAGAGTTTTATACGGAAAAGTCACCTTAATGCCCACATGAGTATTCACACTGGAGAGAAACCTTACACCTGTGAACTGTGTGGGAAGAGTTTCTTACGAAATGGAGGACTTACAACTCACATGAAAATTCACATTGAAAAGAAGCCATTAATATGCTCTCAGTGTGGAAAGTGTTTTACACAGAAAAGAACCCTTGATGCCCACTTGAGAATTCACACTGGAGAGAAGCCTTTCACCTGCCCTCAGTGTGGAAAGAGTTTCAGGCTCAAAGAAAGCCTAAAGACTCACATAAGAATTCACACTGGAGAGAATCCATTCACATGTGATCAGTGTGGAAAGAGTTTCAGATATAAGGTACACCTTAAAAATCACATGAAGATTCACTCAAGAGAGAACTGTTTTAAATGTCATCAGTGTGAAAGGAGTTTCACAGAAAGAGAACATCTTAAGAATCATGTTAAAATTCACTTTGGACGAAAGCCTTTCATGTGCCATTACTGTGGAAAGAGTTGCTCAAAAAAAGCAAAACTCAAGATTCACATGAGAATTCACACTGGAGAGAAACCTTTCACCTGCGAACAGTGTGGTAAGAGTTTCAGGGTTAAAGAAGGCCTTCAGGTTCACAAGGTAGTTCACACTGGAGAGAAACCTTACAAGTGTCCTCAGTGTGAGAAGAGGTTCACGTGTCAAAGTAGCATGATACGTCATTTAAAAACTCATTCTGGGAAGAAATCGACATTTTACTCAGAGTGACGATGTTTAGAAAAATGAACAATTTCTACAATCATCTGCACATTCATTCTGGAAGACATTCAATTGTAGTCAGTGTAATAACATTTTTTGCCATCACACAGATACATGTGAAGCCCTGTTTGTGTTCTTTGTTGAAGACGAGAAAATGCTGTGTGAAATCAAGGCTAAGTTCATGCTGCAGCTGAATGTGGGCTACATCTGATTGTCGCCTTCATGCATCCTTCATCTCTTTATGCTTCATCATAAGACTTTTTATTTTCTTTGTGCATATGTACTCTTGTAGCCATTCCTGACTGTATGCTGTAGCTTCAAATATTGAACGGTTCTCGAGATTCCCTCAAATGTTGAGTATGCAGAGGCGAGTATGTATGTTGAGTACATCAATGCGTTCACATAGTTCTATAGTGTAATAAATTTGAGTGCTGTCAAATGATTAATCACATCCAAAATAAAGGTTTTTGTTTACATAACATATGTGCGTGTGCTGTGCATATTCATTATGTATATATAAATACACACATACAGTATATATTTTGAAAATATTGACATGTATTTACATGTAGATATTTAGATATGAAAATAAATCTGCATCATTTATCCATAGATGCAAACTCCTCATGAAAACTCACCTTTTTGAGATCAAAATAGGTCACCTATGAGATGGGATCCCTATGGGATCTTTTTATAGTACCATTATTACCAATTCATATTTGTACCCGCTTGTAGTCAACCACTTTTAAACGCTCCTGTGTGGTTTTGCGTGCAAGCTCTGGTTTCGAATTACAAAACCACAAGTATATTATGTGTTTTTGCAGCGTTGAGTATTGTAGCTGATCACAGGCATCTTTGTTGAAAGCAATGGCCAGTCAGAGGTGTTTTCTGTAGGTTAATCAGAAGAATCCCCTCTGAACTAATTTTTGTTTTCGTAAGTTTACAGAGTTCTAGACGCTTGCAGATCTACCTAATATAAACCAAACATCCACGTATACTGTTTCAAGAGTGACAAATGCGAGTGAATCCGTTAAATTGTTCCGTCAGTGATTGCTATACTACTTCAGTACAGTAGAGTAATAAAATTTGTTATAATTATCATTTTATAATAAATTCAAAATCAAATTCAAAATGTCTTTGTCACCTTTTTCACCCATGATGAGTTTGCATCCCTATCTTTTTGATCTTTCATTAAAAAAAATTCACAAAATTCTAAACTTTCACTGAAGTAAAACAACTGAAAGTGGGGGAAACTCAGATTATGAAATAGATGTTTTACTCCAATGCATGTTGGCTACCATTATTGGCACCCCTAGAAATTCTTAAGAGTAAAATATTTCTGTAGTATTCATTCATTACATTTTGTAGCACACTGGTGTTATGTCTGTGATATGATACTTGAAAGCAATACAAGACGAGGTGTATACGTGAACGCACTTCCGCTTTTTACTTAACACAGACGGGCGCTGGAGCAATGGCTGCCCACTGCTCCGGGTGTGTGTTCACGGTGTGTGTGTGTGTGCGTTTGTTCACTATTCACTGCTGTGTGTGTGCACTTGGATGGGTTAAATGCAGAGCACCAATTTCGAGTATGGGTCACCATACTTGACAATATGTCATGACTTTACTTACTTTACTTTACATTTAACAGGCATGAGCAAACAATCTTGCATGTGTGAACAATAGACATACATAATAGAACAACGATGTCTGTTCTGCTAACGATACACAACCGTTCCTTCTCCCTTAAGAAAAGTACATAAATGTAGCACATATTTCCAGTGAAGGGTTTTTTATGTTAAGTCTGTGCCTCTGAACTTCAGCAAAATACATCAATGTACTGCTACTATGGCCTCTGCCATAATCAAGACCCTAAACAGTTTCTATCAGTCTCTGTGGTGGTTTATGTACACGTGTCGGATAGCGTCTTTCCGCACAGGGCACCCTCTCGTTGTCTGCTGAAACAGTGCTGGTTTCAGAATGAGGTGTAGATGATGGTGATATGGGTGGGTGAGGACAAGGACTCTGGCCAGCTATGCTTGGAGGAGATGATGATGGTAGGTCTACTTGAGAGAGAGAAGAAACAGCATGCCGAATTGAGAGCTCTTCTGCTCTTGTCAGTTCACTTTTCCTTAGCTGGTTGACATGTCGCCGCCATAGTGTACCACACGACAGCTCAGCCTGGTAAGTCAATGGTCCAGTTTGCTCCTTAAGTAGACTGATGAGGCCCTAGGGCCTCTCCTCTGTGAATCCATTCGGATAGCCTATAAGTCCACACATGAAGAGTATTCGAATAACTGTCACACTAAACATTTTATCAGAGAGAGCTTATTTATGTTAAGATGAATCTTAAATACAAAGTCAAATTGGAATAATAATAAAAATTGGATAGAATAATCTTTGAAGGCCATTTATCCTTAGTTCTTGAGCCAATACAAGCATGCTTGCTTTTCACTTGAAAATAGTTTGACCAAAGAAATTTAAAGTGCATGAAGCCAGACAGTTTGATTTACAATTACTTCCTGCTTGTGTGCACACTGAAACAGTGGCCATCAGTGACTGGACCTTTGCTACTGAGTCCTTAAGGCACTGACAGTGCTGCCATCATCTCCTTCACAAGGATCTGCTTTTCTGTCAGTCATGAGACAAGCATTAGTTGGTCAAAGAGCTTCTTCTTGGTGATAATATTGACACCATCTGAAGGAATAAAAAT
Organism: Spinibarbus caldwelli; assembly: GCA_039654775.1. Lineage (NCBI taxonomy): Eukaryota > Metazoa > Chordata > Actinopteri > Cypriniformes > Cyprinidae > Spinibarbus > Spinibarbus caldwelli. Next base: position 26,497,078 of record CM077229.1, read on the forward strand.
ATTAGCCATACATTAAAAAAAAATAGATGATACATTTTAAATAAACAAAATGTTAAGTCTTCCTACACCTGTGCTCTCTGCTGCTTTGTTGGAGAGTTTCTGCAGAACTGAGTTTGTGTCCACAGGGTCACCATCAGGTTGCTGGTTGTATCTCTGGATCTCTTCTAGCAAGCGTTTCTTTTCTTGGGCAATCTTCAGACTAATCTTCTGACACCTTTTGTTGCGATCTGTAGTAAGAGCAAAAACAGTATTACAATAGAGCTGCCATGGCATTTAATAAACAGAACCAATATAACTTCCATCTTACATTTACTAATACATACCATTCTGTCTATAAAGGTAGGCCTATTGCTTCTTCTGACATCAGCATCTACTCTGTGTAAAAAGAGACTGTTTATAGCAATCCATAGTCTACAGTCTTTCTTTATTAAAGTCACTGATGGGGGAATATGTCCCCTATCCACACATCAAATCTGGCGACCCCATGACCTTTATTCTAGCTCTACCAATAGGCCACACTTTCAATGATGCAAAAACTATTTCCTCTGAACTGACAGAAGTAACACGTGGTGCTCTTGCGGATTAAGAAAAAAAGTGAAATCTTCAGGTTCATAGCTGCTCATTTGAAACAGACTAGATCTGTAGAAAACAACTGAGATACTTGCACCAAGAATGAGAACCAACAAGTGCCTTTTGAAAATATCAGAAATGGAGCATAGTGTTAGTTCTGGCAGGTGACGTTAGTCAAGCTCACATCAGCTGACACTCAGCTGATCCACGTCTACCTATAGGAATATGACTCCAATCATAATTCCCTTTATAAGGTCCTTTCAGTCATTATTCAGCAGCTATCGCTTTCTCAGGAGCTGATCACCCACCTCCATCCCCAACTCCTCCTCTCATCCAGTCAGGACTTGGCATTGGATATTCTCGTTGAGTCAGAGCACTTAATTATGTTATTAAATAAAATAATCACTTAGAACATTAATGATATCTGCTTTAATCATTAATGTTGGTTCTGTTCTGTTTACCCTAGAGCAGGGGTTGGCAAGTAAGTTTGGCATCGGGCCAAAACAAAAAATTTCCACTAGATGGCAGACAAGAACATAGTCAAAGGATAATTTAAGAAATTAATTGATGAAAAATGCAACTAGAATTGCCCGTGACAGACTGGTACAGTGTCTTTTGTAACTGGTAGCGAGCTGTTACTCTTGTGATAAATCCTGTAGTTCGTAGGACAGTCATTAACAAAAAGCCACATTTGTGTGGCGGGGTCCGGCAGAGTATGTGAGCGGAGTGGAGTGGCAACAATTTCCCCTCCGTGCTCCGAGCATTTAATAATCACTTCGCTCCAGCTCCACTAAACGCTCACTAATATCAGAAACACCGCTCCACGGCTAAAGTATTTCAGTATGTTTGAAATATCACAGTTCTGTTCATAATGTAGATTAAAAAATAAAATAACAGTAGAGTTTCAAAGTGGCTTATTGGAATACTAGTGTGCAAACTTTTTCTGTAACACTTTACAGAAGTGTTAGGGGTGTGCATAAGACTGACATGACACCTTCATAATCATGACATGACACGTCATGAATATGAAGTTTTTTATGCATGTTTATGACAACTGTCATTAAGTGTCATTCGCTCAGTTATGTAATTTTTAATGCAAAGATGACATTATTTGACCTAACCCTAACCTGACCCTTCCCCTAACCCTAGCCCAAAACAAAGACATCTCAATGTCATCTTTGCATTAAAAATTACATAACTGAGCGAATGACAAAATGAGAGTTGTCATAAATATGCATAAAAAAACTTCATATTCATGACGTGTCATGTCATGATTATGAAGGTGTCATGTCAGACTTATGCACACCCCTTCAAGTAAAGTGTAACCCTTTTTTCCTACCACATGACTTAACCTCCTTAGGTTAAGTAACATGCTGTTTTGTGACATCTGGAGTTAATTTTTTACTCAAAATGACCCATTCATACTCGAACACTATTCACTCATTGTCACTATCATTGTGTATCATGTGCCAAGTATTCAGGTCTCTGTGTTCATTCAGTTAATAACTATATTGAGTAAACATATTACCTTAAAAAGAATAACGAGCTGTCTGCTTGTTTACATACGTGATTGTAAGTGAACCACATGCGTTACTGTCATTTTTTTTCAGTGCTATGTTGTTTGAGTAAAGTTTACAAACCGTGACCGAGTGAAATGTACTCGAGTATTGCAGGGTAAACTTAAAATAATTAAGTATAAATTACTCATCAAACTCTAACCGGCCATGTTAAATTTACTTATTTCCTTTGCTAATTTTACATAACTTAGTTAAGTAGATTTTACTGAATTCCATACTTAAATTTTACTTTAAAAATATGCGTGCAAAATAAAAATTAAGCAAATTTTACTTCTTGTTTTTTTTCAGTGAATAGACAAAATGACGCGTGTGCTACATTACCAGTGTTCTGACAGCGAAACATAATTTTGTGTGACTTAAGCCCTAAACACACTGCACTATTTTCGGCCGTCCCAGATGAAAGATTGGCATCGAGAAATAATCGCGGTGATATCTGGTTCGCCACGATTGTTTCACGATGCCAATTTTTCGTCTGGGACGGCCGAAAAACGTGCAGTGTGTTTAGGGCTTTACAGAATGAAATTAAAGTGTTTAATCACTGCAAACATTCCCCTGATCTGCATTTCCATCCTCCAAAGCATCGCGCTGCAATCTCACTCAAAACAGCAACTCAAATTTGGCACGTCGCAAACAATCTATGGTGGTCGCAAATCACAAGTGACTGCCAATAAGGAGCTAGGTTTGACGTCACTGCCGCAAACCTGTCGTAGTGTTTGAAGCGCCAATTTTGAAAGTTTTAATGGATGAGACAGCGGATATGTACTATTATAAATGTATAATGAATATATTACTGAAAAATAATCTTTTTCTCACACGGTGGGATCGTACAACTTCTGAAGACTTGGAATAAAATGCACAAAATAATGGACTACGTTTATGATCAATTTATGGTGAGTTTTCATGTCATGGTGAGCAGCTGAAACAAAATAAAAAATAAACAATTAAGTGCTGAATAAATGGTGGCAGAGTTTTAATAATTTAAAGTTCAGGCTTGGGTAAAGTGATGGAATAAGATGGATCATGTAACAGGAAGATCTGCAAATGATATGTAACACATTTACAAGTGATGAATAGTTTGCACTTTAGATTAGGGGATGCAGAAAGCTTTGTAAATGATTTATTCATGCGTTTACACAGTATATAACAGGTGTTGAACACTTTGTAGTGTGTACTGCAGTGTAAGGGCTGACTGGTGAGGGTATAGACAGATGTATTCTCTGACACGCATGAGCTGCTTTTCCACTGTCAGGCCAGTGCGAGCCGGTGCATTAAACAGGCCGGGTGGGGCTAATAGCCTCGGACCTGTAGCACCGAGCCAAAAGTCACACTGCGTTTCCACCGTCGGCCCAGAAGCTCTGCTGCACTTCACTAAAACCTGCCCTTTACACACCTCTCTGGAACAACATCACACAACCCCATCATTTCACCAAAAACTAATCAGAAATAAATCAGCGAGATCACAAAACGAACATAATAAAAGCGGCAGTTTTTTTGCATTTTTTTGTTGTTTACTTGTTTAGATTTAAATCCAAAAGCATCAATGTTTTACCAGTTTTACAATAATAAAGTGATACATTGATCATTAATTAACAGAAATAAAGCGGTATTTACAGTTATTTCACAAAAGTAAAAAGGATACTTATTCAGTCGCATCTGTTTCTGTTTATTTGTAGTCACAGTATAGCCTACATCACAGTTAGAAAGAACGATCGTTTCTATAATTTTCCATCAAAAATACGACCTCATAGCTCCCGAACAAAAACTGATTATGAAATGCAGCTATAGAGTCTTTAACTCTGTGCACCTGATGTGAGCTTCAATGGAAGGTAAAACCGGTTCAGAGGTTCACTTTATCACTAGATCCCACACACTCCACACAGAACACAAGTGTGTGCTGATGAGAAAAAGGATTTAACACAACCCACTGGAATCACCTGACTGTAAGGCATTTATAAATTTGTATCCACTTCAAAACAAATACATTACTCTTCTTAAAAATAGTGCTTTAGTGTACCTGCATGTTTGTGCTTTTGAACACAGACCAGCTTACAACTTCGTCAATAAATCATATACTGAATTAATAAAACACTGATAAAATGTTAACTTATCACTTATTAATAATTTATGAAGTGAAGTGAAGTGACATGTGGCCAAGTATGGTGACCCATACTCGGAATTTGTGCTCTGCAATTAACCCATCCAAAGTGCACACACACAGCAGTAAACACACACCCGGAGTAGTGGGCAGCCATTTATGCTGCGGCGCCCGGGGAGCAGTTGGGGGTTCAGTGCCTTGCTCAAGGGCACCTCAGTCATGGTATTGAGGGTGGAGAGCGCTGTACACTCAACTCCCCCCACCTACAATTCCGGCCCGAGACTCGAACCCGCAACCTTTAGGTTACGAGTCCAACTCTCTAACCATTAGGCCACGACTTCCCCTTAACTATATAATGTATTTGACTATACATTTATGAATGTATAGTCATGTTTTGTAAATGATTAGTTCATCATTAACTAATAATTTATAAATGACTTATAACTGAACGTTATTATAAAGTGTTACCGCTCAGGACTCATTTTTTAACTCGCAATATGTAGGTACTGTCACGGTTCATGGGTCCGTGTGCTCATTCCTATGTGCGTATATGTGTTTTGTGTGGTTGTCTGCCGCGTCTGGCAACCCCGCTTCCTAATCAGGTGTCTCACCTGCAGCTTATTTCGCTGCTTATATCTGGGTTGCTCTTTCACGATCCTTTGTCAGTTCGTTGTCTCGCTCACCTTTGTTTGTTCTCTCCTTGGCTTCTAGTGTGTTTTCTGTGATTGTGCTCCGGCCCTGCTCGGATTTGTTTCCTTCCTGACAAACGTGGTCTCTGACAGAGGGCCTCAGTTTATTTCCAAATTTTGGAAAGAATTTTGTCACTTATTAGGGGCGAATGTTAAGTCTTTCTTCTGGATACCATCCTCAGAGTAATGGTCAGACAGAAAGAGCCAACCAAGATTTAGAACGCATGTTACGATGTTTGGTTTCACAGAATCCGTCCTCCTGGAGCCAGCAGATCTCATGGGTTGAGTACGCACATAACCATAACTCTTTACGGAATCCAAAGTCGCGGTTCCCTCCGCTCACGCTTTTGTCCAGAGGTGCCGTCGCACCTGAAGCAGAGCCAGACAGACTCTCCTCTGGGTGGGGGCGCGCACCAAGGCCCAAGCCGATCGCCACCGGTTGAAGCCTCCCGTCTACGTCGTTGGTCAAAAAGTGTGGCTTTCATCGAAGAACATTCCTCTTCGCACCGTTTGTAATAAGCTTGCTCCCAAATTCATTGGCCCGTTTACTGTCACCAAGATCATTAGTCCAGTGGCAGTCCACCTCAAACTTCCTCCAGCATACAGGAGAGTTCATCTAGTCTTTCATGTTTCTAAATTAAAGCCCGTATTTCATTCTGCTATTAACCCGCCTGTCCCGGTTTCCCCACCGACGCGTCTCGTAGATGGGGAACCTGTATATTTAGTGAAACGTATTCTGGACTCGAGACGGAGGGGACGAGGATTTCAGTACTTGGTGGACTGGGAAGGTTACGGGCCAGAGGAGAGGAGTTGGGAGCCTGCGAGAGACATACTAGATCACTCTCTTATCAATGATTACAATCGTCACGTAGGTTCTCCGGGGAGCGCCAAGAGGCGCTCTCATGAGGAGGGGTACTGTCAAGGTTCATGGGTCTGTGTGCTCATTCCTATGTGCATATATGTGTTTTGTGTGGTTGTCTGCCGCGTCTGGCAACCCCGCTTCCTAATCAGGTGTCTCATCTGCAGCTTATTTCGCTGCTTATATCTGGGTGTGTCAAAAGGAAGTGGTCAGAAGAAGAGGTTGGAGCGGTTGAAAAGCATATGATGCATTTCATACGCAGCTGTCGAGTGCCTGGGAAGATTGACTGTGTCTCATGCCTGTTGGCTGAACCTCAGGCACTGAAAAACAGAGTTGTCTGCCATTAACTTTTATATTAATAACAAAACTACTGCTTTGAAAAGACAACAGAGTCGGCAGGACATATTTTTCTATAAATTTATATGCTGATAAATCAATTTGCATTTAAGGCTTTATAAATCCCTCTTTGATTTTAGCAAGAATTGTTAAAAACAAAACCTTGTTAGGGCATCAGTTCCGGGACCCCAGTTCCATTGCCTAACACTGAATGTTTTCACATTTTTTTTGTGTGTGTGTGTGTTTCTGCAATTGGGATGCTGTTTATAATAAATGTTGCTTGTTGCTACAGCAATAATGGACAGCTTCCAATGGCCGCTGTGAAAAATGTTTGTTTTATTGCGTTGTCTCCAGTCAAACTCTGTACTTGTATTTTTTTTAATCAGTATGATTATCTTGTTCTTAACTCACTCACTCTTCACTATATGGCCAATGTGTAGTCTAGGTATGATTTAGACATCAGTGTGTGTGTTTATATGTCCTGAAAGGTGATGAATTTAATATTTGTCCTCATATGTAGGTAAAAAAAATCAGGTTGTGCAAAAATATGCTTTAATTGAAAATCTCAACAGATGATTGTCATAAGCCCATTGGCGATCTAAAACTGTTTTCAGCTTGGCTCTAGCAGCTTTAGAAAGGCATGTCCCCATATGTGACATATTTTTCATACGTACTAGTTTTTCACAAAAATGTGTGTGTGATTGTCCACTACTCACTGCTGTGTGTGTGCAATTGAATGGGTAATATGCAGAGCACAGATTCCAAGTATGGGACATCAAATTTCAACAAAAGCGCTCTGCTGTGCCTGCTACTCCAGAGCGCCCTCCAGTGCCAGCTCCACGAAAACACTCCGCTGTGCCCGCTCTTCAAGAGTGTCTTCCAGTGCCAGCTCCACGTAAGCGTATCCCTGTTCCCGAGTTAAGCCCATGGAGGGCTCCGGTTCCCCAGTCAAGCCCAGAATGGGCTCCTGCTCCAGAGTCACGCCCAGGATGGGCACCTGTTCCCAAGGTCGAAATGCATTGTTTTAGGTCGAAATGCATTGGCGACCTAAAACTGTTTTCAGCTTGGCTCTAGTAGCTTTAGAAAGGCATGTCCCCATATGTGACGTATTTTTCATACATACCAGTTTTTCACAAAAATGTGTGTGTGTGTGTGTGTGTGTGTGAGATTGTCCACTACTCACTGCTGTGTGTGTGCAATTGGATGGGCAAAATGCAGAGAACAGATTCCAAGTATGGGACACCAAATTTCACCACACATCACATTCTTTCCTTCCTTTTCTTTTACCCATGACCCATCAAAACCACTGACATAAGTATTTCAGATCCTTACCTCAGTACTGTCAGACTTGTGTCCTGTGTTTCCTCCCTCATGTTACCCACATGTCCTTATTTGGTCTTTCCTGTTTCCTGTCTCTGATTGGTTGATTTATTTCCAGGTGTGTCTCCTTAGTCCCCTCATTATGTTTATTATAAAAGCCCTGTGTCTTGCCTTGTTTCCCTGTCTGGTATTGAACATCAATCCTCTCCCTACGTGTGTGTTCCTGCCTGTTTGAAGAATAAAGACTGTTAATTCTCCTACGTCTCCTCGGCCCCCCGTTCCACGGGGATTATGACAAGTACTTTGTTGAAGTACCTTTCTGCAACGATTGCAGCCTCATCTTTTTTAGTATGATTCAGTTGGCACCCATAAAATGAAATAATCACCAAAACTTTGGCATTAATTTGTGCTGCTTTGTTCAATTTTGTGCCACAAAATAAATGTCTGTGCTGATTTGGTGATTTAAGTTATTAAACATTTATTTGGTCATGTGATGTCACTCTCCACCCCATGCTTCCTATGCACCTAAGTTATTTAAGGTGTTTCAACTGTACACATGTCCCAAATGTACAAAGTCTACTCTAATAATAAATGGACATTAAATATTGATTTTACTTAAAATCATGTTTTAGAGACCACAAATTATTAGTATGTCAGACTCTCTGTATTCACTGAATGCTACAATAGACTAAGACAAGACTAAAGGTGTGTATGGCTTGAAGAGGCGCTGCACAGATCGATTGTGTATGACATCAAAGTACCGCGAGAGCTGTAAGAGAGCGGATGTCTCCATATGCTTTTGAATTGCTCCTGCGGTACTTTGATCCCATACATGTTCGATCTGCACAGCACCGCTTCAAGTCGAACACACCTCACCAGCATTCAAATTCATCTGAATGATCCACATTTACTGACTGAAAATGTCTTATATTTAATCAATAAACACAAATAGAGTTAAAGCTGCAAGCAGCATTGAAAGGGCTCTCGCACCCTGAGCAACCTCAACCCAGTGGCCTTAGGAAAACAGTGAATGTTGGGTTAATATGCGTTTAAAGAGGTAAATATGGGAGGAATATGTCAGTGTCATTTATATGTGCCAAACCTCCTGCTGCCAGCTGGTGGCGCTATGACTATAACTGAATATTAGCATGTAGAAGTCTTCAGGCCAGGACTTTTATCAAACATGTGAAGAGTTCAGATGTTCACTTTAATGGCAATGAAAAGAACCTATTCACTGCCATTAAAGTGAAATAACTGATAAATGGCACTTAGAGTGAAATTATTTTTAAATTGCACTTAGAGGCTTTTTCATATGAACTCTTAGGGCACACTGAACATGGTATGTTTGAGTTCATGTAAAGCATGACATATCCTGTCTAGTTAGAAAAAAAAAAATTCTGACAGCTGCTTGAAAGAGATTCCATAATTTAATACAGCTTTACTGTACTAGTTACAATAAATGTATTTTATTAGATGCTGTGATTATTCATATTTTATAATGTATAGAAACTCTCCTGAAGCTTATTTCAGTCTTGTGTGGAATCTATTATATTCATAATACAAAGAACATTCAGGCATTTCACACATTCATCAAGAATAAAAATCTGATCTGAAGTTACTCTGTCATTGTGTTTTACTATTTCTGCACAAAAACAATAGAGGGAAATCAAATGAATGATAAAATATAAGAATTACATGTTCATAACGAATCATGTTTGTGAAAGGCACTTTGCAATTGAAAGGTAATTTTGATAGTAATAATACAAATGTTTAATGTGACACTACAATAAACACACAAATGTAGGTTGAGAAAAGCACAAACACATCACTCAGTATCACACACACACACACTGATTATGGGTAAAATCCCTCTACAGTCTATTCTTATTCATCAACAAAGTTTCACTGATGATCCAGAATCAACAGCAAACCCAGGATAGAGCGGCTGAGTGAATGTGGTCTGGACTGTGTGGATGAGTCTCATTGTGTCAGAGACGCTGTAGAAGGCCAGAGTTCCTGCACTGTGATCCACAAACACCCCTATTCTACTGTTTTTGGGCTTCAGAAGGAGCTCAGTCTGTATGTCATTGTGTATGACTGAGTAACTGGAGGAAGAGCAGAACAAACTCCAGGACTTATCATTAGATCCAAACCAACACTCAACACCCAGTCCCTTCCTCCTGATGCTCTTATATGAAACTGATATGAGCACACATTCACCACTCCACTCAATCTCCCAGTAACAGCGTCCACACACACTCTCTCTGCACAACACCTGAAGATAATAATCAAATCTCTCTGGATGATCAGGATACAACTGATTCTTGTCCTCATTCGTCACCTTTCTGTTCTCCTCAGACAGAATGAGTTTAGGGTTTGCTGTGTTTGGATCCAGTGTAAGAAAACAGGCATCTGAACACAAGAACAAAGACAAAACAATAACTAAAGCTGTGTATTCTTGAATACATGATTTATGAGGAATGTGTAAAATGTCATGGGTGTTATACTTTCCATGTTCGCATTAACCAAATGGCTTAAAAACATGCTAAACAGTGCTTTTTGAAATTCAGCAGTTTTCTGTGAGAGTGAGGTTTAGTGTGTGTGTGTGTGTGTGTTTGCAGACGTACATTTGTTTAGTCCTGCTGTAATCCTGGATTCTCCTCCATGATCCACACTAGAAAACAGTCACGGTCAGGGAGTAAACAAAAGTTTTAGTCTAGTAATTTTAATTATTTATTTATTTATTTATTTTGACAAACAATATCAAAAGTTTGTTTCTGTTTATTGATGAGGGATTTGTGGACACATCATTGTTTTTAGATTTGTGAACTAAAAATGATAAGTATATTAATTAGACCCTTGGGGTAAGATGGGCCACCAGAATTGGCCCAGAGTGGCATGTTGATGTTAATGTTATTATTTTTAAATGTAATAAATTTATTTTAATTACTATTTAATATTTCCTTGAATTAGATGTACATTTCAGACATCTTCACTTTCATTAAGACCTATAGGTTAATTAAGTGAAATCATTATAATAGGATGTGTGTTTCCCTAGTTGCTTATACAGTATGTGTATTTTTAGACATTACAAATTTTATTAGGTTTTGCATTTGAATATATATTTATACATTATCAAAAACTACTTCAAACACAGAGAAACCATTTTGTTACTTGTAATCTATTTCAACTTTAAAATTCAACAAAAATGTAAAAAAAAGAAAGGAAAAAAGAAAAAGAAATTGAACAAGAGGTGCTTGATCCCTCTGGATATGATCTGCAAGTTCATCAATCAAATCTTCATTATCCGGCAGCAGCTTTTATATTTGGGTGAGAGCGGAGTATTTTGAACACCATCAGAAGAAACACAGTTCATATGTACATCTCTGTAGGTTAAACCAAACATGAAAACCAGCAACATACGACAGACGTGTTTGTGCAGCAGAGCATCTCTTTCACACTGTATGACATGTGCTTTTGTCAATTAAGGCTGGCTGCACACTAGATGATTTTAAAATCTTAAACAATTTTAAAACCATGGGAGACCACAGACATGAAGAAAGTTCAACAGAGTTTTAGTCTTATAATCCTCTGAACGCACACGCTAGACGATTCGACCAGACTGCGAGACCACACACTTGTCGATTGTTGGAATGATTTCACAGTGACACATGATCTCACGGAGACTCGCGAGATCAAACATGACTAGAGAAGAAAAACAAATAGAGAACAATCAACGTTGTCAGCTGTCTCTCCTGGCGTGCGTTCTGTTTCACAGTGAAAAACAAAGTATAGAAAATAATATGTGTGATGTTCTCTGCTTTGATGGCATGTTTGCAGCTGCCAAGTTTCAGCTATAGAAGCACGCAACATCCGGTAAGTGACACTTGCTCGCTCTCATTGGCTATCGCTGGTATTACGTTACAGGCAACCCGATCAAGAGTCGTAAATATCAAACATGTTTAAAACACGTTTAAAACTTCGAGCAGCTGCACTACATCTCCTTTATGCTGACATTGCAAAAACAGTACTAGGTAGGGTTGTCGAGTTACTGATGCTATGAGGTGTTAGTGCACCTCTCTCTTATCTTTTTTTTTTTTTTATGTATTGCACAACGCAGGGAAAGATGGTTGTATCTTTAACAATAAACAATCATAATGACATAAAAGGGAAAACAAATATAATGGGTTTGCATACATCAAAGTATGAGATTACATACACCGGAAAAAAGCACAATGATGAGGTTAAATATCTTTGAATTATCATAATATTCATATGACCATAATTGTTGTTTTTGTTATTAATAAGCCTGAGGGATGAAACAAGACTTTAATTCAACAAGAAACATCAAAATATTTACAGATTTAAACCTGAATTAAACCTGTCGCTCATATCTTTTAATGGCAAATTCCAAACTGCTTTTTTTGCGCCCTTGAAGGGCACTTCGGGATGGGGATGCCATCTGTAGGGACGTTCCAAACAAAAGTGAACATCTGAATCCCTTCATGAAGGGCCCTTCCTGGGGCCCGTTTCAGAATGGAGGTTAAGTGAAAACTGTATGTAAACCCTGAAATGAAGGAAACTATGGGTTTTCCGTTTCAAAATGGGAGGTTTGTCAAACCCAAGAAAGCAGGGTAAGTCAAGCCCATTTCTGAAAGAGAGGTAACTTATACTCAGAGTCAGTTACCATGGTAACTTACTCTGTGAACCTAACCTTGTCGGGACCAGTTTTCTTCGGTAAACCCAGAGTTTCTTTCGGTCTCCTCCCCATTTTTAAGTCAAGTCAAGTCACCTTTATTTATACAGCGCTTTTAACAATACAGATTGTGTCAAAGCACTTAACAGTATCAAATTGGAGGATAGAGTGTCAGTAATGTATAATAATAAGATTAAACACTCAATTTTCAGTTAAAGGCATTTCATTATTGAATTCAGAGATGTCATTGTCTAGCTCAGTTTAAGTGTACCCAACTGAGCAAGCCAGAGGTGACAGCGGCCATCTGATCCGGACACGGACTGAGAAACAGAATAAGAAAGAAACAGACTGATATTAGTGTAGATGCCATTCTTCTTACGATGTAACGAGTATATCGTGTGTTATGGGGAGTGTTCCTGGTTCCGGTTGATCTAATTAATGCAGCCTAACAATCCTTTAACAGATTTGAATAATAGAAGTGTATTAGTGTGTTATGTGTAAACCAGGTTAAAGAAATGTGTGTTTAATCTAGATTAAAACTGACAGAGTGTGTCTGCCTCCCGAACAGTGTTAGGTAGATTGTTCCAGAGTTTGGGCACTAAATAGGAAAAGGATCTGCCGTCCGCAGTCGATTTTGATATGGCCAGAGTTTTGAGAAAGCAGCGGACGTGGAGGACTATAATGTGATAAGAGCTCACTCAAGTACTGAGGAGCTAAGCCATTCAGGGCTTTATAAATAATTAACAAGATTTTAAAATCTATCTGATGTTTGATAGGGAGCCAGTGCAGTGTTGACAGAACCGGGCTAATATGGTCATACTTCCTGGTTCTAGTAAGGACTCTAGCTGCTGCATTTTGGACCAACCGTAGTTTATTGATCAAGCGTGCAGAACAACCACCCAGTAAAGCATTACAATAGTCTAACCTTGAGGTCATAAACGCTTGAATTAGCATTTCTGCATTTGACGTTGAGAGCATAGGTCGCAATTTAGATATGTTTTTGAGATGGAAAAACGCAGTTTTACAGATACTAGAAACATGGCTTTCAAATGAAAGATTGCTATCAAACAGCACACCTAGGTTCCTAACTGATGAAGAAGAATTGACAGAGCAGCCGTCAAGTGTTAGATAGTGTACTAGGTTTTTACATGTGGGGTTTTTAGGTCCAATAAGTAACACCTGTTTTTTCAGAATTTAGCAGTAAGAAATTACTCGTCATCCAGTTTTTTTATATCGACTATGCATTCCGTTAGTTTCTCAATTTGGTGTGTTTCACCGGGCCGTGAAGAAATATAGAGCTGAGTATCATCAGCATAACAGTGAAAGCTAACACCATGTCTCCTGATAATATCTCCCAAGGGTAACATGTAAAGCGTGAAAAGTAACAGCCCTAGTACTGAGCCTTGAGGTACTCCATACTGCACTTGTGATCGATATGATACCTCTTCATTTACTGCTACGAACTGATGGCGGTCAGATAAGTACGATTTGAACCATGCTAGGGCACTTCCACTAATGCCAACAAAGTTTTCTAGTCTATTCAAAAGAATGTTGTGGTCGATAGTGTCGAACGCAGCGCTAAGATCCAGTAGAACTAATAAAGAGAGACAACCACGATCAGATGATAGAAGCAGGTAATTTGTAACTCTGAGTCTAAATCCTAACTGGAATTCCTCACAGATACCATTTTTCTCTAAGAAGGAATATAATTGTGAGGATACTACCTTTTCTAGTATCTTTGACAGAAAAGAGAGATTTGAGATCGGTCTGTAATTAACTAGATCTTTGGGGTCAAGTTGTGTTTTTTTTTTAATGAGAGGCTTAATAACAGCCAATTTGAAGGGTTTGGGGATATATCCTAATGACAATGAATTAATAATAGCCAAAAGAGGATCTGTGACTTCTGGAAGCGGCTCTTTTAGTAGTTTAGATGGAATAGGGTCTAACATACATGTTGTTGGTTTAGATGATTTAACAAGTTTATACAATTCTTCCTCTCCTATAATAAAGAATGAGTGGAATTGTTCCTCAGGGGATCTATAGTGCACTATCTGATGCGATACTGTTGCTGACGGCTGCATGGTTGCAATTTTATCTCTGATAGTGTTGATCTTGGAAGTAAAGTAGTTCATAAAGTCATTACAGCTGTGCTCTTGGGAAATGCCACCTGTTGATGCTTTATTTTTCGTTAATTTAGTGACTGTATTGAATAAATTCAGGGGGTTATATTTGTTTTCTTCTAGAAAAGACGAAAAGTAATCAGATCTAACAGTTTTTAATGCTTTTCTGTAGGATAGGGTACTTTCCCGCCAAACTATACGAAATACGAAATACCTCTAGTTTTGTTTTCCTCCAGCTGTGCTCCATTTTCCGGGCTGCTCTCTTTAGGGTGCGAGTGTGCTCATTATACCACGGAGTCAGACTGTTTTCTTTGATCTTCCTTAAGCGTAAAGGAGCAACTGTATCTAAAGTGCTAGAAAAGTTTCTGTTACATCAAGTTTTTCTGCGCTGTTGGATATGCTGAGGAATTGAGATAAATCAGGAAGATTACTTACAAAGCAGTCTTTTGTGGTAGAAGAATTCCATGTGACAGTATTAAATCTAGAGTATGATTTCGACAATGAGTAGGTCCTGAAACATGTTGTCTAACCTCAATAGAGTTCAGAATGTCTATGAATGCTGATCCTAATGCATCTTTTTCATTATCGACATGGATATTAAAATCACCAACAATTAAGACTTTATCTGCAGCCAGTAAATTTCAGAAAATTCTTTAATAAAGTCTGTGTGGTGCCCTGGTGGCCTGTACACAGTAGCCAGTACAAACATCACAGGGGATATATCACTAACACGTGTTTCTCTAGATAATGTTATACGCAGCACCATAACTTCAAACGAGTTATACTTAAAGCCTGCCCTCTGAGAAATACTGAGAATATCGCTATAAATTGTAGCAACACCTCCCCCTTTACCTTTTGGACGTGGCTCATTTTTATAGCAGTAATCTTGGGGGGTAGACTCATTTAAAGTAATGTATTCATCTGGTTTTAGCCATGTTTCTGTCAAACAGAGCAAATCTAGGTTATGATCATTGATCAAATCATTTGCAAATAGTGCTTTTGTAGAAAGGGACCTGATATTCAGTAAGCCAAGTTTTATCAATTGTTTCTCTGTATTGTAAACATTTTTTATTTGTTGAACATCAATTAAATTGTTACTATTACTTTGGTTTGGAGGTTTTCTGTATTTTCTAGTACAGGGAACAGACACAGTCTCTATAGTGTGATATCTAGGTGAAGGAGTCTCTATGTGCTGAGAATTAACTGACTTCTGTGACGTGAGGCGGCTAGCAGACGGTCGGTTTAACCAGTCTGTCTGCTTCCTGACCTGGGCCCTAGTTAGTCAAGTACGACTATGTGCCATATTTCTAGAGAGAAGAGCGGCACCACCCCAGGAGGGATGAACATCAACTCTTTTCAACAGGTCAGGTCTGCCCCAAAAACTCATCCAATTGTCTATAAAGCCTATGTTATTCTGCGGGCACCACTTAGACATCCAGTCATTGAGTGACGACAGTCTGCAATGAATCTCATCATCACGGTAAGCAGGGAGGGGGCCAGAGCATTTTACAGTGTCTGACATCGTACTTGCAAGTTCACACACCTCTTTAACATTATTTTTAGTGATCTCCGACTGGTGAAGTCGAACTTACCACTGTTGTTTGATGAACTCGTGAAAAACGGAGTGAAAGAGAAATGAAAATGGAGCGAAAAAAAAAAAAGAAAAGAAAATAATAGGCCTACCTCATTCATTCATTCACGCTGCAAAATTGCTTTTCTTACTGAGTATTTTAATGCAAATGAAAACAAGAATATTTTTAATTTCTTACCCCATTGGCAGATAATTTGCAAAATAAGAAAATGCACTTTAAAACATCGGAGATGCAGAGCACATTATAAGTCCGCTGTATGCAGATTTTAAGGACAGTGTGCATCCCTCTCACACTCATTCTGAGAATTTTTTCCTGGGCACAAATCTGTCAAAGAGGAGTTTCACAGGACTGTAAGTCAGTGGTGTAAAAATTGGTTTAAATGAGGCTAATCTGATGAATGAAGTTCACTTGATAACATCTTTCTGTGACCTCTGGAAGTAACCCAATAATCAGAATTTCCTTCAGGATTTCCAGTGTGGTTGGATGCATTGATGGCAAGCATTTCTCCACCATTGCAACTTCCGAAAATGAATCAGAATACTGTATGGAATGGAAGGATGCCAGATGGAGGAGTAGGAGGAGTAGTAGCTACGAGATGCCGTAACCACAGCTGTTAAATTAACACAAATTATTCACAATTTATTTGGTCATCTTTATTTCCTACAAATACAAATGCAACAATTATTCTTTTTCCTTTTGGATTTTAAAATTCTTCCAATACTTGACCATCTCCTCTTCATCTGTCAGTGGTGCTGGTGCAGGTTCTCCCCCCTTTTTGTAAGCCTCTGCCTTCTTGCTGTCGACTGAGTACAAGTCAGTAGTTAATTTTATTACTCTAAGAAATATAACAGGTCATTAAGCCTACACCCATGAACTTTTCATGCCTAAAGCTTTATCTTGATTGAATTGTGTTTTTCCTACTTAAATTTTTAGCTGCTGCCAAGTTCTTGTTTCTTTTTTTCTGTCTTTTTCCTTTTTTTGCCATGGGATACTATTAAAATTAATATTAGTTCAATAATTTACAATTTTCATCTCTGATATTATAACAGTTATTAACAGTTATTAAGAAGTAAAGTTACGCATTGACTCGGATGTACGCGGACGTCTTTTTGGCGGGAGCTGTTGCCATGGTGAATTGTAATTTCAGAGCTCCACTGATCATGACTTTTCATAGTTGTGGTGCACGCGCTAAATTCAGAGTCAACGTACTCAGAGTTGATTTAACTAACACAATTTAGCCGTTCTGAAACTGAAACTCTGAGTTTCCCATTTCACGGGAAGTCAACTCAGAGTTCAAGTTTAAACTCAGAGTTGGTTGAACCTCCTTATTGAAACGAGCCCCAGAAGTCCGTTAGCGAAGGGAACATGCGATGGTCACTTCACGGAAGTGATTTCTGTTTGTGATCATGTGATTTTTGGTTAGGAGAGCTTGCTATGCATTTTAAAGCAAAGTTGGGGTTGATTTCGACTTCACATACAAACGTAAGTAGAACGGGCTAATTAAATTTGTCTTTATTTTAATGTAATACAAAATATTTTTTGTCAGTGATAGAAATAGATTTAAGACGTTTATGCAAGTTTAGTTTGAAAAAGTTTAATAGTAAATAAATCACAATTAGACAATATTTAAGTTAATTATAAGACAAAGAAGAAGAAGAAATATTTATTTGCAACAGCTGTTGGAGTGCTGAATGCTGCACGTATGCCAGAGCTATTAAATTGGCGGCCCGCCAATCATCTTCATCCGGCCCGGGAGAAGAGTCGCAAAATTGTTTTTGCTCGAATTGTTTTTGCTCTAATTAGTTTGTCTACAAGGTGGCAACACTGTCCCGGGCCGCTGTTTAACAGCCGAAAAAGAAAAGGAAGATGCTCAACAACAACAATCTACCGGAGACCGTAACATCAATGGACGGCAGCGTTGACAAGCGCTCATGTGAGGGGATAATGTGATATCTGCAAGTACTCAAGTTTATATGAGTATAATGACAGTGCTATCGGTCATATCTTTAGCGAGAAATAGCACAGAGACTGGACGAAGCTGATTATCAAATGGAGTAGATAGTTTGAAAGGATGCGTGTTCGACTTTGCTGCTGAGCCGCTTCAGCAGACAAAAACGCTCACAATGTTAAAATGTGCGGTTATGGCGAGTTACCTCGTAAACATGGTCTTAAATAATTCCTAAATGACCGTAAAATATTGGGAGGAAAGCGAATGTGTCAGACCCACGTCATGTGCATCAGGTTTTAAAGAGACAGTGCTGCTTTTAATGTGAAACCTGATGAAGTCTGTCATTGATGGAAATCAAAGAACAAAAGAAAAAGGAAAAATCACTCCACTGCTCTAGTCGCTTTTGTAGTTTGAATAAAGATTAATTTATATTCATTTTATAGTTTATACATTTACAACTTATAGTTTATGTGAAGACTCTTTTAAGTTCACTTAAATTAAAAGTTGTCATTTTTCAGAGCCTGTTAAGTGTTAAAATAATGGCTTTCAATTATACTGTAATGTTGAATGGCTATAAATAATGGCTAAAATTGAGGGAAAATGAATTTAATAGAGATATCATTATTGGTGTCAATGATACTGGCCTTCATTAATAGTAGGCTACTTAGTAAAAAGATGCCATTAAACCGTATTTAAAATATACCATATTTATGTTGTTTCTACATTCATTTGGAGGTTCAATGTGAAATTATGATAACATAAATATATTAATACGCAATTAATCACAATTAATTGCATAAATGTGTGATTAATTAGTTATTTTTTAATCGATTGATAGCACTAATGTTAACCTTTCATAGATGTTATTGTTGGTATAATATTTGTTTATTTTACAGCTGAATAGGCTTTTCAATTCAAAAAGACATTGGGACGACTGCCCCCCACCCGGCCCCCGTCAAATTTTCAATTCGATAATATGGCCTTTAAATTAAACTAATTGAATAGCCCTGACGTACGAGCAGCGTTGTCAAGGTAACATCTGGTCAGTAATTCCAAACACTTATATGAGACAGTAATGCCCTACACCCTTCAAAGAACACACTTCAAGGGCTCTACCCTTCAAAGGGAGTAGGGCAAAGGGATGCTCACTAAGTTGTTGCGCTTGATATAATGTCATAGGTCACATGATAACGTCAACATGGCGGATGATGTCCGGATCGCATTCATACTTAACAAGATTTGGCTGTAGAGTATGCGCTCGTTAAGTAAGTACTTATTGAAATCAAGTATCTACTCATTGAGTATGTGGTTTCGAACGCAGCTTGAGAGTGGAGTATATGGTGGCAGTTCAGTGTATGCTGCAGAGAGTCATACTTCTCCACTGCATCAGATTTAATCTTGTGGTGGATTAGAGTTTGCCTAACTGAGTATCTGGGTTGTGTATTAGCAGTGGCTAACAGAACACCTATTCTGAACTGTGTTTGGAGGTAATCCTTGATTTTGTTCTGCTTGAGTTAGTTTAAAAATAATACTAGTTAACATTCTTTTTTTTATATATATATTGTTGTGAGTTAAAAGGGAAGCTGTAGGGAGAGAGTGCCTTTTTCTTTGAATACTGTTTTTATTCCTGTTTTTGGTATAGTTAGGGAGTGAGGCAAGTTTTATGTTGTTCATTTGTCTTTTCTTTTGTATTTGAGGTAAGTCAGACCTGAGGGCTGTTTTTTAAAACAAGTTTACCAAATAATCCAGGCTTATTTCAGTTAGTCTGACTTATTGTCAGTTGATTTGGTTTCAGAAAGCAAATTTACCATAGCTCAAACTCAGTCACTGTGGCAATTTATGCTGGGAAACTAACCTGGTCCGGAGCAGGCTAACTGTCATGCTAAGCTGAGTTCCTCTAACACTGACCAATAGGAACACATTGTTATTACTTGTCACTGACTCTCACACATACAATTATTTGGCTTTATTTTTAGTCCAAAAATAAAAGTATCCACCTTTTTCTTCAACGCGGAAGTAAGCCTATGGGTGAGACTTCTGGTTCATTAGCTGTTATAGGGAAATAACGAGGAGAATAACAACATGCAGAAAACGGTAAAACTGTGTGGACTACAAATTAGTGTGTTCATAATTAAGACAATACATTAAAATAATATGATAAGACACACCAATTTTCAATATCAAGCAGCAAAACGAAATGTTTTGTACAGCTAAAAATAGCTGGACGTGGATGAGATCGGAAGCTAGACCCATAGAATTTGCAAATAGCCGTGCCCATTTTTACGACAAGAAAAAAAAAGAAAATGCAACTTAAATCACTAAAATAAAAAAAAATATAGGCCTAGGTTACAACCAACTGTATTTATTGTATTGTGCCCAAAATTTTGTGACTTTTTTTTTAAGATATATGAAAACATTTTAACGTAGTTGCTACTTGCGCATTCAGTTGATCAGCATTTTCTAGCCATGCAGCCTTTCTCTTGGGTTTTATGACAGCTGTACCTTTTATGGTTATAGTAGAACATTACAATCTAAAATTGCTCTTTAAAGCATTAAAAACACTAAATTAAAAGTTAAAATTAAATAATAGAAAACAGACTACATTTTAAATGATAAGAGGAATACACATAGCCATCGTGGTGTGACAATGGCACCGCGAATGGCTGCCGTGGTGTGGAACGCTCCCATTCTTTTACTGTTTTTGTTTGTTTGTTTGTTTGTTCTGTGTTTAGTCATTCTCTTACTATCAGTTTTACCAGAGACGAACTACTGGATATAAGGCAACACACACTGGACAATTTTTTTTTTTTTTTACAGTTTTTGATTATTCAGACGCTTTGAAGGTTGGTGTGCAGACGTAAAAACTCTGAAGAAGATGTGCTCTCCTAATTTAGAGGCGCTCTTCATAAACTGTAAACCGTTTTACTCGCCGCGGGAGTTTTCCTCTTTCATTCTTGTGAATGTGTACGTGCCTCCGGATGCGTGCGTGAGCGCCGTGATGCAACGGCTGGCCGAACAAATATCTGAAATGGAGCAATGGTACCCAGACTCTCTTTTAATCATTCTTGGGGATTTTAATAAATAAATCTCTCACATGAACTGCCAAAATACAGACCGCACGTTACATGTCCCACCAGGGACAGTAATATATTGGATCACTGTTTCACCACAATAAAGGATACATATCACTCTGTCCCACGGGTAGCTTTAGAGCTCTCTGTTCACTCTTTGGTTCATCTTATACCAACCTACAGGCAAAAACTGAAATCAGCTAAACCTGTAATAAGAACTGGTAAAAGATTGATTAATGAAGCAGAGCAGAGATTTACAAGCCTGTTTTGACCTTACTGATTGGAGTGTTTTTGAAGCTGCTGCCACCGATCTGGACGAGCTCACAGAGACTGTAACTTCATATATCAGTTTCTGTGAGGATATGTGCATCCCCACCAGGACATTCTTATCATTCAACAATGATAAACCATGGTTTACTGGGAAACTCAAACAGCTTTGTCATGCCAAAGAGGATGCTCACAGAAGTGGGGATAAAATCTTGTATAACCAGGCCAGGAACAGACTAACAAAGGAGATCAGAGTGGCTAAAAAGAACTACTCTGAAAAGCTGAGAAGAGAGCTTTCAGCCAAAAATCCGGCGTCAGGATGGACTGATCTGAGGAACATCAAGTACAAGACACCACCCCCACAGTCTGTGGAGAATCAACAACTGGCTGACGATATGAATGTGTTTTACTGTTGATTTGAAAAGGCCAGACTGACACACAGCACCCACTCTGACCTGCACTTCACACATTCACCTACCCCCCCGCAACCCCACCATTCTACCTGCGCTTCTGTGTAGAGGATGTGAACCGAGTTTTCAGAAAACAGAAATCTAGGAAAGCTTCAGGCCCAGACGGTATTTCACCTGCCTGTCTAAAAGTCTGTGCTGACCAACTGACCCCCATCTTTACACATATCTTCAACAGATCTCTGGAGCTGTGCCAAGTTCCCTGCTGCTTCAAATGCTCCACCATCATTCCCATCCCCAAAAAGCCCAAAATCACTGGCCTTAACGACTACAGACCTGTCGCTCTCAAATCTGTGATCATGAAGTCACTTGAGAGACTGGTCCTGGCCTACCTGAAGGACATCACTGGACCCTTGCTGGATCCTCTTCAGTTTGCCTACAGAGCAAACAGGTCTGTGGATGACGCTGTCAATATGGGACTGCATTTCATCCTGCAACACCTCGACAAACCTGGGAATTACGCAAGGATCTTATTTGTGGACTTCAGCTAGGCCTTCAGTACCATCATGCCTGACCTTCTCTCAGACAAACTAACATAGCTCCCTGTACCCACCTCCATCTGTCAGTGGATCACCAGCTTTCTGACAAACAGGCAACAGCTAGTGAGGCTGGGCAAACTCACATCCAGGACTCTCACCATCAGCACTGGCGCCCCTCAGGGTTGCGTTCTCTCCCCACTGTTCCTTCTCCCTCTACACCAATGACTGCACTTCAAAGGAGCCCTCTGTCAAGCTTCTGAAGTTTGCGGACGACACAACAGTCATCAGCCTCATCAAGTACGAAGACGAGTCTGCTTACAGACAGGAGGTTGAGCAGCTGGCTGTCTGGTGCAGTCACAACAACCTGGAGCTGAACACGCTCAAAACAGTAGAGATGATAGTAGACTTTAGGAGGAACCCCCCTGCACTCCCCCCACTCACCATCATGGACAGCACTGTGGCTGCAGTAGAGTCATTCAGATTCCTAGGAACCACCATCTCTCAGCACCTGAAGTGGGACAATCACAGTGACTCTATTGTGAAAAAGGCCCAGCAGAGGATGTATTTCCTCCGCCAGCTAAGGAAGTTCAACCTGCCACAAGAACTGCTGAAACAGTTCTACTCTGCCATCATCGAGTCTGTCCTGTGTTCATCTATTACTGTTTGGTTTGGTTCGGTTCATCTACCAAAACAGACATCAGAAGACTACAACGGACAGTCAGGACTGCTGAGAGGATTATCAGTGCCTCTCTACCCAACCTCCAAGATCTTTATATCTCCAGAGTTAGGAAAAGGGCTAAGAAAGTCACTCTGGACCCCTCACACCCAGCTCACTCTCTCTTTGAACCGTAGCCCTCTGGCCGGCGCTACAGATCACTGAGCACCAAAACAGCCAGACACAAGATCAGTTTTTCCCCCCAGGCCATATTCCACCTGAACAACACATCCCAGTACTGTACATCTGTAAATAACTCATCAAACCTTCATCTGTACATAGGACACATGCACATTCACAGTTCTGTCTATGGACATTTTTCTTTTCTATATATATATATATATATATATATATATATATATACTGGAAACTCCTAACACCAAGACAAATTCCTTGTGTGTGTAAACACACTTGGCAATAAAGCTCTTTCTGATTCTGATTCTAACAAATTTGAGCTAGTAGGGCTGTATTAGCCAGCTTACATTTGATTTACAGTTACTGCTATCATAAATCTATCACTTATATGTAGGATTAAAATTCTACGTTACATTTTAATGTCCAACAACAAATACATACAAAAATGCTTATTTTACACAAAATTATTGCGCTATTATTCTATTACGTTCCATTTGTTTAGCGAGCATGCGTGCAACAGCGCTCCTTCACTCACGTAATCCTCGCCCACTCCTGACAGCAAAATGGATATATATAAATTGACTTTCTAACATTTACAGATGAAGAATATAACTGTGACATGTCCGTTGTGCACTGGGGAAAACACAACATCTCAAATGCATTAAACAGTACAAATCGAGCGCAGCGATATTTCAGTCAGGCCACGTAGGCATAGTACTGCGGTCAGCTGACAAATCGCTCAAACCACTACTATTCTCTATTAGACCAGGGATATATATTCGTGGCATTACAGCCTGGTAAGTATGATCAAACTGCTCGCAACCCACCCTCCCTCCCTCCCTCCCTCCCTCCCTCCCATCTATAAGTTTCAAGCATATTATTGTGCACCACCTGGCTGTCGTCGTCTTTTTGTTTCAGATTACCAAGGCTTTTAAGTCCTAGCTGTCATGGACCTCACTGCCGAGAGACATTCAGTCTTCATAGCAAGCCACAATATAGTCATTCCAGGATTCACTGCCATGTCTATATGTTACCACTGTTTTATTTAAGACATTATTTATGTTCTCTGTATTTACACAGCTTATGGTTCTGGGGGGTTAATGCTAAAGCTCTCGTATGTGCAAATTATTGAGCGAGAACCCCCATAAGGAACATACCGCCAAAGATCAATTTTGTTTCGATAAACTCAACATAACTTGCCGAAGTGGTCCTGCCTGAAATATATTCGCTGTTTGCCAAGGTGGATTGATTGATCCATGATCGACATAAGGGCTGCTTAAGAATTAGGGATGCCACAATACTCAATATAATATTGAACCGTTTGGTACGACCTCCATGGTTCAATACGTGCTTTTGAATTGCGGTTTTGCGGTTTTCCGTTTAAATAATATCCATGTATTTTATTTCTCTCAGAATTGGCTGCGTGCGTGTGACCGTGAGTTCACGTGCTGAAAAAGCAACGCACGCCGAGCATCTTCCCTTAATGACATGCAACGATAAGCCTTTCTAAACCTGTTGTCCAACAAAAGAGAACATATAACTTGTTTTTACTTCACAACATCAGTCGAGTGTTTGAAATAACTGCCTTTTGTGATCTGATGTGGCTTCTTGTCGCAGAATGAGGCATAAAAATATATTCTATAGTCTACTGTAATAAAGGCTATATCGGTTAGAAATGGCTTACAATTATACTTAATCATTATGAAAACACCCGAGATGGCTTGAAGAACATAGATAAACCATATATTGTCGCAGTCAAGTGTTTATTGTCCTTACATATCATCATTCAAAACGTTTAACGTTATATCTTATTTTTATTCAGGACAGCAATAGCCATGGCTTTATCCGTATTAGGTATTTCCTGTAACGTAATCAGTGTTACTTCTATGATGCATATGTAGATTTCCTGCACGAGGGCGCCTTCTGGCATCCAGTATGAATGAAACACACATTACATGTGTTTATAGCACTCAATAATGGCCAATCCATCCTATTTTGGATAAAAATCAGAAAAATAATACCTCTTTCAAAAGAAATGTTAAGCAGACATATAATAATCCACGTTTTTTCCAGTGTTCAGATGTTTACAGGAGTTTTTGTTATTAATTTGTTGCAAAAAACACTCAGCTATCAGAACCGAAAACCGTGGATAAAAATCGAGATACGTATTGAACCGTGGACTAACTGTATTGTTGCATCCCTGTTAAGAATAAGCATGCACATCGAATTATCTTGACTCACTGAAACTGGATCGAATTAGTGAGATTGTGAGAATTTAAATTTATGAAACCGATTTAGTCCCGACTGATTTGTTAGGTTATTTCAAGTCAGATTTTGGACTTTAATCCCCACTTTTCTTAGTGTCTTTTATGAAACAGCCCCCTGCTCCCAAACTAGTTAGAGAACCATTTCGTTTGTATTTTAGGCCTTGCTCTCTCTTGAGCCATTGTGCCCTATCTCTTTGTGTTATACTTACTGTTTCTTTTGTAAATAAAACTCCACTTTTTTGTATATATTTAAATTGGTGTCATCTCCTTCACTCTGGGACAGAGGATTGAAGTGTGTTCTCGCTTTTTTGCTTAAAAAAAACAAAAAAAAAAAACAAATCAGCAATTGGTATCAATCTGCCCATTTGTTTGTAAAATTTTTTTTTGAAATTTGTAGAATTTGTAGATAGCCTATACTGGTTTCCTCAAACGATCATAACTTTGACTGACTATTAAGAGTAAGTCAACAGCAGAGGTCGAGTTAACTGAAAATTGTCCGTCATTTATGGAATTATTTTTAACAGTGACGGAAATATCTGAAGGCCGTCCGTCACTTTGACAGATTACACTGAGGCTGATCTATTGTATCTTGTAACTGTAATTCCCATCCCTGTCCAGTTGGTGGTGAGTGCCCTCCACTGTGGCAGCAGAGCATGGGATCCAGAACAAAAATGAAACTCCCAGTTTAAGCTACAATGATCTATCACGCCACATTAAAGAGCGACAAAACGGTATTTATTGCTTGAATTTCCTACAGAATTTGAAATCTGAGACTTTGTTTCATATCAAAAGTAACAAAGCTTAGCCTATTGCAATTTATTGGATGGAGACGCACTATGTACTGTTCTAGAGCCCTGCGCGGGCCTCAAATTTAGGCCCTAGCCTGGCCCCGGCCCGTGTCCAACATCTTATCATAATTACTGGTCCGAGTCCGACCCGAGTCCGTCTTTTTTTCCCCCTTCTCTCAAAACAGTTTATACTACTGTTTCACCTATTAAAATAGTTCAGTTAATGTATGTAATGGCAGTGATTATATTTAATTTTGTTTTTTTATTAAGTTAATTTAGAAAAACGTTTGGAGCATTTTTTGTTCGTTATAAGTTTTTGTTTTTTAAAGTAACAACCAAGAGGCCAGCGGCAGACAGTGAGCTGATCATAGTCTATATGTTTGATCAATTTAGCCTTCTCAAATCATCACGACTTGCCTAAAATAAAATCTATAGATATAAAACAGTGCAAGCATATAACAATCTTTAAATGTTAAACCTAGACAAATGTGTGCTGTATCCAATAGTTTGTGTGGAGAGTGGAAGCTAAAGCATGCTTTGCAGGACATGGAGACGGGAGCGCGATCACTAGCATTTTTTTCAGTTGATACGCCGTCATTTTTGCTCATAAAGGTAAGAGTAATACATCATTTGTAACTTTAAAGGGTCTCCTTTTATTTGTGTGCACTCACAATATCTACAAAACGTTGTGCTTTTATAAAATAAAGAAAACAAACATGATGCGCTTTCTGTCATCTCGTCTTGAACAGGAGTGCTTCACAAAAATGAACCGAAACTCAGCAAATACATGCCTCACAGACATGATAAATATATCTATAAAAAGCTTTAAATTACTACTTAATGAAATACAACAAATCAAAAACAAAAACTCTTCATTATAATCAATCATAATCCATAAAGATGCATTTCTCTCTAAAGGCTTGTCCAATGAGGAGGCGAGTCACAATCGGCAACTTCATCCTTGCGAAGCGGGCTCAAAAAACACTATAGTTTATTAGTAAATAATTCAAATATCTCCTCACTATTTCCCCCGGACACATTCATGGTAATTACTGTTGCTGGGGCTTTGCGGCAAGCTTTATCCTATTGCATGCATTTGAACGCAGAACTCTTCAGCTGCGTTGACGGCAGGCTCTCTGCTGCTGCTGGACACTAAACAATGCCGCTCTTGACAGCTGCCATAGCACGGTCTCGTGTTGTTTCAACCAGCATGGCAATTTTTTTTTCATCACTAATTGATGGATGTCTACAATATAAAAAGAAGGTAAAGCCTAAAACAGGCTCGAGGTCCAGTCCGCATCTGAATTATGACATGAAAATTGGCCCGAACCCTGGCCCTAGAGGCGTAAAAAAGTCGGGGCCCATCGGGCCCAGGTTGGAATGCAGGACTCTTTACTGTTCATCAACTGAAAACAGCATAGACCAAAAGATCGACCAGGATTTAAGAATCGATACTGGTTCATAAAAATGAGAATCTATTAAAATTAAGAAATCTATTTTTGTTTTTTTTGTTTTTTACCCAGCCCTAGGGTGTGGTGTTGAACATAAAAGTGATGCAGAGTCTCTGTTCATCTGTTCTCTTCAAAATAAATGCATAAGCCTATATCGTCCTGTAGGCTCATGATTAAAAATAAAAATATGAACAAAAATAAAACAATTAAATGTTATTATAATTAAAATATGAAGAAAACAAAGTGCACACATCCAACAGGCCAAAAAGCTCAAAGTGGGTGCTCAACCAAAAAAATTATAAAAAACAAAGAGCAAAGTTGGCACACCACAGCTCCAAAAGTAGAAAAATATGTATGTTCTCACCACAGGTGACATTTCGAGCCTACAAGCTCTTCATCATACAATGAACATATACATAGTACAGCCCTTATATACAGCACCAACCTGAATCACAATCACCCACATATTCCAAAAAATAAATAAATAAATAAATCAAGGGCAATCAGGAAATCACCTCACATAAGGGCAATAAACATAAACGTAAAGGTGAAAACAACCATTGACTACAAATGCTAAACAAACATATCAAAGGATACCCTACCTGCAAAATATACATAAATGAACAATACTGTCTCACAAAAAATAATTTAAAAAATGCCTATTAAGAAAACAAATATAATCAACATCAATAGAATCAAATTTACATAAAATATAAATCAAACAGAACATATAGATCAACGTCACAATTATAGAAAAGGACAAATGTCAAATTCTTCATTAAGACCGTTAGGTGATAAAGTTAAGAGGATTCCTAGAGGTCTTTGAATTATCAAGAGCCCCATCATTGGTAAAGAAAATAAGAGCTTCTGTGACAAGTGGTGTGCCATTTTGAACAAATGTGCATTTGATTTGATGGCTTTGACTGTACAGGAGGTATCCACCCAATTGAATCAGATAAAAGAAGAAACTGTGGAACTTAAAACTTGCATGTCCTCTGAATATCCAGACGAAGAAGAACTCCATTGACTTTTCCATGAATGAAATCAACGTAATAATGAGCTTAAACGAGATCATTGACTCCAAAAATATCAAGTTTGAGAGAGATGCAACAGATTATGCCAATGGAAAGGTGTACCAATGGAGATCAGGCAATATTCAGAACTCTTTGCCTCCACACCCTGAAGGACGGATTCGCAAACCATCACACTGGAAGGGGAAAAAGAACTCTACCATACAGTCATCTTCTTCATTGGAACTGGATTCAGATTCTAGCTCTTGTTCCCAGTCTAATTTTTTGGAAGGAGGACATTGGGCAGAGACTTCTCATCATGTAAAAAATGCAGGAGGGGCAAAAGGAGCTCCTGTAAGAAGCCACTACATGACGCGCAGGAACATTCAGAGGAAGAATCAGCTAAAACTCTGTTTAGGAGTAAGCCTACATTTACTCCCTATAATAATAGGAATGCTTCTCTTGACACATACTGTAGACTTGTTGAACGTGAGGTAGGAATTGTTATTTAAACATATAAGAGACAGTTCAAACTTTCCCACAGTCTGACAGAAAGACAGATACAAATTGGATCCTCTTCGAAAAGATAAATCTGTTGTTATTCAAAGTGCTGACAAAGGAGGTGCTGTGGTTATATTGGATAGACAACTTTCTGTTACCACCTTTTATGACAAATTCAAACATAATCCTGTATCATCATTTAAAACATCAGTACGTGACTGTTTGAAACAACTGTTAGAGTATGGGTGTATTACCAAAGCTGAGTTTGAGTATATGTGGGTCGAACATCCAGGAACGCCTGTACTGTATACTCTACCTAAAATCCTATTAAGTCCTATAAAGATGTCCCTCCTGGTAGGCCTATTGTAGCAGCCATTGGCTACCTGACTGAAAAATTTCTGCATTTATAGACTTTTTCTTTCAACCTCTAATTTGTTCTTTGCCTTCTTTCATTAGGGATACGATGGATTTCATTGAGATTATTCGAGCTGTACAATTGCCTTCTACATCCGTGCTTCTAGTCACAACGAATGTTGTGAATCGTAGAATCTGTAGTAGAGATGAAGTTTATCGCCAACAAGCTGAGATCTCAGCAGACAGATTCATGTAGAGAGCACATAAAGAGGAGTGGATTCAATCTGCCACTGCACGTTTTAAAAATTCCTCCCAACAAAAATTCCTCCCACTCAATCACTTCCTCAATCACTTGAGGTTTCTAAGTCACAATTTCTTGCTAATGGGGTTCCTCAAGGCTCAGTGCTTGGACCACTTCTCTTCTCCATCTACATGTCGTCATTAGGATCTTTCATTCAGAAGCATGGCTTTTCTTATCACTGCTATGCTGATGACACTGAACTCTACTTCTCATTCCAACCAGATGATCCGATGGTAGCTGCTCGCATTGCAGCCTGTCTGAGAGACATTTCTATCTGGATGAAGGACCATCACCTTCAGCTCAACCTTGCTAAGACAGAAC
The DNA here is from genome assembly GCA_039654775.1 of Spinibarbus caldwelli. Taxonomy (NCBI): domain Eukaryota; kingdom Metazoa; phylum Chordata; class Actinopteri; order Cypriniformes; family Cyprinidae; genus Spinibarbus; species Spinibarbus caldwelli. The sequence goes on from CM077229.1 coordinate 26,527,007, forward strand.
TGCTTGTGATCTCAGCCAACCCGTCACTTCATCACAACTTCTCAATACAGCTGAGTTCGTCAACCATAACTCCTTCCAGGACAGCCAGGAACCTTGGAGTTGTGATCGACGATCAGTTAAGCTTCACAGACCATATTGCTACAACGGCCTGGTCCTGCAGGTTTGCCTTATACAACATTAGGAAGATTAGACCCTTCCTGTCAGAGCAAGCCACACAACTCCTTGTCCAAACTCTTGTTCTCTCCAGACTGGACTATTGTAATGCTCTCTTGGTGGGCCTTCCCGCATGTACTATCAAGCCTCTGCAACTGATCCAGAATGCATCAGCGAGAGTGGTCTTTAATGAGCCGAAAAAAGCTCACGTTACTCCTCTCTTCATCAGGTTACACTGGCTACCATTAGCTGCTCACATCAAATTCAAGGTACTGATGATTGCCTACTAGACAACAACAGGCGCTGCACCAATATACCTAAACTTGCTAGTTCAAACTTATCCGCCCTCCAGAAGCTTGCGTTCTGCAAGTGAACGACGCCTTGTGATGCCATCCCAATGAGATACCAAATCACTCTCACGGACCTTTTCCTGGACTGTGCCCAGTTGGTGGAATGACCTACCGATCTCAATTCGAACAGCTGAGACTTTAGCCATTTTCAAAAAACATCTAAAGACATCTTTTTCGCCAGCACCTGACCAACTACTACTAGCACTTACCTATTCTATTCTATTCTGTTCTATTTATATTATTAAAAAAAAAACTAGCTACATGTACTGTGCTAGACTAACTGAGACTTGTCGTGGCACTTGTATATTGTTGCTCTCTCGTTGGTCTGATTGCTTCTATTGTTCTTTTTTTTAAGTTGCTTTGGATAAAAGCATCTGCTAAATGATTAAATGTAATTGTAAATGTAAAAGAACAGTGTTAATTGTTTTATTCGTTATTCTGCATTGGCAAGAAACATTGAAGGTATCATCCAGAAATATTGGTACATTGTTGAGAGCGACACCAAGTTGATTGATTTTTGTGAAACCACCTCGTGTGGTCTACAAGAGACCCCCTAATTTGCGTAACATGTTGGTTAGGCCGGATCTGTGTGTTCCACAACCAACACATTGTTTGAGTAATATACCTTGGGGTAATTTTAAGTGTGGATGCTGTCAACAATGTAATTTTACGTATAAAACACAAACTTTTCATCATCCTTCTACGGGTAAAATGTTTAAGATTTGAGGAACGATTTCTTGTAAAACAGCTAATGTCATTTACATGTTGCGTTGTCCTTGTGGACTGGGCTATGTGGGGAAAACAAGCAGACAACTTACAACTCAATTTGCTGAACATCGAAGTGCAAGTAGACATCATGACCCTAAAAGTCCAGTAGCACAACATTTTTTCAAGTTAAGACATTCTATTTTGACTGTACAATATATTGGCATTGAAGCTGTTAAATTACCTCGTAGAGGGGGTAATATTAATCATTTACTTTTAAAACGTGAAGCATACTGGATTTACACTTTGAACACTTTATCACTTGATGGTCTTAATGAAGAATTTGACATTCGTCCTTTTCTATAATTGTGGCGTTGATCTATAGGTTTCGTTTGATTTATATTTTATGTAAATTTGATTGTATTTTGATGTTGATTATATTTGTTTTCTTAATAGGCATTTTTCGAATGATTTTTGTGAGAGACAGTATTGTTCATTTATGTATATTTTGCAGGCAGGTATCTTTTGATATGTTTATGTTTAGCATTTGTAGTCAATGGTTGTTTTCACCTTTATGTTTATTGCCTTTATGTGAGGTGATTTCCTGATTGCCCTTGGTTTTTTTTTTTTTTTTTGATCATGTGGGTGATCATGTGATTCAGGTTGGTGCTGTATATAAGGGCTGTACTATGTATGTGTTCATTGTCTGATGAAGAGCTTGTAGGCTCGAAACGTCACCTATGGTGAGAACATAAATATTTTTCTACTTTGGGAGCTGTGGTGTGCCAACTTTGCTCTTTGTTTTTTATAATGAAAATATGAAAATTAAAATGAGCAATAATAGATTATGACAGAATTTTTATGACCCTATCCATCAAAAGTATAGACAATGTGAAAGTCTAACGCAGGGGTGCCCAAACTCGGTCCTGGAGGGCTGGTGTTCTGCAGAGTTTAGCTCCAACTTGCCTCAACACACCTGCCGGGAAGTTTCTAGTATGCCTAGTAAGACCTTGATTAGCTGGTTCAGGTGTGTCTAATTGGGTTTGGAGCTAAACTCTGCAAGACACAGGCCCTCTAGGGCCGAGTTTGGGCACCCCTGGTCTAACGCAACCTCTGGTCAAGATCGAGTGAGTAAAGTGGTCTTCTTAAACTGGTATTCACAGTAGGTATACACACACATAAACACACACACAGTGTTAATGTGTGTGTATTTTGAATGACAGTGTATATCAGGGGTGGCGAACTCCGGTCCTGGAGAGCCGCAGCCCTGCAGAATTCAGCTCCAACCCTAATTAAAAACTCACCTGCCTGTAGCTTCCTAATAGCCCTTCAGACCTTGATTAGCTTGTTCAGGTGTGTTTGATTAGGGTTGAAGCAAAATTCTGCAGGACCAACGTTCACCACCCCTGATGAACAGGTGCATCTCAATAAATTAGAATGTCGTGGAAAAGTTCATTTATTTCAGTAATTCAACTCAAATTGTGAAACTCGTGTATTAAACTACTTCAGTCTGTGTGCACTGAATTTATTTAAGTCTTTGGTTCTTTTAATTGTGATGATTTTGGCTCACATTTAACAAAAACCCACCAATTCACTATCTCAACAAATTAGAATACTTCATAAGACCAATAAAAAAAAATGTTAGTGAATTGTTGGCCTTCTGGAAAGTATGTTCATTTACTGTATATGTACTCAATACTTGGTAGGGGCTCCTTTTGCTTTAATTACTGCCTCAGTTCGGCGTGGCATGGAGGTGATCAGTTTGTGGCACTGCTGAGGTGGTATGGAAGCCCAGGTTTCTTTGACAGTGCCCTTCAGCTCATCTGCATTTTTTGGTCTCTTGATTCTCATTTTCCTCTTGACAATACCCCATAGATTCTCTATGGGGTTCAGGTCTGGTGAGTTTGCTGGCCAGTCAAGCACACCAACACCATGGTCATTTAACCAACTTTTGGTGCTTTTGGCAGTGTGGGCAGGTGCAAAATCCTGCTGGAAAATGAAATCAGCATCTTTAAAAAGCTGGTCAGCAGAAGGAAGCATGAAGTGCTCCAAAATTTCTTGGTAAAGGGGTGCAGTGACTTTGGTTTTTAAAAAACACAATGGACCAATACCAGCAGATGACATTGCACCCCAAATCATCACAGACTGTGGAAACTTAACACTGGACTTCAAGCAACTTGGGCTATGAGCTTCTCCACCCTTCCTCCAGACTCTAGGACCTTGGTTTCCAAATGAAATAAAAAACTTGCTCTCATCTGAAAAGAAGACTTTGGACCACTGGGCAACAGTCCAGTTCTTCTCCTTAGCCCAGGTAAGACGCCTCTGACGTTGTCTGTGGTTCAGGAGTGGCTTAACAAGAGGAATACGACAACTGTAGCCAAATTCCTTGACACGTCTGTGTGTGGTGGCTCTTGATGCCTTGACCCCAGCCTCAGTCCATTCCTTGTGAAGTTCACCCAAATTCTTGAATCGATTTTGCTTGACAATCCTCATAAGGCTGCGGTTCTCTCGGTTGGTTGTGCATCTTTTTCTTCCACACTTTTTCCTTCCACTCAACTTTCTGTTAACATGCTTGGATACAGCACTCTGTGAACAGCCAGCTTCTTTGGCAATGAATGTTTGTGGCTTACCCTCCTTGTGAAGGGTGTCAATGATTGTCTTCTGGACAACTGTCAGATCAGCAGTCTTCCCCATGATTGTGTAGCCTAGTGAACCAAACTGAGAGACCATTTTGAAGGCTCAGGAAACCTTTGCAGGTGTTTTGAGTTGATTAGCTGATTGGCATGTCACCATATTCTAATTTGTTGAGATAGTGAATTGGTGGGTTTTTGTTAAATGTGAGCCAAAATCATCAATTAAAAGAACCAAAGACTTAAACTACTTCAGTCTGTGTGCATTGAATTTATTTAATACACGAATTATACAAATTGAGTTGAATTACTGAAATTAACTTTTCCACGACATTCTAATTTATTGAGATGCACCTGTATATTATCCAAGTGGACCAATTCTGATAATAGTTATGGGTCACTTTGACCAAAAATGCAAGGGTTGTTGTTTTGCTTTTTTTTGTTTTTTTTTGTCTCAGTCGAGTCATGCAAATCTTATATTAAAATAAATTACAAAAATAAGAAATGAAATTAATATGCTCTATACTCTGCTCTGTAAATCCATGTCCACCAAAGAGATTTTAGGCAGCTGAAAATGTCCTAGCTGTGAGTGCTTCTGCAGCGCTGAATTTTCAGTTGAGATGTTTTGGTTGCTATGACACAGAATACCCGCTAAGTTTATATGACAGGCGCATTGCGAAATGTTTCTCTAAGCATTATTTGCAAATATAAAAATTTGTACTCTTTGGAATGGCATACAAAATCTTTTAAATGCTTAGGGATCCGTTTGAAAAAGACAGAGAAAAAATTTTTAAATAAGTGATTTTTGGACTGCTAACTGCAATAATCAAAGAAGACTGGGGGTAGTCATGGCCTAATGGTTAGTGAGTCAGACGTGTAACCCAAAGGTTGTGAGTTCGAGTCTTGGCAAGGATTTGCACAGCAAAAATGGCTGCCTACTGCTGTGTGTGTGTTGTTTGTTTAGTACTTACTGCTGTGTGTGTACACTTGGATGGGTGAAATGCAGTGCACAAATTCCGAGTATGAGACATCATACTTGGCGACACGTCACATCCTTTTTTTATAAAATTTAAAATGCTAGGATAAAAAGAAGGATAAAATGCTTTCGCGATTCATTTGGAAAGGGAAAAATCTCAGAGCACGCTTAAAAAAACATGGACTCTTTCTTCATTAAAAGATTACTCTATAGCAGTGGTTTTCAAACCTGTCCATGAAGTACCCCCAGCACTACACATTTTGTATGTCTCCCTATATCTGACACACCCACTTCAGGTCTCCACTCATGAGCTGATGAGTTGTGATAGACGAGGGAGACATACAAAATGTGCAGGGCTGGGGGTACTCCAGGACAGGTTTGAAAACCACTGCTAAATAGCATTGCAAATTAGTGCAGTGACCCATATTATCATGCTTCATGGAAGAATATGGGAAGTTGTATTACAAAAAAATATATCTGTACAAGCAGTATTAACAGACAGTAAATAATAGTAAGATATAGATGGGTTAGAAGAGTCATGGACAAAGCTTACTTCAAATGTCTGGAGAGTGAAAATAAAAATTTCAATTTGTTGGATCACACTACAGTTCTGAATGGTTTGCTTATAATTCAGACCTCACATTAAATAAGATTGATAACAGATTTAAATTGAGAGCAAACAAGAGAATTACTTCATTTTATACAACAATTCTTTCTGGTTCTCGAATCTTATTGGCTGAGAGGAGTGCAGTATTCTAGTGATAATAGAGCTCCAACCATTTCACTATTTGTATCACTCCACAGTATTTCTCACATCAAGTGTCATGGCAGATACCCAAATTCACTAATTTTATAAATAATACTGTTTATGTTTCACAAAATGTAGTTTTAAAGTCTTCATGAAATCAAAACTGACTTTATCTCCTTTTGTTAGCACATATTGGTAGTCTTGAGGTGAACAATTAATCCATGCAAGTTAATCTGCTGAAAAAAAAAATTGTCTTGGTAATCTTTAATCAAAAACTGAACATTTGCTTCCACTCTGGAATGGCATTCCTTTTCTGATGTAGCGATGGGTCATTCTTGAATGATTTGTTCATTTTGAACGAATCTTTAATGTGACTCGGGAAGAACGAGTTGTCTCGGGGAGTGATTCGTTCAGTCGCGCATACGCAACATCCTATAGGTTCTGTACTGGAATTAGTTCACCTGTTTCGAGTCTTCGGGTTTGAATCATTCGTTCATCATGTGACAGCCCCATAAGCTTAACCAATGCAGTCTGAGCTGGAAAGAGACTTAATGATAATAACCAACTCTTTATTGCCTTTGTTACCACATTCAGTGTTATGGAAAAGAACCATCATGACAGAAATTCACACATTTATAAACTGTAAGAAATGAAAAGCTACACGTTGAGACCAGAAACGCATCACATAACTGTAAGAGTAAATAATAATAATAATAATAATAATAATAACAACAACAACTATGCACCCGTTTGTAAGGAAGGTTGTAAATTATCTAATTTCTAATGCTGTCATGTCACGTGACAAAAGAACGAATGACTCGAAAGATGAACTAATCAATTCTCTTTCCGGTTCAGACTGCATAGGTTAAGCTTATGGGTCTGTCACGTGATGAACGAATGACTCAAACCCAAAGACTCGAGAAATGAACTAATCAATTCTCTTTCTGGCTCAGACTGCATTGGTTAAGTTTATGGGGCTGTCACGTGATGAACGAACGACTCAAACCCGAAGACATGTCAGATAAGAGGTGATGAGCTAATCATAGACTAAAGACCCAGGTAAACAATGAATTAATCTTTTCTGTTTCTTATAGCATTTTAGTTTTGTATTGTTTGTAGTGTGATCAATGTTTGCGTAAGTAGTAGATGTGTTAGGGATGTAACACGTAACATTTTAATTATATTTTGATAAAATGAATGAAATGACTTGAAAAAAGATTCGCTCATTTTGCTGAATGAGATTCAAAGGTCCAAGTCGGTAAAATGATCCGAACTTCCCATCACTACTCTGATGATGTCAGTTTGACGGCTTGGGCAGAATTTCCTTAACCACGCCCCTCCAACTGTTAGGTTGTTATGAGTGAGAGATGAGAGGAGGAGCGCAAAAATAAAACCCCGCCCTCTATTCAATATTCTGTTTCAGTTGGAAATACATCACTACACTGAATAAAGTCAGCAGGAACTTTCGGTTCATGCAGACTTTACTTGTTCAGAATTTGTATATGCAGTTTGTTAATAAAGGTAATGTCTATTTGAAAATTTGCTTCAGTGTTTTTGGAGATGTGAGCTCCAGGGTGTCAGCAGCTGTTCAGCACTATGAACCTGCTGAGAGCAGCCTTACCTCAGCTAGATCTTCTGGAAATTGCCACTGGCTCTGATGTCTCTACAGTGTTTAAACTTGAGATATAATTTGTTTTGGGTAAATGTAACGAGCAGTCTTTGGTCTCATTAATCTGTTATTTGTTCCAGAGCAAATAGGGAGTTTTGTCTGAGGGCAAACTTCATATTTCCCATGTTACAAAACAGCACTCTTCCATCTCAGAAACATTGCCAAGCTACAGAACGTTACCTGATGCAGAAAAGCTAGTTCATGCATTCATGACCTCAAGACTGGACTATTGTAATGCACTGCTGTTGTCCTGTTTCTTCATCTTCTTCTTCAAAATCTCATTACATTATATTTTATGTAACTGTAATGCTGTATATCAGAGCCCTGTCTTTGTACTTTTGACTGAACTGACTAGCAACTTTTATGATTGTTGTTGTTTATTAAATATTATTATTATTATTATTATTATTATTATTATTATTTAACAGATAATATTTTATATAAGTAATAAATAGTAGTATTTTAATATTGTATTTAGTATTAGGAAACGGTGTGTGTGTGTGTTCATGATGGCGATTGTTCCGCCATTAGATGTCAGCAGGAAAGACTTTTATATTGAATGCAAGGAAGTTATTTTTATTTTGTAAACATGGAAGTTATTTTTACTTTCAACACCTTGTAAGACGCAGCCAACAAATGCACTCAGCAGCATTGTCATAGGAAATCACCCTTAACAGATGAAAGGATAATACTACACAGATATCAGCAGACAGGTCTGATTTTAATATATAGATTAATATATAGATTAATATATAGAATAAGACTTTAATGAAAGTTGTTTGAGGTTATTTTGGATGTATTTTAATTAAGCCACACATTCTCTCCCTGGATGTACATAGTTACTATTTCTACATACATTTATTTACAACCGGAATTCCAGAAATTTTGGGACGTTTTTTAAATTTTAATCAAATGAAAACTAAAAGACTTTCAAATCTCATGAGCCATCTCCTCTTCTTTTAAAAAGAGTTTGAATATGTCTGGGCATCGAGGTTAAGAGTTTCTGGAGTTTTGGTGTTGGAATTTGGTCCCATTCTTGCCTGATATAGGTTTCCAGCTGCTGAAGAGTTCGTGGTCGTCTTGGATGTATTTTTTGTTTAATGATGCGCCAATTGTTCTCTATAGGTGAAAGATCTGGACTGCAGGCAGGCCAATTCAGCAGCCGGACTCTTCTATTACGAATCCATGCTGTTGTAATAGCTGCAGTATGTGGTTTTGCATTGTCTTGCTGAAATACACATTGTCTGGAGGGGAGCATATGTTGCTCTAAAACCTTTAAGCATTCATAGTGCCTTCCAAAACATACAAGCTGCCCATACCATATGCACTTATGCACCCCCATACCATCAGAGATGCTGGCTTTTGAACTGAACACTGATAACACGCTGGAAGGTCTCCCTTCTCTTTAACCCGGAGGACACGGCGTCCGTGATTTCCAACAAGAATGTAAAATTTCGACTCATCTGACCATAAAACACTTTTCCATTTTGAAACGGTCCATTTTAAATGAGCCTTGGCCCACAGGACACGACGGCGCTTCTATGTTCACATATGGCTTCCTTTTTGCATGATAGAGCTTTAGTTGGCACCTGTAGATGGCACGGCGGATTGTGTTTACCGACGGTGGTTTCTGGAAGTATTCCTGGGCCCATTTTGTAATGTCAATGACAAAATCATGCCGAAGAGTGATGCAGTGTCGTCTGAGGGCCCGAAGACCACGGGCATCCAACAAAGGTCTTCGGCCTTGTCCCTTATGCACAGAGATTTCTCCAGTTTCTCTGAATCTTTTGATGATGTTATGCACTGTAGATGATGAGATTTGCAAAGCCTTTGCAATTTGACGTTGAGGAACGTTGTTTTTAAAGTATTCCACAATCTTTTTTACGCACTCTTTCACAGATTGGAGAGCCTCTGCCCATCTTTACTTCTGAGAGACATCCCTTTTATAGCTAATCATGTTACAGACCTGATGTCAATTAACTTAATTAGTTGCTAGATGTTCTCCCAGTTGAATCTTTTCAAAATTTCTTGCTTTTTCCGCCCTTTGTTGCCCCCGTACAAACTGTTTTGAGACCTGTTGTAATGATTGGTCAGAAGCATGTGGATCCATTTGCAGTGTGATTTATTAGACAGAGACAGAATCAAACAGGCAAGTGATCAGCAGGCACAAACAGGAATATCAGAGGCAGAGCAGAGACGTAAACAATACCAGGCGGGAGTCGGGGCAACAAGCAAAGGTTCAGAGTTCCAAGGCAAGGTTCACAAAGGCAGGCGGCGGGGTTCACAAAGATCAAGAGCAGTCCGGGGTCATACACAGGAATAACAATTGTAGGAAAGATAAACGCTCAGTAATGTCAGCCAGGGCAAAAAAACAAGACTTCGCAGTGAGTGGAACAGAGAGTGCTGGTTAAATAGGCCAGGTAATGAGCTACACCTGGGCAGGTAATCAGCAGCCCAGTGGGTTATGGGAATTGGAGTCCGTGGAAAGAGTCAGTATTGAGGTGAGGGTGCCCTCCGGTGGCCATCAGAGAGAGCCACAGAGGTCTGACTTATGACACCTGTAGCAGGCATCAAATTTGAAATGAGCTCATTTAGTGGATAAAAGTTTAAAATTTCTAAACTTTTTTTAAATTTTGGAGTTATAGTACTGTTTTGTTGTTAATTTTCCTAATCAGAAATTGGATATGAACTGCTGTCAATGCTATTCTTAATTAGTTTTTTTTTGTGTTTTCAACAACTACATTACCTTGTCATTAAAGTAGTTTTAATGACAAGGTAATGTCATTTATTTATATATTTTACAGGTAGGTGTGTGTATATATATATATATATATATATATATATATATATATATATTTCTTTTCATTTCCAAACATTATTTTTGCCATTTAATTGTAATAATCCAGTGAGATGTTTGTATGCACAAGGAGTCTGACAACAGCCAGTGCTCCACACAGAGATCTGATCTCATCATCATTCAGTCCGTCTGGAATGACATGAAGAAACAGAACAAACTGAGATAGATTAAAAAAAAAAAACTGCAGAAAAACTGTGGCAATGTTTCCAAGACACTTCAAGAACCCGACCTACAAAACTACAGTACTGTAAAAAGTTTTAGGCACTTGTGTAAAAATGCTGTAAAGTGAGGATGCTTTCAAAAATAATGGCATTTATAGAGTTTATTATCAATGAACTTCTATTAACTAAATTAAATCAACATTTTGGTGTGACTACACTTTGCATTTAAAACAGCTTTTGCACTAGGTACACTTGCGCATAGTTTTACAGGTAGGTTTCTTTAAGCATCTTGAACACGTTGCCAGAGTTCTTCTGGATTTAATCTCTCAGTTTGTTCTGTTTCTTCATGTCATTCCAGACGGACTGGATGATGATGAGATCAGATCTCTGTGTGGAGCACTGGCTGTTGTCAGACTCCTTGTGCAAACAAAAATCTCACTGGATTATTACAATTAATCGCAAAAATAATGTTTGGAAACATAAACTGATATTTCCTACTGACACACTACAGCAAAAGATAGAAATACTGACTTAAAACCATTTTTTTTGTTGGTGAAAATACTAGTGGCCTAAGACTTTTACACAGTACTGTGTGTGTGTGTGTATATGTAGATTTTATATAAATCATTTTAAGCATATTGTATGTATTATTAAAAAATAAGCATGTATTTGACCAAAATCTAATGTGGTAAATGTTTATGGTTATCAACAAATGGAATATTACATTCTGTTCTTTCCGACAACAAATCTCTAGAATGTGACGAGCTCGTAATTATGATTTCATAAGTGGGAAATTTGAAGTTTCCAATAGCATATGAAGGCAGCATCAGCCATTATGATGCGACTGTTTTGAAGTAACCAGGGAGAGAAGCGTTCTCGCTCAGCACTATCATTTTGTTAACTTTGTGGTTTTAATCGAGTCATTTGGGACACGGTAACACATGGCCCTCTCACAGTATATTGCTTAACAGATCTATTGCTTTTGCAGCTCAGAAATGTTCACGTAATTGTGCTGCACATATCAGAAGTTTGCGCTTGGGTGCGGTTAACGCTCACACTACATGCGTACTGCACGCAAACCCAACTATACCATGCTCTGGCCCACCTCCTCCAACCGAGCCAGGGACGGCTAAACAAACCGCGGCACGGTTCAGATCGCCTAGTGTGAGTACACCCTTATACAGTAATAACTAGTGTCCTCATAGACCTGGCTTTTGATTAACAACATACTGAGATTCTACAGTCAAACACCAGGAACATGTTCTTATGATACTCCTTATAAAGCAGTGTCCTCTTAACACATGTGTAAAGCTAAATAAAATGCCATGAACATTACTGTGGGTGACATTTCAATATTGAAATATTAATTTGAAATTATGTAATCTTACTTTTATATTATCATGATAAAATACAAGATTCTAAAGTCATTTTAAATCAATATTTCATTTCCACATATGTATTGGTCAGTAGCTGTGTATAAGGGACCCTGATCACCTTGTCCATATTTATTTTAATATTGGTGACTGTCTGTTTGTACATTTATCCCTTATATGTATAGGAATGTTTTATAACTTATAGAGGAAGCATTTCTGTATGGATAGTTTTATTTAATATTTTCAGACCCAGCAGTCTTCAGTCAATGATTGTGCTGCGGTTACTGTGGGAGTTGTGCTTGAAATTGATCATATGTAGCAAAGACAAGTTTGTGAGATCCAGGCTGTTAACATATTTAAACCTGATTTGATGTTAGTGAGGTTGAACCAACCGCTCTTGATACACTTGTACATGTATAGAAGGTGTTTTTTTTTTTGGTTTTTTTTGTGGAAATCAAATGGTGATTTATGGCCATAAATTTATTTATAAGGTTTTAACTATATACATGATTACCACGTTCACTTATGTCACCCTGTTACAGTGTCACCCATGTCACTACTATGAGCCATTAATTATTTTTTCCTCTTTGGATCACAAAAGCTGAAACTTTGTTTCTACCTTTTATGGAGGCTGTAGGGAGGTGGCTGCCATTGTTGTTGTATTTTTTTTCCCCCGCTGTTTTCTCCTATTTTGTGGCAAGTTATGGAGTTATAGTACTGTTTTGTTGTTAATTTTTGTTAAAGCAGTTTAGTTAAAATATTACTTCTCAGATTGGTGCTCTTTAAATCCTTTATACTGTTGCATCCTCTAGAAACCCCTAGACTCATATACATATACACTGAAGCATTTAAATAAAATCTTATAGCTCTTCCTGCTTGACATACTTGACTTTTTCCAGTTTACAGTTTGGATCCTCCAGTTTTTCAGAGAGCAGCCTGACTCCTGAATCTCCTGGGTGATTGTAGCTCAGATCCAGCTCTCTCAGGTGTGAGGGGTTTGAATTCAGAGCTGAAGACATATAATGACAGCCTTTCTCTGTCACCATACAGCCAGACAATCTACAAAAACATACAACAGTTCACATCACATTAGTTTGTTTGTTGTGCATATCATGTTGTATCCTTTTTGTATTGACCTCATTATTCAATAAATACAACTGTTAAAAAAAAAAAAAAAAAAAATCATTCTGCACTCATTTAGCATTATCAAGAAGAAATGTTCCCCAAAATCATTGGACATTATATATCTTGCATTTAAATACAAAAGTAAACAAAGTGTTTGATCTCTCACACAGACAATAGTGGCACAATACTGCTCCTAAAATCTCATGTCGCAAAGTAATGGAAGAAAGAATATAAAGATAAGATTTAACTTTTTAAGACCCTGCGGCCTCATATGAGGATGTTATATTTTAGTGAATTTCTCTGAGACTCTACATGTCACAGTTTCAAGTCTGGATGTCCTGTACAGAGCACATTCAGGGCTTTTCAGAGATATTAAAGGATTGGATGTTTCACCATGACCTCTCCCTCTCCTTGGTCTTCAAAAATGTCTGAAATTAATTTAGTGACACTTATGGAAATATGATAATATTTTGTAATTATCATTTAAATCTAATTTTTAAATTGTGTCATAAATCAACATCTCAGGAAAATGTTATGGGGTTTCAAATCAAAATATGACTTTCTGTTACGAAACAGGACATTGATTTCATACATGTCCTCATATGAGGACACCGGGACTAAAACATGTTTATTACACATTTTTGGGAGACATAACAAATGAATAGGGAAATAAATTATATTTCAATATTCTATGAAATATTATATATTACTATGAAAATCTTGTCAGTTATTACTCCCATTATTACACTTCTTTTTTCATTACATGTTGCCCCAAAGCCACATTAATATGCAAATTATATTTAGTTTATAGATACATTGTATATAATGATAAAACCCGTTTATGGCCATTTTACACACATTTTGCAGAAAGAAAAATGGTATATCGAATCATTCTGTTATAACATAGTTGAGAATCATTTTTATTTAAAAAAAAAAAAAAAAAAAAAAAGTTTGGTAAAAAAAAAATCTTAAACTAAAAATGTATTGATGATTTAAAAAATCAATTGTTTTTGCCAATGCATGTTCATTCATGTCTTTTTATTTATTCAATTAAAGAAATTGAGTTCCGATGTCCTCTTCCGAGGACATAGAATAACTTATGAATGAAATATCATTTTTTAATTTTTTTTTTTTTTTACATTATTTTTAATGCTCTAAACAATATAAATACATGGAAAAAATCTTTTTTCCTAAAACTTTTTTCACGGGTCTTAAGAGGTTAAAAACAAAACCTGTAAAATCATGTACAAAAATTAAATAAAAAGCCGCTTGCATATTCTCACAGTCGCACTTGTAAACACACCACTGAAATCTTCACCTCCAGATCAAGAAGCCATTGTCATTGTGAGGTTGTCAGTCCTGTCAAATGTGTAATATTTATAGACGCAAAACAGACTTTATGAATATGTGTGCTTAGCTTGTTTGTGTACTGAAAATCGGTTTATTTAATTTTAAAGATGAACGAACAATGTGTTGAAGAGGTAAAAGCATAGAAACATATGCTATTCACACCAGCTTCATTCACACTAATGTGCTCATATGAGGAAATCCTCAGACCTTAGCATTAGTTCCCTGTCATTTGACTGGTCAGGCTAGTTCAAGCATCCCTTCTGGCTGCAATGACCATTAATATTTTTAACTTCTGGATAATGATTTGATGTCATTTGTGTGCTTAACTCCATTCATGAGAATGTCGTGTTTAATCTAAATGTGTGTAAATTGAAAACACAATTTTTACTTTACTTCAATCCAGGGCCATAACCACCATAGATACTGAGCAGCACACATCCTCACTAATATTCAGACATCAACAAATTGTCCCACAATATTTTAAATTCTTTATTCTGCTCTGCTGCACTCCACCACTCACTGATCAGATTGTTTTTCATATGAGAAAAATAAAAAAATAGGGAAAAAAAAAAATTCGGTAATTTTAGTATAGGGACAAATTCTCACTATTAACTAGTTGCTTATTAGCATGCCTATTATTAACATATTGGCTGTTTGTTAGTGCTTATCAAGCACATATTCTTCATGACCATATTCTACGTTCCTAATCCTACCCAGTAGCTAAACTTAAAGGGTTACTCCACCTTGTAAAGTAGTTTGCATCCTGTGGGTATTCTCCAAAATAGCACTACGGTGATGAGGAGAGACACAGAGACGACGAATTATTGAATAAAGTCGTCATTTTTATTTTCTTTGCGTACAAAAAGTATTCTCGTCGCTTCATAAAATTCAGATTGAACCACTGATGGCAGATGGACTGTTTTGATGATATCTTTCATACTTTTCTGGACCTTGACAGTGTTATTTACTTGGCTGTCAATGGGACAGTCACAAGCCTCCCCGGTTTTCATCTAAAATATCATAAATTGTGTTCTAAGGATGAATGAAGCTTTCACGGGTTTGGAATGACATGGGGGTAAGTGATTAAGGACAAAATTTTCCTTTTGGGGTGGAGTAACCCTTTAACAATATCCTTACTAATTAATAATAACAATATTAACTAATTATTAATATTAATAAGCAGTAAATCTTAGGAGTTTGAGCCAAAAGTCAGTCCTTTTCTAGTCCTTTTTCAGTCACTACTCGCAGTAGTGAACTCGGGACCCAAGTGCGCAGTAGAAAGCAAAGTGAAGCCACGTCCCGCACACACTCCCGCAGAGACGATCGCAAGCACATGCCCGTAATTAGCCTGACTGCTCCAAATTTTGTCTGCTGATTGCTGTACAAGAGGCTTGTGTTAAAATAAGGTAAATACAGCTCCAATCTCCTCCTGAAGATCCCGAAAAAGTTTGTTTGCGCCTCAGTTCGCTCAGAGAAGCTGTCAATCATGAAATCACACTACCGTTTTTATAGCATCACATAACTAACTAAACCAAACTTATTTAAAAACACACACTTGAACTTACATCAGTGTGATAAAAAATACACTATATTGCCAAAAGTATTGGGTCACCCCCTTCTAATGAACAGGTTTGACTACTTTAGTAATTTCCATGAGTACAAATCTTAATGTTTAAGCATATAATGATATTCTAGGGAATTGTGTGCTTCTAATTTTAAAGCAACAGTTTGGACAGGACCCTTTTCTATTCTAACATGACAATGCCTCTGTGTATAAGGCAAGGTTCAAAAAGAAATGATTGAGTTAGTCAGTGTGGAAGAACTTGACTGGTCTGCAGAAAGCCAAGTCCTAATCCAAGCTGAACACCTCTGGTGTGACTTTAAATGGAGACCTTGAGCCAAAAACTCTTTACCAAACACCGTTACCATTTTATATTAGATGGCCTTAACTAGTTAATTTAAATTGATCATTTGATATAATGTCCTTATTGTGTACATGTTTTTACATTCCTTGGTGGAAAAAAAAAACAGCTAAAACCAGCCTAAGATGGTTGGCCGGTTTTAGCTGGTCAATGAGCCTGGTCTTAGCTGGTCATCAGGCTGGTTTTAGAGGGGTTTTGGCCACTTCTTTAGCTGGTCAGGCTGGGAGACCAGCTGAAACAACCAGCTAAAACCAGCTTGACCAGCCTAGCCAGGCTGGGCAACCAGCTTAAACCAGCTAAGACCAGCCAACCAATTTAGGCTGGTTTCAGCTGTTTTGTTCAGCAGGGATTATATATTTAAAATAATACTTGCATGTAATTACATTTGTAATTAATTTCTTTAATTACATTTAAAATTACACTGTTGATCCATCTCTTACTTGTCCCTGACCTTACCCGTATCCCACCACAATAGCAGCAAAAGTGTTTTGCAATACAATACGAACACAATAACCTCACATGCTCATGAAGAGGTAGATTTAAATTACTAGAGACAAGATAGTCACATCGTTTTGGATACGTTTTATTCGTATCCAAAATGATGTGAACATTATGGAGCACTAAACACTCATGCGCTATGTGTTTCATTCATAATTGAAGCCGGAGGGCGCTCTCGTACAGAAAGTCCAAAACACACTCATAGAAGTAGCCTAATAATATCTTTTGACGTGCCAGGAAATCCCTAATATGGACAAAGGCATACCGCTATTGCTGTAGCTAAGCTGAATAACAAGCATGAACCTTAACTGATGAAACATGAAGATGAATAAACAATTGTGACAATGTATTGTTTATTTATTACCTGGAGACTTGAAAAAGTATATAAATGATACAGTGCTAATTGACATAACATTTATTACAGTACAGAAGCTATAAAATATATTTTTTTGTGATAAAAATAGAATATTCTGTGATATATTCTGTGATAAAAATAGAAAAAGTTTGTAGTATAAAAACCAATCACAATCATAAAATTGTCATTAAGAAAATATCTATCAAAAATATTATAGAATACAAATTATTGGTTGTAATCCAGCAGTGTATTTTATTTCTTAGCCCATTAAAAGTAAGCGATAAGAAACATTTTTTTTATCAATATAGACATATACATATGTGGCCGATGATCAAGATTTCTTTCCATGAGGGGGCATGGTTTATCTCACTCGTATTGTTTGCCCTATAAAGGCAGCCGTAGGAGCCTAAGAATGCCTGCTCTTATGGTTACTGGCCACGTCATTGGATTTCCGGTGCGGAGCGCGAGTGTTTGTTTAGTAAGGTGCTGCTAGTCGCTGCCGTATCATAGATCTCTTGTATGGACAGGAATTTTATGGGCTCGTTTCTTTTCTTAGTATGGACTGAGGAATCTTGCGATATACTGTTAACAACATATTCTTTGGTTCAAAATGTCCAAAGATTTTGGGATCAAAGATTTTGGGAGCTTTTCTAGGACTGTGGGCTGCTCAAACTGGTAAGTCATTTTAATTACGGGCATTGTTTTAAGAGTTAATGACTAGATTAGTTCATTTGGGTTTGTTGTCCTCATATTTGGATTTTCGGCTACTGTGCAACAGCATGGGACAGACGGCTTTCGTTGCTTTCGTTATCTGGTGCTGCGAATTTCAAACTGTCAGATTGTCGGTGAAGCATTGAGAAGCCATTGCTAGCATGCTGCTGGACTGTGTGTGCTTCATTCTATAGCAGTCTGTTCGTTTCAGCATTAGACACTTGGAGGATCAGCCAGGCCATGGCCTGACTCACTGTGAATGAGTGGACAGTGGAGTGTGACTGCACGTGTTTTGCTGTTGTGTTCTGTTTTTCAGAGATTAGGAGAACTAGGCCGCCAGCCCTGGAGTAGATAGAGAACTGCGCAAGTATTGTGTTTATTTTTTTTTTTATTTGCATTGGCAAGTTATTTAGTGATGTTCAATAACGTTTCTTTAGTACGTAGTGTCTTCAGCCGTTACCGAATCTGTGTGGCTTGGTGATTGTTGTTCCCCAATAGAATTGCCCCCGGGGTGGCATAGTCTGTATTGTTAGATGTATAGCTGTCAAAATCTTTTCTCTGGGGATGGGTTGTCCATAGGGGAACTATAACCCTGGGTAGTGGTCAACATTCTATTTGTGAATCCCTGAGAATAACCTCCACTTTGCCACAAATAAATAAATAAATAATAATAATAATAATAATAATAGCTATTATTATTATTATTATTTTTATTATTATTACATTTTGACATTTCTGTCCCCTTCACTTCTGAAATGAACGCCCCCTGCCCTGTCACTTTACAAAACATAAAACTTTAGCTGTATGCGGTGTTATCTTCATTTTAGGGATCAAATAGGTTTTGTGGCTCCACATGAATTTTATTCAGTGGGAAAGTGGCCAAAATGGCTCTTTTGATGTTGAAGGTTGCAGACCGCTGGGTTGGGTTAAGGAATGTAGAATATGGCCATACAGAATAAAGCATTAATATGTGCCAGTGGCGTGCGGTGGTGTTTTAAAATGAAGAGGCAGTTAAATATACAGTACATATATCATGTCCCTGTTACACTTTGTCATGAATCCGGTCTATGAACTTCCGTTCACTCACCACCAGAGGTCACTCGCTCATCACATGGACTCTTGCATTACACTACGGTTGCATTTCCCATCATCCATTGCACTGACGACACACACAGCTGATTGCACTGAGCACACGCTCACACCTGAGACTCATTACACACACTACTTAAGTCATGGACTTTCTCAATTACAGGGCCGAGTATTGATCTGCACATAGCTCTCTTCAAGCGCTAGCTGCCTTACCGTGCCATTCCGTGTTTCCGTTCAGTTCCTGTATTGTCCTGCGTTTACCACTCCCCTAGTGTTAGCTGCGATACGGAACCTGTTTGTTGTTTTCTAGTCTGTGTTCCCTGTATTTACCCCTGTCTCTCTGTTCGGACTCTGTTTATTCCCTTGCCTGGATTATTGCGGTGTACCTGGATTTACTCTCTCTGCCTTGGCCTGTTGGATACTGTTCGCCAATCATCGACCCACGCTTGTTCTAGGATTACTCTGTGTTTTGCCTGTGTTATACCTGTTTGCCATTGCCTGAACCTTGCTTGTCTTCTGACTATGCCTTTAAATAAAAGCCTGCATATGGATCCGCACGTCTCACGTCTCGTCAGCCTCGTTACAGAATACTCGGCCGCACAAGGATCCAGCGGCTTTTCGAAGGAACCCTGGCCAGGTATGGACCCATTCGACCAGCTGCTCGATCTGCGACAAGGGAGTTCATCTATTGAAGAGTACGTCATTCAATTCTGTGAGCTGGTGCATAAGATTCCCTTTGATGAGGTTATACTAAAAGATATTTTTCGTTTTGGACTAAGTGAGCCCATAAAGTCATGGTTACCAGAGGGGAAGTTTAATTGTAGCTTAAAGGACTTTATAGACTATGCTTTGCTGTGCGCTGGCTCTTTGTTTACGGTGGGTGTCGCGGAGGAGGAACACGACACCGCGTCTGTGCCACGAAATGACAGCTACGCTAGAGCAAGTTCACAAAATGGCGGCCACAAGAACACCACGTCATGTCATTGCTGCCATTCATGAGCCAAGTCAAGTCACTGCTGCCATTTCTGAATCAAGTTTAGTCACAGTTGATCTTAAAGAGCTAAGTCAAGTTATAGTTGATCTTCGTGAATCCAGTCAAGCTACCATTGATCGTCATGAGTCAAGCCAAGTCACAGCTTCTCTTCGTGAGCCTCGTCACGTCTCAGCTGATCTACCAGAGTCTCGTCATGTCTCAGCTGATCTACCAGAGTCTCGTCACGTCTCAGCTGATCTACCAGAGTCTCGTCACATCTCAGCTGATCTACCAGAGTCTCGTCACGTCTCAGCTGATCATCCAGAGTCATGTCACGTTCTGTCTGTCACACCCAGATATTCAAGGTCAGTGCTCCGATTTCCCAGTTTGATGTCTAGTGTGAGGGATGTACCGCTGGTGTCTGCACGTGCAGCTGGTATCCCCAAACCAGCTCACTTTAACTCACCTGTTCCTGAACTAACTTCCTTGTCTGAAGCACTTCCCTTGATGGGGATTGTTTTATGTTGCGTTTGGGCTGCGTACACCACCACAAAACTGCCTGAGTTGGCAGCATCCAATGTGATGTATCCAGAGGTGGTGGTGCCCAGCAACAATTTCTCTCTGTTACCCTATTTGACTGCTGTAGAACCTCCAGAGGTGGCGGCATCTGCTGCAGAACCTCCAGAGGTGTCAGTGGTGCTCGATTATGAACTCCCAGTGTGTCCTGTCACAGTCAAGGAGACTGTCGCCTGTCCTGTCACAGCCAGAAGGGCTGTCCCTGAACTCTCGTCCTGCCCTGTCACGGCTATGGAGGCCGTCTGTGAACTCTTTGCCTGTCCTGTCGCAGCCAGAAGGGCTGTCCCTGAACTCTCGTCTTGCCCTGTCATGGCTATGGAGGCCGTCTGTGAATCCTCGTCTTGCCCTGTCACGGCTATGGAGGCCGCCTGTGAATTCTCTGCCTGTCCTGTCGCAGCCAGAAGGGCAGTCCCTGAACTCTCATCCTGTCCTGTAACGGCTATGGAGGCCGTCTGCGTATCCTCGTCCTGTCCTGTCACGGCCAGAAGGGCTGTCCCTGAACTCTCGTCCTGCCCTGTCACGGCCACGGAGGCCGCTTTTGAACATTTGCCCCGTTCTGAACCAGCCATGGTGGCTGATTGTGAAATGTCTGTCCGTCTCGTCTCAACTGTCAAGGAATCTATCCCTGAACTGTCTGTCTTGCCTGTGCCTGTCAAAGAATCTAACCCTGAACTGTCTGTCTGTCTAAATGCTGTCGTTAAGTCTAATTTCAAACCATCTGTCTGTCGCATTTTAGTTAACAAACCTGATTTTGAACTTTGTGTCTGTCCAGTCTCTGCCACTGAGTCTAATTTTGAATTGTCTGCCTGCGCAGTTGTCACTAGGGAAAATGTTTATGGACTTATGTTCCCTGCCTAGGTCCTTGAGACCGTATATGCTCTCTCTGTCTCTTGTGTGTCTGTTTCTCCTAGACTCCAGTCTCTGCTGTGGGTTCCTGATCTGTCGTGGTGCTCCCCTGATCCGCCGTGGTACTCTCCTGTTCCATCTGCTCCGCATTGGTGGGCTCCTGCTCTGTCTGCTCCGCCGTGGAGGCCGGCTGTCTCACTCTGGTGCTCTTCTGCTCCGCCGTGGAAGTCTTCTGCTCTGTCTTCTCTGCCCTGGTGGGCTCCTGCTCCGTCTGCTCCACCCTGGTGGGCACCTCTTCCGTCCTGGTCTCCGGCTCCGCCCTGGCTTCCTGCTCCGCCGGCTCTGCCTCAGTCCCCAGTCTTCTCACTTCCACGTGGACCTGGCCCTCCATCCCTCCCCCTGTTCCACCTCCACTCCACCACCCTCCTGGATTATATTGCTATAGGAGTGTCTGGAAGCCGCTCCTTGGGGGGGGGGGGCTCTGTCATGAATCCGGTCTATGAACTTCCGTTCATTCACCACCAGAGGTCACTCGCTCATCACATGGACTCTTGCATTACACTACGGTTGCACTTCACCAGACTACATTTCCCATCATCCATTGCACTGACGACACACACAGCTGATTGCACTGAGCACACGCTCACACCTGAGACTCATTACACAATTACACACACTACTTAAGCCATGGACTTTCTCAGTTACAGGGCCGAGTATTGACCTGCACATAGCTCTCTTCAAGCGCTAGCTGCCTTACCATGCCATTCCGTGTTTCCGTTCAGTTCCTGTATTGTCCTGCGTTTACCACTCCCCTAGTGTTAGCTGCGATACGGAACCTGTTTGTTGTTTTCTAGTCTGTGTTCCCTGTATTTACCCCTGTCTCTCTGTTCGGACTCGGTTTATTCCCTTGCCTGGATTATTGCTGTGTACCTGGATTTACTCTCTCTGCCTTGCCCTGTTGGATACTGTTCGCTGATCATCGACCCACGCTTGTTCTGGATTACTCTGTGTTTTGCCTGTGTTATACCTGTTTGCCATTGCCTGAACCTTGCTTGTCTTCTGACTATGCCTTTAAATAAAAGCCTGCATATGGATCCGCACGTCTCATGTCTCGTCAGCCTCGTTACACACTTAATGTTTACACTAAGTGCAAATAGCTAGAGATTCTATTTACACCTAGCTGGATTTTCTGATATTTATACTACTTATTGCAAACAGTGGCAATTATCTGCACCTCAGTATGGTAGTACATTATGTAACATATTGAGTGTTAATTATTATTTTAATTCAAATTATTAAATGAATGTCACATTATTGGGACAATAAATTCCTCCCTACACTTACCCTAACCGTTTCTTTAAGTTCAACATTATTTCCTTCATTATTACTGAAAATACATGCCTTTCCAATGTGATACTGATTTGAAAAAGTAGAAAAAAAAGTTAGGCAAAACACGGATTTGAACCCGGGTCGATTGCATCAAAAACAACTTCACGTACATTGTCATCTGCGCCACTGGAGCTGTTATTAGACAATGGTCTTTTGTAATGCTTTGTAATCACATGTTGGTGTGCGGAGTTACTATAAATAGCTGCGGCAAAGGCGAGCTATATGCACTTGTAAATAGACACTCTGTTTTTATTTGTGAACTGATGCTCAGCTGTTCTTTTTAATAGTCAACTTATTTTCGAGTCATCATCATAAATGCCCTATCACAAACATTGTCACAGGCATGAAGATACCTTTCATTTCATCAAGCTGAATGCTCAATAAAAACAGTCATCACGTTTTCAAGTAATTTCATGTTTCATTTTGACATGACACAAAGCAGTGATATAGAGAATGTGAAGCTGACGTCACACCGGTTAGAGTTCTGGAAACTGCTTTGCTTGTCCGCCATACTGAGAGGATCGCGCTGCCTCTATTGAGTTCAGGGCAGGATTTTGATTTTCTGTCGCGATTGTGGAAAATGTCACCACAGTTTGTCATTCATGCTGCATCGAAAATTGCAAAAGTAACTCCGGTACTCATTCTGAGAAAAAACTGGACAATGCAGTGTATTTTTTCGCCTTTTCTCTGTGTAAAAACCCCAAGGGAAGCAGGTCGCGGAGATGATGAGAAGAGGCCGGATTAATAATGTCACAGATTAAACCCACTGCCTGTCACTCAATAAAAGAATCATATTGCTGCATGTTTTTGAAAGTTTTTATTTTGTTTGGTTTAATAATTAACATTACCTTGGCGAGTATGACTCTCACTTGGCTTGTGAATTAGCAGAACTTGAACATTGAAACGCTTAACACAAATAACGGTTCATGTGACTTAAGGTACCATGACAGTTATAAAGACAAAAATTGTAAAGCATATACTACATGCAGATACGCACGTAAGCCAAAATGTGAATGCAATGCGTTTATTTAGACGTTATAAGCGTTTTCCTCTCATAAAGAATGCTTAAAAGGTGCCATAGGTGATAGTCTTCAGAAACATTTTTTGTTATTCTGGTTGAAAGTCTCTTCACATCCTGATAGCAATCATTAAGTTAAGTGGTCTAAATGTATTTATCTGCATTTATATATTCTGTGTGGAAGGTGTAGGACCAAGAAATGTTCGTCAAATCAAAACGCTCGGTCCGAGTGTTTTAATTGTCTCTCCTACCTGTCTGTCAACGTATGTATTTGCATACCTCTGCGCACCCTGTTCGCGCAGACAGGATACGTCATCGGCGCATTCACGCAGGCTGTGCAGACAGAGCGAGAATGGCAGGCAAACATCAACAACCCGATCTTCATTCCTGGTATTGTAGTACTTTTACTAACTGTACTATAAAGTTTTCTCACCGGTGAATGACACATGATGTAGCCCAGCGGTTCCCAATTCCAGTCCTCACGCCCCCCGCTCTGCATATTTTGCATGTCTCGCTTAGTTAACACACCTGATTCAGATCATCAGCTCGTTAGAAGAGAGCTACGCGCATGAACTGTGTTCTGATTGACATGCTCCCTACACAGTGTTCACTGCTCTCTACTCCCTGAGTAGGGGAAATCCGTATGTTTATTTAACTTCGGAACATTCACTCACAGTTTTGCGCTGCACAGCGTCTTCACACACAGACGAAACTTACTATAGAAGTGTGAAGTGAGACATAATATACCCCTGTAAATAAATACAATTTAAATTCATGTTTCGCACACTTTAATGCCCTTTGTATGGAACATATACGCTTACTTTGAACTGGAATCATGGCGGAATATCTGGTGATGTCCACTTCGCAGGGCACTTATGACTTATGGTCGAACAAAACCGTCAGACATTGTGGTGGATGACCACAGAGCCTCAGGCAGGTCAGTTTGGTTTATGTATTTAATTAAATTTGTTATAGCAAAGAAGACACGATAGCATTGTATTGGTTTAATAGACTTTATTTAAACTTTCGTGTGGAGTTAAGTGCGCACACTCTTTAACGAATAGTTTGTTTATTCTTACCATTTCTTTACTTGTTTGTTGTGGCCGAGTCCCGCGGGCTGGTGCACCATCAAAAGGGGTTCGAGCGGAAACTTTGGACGTATATATACAGTTCCAGCCAATGATTGGGCCGCAACTATTCGTGTCTCTACTAAGGAGGACTCCAAGGACCGTTTCTCCTCTTTTTATGCATCTATATATAGGAAGTAAAATTTATGGAGTGAAGTAATTAGTGTTATGTGTTACTTGTGTGTATATTTGATGTTTTCATATTTGTTTATTTTGTGTAATGGCCATTATGTGTATGTTTCCCCTTTTTTTTTGTTAATTGGTGCTGGCCACCAATGTATAAGTTTGCTAGCTGTGTCTGTAGTCAGTTAGTGTTGTTCTTTGTGAGAACAGGTCCTGTAGTCCCGAGACTGCTGTATTTTATTTATTTATTTTTTTATAGAGGCAAATGCAGTGGTCCAAGTTTGTTGTACAAGTTTTTGGTTTATTGTTTTTATTTATTTATTTTTTTTCTTTCTTTATACTTTGGTTTATTTCATTTAGATTAACATTTGCGTTACTTTTGTAACCTTCCTTTTGGGGAAATAAAACCTTAAGCATTTGCAGTAGTCTGCTGTCTCTGTGATCTTTTCTTTTTGCTGGTCACATCTACCACAGACTTGATAAGATACACATATGAAATGTGCAGAGCAGGGAGGGCGCGAGGACTGTAATTGGGAACCGTTGATGTAGCCTATTGTAGTAACATAATGTTGTCTCTGGTATTCTGCTCTTTGAGCGTGTGCGCGTTCAGGGGGCGTGGCTTTGGACAGCGATTGCAGGGAGGGTGGGACGTTCGCTTTCAGTGCTATCAGGCTAAAGTTAGCATTTTCCGAGATCTCCAACTGCATTTTTAATGTACCAGGACAGTAATATTAAAAGACCACATTCTGTACACACCTTACTAATACAGCAGAATATCTGCAGAAAAACCCAAAATATGAACTTTAAATACTGTCTTAGGCATTTTCTTCATTACGATTTCTAAAGAGACGAAAACGCTTAAGGTGTAAGTAAACAAGTGCATTAATATTCTGGCCTCATCTGCATGTCTTTTAGCATCATTGTCTTAACATTAAACCAGCATTTTAAAATGCTACAAAACTGTTCACAAGCTTCCAGGGATTTAACTCTAGTTGTCATTTGTTGAAATAAATATAAACAAAGTGTGCTCGTGTCTGTCTGCTGAATGTGACCCACAATCTCTGATTCTCCTCCGTGGCCATGGAAAAATTAGTATTTACAATGACAGCAATTATACTTAATTAAAACGTTTCCAACAAAGAAATGGATCGACTTCTGTCAGCTTGTTGAACAAACACTTTATTTTGATAATCTACCACATGACGGCTGAAGCAGCAGTGCGTGTCCAGCAGGCGACACTGTTTTCACGCTAATCAGATCAAAGTAAACACAATTCTACAAAACGAAAGAACAAAAAATCTAATTATCATGTGAAGCGATAGAATAGCTTCTCTTCCCTGCAAACTATCCAATGAAGAATGTGAATATTTAACTTAAAAGGTACAACAAAAGATAAGCAGGTATCCATATTAATTTCAGCATTTGTATCAGAGGGTGATCCTCTCAAAATGGCCGCGGCGCCCCAGCTTGCAACGCGGCGTGACATATATTCACATTCACTAAGCGGGAGAGTTGTTTACTTTATAATTAGTCAATATACAGGGTGGTCATGAAAAACCTGGAAAAGTCATGGAATTTCAAAACGGCAATTTCCAGGCCTGGAAAAGTTTGGAAAAATAAATGAACCCAGAAAGTTTTGGAAAAGTCATGGAAATCTATTTCACAAATCTCTGTATAATATAATTATGTTTAATCAGGTCCTGAATTTCGGTGCGGGATTGCGCATATATCGCATAGTTTTACTCATTCCCGCAGCTTTCGACTTTAAAATGGATATTCACACATTTATTCAATAGCCTATAGCATGTAGGTTTAATGAGTAAATAAATCCACACAGAATATCAGATCAGTCATTTGAAAACAGCGTGAGTGATTCAGCTGTATCGCGTCTTCTCTCTTTGACTTGATCTTAAAACGGCTTCACATCAGTGCATCTCGTCTGCACTAAAGAGCTGGTGCACACTGCGATACAAGCCTTTCGCTCGCGTTTTAGTACAGTTGACAGAATTGTCACTTGCCTAATCGGGTCATTGTTACAAAAATGTATTATTTATTTGCACGTCTTTTAAAGCCATTCGGTCCTCGCGTGCTCCAGAGGCGGTTTTCTGTGCATTCAGTCACGTCCAAAGGGCGCGCGTATAAAGCCGCCTTGCAAGTACCAAATAGAGTTTGGTACCAAACAAGCTCAGTAGAACCCCGTACGGACCTCAGACATATGCCCCAGTCCGGCCCTTGTCCAACAGCTTATCAGAGTTACTGGCCCGAGTCAGACTGGAGCCCGTGTCTTTTTTCTCTCTCTCTTCCCAATTACACAGCTGCTGTTGGAGCCATTAAAATAGTTCAGTTTTGTTTTTAATGGCAAAGTGGTTATTTATTTTCGTTTGTTTATTAAGTTAATTTAGAAATATGTTTGGAACTTTTTTTTTTTTGTTTGTTAAATTCAAGTTTTTGTTTTTAAAAGTAGCCTAACGACCAAGTGGCCAGCTGCAGACAGTGAGTTAGCCTATATGTTTGATCAATTTAGCCTTCTAAAATCAGCACCACTTGACTAAAATAAAATATATAAGATACTTAAAGCATATCACAATGTTAGTTTACATTTGTGTTAGGCGCGTATCCAATCGTTTGTGCAGAGAGTGGAAGCTGAAGCGCGCTCTGCAGGACTTGGGAGTCGCCAGAGGGATCACTTGCATTTTTTTCTTATAACAGTGGAAATAACCGTCATTTTTGCTCATAAAGGTAAGAGTAATACATCATTCGGGACTGTTAAGGGTCTACTTTTATTTGTGTGCACTCACAATATCAGCATACGTTGTGATTTTTTTTTTTTTTTTTTTTTTTTAGAAAACAAACAGGATGTGCTTTCTGTGTCACAAAAATGAACCGAAACTCAGCGAATATTTTATTTCCCCTGGCCCCGACACATTCATCATGGTAATTACTTGCGGGGGTTTTGAGGCAAGCTTTATTGCGTGCGCTTTAATGCGTAACTCTTCCAGCACTAGCTGCTGCTGCTGGACACTAAACACCATCCGAGCCGCTCTTGACAGTCGAGGTAGCATCGTGTTGTTTCCACTAGCACAGCAAATCCTTTTCATTACCATAATAATTGATGGATATCTAAAATATAAAAATAAGGAGGAAGCCTAAAACAAGCCCGATGCCCGGCCCGCGTCTAAGCTATGACATGAAAATTGTCCCGAAGCCATAAAGAAGTCGGGGCCCGTTGAGGCCCGTCGGGCTTGGGCTGAAATACAGGGCTCTAAACAAAATTAAGTGGCTTAATTAGCGCAGCTTGTTGCGTTTCAGCAGCAATAATACACACAAAATGACGTTAAAATGAGTATCCTCATAAGCGTTGTTTTTTTTCTTAAGTGAATGTAAACAGTTGCGAAAGAGAAAAGTTTCCAAAATGAAATTCAGGTCCTGCATTTAACTGAGTTAAATAAATGATAATATTCGGTGATGCGATATGTTCTCTGTGTGGAGTAAACGTCATTGCACACTGGTCCGAAATTTTCGCACGGTAAAAAAAATAAATAAATAAATATGACCTCACGTTGTCAAGTCACCTTTATTTTATAGCGCTTTTAACAATACAGATTGTGTCAAAGCAAATTTCCGATATCAAAATAGGAAAATAGTGTGTTAATGTAAAATGACAAGATTAAACACTCAATTTTCAGATAAAGGCATTTCATTATTGAATTCAGTGATGTCATCCAGCTCAATTCAGTTTAAATAGTATCTGTTTAATCAAGTCGACGATATCGCTGGAAATTAAGTGTCCCCAACTAAGCAAGCCAGAGGTGACAGGCAAGGCAAGGAACCAAAACTACATCGGTGACAGAATGGAGAAAAAAAACATTGTGTCAATCACGTTTACACACTGCCTCCGAAACTTTCGTCAGTCATAAAAAAAAAAAAAAATTCCAATCAGGTTTGATTTTCTGCGTTTTCACATCCGTAGCTTGCATTTTGATAGGGAAAAAAAAAACTCTGAAAAAACGCATACGAAAATTTCGGACTCAGTGTGCAAGGACCTTCACGTCTGGCGCAGTTGCAGCTTGTATTTATTACTAAAACAAGAAAGCAAACAATATAATTAATAGTCATTAAGTTTAGTTAACATATGCTATGATAATTTGAACAGATTTTTATTCTTATTGTAAAAATAATGGAATATTATAGGTCATGAATATTGTCTCAAAAGTCATGGAAATTTATTCGTAAAATGTGTACGAACCCTGACTATAACGCCATCATTTTCTTCATTCAAACCGAGAGCTCACATGAAAACAAGAGGTGGGATTCATCACACGAACCAATAACATCCAATCATAACCGTTCATATCCAATTATAGCGCGATGGAGGCATTGCCTCCTCTCACGTGACTTTCCCCCATTCATCTCAATGAGCCTCCAGATAAGTCACGGCACGCTTTAGGATCTCTGTAGAAAGTCCTCCACTGTAACTTTACCTGCGGGTGTCGCTGTTGGACAGTGTTATTTTATAAAAACGAGTGACTTTTAATGTCATATTTAGTCATATTTGCACTGTTTTATTTTTGTAATATTGATTATTTTCTCATCCAATTTTGAGGAGAGGAGACATTTCCTCCCTTGCCTCCTCGGAGGAAACGCCCCTGATATGTGCCTAATAAGTACTAATAAAGAGCCAATATGCATGCCAATGAGAACCTAGTAAATATTGTAAACTGATCCTTAAAATAAAGTCATTACAATGACACTGCTTGAGCAGTGCTGTCAGAAGTTATTTTTAAAAATTCAGCAGTTTTGCAGTTTGTTTTGGTTCTCACACTTCTGCAGTGGGGAAACAAAGAACACGGAGACGAAGGAGCTTCAATTTCAAAATCTCACTTCAAAATGAACACAGGGAACGCAGGAGAAACAAACTGACGTTAACATCGGACACTAGACACAGGAAAACACTGGGCTTAAAGGTGCAGTAGGAGATCTTGGAAAATGCTAACGTTAGCCTGATAGCACTGAAAGTGAACGTCCCACCCTCCCTGCAATCGCGTCTAAAGCCACGCCCCCTGCACGCATATACGCTCACAGACCAGAATAACAGAGACAACATTACTACAATAGGCTACATCAGTGGTTCCCAATTCCAGTCCTTGCAAAGAAGTGAGTGTAAGGAGCATGTCAATCGGAACACAGTTCATGCACGTAGCTCACTTCCAACGAGCTGATTATCTGAATCGGGTGTGTTATCTAAGAGAGACATACAAAATATGCAGAGCGCGAGGACTGGAATTAGGAACCGCTGGGTTACATCATGTGCCATTCAGCTGTGAGAAAACTTTATAGTACAGTTAGTAAAAGTACTACAATACCAGGAAGGAAGATCGGGTTGTTGATGTTTGTCTGCCATTCTGGCTCTGTCTGCACAGTGTGCATGAACGCGCTGATGACGTATCCAGTCTGCATGAACTGGGTGCGCAGAGGTATGCTAATACATACGTTGACAGGCAGGTAGGAAACGCTCGGATTGAGCGTTTTGATTGGACAAACATTTCTTGGTCCTACGCCTTCCACAGAATATATAAATACATTTAGATCACTTAACTTAATGATTGCTATCACGATGTGAAGAGACTTTCAACCAGCATAACAAAAAATGTTTCTGAAGACAATCACGTATTGCACCTTTAAGTAACAGAAACGAAACGAGGTAATAATCAAACACAGCTGGAACCGAATGATTACAATGAGGACAGGAACAGGAAGAATATGGGCATGATAAAACACGTGGGAGAAACTAGGACATGGAGAGCACATGGGGACCAAAACAACAACAAAACAGGAACACAAGTCTGACATTGGTATTGTTTCACACCATTTTGCCATTTCCATTTTAATACATCTACAGACTTCTGTATAAATACTAAACAAAAAATGCAAATTATATTTTTGTCTTTTGTTCTGGCATTTCACTGAGAGCAGATGCAACATTTGTTGACAAAATTCTGTGGCCATTTATTTTGTTAATTATTTTATGGGAGAAAACATTTACCTCAGTATCTCCAGCTGACAGTTTGGATTCTTCAGGCCATCAGAAAGCAGCTTCACTCCTGAATCCTTCAGGTCATTGTTACTCAGGTCCAGCTCTCTCAGGATGGAGTTTGATGATTGTAAGACTGAAGACAAACTCTCACAAGACTGAGCAGTAAGATTACATATAGAAAACCTGAACAAGAAAACAAAGTAACTCCATACAGAATAAATCTTAGAAGTGTGATTTTTAGTAATTAACTTAATGCAATAAATAAATAAACAAGCAAATATTTGAAACTCAAACCTCAGTATCTCCAGCTGACATTTTGGACTCTTCAGGCCATTAGAAAGAAGCTTCATTCCAAAATCCTGCAGGTCATTGCTATTCAGGTCCAGCTCTTTCAGATGGGAGTTTGAGGATTGTAAGACTGAAGACAAACTCTCACAAGACTGAGCAGTGAGATAACATATGGAAAATCTAAACAAGAATAACAATGTAACTGCATACAAAATAAACCTTACCAGTGTGATTTTTTTTTTTTTAGTAATTAACAATGTTAAAAAAATAAGGACTTGAAAATCAAACCTCAGTATCTCCAATTGACAATTTGGACTCTCTAGTCCATCAGAAAGCAGCTTGACTCCAGAATCTTGCAGGTCATTGTTACTCAGGTCCAGCTCTCTCAGACGTGAGTTTGATGATTGTAAAATTGATGACAAACTCTCGCAAGACTGAGCAGTGAAATTACACATGGAAAGTCTGAACAAGAAAAAACACAGTAATTGCATTCAGAATAAATCTTAGCAGTGTGATTTTTAGTAATTAACGTAACAAAAAAACAATTAAAAATTACTTGAAACTCAAACCTCAGTATCTCCAGCTGACAGTTTGGACTCTTCAGTCCATTAGAAAGAAGCGTCACTCCTGAATCCTGCAGGTCATTGTTACTCAGGTCCAGCTCTCTCAGGACAGAGTTTGAAGATTGTAGAGCTAATGACAAACTTTCACAAGACTGAACAGTGAGATTACACCCACACAGCCTGTGAAGAGAACAAAACAGCCATATTAATGCAAATTTATCTGTTAGATTTATAATCTAGAGTGCATTGTTTTTTTTGTGATCAACTTTTTATTGTTTTAGAATCTAAACATACAAAATTACAAATAAACATGAATATCACTTGAATACCTTTCCTCGCCATGTAACCCTCCAACATTCCCAAGGTGACGAAACGTCTCCAGGTTACGTATGTAACCATGGTTCCCTGAGGGAATGAGACGCTTCGTCCGAAAACACTATGGGAACGCCTTCAGTATGACCACGCTCTGAATCACATGTGTAATCAGGCCAATGGATGGGTGAGATGTCACGGGCGGGGTGACATAGCGACCAGGAAGCTTAAAAGCACGTGCAGTGGAGCCGGCGTCAGCTTCTAGGAGTGAAGCAAGTGCTAGCAGGGATGCCAGAAGTATGGCTTCGAGACGCAGCGTCTCGTTCCCTCAGGGAACCATGGTTACATACGTAACCTGGAGACGTTCCCTTTCAGGAACTCGAGCTGCGTCCGAAAACGCTATGGGAATGATGCCAGACTGACAAATCCCTGCCTAGTCAAGTCAAGTCGCTATTATTTGTATAGCGCTTTTAACAATGCAAATTGTGTCAAAGCAGCTTTACATCAGCTTGATATAAAGCTGGGTGGCTTTATATCAGTTTTACAGTATTTAGATGGGGAAATAGTGTCAAAATAGTGTCATTCTCCTCTGGCCAGACAAAATCAGCAGTTTAAATCGAGGCTAAAGCAGAGTCAGATTACGCAGAGGACTCATCTGGTTCCTGTGGTCTTGTCCTGAAGGTCATCTAGGAGACAGGGTCTTCACTGGGGATCAGTCTCTGGGGCTCATCTAGTTGTCCTGGTCTCCGCTGACGTTCAGGGCTGTACAGGTCATCTCTAGGTGCTGATCCACCATCTGATCTGGATATGGACTGGATCCGGGTGGCTGCAGTGACCATCTGATCTGGATACAGTCTGGATCTGGGTGGCTACGGTGACCTCGGAATAAGAAAGAAACAGACTAATATTAGCATAGATGCCATTCTTCTAATGATGTAACAAGTACATCGGGTGTTTTGGGAAGTGTTCCCAGTTCCGGTTGACCTAATTAATGCAGCCTAACAATCCTTTAACGGATTTGAATTATAGAAATGCAATAGTGTATTATGTGTAAGCCAGGTTAAAGAGATGGGTCTTTAATCTAGTTTTAAACTGACAGAGTGTGTCTGCTTCCCGAACAGTGTTGGGTAAATTGTTCCAGAGTTTGGGCACTAAATAGGAAAACGATCCCACCCGCATTTGATTTTGATATTCTAGGTGTTTTCAAATGGCCAGAGTTTTGAGATCGCAGCGGACTTGAAGGACTATAGTGTGAAAAGAGCTCACTCAAATACTGAGGTGCCAAACCATTCAGGGCCTTATAGGTAATTAGCAAGATCTTAAAATGTATACAATGATTAATAGGGAGCCAGTGCAGTGTTGACAGAACCAGGCTAATGTGGTCATATTTCCTGGTTCTTGTAAGAACTCTAGCTGCTGCATTTTGAACCAGCTGGAGTTTATTAAATGTGCAGAGCAACTACCCAATAGAGCATTACAATAATCTAGCCTCGAGGTCATGAACGCATGAATTAATGTTTCTGCATTTGACATTGAGAGCATAGGTCGTAATTTAGATATATCAGATAAGTACGATTTGAACCATGCCAGTGCACTTCCTCTAATGCCAACATAATTTTCTAAGCTGTTTAAAAGAATGTTCTGGTCGATAGTGTCAAACGCAGCGCCTAAGATCCAGTAGCACTAATAGAGAGATACAGCCACGTCATTTGTAACTCTAATGAGAGCAGTCTCAGTACTATGATATGGTCTAAAACCTGACTGGAAATCCTCACATATATAATTTTTCTCTAAGAAAGAACATAGTTGTGATGATACTACCTTTTCTAATATCTTTGACAGAAAAGGGAGATTTGAGATTGGTCTGTAATTAACTAGATCTTTGTGGTCAAGTTGTGGTTTTTTAATGAGAGGCTTAATAACAGCCAATTTGAAGGTTTTGGGGACATATCCTAATGACAATGATGAATTAATAATGGCCAAAAGAGGATCTATGACTTCTGGAAGCAGCTCTTTTAGTAGTTTAGATGGAATAGGGTCTAACATACATGTTGTTGGTTTAGATGATTTAACAAGTTTATACAATTCTTCCTCTCCTATAATAGAGAATGAGTGGAATTGTTCCTCAGGGGATCTATAGTGCACTATCTGATGCGATACTGTAGCTGACTGCTGCATGGTTACAATTTTATCTCTGATAGTATCGATTTTGGAAGTAAAATAGTTCATAAAGTCATTACAGCTGTGCTCTTGGGAAATACCAACACCTGTTGATGCTTTATTTTTCATTAATTTAGTGACTGTATTGAATAAATACCGGGGGTTATGTTTGTTTTTTTTCTAGAAGAGATGAAAAGTAATCAGACATAGCAGTTTTTAATGCTTTTCTGTAGGATAGGGTACTTTCCCGCCAAGCTATACGAAATACCTCTAGTTTTGTTTTCCGCCAGCTGCGCTCCATTTTCCGGGCTGCTCTCTTTAGGGTGCGAGTGTGCTCATTATACCACGGAGTCAGACTGTTTTCTTTGATCTTCCTTAAGCGTAAAGGAGCAACTGTATCTAAAGTGCTAGAAAAGAGAGAGTCCATAGTTTCTGTTACATCATGAAGTTTTTCTGCACTGTTGGATATGGTGAAGAATTGAGATAAATCAGGAAGATTACTTACAAAGCAGTCTTTTGTGGTAGAAGTGATGATTCTACCATACTTGTAACAAGGAGTAGAATTTACAGTTTTGGCTATATGGAGTTTACACAAGACTAGATAATGATCTGAGATATCATCGGTTTGCTGCAGAATTTCAACACCACTAACATCAATTCCATGTGACAGTATTAAATCTAGAG
Source organism: Spinibarbus caldwelli (assembly GCA_039654775.1). Taxonomy (NCBI): domain Eukaryota; kingdom Metazoa; phylum Chordata; class Actinopteri; order Cypriniformes; family Cyprinidae; genus Spinibarbus; species Spinibarbus caldwelli. Next base: position 26,561,772 of record CM077229.1, read on the forward strand.
TATTATTTCGACAATGAATAGGTCCTGAAACATACTGTCTAATCCCAATAGAGTTCAGAATGTCTATGAATGCTGATCCTAATGCATATTTTTCATTATCGACATGGATATTAAAATCACCAGCAATTAAGACTTTATCTGCAGCCAGTACTAACTCAGATAGAAAATCAGAAAATTCTTTAATAAAGTCTGTGTGGTGCCCTGTTGGCCTGTACACAGTAGCCAGTACAAACATCACAGGGTATTTATCACTAACACGTGTTTCTCTAGATAATGTTATACGCAGCACCATAACTTCAAACGAGTTATACTTAAAGCCTGCCCTCTGAGAAATGCTATAAATTGTAGCAACACCTCCTCCTTTACCTTTTGGACGTTTCTCATTTTTATAGCAGTAATCTTGGGGGGTAGACTCATTTAAAGTAATGTATTCATCTGGTTTTAGCCATGTTTCTGTCAAACAGAGCAAATCTAGGTTATGATCATTGATCAAATCATTTACAAATAGTGGTTTTGTAGAAAGGAACCTGATATTCAGTAAGCCAAGTTTTATCGTTTCTCTGTATTGTAAACATTTTTTCTTTGTTGAACATCAATTAAATTGTTACTATTACTTTGGTTTGGACGTTTTCTGTATTTTCTAGTACGGGGAACAGACACAATCTCTACAGTGTGATATCTAGGTGAAGGAGTCTCTATGTGCTGAGAATTAACTGACTTCTGTGGCGTGAGGTGGCTAGCAGATGGTCAGTTTAGCCAGTGTGTCTGCTTCCTGACCTGGGCCCTAGTTAGTCAAGTACGAACTCTAAGACTATGTGCCATATTTCTAGAGAGAAGAGTGGCACCACCCCAGGAGGGATGAACACCATCTCTTTTCAACAGGTCAGGTCTGCCCCAAAAATTCTTCCAATTGTCTATAAAGCCTATGTTATTCTGCGGGCACCACTTAGACATCCAGCCATTGAGTGACGACAGTCTGCTATGAATCTCATCGCCACGGTAAGCAGGGAGCGGACCAGAGCATATTACAGTGTCTGACATCGTACTTGCAAGTTCACACACCTCTTATCATTATTTTTAGTGATCTCCGACTGGCGAAGTCGAACATCATTAGCGCCGACGTGGATAACAATCTTACTGAATTTACGTTTAGCATTAGCCAGCACTTTTAAATTTGCTAAGATGTCAGGCGCTCTGGCTCCCGGTAAACATTGGACTATGGTGGCTGGTGTCTCTATTTTCACGTTCCGTACAATAGAATCACCAATAACAAGAGCACTTACATCAGGTTTCTCAGTGGGTGCGTCACTGAGTGGGGAGAACCTGTTTGATGTTTTGATCGGAATGGAAGAGTGGTGTTTTGACCCACGACTATGCTGCCTCACAGTCACCCAGTTGCCCTGCTGTACGGGCTCTAATGCCGGAACCGAACAATGTACAGGAGTCCCTGAGCTAGTCGCATCCAAAGCAGTATCTACAGCCCTCACATTCTTACTATCCTCAACTAAAGTTTGGATGCGTGTCTCTAGTTTTAAAATCTTCTCTGTCAGCGTAACTATTTCCCTGCATTTATCACATGTGAATCCCTCGCTGCTAACAGAGACAGATAAACTGTACATGTGGCAGGTGGTGCAAACAACAATAGCAGGAGAAGAAGCCATTACTCACCGTGATTGATGAATGACACCAACTTAACTTACCGCTGTTGTTTGATGAACTCATGAAAAACGGAGCGAGAGAGAAGTGAAAAACGGAGCAGGAAAAAAAGAAAACAATAATAGGCGCGAATAGAAACACGAATGGCACCGCGAGTAACAAGCTAGCCGGCTAACGAGTGCTAACGTGCTGCACACGCGCTGCACTCGTGGTTTCAAAAGCGAACAATCAAATTAGTTAGATTAGTTTGATAGATAATTCCAGAAATATGGTGGGAATTAAGTTATATATTATCACTTTAAACAACAGAGAGTGAAAGTAAGGTAGAGATTCAATAAAAAAGCGGAGCTACAATCGCAAACCTCTCAGCAGCACAACCAGATGCGGCGCACCGGCAGGTGACGGCCGATCTAACTGCTCTAGAGACCTCCGAAGAGGTGGCGAGCCTTTCAGCTCCGCTACGTTTCCGGGCAGAAAGAACTGAAAGTAGCACTCGCTGGAGACCGCTGCGCCCTGGAACTCTGGCAGGGTTGTCAGACCGATCTCCTGAGGGCACTGAGGCGAGATGGGCACCGTGTAATGTGGTGTACCCCGCTCCACCCCAGTAGGGGCCACCCTCAGAAGTTCTGAGCCCTTGGCATCAGGACTTCTTGACCGAGGACTTCGTAGTTTCGAGGATGGCTCTGAGATCTTGCTTTTGCTGCTCCCGCCCAGCAGCCCCCAGAGAACAACGAGGGATGAATCGCTAGAACGCCGCCACTTGTTTACGGGCCTCCTGGTACCCATCAACGACCGAGTTGACAGCATCGCCGAACAGGCCAGAAGGCGCAAGCGGGGCGTCCATGAGGCAGACCCTGTCCTTCTCTCTCATATCAGACAGGGTCAGCCACAAATGCCTCTCCGCTGCCAACATTGCTGCCATCGACCGCCCGATGACGCGAGCGGTCTCTTTGGTGGCACGGAGGGAGAGATCAGCTGTCCGTCTCAACTCAGAGATATCGTCAGACTTGATCTCCTCTCCCTCGTCTATCTCCTTCAGCAGGTTGGCCTGATACACCTGTAACACTGCCATGGTGTGCAGACATGCACCAGCCTGACCCGCTGCTGCATACCCCTTGTCCACCAGCGCTGATGTTGTGCGTAGCGGCTTGGTGGGCAGCGCCGGAGCCTTCAGAGACGCTGCCGCGCCGGGGGACAGATAACTCGCAAGCGTCTGTTCCATTTGGGGCATCGCTCTGTAACTGCACTCGTTCAACCCCGCCACATTGCCATAGTAATCAGAGGCGGGGATGAAGAGGGGGTCCGAGAATGGCCGAGCCCACAATCTCGAAACCTCAGCATGGAGATCGGGGAAGAAAGGCAGGCTCCGGTGTGGAGGGGGTGGCCTGGCCTGCAGAAAGCACTCATCCAACCTGCTTTTCTGCGGATCAGACTGTTTCTCGGCAGGCCAATCGATGTTCAACTTGGCTACCGCACGAGTAACCACCTCCAAAAGCTCCTCATACTGGGGCGATTGAGGTGCTTCCTCGAGCCCTCTGGCCGGGGGGGAAGAAACCGCAGAGCAGGCTTCCAATCTCAGGGAGGGGGCACCGGATCTGGCGGGTGAGGATGAAGATAGGGACTCACTTGTCTCTATTCCCTCTGCCAGATATACTTGCGAACCCCACGAGTCCAGCTGCCGCTCCGCCTCGGCGGAAGCAGGGCCAGCACCATGAGGAACGCTGGTGAAGGCTCCCTCCTCAAAGAGAGCCTTTCCGGGAGCGAAGCGTACACAGGGGAAGCCGCTCGCAATGTGGGCAGTCGGCTCCCTCGAGAGCAGATTCTGCGTGCTTCGCTCCCAAGCAGACCACGCACAGACTGTGTGTATCCCCGCTCGTGATGTAGCGAGGGCAGGGAGGAACACACAATCTGAAACACAATCTGCTCTCGCCCAAATGCTTCAACTTTCTTGAAGCTTTTGACATGCTTATGGAGCTTATAGTGAGGGACAAACAACACTAAATAAGACTCACAAGACAGAATGAATGATCAACACACAGAGCGCTTGCTGAATGACAGAAAGCTGACGCCAGCTCCACCGCACGTGCTTTTAAGTTTCCTGGTCGCTACGTCACCCCCCCCCCCCCCCCGAAGTCTCGCCCATCCATTGGACTGATTACACATGTGATTCAGAGCGTGGTCACGCTGAAGGTGTTCCCATAGTGTTTTCGGACGCAGCTTGAGTTCCTGAAAGGCAACCCTCCATGCAAACAGAGACCAAAATACAGTAACTGAAAGCATAGAGTTAAAAACATGAGACAGGTCTTACAACTGTTCTTTGATTTTTGAAATTGCATCTATCCATGCTTCTGAGAAGCTCCATGTTTGCAATGTCCAAAAAAGACTGCATCCAGTGAGTTTATTGTAGAGAGTTTGGAGGTTTTCAGAGCAAAGCGAGCATTTTTTTTAGCAGCCGTAAATCCACAGAAAAACAACTTCTTCGGACTTGTGCATAGGGGTTAATCAGTTAGAAGCAAGTGTCTCGGGCAACAAGCTACCTCCAACTCCAAATTGTCCTTCAAAGGAAACCTGTCTATCTAGAGAGCATGGTTGTGTCCTAATGCGATTAATCGTGATTAATTACACTCTTATGCACAAAATTCAATAATGAATTCAAAAGTAGTGTATTCTGCACTTTTTTCATTTAAAAATAGGCTACTGCTATATGAACAAAAGTGCAATAACATTTGGTTTGCAAACACTTTAGAACAGGGGTGTCAAACTCAATTGCCAGAGCCCTGCAGAGTTTAACTCCAACCCTAATTAAACACACCTGATCCAGATAATCAAGTCATTTAGGCTTATTTGAAAACTACATGGTTTGTGTGTTGGAGCAGGGTTGGAGCTAAACTCTGCAGTGCTGCGGCCCTCCAAGGAACTGAGTTTGACACCCCTGCTTTAAACAAATAAGGTGCTTTTTTTACAGCAATATTCCTTTTACATAGTAGCAGTTAAAATATTTCTTGTAAATCTCAACTTATAACAATAATGTAATCAAATTAAATATAAAACCAAAGCAATTTGCCACTGCCAGGTCATTAACATTTTTATAGAAAATATTTTATGGTTTGTTATAGAAAAACAAGTTATGCTCAGAGTCCAGAGGCTCGATCATAACATTATAACAGGCACCTTCCGAGTAGAGACCTGCACTATCGCGGGACCCAACGCAACAGAGTGTGGTGCGGGACAACACTTGATGGGCGAGTGCGGGAGCGGGCGGGTGTGTGTGTGGGATGCGGGAGAATAAGAGTGTACTCACACTAGGCATTTTGAACCATGCCCGAGCACGTTTGACCCCCCAAAGCCCAGTTCGTTTGACTAGTGTGATCGCTCTGTGCAGTTCATTTAGCTGGCCCTGGCCCTGGCCCAGTTGGAAGAGGTGGGCCAGAGCGTGGTTCACTTGGGCGCAGTACTCATGTAGCAGGGCTCGCAAAATCTCTAGCCCGACTTCCCGGGGCTATTGTGTTTTCCAGTCGGGCTACCTTAAATACAGGGCTCCCACAGGTCCTTAAAAGCTCTTCAATTTAGTTGTATCAAACTTAAGGCCATGAAAAGTTTTAAATACGTTAAATGGTATAAGAAATGTCTTAACTATAATTTCAAAAGGTCTTACAGTTGGGGACGGAAAGACAAGAATGGCGATACAGCTGGATTAAACTTCAAAAGGCAATGATGCAATTGAATAAATATGAGCGCTGCACATTTCAAGTAAAAACGCGGCGCAGATGTCTTTATGTGAATGTATCTGAAGGGAACTGACTGTCCTCAGAAATGTGTCGTTGGCATTTTTATTTCGTCTTACCTGTAATGTCTGAAAGCAGCGTTTATGAGCGTGGACGGTGCTGCTTTGTGTACAGCTGCTGACAGGGAAACCGCTATATTAAGCTGCTCCAAAAGCGCCATCTCGTGGCAGAGAATGAATTTGCATTTCCAATAAGCCTTTCTTGCTGTTTATGGTCAGATCAATGCAAATATCGACCCATGTTTTTACACAGCAAACACAGAGTTGTAAATGAGAAAGAAGTTAATGTGCCTTCTAAAAATCTAAACAATTAAGACAGTAATATTTTTTTGTTTTAAATTAATATAATAATTTATATGCTTGATTTGTCCCTTTTCATAAAAAATGGTCTAAAGGCTGAAATGCTGTTGTATAAGATTTTTGTTTTTGAGAAAACCTATCTGAACTGTAAATCATGTCATTTTATGGCTTAATACTGTATGTTACCATAGACGTTGTCCACAGTGTTGCCAACTAATTTTCAGAGAAAGTTGCTAGAGGAAGGTCAATTTCTTGCTAAAAGTTGCTAAATGACATTGTGATGTCATTGCATGATGATGTCATTGCGTAATCACGGCGCAAAATTGTCACAACATCAAATCTCAGCAAAAATATATATTTTCAATGTTAATTTAGATTTGTTTGTAAAATAATATGCATAATATAATATTAAAATATAAATAACTGTATTTTTAAATACAATGAATTATTGAACACTTACACATTTTTGAATGATTACAATTTAGGTTTTTTTAATAGCTAGTAAACTAGTAATACTACACATTCTCAACAATTTCAGCAGTGTATTAGTAGATAGTTAGTATGCTACACTCCAAGAAATGTCTATAAAAATTGGGCACAATCTACTACAGTATGTTAATATGAAAGAATTTTCCATATTGTTTTTTTTTACCTGCATTTTAAATGGACTCAAAATAATAAACCACAAAGATAACAAAACGATGCACTCCACTGTGCTGAGAGAAAGCGCTTCTCTGCTGTCGGAAACTTCCTATTTCCCATTTATGAAGTCGTGAACGCTGCTGCAGTCTTAGGCCCACCCCAAATGCTCTCATTGGTTGAGACGCATGATAACGCTCATCCCAAGCCAGTGCTGATCAACATCCCACCCCTCCTGTGACCCATGGTTTGTCTGTGTAGCCTATTCAGAGCCAATGAGCAACGGACATTCATAATAATAAAAAACTGTGTTAACGCGTGATTAAATAATTGTCGGCGTTAATCAATTAATGTGATAGTAACGTGTTAACTTGCCCAGCCCTAATGGTAACCCATACTTTTAATTTGTGCTCTGCACCTATCCAAGTGCGCACACACACAGCAACGAGTAGTGAACACACATGCACAGTGAACACACACCTGGAGCAGTGGGCAGCCATTTGCTGTGGGCAACCAAGGAGTAATTGGGGGTTCAGTGCCTTCCACTTTTCCGATGTGATATATGATGAGAAAAGGAAGAAAAGCAAGTTCGGCAAAAAGACAGGTTCGAACCCTAGTCGATCGCATCATATGCTACATCCATGTGCATTACTCTCCAACCTACACCACTGTAGACGCTGTTTGAATCCGTCCAACGAGATGACACGAGTGTGTTTATTGTCAATTTAACAAGTTTTTTCTCGAAACAACTTTTTTTCTCGTAATATGAGTTTATTCTCAACATTTTATTTCAATTTTTTTTTCTCTCGGAATGTAACAAGCTTTTTCTCGAAATTTAACACGTTTATTCTCAACATTTTCTCACAACATTTTGTCTCAATTTAATGCCTTTTTTCTCATAATTTAATGTTTATTCTTGACATTTTATCTAGACTTTTTTTTCTCAAAATTGAATGAGATTTTTCTCAAAACTTAATTAGTTTAATCTAAAGATTTTATTTTCACATTTTTCTTGAAATTTAATGAGTTTAATCTCGAATTATAATGACTTTAATCTTGTGATGGTTTCATTTTTTTTTGTTATTGCTTGGCCCTAATCCTCTTCCGTATTTATATGGTAACACTATACAATAAGATTTCATTAGTTAATGTTAGCTAATATATTAACTAAAATGAGTGAACAACGAACAATACATTTATTACAGTATTTATTAATCTTTGTTACTGTAAATGAATGAAAATACAGCCGTTCATTGTTAGTTCGTTAATTCACAGTGCATTAACGTTAACAAACACAAATTTTGATTTTAATAATGCATTTATGCAATTAACATTAAGATTAATAAATGCTGTAGAAGTATTGTTCATTCTTAGTTCATGTTAACTACACTAGTTAACGAATGAATCTTATTGTAAAGTGTTACCATTTATAGAAAAATATCTGTAAAGCCACAATACCAACTTTGACAACACAGCGTTTATTATTATTTAAAATACAGTGGGTTTTTTTATTTCCTAAAACGTAGCTGTTTAGGTCATAGGAGGTTTCCGGCAGACAGCAAAAATTTATTTTGCCTATGAGGTAAATCCGGCCCTGTACATAATACTGATTTTTGTTGCCAAATTGGTTTGGAACTGTTGTTGAATAAACAATTAACCTGAACTATTATGCCTGTCCATCTGCTTGACTGACAGTTTTATTGATCGCTGAGAGGGCATTGACTTGGTATGATGTTGGTATGATGTCAGGATTTAGACCGTATCATAGTACTGAGACTGCTCTCATTAGAGTTACAAATGACCTGCTTCTATCATCTGATCATGGTTGTATCTCTTTATTAGTTCTACTGGATCTTAGCGCTGCGTTCGACACTATCGACCACAACATTCTTTTTTAATAGACTAGAAAACTTTGTTAGCATTAGTGGAAGTGCCTTAGCATGGTTCAAATCGTACTTATCTGACCGCCATCAGTTCGTAGCAGTAAATGAAGAGGTATCATATCGATCACAAGTGCAGTATGGAGTACCTCAAGGCTCAGTACTAGGGCCGTTACTTTTCACGCTTTACATGTTACCCTTGGGAGATATTATCAGGAGACATGGTGTTAGCTTTCACTGTTACGCTGATGATACTCAGCTCTATATTTCTTCTCGGCCCGGTGAAACACACCAAATTGAGAAACTAACGGAATGTATAGCCGATATAAAAAACTGGATGACGAGTAACTTCTTACTGCTAAATTCTGAAAAAAGAGGTGTTAATTATCGGACCTAAAAACCCCACATGTAATAACCTAGAACACTATCTAACACTTGACGGCTGCTCTGTCAATTCTTCATCAGTTAGGAACCTAGGTGTGCTGTTTGATAGCAATCTTTCATTTGAAAGCCATGTTTCTAGTATCTGTAAAACTGCGTTTTTCCATCTAAAAAACATATCTAAATTGCGACCTATGCTCTCAACGTCAAATGCAGAAATGCTAATTCATGCGTTTATGACCTCAAGGTTAGACTATTGTAATGCTTTACTGGGTGGTTGTTCTGCACGCTTGATCAATAAACTACAGTTGGTCCAAAATGCAGCAGCTAGAGTCCTTACTAGAACCAGGAAGTATGACCATATTAGCCCGGTTCTGTCAACACTGCACTGGCTCCCTATCAAACATCGGATAGATTTTAAAATCTTGTTAATTACTTATAAAGCCCTGAATGGCTTAGCTCCTCAGTACTTGAGCGAGCTCTTATCACATTATAGTCCTCCACGTCCGCTGCGTTCTCAAAACTCTGGCCATTTGATGATACCTAGAATATCAAAATCGACTGCGGGCGGCAGATCCTTTTCCTATTTAGCGCCCAAACTCTGGAACAATCTACAACACTGTTCGGGAGGCAGACACACTCTGTCAGTTTAAATCTAGATTAAAGACACATTTCTTTAACCTGGCTTACACATAACACACTAATACACTTCTATTATTCAAATCCGTTAAAGGATTGTTAGGCTGCATTAATTAGATCAACCGGAACCGGGAACACTCCTCATAACACACGATGTACTCGTTACATCGTAAGAAGAATGGCATCTACGCTAATATTTGTCTGTTTCTTTCTTATTCTGTTTCTCAGTCCGTGTCTGGATCAGATGGCACCGGGAGATGATGTCTGCGACCCTGATCGTCGGCAGAGGCCAGACACCCGGATGAGCCACGGGGACATATCCCCAGTGAAGACCTCGACTTAAATACAATAAAACTTAAAATTAAACAAAATAACTATAATATAATAAAATACCTAACTACATAATACTATTATTGTTAGAAATTGCAACAATATAAAAATAGAAATATAATACATTTATACATTTAAAATTTAATTAAAACAATAAGTAAAAAAATAAATAATAATATCCTGGCCAGAGGAGAACTGGCCCCCCGACTGAGTCTGGTTTCTCCCAAGGTTTTTTTCTCCATTCTGTCACAGAGGGAGTTTTGGTTCCTTGCCGCTGTCGCCTCTGGCTTGCTCAGTTGGGGACACTTAATTTCTAATGATTATCGTCAATTTGATTTCATAGATACTATTTAAACTAAACTGAGCTAGACCATGACATCTCTGAATTTAATAATGAAATGCCTTTAACTGAAAATTGAGTGTTTAATCTTATTATTATACATTACTGACACTCTATCCTCCAATTTGATACTGTTAAGTGCTTTGACACAATCTGTATTGTTAAAAGCGCTATATAAATAAAGGTGACTTGATGTTGGTTCAATATAAAAAAAATTTAAAAATAGCTTAGATGTAGTAAACTACTTTTGCCATGTTGCTGTAGCTTAGCTTGCTACGTTTCACAGGAGAATAGCTTCAGTGTAGTGAATTTTCATTTAATGAAGAGTAACCGTTAACTTAGCTCACTACATTTTCCAAGTAGCTTGCCCAACATTGTCTGGCAGTTATGTGACATTTAATTGTTCAATGATGTAGAATAAAAGGTTTGTTTGAACAGCAGAAAATGAAGTTACTCACTGTGCTTTTCTGCAGCATCTCACAGCTGGGATGAGTCTCTTGTAGTACGAAGCTGACGTAAATCTCTTTGGGTTAAACTCATCCAGCACCTTCTCTGACATCAGCAGTACGCAGGTCAGCAGTGTGCACATTGAAGATGAGAGTTTTCTTCCTGGATGTTCATTTGAACTAAGGTAACTCTGGATTTCCTCATATAATGAATGATCTTTCAGCTCAAGTAAGCAGTAGAATAGGTTGACTGAAGCTTCATCTGTGATATCATACCTGTCTTCTACCTGTTTAATGTATTTAACAGTTTTTGTGATGCTCTCTGTGGTGTCTTCAGTGTGTGTAATCAGACCTTTGAGCAGGTTTTGACTGGATTCCAGTAAAATGCCCATCAGAAACCTCAGGAACAGGTCCAAATGTCCTCTCTTACTCTTCATGGCTTTATTAACAGCCTTCTGTAGTAGCTCCTGCAATGTTACATTTTGTTTTGGCATCTCAAAGAAAAACTGAAGCTCCTGAAAGTTCTTGTTCAGGTAGCAGAGGAAAACATGCAGTGCAGCAAAGAACTCTTGAACACTCAGATGCACAAAGCAGAAAACCTTTGTCTCATGAAGTCCATCTTCCATCCTAAAGATCTCAGCAATCATTCCTGTAAACTCAGTGTCTTTACTTACATTAATACCACATGCTTTCAGATCTTCCTCATAGAACAATATGTTTGCCTTCTTCAGTTGTTCAAATGCTAGCTTGGCTAACTTCAAAATGATTTCTCTATTTAACTGTAAATGCTTTGTACGTTCTCTTTCTTGTTTATCATACTTCTGGTTCTTTATGTTCATCTGTATCAGCAGGAAGTGAATGTACATTTCAGTGAGTGTTGTGCTGATGTTCTTTGTATTGTTCTTGATGAGAACATTATGAAGTACTGTGGCTGTGATCCAGCAGAACACAGGAATGTGGCACATGATGTAGAGACTACGAGACATCTTAATGTGTGAGATGATTCTGGAGGCCAGACTCTCATCTGTGATTCTCTTTCTGAAGTACTCTTCTTTCTGTTCATCAGTGAATCCTTGCACCTCTGTGAGCAAACCTACATACTGTGGAGGGATCTGATTGGCTGCTGCTGGTCGTGATGTCACCCAGACAAGAGCTGATGGAAGCAGATTCCCTTTGACCAGATTCGTAAACAGCACATCTACAGATGATCTTTCCTCAACAGTGTTCAATGTTCTGCTTTCAAAATCCAAAGGCAGTCGACTCTCATCAAGTCCATCAAATATAAACGCAAGTTTATATTTCGTATATAACTTTGATTTCTCCAGGTCCTTCAGTTCATTATAAAATAACTGTAGGAACTCGTGAAGATTGACCTCCCTGTCTTTAATGCTGTTAACCTCTCGGAATGGAAGCAGGAACACAGAGTCTATATCCTGATTGGCTTTTCCTTCTGCCCAGTCCAGGATGAACTTATGAACAGAGACAGTTTTTCCAATGCCAGCGATGCCCTTAGTCACCACAATCTTTTCCTCATTTTGTCTCCTTAATGTAAATATATCATTGCAGTTGATTGGTCTGTCCTGTGATTTTTGGGTCTTTAGAGCATCATCAATCTTAAGAATCTCATGTTCCTGATTGACATCTTCCATATCTCCCTTTGTGATAAACAGTTCTGTGTAAACAGCCTTGAGATGTGCTTCATTTTCTTTCTTGCACTCAAAAATAAGTTCTACTTTCTTCTTCATGTTGGTTTTGTGAGTTTCCAAGAATTTTTGAAGCCTCAAAATTTCTGAAATAAAAGGGGGGATAATTTATGGAGAAATCAACATAAATAGGATTGAGGAAATAGAATTAAATAAACAGATTATATTCATATTGCTAAAAGCAGTGATGTCTTGTACTGGGATCAGAAGGCAAACCAACATGTCGAAGTAATTTGAGCTAACTCTATGGAAGAGAACAATGCTGCCTTCACGTGTTATGGACTAATTTTAAAGAAAAGCTATTTTATACAGGTAAATCTATTCTTACAGGTAATCCTTCTCTTTGCTTTTCTTTTTTTCTGCTTTTCCTTTAGCACATTTATCACTTGAGAAGCAACACTGTGTAACACTTTGCTCAATTTGTTACAGACAAAAGCAAAAGTCTGAGTACGGACCAGTCAAATCAGAAGACTAAATTCGCCTACAGAAAATAAGGATGTCACAACAATAATGAACCACTCACTCAACATATAAGGTTTAACTGAATGTATTGTTTTTGTTTCAATATATTAGATCTCAGGAAATGCACAACAGAGAAGAAAAAAATAAATAAAAATACAACATGCAGTTCTCAAACAATATAGTAAAAAATTTAAATAAAATAACAATTTTCTTTAAGTGCCTAGTTAATACATTCTGATATTTTTAACTCTCTTCCCTTTTTTCTACAGGTCTCAAGACTCCAATATACTCAAAGGACCCAAAAGGTAAGTTTGTTCACCTTCCTTTAACAATGTTTAATGAATTAACCTTTGATTTTGACCTTTTGTTCCTTTCAAGAAAAAAAAAAAAAAAAAAAAAAAACTGTAACACTGTGTGAAAATTCAATTCAGGGAAATAATCTGTTTTAAATCCCTCTGATAAATTTGATTTCTTCTGAATTTCTCCTTCTTGTTTAAAATTTGTAAAACAAAAGAAAGAAAGAAAAAGAATGAACAGTTAGATAAAAATAATAAATCCAAATAGATTCACATGAATCCTTTCACAAAATGTAAACCTCAGTTTTGAAAATGAGTAATTCAGTCTCTAAAATTAAACAACTGTGTGAATATAGCTGAAATCACTGAACGACAACTGAATTGTTCGTTACTCAGTTTCTCCTCTGTGATCGAGTCCTTCCAAAGAACAGTGAATCGGGTGTATGAGCTGTTGGTTCAATTTACAACCATCCAAATCAGCAACAAAAATGTCAGTTTCACGCAATCCTGACTCTATTACAGGGATCACCACACTCGGTCCTGGAGGGCCGGTGTCCTGCAAGACCGGTCCATCCAAGAACTCCACTTCAGCATCAATTCAGCAGCTCACAGCATGCACACAATCGGACAACGATGGTATGAATTCATGAAAAGAAAGGAAAAAAAAATAAATAAAAGAAGAAAAGAGTGGGGGAGGGGGACTGACCTTGAATACAAGGTCACAAAAATCATCATTAGTATTCTTTCCATATCATACACATATCATGTCTATTACCACGCTTTAACACAGCTGTAGTGGACAGCACATTCCAGGGCCCAGTTTATGGCGAGGCCCCTCTCTAACCACAAGAGACATGGACAAAGGTTTGTGTTCGTAATATGTTCGCAACATTGCCAAATGTATTCTGGTTGTGGTTGAGAAAGTGAGAAATGCACTGGTAAAATTCTAGTGACACTTTTCTAACTTTGTGTTTGGACTATGCAAATAAGTTCCTCAGAAGGAAAGAAGGGTGGGGCATACCATGCCCCAAGCTCTGATGGAAACAGCCAATCACAGCATGGAAATGGAGAAGCGCCAAAGTGCCATCTCCTCCTCATCGGAAAGAGATAAATGTACCCGTCCAAAAGACACACCTTGTTCCGAGTCTCAGTCCTGCCAGGGAAGAGGCAGTAACAGATCAACAAGTTCTGAGTCTTTCGTCCAGAGAGACTGTCTCCGGTACATCTAGAGAGGCAATAGCAGAAACACCAACGTTCGGAGTCTACGGTCTAGAGAGAGAGAGAAACAGACATTCCATGCTCCGATTCTCCAGCTTTTAGGCAACGAAAGATATAACCACGTTCTGAGCCTCCAGCCTGTGAGGAAAAAGATAATCTATGTTCAGAGTCTTTGTCCAGCAAGACAACAACAGATGCAGCACATCCTGAGTCTCCATCCTAGAGAGACAAAGTGGATTGAACAAGTTCTGAGTCTCTAGCCCAGAGAGGCAGAAGACATAGACATTTGCAACAAGGTTCAGCTCCGGCGAGCAAACCTTCAATTCAAGGTACTTTGGCCTGCGTGTTCCAGGCTAAGGACCTTCTGCACCTACTTCAGGGCCACATCTGCGTGTTCCAGATTTTAGGACCCTTTGGTGCTCCAGGAGACCAGCATCAAGCGCTTCATGTTCAAGGCTGTCGAAACAGATTCCTGCTCCTTTCCCCACTGCACTGTTACCAGCACAACCAGTGGATGAAGTCACCGCAACCGGTCTGCTCACTCAACCACAGAGAACGTAACTATCACCTATCCAAACCTCTTCCAGAGACCTTGGCATTATTGTGTATTATCAGTATATGATTTTTCTAATTGACGTTAGATGTTATATAGCTGATTGCAGTTGATAACAAATAATCTTTCAGGTATTTGTTTGATGCATAATAAGGTTCTTCACCTTACTTGTTTCAGAGTAGTGACAGTTTATCTTTCCAGATAACGTAGCTCTGACATAGCAACATCCAACATAATCACTTGCATTTTATGCATCTTATGTACTTTATTCCTTTTTCATTCATGGTATACATTAGCTAGTTGTTGATTACTCTTGTCTATCTTTTGTTAATAAAATTTATTTTATTACACTTGTGTCTTCCTTGTGTTGATAATGCAGTAAGGTTCTACAAGTTAGGTATCCCACCAATCTTTCTTAGGCGATGTACTCCTAACCACACCTTAAGTGACACGTGATCCAAAAATCATAACGTCACCTGTGACGTGTGTACCCATCACTACACTATTTCGCCGCCTCAGGTTGGCGAAAGCAAAATTCACTACAGATGGTTGGAGCTTTGAGGTTAATGTAAAAGTTAGTCCACACATATCTACCACAGTTTAGTCCTTTATCAGCTATGTGACTTAGATGTTTTGTGTTGACCATTTTTAGTTTATGTAATTTATTTTAAAACTTTGGGCTGTAAAATACTCCGTTGTGTATGTTGTTGATTTACCTTGTTTTTCTCTGTGTTCTGCTCTCTCTAAGGGTTTCTGTTGATCTGTGAGGAGAAAGAAAATATCCATAAAGAATGAGATAAATTAGAAGATACACATAAATATTAAGTGAGATTATTTCATAGCATTAAAATTGTACTAAATTATGTGAGTCCTATTAAATTACTATGAGGTTGTAATACAGATGTTAGTATTAGTAGTGTATTGTCATAGTGATGTAAATGTACCATTTTCTGCAGCATTTATGCCACAAAAGGTTACTGTTCCTGTGAAGGTGTTTCCAGTAATTACAGGAAGATTTACACTTGAACCTATTTCAGCATTCATATCAACACTGATTCCAGTCTGGGCATTTGTCATCTGGACTGGAGCATAGTGTACTGAAAGAGAGAGAGAGAGAGACTGATTTATGATTATTAGACAGATATACTTGCAATACAACATCATATTCCTTTAATAAGAAGTCAGTATTCATACACTCTTAAACGTATTCAATATAATAATACAAACATCAACAAATTTCAATTCTTCTGATTCTGTTGGTGATGTGTTCAATGAAGCCAGTAACTGATCAAAATTTTTTCCAGCACCATTTTTTATTAAAATTTTTGATTTTAGTATTGCAGGGACCCATGTAAATATATAAATGAATGGTGCATGGTTCTGCACTAAGTATGGACAAGTTTGTGAAAAGATTGCCAGTGTATAGCCACACAGAACTTTTACGGTAATTAGGGGAGAAATGACAACTTCGCATTTGCATAGAGTGTGTGTGGCTGTAAGGCAGGGATTTTTTAAGGGTTGGAGCGAAACTCTGCAGGACAGCGGCACTCCAAGACCGACATTGCCTATCCCTGCTGTAAGGTAAGCCATGGTAGAGAGATAACTGTTCTGCTGACTCTTGCTTCCTCT
The DNA here is from genome assembly GCA_039654775.1 of Spinibarbus caldwelli. Lineage (NCBI taxonomy): Eukaryota > Metazoa > Chordata > Actinopteri > Cypriniformes > Cyprinidae > Spinibarbus > Spinibarbus caldwelli. The sequence continues at coordinate 26,578,028 of CM077229.1, forward strand.
TCCCTTGTATTTTCCTTTTTGTTTAGTTGTGACCCAAGTTGAATGCTTCTGTTACGTCCTGTGACGTGTGATTCTTTTTAATGGGTTTCTGCATTTGGGTGTTGTTTGTTTTGTTTTTATCTTTCTTGTCTGTGCAGATCGCGGACACCTGCTGCCAATTTCCGGGCTGCTGATTAGCGTCAAGTTATAAGCGGCTTGCAACTAACGAAGAGAGAAGGGAGGGGAGACAACTCGTTTCGGTTGATGGTTTCCTGTCTTCATTCCTAGACCTAGCTGTTGTGTAACATGTGTAACATTCAGACAAACAGTGTAGTGAAAATATTTGTGAACGGTATTTGTAAGGAGTGGGCTGACCCTTTTATTTAAACCTTTTCTCCTGTTTTGGTGGCTAGACAGGGAGAAAGGGCAGTGAATTGTTGTTTCTTTTTTTTTTTTTTTTTTTTTTTTTTTTTTTTTTTTTTTTGCTCAAAAAGGATAGCCATAAAGCTAACTTTTATTTAACAGACAAAACGAAATGAATAAATTGTAAACAATAGAAGTGTAGTCCAAGTTACCTCAGGAAATGGGGGCCCAAAAACAACAAACAAAACAATATATTAACTAATTTAAGAAGAAACTAACTTACCTAATAAAAAAAAATACCCCAAAAAAAGAAACAACAATTCACTGCCCTTTCTCCCTGTCTAGCCACCAAAACAGGAGAAAAGGTTTAAATAAAAGGGTCAGCCCACTCCTTACAAATACCGTTCACAAATATTTTCACTACACTGTTTGTCTGAATGTTACACATGTTACACAACAGCTAGGTCTAGGAATGAAGACAGGAAACCATCAACCGAAACGAGTTGTCTCCCCTCCCTTCTCTCTTCGTTAGTTGCAAGCCGCTTATAACTTGACGCTAATCAGCAGCCCGGAAATTGGCAGCAGGTGTCCGCGATCTGCACAGACAAGAAAGATAAAAACAAAACAAACAACACCCAAATGCAGAAACCCATTAAAAAGAATCACACGTCACAGGACGTAACACCCCCACCAATAAGTTTCTTCATTCCTCTAAGAAAGATAACCCTACGTCAGTACACTTCAATTACTTTTCAGCACTATAGGCTCGGGACAGCGCATCCGCCACTATATTTTCAGAGCCTCTTCGATGTTTAATATCCAAGTTAAACTCCTGTACCACTAACGCCCAACGCATTAGCCGCTGATTTTTATTTCGCATACGTGACAAAAACAGCAACGGATTATGGTCTGTATACACTGTAACAGATGTACCACTACCTCCGAGATAAACTTCAAAATGCTGCAGTGCCAATACCATTGCAAGAGCTTCTTTTTCCACAGTGCTATAATTAAGTTGACACTTAGAAAATTTTTTTTTTAAGTGGGGAGGGGTATTTGTAAGGAGTGGGCTGACCCTTTTATTTAAACCTTTTCTCCTGTTTTGGTGGCTAGACAGGGAGAAAGGGCAGTGAATTGTTGTTTCTTTTTTTGGGGTATTTTTTTTTATTAGGTAAGTTAGTTTCTTCTTAAATTAGTTAATATATTGTTTTGTTTGTTGTTTTTGGGCCCCCATTTCCTGAGGTAACTTGGACTACACTTCTATTGTTTACAATTTATTCATTTCGTTTTGTCTGTTAAATAAAAGTTAGCTTTATGGCTATCCTTTTTGAGCAACAAAATGGTGATGTGTATTGATTCTGGGTCTGGAGACTGATACATCAACGTCTCCCCTCCTTCCATTTTTATTGTTCGTTTCTATATTATCCCCTAGACTAATTTAGGAACGTAACAATTGGGGGCTCGTCCATCCTTCAAAATTGTGTATTTGCTTTAATTTGGTTGGACGTTCGTGTCATAAATTATGAGGAGCGGGTCCTCATTGATAATGTGACGTGAACATTCTATTGAAAAAGACCTCTTTGCTCGAAGGTAGGTCCAATTCCTTTTGCTTCTCCTAGTCTGTTTTGGGTGGTCTTCGCTTTAAGTGGGGAGGTGGGGGGGATGGAATTTGATTTAATATCCTTCACCCTTTCTCCATCTTTAGAAGTTTTTGAAAAATGTAGAAAAAAAGATTTATTATTAATTGCGGAGTTTTTTAATATTGTTGTACCGAGCGAGGCGACAAAGAGGGTCATAAAAGATTTTTTGTTTAAGAAATTAGTGGAAGAGGGAATTTTACCAATGTCGTCGGAAGAAAGCGTGGGAGAACCTGAGGGCGCAAAGAGTTTTGTGCCTGAAGTTTTTCCTAGCGCAGACTCAATAGAACGTTTTGACCCTGCATTGGCGCTTAAGCTTAAAGAATTGGATTTGTTGATAAAAGAAAAGGAGTATGATTCCGAAGTTGTTAGGCTGCGGCAAATAGAAACGGAAAAAGATCGTGAAATTCAATTACGCAAATTGGATTTAGATGCACAAGCTTTATTTAGGAAACCAGTGCCAATGCCTCGTTCACGTCCTCCTTCTACTGTTATGTCACCGGGAACGTCTTCTAGTTCTATTCAGCCGCATAATGAAGCACCATTTGATGTAAGTAGATATATTAAATTGGTTCCGCAGTTTCGGGAAGCCGAAGTCGATGCTTACTTTGTAGCTTTCGAACGTATTGCAGGGAAGCTCGTGTGGCCTAAAGATATGTGGGCATTATTGCTGCAATGCAGTTTATCTGGAAAGGCGAGAGAGGTTTGTGCTGCCTTGCCTCTTGAACAGTCTTTGGACTACGATGTGGTAAAAGCGGCGGTGTTGCGCGCGTATGAGTTGGTTCCGGAAGCATATCGGCAGAAATTTAGAGCTCATGCGAAGACCCCCAAGCAGACTTATGTGGAGTTTGCTAGGGAGAAAAGATCCTTATTCGAGAGGTGGTGTTGTTCGAGTAAAATTGATTCGCTGGAACAATTACAGGAATTAGTCTTGTTGGAGGATTTTAAAAAGAGTCTTCCAGAAAATATTGTGATTCATTTAAACGAGCAAAAGGTGGCTTTGCTTTCGGACGCAGCAGTTCTTGCCGACGAATATGCTCTCACTCATAGAAAAATGTTTTTGCCAGAACCAATGTGTTTTAATCCATCTCAACATGAACGTGCGGGTAGAGAGGACTCAGCTTCACAGTTCTCTCATTCATTTAAAGGCGGTGCGCGTTTTAGTCCGTCTGCGAATATGGCAAGTCGGGAGAAAAATAAGCGAGCTTGTTTTTATTGTCTCGATCCTACTCATTTAATTGCAGATTGTAAAGAGTGGAATAGAAAAGGTTCGCCAGCTAAAAAAAAAAGTGTTGCTCTGTCTCAGACATTATCTCCGTTTTGCCAGGTTGAAACAACTTCATATGAACCGTTCATTCTTACTGGTTATGTTTCTCTTTCTGAGTCTGAGTGTAAACGTGTCTCGATTTTGAGAGACACAGGGTCGTCCCAGTCCTTTATACTGGGAGAGGTTTTACCTTTTTCAAGTGATAGTTATACTGGGGCCAGTGTTCTGGTGCGTGGAATAGAGATGGGGTGTGCTTCTGTTCCATTGCACCAAGTAAATTTACAATCTGATTTAGTATCAGGTTTAGTGGAATTGGCAGTATGTGCTCAATTGCCAGTTGAGGGGGTGCAAGTTATTTTGGGGAACGATCTTGCAGGTGGCAAAGTTTTCCCCTGCCCAGTGGTCTCTTGTAAACCTGTTGTTGAGAAACAACCCAGTTTAGCTCGGCAGTTTCCGGCAGTGTTTTCTGCGTGTGCTGTGACACGTGCTCAGAAACAGAAATTTCAAGAAGTGATTGATCTTTCTGATTTGTTTGTTAAGGGTGATACTGCCGATACGAAGGATGTTTGTGCGGAACGTGAGATTAAGGAAATGTTCTTTCAACCTGATCTTTCAATACAGGTTAGTAAAGAAAAATTGGCTGTAGAACAAAAATCAGATCCTTCTCTTGTGGACTGTGTTGCAGCCGCTAATGAACAAAAGAAAAAAGATGGTAGAATAAATTATTTTTGGGATGAAGGCGTTTTGATGCGGAAGTGGAGGTCTCGTACTGATGAACAGGGGTGGTATGAGACATGTCAAGTCGTCCTTCCAGCCAGTTATCGTCTGGTTGTATTAAAACTGGCACACGAAAATGTGCTCGCGGGACATCTTGGGGTAAATAAGACCTTCCATCGTCTTTTGAAATATTTTTTTTGGCCTGGTTTAAAAACCTCAGTTGCAAAGTTTTGCCGTGAATGCGAAGTCTGTCAAAAGGCTGGGAAGCCAAATCAAAAGGTGCCTCCAGCTCCTCTGTGCCCCATCCCGGTTATAGGTGAACCGTTTGGGCGAATAATTGTTGATTGCGTGGGACCTCTTCCAAAAGCTAAGTCGGGACATCAGTATGTACTGTCTATTATGTGTGCCACTACAAGGTTTCCCGAAGCTGTTCCCCTACGTTCTTTGAAAACTCAGATAGTGGTAAAGGAGTTGATAAAATTCTTTACTACCTTTGGTTTACCACGAGTAGTACAGTCTGATCAAGGCACCAATTTTACCTCGAAAATTTTTGCGCAGGTTTTACGTGAACTGGGGATAAAACATCAAACTTCCAGTGCGTATCACCCGGAGTCACAGGGTTGCCTTGAGAGATTCCATCAGACTTTAAAGTCTATGATTAGGGCTTATTGTGTGCAAACGGGGAAAGATTGGGTCGAAGGATTACCCTTTCTTGTATTTGCCGCCCGTAATTCTGTGCAGGAATCATTAGGTTTTAGTCCTGCTGAGCTCGTGTTTGGGCATACAGTGAGGGGTCCATTGAAACTGTTGCAAGAGCAGCTGTTAGCGAAAGACGTGCCGAACATCCCCCTTTTGGATTATGTAAGTGCGTTTCGTGAACGGTTGCACATTGCGGGTGAGGTTGCTCGTGCTCATTTGTCAGTCACCCAATCGAAAATGAAACATCATTTTGATAAACGAAGTGTTAAGCGAGATTTTCAGGTTGGGGAGTCTGTATTGGCGTTGTTACCTGTGCCTGGTTCAGTTTTTGCTGCTAAGTTTTCAGGCCCCTATGTGGTAGAAAGAAAAATCAGTGACACCGATTATGTTATTCAAACTCCCGATCGGCGTAGAAAAACGAGAGTTTGTCACATAAATATGCTCAAACGGTACCTGAAGAGTGAGGAGCAACCTGTTTTGTCTACCTTACTGGTTTCTACTGATCTTGATTCTGAAAATTGTGTAGAAGCTGAACCTGAAGATGTTGTTTCGTCTTCGCGGTTGCATAATTCAGAAATTTTGAAAGATTTGCCATCTTTTCTTAATCATTTGTATGGCGCTGAGTATACTGATGTGTGTGCGTTAATTCAGTCTTTTCCTTCCCTATTTAAAGATGTGCCTGGTCGTACCTCTGTATTACAACATGATGTGGATGTGGGGGATGCTCATCCTATAAAGCAGCACCCTTACCGTGTAAACCCCTATAAGCGTGAAGTGATGAAGGCGGAGGTAGAGTATCTACTCCAAAATGGTTTGGCGGTGCCAAGTCAAAGCCCATGGAGTTCTCCGTGTTTGTTGGTGCCTAAACCGGATTCCACACATCGTTTTTGTACAGATTACCGACGTGTTAATAGTCTAACAAAGGCTGACTCTTTTCCTCTTCCTCGTATAGAGGATTGTGTGGATAGGGTGGGGTCTGCTGCCTTTGTAACCAAGCTGGATCTTTTAAAGGGTTATTGGCAGGTGCCATTGACCCCACGTGCTTCGGAGATCTCTGCATTTGTTACCCCAGACAACTTCCTGCAATATACCGTCTTAGCATTCGGGATGCGAAATGCACCGGCTACCTTTCAACGACTTATGCAGAAGGTGTTGTCTGGGGTACAAGATTGTGAAGCTTATTTAGATGACGTGGTGGTGTACTCAAATTGCTGGGAAGAGCATATGAAAACTCTCGAAACAATCTTCACTCGTTTAGATGGTGCCTCCCTTACGCTAAATTTGGCAAAGTGTGAGTTTGCTAAGGCGGAGGTAACCTACTTGGGAAAAAAAGTGGGCAGAGGGTCCGTAAAACCTGTTGAAGCAAAGGTTTCTGCTATCCTAGAATTCCCCATACCAACAAATAAGCGGGAACTCAGGCGATTTTTAGGAATGTGTGGATATTATCGTGGCTTTTGTAGAAATTTTTCTACTATTGTTGTTCCTTTAACGGACCTCCTAAGCAGTAAGCGACGTTTTGAATGGTCTGATGATTGTGAGCATGCCTTTTTGGCAGCAAAAGATCTTCTTCTTCATGCACCAATCTTAGCTGCTCCTGATTTTTGTCGGGCTTTTGTACTTGAGATAGATGCTAGTTTTTCTGGTGCGGGGGCAGTGCTTCTACAGCAAGATGACCAGGGACTTGAGCACCCTGTTTGCTATTTTTCCAAAAAATTTTCTAAGTGTCAACTTAATTATAGCACTGTGGAAAAAGAAGCTCTTGCAATGGTATTGGCACTGCAGCATTTTGAAGTTTATCTCGGAGGTAGTGGTACATCTGTTACAGTGTATACAGACCATAATCCGTTGCTGTTTTTGTCACGTATGCGAAATAAAAATCAGCGGCTAATGCGTTGGGCGTTAGTGGTACAGGAGTTTAACTTGGATATTAAACATCGAAGAGGCTCTGAAAATATAGTGGCGGATGCGCTGTCCCGAGCCTATAGTGCTGAAAAGTAATTGAAGTGTACTGACGTAGGGTTATCTTTCTTAGAGGAATGAAGAAACTTATTGGTGGGGGTGTTACGTCCTGTGACGTGTGATTCTTTTTAATGGGTTTCTGCATTTGGGTGTTGTTTGTTTTGTTTTTATCTTTCTTGTCTGTGCAGATCGCGGACACCTGCTGCCAATTTCCGGGCTGCTGATTAGCGTCAAGTTATAAGCGGCTTGCAACTAACGAAGAGAGAAGGGAGGGGAGACAACTCGTTTCGGTTGATGGTTTCCTGTCTTCATTCCTAGACCTAGCTGTTGTGTAACATGTGTAACATTCAGACAAACAGTGTAGTGAAAATATTTGTGAACGGTATTTGTAAGGAGTGGGCTGACCCTTTTATTTAAACCTTTTCTCCTGTTTTGGTGGCTAGACAGGGAGAAAGGGCAGTGAATTGTTGTTTCTTTTTTTGGGGTATTTTTTTTTATTAGGTAAGTTAGTTTCTTCTTAAATTAGTTAATATATTGTTTTGTTTGTTGTTTTTGGGCCCCCATTTCCTGAGGTAACTTGGACTACACTTCTATTGTTTACAATTTATTCATTTCGTTTTGTCTGTTAAATAAAAGTTAGCTTTATGGCTATCCTTTTTGAGCAACAAAATGGTGATGTGTATTGATTCTGGGTCTGGAGACTGATACATCAACGTCTCCCCTCCTTCCATTTTTATTGTTCGTTTCTATATTATCCCCTAGACTAATTTAGGAACGTAACACTTCTTTGTATGTTTTTTTTTAACACACTCAAACCCCATTTATGTGGATACCCTGCAAGCATGTCCTTGCGGGGCCCATGCTGGCTTTTTGCGGGGCACAGCGGTCTAGGGCCAGCCCACACCAAACCTAAACAGGCCCAGTGCAGGCTTACCCAGGCGAGGCCCACAGCTTTGGGCACACTGCTGGCTCTCTGTGAGAAGCTTTTCTTCCTTACCACTGATTCTGGCTGGGCGGACAATGTTTTGGAACAACACGTTCAAGTGTAACAGTTTTCTTTCTTTAGGTTTTGTGTCTTTGCTTCTCTTCATATTCAACTTACATTTGATAACAAATTTCTACAAATGGCTTCATGACCCTGGCTCTGTCCGAGTCTTATTGTTACAGTAAAGTTGCTTCACCTTGTTTTTGTCTCTGTTTTTCTTCTGCCTCTGAGCATTTGTGTTGATCTTTGAAGAAAAAGATGAATAAAAAATGTTAAATTATAAACAAAAGTTACAGATAAATATTAAGTGTGATATTGTTCCATAGCACTAAGAAAGCATCTCAACCAGATGTTCTGAACTTCAGACCTCTGTAACAGCAACAGCATCTGTAAAATGCATTTCTGTTTTGACTCTCATCCAGTGCATCCAGAATCTGCTCTGACGTCATCTTCTATCACTGACTCACTTCTGCTGGACAAGAAGAAAAAGGACTGTCTTATATTACATTAGTAGTTCTACAAACATATTGATGCCCTTGCATTGTACTGTATGTTAGCTTTTAAATTAGAGTGCAAATAACATTTAATTCAAGTAAAGTCTGGAGAGGCTGATTCATTGAGGACCGTTGGAATGCAGCTGATATCATTCAGAAACAACATCCAAGCCTGTATGTGATAATCAAATCTAATCATACGATAAAAAAGATAGTAATGCTGTTTTTTGAGTTGTTTAATCATCTTATGCCGAAATATTGAAATATTTAATGTATTTTTATTTGCTGTGTATTTCATCTAAGACTGTGCAAGGAAGTCAGTTGTAGTTGTTGTGTTTGCTTGCCATTTTATGTATTCTTGTTGTTTCTTTCAAATTCTGCTTATTACAACAAGTTTATCACTAATGTCACGGTTCACGGTTAGTATCTAAATTCACTCGTTTTCATTCACTCTGTGAAGTGTGAATATAATTTGTGATTTCAGACACAGTCTCTGAGTTTGGACTCTGAACACTGTTAATTTACAGTATAATGCTGTAGGCTACCCTTACGAAAAAGAAGTTTCTTTAAGTGTGCTATTAGTATACTTCTTTTAAACTAAAAATAGGAAAGCATGCTTTCAGTGTGCTTTATGTACTTCTCAGAAATATACATAAAATGACATTTAAGTATACTTGACTTATAAAAGTCTAAATATATTTCAGCTATACTTGTGCTCAGAGAATCCATGTTTTCATTGTTATATGGTAGAGGACACTATTACACAGCTTCTGTACAGAATTTCCAAAACACAAGCAAAGAAGAAACCAACAACAGATGCTTCCACATATAATCTAAAGGATCATCAGACATTAAAAAAAACCCCATCAAAACTGTGTAACGTTATGCAATAAAATGTCGACACATAAAGAGGTAATAATGACTGGGGAGTTGTTTGACTCCATATAAGTTTTGTTCATTCTGAATCCAATTCATAGTCTTTTTTCAGCTTTTTGTTCAAAATGTTTATCTATTTTATTTACAAACTAAAAACATAGATGTAAACTAGTTGTGTACTCAAAGTTTACTACTGTTATACTTATACTTATATAAGTATACTTTTGTATACTAGAAAGTGGGCCAATTTAGTCCCAAGGAGTACACAAATAGTTCACTTACAAGTATACTACTAGTACACTGATATTTGTATACTTACTACATAAAATATGCTTGAACTTTACATAAGTATACTTTAAGTATACTTCTTTTTGGTAAGGGTACTTCATAGTAAACAGGAAATATTGCCCAGAATGCATTTGTTTTCTACAGTAATGTATAGTTTTAGTGTGTTACTGTAGAATGTGACATTTTTACAACATTAAAACAATGTAAAAAAAAAAAACAGTCACATTCTACAGTAACATACCATTTTCCACTAAAACTGTATTATATGGTAGAAAATGTATTCTGGACAATATTTGCAGTTTACTATGCAAATACAGTGTACCCATCACTTTGACTGAAACTAAGATGTCCTGTGCATGATATCGTGATTGTCTTATTAGATGACTGTGTGAAAGTCTATCTTATAGTACCCTCTACAGGTCTGATTGCCAAGACCTTTCACATATGAACCATAAGCCTAATCAACTGAGTCATGTTTGTTCAAAGTATGAGGCCTACCATGGATTTATATGACTGAATTTTGACTGTATCATTATGGCAATACAGGACTCAACAACAGCCGCGTTTCCACTGTCGGGCAAAAAGCGGGCGTGCTAGTGCATGCCAGGGCCAGTTGCGTTTCCACTGTCACTTCAAGGGCTTGATCGCGCCTTGTCAGGTCTTCCTTGGGGCCAATGGCCAGGGGTTTTTTGCCCGACAAAATCCTTGGGCCAAAGCGGGCCAACTGGGGCTAAAGGAGTGGCTATGAACAAAGGCGGAGTTTCACTGTGTCTGGAGAGTGTCAGCGCCGCGGATCATTTCATAAAGTTAACAGCTATAACACCAGCATTAAAAACTTTGAAAATGATTTGAGCTAAAAATTCATGTTCAGACAGCAGTGAGTGTTTGAAACTTCTGTTTGAGATACAGTGTGGATTATGATTACCATACAAGGCAGAAATAGGTATTTATAAGCAATGCAAAAGACTATGCACGCTAGACATTAACGTTACCATAGTAAACATAGTAAATACGACCACTTGAAGAAATCAGACGTCAGCTTCTCATTCTCTATCACAAATTACAATCATGTATTTATTTAGTAACATACTGTATCTGTCATAAGTCTCATCTCGAGACTTTAGCTCCGCCTACGTCATAAAAAATATCATAATGGTTTTTATTCGGGAGCTCCCTTTCCCACTCAGGTCGTATTTTTGATGGAAAAAAAAATATATATAGAATTGATCATTCTTTCTAAATGTGATGTATACTATGAAATAAACAGAAACCGACTCGACTGAATAAGTAGGCTGTGTCCTCTTTCTTTTGTGAAATAACGGTTCATATCGCTTTATTTCTGTGTGACTAATTTTCAATCCTGATAATTCATTATGATCATGTATCACTTATTATAGGTTTTGGATTTAAATCTTTAACAAAACATTCAAACAGTGTTCCAGTGACTTTCTGATTAGTTTTCTGATAAATCTTCTCTTTGTTGGTGAAATGTTGGGGTTGCATGACGTTCCAGAGAAGCATGTAAATGGCAGGTTTTAGTAAAGCGCAGCGGAGCTTCTGGCCCGACGGTGGAAACAGTGTGATTTTGGGTTCGGTGCTGCAGGTCCGAGGCTATCAGCTCCGCCCGGCCTGTTTAAAGCACTGGCTCGCATTGGCCTGACAGTGGAAAAGCGGCTAATAAGGACTGCCTTGTAACAGTCTTGGCCTTTCACAGTATTTTCACTATGTGTAACGCTATTACCTGCCACTAGGGGGAACATTACTGTGTTGGCAATGGTAAATTGCTATTATTCTGTAAATATAATAGGCATTCAAAAAAAAAATACCTACACTAGGGCTGAAGATAATACTGGATAAAAAAAAAAGTGATCAATTCCAGAAGAGAAGAAGTGGGTAAGAGGGTAATATCATGAATTCCAATACAACAGATAGAATTAGAAAGAACATTTACAGAGCAGAAGTAAAGGAGGTAAAAAGACTTCAATATGTCAAAGATAAAGAAAGGAAGAATAGTCTTTCTGTGATGGGCAGGTTAAATCATTACAGACTCCATCCACCCTGGCCACCTTTTTGAACTGTTGCCACTCTGCTCCAACTCAGAAAACTAGGCACTAGAGCATCTAGGCATAGAAGCAGCTTCTTTCCACGGGCCGTCTCCCTCTTGAACTGTTAAATGACTGCCAAGGCACCCCTCAGTGCAATACTTCCACTGTTTAGTTAATATTCTGTACCCTGCAAGTTCACTCCATAATTCTGTAAATATGTATGCAATTCTTTTATGGCTTACCTAACAGCTAACTGCTTCTTTCCTAACCTGTTTTCATACTTTAATTTTTTTCATGTCTTGTTATTATATATAAAACTTCTTTATGTGCACAAGCACACTTGACAATAAAGCGCTTTCTGATTCTGAAACATCTCTGAAGGTGAAGAGTAATGACAATATTCCAAAGAAATGAGAAGACACAGGGAACGATATGTAGGAGAAAATCCTAAAATCATACAAAAAAATAAAAAATAAATTTAAATAAATTAAAAAAAAAAAAACTGAAAAAAGAGGGTATGTAGGTAGTGTAATAGATGAGTTTACACTGTATGAAGTGAAGAGAGCCCTTGCTGGTTGCTGATTGTGTTGACATCATCAAAAATCAGAAACATCATTAAAGATAAAACTTGGTTTGTTTAATAAAAATGGCAATAAGGGAAATTACCATCTGTGTGGACACATGGGATTAATGTGCTGATTGCTAAACCAGGAAAAGATCAATCTCAACCAAGCTGTTATAGGCCTATAGAATTGACTTCAAACCTGTGAAAACCTATGGAGGGAATAGTAATGTCAAGATTAGTGTAAGGTTTTTTTTCCCCCCAGGGTTCCCACGGGTCATGGAATTTCTGGAATATCATGCAATATAATAAGGTCTATTCCCGACATTGAAAGTCAGGGAATTTTATTTATTTTTTGCCCAAGTCATGGAATGTCAGGGATTTTTGTTTGTCAACTCGCGTGCTGTGTTCTGTGTAAACAGCGTGCACAGATTTGCGCCTGAACGGGCAAATACATACAAAAGTATAAAAATACCCGTCTTGGCAAATAACTTTGTAGCTTTAACAATGATTAATCTATATTTAATTTTTACAGTGGAGTACATGCACTCGTTCGACCGGCCATTTTTTGTTTGATTTTAGAGCATCTTCTGTTCTGTGCTTGCACACAAACTGCACTGCAATTATTTTCCCAAATGCCATTTGTGTGGAAACATTATGTTATTATTATAATTAATTTGTAAATGGTCGTTAACAGAGACCAGAGATACTGAAGACGGACACAAAAAGGATAAAATACCATAGCAGGCAGAACAAGATCACTGTTCATGATGCGCAAAATATAGGAATCCTAAATATTGATTTTATATGAATGTGTTTCTGAGGGGAACTGGCTGTTTTCAGAAACGTTTACATGGCGTTTTCTTTTGATCTTGCCTCCATATAATGCATTTAAATGAGTGTTAATATGTGCAGCTGCTGTGTTTACAGCGGTAACCAAGGAAACGCTATATTACTGTTCCATAAGCACCACCTGCTGTCAGAGAGTGAAATTGCGTCTCATTCAGCCCCTCTGCTGTTTGTTTCACGTACCATAATTTCACAAAGCTAGTCACACCATTCTGTTTTTACTTCAGATTTTGAAATTATGCAGTCTAATATAAATCAAACACTGCACGTTTTTTTTGGATTGACTCATGATTAAAATGCAGTGGTTGCCTTGCCACTAATTTCAAATGGTAATGAAAAATCAAGGAGCAACACAGTGAAGAATCTACAAATGTTATTTTATAAGTAATTATTCAATTTCTGTACCTGAACACCTGCAAACATAAAAACTTAAGCAAAATTTTGTTTCTATCTTTGTGTGTTATAGATTTAATTTTGCTATTACTTGCAAATTGTTCACGTGTTCTTATTTACTGGCTGTCACATATCTTTAATAATATTTGAACTATATATTTCTTATGCTAGTGGTTTTTGCTGTGGTATTAAAATTGAAATCGATAATTGTACAATTTTATTGTAATCTAAAATAATGGTGTCATAAGTTTATTTATTAGAATACAAGGTAACATAGATAAAACAAAATTGATGACAAGAACTGTTTTATTTATTTATTTTTTTGTGGCAAGGCTAGTGAAAATATTAACAGGGTATGTAATAATTTGGACCACTGAAAAAATCCTTAGCGCCATTTTATTCCCTTCCCACTTGTCAACTGGCAGTCACATGCAATCAAATCCAGTCACCTGGCTGTACCAGTTAACTAAGCCTAATATGCCAGAAAATGTAAATTTTTAGGAGCTTTGGCTACAAAATGACCACTTCAAAGACTGAGTTAAAAAAAAAAAAAAAAAAAGTATAAAAATTTCAAAGTACATTTCACAGGTAAAAGCAAAAAAAGTGGTCAGCACAACAGCGGCCTGCTTTTCCGTTCATTATAGGTCATGGAAATTCAGCTTTTTAGTCAGTGAAAATCAGGGAAAACTCAGGTAATTTGACATTTTACTTAGAGTGGGAACTCTGTTTTCCCCAGCACTAGAGTGGTTGTGTCACGGTTTGTAGTAAACTTGAAGACGAACATGAAGATGACAAAGAGTTTGTATTTTTAATATTGCATTCAGTCCACTGAAACACAGGAAACATCTACAAAAAACAAAAAGCCACTGAGAGAACTTAAGTACTGGTAATAATGAAGGGAACACAGCTGAGCCAAATGACAAATCAATTAACAACCCTGACAACCAACTAAGAAGAATGGAGCAAACTGAAAACACAATGGAAACAAGAACAAAACAAACTGAACGTGACAGATTTTAGGAAAGGGTGGAGTACAATGAATTCTACAGTTAGGCTTAGTTCACACTGCAGGTTAAAGTGGCCCAAATCTGACTTTTTTGCCCAAATGTGACCCATATCTGATTTTCTTATGACAGTCTGAACAGCACAAATCCGATTTTTTTCAAATCAGGCCCAGGCCACTTTCATATGTGGTCCTAAATCGTATACATATCCGATGTTTTGCAATGCGACTTCAGTCTGAACGGCCATGTCGCATTTCATGAGATTTTTATGTCATTGAAATGTGACAGACGTCACAATTCTGCGCTGGAGGAAATCGTGCTCTCCTTCTTAATATTCTTCTTCTTATCACTTCGTTATTTAGGCTCCGATTGCACATTAACTTAAAAATTGCTAAACACACGCTAACACGAGCAGCATCCATTTTTATTTCTGCAAACACAGTGCGCTGCGTCTGATGTCATGTCTTCTTCTGCGCATGCGGGTCACTTCAGGGCCGTATACGGTTCACACATGAGACTGATGGCAGTCGCATTTAAATGACAATGTGAACAACAGCACAAAAAAAAAAAGAAAAAAAAAAAAAAAAAATCGGATTTCAGTAAAAAATCCGATCTGAGCATTAAGACCTGCAGTGTGAACTAAGTCTTAGTCTGGAGGCTACGATAAGACAGACTGAAGAGAATAAAGAGGTAGCAGTTGGAGTGTTGTACTAGAGTTAGTAGTAGAGTTTTCTGTAAGGTCCACGAATTGGCCCAAGGGAGGTATCCAATGGTGGATGAAAGTTTCCTGTGTGTTCAAACTTTTTGGTGTGCCAAGTTATTAAATTTAGGTTAAATTTAAATCTGACTCCATTTTATTATGAATATTGAATTTAAGGTTGAAATGCAAATTGGTTGTTTGTCTGTTTCTAATTAGTATTCTTCTGATATTTGAGTATTCTAGTTAACTCTTTACCTTATATTTACTCATTCATTAGGAATTTATGTCACTCAGGGTGTATCACGCCGGCTGATGTGTGTACCCCACGATCACAAATTCTCCAGTCTGATCATTAGTCAGAGGTTATGACTAATTATTTAATAGGTCACCCATGCTTACCATCTTTGGTTCTGGTTCTGTTTAGCCCCCTATAGTCACCCATGTAACAACTTAGTTAAAGTTCAAACTATAATCAGAGGTTATGCTAGTACTATTTATCTAGCCCCCCGATAGTTATATAACTACGTACAACTTAAAGCTGAGACAATAACCAGAGGTTACGGCCAGTACTATGAAGTTGTCACGAACACTGGAGCAAGGAGTTGAGCAAATCACAGGTTGTTGTTGTGTTTTTTTTTTTTTTTTTTTTTTTTTTTTAATGGAAATCCAAACACATAAGACATGGGATGACATAAGAGGACCGACAAATACTGACTGAAAGGACTGGGGCTTTTAAGGACAGGGAACTAAGGAGACACACCTGGGAACAAATTAACAATAATCAAACCAAACAAGGACAAGAAACAGGAACTAACCAAATATGGGCACAAGAGGAAGGGACACACAAGACATGGGGAAACACAGGTCTGACAGAAGTATGCCCGAACCATGCTAGTATTCCTGTAGTATTTTGTCTAGCCCCCCATAGTTAATGCAACTGCATAACAATTTAACTAAAGTCAAGCAGTTAGTCAGAAATCTAAAATCTCACCTGATGTGCCCCATGCTCCATCTAACCTGAGATTTAGTATGTACTAACCATGGACGCAGATTTGCGGTAACATATGCCTTCACTTAATCTACTTGAGAAATAATTTCAGAGTAGGTCGGAATAAAATCAAATGTAACAATTTATTATCAGTCAGGTAAATATGTATTATGCCAATTATACAGCCAATTCAAAGATATCAAATTAATACAAGACATCAAAATCTCAAAGATGAATCTAAGAGTAAGATGCATACCTGACTTTAGAAAAATACATAGTATGAAGTGTGAACACATTTCATACCACGGGCTCATTCCGGCTACAGAAGGCCCTGATCTTCTTGCAAGATTTCCTTAAGTACTCAGCCCAAGACAAAACATCCCCCGAAATGGAGACAGGAATTAACTATTTGAATTTGTATTGATCAATCCAAATTAACTCCTTTTGGGACAGATGGTAATTTGCATGGAATGACTCACCCTCTACTGTAATCAAAATATCTATTTCTTAAGATCTGTATTATCTTTGTCTACTTTTGTAAGATGGAGACAACTGTACCACTCGCCCTGAGACTATTCAAATGATACCAAAGATGACTGTAAATAGTATTACTTACATTCATGTAGAACATTATACTATTGACCATTCTGAGTGAACCAAGTAGAGGGAGGATGGGTAAGGGGAAGGAAGGGGATGAAAAGGAACTGTTGTATATGTGAGAGAGGCGTTTTCCCACATTTTCTCTCAGTGGGATGTGGAAACAGATGTCTGTATGTTTGTGTATTGTCCGTCTCAGAAGATAAAATTGTCTGAGGTTCTGTAAATCTTACATGTCTATTAAGAATCTGCATGGGCTAGTGATGGGAAGATCAGACAATTTTATTGACTTTCTAGTTCTAGTTCTACTCATCAAAATGAATAAATCTTTATTTAAGGCATTTCATTCAAGTCATATAAACTACAAAATATATTTACTCCCTTAATCTGTGATAAAAATTTAAAAAAAAAAAAGGTGTTTGTAATACATAAACCAATCATAAAGTTGTCATTAGTAATATATAGGGGAGAAATGTTATAGAATACAAATTATTGGTCATCATTTCATTTCTTAGCCAATTAAAAAGATAAGAAAAAACAATAGATAAATAAATAAATAAGTTAATTAATTAATTAATAAATCAATTAATTAATAATAATAATAATAATAATAATAATAATAAAATACAATAAATAATTTAATTAAATTAAAACACACACACACACACACACACACACACACACACAAAAAGGTATTACATTTAACATTTCTGTCCCCCTCACTTCTGAAATGATGGCTACGCCCCTGAGAATCTGTCTTCTTTCTGTTTCTTTTGAACATCATGAATGGCTATGTTATTTTTAATTTTTTCATTTCATCTGAATATCAGCATTTGTGAGATTTAGTCAGTCAAAGCAATTTTGAGATTAGGCTGTGAGTGCCATATTGTTACTAGTGTTATTATTTTTAAATGTAATACTTATTGTAATTAATGGGGGTTATTATTTAATATTTTTATGAAATAGATGTACATTTCAGACTGTAACGGAGTGACAGAGATGTGAGGCGATCGGATCCATCTGCGAGCTTTTATTAATAAACATGGTCAAAACACAGGCAGGGTCGAACAACAGCAAACGGGTATGGCACAGGCAAGAAACAAGTGTAGTTCAGTGAGTAGATGGGGTCGATCGGCGGCAAACGTCATCCAGGGGGGCAAAACAAAGAGAGATAATCCAGGTACACGAGCAATAGTCCAGGCAGAGGCAAACAGAGTCCAAACGGCAAGACGATAGCGCAATCCAAGGTAAACTGGCAATAATCGAAACACAGATAATCCAGGCAAGGAACTAGACATGAACTTGGGAAAAACTAGAAATGGCTCTGTAATGTGGTATCGGCTAAACGGCGATAAATGCAAACAATACTCGGCAGTCTGAAAGAGTCAGAGTGGTGTTTTTATAGTGTGTGTATGTGATTGGCTGCACGTGAATCCAATCAGAGCAATGGAACATGGGAAATGTAGTCCAGGGTGACATGTAACAGTCTGTGTGGTGTGATAGTCAATAGAATGCGAAGGCGACCTCAGGTGGCGATTGGACAGAAGTCTATGAACCGGATTCGTGACAGACATCTTTGCTTTCATTAAAACCTATAGGTTAATTGAGTGAAATCTTTAAATTTGAATGCACAGTGCTGCTATTCTGACATATCTTCATTTAAAATATGGGCAGTTGCACATGTAAATATTCATATCCATGTATATAAGTCATAAAATAAATGTATCTTTCAGAAGAATTTCTTTTACTGGAATTCTGCATTGTCATCAGCTATTCAGTTATTCAATTAGGGTGTGTTCACACTTGGCGTCTTTTTTGACAAGAAAAAGTTGACGAGCACTTTTTTAGTAAAATAAAATGTTGGCAGCGTTTTGGTTACAAATAGCAGCCGAGGGCGTCTTTTGTTGCTATAACAACAGCTGCAACAGTAGCCTAGTGCTGTGTGCTGCAGAAATGTCGAGAAATAGTGAAAAAAAAAAAAAAAAAAAAAAAGTAAAAGGTTGGTTCGCGTTGGCTTTTGAAGTTAACAGGGAGGGTAATGTCAGTTCACAACGACATTTGTGGGTGCGCAACATTATACAGGGAAGGAAACAGTATGGTGCTTACAACAATTTAATCCTGGAGCGCCGGTTGGATGATGGACGGTTTCCAGCATATTTTAGACTAGATAGAGTTTTGTGCTCCAAAACTAGTACGAACTAATCTACCGGCTATCTTCTTCTCCAGTTTTCTTGTTGTTTTTGTTGTTATGGAAACGACTTGCCACTCGCTTGTCATTGGTCAGCTGTCAAAAAGGCACTTGACGTAGGGCGTTTTTTTCAGAAAAGTTAAAACTTTTTTCAACTTGAAAAGACGCTCTGAGCTGCAGAAAAAGACGCCGATGGTGGCGTTTTAAAAAACGCTCAGGACTTTTTTGAAAACACGGTCTACTCCATAGGATTATAATGTAAAACAGACAATGGCAGCTTCAAAAAAGACGCCAAGTATGAACATAGCCTTGAACTGTTAAAATAAAATGTTAAATAGAATAGTTGATTCAGTATTTTACATGAATGACACTTTAAAAAATATAGAAATATTAGAAAGAATATCAAGTCATTCATTCATACAAATTGTCATCACACATAAATTAACTTTATTACATTTGGATTTGGATACATGTTTAGATATTATCGGTGGCTACTTTTTGACTTTAACTTTTTTTGTTAAATTTTTTTTTGTTGTTGTGTCAGTTATTGCATTATTATTTCAGTCAAATCTCTAAAACCCTTTGTTACCCCAAACTACATAGGCTTATAAAAGCCTGATCAGTGACATAAAAGTAATCAGAAAGCAGCTACTTGTTCTTTTATTACTCATTGATGTGTGAACTTCCCCTTTAAATAACGTGACGCTCTGCCCTCTATCCATAGGTTTCTTGAGTGATGTCACAGTGTTTTATCGCCGCCATTTTTTGTCCGAGTCACAGCTGCACGACCTGTCTATGGTCACAACAGCCACAACTACCAGAGGAAGATCAACGAAACACTCTCAGAAGGTTCACAAGGTTACAGTATGCCCGGGATATGTTGTGCTGTAACAACAGTGATCAGAAAAACCCCGAACTACAATTTTATTCAGTCCCAAAGAGGTTAGATCGGCGGAATAAATCGTTGACTTCAATCAGAAGGCACCACTGGCAGCTACTGTTCGATCAGAAACTGATAATAAGAGACAACTGTGATTCTTTAAAGGAGAATAAAGGACGCTAAAATATTTGTATTGTACCACGTCATTTGTGTCTGATATCACAAGGTTCTCAAAAATAATCACATTTGTTTTGCTAAACCTATTTATCATTATATTGAATTTGTCATACAAAAAACCTCCTGAGTAAATTACCTTTGTGAATTGTGACTGGCTGCACAAGTGGTGTAATAATTTAGGACATACCCTACATACATATATATGGCATAAATTTTGAAAGCATAAAACTGAAAGTCAGAAACGTCAGTCAGTAAAGCATTTTTTAACAATGGCAAAATTTTGAACTGAAATGTTATTGCAGCCATGTAGCCTATGAATAAATTAAAATGCATATTTTTAATTAAAGAGAACTTAGCGTGGGCTGCTTTTGGTGCCTGGATTTGTGCTTCAATAATGAAATCCAGGTTTAAGAATACACTAGAAGTGAAAGACGTCTTCCCTCAGGTAGATTGCATGTTTTCTTGGCTTGCTGGATGTTGGG
Organism: Spinibarbus caldwelli; assembly: GCA_039654775.1. NCBI lineage: Eukaryota > Metazoa > Chordata > Actinopteri > Cypriniformes > Cyprinidae > Spinibarbus > Spinibarbus caldwelli. Next base: position 26,598,157 of record CM077229.1, read on the forward strand.
CTCATAATCAGTATTCACGTTGTTTGCATTCACCAAAACTGACTTGCTGAAATCAGAAGGCGGACGGAGAAGGGGATCGCCGTGAAGCAGGAGTGACCAGCCGCAGAGGATTCTTCAAGCTCTTAAAGCCTTCATCGAGCCGCTACGTTCGCAATTCAAACAGTAATTTGTCCAGAAAGAATGATTAATTAGAAATTGTGCTAATATTAGTTAAATTGCCATTAAATTCAGATTGTGTAGTAAGCTAATAATGTTATCTTGTTACACTATCATTGACTCAAAAGTGCTTTGAGCTGATGTCAGTTTTAAATTTACAAGTAATCAGGACGTTACATTACACTTGCTATTCTAAAAATAATCAAGTCCAGGGATCAGTGTGGGAAATGGTAGTAAAATTTAATTTATTATTTCAATATATTAATATTATCTATTAAATCTCGTAGAGATGTGCTGTGCTCGTTGTCACATCGGACACAAATATGGCGGCGAGCATAGCGGAAGTGACGTCTTTGAAACCTATGAATATGTATGCCGCTGATCCCAAGCGCTGTTAGAAGCGAATTAATTTTTTTTTGGAAGCAAATTAATTGATTCAGCATTTCGACTCTTCCGTATGATGCGTTAAATTCGACAAAGTGGTTTAATAAAGGATGTATTGATCTTGTGAATTAGCGAATTTTACTATACATTTTTATTTGGTTGTAAAAGTTTTAGCCTATGGGAATATTACACGACACACTGAACCTTTAACAATGCATTGGCGCAAAAACGCACACCTTTTAGACCAGTTTCACATGATTTCTCGACTGCCACAAATACTGCCTAAACAAAATAATGATTTTGTGCACTTTTTATGTACCAATATTTTAAATTGTTCTTTGAACTTGCATGGCAAAAAAAGCCTTACCTTGCCAAAGCACTGACAGAACCCATTGATCTAATGGCATTTTTGAGCGATCCAAATCTAAATGCAAACTTTGCATGCAACAATCAGAGGGAGCAATTGACAGCGCTCTGATCCAATGGGATACAGGGATCGTCAGAATGACAGTACTCTAGCCCAATGATGTTGGGGGATCCAGTGGGGACAGCAGTCATATTTCAGGGTGTCCGTGCCATTCTTAATCGCAACCCTGTTAAAATGTAGTGACAGTACATGCGCTCATTGGCGCCCCCTCCAGCTGGTGGCGCTTTAGGCGACCGCCTATCTTGCCTATATGCCTGGAAACGGTACTGTTCTGCAGCTGCATTATACTTCAATGATAGCAGTTTACGCTTTTGGTTAATTATGAGGGTGAACAGTGAAGCTTTGCTATGTGCTCCTGTGTTTGAGATCACTGAGATCATAGGAGACTGAGCTAGAAAGAGGCATCATCTTTTTTGTGTCTGTGTAATCTAAGTAAATTAAACTGCACTGACCTGAAATCAGACTAATAAAGACAGTAAAATAGGACACACAGTGGTTTTACACCGTGTGACAACAATATCAGAATGTGCTGCTTTCTATGATTCACTAACAAAGAAACCTGATCATCTGTTTGATCATGACATAAAGAGGTTTAAATAAAATCATCAAAGTGACACTAAAATGAATGATCAGTACAACATTCAAGTCTCAGAAACTCTTAATGACACATAAGACACATAAGAAAGTTGAAACACTCACCTCAAATAATATTTGTAGATCTATGTATTTCCTCCTTTGAAACTGTTGTGTTGAACTGAAATTTCTTTCACTTCTTTAAATCAACTGAAACATGCTTCCTGCTTTCTTTCATGATGAGACGTAAGAATCAGAAGAATGACAGTCAGACGTCAACCCACAAACTCACTCTGATTTTGTTCCTTATTCAAAAAGTTTCATTTTCAGGAAAGTGTGCTATAGTTGCACAGATTCTTAAGTGTAATGGCAGCTACATATTAGAGATGAAGCGGAAGCTGACTACCTTATTCAGAAAGGCACAGATAATGGCAAGGATAACTTCAATATGAATAACAAATTCTGACGAATAATGGCAAGGCAAGTTTATTTATATAGTAATCATTATCTGCAATTTATTGCGGTCCAAGGCCATTGAGTGATTTATAAACAAGTAGTAATACTTTAAAATCAATCCTAAATGTAACTGGAAGCCAGTGTAATGACCCGAGGACTGCTGTGATATTTTCTGGTTGTAGAATCCTGGCAGCAGCGTTCTGGATGAGCTGCAGCTGTCTAATGGTCTTCTTGGGAAGGCCAGACAGGAGTTCATTACAATAGTCCACCCTGCTGGTGATAAAGGCATGAATGAGTTTCTCCAAGTCTTGACTGGAAACAAAACATCTAATTCTTGCAATGTTTTTGAGATGATAGTATGCTGATTTAGTTACTGCTTTGACATGACTACTGAAAATAAGGTCTGACTCCAGAATCACACCAAGATTCTTGACTTGATTTTTAGGTGTTTGACCCCTAGAGTCAAGGTATGCATTCACCTTGAGAACTTCATCTTTGTTTCCAAATGCAATGAGTTCAGTTTTCTCCTTGTTTAATGAAAGAAAGTTTTAGCACATCCAACTGTTAATTTCATCAATGCATTGGCAGAGGGAGTCAATGGGGCTATAGTCATTTGGTGATAAGGCTAGGTAAATCTGGTCTCATCTGCATAGCTGTGATAGACAATTTGGTTCTTTCTCATTATTTGACTTAGTGGGAGCTTATACAGGCTGAACAAGAGTGGCGGCAGAATTGAGCCTTGAGGGACTCCGCATGTCATGGACGTCCACTTAGATTTATGCTCTCCTATACTAACATAATATCTTCTTCCTTTTTAAGTATGACCTGAACCATTTGAGGACCATCCCAGAAAGCCCGACCCAGTTTTCCAGTCTCTAGAAGTTTGTATGATCAACAGTGTCAAACGCAGCACTGAGATCGAGTAGTACCAGCACTGATATTTTGCCGGAATCGGAATTTAAACAAATATCATTTATTATCTTTATGAGCACTGTCTCTGTGCTGTGATGCGGTCGGTTAGGAAACCGGATTGAAAAATTATCCAGGTATCCATTTGAGTTTAAGTAGTAGTTCAGCCGATTGAAAACAACCTTTTCAATGCTCTTGCCTATAAAAGGAAGATTTGATATTGGTCTATATTTGCTCAATATGGTGTTATCCAGATTGCTCTTTTTTGGAGGGGGTTAACAACTGCAGTTTCTAGCTAGTTTGGAAAAGTCCTAGAAAGAAGTGAGGTGTTCACCACTTCTAAGAGATCTGCTTCTAAATAGTCATCTCTCCTTATTCTCGACCTGTGATCAGTCAAATCTGACTCCTGCAGCTCTTGTTGGATGCAGGGTTGCCAAGTCCACATTTTTTCCACAGAATTGGACTACTTTTAAACTGTTGCCATGGGTTGATTTTCCCAAATGGTTTAAAGGTTTGAAATATTGCATAAATTACATTTGACTGAAATGCTTGTATTGAAACATTTTCCATTCTACTTTCATGGACTTTTACATTAACTGTTCCTTCCTGGTGGAATGACCTGCCCAACTCAATCCAAGCAGCTAAGTCCTTAATATTTCAAGAAACGGCTGAAAACGCATCTCTTTCATCTTCATTTGACCCTCTAACTCTAGCACTCTCTATTAATGCTAATTCTAATTTTATCTTCTTGTTTTTTTTAATTAACAAACTTGACCCTCTAACATTTGCACTCTCTAATCTATTTGTATTCTAACTACTTGTTTTATTTATAAAGAAAAAAAGAGCCTCTAACACTAGCATTCTCTATTTTTTCTACTTATTTTCTTTTTATTTATTATAAATAATGACCTTCTAACACTAGCATTATCTATTCTTTTTCTGTTCTATCTACTTGTTTTCTTTTTATTTATTATAAAAACAAAATAAGCAAACAAACAAACAAAAACCTTGCTCTGTATACTGTCAGGTGAAGCCCCACCCCCGTCCCCACCCCCTACTGTCCTCTTTTTGGAAAACTAAAATATGGTCACCCTAGTTAAACACACTTTTGAAAAAAAAGATGTGGAAAGTGTGTCAGAGCAGCAGGTTGACGATTTAACATGCTGTACTATTTCTTCTTGCGGCCTTATGTCCCACGTGGGACGAAGAGGATTAAGTAAGTACTATTTCTTCAAAAATTTTGCTATCAATTTCTTCAAAAACAGACATAATAGTTGTGATATATGCACTAGATGTTTTAAGCACTGGAGGGCGTTCTAGATCTTGCCCTTGTATGTGTTATGTTGTCAATGAAGAAAACTGATAAAAAAAGTTCTCAGTAAACAAGTGAGTGAGTTGACAGCAATCATCTCAGTGTATTCATGTTAAATAGAAGATAAATATATAATGTACTGGTGTCGAGGATTGTCTTTTCGAATGCCTGAGTTGTGTGAAGTGAAGGAGTGAATACTGAATTCATTTGATTGAATGACTGTAGTGAACTTGTGGAACATTACCTGACGGAATGACTGTTTATCGGTCACCTGGATGCCTTTGATAAGTCAGCCGAACAGTGGGCTACCTACATAGAAAGGTTTGAACAATTTGTTTCTGCAAATGTCATTTCAGAAGAGAACGAGTCGCAGTGTTGCTGAGTGTAATGGGTTCATCTACATATGGACTGCTGCGGAATTTGATCGCCCGGAGAAGCCGGGTGCAAAAGCATACAATGAGATTGTGACTGTTTTGAAAGAAAATTTTCTCCAAAACCAATCATGATTGCAGAAAGATTTAGGTTTCAAAACCGCAGTCAGCATGAGACAGAGACAGTAGCATAGTATGTTGCAGTCCTGAAAAAGCTGAGTGAACACTGCGAATTTGGGACGCATTTGCAAGATGTGCATGTTCAGTGTTTTCTAATTATTATTATTATAATTTTAATTGTGTAATTGTAATTTAAAGGAATATGAAATAAAATACTACCGAATACAGATAACATACTACAAATACAGAAACAATACTAATAAAAAATAATACAGACAAAAATTGAAATGCGGGACGCGGGACTAAGCCTCCCATTTCGGGACTGTCCCGCAAAAAGGGGTGGTCACCCTATTAAAAGCACACACCTTTCTTCAGCTGAATCACAGACGCAGGAGCGTGGCGAAGCCGTGTGACGTCACATCGTCAAAGCAAAATAAACGTCTTGTTCGCTAAAGCATAGAATTTTACATCAGAAAACAAATCTAAATAACAACATTTAGGATCAATTAATTCTATGGCTCTAGAACGGGTATTCAATTAAAGTTCAAAAGGGTCCAGTTTCTATATTTTCTTCCCAGTGGAGGTCAGTACAATACTTTTTAGGAATAGTTGTGACCCTGGTCCACAAAACCAGTCTTAAGTCGCTGGGGTATATTTATAGCAATAGCCAAAAATACATTGTATGGGTCAAAACTATTGATTTTTCTTTTATGCCAAAAATCATTAGGACATTAAGATCATGTTCCATGAAGATATTTTGTAAATTTCCTACTGTAAATATATCAAAACTTAATTTTTGATTAGTAATATGCATTGCTAAGAACTTCATTTGACAACTTTAAAGGCGATTTTCTCAATATTTAGATTTTTTTGGACTCTCAAATTCCAGATTTTCAAATAGTTGTATCTCGGCCAAATATTGTCCGATCCTAACAAACCATACATCAATGGAAAGCTTATTTACTCAGCTTTCAGATGATGTATAAATCTCAATTTCGAAAAATAGACCCTTTTTGGTTTTGTGGTCCATGGTCACAATTGTCCATTTTTATGTAGGCAGGAATTAATAATTTATTATTATTAATTTATTTATACAATCGTAAAAGTTCTAAATTGTTGTCTTGATGAGAATTATTGGAGCCCAGAGACAGCCAAAATTTTCCTGGGGGGAAATATATATTTCATCAGTTAACAAGGTTAATTTTTTTTTCAAGGGTTTGTATGATTCTGTTGTATTTGGTTAACAAACTCCATCTGTCATTTAAAAATTAATTAAAATTAAACTCTTTCTCTGATTTTTTTGTCATGGTGACATTAGGCCGAGTATGTTAGAGCTCAAAAAAGAATTAATTTCTCTTTAGCCTTGACAAGCATTGTAAAGGACAGATGTTGAGATTTGTCTGTCTGAAGCAACAGTCACTGCAAAATACTAGAAACATCTGAAGCACAAACTGGACTTAAAAGTCAAATTTAAAAATCCTACAAGAACCTCTGGCACATGTTTTGTTATTTATGTTTTCTGTATGTACCTAAATTTCTATGCACTATAAGGGACTTTTATTTTGGTCTGTTGATGTGACGTCACACGGCTGCGCCGCGCTCCTGCGTCTGTGATTCGGCTGAAGAAAGGTGTGTGCTTTTAAGCATTTGAAGTGTTTAAATAGATGAAACCGTTCAGGCAACTTTATAGTTTTTACAGGCTATGTTAAATGAATCAATTATCACTGAATGTAACGTTGTAACGTTTCATCAAACATTTCGACTGTGAATCAGTTTATCATTCGGTCACTAGCGATGAGAGAAACGGAGCTTTAAACTCCGAGTCAATTGAATCAAACGACTCACTGATTTGAATCACTCGAATCAGCGCATTCCTGATCAAAACAATGCAACGAGAACAACGAACACAGACTTTTGTAATTACATCTTTTACAAACCAGCTGCACATGTTTCATGTGGAATCTATTAAATCCAGATCTAAATCATAAATACTCAAATTTTAACTTTTAAATATTATTTGTCTTATTAATGTAATTTAATAATTATATCATTAAATACATTTTTTAGTGCTAGTTTTGAGTGTTTTGGGCTAACCAGGTAATTTAAGCCCATTAACTATCACTCTGACTAACTTTACCTTACCAGTGCGCCAGTACTGAACCCAGATTATGATTATGAAGATGGCATTTATTAAAGAAGAGAGAGAAGACATGAAGAGTGAAGAAACATTCAGAGTTAAAGATGAAGATACTGAGGAACAAACAGGTTGGTTTTCATTCTCAAAGCTGAACTCACTCATTAAAATGTGCAGCTTTACAGAAATAGAGATGTAAAATAATATAGAAGTAGCCAAAACAAAACCATTACTTTGTGTAACATTAAACCCAGTATTTATTTCTGATTAGAAAAAGATGAAAACACAATCTAACAAAAACTTTGAGTTTTTATCTTTACATTTGTGGTCTGTAAGTGATTTTATTTTCAACTCCTCCCCAAAAGTTTCATAATAACATATTAAAGGTCCCATGAAATCAAAATGGAAGTTTTTTGGGTGTTAGTATCAATATGTTAGTCTTAAGGTTATCTGTATGACAGTGTGCTCCAAAACAGTGACAAAATTCGCATTTAGAAGATACAAGCATTCGTCACTTCCGTCAAAACGGCTCAACGATGTTTTTGACGTCACATCGTACTTCATCTTCTCATCATACTTTCTGTCCAATCAAATACTCTCTAGAATTTGAAGCGACCCCGCCCCGTACACTATAAATAGACAGGCTGAAATCAGTCACTTGTTCACAGAATTAGTATTTTCTGTACGGTGAATGGCACGTAGGGGACAGGGAACGATTTGGACAAAAAGAAGTCTGGTTTCGCGCTGTCACGCTAACCACCGCACCGCACACACAGTATTTGAATTCTACACAGAATGCTATATTTTATAGCAATATGGATGAGATTGTGGCTGTCATACCCTGTCAAATGTGACTTTACGGAGCTCAACGGCTCTGAACGGCTTTAGCCCAAGCTGTTGATATAAACGAACGCTATTGGCTATTTTAAAAAGGGGCGGGGCTGCTTGAGATGTTCCGCCCTGTTTTCCTGTTTCAGTTAAAATGACGTCAATACAGAATAACGCTGTGTGTTTCAAAGCATTTCAGGGGACTTTTAAACAAAGTCCCTTTTAAGGAAAGTCCGTTCACTCGGCCGCCATATTTGCAACGCCTCCGGGCAGCTCAGACAAGACCAAGTCCTATCTAAATAAATGGGGGAATCCTGAAATCTCAAAAATGGCTCGCTGAACTCGCGTTTAAATTACATATTTCAAATCAGCAACAAAATCTGAAATGAACTGCCCCATGAATGTTGTTTCTTATGCTCAAATAGCTTTAAAAAGCTTATTTTTCAGTCTAGACCAGCCAATGCGCATACGTAGCTCCAACGCGGTTATGACTGCGCATGTGCATAGACTGGTCCAGCCTCAGGTTTCTATGGGAACTGGAGCTTCTAACGGCCGCTGCAGTGATGCAATGACTTTACCAATCAGCGATTGGCTCTTTCATTTAGAAGGCGGGAGTATCCCGCCATATTGCGCGTTGCACTTTCTCCCATTCATAAGTATAGGAGTGAACCGTCTTTGTATTTTTATAGTGTTTGCTTTAAAGCAGCACTATGTAACTTTTGGCGCTCTAGCGGTTAATAAACAGAACTGCACGCTTCCCGCGGAAGAACATTCTAACCGGAGCTACTTCTCTAAGTTTATGTCTATGGTGATTCACGCAGGTATGTGTTACTCCGCAGCGGTCAAGCCAGGCTACAATATTCCGAATATAAGCACTTATTATAAGTGTACCGTAGTGATTCGGGATAAGGCAAAAAGGCAGTTTGGAAGATGAATTCATAATGTACTCGCTCATTATATGCATTTTGCAAATTTTGAGCAGAAAAAGTTACATAGTGCTGCTTTAACAGACCTGAATGTAAATAGCAGTAAATGTTTTTTACAACAAGCAATAAAATCATATGTCAGAAACACCAGCCTACTTATAAAATAAAACACTTTTCAAGTTGATCTTTGGTAAATAAGATAAAAAATAGTGGCCAGTAACTTTATAATTAACTGCAGTATAATAAAATCCAACTGTGTTTGTTTTTGAGCGACACAAGCAGTGGATATCAAAGACCTAAAGAAAACATCTGTTGTGATTTTCACATCTTCTATCATCCTCAGTTGTAAATGTCTCATCAGAAGTTAATCTAGGATGAGCGTTTCTTCTAATGAACTCATGTAGCAGCACAAGTGTGGGATCTTCTTCACATTAAGACCCACAACATAAATTTTGAGGAACAAAGAAAAATTCAGATGAGCTCATATAACATGCTGTTTATTTCTTAGGGCTGTCAAACTCATTTTAGGATGGAGGTCAGATGTCCCGTATTACCTTATTCACTGACAGTTACAGTTGCAATCAAAATTATTCAACCCCTCAAAGACTGCAGTACTTTACAAAAACAAGCTTTTCTGAAGATCCAGAATTTTATAAAAATTGCAACTATACCAGTTTACTGGCAGATTAAAAGTAATAATGTCAATATACAATGTAATGTTTTTGAGTTATAGGACTTTTAATAACACAGCTATGTCATAATTATTCAACCCCTATTCAACATTGCTACTTTTAAAGAAACAGTTCAACCAAAAATGAAAATTACCCCATAATTTACTCACCCCCAAGCCATCCTAGGTGTAAATGACTTTCTTCTTTCAGACAAACACAGTCGGAGTTGTTTTAAAATTTATCCTGGCTCTTCCAAGCTTGGTAATGCTGGTGGATAGTGGCTATTATTTTGAAGCTCCAAAAAGCGCGCATATCCGTCGTAAAACTAACCCATTCGCCTCCGGGGGGGTTAACACATGTCTTCTGAAGCAGATCGATGGGTTTTTGTAACAAAAATATTTCTATTTTTAAAATTATAAACTCAAATCACTGACTTCTGGCAATGGCCGTATGCGCGTTCACGAGAGAGTCGAGATCCGGCTTCTTGGCTGACCTCTGACTCAAAGTAAGACGATTTTGAATAGAAATATTTATTACCAGGCGTTAGAATTAGACACTTTGACAATATGCCAATGATAACACAGTAAAGAGAAATGAACGATCCAAACGCATGTATGGCTAGGCGTCGTTCTCTATTATTGATCCTCAGTGCGGGCACCATTCACACAGAACACGCTTTTGTGTTGACAAAGATGCAACGCAGGCAGTGGAAAAGGACAAAATGCCAGAAGATGGGAGTGAACTTCTTTTAACTTGAGCGCCGCGTTTTTAGAATGCTGTTTCATGCATGAGACACTGCAAGAGACGCGAGTGCAACAATCAAACGCGTCCACGTTTAAATGGAAAAGCAGCATAATTGAATAAAAAACCTGTGAAGAACTACTTCTGTATGTCTGATATTTCATGTTTGCATCGTGGTGACAGGCTGAAAGCTGCTGTTCGTTGTTTTCACGGAACATTTATTGTTAATTGTCTACTGATGTTATACATTCAGAAGTCAGTAAGAGCTTTATTACCAAGTATGTTTACACACAAGGAATTTGACTTGGTGACAGGAGCAACCAGTGCAGAAGAAAGTGTGAACATAGTGCAAAATAGTGCAGCAGATAGAGGAATTACACAGCAGAGATGGAGTATAACTCTAATATAAGAAAAACAGAAAATTAAATAATGCACTATATACAGAAGTAGAAATATAGAGAAATGTAACTGTTTAAATGAATGGATGTACAGATATATTTACAAGTGTGCAGTTTACAAACGTACAATTTTCGGATTCTATGTATATAGTCAGTCATTTTGAATTTGAATTACATTGGCTGTTGAGAATTTTTTTTAAGCATTTTCCTTGTAGCCTATTATTTCTGAACATATAACATGTATAAGACAAGTTTGTACAGGATGTAGTTGTAGTTCATGCATCTTTTAAGCAGAGATATTTAACAAGTGATTTGTTTAACATTTACATCATGTTGACAACTTAATGTGTGGTGCACTTGGAATAGAATTTTCTTTAACTAGAGGGTTAATAAAGAAAAAGTTACTTGAATCATGTTGTAGTTACATTTTTAAATTGACTAGGTAAAAATCGTAAAAAAAAATCGAGAATCGGTCAAACGTTCTGAAAAAAAACCGAGATTCTATTTTTTTGCTAAATCGCCCAGCCCTACTTCAAAATAATAGCCACTATCCACCAGCATTACCAAGCTTGGAAGAGCCAGGATAAATTTTAAAACAACTCCAACTCTGTTTGTCTGAAAGAAGAAAGTCATATACACCTAGGATGGCTTGGGGGTGAGTAGATTATGGGGTAATTTTCATTTTTGGGTGAACTGTTCCTGTAAGTCACTTATTTTTATGGTAGGGAACAAAATTGCCTTGAAACACAATTAGGCCTTTAGAAACTATTTTAAAAACAGAATTAGCTTGAGCTGTTACCCATACATAAACTTAGCTCATGCATGTGCTGAAGCTGAGTAGCAAATATGGCAAAGTCAACAGAGCTCTCACAAAAGCTATTACATTAGAAGGTCTAAGGCTGTATGAAGATTTCCAAGACATTAAAAGTTCCTAGAGATACAGCTGGCAGCCTTATTCCTTAGCTTAAAATGTGCTGTACCAGAAGACCTTTGAGGGTGTTGAACAGAAAAGCACAATATCATAAACTTTGTGATCAGAGCAACTGAGGAAAACTTGCAATGTACAGCCAAAGGCTTGAAAGATGACCCGACAAAAGGAGGAAAATACATTTCAGTGCAGAGTATAAGAACACTAGACAATTATGGCCTTCATGTTGAGGCATCTTGACAAATACCACTCTTGACCAAGAAGAACAAAAAGGTCGACTTGAATATGCTAAAATTAATTTGGATAGACCTGTGGAGTTCTGGAAGAATGTTTTATGCAGTGATGTGACCAAACTGGAACCTTCTGGACCCATGGATCAGCGGTATGTCTGGTGCAAAACAGGCAAAGCTTATAAGTAGAACAACACCATTTTCATCATCAAAGTTAGAGGTGAACCAGTCCTGTTATGGGGTTTTACTGTAGCAGGAAGTGGAAATCATGACTGTATTAAGGACATTGTGGATTCTTTGAAGTATCAGGCCATTTTGACAAGAATTGTGATGCCTTTGGTGCAAAGACTGAAGCTGCTGATGATCAATGGACTTTCCGGCAGGACAATCATCCTAAAGTACACATCCAAATCTACTTATTCTTGGTTCAGGGATCAGTCATAGAATGTACTTGAGTGGCCTGTTCAGTCTCCATATTTAATTTTTATTGAAAATATTTGGTTGAATTTGAAGAAGTGCAAGTAGTGGCAATGTGAAAACAAGAGATTATCAGTGATCTGGAAGCTTTTTTGGACAAGGAATGGGCCAAGATTGCAGTAGAGGTGAGACAGAAGCTTCTAATTGCTTACAGGCAGTGTTTATTGGTGGTTTTAAAGAATAAATGATTCTGCACAAAATTTGACTTTTGGGGGTTGAATAATTTTGAACAAGTGTTTAGAGCCAATTTGATCACAATTCATCAACTTTACATTCTCATAATCACTCAAATGTGTATTAATGAACTTTCTCAAATAGTTTATTGATGCCTTTGTTGAATTGTTTTCATAAAATTTTGTTCTCCACAGCAAAATATCTTGCAGGTCAAGGGGATTGAATAATTTTGATTGCAACTGTACATTAATATTAACTGTATAAATCTAGTGTTCATTTTGTCAGCTATTATTTAATTTAGCCTTAGTCCTGTGTCAAATGTCCTTTGTGGTTTCTAATCATATTTAGTCAACCTGTCCTTTTATTTTTCTTCTTTTTTTCCCCTTTGTGGTTATTTAGTCAGGCTTTAGTTAAGTATAAATCTGGGGAGTTTTAGTCAATGAAGATTTATGAATAGTTAAACACAGTGGTTAAACTTATAAACACAATTATTTTGCTCAAAATTGCAATTATTGATAATGATTGTCGTCAATTGAGATTTATTTTTTACATCAAAATAATTTCAATTTCACCTATAAGCACAAATCAAGAAAACATCAACTCATGCAGGATTTATTTCACTCACTTGTCTAGTTTCCCGATTTATTATATTACCATATAAAAAAAATGCTCACTCACTCACATTGATCATAAAGACCACTGTTTGTTCACTTTGATTGCATGTCATTTCATTTTTATTTGTGTATTTTTGTATGTTTTTCATAAATGCCTATTCATAATCATAGGCCTATAGAATGCTGCATAAACTTTTTATCCAAACTTATCAGGAAAAGTTGGCAAATAACAAATCAGTGTTCCAGGTTTTTCCATTGAAACTAATATTGTTCACTAAGTCAACTTGAGCAATGACATACATCCACGTCCATGTACAAGATGGAGGGGAATAAAAATGGTCCTGGAATATGCCAATAGTATACAGGTACATCTCAATAAATTAGACTGTCGTGAAAAAGTTCATTTATTTCAGTAATTCGACTCAAATTGTGAAACTCGTGTATTAAATAAATTCAGTGCACACAGACTGAAGTAGTTTAAGTCTTTGGTTCTTTTAATTGTGATGATTTTGGCTCACATTTAACAAAAACCCACCAATTCACTATCTCAACAAATTAGAATACTTCATAAGACCAATAAAAAAACACATTTTTAGTGAATTGTTGGCCTTCTGGAAAGTATGTTCATTTACTCTATATGTACTCAATACTTGGTAGGGGCTCCTTTTGCTTTAATTACTGCCTCAATTCAGCGTGGCATGGAGGTGATCAGTTTGTGGCACTGCTGAAGTGGTATGGAAGCCCAGGTTTCTTTGACTGTGGCCTTCAGCTCATCTGCATTTTTTGGTCTCTTATTTCTCATTTTCCTCTTGACAATACCCCATAGATTCTCTATGGGGTTCAGGTCTGGTGAGTTTGCTGGCCAGTCAAGCATGAAGTGCTCCAAAATTTCTTGGTAAACGGGTGCAGTGACTTTGGTTTTCAAAAAACACAATGGACCAACACCAGCAGATGACATTTAATCCCAAATCATCACAGACTGTGGAAACTTAACACTGGACTTCAAGCAACTTGGGCTATGAGCTTCTCCACCCTTCCACCAGACTCTAGGACCTTGGTTTCCAAATGAAATACAAAACTTGCTCTCATCTGAAAAGAGGACTTTGGACCACTGGGCAACAGTCCAGTTCTTCCTTCTCCTTAGCCCACGTAAGACGCCTCTGACGTTGTCTGTGGTTCAGGAGTGGCTTAACAAGAGGAATACGACAACTTTAGCCAAATTCCTTGACACGTCTGTGTGTGGTGGCTCTTGATGCCTTGACCCCAGCCTCAGTCCATTCCTTGTGAAGTTCACCCAAATTCTTGAATCGATTTTGCTTGACAATCCTCATAAGGCTGCGGTTCTCTCGGTTGGTTGTGCATCTTTTTCTTCCACATTTTTTCCTTCCACTCAACTTTCTGTTAACATGCTTGGATACAGCACTCTGTGAACAGCCAGCTTCTTTGGCAATGAATGTTTGTGGCTTACTCTCCTTGTGAAGGGTGTCAATGATTGTCTTCTGGACAACTGTCAGATCAGCAGTCTTCCCCATGATTGTGTAGCCTAGTGAACCAAACTGAGAGACCATTTTGAAGGCTCAGGAAATCTTTGCAGGTGTTTTGAGTTGATTAGCTGATTGGCATGTCACCATATTCTAATTTGTTGAGAGAGTGAATTGGTGGGATTTTGTTAAACGTGAGCCAAAATCATCATAATTAAAAGAACCAAAGACAACTACTTCAGTCTGTGTGCACTGAACTTAATACACGAGTTTCACAATTTGAGTTGAATTACTGAAATAAACTTTTCCATGACATTCTAATTTATTGAGATGCACCTGTACATTTTACATGTCCCACACCAATTTCAGGTCTTAGAGTCTCTAGTAATGAGCTGATGACATGAATCTCTGTTTTTGTCATTAACATGATAATGACAGAATTAAACTTTTTAGCACATAAAATTAATCTCTTCTTTCAGAGCAGTTTCACTCTCAACAAACAACAGTGAGTTGAAACCGTCTGTAATACAATAAAATTACAAACAAAAGGACAAATACAATAGTTATAGGTAGATACAAACAAAATAAACAATTTAGTCTACTAAAAATAATGCCTTTCTGTACAGAATTATATAATAAATATAAAAATAAAGAACTGCATAGTCTTCACTGTATGCATTAAATGTACATTGATTAAAGTTACTAAAGTTATTCAGTGAAAATTAGTGATTCTCTCATTTTCTTTTGTTGATTTAGATTAAATAACAGAGACAGCAGAAGGTTTATTAGGCTCCTGTCACTTTAAGACTGAATGCACAGATCTAATATACTGACAAGCATTTGATTACTTTACCAACTGTTTATGTTCACTTAAGACATAACTGACTGCATTTAAGAGAAAACTCACCAGGACTGATATTTTGACATATTTTTGTGTCTTTGCAAATCCTGAGCAGTAGCCTATTGTAAAGTCAATTTAGCTCAAAGGGAATTAATTATTTTATAGGGAATTTGGACTGAATCACTGTTTACGGCTCACTGAGTCACCCAGGGATTCACTGAATGAGCCGTATAACAAATTCTGCAATGGATTAATATTTATATAATTACTATACAAAGTATAGTGAAAACACTATTTATTAGCACAGTAACAAGATTGGCAGTTTAAGACATTAACTTGTAAGCACAAAATGCAAGATACTTCTTTATTGGATAAATCTAAAACATATAAACTAATCTAACACAAACACACGCTCACAAATTCACACAAGTGAGGAAAGAATGAGTTTGATAGAGTGGAAATTTTAAATCCTAATTTTACAGCAATATATGCAATTGCTTAGACCTGAACAACCATCAATCATCAATACAGGGTGTCCGCGGAGTCTTAAGTATTAAAAGGAGATAAATCAATTTTTGAAAAAATTAAGGCCCTTACAAAGTACTAAAGTCTTAAATGCCATTTTCCAAGGTATTAAATTTTGTATCATCTTTTCATTATGTATATTTGTCCGAATAGTGGGATTCTGTGTAGTTTATTTATGGAATCCCGCTAGATTTGACATCATCTGTTACCGCGCTCACGGACTGACTGGTGCGTGTTTGCGCAGGTTCCTTTACGCCCAGCTGGCTGTTAAACAACACCGTTGACTAATGGGGAAATGCAAGTTTTCGTGCAAATGGTTGGAAGATAAGGAGGCGTACTGCTCTGTGTTGGAAGGTGATCAGAATCAGATCCGAAGTGTTTACTGTATTAGTTAACCACTCTGTTTACGGAGTTCTACGTGCTCGCAGATCTTCCTATTATAACAGGAAAAAAGGTTTCTCACATAATCCATTTTAAATTTGAAGAAATGTTTTGTTAGTCCACGTATAGTTTTAGGAATGACAAACACGAGTGTAAAAAATTACGCGAGTGAATCAACTAAATTGTTCCTTAAGTCATCATTGCTAAGATTGACAGTGATAAACAGTACCGCCGCTCCCTATACGCAGAGTACGCAGTTTGCGTAGGGCACCAAAACTCCCAGGGGGGCACCTTACGAGCTGAAAAAGAAAAAAAAAAAAACTTTCGTTCTATATTAATTATTACCATATACATTAAAAATCTAAAAATGAACAGATATATTACATATATAAAATCATAAAAAATGCATTTTATGGTGAACGCAGTAGGCAGTATAAGCATACGTGACGTGCCATTCCCGCGTCTGCGCTCGTGCCTGCACCTGCACCTGCCCTCACCTCATGTTTGAGGCTGAATAATGATCATAATTGATGGACAACTAGGCTATACCCAGGAAAAGACATCAGCAGTCTGGCACAGAGAAAAGTAAAATAAAAAAAAAAAACAAGATGAAGCCCCTGCATCACTTTAAGGTAACTTACGTACATAATCCTGTGAAACTTTTTTGTCTGTTAACGTTAATAATGTGTCTTAGTGTCGGTAATAATTTCACCACCACCGCATCTGCCTTAATATTCTAGTTTCCATGACGTTAAATGCATTATATAAAAACAATGAGGCAATGATGATTGGTTAATTAACAATCATATGGTTTCATTGAATAACACTGTTAAAATAAGTAATGTAAGGCTATGTGTTGGCTGAATATATTTAGCAGCTTTTACAGTTAAAGATAAAATACTTAATGCGTTATTTATTATACTATAAATAATTAACTTATTTATTCATACTTCAGTACTATGGTGCGATCACAACTGTGTGAGAACTCTTGATTCGTCTGTGCAGTGCACGATCACACCAGTGTGATTTAAACATTTAAATCTGCGTTCGTGCTGCTGCTGACCTGAAGATGTCATGTATGAATGAAACGGCTTTACAAAGTCTTTTGAACCACAAAGTATCATTGTTTCTGTGTTACAAACATTCAAATAATCACAGAAGTACTGGGATAAAAGTTTAGTTAGGATATAAATTCTGATGTGTACAGTAGAGATCATAGAGTAAAGTTTGAAAGTAATTTGACACTTCAAATAAAGATTTATCGATTACATTGTTGTGACAGTAGGTGGCGAAAAAGGGCTGTTAAAATGTATTTGTCTTTGAATCATTCAAGAGATTCGATCAAAAACGCTGATTCATCCAGTAATGAAACAAGTAAATCTTGAGTGAGTCATTGAATCATTCATTCATAATTTTTGTTTAGTTGTCTAATGGTTTTTTCTTCAGAACTGTGAGAGAACCACAACCTCCATTAAAAAAAAAAAAAATCTATTTTGCGTACAAAAAGCTCTTAATTGAGTCCAGTGTAGCCTGCTGATTTTTGTTCAAGGTATTCAGCTACAACTAAATGTTCTGAAAAAAGAGACAGAATAAAGATGTTTGATATAAATGTTTGACTTAATTTTTTAATTACATTGGAATCAAAACTGGGAATCGAAAAGAATCAGAATCAGTAAGCGGAATCGGAATTGATCAAATTCAAACGATACCCAACCCTAGCTATCTTACAATCAATATGTAGTAAATGTAAGTTAGGTGGCTTTCACACTGGGCTCGTTTGCTGCGGTCCGAGCCGGGGCGCGCTTGTTCCCGGTGCCCCCCGCAGCATTGGTCTGGTTTCACACTTAACTTGATTCTATTGAACCCTGGTGCATTTGTTTATCTTGCGTCATCACAAACGTGCATGATAGAAAACAGAACGTAGGTCAGTATATTGTGTTTTTTCTTAATTTAGTGTTGTTATTATGCGCAGCAGAGTAAACGACATATGGGTTTACTGTATGTGCGTCACATGTAGATGGATTTCTGTTGCTTGCAAACAGACAATTTTAAGGAGACAGTGGATTACCATTCATTTGCCGCTCTGATTGCACTTGTTACATGTGAATACACTGCAGGCTCGCTCCTGCTCGAATCCAAGTAAAATAATCAACACTATTATCTCTTACATGTGTTTTATTGAAGTAAATACATTGTAATCGTCTAAAACGCATGCGCAGGTTACTTTATTTCCTGAACAAGTGCGTGCCCGAGTCCGTGTTGCATTCACATTCACTGGCACTGCTGAATTATCTTTTGTTTCAGATTGAATTTGGCAAATGCTGTGGCTAGTAACTTTATATTCTTTGTGTAATCAGTCCTCAGACTAAGATGATGCAGAGAGTGGTCAGTGTGATTAAGTAAGCGCTCTAGCTGCTGAATTTTGAACCAGCTAGAGCTTATTTGTTGACCCTGCAACATTCGTAAGGTGAAAGAAGACTAAGGTTATCAACAAAACAATTTGTGAATGCAACAACCAGGTGCGTTATTGTGGAAAACAATGTAATGGTACATCCCTCCATCAGGATCTAGATAGGTGGAGGTCCTAAAGAAAGCAAAGAATTAACAGTATTGACAAGGTTCTGAAATTTAAGATTATACCTTTTCCGGTAGATTAGAAGGTATAGTATCTAGCATACATGTGTTTAGATTTGATGCTTTTCTAAATGTTTTGATGCCTGTTGCTTTATGCCATTAAACTGGTGTTAACTTGTATTTTCTCTTTTCACCTCAGATCTGATGGCACTAAAAGAGGAGAGTCAAGAACTGAATGAAACAAAAGCAAAAGATCAAAATGAGAAATGTCATGATTTCAAAACTGAAGAAAAATCAAGTAGTTGCTCATATGAAAAGACTTCAACCAAAAAACAAAAAACACAAGCTACAAAACTTAATTCCCACATGAGAATTCATACTGGAGAGAGACCTTTCACCTGCCAACAGTGTGGACAAATTTACAAAGGAAAAGAAAGCCTTAAAGTCCACATGAAAACTCACATTGAAAAGAATCCGTTAATATGCTCTCAGTGTGGAAAGTGTTTTACACAGAAAAAAACCCTTCATGCCCACATGAGAGTACACACTGGAGAGAGACCTTACACCTGCAAATTGTGTAAGAAGAGTTTCACACGAAATGGAGATCTTAAGACTCACATGAGAACTCACAGTGAAGAGAAGCCATTTGGATGTGATCAGTGTGGAAGGAGTTTTACACTGAAAAAAACCCTTGATGTCCACATGAGAATTCACACTGGAGAGAAACCTTACGCCTGCCCTCAGTGTGGAAAGAGTTTCTCACGTAAAGAAAACCTTAAGACTCACATTAGAAGTCACACTGGAGAGAAACCTTACATATGTGGTCAGTGTGGAAAGAGTTTCACTGAAAAGGGATCCCTTAATACACACATGAGAATTCACATTGGAGAGAAACCTTTCATCTGCGAACAGTGTGGAAAGGGTTTCACAATTAAAGGGAACCTAAAGACTCACATGAGAGTTCACACTGGAGAGAAGCCATTCTTATGTGTTCAGTGCGGAAAGAGTTTCAGAAATAATGCAAACCTTAATAATCACATGAGGATTCACTCAAGAGAGAACAGTTTTAAATGTCATCAGTGTGAAAGGAGTTTCACAGAAAGGGAACATCTTAAGAATCATGTAAAAATTCATATTGGAAAAAAGCCTTACATGTGCCATTACTGTGGAAAGTGTTGCTCAAAAGGAGGACACCTCAAGGATCACTTGAGAGTTCACACTGGAGAGAAACCTTTCACCTGCGAACAGTGTGGAAAGAGTTTCAGTCAGAAAATAACCCTTCAGGTTCACATGAAAGTTCACAATGGATAGAAACCTTTTAGTGTGAAGAGTTTCACATGTCAAAAAAATTTAAATGTCATTTGCAAACTCATTCTGGGAAGAAATTGCTGTTTTCCTCAAGAGGTTTAGAAAAAGGAGTAATTTCTACAATCATCTGTACATTCATTCTGGAAGACAATTAAGTTGTGGTCAGTGTAATAAAAACATTTTTTTAACCATCACACTTACAGAAACATGTGAAAAGGCATGCAAATGCGATACCCTTTTTGCGTTCTTTGTTTAACCCTTCTAAGTCTTTTTGACCCCAAATGACATTTGTTGAAATAAAAAAAAATTAAAAAAAGAGTTCCCTTTATCGAAATGGCATGAGACTTTGTACCATTGTCAACACTTGCTAGCTCTACAACTAAAAAAAATAATTTGGATTGATATCTCGTTGTATGTTAGTGTGAAAAAAAGTCACATGCCGTTGAAATGAATAGGGAAACAATAAAATTAATAATTTTTCTTTATAATTTGTCCAGTAAAATCACTAAATCTGCCACAATGGAGAACACAAAATACACAAAAATAAAGTGGCAACCCTTCCACTCATCCACAATGTGGAATGCTCTTGGCCACACACACACACACACACACACACACACACACACACACACACACACACACCCACCTACCTTAAAATCACCAATAGACATCAATGGGAGACAACAAAAATCAGTATTTTTATAAAGTAATTTGTCAAAAATGTCAGTTACAATGCAGAAAACACAAAAACTGAAGAGATGACACCACAGCACAACCACGATGGAGGAAAAACACACGACCCCCACCCCCAAAACCCATTCATAAGAAGTTAAAAAAAAAAAAAAAAGTGACACGACATGAATTGCTCTCTTTTACATAATTTGTCAAATAAAAATCGGCTACAATGCAGAACACACAGAAATGATAGCATGACACCACAGCACATCCACACTGAAGAACAAATGCAAACACATACACACAGTACCGCTGCTCAGGGCCATGCACAGACATTTTGAGGGGCAGTGGCCCAAACCAAAAAAAGGGGCACTAAGGGGGTGGGTGCTTGTTAATACAAATTATCCAGTTGTTACAAATATACACTACCAGTCAAAAGTTTTTTTTTTTTTTTTTTTTAAGATTTTTAATGTTTTTTAAAGAAGCCTTTTCTGCTCACCAATCATTCTTATATTCTGATTTGCTACTCAAGAAACATTTTTTTATTATTAATATTATCAATATTTAAAACAGTAGAGTAGATTTTTTCAGGATTCTTTGATGAATAGAAATATCCAAAGATCAGCATTTATACACTATAACCATTCAAAAGCTCGCAGTCAGTATATATATTGGAAATAAATTATAGAAATTAATACTATTATTTAGAAAGAATGCTTTAAATTGATTAAAAGGAATGACAAAGACACTATAAAGAATGAAGAATTTATAATATTACAAAAGATTTCTATTTCAGATAAATGATGTTCTTCTGTTCTATTCTATTCTAAACTTTCTATTCATTGAAGAAACCTGAAAACAATTTTACTCAGCTGTTTTCAACAACACTAATAAATGTTTTTGAGCAGCAAATAAGAATATTAGAATAATTTCTGAAGGATCATGTGACTGGAGTAATGATGATAAAAATTCAGCTTTGAAATCACAGGAATAAATAACATTTTAAAATATATTCAAATAAAATTAATGTCACGGTGCACACACGAGGGAAGAGAGGAGACGAGGAATAACTCAAAAACACAGTCTTTAATTAAATCCAAATGACAGGCAAGGCACGGCAAGTCAAGGCAGGAATGACTCACAGGAACAACGGAGGTAAAGAGTAGACCTGACAAAAATGAACTGAACGGGCAAGAACTAAATACACACAATAATTAACACACACACCTGAAATAAATGACAAACAATCAACTAGACGAGGACAGGAACAGGAAGGACCAAATAAGGGCATGACAGGAAAGACAAGACAAGACAGACACAATACTGACAATTAAATAGTAAAAAATATTTCAGAATGTTACTGTTTTTGCTGTACTTTGGATCAAATAAATGCAGGCTTGGAGATCAGAAGAGACTTCTTTAAAAAACATAAAAAAAATCTTACTGTTCAAAAACTTTTGACTATAGTAATATGTAAATATATTGTAGAAACTTAATTTCCTGTAAAGCTGCTTTGCAACGATTTGTATTGTGAAAAGCGCTATACAAATAAACTTGAATTGAATTGAATTATAGTGTACAATTAAAAGAGAAGACAGCAATGTAATAATTTCAGACTTTATTGTAGATGTTTTGATTGAGTGGGCTCTCCCTCACTCTCTGAGCCTGCTTCTGCCTCATCTTCAATGGAAGTATGACATTTAATTTAACATTATACAGCATAGCCTAAATTTATATGGTAACACTTTGCAATAATGTGTCATTTATTAACATTATTTAATGTATTAACTAACATGAACAAACAATGAACAATGCATTTATTACACGATTTATTAATCTTTGTTAATGTTAGTTAATGAAAATACAGTTGTTCATTGTTTATTCATGTTAGTTCACAGAGCATTAACTAATGTTAACAAACACAACTTGTGATTTTAATAATGCATTAGTAAATGCTGAAATTAACATTAAGATTAATAAATGCTGTAGAAGTATTGTTCATTCTTAGTTCATGTTTACTAATGTTGTTAACTAATGAACCTTATTGTAAAGTGTTACCATTAATATTATATACTAATAAACAGCTCATTTAGAACATTTATATTAGGCTAACTTTTAAACTATTATAGGCTTATTAATATGGTTTTAATAAAATATTATAAATGCATTAGATTACTAGTAACTAAGACAAGTTATTATAATGGGAAAAATACTTAATAGCAAGAATTAAAGTGTGACAAACTGTTAAATATTCTAAGATGATTTACCTGCTGGCTTGCTGGAGCTTTGAATTCATGTTTGCGATGTTGAACTGCCTTTAGCCTCCCTTTGCTCTTTCTCTCTCTTTCTCTTTTTTCTACAAAGTGTGCTAACAACAGCAAATTTGGTGTCATTTATATTAGATCTGATCAGGTACAATAATTCCATGTGGATGTTCTGTACAAGTTGTTACGACTTTTAAAAGACCAAGAGCAAATCATTACACACAGAGAAAAAAAAAAAAAAAAACTAACAAATTACTAATTCAGCAGATCAACTACTGACTGTAATGTGGATTGTAATGCATCTACCTGTTAATGGAACGAACTTTGGGAAGAACGGTCGTCTCCAGAGAGCGGCACACAGATTGTGAGTGATGCCGCGGAGCGGATTCGCGGAATCAGTGTATCTTCAGCTGATGAGGGCAGAGGGGCAGTGGCTCTAGCCACCGGGACACCCCCCTGTGCACGGCCCTGCTGCCACTCCCTATACGCAGAGTACGTAGTTTGCATAGGGCACCAACTCCCAGGGGGCACCATCCCAGTTGCTCAAAAAAAAAAAAGAAATTAAATAAAAACTTTTATTCTATATTAATATTTAAATATACATAAATAAAAATGTGTTTTAATGTCGGTAATAATTTCACCGCCAACAACAACGCATCTGACTTAATATTCTAGTTTCCATGACTTCAAATGTATTATATAAAACCAATGAGGCAATAATGATTGGTTAATTAATAATAATTATGGTTTCATTGAATAACACTGTTAAAATACATAATGCAATACAAAATAAACAATTTACATTATTACAAATGCCTGCAAAGGGCACCAAAGGCCTTATAATTGCTGCTGTTACACTTACAGGACGATCAAATCCTTGTTTAATATTGACCAAACATTTAATTCAAATATCCACTTTCATATCCACCATTTTTGGCCACCTTTTTTGCGATAGAAATGCTACAGCCTCTTTAATTTCTTCAACAAAAACACGTGGACATCACAGCCCTTACCAAAATTAACCATGGTTATCATAGTAGTCAAGTCAAGTCAAGTCACCTTTATTTATATAGCGCTTTTAACAATACAGATTGTGTCAAAGCACTTAACAGTATCAAATTGGAGGATAGAGTGTCAGTAATGTATAATAATAAGATTAAACACTCAATTTTCAGTTAAAGGCATTTCATTATTGAATTCAGAGATGTCATTGTCTAGCTCAGTTTAGTTTAAATAGTATCTATGAAATAAAATTGACGTTAATCGTAAAAAGTGTCCCCAAGTAAAACTGCTTAATTTTATTTTGTGTGATCTGAATGCTTGAGGCCATTAAAATCAATCAGACAACTGTATTAATAAAATCATAGCCATAGTTAACTGTCTAGAGCTACATTTTGCAATTTATAAATAATACAATTTAAATATAATTTATTTACTTTTATATTTTATTAAAGTTCTATTTTGACCGCTTATAGTAGGTGTTATTTATTTTTTATTTATTTTTTTTGTTTGGAGGGAGGGAGGGGGCACAACAATACTATTCTCCTTAGGGCACCCATTTGGCCTGCAGCGGCCCTGTATACACACTAATATATAACACCATATTCAGGTGTAACTGTAATTTTTGCATGTAATTGCAAAAAATGATACTTCAGTACAAAAAATTGCTAAACCTTGACAAAGAGTCATTTTTTATTAAATGTGAGCCAAAATCATCACAATTAAAAGAACCAAAGACTTAAACTACTTCAGTCTGTGTGCATTGAATTTATTTAATAAATGAGTTTCACAATTTGAGTTGAATTACTGAAATAAATTTCACGACAGTCTAATTTGTTGAGATGCACCTGTAATAGAACAAAGATACAGTTGAAATAAACAGTGATGTCATTTTAAGTATTTAAGTAACAGTATTCAGGTACAGAAATTAAATAATCAAATGTAAAATAACACTGCATAGTCTTCACTGTACAAATTAAATCTAATAAATCTGTTAAAGCTACAGAAGTGATTTTTTTTCTCTGTTTTGTTTGATTATGACAGAAAGTAACAGGGACATTAAACTGCTGTTATTGTCACCCTCTTTTTTCTCAATTGTTTACCTTCACCTAAGACTTAAGCAACTGTTTTTTAAAAAGACACTTG
Source organism: Spinibarbus caldwelli (assembly GCA_039654775.1). Taxonomy (NCBI): domain Eukaryota; kingdom Metazoa; phylum Chordata; class Actinopteri; order Cypriniformes; family Cyprinidae; genus Spinibarbus; species Spinibarbus caldwelli. The sequence continues at coordinate 26,623,180 of CM077229.1, forward strand.
CAGAGACGTGCATTTTGACATTCGCGCATATGTCTCATTTCAGATACAAATAGTAGCAGAAGTGAATGGAATGCAGTGTTCACGTGCATCTGTGTGGCTCTCACCGTCTCTACAATGGACGCGAACGGCGCAGTGCAACGTGACAAAATACAATAGAAGTGATGCTGTGTGACTGACTACACTTGATGCGGCACAACATAAATCCCCACCAGTAAACTGATGCCTCGCTCTATTTATAACGTGCTGACACAAAGTTCAAATGATTGGCAACGGTCACTTTGTCCAGACCAGCGTAGACAGACTTTGGGGCCGTTCACGTCGCGCCTAAAAACGCGTTGAAAACACCAGCCCCGCCGCATTCTCAGTGAAGAAAGTAGTCGAAGTCGCTGCAGAATCAGTAACATCTCTGAAATCTTGTGAGAAGCATTCAAATTTGATGCAGAATTCTGTTAAAGCTACAGATATCAGAACAAACGCCACTGATGTGGAAACCAGGAAAAACATCGTTTAATAAACACAACCATTCACCATGGATTTAACATAGTAAAACTACAGAAACAACTTGTGGCAGAAATGGTCTAATGTTTTCAAGTGTTTTTAAATGCTTCACACAACTTTTCCCATCACTTCAAAGCTTTAACTGAATTTGAAAGTTATTTTTAATGTGATGACATTATTTGTTCATCCTTCATAGGTTGCCCCCATTTATAAAACTAAAAGTTTCATAATGTAGGAAAGCAAACACTTATTTAAAAATAAAAAAAGACATTAATTTACCACTAGTAGATGGCTGTAGAGAAGTACTTATAGGCATAATAGCCATTTCCACTCTCTAATATATATTTTTGTATTTATTAAATATATTTAGACATTTTGAATGACAGTAATAAAAGTTAATTTTATCTGCATCTCAACTACCCAACACAAGTACATCTGTAAGACGTCTGCTAAAGATCTGGGAAACATCTGCTGTGTAATCTGATATATGTCTCAGAAGCAGTTTTACATGCATTCTAATAAATGTCTCTTTGACATCTGACAGGAAACGTCTTAGAGATGTATTGCAATTGAGCAAACACTCTAAAAAAATTTTAGTTAAACTTACAATTTTGTTTAGTTGACTAGAAATATGGAGTTTTTATAATTTATAAATTTGTTTACAAATCCTGATAGTTTGTCACTATAAAAAAAAAAAAAAAAAGTTTAAGGAAACCAGCTTCAGAAGATTTTTGAGTTTCCTCAACTTTTGATTTTTTTACAGTGCAGCTTCAGAACTTTTTAGTTTTTACTCAACCTGAGATTAAGTTCAGCACAGAATTCTCAATCCAGTATGAGTGAATGAATTTATTAAATGCCATTTAGTACAACAACATCGGTCCTCAAAAAACAATCTTTAAATGGACAGAACCACAACCTTTTTAATGCATCAATATGATTTTTTTGTAGAACAGCAAATTTAAATCACAAACCAAATCATTTCATTCACAACATCTCTAGCAAATAAAACTGGAAAAACTGTCAGTTTAGGTTCAGAGCTTACATTTATCAGCTTTGAGTTGCAACAGTAAAAACTTCAATATAACTGATTAAATGGGGGAAAGCTTCATGTAAAAAGTAAAATACAAAATTCAAGTCCAAAATAATGTGCAATATAAAATTCATCGCAATGGTAGTAAAAGTGCAGTCTGAACAAACTGATCTACATCTGTTGGATAATACAACCTTTAAAAGATACAAGTACAAATATTGTATAAACAATTGTTGTATTTAACAGTAATGGTCCAATTTAACAGCAACATTTAAATAGTTCAAGTCCAAACACATTTACTACAAATACAGTTTTTTGTACACATTACAACTAGATGAAACTTCTTTCCTTGTTAAATGTAAAACTGCAGGTATAAAATTTCACTCCAAAAACAGAAGTGTCAAATACTACTTGTGTACCAATTTAACACAAAATACAACTGGATAGAACAAATTGTCATAGTGTCCAGCTGGTGTGCCCTCTTTAGCCACTAGAGGGCACTCTTCTCCATTCACGGACATTGTTATGAACTCCATTTCCCAGACTACATTGCTCTGTCTCATGTGAGATGATTAATTACAGCTGCTTCCAATTGTATCATTTGGGTCCTGCCTATATAAGCTGTGTTTGTCTCTCTCAATGTCATGGAGGTTTTGTATTGTTACACTACTTTTGAGTTCTTTTTGCCTTGCCCTCTGGAATTATTTATCTTTTGGATTTACTGGTTTTGACCTTCTGTCTGTTCCTGGACTGTTTACTTGGATTTTGCCGTTTCAATAAAAGCTGAGCTTGGATCTGCAACTTATAAGTCTTGGGTTTTCCATTTGTGTCACATGAACTGCTCCATTACTTCAGACTCAATTTTAAGACAAAGTGTTTTAACCACTGCAGTTCAGTGTTCACAAAGATGCAGTTTGAAGACTTGTCTAAAAGAGACAAGAAGCAACTGCCTTTTAACAGCTGTCAAATTTAAACATCCAAACTTAGAAGCTTGTTTTTCAAGGTCTGCACTTTTGGAGAACACTGAGAAACAAGCTGCATGAATAGCTTCTGAATAACTTTGAAAATGTAAGATACCTCTTTGGGTACTCGATGTTAAGTGCATAAATCAATCCAAAAACTAAAGCAAATGCATTAGGGAGGTCCTCAAACTCATCAAGTACAATTTGCTCTTCCACCACTATGGAAGGGTTTTCCGGACGATTTTCAAATAGAATTGCAAATTGTATTTTCAATTGCGTTTTCCATATGTGGACACAATCCAAATGCAATTGCAAATCTCGCATTACCGTTTGCATTTTCTCTTTCGCACAGTGACTGCCACATTTCAAATGAAAAAGCAAACTCTATTTGCAACTGTATTTCCCATGTCTTACGAGTTATGAGCCTGTCTTATTTAAATAGCAATATTAATTACCACATCTGCTTTTTCACTCTCTCTGCGCCGTGCATATAACCTGCCAAAACTCAAATGGAATCGCAATGTCTACACTGAAAGCTGTCAATCAATGTGAAGGGGCGGGACTATACTAGGGGGCGTGTTTGTTTTGGGAGGCGACGTCACTCACAGACGACCGTGCTGAATGCTTTGATCAATGGAGGTAAACGGTAAAGCCTCCGCTAAAGGCAGCTTTGATTGACAGCTTTCAGTGTAGACATCGGAAATTCAAATGCAAAAGAAATTGCGATTCCATTTGAGTTTTGGCAGGTTATATGCGCAGCGCAGAGAGAGTGAAAAAGCAGATGTGGTAATTAATATTACTATTTAAATATGACAGGCTCATAATTCGTAAGAATAAGATGGGAAATACAGTTGCAAATAGACTGCTTTTTCATTTGAAATGTGGCAGTCACTGTGCGTTCGCGAAAGCGAAAATACAAACGGTAATGCAAGATTTGCAATTGCATTTGGATTATGTCACAATTTATGCGTCCACATATGGAAAACGCAATTGAAAATACAATTTGCAATTCTATTTGAAAATCGTCCGGAAAATCCTTCCATACACCACCACAGCCATGGTCCTTATCGTGGGATTGGAATTTACTGTTGCCACATCATCTTCAACAGCAGCGAGGACACCAACTTTGATCCTGAGCAGACCTGCACCAAGGGACTCAGTGTCCTACAGAAACACAAAATAGGACAGTTAAATGTAATTTACTAGACTATACAGTTCTACAGTGTGTGCATAATTATTAGTCACTACACTTCAGCGTGTTATTATTAAGTGAGGGTAATTTTTTAGGATTTTTTTACCCAAGCAAAGTCTCTGAGAATCAGACACCTTGTACTTCTGAAGACTCCAGGTAGGTTGCAGTTCTTGAAAATGGTGGCACTGGAGACAATGTTTCCTGATGGTTTTACACCCAATTCTTCACCTTAATTCTTAGTTCTTTTGCAGTTAACGTCTTTTATTCTCCACCTGTTTTTTTCTGCCTCTGCTTGCCCAATGAACATTTCGCTGGCCAGTGGTCATGTACTAACTTTGCAATTTCTGTATTGTATTAGTTTTGAATATTTCTCATGGGTATTTAATAATTTTTTGACTTTTCAGTCTGATTTAAATTTCTTTTTTGGCTCATTTTAACTGTTAAAAAAAAAAAACATGCCATAAATATGAGATTCCAAAATGTGAAAAGCATTCATGTCCACATAACTCGTAATTACAACTTCTAAACTGGGAATTTTTAGAGAGCTTCGTTTAATGTCTTCTAAAAAAGTCTGTTAGCATCTCAAGCATTTTCAGAAGAGATAGGCTAACTCCATAGATTGAGCTCGTTTATGAAAGTTTTGTCCTTTTAAATGTAGATGAAAGGTTTGATAGCTTTGTAAACGTTTTGCGCTATACTGTTATGCTGTACTGTATACTTCATGGTAAACAAAATATTGATAAAAATTGTTCTGTAATTTCAGAAGCGACAAAACAACCCCTGTAAAACAAAAGAGAAGCTCCAAGATTTCAAAATTTCTGAAAGGAGCTGCTGACAGAGAAGTAGGAATGATTCGCACAAAGATAGACACATTTAGGTAGATGGGGGGCGCATTCCCTTCAGAAACAAATGTAATCCACTTGGTCTTCAGTGGCTCAGATGTCAGTCATAAATCTGGGATTATGTCTGATGTGTCGTGGAATTATGTCCTGTATGTTAAATATGAAAATATAAACTACTGTGCACCGTACATATAACTGCGCTTGGCATCCGCTTTCTCCTGTTTGCTGAATGAGACTGACTCAAATGACCGACCACATTCGTTCACGAACTTGATCTCTCTCTCTCGTTCAGACTCAAAAACGCGACTCGGTCAGTGATGGGCGTATTCGTTCAGTAGATCCAATCGTTTGTGAATGAACCAGTTGTTTAACGATAATGATGGCGAACAGAGCTCGGCGTGTGTAGTTTGGCATATTTAAAGCAAAGAAAGAAATTTACACTTTACCATTGTAATGAAAACTGACCCTGTGTTTTAGACTTAGTTTTGTGGTATATTTTGCACTTTTAACAATTTACTTGACTACTACTGAACGAGAGAGATCTTGAGAGAATTGTTCAAAGTGCAAAATACACCACAAAACTAAGTCTAAAACACCTAGTAAGTCAGTTTTCATAAAATGGTAAAGTATAAATTTCATTCTTTGCTGAAAATATGCCAAACTACACGAGTCCAGCTCTGTTCGCCATCATTATCGTTCAACAACTTGTTCTTTTCATTCACGAACGAAATCTCTCTCTCAATCAGACTCAAAAGCAAATCTGTCAGTGAAGGGCGTATTTGTTCACTACATTCAACAAATCACATGCTACGTCACATCTCATACTCGAAGGCTATTGGCTTGAGGTTTAGTCATTCTTTGACAGAATGAAACAGTCCACAGAGCTATATAGCACTGCGCTGCTGTGGAGGGAGGGATTTCAGTGAACGAGAAATGAGTCAGTCAATGGATTACGTGAACGAGAACGATTCGTTCACGAATGTAACATCACTACTGCAGCACACAGGAAGAGCTTTACGGCAGACAGAGACGGCGATTGCGTCTATTCCTCTCACAAATCAATCGTTTTGCCTCAGAAGACTTGGACTATTAATACTTTTTGAATAAATTATGATGGTAGTTGTATTTGCCTGTTACATCTTGTGTTTTATTGACAAATGTTAGGTTTAGGGGCAGAGGATTGGTTACGTGCTCATGAATGTGTAAATAATGTAATATAAATAAAACGGTTAGGTGTATGCCATTATGATGGTGTCTTAGGTAGACTTATCCATGATGTAAAAAAAAAAAAAAAGCATGTCAAGAAAATATAAATGCGCGGGATGCTGTAATTGTTTTTGCAGTGATATAGACCATACGCTGCATGGCTTAAACCACCATTGTACTGTTTTCATTTAATTTTGGGTGAATCGCTTTTCAAATTCAATAAAATACAATTTTATCCATTTTAATTATTATTATTATTATTGGATGATTGATTTTATTTCTCTAACACTTGTTCATCTTTTTTATGACATTTGAAATTGTCTATCTGACCTTCTGTTGGAGGAAACTTAAGAAAAAAAAAAAAAACATTAAATAAAATATTCATGACGTTGTTATAAAATACAGAGTATTAACAAATTCAATTTGTACCACTGAATAAAAGTGGTCAGAAAAATATTCATGACACAATTATAATGGCCTCATGACAGCCAATGTCAAAACCAACCACATGACAGTTTAATGTAATGTTAACCCATAAAGCTAAGTAATTTCTTAAGTGTGATAATTGATTTGCTGTGTCATGTTTATGACAGATTTATGACAGGTTATGTTATCTTGGTAATGTCAAGTTGTCATGACACTGACATGTTATGATGTATTGGTTTATGTCAAGTTGTCATAAAGACATCTCAAACAATGTCATCTTTGCATTAAAAATGACCTAATTGAGCAAATGACACTTAATGACAGTCGTCATAAACATGCATAAAACCTCCTTCATATTAATGACGTGTCATGTCAGTCTTATGAAGGTGTCATGTCAGTTTTATGCTCACCCCTTCAAGTAAAGTACTTGCCTGTGATCAAAGATAGTGAGAGCCGATGTTGGTTATTTTATTTGGATAAATTTGTCTGTCTTTTATCTGATTTACAAATTGTTATAATTTCTGCTGGTCAATTATAAACAATAGGTAAATCTAAACTGATATTAAAAACTTGAGAGAATTATTTGAGAGGCTCCTCCCCTAACAGATGTAATCTCACTCCAAACTTTGATAAAACTTAAGAGCCCTGAATGAACACAAACAGGGTCACACATTTGCATGACTTATCAGATGTATCTGTGTGATGGCAAAAAATGTTTTTCTTACACTGACTACAACTGAATATCTACCAAAATGAATGTCCAGACGATTGTAGAAAGTACTCCATTTTCTAAACCTCGTCACACTGAAGAAAACGGCAATTTATTCCCAGAATGAGTTTTCAAATGACGTTTCATGCTGCTTTGACATGTGAAACTCTTCTCACATTGAAGACACTTGTAAGGTCTCTCTCCAGTGTGAACTCTCATGTGAATCTGAAGGTATTCTTTAACCCTGAAACTCGTTCCACACTGTTCACAGGTGAAAGGTTTCTCTCCAGTGTGAATTCTCATGTGAATCTTCAGGCTATCTTCTCTTGAGCAACTCTTTCCACAGTAATGGCACATGAAAGGCTTTTCTCCGATGTGAATTTTAACATGATTCTTAAGGTGATTTGTGTCTGTGAAACTCCTTTCGCACTGATGACATTTAAAACTGTTCTCTCTTGTGTGAATCTTCATGTGTTTATTAAGGTTTACACTATGTCTGAAACTCTTTCCACACTGATCACATGTGAATGGATTCTCTCCAGTGTGACTTCTTATGTGAGTCTTAAGGTTTCCTTTATACGTGAAACTCTTCCCACACTGTTTGCAGGTGAAAGGCTTCTCTCCAGTGTGAATGATCATGTGGACATCAAGCGTTCTTTTCCGTGTGAAACTCCTTCCACACTGAGTGCATATTAACGGCTTCTTTTCAGTGTGAATTATCATGTGATTATTAAGACCTCCATATTGTGTGAAACTCTTTCCACACAGTTTGCAGATGTAAGGTCTCTCTCCAGAATGAATTCTCTTGTGTTTATTAAGATTTGGACGATGTTTGAAACTTTTTCCACACTGATCACATACAAATGAATTCTCTCCAGTGTGACTTCTTATGTGAGTCTTAAGGTTTCCTTTATACGTGAAACTCTTCCCACACAGTTTGCAGGTGAAAGGCTTCTCTCCAGAGTGAATGATCATGTGGACATCAAGGGTTCTTTTGTGTGTGAAACTCTTCCCACACTGTTGGCAGGTGTAAGATCTCTCTCCAGTATGAATTCTCATGTTGGAATAAAGGTTTGTAGTTTGTGTTTTCTGAGCTTTTTTAGGTGAGCAAGTCTTTTCAGTCTGTGAGCAACCAATCGATTTTTCTTCAGTTTTGAAATCATGCTGTTTCTCATATTGATCTTTCTCTTCTTGACTCTCCTCTTTCAGTGCCATCAAGTCTGAGGTGAAACAAGAAAAATACAAGTTAACACCAGTTTAATGGCATAAAGAAACAGACATCCAAACATTTAGACTAGTGTTGTCAATCAATAAAATAACTGTGAAAATTTCACATTGAATCTCCAATTTAATATAAAATACCAACGGTTGTGTATTTATGTAACTTAAAATATGGTTTAAAAATGTTTGTTTTTTGTGTGTGTATTTAATGTGCATTTAAAAATTTGGTTTAATGGCATCTTTTCCCAAGTAGGCTATTGTTAATGACACCAGTCTCATTGATCCAAATACTGCTACTGATACGTATCTATTAAATGCATTTTCCTAACAATTTTAGCCATTAATTATAGACATTATTAATAGTAATGTCTATAATTAATGGCTAAAATTGTTAAGAAAATGCATGTTAGGAAAATTACACACAAAAATAGTTTTTAAATATATACAGTCAGGTCCATATATATTTGGACACAGGCACAATTTTAATTATTTTAGTTGTTGACCAAAACATATTCAAGTTACAGTTATATAATGAATATAGGCTTAAAGTGCACACTGAGCTTTAATTTAAGGGAATTCTCATTAAAATTGGAGGAAAGGTTAAGGAATTACAGCTCTTTAATATGTACCTTCCCCCTTTTTCAAGGGACCATAAGTAATTGGACAGTTGACTCAAAAGCTGTTTCATTGACAGTTGTGGGCTATTCCTTCATTTTTTTCTACATCAATTAAGCAGGTAAAAGGTCTGGAGTTGAATCTAAGTGTGCCATTTGTATTTGGAAGCTGTTGCTCTTAACCCACATCATGCGGTCAAAGGAGCTCTACATGCAAGTAAAACAGACAATTGTTAGGCTTCAAAAACAAAATAAATCCATCACCATCAGAGAGATAGCAGGAACATTAGGAGTGGTCAAATCAACAGTTTGTTACATTCTGAGATTAAAAAAAAAAAAAAAAAAAAAAAAAAAGAACACTGGTGAGGTCAGCAACATAAAAAGGCCTGGACGTCCATAGAAGACAGCAGTGATGGATGATTGAATGATCCTCTCCATAGTAAAGAAAAACCCTTTCACAATATTCAGCCAAGTGAAGAACACTCTCCAGGAGGTAGAAGAGTCACTGTCAAAATCTACAATCAAGAGAAGACCTCACGAGAGCAAATACAGAGGGTTCACCACAAGGTGCAAACAAGGACAGATTAGACTTTGCCAAAAACATCTAAAAAGGCCAGACCACTTCTGGAAAAGCATTCTTTGGATGGCTGAAATTAAAATCAACCTGCACCAGAATGACTGGAAGAAAAAAGTATGGAGAAGGCTTGGAGCAGCTCATTATCCAAAGCATACAACATCATCTGTGAAACATGGTGGAGCAGTGTGATGTGACAGGACAAAAGCAGACGGAAGAATTCTAAAGTGTATAGGGATATACGCTCTGCCCAGATTCAGTCAAGTGGAGCAAAGTTGATTGGGCAGAGCTTCATAGTACAAATGGACGATGACCCAAAACAATTTACATCAATGTCACAGACTGCACTGCTGTCTTCTTTAAAACCCGGACCCGTATTCATGAAAAATCTTAGTGTTAGGAGTTGCTCCTAGTAACACAATTCTAAGAAAATTCTTAGAAATGTGGGTGTTTCCTCTTAAAATTAAAGAAAAGATCCTAGTAAAGAAAAAAGTAATTCAGAAAGCATCTTAACCCTTAAAAGAGATCTTAAGGTCCAAAATTGTTAGGAGAACGGATGAGGACTTTTAAGAGGCTTAAGAGTTAGAGTAGGAGTAAGAGAGGCTTTAGCAGTGGAGAAAATGGATGAAACATGAAAAGGGAGAAGAAATGTGTTGCACAATGCATGACAGTGAGTTAATAAGATGCCCATTAGATTGTGCAGGGATCATGTTTGTGACCGATCTTATTAGAGACATGCTAACATCTCCGACATAACACAGAAATGCCATAGCGCCAGAAATGGAAGTAATCACTACATTAACTACATTACCATATTTGGCAACTGGAAAAATGCAACTATACAGCAGTGATGATTTGGGTCTGTCACAAACTTCTATAAGCAAAGTGATCACACAAACAATTACAGCACTTTCAGAACCTTATTGTGTCGCTGTTCATTTCCTATAAAATATGTTAAGTATGACAGCATGGTAGAAAAAGTAAAGAATATATATACTGTGTGTTTAAAAATGCTATTTTATTTCCGTCTTGGACAACCAACCAATCACAGTCTTCAAAAGACTGTCATAACTAGCAACGGGGTCAACCCCACCTCCTCACTAAGATAAACGTTTTTGTCTTTTCCTTGCTCAGAGTTGCTCTCAGATTGGTCCTGAATCAGGGAAAAAATGGTGTTGTGTTAAGTGTTAAATATGTTTTACACACATAAAAAAAAATTTAACGCAATTAACAATTAATTTTGACAGCCCTAATTTATACATGAAAAGCATCAAAACCAAACATGTATTATAGATCCTATACCTACTAAACTACTGAAAGAGGTGTAACCAGTGATCTCAGAACCTCATCAATATCGTTAACTCTGTTTTCTTTAGGACACATTCTAACTACAGCTGCAATTAAAAATTATTCATTGACCTGCAAGACATTTTGCTACCAAGAACAAATTTTATTAAAGCAATTCAACAAAGGCATCAGTAAACTATTAGAAAAAGTTTATTAATATCCATTTGAGTGATTCTGAGAATTTAAAGTTGATGAATAATGAAAAAAAAAAAAATCAAATTGGCTCTAAACATTCATGTACAAAAGTCAAATTTGCTTCTAAATCTTTTATTCTTTATAACCTCCAATAAATGCTGCCTGTAAGTGCTTAGTCAGCTTAGTTACTGCAATCTTGGCCCATTTCTCACTTTAAAAAAAGCTTCCAGGGCCTGTACCTATCAAGCGTCTGAGAATTATTCAAAAGAACACGACTAAGAATTGACTTAACGAGTAAAAAAATTCTTTGCTCGAAGCTGCGCTTTAAAGCTAGTTATCATGCATCTCAGTCATAATTTAAGTGAAGTGTAGGACTAAATCTTAAGTGTCGATCTTAGAGATGATTCACAACACTTTGCTGTGCCACAAACAGGATTTTGGATGACAACATAGGCATGGACCAATCACTGAATAGATTTCTTTATTTAAGAATGCTCTCAGATAAATTCACATTGAAAGGTGAGATACCTAAGAGGAGTTTACATTTAACACACATTTGACAAAGAATTTAAGAGAATGCATTAAGGCAAGGAAACAAAGCATCACCACAGCCTTCAATTTAGCACTGTGCCAATAGACAATAGTATTGTGTATCGAGGATAATCAGAGATTTCGCCTGTTGGAAAGGAAAAGGATGTGACGTGTGGCTAAGTATGGTGTCCCATACTTGGAATTTGTGCACTGCATTTCACCGATCCAAGTGCGCACATACAGCAGTGAGTAGTGAACACACACGCAGCCATTTTTGCTGCTGTGCCCGGGGAGCAGTTAGGGGTTCGGTGCCTTGCTCAAGGGTCTCAGCTCAGTTGTGGTATTGAAGGTGGAGGAGAGCACTGGTCATTCACTCCCCTCACCGAAAATTCCTGCCGGACCTGAGACTTGAACCCGCGTCCTTTGGATTTGTAGTGTATCAGAGCGAATCAGACAATTAAGATTCAATCAGACCCAAAGAGCCAAATTCCACAAAGAGGCCCAGGATAAGAGGACAACGTCATAAATCAGTCCATGATATCCTGGCACCACGAGCCTGAAGCAAGTCCACCAACTAGCAGTTTTGAGCAGCTCACAGCATTAAAACAAAAGAACACTTATTGATAATTCCAACTCAGGAACGAGTTTGTCAAATTTGGGGCAAGTAACCAAGATTAATGGTCAAAGATATGCACAGCATGACCATCACATGTAAATCCATGATAGAAATCATGAGATAAAGACTATGCTCCTTCTAGACCTTCTGACCTTTTGTTCCTCACAGAAAACATCCTCACATTCACTAAAGAACACGGAGACTGTCTTTTAACATATTTTAGTCAGGACCACTGTTTGAGTAAGATTATTGTAGAGGTCCTGAATTTATATTTGGCGGCAGGCTTCGCTCTGAAGGGTTCCGATTCAGAGTTATCCACAGGCAAACCTTACTGAGGTTTGAATTAGGGCTGGGCGATATTTAAAAAATATCTTATCGATAATCGCCTTAAAAATATCGCAATATCCTATAATTTTGTCTACCCAAGCCCCACCTCCACCACGCTGAGAAAACATTGCCGACATGCACCATTAACACACACCATGTTCACACCATTAACCCCCACCCGCTCAAACTCCAAGTCGGGGTTGGGATACATCGCAATATTGTAAATACTTATGTTTTAAACCATGCAGGTGAGCCAATGGACATCACACATGCAACATCCAAATTTACGCAGATGAATGACTTAATCTCAGTCAATTCACCAGAAAGTGAAGGTAAAAACTGACAGAACGTTCGGCATCTGACGCTGCATTAACGGCACATATTCTCTCAGAGACGACGAGAGAACAATACATTTTAAATTTAATTAAACCATATGGACACAAAAAAATAGCGTCGCAACATTGACCCAAAACATGTTTTCTAAAAGAATGCCCTTATGCGAGGGAGTGACAATGGCCATGAATATTTAGTGATTCACACCTGAGAGACAAAGACCCTCCCATAATGGGCCATCAATATGAATGTGACCGAGGCAGGTAAGAAAGAGTGAGGAGAGTAAAACAATGAAGTTTTTTTGATTATTTGTATTTATATTATATTATATTTACAACACAGTATAAAAATATACATCATGAAGGTCAAGGACACATGATTGAACATACTGATCTGAACACTGAGACTTCAACAGTAACATTTTTGTGCCAAACATTCATACATACTGTTAACATTCGTTCTACATTTATATCTTGTGGTTTTATTTGTTATAAAATATTAAACATCCTGGCGTTGTGTGAGACATTTAGACAATGAAATGACATTTCAAAATGTTTCACTTGATTTGATACATGTAGTCAGGAATTATAGTTTGGGAAAAGTCTAACTAGTAAAATGTGTACAAGTTATGTCACAACAACAGATGCAAGTAATCTTAGGCTGCTCATCAGCATCATCTCAATTTATTATTATCACAGATTATTTTATCACAGAATATTTGTTTTGGACGTGACAATTTAAAAGTAGACATTTCAAGCTTTCTATACATATATTTGTCATGTCTTTGAGACAAGTATTTGCTGAGATTCAGGTTTTATTTACGTGTCTGTGAAGAGAGGTGACAAAGACGGCAGAGAATGCACCGTTTGTTTTCTTTATTTTACAAAAGCACATTTTGTTGTTATTATGACTATAGACAAATAAAAGTAGACCCTTTTCAGTTTTAAACGATACCTTATTCTTATCTGTACGATCAAAATTATGTAGAATTTTTAGTTCTTTTCCCGGTCATCAAGAAAATACGAGACAGACCGCACCGGTGCGGGCTTCGACCTCAGGGGGTTAAAACCTGGAAGTGTCAGATTTTTGTGATATGTCACCTTTAAGTAATTTTTATAAATGTGCCTTAGAAAAAAAGCTTTACTGGTGTGCATCTTGAGACAAAACAAAGGCACTGATATGTTTTAAGATCAGTCAGCGCAAGTTTCTTTCAGTTGAAACAGCTCAGACTTGCATTTTATTCTTGGACTAGGCTTAAGTCATGTCTGAAACGGGGGGATGTTTCATAAGTGAGATGTCTGATTTTAGTCCTTGGGAAAAAAAACAAAAAAAAAAACAAGTAGTACTTGAAAGTCCTGGAATTTCATTTTGCAGTGTCTGTACGAACTCTTACTTTCAGTTTCATTTGTGGCAGTTTGCACATCAACTTGCTGGCTATATTCGCGGTGAAGCATCTAGCATTAGCGCAGTCATATCTGACTATTTTATAGCCTATAACACGCTCTCACACGTTTGTTTTTTAACATTTCAGGATGAGTTAAAATTTGCATACGTGGTTTTAGCATTTACACTTGTCCAGTTTTGTTTATCTCAAGTCTCAGTACTAGGCCGTTACTTTTCACGCTTTACGTTACCCTTGGGAGATATCATCAGGAAACACGGTGTTAGCTTTCCAGTGGTGTAATGTAACGAAGTAATAATACTTCGTTACAGTACTTAAGTATTTTTTGGGAGTATCTGTACTTTACTTGAGTTTTTATATTTCAGCCAATTTTTACTTTTACTCCACTTCATTTCCTAATTAAAATGTATACTTTTACTCCGATACATTTCCCTGAAGCATATTCGTTACTTACTATAAAACAGTAAGAAGTCAAAAGAACACGGACTACAGGAAAGCAGGTTTGATGAATCAGTGGTCTGGCATCTGCAAGTTAGACTCCTAAAAACACCTTTGCTCATGTGCAAACAACTGTGCGCACAACCGCAGATGATTTCATTTTCCACTCAAGTTGAGTCTGGGGTGTGCGATACAGTATATTGTCTGCGATAATATGGTAAGTGTTGTTGTAATGATGTGCGATCTTACATTATCAAGTAGGCTAATATCACCAAATCTATCACCAAAAGTCTATTAAAACTCAAAATTCCAGGCATTCTAAATTGTAGACGGCAAAAATGCTTCTGTAAGCTTTTTATATTTATATAATTTAATATGATTAACTTCTATAATCACACAAAGAGTACCATTTTTCTGCAGATATTAGCATGAACATTTAATAATTATTTTATACAAGTTCTGTAAAGCAATAAGTGACTTACATTTTAGACATATTTCTTATTTTTGCTCAGTTTTGCCAACGAAAATAATTCCAAAGATCACAGCACTGTTTTGCATCTCTGAGCAATGGACGGTGTTTACTTATTGAATGAATCAGCTTTTTGAATGAATTGGTTGAATAAATGATTCAGTGATTCACTCATTAACACAGTCAAATGCTTTGTTTCTGAATGAATCAGTCATTTGAATAAATCTGTTGAATCTCAATGACTCACTCATTAACAGTCACTTGCTGCCACCTACTGGCGGTTTTAATTTCACATTGACAATTTTTTTTCATGGTTCAAATTTCAGTATTCAACGTTTTATGTTAAAAACAAAACATTAGGCCTATTTATGCATCTGTAACTGCAGTTTAAATGCATCCATGTCCCCTCTGAGATACATAAACTGTGTAAATACATCTAAATGCTATTTTAGAAATGTTTTCTTATGCTGGAATGAAAGACACTAAGTACCGGATGAAGTTCTTACCCAAAAGTACAAAATGGAAGAAAGAGATAAAACTGAACAATCTTGCTACTCAAGCTGTATGAACATTTTTTATATATTTGCTTCTTTTCCCTTTTACATTTATTTGTACGTTTACTTTCCATACTTAAGTACGTTTAAGATTAAAAAAATACTTTTCGTACTTAAGTACAATAAATATCATATACTTTAAGACCTTTACTCAAGTAATATTCTAAACGGTGACTTCAACTTCTACAAAAGTCATTTTCTGGTAAGATATCTGTACTTTTACTTGAGTATGGCTTTCAGGTACTTTATACACCACTGTAGCTTTCACTGTTATGCTGATGATACTCAGCTCTATATTTCTTTGGGGCCCGGTGAAACGCACCAAATTGAGAAAATAACAGAATGCATAGTTCGTATAAAAAACTGGATAAGTAATTTCTTACTGCTAAATTCTGAAAAAACAGGTGTTAATTATCAGACCTAAAACCCCCACATGTAATAACCTAGAACACTGTCTAACACTTGATGGCTGTTCTGTCAATTCTTCGTCATCAGTTAGGAACCTAGGTGTGCTATTTGATAGCAATCATTCCTATGAAAGCCATGTTTCTAGCATTTGTAAAACTGCATTTTTCCACCTCAAAAATATATCTAAATTGTGACCTATGCAGAGATGTTAATTCATGCGTTTTTGACCTCAAGATTAGATTACTGTAATGCTTTATTGGGTGGTTGTACTGCACACTTAATAAACAAACTCTAGATGGTCCAAAATGCAGCAGCTAGAGTTCTTACTAGAACCAGGAAGTATGACCATTTTAGCCTGGTTCTGTCAACACTGCACTCTCTATTAAACATCGTATAGATTTTAAAATCTTGCTAATTACTTACAAAGCCCTGAATGGTTTAGCACCTCAGTACTTGAGCGAGCTCTTATCGCATTATAGTCCTCCACGTCCGCTGCGTTCTCAAAACTCTGGCAATTTGATAATACCTAGAACAGGGGTGTCCAAGCTTTTTTAAAGGGGGCCAGATTCTATGATGTGGACACACCGGGGGGCCGGATGCTCCCCTGTATATGTGTGTGTGTGTTAATTCAAAAACACTGAATCATTTAGTAAAGAAACACCGCTGTGTTATTGCTCTGAGATGCTCGACTGTTATGCTGTGATCCTTATTTGGAACTATTTTCGTTAATTAAATCGAGCAAAAACAGTCAACATTGACAATATTGTACTAAAATGTATATTAACTCTTGTATAAAATCAATGTCAAATTTGCAATCGTTTTCATGCACATTTAATTTGTATTAATAAAAAAAAAAAAAAGCACAAAACTGCTTTTAACAAAAATATATGTAATTTACCCTATATTTAGTTACTCCCTTACATTACATTATATATACACAGGGCTTGACATCAACTTTTTTGCTTACCAGCCACTGTGGCTAGTGGTTTTCCAAAATTCACTTAGCATTTTCACTTGCAACAATTTTGTTGTTGGGAAATTATATTTTATATGACTGAAGTTACTGGAAACTTATATTTATTTAAATTGATTTCCAGGTCTATTTTTATTTATTCATTTATTGCCTATTTTAAGGCAATTTTCCCCTAACTGTATTAAATGTATGTGTCATCTTTCATATGACATTCTTACATTTTACTAATCATTTCACTTAATATAATATGACAATACAGGACTGTTACCAATCAAATGAAATCAGTATTAACAAAGCCTATCTTTTCACTGCTGAAGAAACATTTGATGCATTTCCACAGACAGTTTAATAAAGCTGAAATGTAGCATGACAAGCATTAACACTGCAAAATTATAACAGCATAATTAATGTTATGAGCTTGGTGTTTTAAATCAGTTTTTTTAATATACAACTATGAAATGTTGGTAAAAATGCAAAGATAAGCTACTTTAAAATACGAAAGTAAACCGCTAGTAGATAGCAACAAATGACTGTCTTAATGAGTGAGTCATTGAGTCATTTATTCAAGCGATTCATTGAGACAGCTGATTCATTCAAGAATGAAGCAAGTGCCTGTCTTTAAGAATGGACCACTGAATCATTAACTCATGCTTAATTAAACAACACCGAATCATTTAGTAACGAAACACTGCTGTGATCCTTATTTGGAACTATTTTCATCAACCAAATCGAGCAAAAACAGTCAACACTGACAATATTGTACTAAAATGTATATTAACTCTTGTATAAAATCAATGTCAAATTTGCAATCGTTTTCATACACATTTAATGTGTATAAATAAAAAAGCACAAAACTGCCTAACAAATATATGTAATTTGCCCTTTATTTTGTTACTACCTTACATTACATTCAATTGACCTATATGTCTACATTAATAATATAATTTGGTACAAATATCCTACATTTCTGCCACAATACCACAGTTACTGTTACTATAGTAAATGCATTGTAAATGTTGGTGATTTGTGGATTGAAAAGTATTCTAACTGCATTGTTGTTGCACAATGTTTCCTCTGTTTTCCGCGTCAGTGCTGTTGAGAATGTCAGCGCTGTTTCGTCTGCCTTTAAACTAGTTTAAATTACCACAACATCTATGTTTTGTATCAGAGACCTTTGCTCCGAACTCGAACGCTTCTCACTGGATCTGTATCAGGATCAGCGCTGTTTAGTGGTTGCGTGATTGAGATCGGTCAGCGAGTAAATGCATTTGTTCTGAGCTGACGCTGCGCTATCTTTAGGCAGAGCTAATAGCGGTCCGTGCAGCACGGTTCACACAAGTAGCGCTGTTCCTCTTTTGGTGCGTTTAGGAATTCTTGTGTGCTAAAGAAAAGGCAGCGCATATGAATTATCAAATTGTTGTCACTCGCGTTTTACTGCAACATCTAATCTCAAATTTAGTGCCGTCATCTTGTGTTGACATCGTGAAACTGCATATTTTGTAAATTATACTTGGCTGGCCACATATAATATATTTTAATAGATAAACTGCGGGCCTTTTGAAAATCGTCCACGGGCCACATTTGGACACCCCTGACCTAGAATATCGAAATGAACTTCGGGCGGCAGATCCTTTTCCTATTTGGCACCCAAACTCTGTAGGAACAATCTACCTAACACTGTTCGGGAGGCAGACACACTCTATCAGTTTAAACCTAGATTAAAGACCCATCTCTTTAACCTGGCATACACACACTAATACGCTTCTAATATTCAAATCTGTTAAAGGATTGTTAGGCTGCATTAATTGGGTCAACCGGAACCAGAAACACTTCCCATAACACACAATGTACTTGTTACATCGTTAGAAGAATGGCATCTACGCTAATATTAGTCTGTTTCTTTCTTATTCCAAGATCACCGTAGCCACCAGATCCAGTCCATATCCATATCAGATGGTGGATCAGCACCTAGAGATGACCTCTACAGCCCTGAATGTCAGCGGAGACCAGGACATCTAGATGTGCCCCAGAGAAAGATTCCCAGTGAAGACCTCATCACCTAAACAGCCATCGGAACAAGACCATGGGAACCAGATGAGTCCTCTGCACAATCTGACTTTGCTGCATTTGGAATTGAACTGCTGGTTTCATCTGGCCAGAGGAGAATTTGCCCCCTGACTGAGCCTGGTTTCTCCCAAGGTTTTTTTCTCTATTCTGTCACCAATGGAGTTTTGGTTCCTTGCTGCTGTCGCCTCTGGCTTGCTTAGTTGGGGACACTTAATTTCCAGCGACATCGTCGACTTTATTGCACAAATACTATTTAAACTGAACTGAACTGGACAATGACATCACTGAATTCAATAATGAAATGCCTTTAACTGAAAATTGAGTGTTTAATCTTGTCATTTTACAGTATTGACACCATTTTCCTATTTGATACTGTACAGTTGCTTTGACACAATCTGTATTGTTAAAAGCGCTACATAAAAGGTGACTTGACTAATAATTGTGTAGATTATTTGTATTTATACTAGGGGTGTCAACATTAACGCGTTAACGCATGCGATTAATCTAAAAATAAACGCGTTAATATTTTTTTAACGCAAATTAATCATGTGATAAGGTTTAACCTCAACTTTTTCCCATCATCGCAGCGCGGAAGGATATCTATCAGTGTGTGATGAGGGTACAGTGAACCAGTGTTGCCAGGGTAACGGCACTAGTGGGCTATTTTGAAAAAGTCGCAGGAAAAATTACAGAGCCGTGGGTTGCATTTTTTTGGGATACTTTTATAATGTACCGCAGCCGCCCAAAGTGTATATAGACAAATAAAAATTAAAATAGATCCTTTTACTAACGTGTATTATACTTGGAATGTATACCTGACAACTTAAGAACGGAGAGGCGGTTGTAAACATCACAGTTTCAGTCAGAGCATACGTTAAGGCTTTTACACAGCAGAAATAAACATGACAACAGCCACTAGATTCTATAAGATAATAAACACACGATTACGATATGATATGGTTTGTATGTGATTTTCTTGAGATGAATGTGTACATCTATGCTAATTTGTGCAGTGATATAAAAGGCTATAAATAGCATATTTTAACAACAGTAAACGACCAAGTTCCACATGTGATCGCAAAATGAAGTTATTACAAACACTCGATTGTAGTTTGAAGTGAGTTCTGAGTAAAAGTGGACTATTAATCTCATAAATTGTCTCATGAAGCGTGATGCTACTATTAGCGCTAATGCACCTGCAGAACAGGTCCAATTCTTCATAATGCATTTTGTCATAATACTTCACGTAAGGTCGCAAGAAAATGTTTTGTTGTATTTATTTAGAAATACTTTTGATAATAGTTGGGTAAATGTATACTGGGATTGAAGCGATGTGGCTTGGTAAACGTTTAATGCCCGAATAAAAACAAATGAATAATGATAAAAGAATAATAAGGATTATGTCTCATACCTGGCAGAGGTGTGAAAGGTTCTGTTTCCTTAAACTAGTTTGTCATGCATTTCATTTCAACACATTTACAGGTAAATCCTAGTATTTTAAATTTGTGATTAATCACAGTCCATGACTGTGATTAACGCGATTTACATTTTTTATTCGATTGACAGCACTAATTTAGTGTTCTGTGTTCTGAATTAACCAATGCATGCACGAGCATGCATTGGTTAAAAGGGCTTTTCTGCATACGCTTTCCTTACAGCCTTTCGTCAGTCTCATCAAATATACTAATTTTCGCCAGATCTTTGTGGAACGCCAAGTGCACAGTACTCAAAATCAGTTCATACACAATAATAGAGATCGACCGACTGATTGGGCCAATTTTTGGCAATATTTAATTAATCAGCATCATTTGACTGTGCTGCAAATTAGGCCGATTTATAAGCAGGCACATCTGTGGGCAGCTAAGCGTTGATGTGGAATGCCGTACCGGAGAATCTCTCTCCCTCTGGCTGCGTGAGACAGAGCAGCTCACAATCTGCAGCTGTGCCTTGTTCACACTCTGCTTCAGCTAATGATGGCAGGGCAAAACAGACCGTTTCAAAAGCGTAATTACGTTTTACCCTACTAGAATTGATGCCAGAAAGTTAACATATTCATAAGTGCAACAAGTCATTTGCATGTTAAAGTAGAAACACGTGCAATTCAGATGAAACATCTGGGCTGATTATAACGTGCATGTTAACTTTCCTCATGAAATATGTGCGTGTGGGTCCGACAATAACCTCCACGAGGTCATTGCTCGTAGCCAGTGCACTCTTAAGCAGTTATGAGCAGCAGGCTGTGTAATATGTGTTAACTCTTTTATTTTTGATATCACTATGGCCCTTTGACTTATAGCAGTTGTCCAGTGTTTCCCATACATTGATTTATTTGTGGCGGCTCGTAACAATATCAAAACTGCCAAAAATAGATTTTCCAAAAGGCTTATACTTTGTTGAATAAACTGAGCACTGCACGTTTTAAATTTAAAATACAGCACGGGTGTTTTTATCTGAATGTATCTTTGATAAGAACCGACTGTCTTCAGAAAAGCTTCGATGTCGTTTTCATTTTGTCTTTCCTGTAATGCCTGATAAAGTAGTGTTTGTGAGTGCAGTGCTTATTTGATAACAGCCGTTACCGGGGAAACCGCTATATCTCCCGCTCCAAAAGTGCCTCCTGCTGGCAGAGAATGAACTTGCATTTGCAAGCCTGTGGGAAACACTGGTGTCTGTCAGCAAACAAATAAAAAGCATGCTTCAGAACTGTTGAGAAGGTGCTTAAGTTTTGAGCCATCTATTATTACTAGTGTTAATTTTGTCAGCTAGTTTCAAATTTTGTCTTGTTGGGTGTAATTAAATTACTTATCCACTGAAAAAGCAAAGTAAGGGATTACTGTTCATTTTTAGGTTATTTAATTACAGTTACTTATAAAGTACTTGCGTTACATACAGTAAATAATTTGAGATCTAAATTTACCGTCTAAAGATAAAATTGAATGCATCGGCTTTAACCCTCCGCGCGCCGGCTCGTTCACTTTCAGATTTTCCTGATTCACAGAGAAACCTTAAATACTCATATACATATAAGACTAAAATCAATACAATCAAAAAAGCTTGAAGTGTCTACTTTTAAATGAATGAATTCAAATCAAAAACTAATATTTCTGATTATGAAATCCCTATGAAAGTAAAGCGGGACCAGTCTTTCCCGTATCTGAAAGCTTGACGTTTCTACTTTTAAATGAACGAATTCAAATCGAAAACGAATGTTATCTGATTATGTAATCCGTATGAAACTGAGGTACAGTCTTTCCCATATCTGAGCTCATTATATGCAGTCACCTGTGCACAAACGCCCTCACCTAGATACAAAAAAAAAAAAAATAGATAAAAAAAGAGAAAGATTCATCTAATTTTCATCATTTTTGAAAGAAGACCTACTATGAGGAATTTACCTCATAAGACAGCGCGCTCTGACATGGCTTTATTCAGCAGAGAAGATCATTTCTGTCATTTATTCTTAACTACATTAGTTAACGTGTTATTTTTACATAAATCTGTAGATTTTACTAGTTGGGCTTTTCCTGAACATCTTGCCAAGCTGAAATGTATTGTTTAACTTTTAAGCTTTTTTGCAGAGTATTTCTATTTGTTAACCAAAGAAGGTTCATTTTTTTATAAAAACGTTTAAGTATTACAGTTGTTTTAAAGCTAAAAGGTTAAACTATTCTATGTTTGACTCAAATTGAAAGAATAAAGAGTTTAATTTCTATTAAGGTTTATAGGGATTTTAAGACATAGCCTAATTAGCGATTTGAATAACTAAGTTACTTTTTGAGTAACTAAGTTACTTTTCAGAAAGAGTAATTAGTAAAGTAATTTAAATACAATATTGAAGTAATTAGTAACTGTAATTAATTACTTTTTGAAAGTAACTTACCAAACACTGGTCTTAGTCAACCTTATCCTATTTAGTTTTAGTCGACTAAATGTCTCAACATTTTAGTCTAGTTTTAGTCAAAGAACATCTGAAGTATTTTAGTCTATAGTTTTAGTCAATGAAAACTTGACATTTTAGCAATAAGATAATTATTAATTAACCATACAGCAGTATTAATTTTGGCAGCGATTTTTAATTTAATCTTAGTTTTACTCAAATGTACATTTTAGATATCATATTTAATCAACCTTGTCCTGTTTTTAAGTCAATGAAATGTATGAGTATTTTAGTCAGGTTTTAGTCGAATTTGTCATACTGTATAATGGTTAAACTGACGAAAATTATTTTTGCGCAAAATTATAATCTTAATGATTGTTGTAATTTGAGAAACTTACTTTTGCATTTCAGGTATTGCACTTTCACCAGTAAGCACAAATCAATAGAACGTGGACTCATACATGGTGTATTTAACATCATCTAGTGTACTTATTCATTATAGGCTTTTTTATCAAATAAATTAATACCAAAGACTTATGCAATCTCTCTGTCTACATAATGAAAACTGCTAAAACAAATGAAAAATATTATAACAGTGAAATTCCAAGCAATTCCACAAATTCCAAATGGCAATAGCCTATGTTTTTATTAAAACAGCAGTTGAGTAAGTGCATTTATTCAGCAACCACAATCGCAAACAATATAGTCGAGATCTCATGACAGAACACAGACCGGCTGAGTGATACTTTCTTTTAGATCGCTAAACTCCAGTTTGTTTGTGGGTGTTTTCAGATCATCGGCGGCGGTGCTTCCGCAATGAGTAGAGAGCGCGTGCGCATGGTTGCCAGATTGCTCAGGACCTAAATTTTGTTTTTTAAACTGGAGAGGGGGAATTCCCCATTACCCCCTTACATGGGTCACATGGGGGGGGATTTAAAGATTCTGGGGGGAGAATAAATTGTGACACATCGGGGTTAAATTAATCATCTTCATTTATTTATATCTACAGATTTTAATGTATGGTGGTTTTTAAAACAGCTTAACAAAATTTGTCATGCTTTCCTCCAAACTGACATTAGGAACTGTATTAAAAATATTTATGAATGCCTTTCAGAATCAGCGTATTTCATATATTCCAGTTTCAGTTCAATTTCTTTGGGGTTTTTTTGTTTGTTTTATTTAAAAAACAAACAAACAAAAAAAACTTTATACAAAACATCATGATCTCCTTCAAACTGACATTAAGAACTCAACTAATATGTCACTTAATGTTTCATTATTTTGAGTTGCTTTCATTTTTATGCCTTCTGAATGAAGGAATGTATCAGCTTTGTAAGATATAGCCTAATTACTTTTTTCTAATGTTTAATCAAAAAATCTGATCAAAAATTTGCCTCCCCATTACGAGGTGATATTTGACTCCTTAAAGTGATTCACAGGGGATTTTTTTTTTTAAACCTTTGTAATGGCATTTTTGTAACTTTATTAAAAGTATGTCATATTTGATGTCAAATTTAAAAATATATATATTTATAAGCTTTTTAATATTTCTAATTAAAACAATAGAATAAAAACAAGTAGAACAAGAAGAATAAGTTACCAATCAAATGAAATCAGTATTAAAATTAATTTGTACAGAGGTAGCACAGAAAAATACAAAAGTGGCATGTAGGTGTATTTTCAGATGTTTAATTAGCCTCAGAGGTGGCATGAGTGCAATTAAATTTATAAATTCATGTTGAGATTAATGTGTTAAATATAAAATTTTTAATATAGAAATATTAAATGATTTAAATAAAGGCACAATATGTAATTTTCGCCGCTAGAGGGCACGTATTCAAAACAAACAATGAGACAAAGGCGTAGTTTGATGACGCCGTAACTGAGTGTGGAATCATGGGAGTTGTCGTCTTCATCCCCACAGCCGATGCAATCCGACGGGACTCGGGCAGAAATCATGTTCATGGATGAGCTAATGTATTAAAGATTTATTAATGTCGTAGTATGAAGCAGGGTGAGGCTGAAAGCCGTCGAAGCGAAACGATACTGTTGAACGAGTGTGACACACGGCTCGAAAGCAGCGGAGATTTTATTATGCCACAGTTGACCGCTTCCACTCCTTCCGGTTGTGCTTATGTGAGGTAAAGCAGCGCTGTTTTATCATACTAGATACATTTGAAAGTTCTGTTATAATGCTACTCTGTGCGGTTGTCACCTGTCTAATAAAACGCACACAAAATAAAACCGGAAATCGAAGGTGTATGACGTAATTTGCAGGCGACACAATAACACTATGGACACGGTCCGTGTCACAAGTTAAAATTGCTTATTTCTCTGGATTTAAACATTCTTCGAAACATTTGGGATAAATGTAAGTATACAAGTCAGCAAAATATATAACACTGTTCTAGTGGTTTTTGGATATTTTAATAAAAAAACCTTACATATGGTGCCTTTAAATAACTGAAAAGATACGTTAAAAATTAAACTAAAACTGCCAGTAGGTGGCGGCAAGTCACTGATTTTAATCAATGAATCATTCATTCAATTGATTCGTTCGAACGGCTGATTCTTTCAGGAATAAAGCAAGTGACTGTCTTTATGAAAGGGAAATTGAATCATTGACTCACTAGATTCGTTTAAAAACGCACGTTCATTCATAAACGAGACACCGCTGTGGTTGAATGGAGATGCGCAGTGGCTCAGCTGTGACTTTGTTTCAAATAATTTTCATCAACCAAATAGAGCAAAATCAGGCAACAGTGTTATAGTAAGACAATGTAAGTCACTTAATATTAACTTCTTGTTTATTGAACTGTTGTATTAAATCAATATCATATTTACAATATCATTAAATACGTCACTCTCCTTAGTTCATTGCGATCTCACAAAGTTCTATTATAATCAACGAAGCTCTCTACACTGCACAATCAATCACTTATTTACATTGCATCTACTTTGTTTATGAAAGAATTCATGAGATATGTCTGTAATACATTACTCAACTCTGCAAAAACGCGTAGAAACCTTTGAAGCTCCCCTCTGCACAAACACAAATATGCTCGGGTCAGTTGCACTGGTGCTGCTAAATATTTTTTCATAGTCGCACGCAGTAGTTTTCAGTCGTATTTGCGTGTGACTCAGAATATTAGAGCGCGTCACACAGCCTTGTGTGAATAAGATCAGTGCGACGCAGGCCACGGAGAGCACACCGATGCTACAGGACTCAATAACATCAGAGAAGAGTGGTACAGCGCTGTTTGTGGAATTAAATTTTAAAATAAAGAGACTGTTTGAACCGATGATTTCTTTTTTTCGCTTCTGTGGATGTAC
This sequence comes from Spinibarbus caldwelli, assembly GCA_039654775.1. Classification (NCBI taxonomy): domain Eukaryota; kingdom Metazoa; phylum Chordata; class Actinopteri; order Cypriniformes; family Cyprinidae; genus Spinibarbus; species Spinibarbus caldwelli. The sequence goes on from CM077229.1 coordinate 26,649,264, forward strand.
TTCATAATTTGATCTGTGATGAAGCAAATACATTTGTGCGGGAATTTCTCAACATTATAAAAGTTAAATTTGCGGGAATGGTTTGAATTATGCGCAATCCCCGCACCGAAATTCAAGCCCTGTTGCTTAAAATAAGCAAAAAAAAAAAAAAACGGGCAGAAAATGAATCCATATAACAGCGAAGCTCTGATTCGGGGATTTAAACTTTTGATATCTGGCAACCGCACTCATGAAAACTCGCGTAGTAGAGGTGTGTAGAGCAGTCCGCAGGAACATTTTGTCTCCTTTTTTGACGAAAATAAAAAGAGGTTTTTGGTAAAGTTTTTATCTTTTTGAATACATTTTAGTCTCGTCTTATTTTGTCAATGAAAATGCGTGTTGATATAGTCTTAGTTATCGTTTATTGACCTTATTATCGTCTCGTCTTAGTCATGGGAAAAAAGCTCGTCAACGAGTATTTTTCATCATAGTTTTCGTTAACAAAATTAACACTAATTATTACTATGAATTACTACTACTACTACTATTAATATCTTGTACCCTGCAATAATCATTTACTCAAACTCTCTTTTATGAGATGAAAAGGGGAAAAAAAAAAAAAAAAATATCGGCATCACATAACAGCCGTTGGCTGACCTGATTTCTATAGGCATCGGCCGGAGAAAAATCCATATCGGTCGACCTCTACACAATAACACACCTTTTATACAGCCCTGTTTACACAGCTCTCGTCAGCCGGCTGTACACGTGCTGTTATTCAGAGGAATCTTGCAGCTGAATGATTAAATACTTTAAAGATAAAATATACATTTTACATTATTATATTTAATTATATATAATTAAACATAATGATAAAATGTATATTACATTTAAAATATATATACTGAAAAAAATAAAATAAATACTAGTTTTCTGTATTCTGTAGAGTTGGGCATTTTAATAAGGATCAAATGAGTGAGTTCAGCTTTGAGAATGAAAACCAACCTGTTTGTTCCTCAGTATCTTCATGCTTGACTCTGAATGTTTCTTCAATCTTCATGTCTTCACTCTCCTCTTTGATAAACACCATCTTTGTTTGTTCCTCAATATCTTCATGTTTGACTCTGAATGTTTCTTCAATCTTAATGTCTTTACTCTCCTCTTTAATAATCACCATCTTTATAATAGTGTCACGTGGATCTCAATTGATCTGTGTGTTTAAGGTGAGAATAATTAACAGAAAGAAAAATTAATGCAAACTAAATCTCTGGGTGTCTCAATCAGCTCTCTAGTTCAGTAGTCAGTGCAGTGATAAGAGAGTCAGTCATATTGATACTTAATGGCCTTAAATTGCCAGATATAAAATAAACCCTATCATTCAAAATTAATTATATACAAGGTTCACATCTGTATTAAGATTATTGTAATATTTACTTAGTTGTTATATCTAATAGATTCCACTTTCATTAAAACATCTGCAGTTGGTTTGTTGAAGTTGTCTTTACACGTGTTTGTGTTTACACTGTTTTTATCAGCTGATTCGAGCGATTCAAAACAATGAATCATTTTAGAAGCAATTGATTCAGTTGACTCGTTTCAAAATGCTTCTCTTTCTCCATCACTACTTTCCAGTGACTGAACTCGTGTTTAAGATCAACTGATTCACTATATAGGGAGCGAAATAACAAAGTCCCTTTAAGGCTAAAGGTATTCTATAGTCTTATGGAAATAAGACGCACCTTTTCTGTTACTCGTGTGCTTTACACGCATCAAATACCCTTCATTAATATCACTGGATAAAGCATTACAATGTTACACTGGTTAAAAATGAATTTCACAGTTCTATATACAATCAAACAACAAACACTTTAAACTAAAAAAACCCCCAAAAACCTAAAAGCAGGATCACCTTTCTTCAGCCGAATCACAGACGAGGCAGCGCGGCGCAGCCTTATGACATCACATCGACAGACCAAAATAAAAGTCCTTTTCTTTTGCTAAAGTCCTAGAATTTTACATTAGAAAATATATATAATACGCAGAACAAAATATATATATTATTGCAGGGCTAGCAAAATATATCAAAAAGATTTAACTATTTAATTCATTAACTGAAACGGAGATCTCATGTCAGTGTATTCATCTAATGTTCTCATGTTCCGGTCTCCATAGAAATACATGTTAAAACGGGCTAACAAAGGTCGACTGAACTGAAACTTTTCAGTTTAACTAATTATAAACGTGCTGTTGTTGGCTGCCACAGTAAGGGCTTAAGGAATTCCTGTAAAGTACTTGTTTTGCGTAATTTACCAGCAAATTTGTCTGTGTCCGATGCATGGCTTGCAGCAGCGCTTAAGTTTAAATACAGGTGCATCTCAATAAATTAGAATGTCCTGGAAAAGTTCATTTATTTCAGTAATTCAACTCAAATTGTGAAACTCGTGTATTAAATAAATTCAGTGCACACAGACTGAAGTAGTTTAAGTCTTTGGTTCACATTTAACAAAAACCCACAAATTCACTATCTCAACAAATTAGAATACTTCATAAGACCAATAAAAAAAAACATTTTTAGTGAATTGTTGGCCTTCTGGAAAGTATGTTCATTTACTGTATATGTACTCAATACTTGGTAGGGGCTCCTTTTGCTTTAATTACTGCCTCAATTCGGCGTGGCATGGAGGTGATCAGTTTGTGGCACTGCTGAGGTGGTATGGAAGCCCAGGTTTCTTTGACAGTGGCCTTCAGCTCATCTGCATTTTTTGGTCTCTTGTTTCTCATTTTCCTCTTGACAATACCCCATAGATTCTCTATGGGGTTCAGGTCTGGTGAGTTTGCTGGCCAGTCAAGCACACCAACACCATGGTCATTTAACCAACTTTTGGTGCTTTTAGCAGTGTGGGCAGGTGCCAAATCCTGCTGGAAAATGAAATCAGCATCTTTAAAAAACTGGTCAGCAGAAGGAAGCATGAAGTGCTCCAAAATTTCTTGGTAAACAGGTGCAGTGACTTTGGTTTTCAAAAAACACAATGGACCAACACCAGCAGATGACATTGCACCCCAAATCATCACAGACTGTGGAAACTTAACACTGGACTTCAAGCAACTTGGGCTATGAGCTTCACCACCCTTCCTCCAGACTCTAGGACCTTGGTTTCTAAATGAAATACAAAACTTGCTCTCATCTGAAAAGAGGACTTTGGACCACTGGGCAACAGTCCAGTTCTTCTTCTCCTTAGCCCAGGTAAGACGCCTCTGATGTTGTCTGTGGTTCAGGAGTGGCTTAACAAGAGGAATACGACAACTGTAGCCAAATTCCTTGACGTGTGTGGTGGCTCTTGATGCCTTGACCCCAGCCTCAGTCCATTCCTTGTGAAGTTCACCCAAATTCTTGAATCGATTTTCCTTGACAATCCTCATAAGGCTGCGGTTCTCTCGGTTGGTTGTGCATCCTTTTCTTCCACACTTTTTCCTTCCACTCAACTTTCTGTTAACATGCTTGGATACAGCACTCTGTGAACAGCCAGCTTCTTTGGCAATGAATGTTTGTGGCTTACCCTCCTTGTGAAGGGTGTCAGTGATTGTCTTCTGGACAACTGTCAGATCAGCAGTATTCTCCATGATTGTGTAGCCTACTGAACCAAACTTAGAGACCATTTTGAAGCCTCGGGAAACCTTTGCAGGTATTTTGAGTTGATTAGCTGATTGGCATGTCACCATATTCTAATTTGTTGAGATAGTGAATTGGTGGGTTTTTGTTAAATGTGAGCCAAAATCATCACAATTAAAAGAACCAAAGACTTAAACTACTTCAGTCTGTGTGCATTGAATTTATTTAATACACGAGTTTCACAATTTGAGTTGAATTACTTAAATAAATGAACTTTTCCGTGACATTCTAATTTATTGAGATGCACCTGTACTTTGTGTGAAATAATAAAATAATGTGTGCTTTTATCATTTTGTGGAAAAACCCCCGTGAACTTTGCCCCGATCAGGAGCTGTATAGGTACATTGGGATGCAGCAATTCAGTGCACCTGAGGAGGCTTGACTCCACCCATGGCTGGCTATGGCATGTGACCACATAAGAACTCTCAACAAATAGTAATAATATTAGTAATGATAATAATAATATAGAAATTTATTTTAAAACAACAATAAACAGTAATAAACACCAAGAACCACAGAACACTTGAAACAAAGTAAATTGAAAATCATTCCCATCAGGAGCACCGGTGTTTTCTCCCACTGCAGTTCTGGCCCATCCTTGCCGTCCCCCATCTCTGTCCCTGACATTACGGAGCCAAGTTTTAATGCAGGCTTCTGCTTCATTTGCTGTGGCTCGGCTGCATTTCGTCACAGCTAAGTAAGAAAGAACAGAATTACAAATGTTCAAAACTAAACAAAGGTTCTTCATGTACTGTTAATACATTTCAACCTGAAAAGTTTCCCAGAGCTCTGAAAATCTTTTGAGGCACTAAGGACTTAAACTTGCATTTTGATTAGAGGAATCTCAGATTAGTTTGTGTTTAAGGCTTGATTATATTACCCACCAAGTACATTGTACTGTCACAGTTAAAAAAATAAAGTACATCACTAATTGTCATTTGCCTGTTTTTTTTTTTCTCCCAGTGTTTCATTGTGATATAAAATGTTATTTTCTGATCAGCTGCTGTTGTAATAGAAGACAAATTGAAATCTGATCAGAGAGACGAGCAAAGATGAGAGTGTTTTAATCTCATATGAATGAATCTCAAAGGTTTAATTCTGCTGACATATTTCCTAATAAAGTGACTGTTGGGGCTCTGAGTGTCATGCTAACTATGGATTCAGCACTTCTATTGTAGAATTGTTGGGCCTCTTCTAACCTTATGTTCAGTGTAACATAGAATACTGTAAGGTGACGACAGACAAGAGGATAAAAACAGATGCTCATGTCAAGCTTGATGAGGATTTAGTCCAAGTTTTGAAAGGTAAACTGACAGGTAACAGTCAAAGAAATTCTAATGCATATCTATGCTAATTATAATACATATGATATTGAGAAACACCACTCAAAACCACTAATTTTTTTCCCTTTCACAGACTCTGTGATGAAGTAGTTTTCAAATACCATGGTGACTGAATTGTAAGCCCTCAGATGCAGAAAATGCAACAAGTCGTAGTCAATGAAAAGTGACCCTCCACTGAAAGATGAAGATGGTGGCATTTCAAATTTTCTGTTTATTCGTTTGGTTTTGCCATTTGTAGGCAAAGTTTGAGTTTGTAAAAAATGCACCATATTCACTTTTGCACTTTATTGTTTTTCAGTAACTCTGTGTGTGTGGAAAATTGCATTACCCATTGTTATTCAATGATGGAATATTCATAGTGTACTTTCCAGTAATACAGGTATAACAGAAATGTTCTACATTGATTGAAGTAGTTCTGTTATAGCATTTCACTGATCTTTAATTTATTATACTTGTTTTTGTTAAGAGTTTATATATGCTTCTGTACTTTTTAAATGTACTCAAGGAATTCATTGTTGTAATGGACACAAGATTTATTGTTGCAAAATACATTAAAGTTTTCTAGATTTGAAACTATTGTATTGTACAATACTATTGTATTGTATGTGTGTGTCATGTTAATGTACTGATTTGTGCGCTTTTAATACACCATATTAGAATGCTGAAAAAAAGCTTTATAACAAAGTAATAGTGTACTGGTAGTGCATTTCTAATGAGCTGAAATACTATTCAAAATGTACTTGAAGCACAACATTAGACTGAAGCTTAATACACACACACACACACACACACACAGCTACAACTCATCACCCTTCAAAAAATTATAAAAATTTTACAACTCACCAAATTTTCATTCAGAATACAAAAATACTCAATGGTCAAACCTGACTCATCTTTAACCATATTTTCAAATGTAGTTTAAACTGTGCTAAGGTGGAACACTGTCTAATATTAATTGGTAAATTATTCCAGTTATTAACCGCCCTTACAGAAAAAAACTGAACGACCAAAATCAGTAACTCTAAAATTCGCTGCACAATCACATCTTGACAAAGCTCTAGTTTGTCTTATATTTTCAGTACAAGAGAAAACAAATTCTTTCAATGGTGACGGTGCAAGATTTTGTACATTAAACAACAACTGTAGAGCAACAAAATTGTCCAAAAAAAAAGTGCTTATTGAAAATCGAACAATGATGACATCTGTTGGGTGTCTTATCAAATACTTTTAAAGCACGTTTATACAAAGTATATAAAGGTCTAAGAGTAGATTTTCCTGCTTGTGACCATGAAGTAATACAATAGGAAAAATTAGTAAAAGATCAAAGAATTCAAAAAGACTCTTGAAGCTTCTATTGAAAGTTGTCTCCTTATAAATTTAAAATTTCTAAGTTGAGGTGTCACTGCAAAGACTATTTTTCGAACATGCTTTTCAAATGTTAGATGAGAATCTAAGATAACTCCAAGATATTTAAAATCTGGTACAATTTGTAATTTTTCACCATTAACTAATATATCTGGCAGGGGTGTTGAAATTAATTGTTGCATCCCCTTACGAAAAAGAAGTTTATTCAAGTATGCTATTAGTATACTTCTTTTAAACTAAAAATAGGAAAGTATACTTTTAGTCTACTTTTTATATATTCTCAGAAATGGGCTTTATGTATTTCTCAGAAATATAATTAAAATTACATTTAAGTATATTTGATGTCACACTTCACAGGGGAGTGGGTAGCGAGGAGACCAGGAGACGCAGGAGTAACTTAAAGCAAACAGTCTTTAATGAGATCCAAAACAAAGCAGGAAACATAGAGCAGGCAGCAGACACAAACTGACGTTAACATAGACAACACCAAACACTGGACACAGGAAACACTGGGCTTAAGTAACCAGGAACTAAACGAGGTAATTAATTAAACACAGGTGGAACTAATAGAACTAAATGGGAACAGGAAAACCAAATATCGGCATATAGAAACACGAGGGAAAACTAGAAGCACAAAAACAACAACACAGGAGCACAGGACTGACATTACTCCCCCCGGAAGGCGCATCCCCCACCGTAACAGTTCCACCGGGGCGTGGGGGCGGGCACCCTGGAGGATGGTGCAGGACAGAGACAAGGAAGGCCTCCAGGGCGGAGCAGGCAGTCCAGGGAACCATGATGATGATGAACCATGTGCACTCGGCACCTCAGCCTGGCCTCTACGGCCAGAGCACTATAGCCCAGCCAAAAAAAATTCCTTGGGGGAAATTACAGGCTTCTAACACACACCTAACACACCGTCTCGCAGCAGCCTCAAAGCTGAGTGTGAAGTGGGACACCAGAACTTCTTCACAGATCTCCCCGGAAACAGTCGTCTGGGGTCAAGATGATGGCTTTTGGAATCACAGAGTATTACAATGTTGTCTTTGCTCTTCTGTTCTTTGCTGGTGCTCATGAATGGTGGTGATATAATAGTAGGTGGATGACTGTGTAATGCTGCTGTTCTCTTTCCTCTTGAGGTTGTGAGGGTTTGCAAGAGTGAAGGAGCTCTGAGACTGTGTGCTGATACATTGCCGATGTTGAGTTGTGTTTGTGATGTGTTCAGGAGTCAGGGTGTTATGTGTTTCGGTGTTGACACTCTCTTGGTGTTGTTTTGTGTGTAGCTGGTTTCTGGTCTCCTCCAGCAGTCTCTCCAGTGTGTGGCTGTGTTGTTCTCTTCTGGCCAGTTCCTCTCTCACCCTCCTCAGCTCCTGGCGCGTTCTCCTCTAGTTGTCTTACAGCAGAGCAGAGCTGTTGAATTTGTTGCACACTGTGGTGGCTGGTCAGGTTTAGCAGATGATGGAGATTGTTGGTAGTTTCCTCTTTAAACAGAAAGAAGTCCTGTTCCAGCTCAGCGATGTTATCTCTCAAAGCCTTTATCTTAAGGCTGGCTCACACTGTGTGATTTTGGCCACGATTTGGTCGTCTGGGACAAATTTTGAAAATCCTAAAAGATTCCTATAATCCTAGGCTAAAATCTGTAGTTTTTGATCGCTGGTTTGACATGTTCACTGACAGCCGATTAATGGCTGTTGCGATCAAATTTCACCTCCGACGAAATTCTGGCAGTGTCAGAAGATTTAGCGCACAGTCCTGCAGTGTGACTGCCCCTACGATGAATGTCAAACTGTCTCCGTTTTTCAAGACAAGCTATGAGCAGAATTAATGCTAGAGAATTATTCTATCAGCCATAAACTCCAGCGCTCCCGTCCTCCGCTCACAGAATTCATCTGATATGTTGCCTTTTCTATATAAACACTGGTTGCGCCGCTGTTTTCATGTGGGTGTGTAGAGCTGCATACACTATTCTTCTTAAATACGCCGGTATTGCCACCGTTCATATACTTTTCATGATAGCCAATATTTCAGTCCCGCGTGCAATGCAGTTCGCAGTCACTGGACGTGTATGGGTTGATAATGTAAAACTCTATTTACTTGCGCGCACCCGTTTTTAACTCGTCTCGACTGTCATACAGTCTGACATTAATGACAACTGAGATCCCATAGTGTGACATGATCACCATGTTCATACAGTCTGACAAGTACAGTCCTAAAGGACTTAAAAAAAAAAAAAAAAAAAATCGCACAGTGTGAGCCCGGCTTTAGGAGATGCAGGAGTGCTGGTGTGTCTCTGTGTTTGAGGAGTTCTTGAACTGGGGTCAGTGATGGTAACTGATGTGGTGCAGGGCACTTCTACTGTGTGGCTCTTCATTTCAGGATCTTTCTTGATCTTCTGGACCTCCTGTTTAAGGTTTCTGAAGTTCATCTGGAATTCATTGAGGCTGGTTTCTGGTCCCTGGACCATGACTGTGCCATTATGATAAAGATTCACAATCAACTTTGTGTCGTTCTCTCCTTCTAGAGCGAGTTGTCTCCCTTTGCTGATGCCTCCTCTTCTGTTACATGTCATGGTGGAGCAGAGGACGGTGTGCCAGGATGATGGGTGTTCAGTAAAGAAGAGGAGGTTACACCGGACTCTGTTTTCTGGTCCACTGTAGTCAGACAGCAGTATCTCTGGGTTCTCTCTCAGGATAATCTCTTTCATCTTTTTCTTGTCTTTTGTAGATTTAACTTCTGCTTGATATATTATCTCCAGCTCATCTTCATTTTTGAAAAATGCCTCTGCCTTAGATAGGCCCATGTTGCTCTTAACTGAATTAACTGTCACGGAATGTTAGCTTGTTAAAATGAGTTTGTATGTAGTTTTTAGTTGATGAAAATCTTCTTAGAGGTCTTACCTTTGTAATCTTCTGCCTCTATTGTTCACAAATAAGTGTCCAATTATTTAATTACGATTTGGATCTTAAAAATACATTCTCTGGCAAAAATGGTGTTGATAGCAGGAGCTGATATTTCTGCTGCCAACTGCTATCGTAACCATGGCAACTCTAACTCTTATCTTTTTCTTTTATTACTTGGTTTAGCTGCAAGGTCCGAAACAAAATCTATGAATTGTTAAACTTGTTTTATAACATTTACATTTAGTCATTTTGCAGACGCTTTTATCCAAAGCGACTTACAATTGGGGAATACATAAAGCGATTCGTCTTGAATAGGCAATCAGACAGAGGAAGTGCTCGTAACAACAAGTCTCAGGCATTGTTCAAATAAGTATAAGCTAGAAAGGAAAGGAATAAATAAAGAGAAATTTTTTTTTATTTTATTTTTTTTTTTTATAAAGTTTAGGATGAAGTCAAGTAGTGCTGAAAGAGATGAGTTTTCAGTTGTTGCTTGAAGATTGATAGGGATCCAGCATTCCGGATAGTGGTGGGAAGATCATTCCACCAGCCAGGAATGGTGAATGAGAATGTTCTGGAGAGTGATTTTGAGCCTCTCTGTGATGGTACCACGAGGCGTCGCTCACTAGCAGATCTCAGACTTCTGGAGGGGGTGTAGATTCGTAATAGTGAGTGGAAGTAGGTGGGTGCTGAGCCTGTGGTTGTTCTATATGCAAGCATCAGTGTCTTGAACTTGATCCGAGCTGCAACTGGTAGCCAGTGCAAGGAGATAAAGAGAGGTGTAACATGGGCTCTTTTGGGCTCATTGAAGACCAGACGTGCCGCTGCATTCTGAATCATTTGTAGAGGTTTGATTGTGTTTGATGGAAGTCCAGCCAGAAGAGCATTGCAGTAGTCCAGCCTAGAAATGACAAGGGCCTGGACAAGAAGTTGTGCACCATGCTCTGTCAGAAAGGGCCTGATCTTTCTGATGTTGTGTAGTGCAAACCTGCAAGATCAAGCAGTCTTTGCAATGTGCTCTTTGAAGGTCAACTGGTCATCAAAGATTACACCAAGATTTCTGACCGAAGTTGATGGGGCAATTGTTGATGAACCTAACTGAATCGTGAAGTCATGCTGTAGGGTTGGAGTAGCAGGGAAGACAAGAAGCTCAGTCTTTGCCAGGTTGAGCTGTAGGTGATGTTCTTTCATCCATGTCGAGATGTCTGCCAGGCAGCCTGAGATCCGTGCAGCTACTGTTGGATCAGCTGGTTGAAAAGAGAGATAGAGCTGTGTGTCATCAGCGTAGCAATGGTAGGAGAAGCCATGTGCCTGTATGATGGGACCCAGTGATGTCGTGTATGTGGAGAAGAGGAGGGGTCCAAGAACCGATCCCTGAGGAACCCCAGTGACCAGTTGATGTGCTTTGGATACCTCCCCTCCCCAGGCCACCCTGAAAGACCTACCAGTGAGATAGGATTCAAACCAGCGAAGTGGAATCCCAGTGATGCCCAGAGATGAGAGGGTAGACAGGAGGATCTGATGATTAACAGTGTCAAACGCAGCAGATAGATCCAGCAGAATGAGGACTGATGATTTGGAGTCTGCTTTTGCAATTCGCAGGGCTTCAGTGACTGAGAGTAGCGCAGTCTCAGTTGAATGGCCACTCCTGAAACCTGACTGTTTAGCATCCAGTTTGTTGTTCTGTGAAAGAAACAATGAGACCTGGTTGAAGACAACTCGTTCGAGTGTTTTCGCTATGAATGGAAGGAGAGAGACAGGTCTGTAGTTTTCAATAAGAGAAGTGTTTAATGTAGGTTTCTTGAGCAGTGGGGTTACCCGAGCCTGTTTGAACGCAGTGGGGAAAATGCCTGTGAGGAGAGATGTGTTGATGATGTGTGTGAGTGCTGGTAAGAGTGTGGGAGAGATTGCTTGGAGAAGGTGTGATGGGATTGGGTCTAGAGGACATGTTGTAGGATGGCTGGAGAGGAGAAGTTTGGATACCTCTGCCTCAGTGAGTGGACAGAAGGAGAAGATGGGAGTTTTAGCAGTGGATGTGGTTGGTTGGAGGTCGTGTGTGTGTGGAGGAGAGAACTGACTACTGATTGTTCTAGTTTTGCCTGTAAAAAAAGTGGCAAAGTCATCAGCTGTTATAGAAGTGGTGGGAGGTGGTGGAGGGGGACAGAGGAGAGAATTAAATGTTCTGAAGAGATTACGCATGTCTGGAGCGCTGTTGATAAGCATACTCTACTTTTTGCTACTAGAAACAATTCACAAGAATGCTAATGCATTATTTTCATTATAGACTAGTCATCTGAATCAGACTAGTCATCTGACATCTGAAGTGGATCAAAATCTTTCATCAAAGTTTTCAAAGTTTCTTTCCCAATTCATTTATAACAGATAAGTCTGTTATTATTCAATGTTGTCATTAATGAAATGTCATCCTTCGTGGCTTTTGATGGTCTCCACACATGATTGTTTGTCATTAGGTACCAATTGACCTGTCACAGGTGTCCGTAATTGAGAACTGGTCATCATTTAAGGCTCTGAAATCTTCACTTGAGGTCAGAAAGCATTGAAAATGCCACATTGGGACTTCCGGGATGGACATCGACAAGATGGAAGCATAGAGCTAGCGTTCCTGATTAGAATAGTTTTTAAAACTTCCTAAGATCATTAAACTAGCGATCTAAGTAGTCTACATCATAAAAATAAAAGGGGAGTAGGATGGAAACTAAGTGCAAAACTAAGAAAGTCACACAACCTACAGAGAAACAAGACGATGACTCTGCGCGCTCTCTTCCTGACTCACAAGCAAGCAGCCATGAGGGAGACCCAGTGGATACCGCCAGCGAGACCGTCAACTTAAGGCTCATTCTTGGCCAATTAAGGGATTTTCGTCGGGATAAAAAAACTCAATTCGAGGACATTAAACCAGAAATTTCGAACACCAACGCTAGATTAGAGGAGGTAGAGGGCAGAGTTCTGACAGCAGAAGAGAGGATTCAAAATGCAGAAGAGGTACTCACAGGCTTGTTGAAGTTACACACCAAAATGGAAGAGAAACTCACGGACATAGAGGGTCGTTCCAGACGGAACAATGTTAGAATATACGGAGTTCCCGAAGGTGCCGAGAAGGACTCTCCGACAATGGCTTTATTTCTAGAAAAATTTCTGAGATCTAAATCTATCGGAGAACACATCACTTCAAATTGAACATGCCCATAGAACACTCAGCAGACAGCCACCAGCGGACGCACAACCACGATCAATCGTGGTTAAATGTCTAAATTTCACAACCAAAGAACAGATACTTCGACAAGCCTGGCAGATGAGAGGATTCTCATGGCTAGGAAAGCAGATCAGCTTCAATAATGATTACGCCCCTCAAGTGCTACAGATGAGAAGGGAGTACACAGAGATACGCAAGGTTTTGAAATACAGAGAAGTGAAATTTAGAACATTGTACCCCACTAGATTGAAGGTGCTCTATGAGGATGGAGTGAAGATATACAAAACGGTCGAGGAGGCAAAGCAAGACATGTCAAAGAGAGGATTCCCAGTGCAGCCCATCAGCCACCCAAACACCTTCATGGAGCAGATTCAACGAATGTCTTGGCAGAGAAGTGGCCGGATCACAGGTAGACGCGATCCCCAACAGAGAAGAGGGCCAACATTCAAGAAGAAGCTGCAAACTTTCCGTAGAAAGGACGGGAGTTTGCAATCTTCATAATTTATGCATAGTCCCGATTCTCTTCGTACTTTTAAGGTAAAGCGGTGAATACAGAGATGAGAAGAATTATACCATTTCGGACTGACGCATTCGGTACTGGCAAAGGTATTTGAGTAAAAAAAAAAAAGAAAAAAAAGAGAGAGCGTGAGACGCAACGTCTTTATATATTTTGTTTGAACAACTTGGTTATCAGAGTGTAGTATTGAATAATCGGGACATGTTGTATGGATAGCTCAAAGGGTTCTTTCTTTGTTTAACTGCTATCCACAAGGGTCCCTTCCATAAACTCATAAAGAGGGGTTTTCCCGTGGAGCCTATAAGTGAAGGCTCGATTACAGTCATGGTAATGACTTCAGTTATGGAAGTTCACTTTACATTGTACATGTTAATTAACATTTCAAATTCGTTGATTGTTGATTTGTTTCAGTTTGTTCTGTTGAAGGGGATGCTATATGTTAAAACACTTTTGTTAGTACTTTATAATTTGACTGTAAAGTATGAAGATTGCTTCTTTTAATGTCAACGGCGTACTTAGTCCAGTTAAAAGAGGAACGATTCTGTCCAAATTAAAGAAGACTAGAGCAGCGGTGGTGTTTCTACAGGAAACCCATCTAAATTAAGCAGAACATTCAAAACTAAACAAAATTTAGAGTTTTAAGGAGGTACGCTGCTTTGCATCCTATAAATCTGTACGTAAAAGAAGAGTGGCCATACTTATATCCAAAAAGCTGAATTGTGAACATATGTCAGAAATAAAAGACAAGGAAGGAAGATTTGTATTGATAACAGGAAGAATAGAGGGAACTTTAACAAGTTTTTTGAATGTCTCCCAGGTTCTGAGTGAAAACCAGGTTCTACCATGAAATATTTGATTTAATAGTTACTAAAGTCCAAGGAATTTTAATATGTGGAGGTGATTTTAACAAACGTCTAAACCCTAAGTTGGACTATTCTAGAAGCACTATGGAATTAAAGCCACTGATTAAAAAGGTGAAAAGCTTGTTGAAAGAGATGGGTATCATAGATGTATGGAGAGAATTAAATCCCAGGGTTCGTGATTACACCCACTATTCTCATCCCCATATGACGTACTCCAGAATAGATTACTTCTTTATAAAGGATCTGCATCTGGTTGAACACTGTGAATTGGGCATGATGGATATTTCTGATCATAGTCCTACAACCCGAATTCCGGAAATGTTGGGACATTTTTTTAAAATTTGAATAAAATGAAAACTAAAAGACTTTCAAATCACATAATCTAATATTTTATTCACAATAGAACATAGAGAACATAAATGTTTAAGCGGAGAAATTTTACACTTTTATCCACTGATGAGCTCATTTCAAATTTGATGCCTGCTACAGGTCTCAAAAAAGTTGGCACGGGGGCAACAAAGGGCTGAAAAAGCAAGAAATTTTGAGAAGATTCAGCTGGGAGAACATCTAGCAACTAATTAAGTTAATTAACATCAGGTCTGTAACATAAAAGGGATGTCTTAGAGAGGCAGAGTCTCTCAGAAGTAAAGATGGGCAGAGGCTCTCCAATCTGTGAAAAGAGTGCATTGTGAAATACTTTATAAACAGTGTTCCTCAATGTCAAATTGCAAAGGCTTTGCAAATCTCAGCATCTACAGTGCATAACATCATCAAAAGTTTCAGAGAAACTGGAGAAATCTCTGTGCATAAGGGACGAGGCCGAAGACCTTTGTTGGATGCCCGTGGTCTTCGGGCCCTCAGACGACACTGCATGACTCATCGGCATGATTCTGTCATTGACGTTACTGTATGGGCCCAGGAATACTTCCAGAAACCACTGTCAGTAAACACAATCTGCTGTGCCATCTGCAGATGCCAACTAAAGCGCTATCATGCAAAAAGGAAGCCATATGTGAACATGGTTCAGAAGCGCCGTCGTGTCCTATGGGCCAAGGCTCATTTAAAATTGACTGTTTCAAAGTGGAAAAGTGTTCTATGGTCAGACGAGTCCAAATTTGACATTCTTGTCAGAAATCACGGACACCGTGTCCTCCGGGCGAGGAGGGAGGAGGGAGACCTTCCAGCATGTCATCAGCGTTCAGTTCAATGGTATGATGGTATGGGGGTGCATAAGTGCATACAGTATGGGCAGCTTGCATGTTTTGGAAAGCACTATGAATGCTGAAAGGTATATAAAGGTTTTAGAGCAACATATGCTCCCCTCCAGATGACACGTATTTCAGCAGGACAATGTCAAACACATACTGCAGCTATTACAACAGCATTGCTTCGTAGTAGAAGAGTCCGGGTGCTGAATTGGCCTGCCTGCAGTCCAGATCTTTCACCTATATAGAACATTTGGTGCATCATTAAACGAAAAATATATCAAAGACGACCACGAACTCTTCAGCAGCTGGAAACCTCTATTTGCCAAGAATGGACCAAATTCCAACACCAAAACTCCAGAAACTCATAACCTCGATGCCCAGTTGTCTTCAAACTGTTTTGAAAAAAAGAGGAGATGTTACACCATGGTGAACATGCCCCCGTCCCGACTATTTTGAGACCTGTAGCAGGCATCAAATTAGAAATTAGCTCATTTTGTGCATAAAATTGTAAAATTTCTCAGTTTAAACATTTGTTATGTTCTCTATGTTCTATTGTGAATAAAATATTGGCTCATGTGATTTGAAATTCTTTTAGTTTTCATTTTATTCAAATTTAAAAAACATCCCAACATTTCCGGAATTTGGGTTGTATTTATATGTCTGTGGGTCTGAATAGGAAACCTAATTCTACAGTTAGGAGAATAAATTCAGATATCTTAAAAAAAATTCCCAAATCAAGCAAACTTTAGAAAATGAGATTAAATCTTATGTGGAGATAAATGATAACGAGGAGGTGACACCATCACCAGTCTGGGATGCACTAAAGGTAGTAGTAAGAGGTAAAATTATATCCATTACATCTAATTTAAAGAAACTTAGAAGGCAGAAACTACAAGACCTTGAAAACAAACTTAAAAGACTACAGAACGAACACAGGGCCGACGAGACGAGAGACGTGCGGATCCATTTGCAAGGCTTTATTGAGAGACGTGGTCATGAAACAGCCATAGATTCAGTAATGGCAAACAGGTACAACATAGGAAAGACAAAGTGTAATCCTAGAGCAAGTGTGGGTCTTCGATCAGCGTACAATATCCAACAGGGCAAGGCAGAGAGATAATCCAGGTTCACAGCAATAATCCAGGCAGGGGCAAACAGAGTCCGAACGGCAAGGTAACGGTTAATCCAGGTAACATGGGCAAGAATCATAACACGAGAAAGCAAGGCAAGACTATGATAACTAAAGTGGGCTCCGTAGAGTAGCTATCACTATGAGAGTGATATACACTAAACAGTACTCGGCAGTGAGGGAGAGGAAGCTTAAGTAAGGGGTGTAATGGGAATCGGCTGTGTGATCAGTCTCAGGTGTGAGCGTGTGATTAGTGAAATGGCTGCTGGGAAATGTAGTCTGGGGGTGACGTGCAACAGTTAGTGTAGTGCAAGAGTCCATGTAGTGAGCGGGTGACCTCTGGTGGTGAGCGACCGGAAGTGCATGGACAGGATTCGTGACATAGCCCCCCCCCCAGACGCTCCTATACAATCCAGGACGGTGGAGCGGAGGCGGAACAGGGGGAGGGACGGAGGGCCAGGTCCATGTGGAAGTGGAGTGGTTGGGGACTGAGGCAGAGCCGGCAGAACAGGGCACCAAGGCGGAGCAGGGAACCAGGGCAGAACCAGCAGAGCAGGAAGCCAGGATGGAGCAGACGGAACTGGAGCCCACCAGGGCGGAGCAGACGGGACTGGAGCCCACCAGGGTGGAGCAGATGGGACTGGAGCTCACCAGGGCGGAGCAGATGGGACAGGAGCCCACCAGGGCGGAGCAGAGGGGACAAGAGCCCACCAGGGCGGAGCAGACGGGGCAGAAGACCTCCACAGCAGAGCAGACGGAGCAGGAGCCCACCAGGGCGGAGCAGACGGAGCAGAAGCCCACCAGGGCGGAGTAGACTGAGCAGGAGCCCACCAGGGCGGAGCAGGCGGAACCGGAGCCCACCAGAGCGGAGCAGACAGAGCTGGAGCCCACCAGGGCGGAGCAGAAGACCACCAGAGCCAGACAGCCGACCACCACGACGGGGCAGAAGACCTCCACGGCGGAGCAGGCGCCCACCAGGGTGGAGCAGACAGAGCAGGAGCCCGCCAGTACAGAACAGGCGGAACTGGAGACCACGGCAGGAAATAGGACCTAGGTAACACTGAGAGACACGAGACAGACAGAGCATTTATGGCCCCAAGGGCCAAGGCAGGGAACACAAAAAGTTCATCAGTAGTTTCACTGGCAGCAACTGAACGGGCAGACAGATCAGTGACTGAAGTAGGACAGACAGACAGTTCATAATTAAATGCATTGGTGGGAATGGGATTGGCAGATTGGCAGTTCACAATCAAGGGCATAATTTTAATGCATTAGAGCATGTAGCAAGGGTGGACGGGACGACCCAAGTCCGGTAATTCTGCAAACAGCAGTGTAGGGCCTACTCGATAACGTCAGTCAGCTCGCCTAGGCTACTGCAGTTTTCCTCACTGTATTTACAGTAAAAGGAAATATGATATCAAACACCACTGCCTCTTTTCATT
Organism: Spinibarbus caldwelli; assembly: GCA_039654775.1. NCBI lineage: Eukaryota > Metazoa > Chordata > Actinopteri > Cypriniformes > Cyprinidae > Spinibarbus > Spinibarbus caldwelli. The sequence goes on from CM077229.1 coordinate 26,666,891, forward strand.
TTCATTTAAACATTAATAGGCGCAGAAATGTAGTTCAGGGAACGTACATACATTACAATAATAAAGACTAGATTACCTGTTGGATTTACCCAAAACGAATTATATCTTATGTTTAACCAGAGCCCCTGGCAAATGTCAGAAGGACTAGCCGAGTTGAGGCTACTCTCGTCGGGATACATGATCACTGAGCACCCGCTGATCGCGTGGAGCTCACGTCTCCGAAATCAGCGACGCACATTTTCAAATAGGCACTGTCTTTATAAATAAACCGCAGATTTGAGTTTTAAACAACTACATTCTTGCCTGAAATACCTTTAAAACTACATTTAATAACACAATAGAAGTAATATTTTTAAAAAATTATGCAAATATATGCTGGTTGAAACAATGCTGCGTGAACTCAACCAATCAGCATGTTCAGCGCCCAAGTCCTGCCCCCGAAAGTTCCGGACCTTTGAAAAAGTACTACCTCGCGAGCAGCGACTTTCCCTTGAAGATGAGGAGTAGGGATGGGCGATACCTCATATTTTATTTTCGATCCGATACCGATATCTCTAAACTAAACTAAACTAAACTGATCTTTTAAATTATTAAAAGAATATAATCAGTATTTATACTCACTTAATATTAGATTTTAAAGCCATGTTTTGTTTTGTTTTTTAAACATTTAATAGGCCTTTTTTTTGTTTGTTTACAATGTCAGAAATAAAATATATTAAAATTGTATTTTAGCCCTTTACTGGGGCAGTAACCTCAAAGGTGCAACTATACTCCTAAAAGGGAGCATATTAGTACCATACAAGTATGCATGCTTTAAGGGTAGATAAGTTACAAAGGTGCACCTTTGAGGGTACCTTATGAAAAATAAACATGGTTACATAAGTACTAAATGTATTATTATTATTATTATTACCATGGTAAATTTGTGGTTACTGCAGTTTTACTACAAATACTGTGGTAAACTGTGGTTACTGTAATAAAACCATGTAAACCATTTTTTTTAAAAGGCTGCCAGGCTGCTGTACTCCTAAAGGTGAAACTTTAGCATTTTTTTTTTTTCTGACAGATTTATTAACAGGAATTACAGAACCTAACACAATCAATTTGAACTTTTAACAACCAGTTTAAATAAATTTGCTTGCACAAACTAGCCTATTACATAAATAAACCAAGTTTGGGGTAAGTAAAATTTTGTAATCTTGTAATCTTTGTATTTTTTAAATAAGTCTCATGCTCACCAAGGCTGCACTTATTTGAACAAAAATACAATAAAAACAGCAATATTGTGAAATATAACCATTAAAATGACTATTTTCTATTTTAGATTACATTACTCCAGTCTTCGGTGTCACATGATCCTTCAGAAATCATTCTAATATTATTTTCTGCTCAAGAAACATTTCTGATTATTATTGCTGCTTCATATTTGTGTGGAAACTGTGATGCATTTTTTCAGAATTAATTTTATATATAGTAAGAATGATATGTAATGTAATAATGTGGCAATGGTTTCTTAAGATCTACTTATGCTTCTGATGCTTTTGGGAAACGCAGCCCTATTTGAACAAGCACTGTGAGCCATGCGTCAGCAGCGAACGCTGTCTGTGATTGATTGGTTCTGTCTTTCAGCATTTGCGTGTGTTCCAATGAGCAGGAGAAATAGTTCTATCCAACAATTATTCGCTAATATAGTCTATTTTGCCACTTAGAAGCTTATTTTATGCACCGAATTTTCTTGATAAATGAATAAAATTAATGGTTAAAAAAATGCACCTTAGAATCGATATTTTTATGTGAGGATCGATCCTTTCGATACAACATCAGTATCGATACTTTAGGATCGATCCGCCCATCCCTAATGAGGAGCTGAGGAGCTGTTTAAGGCCATTATCAGTATGAAAGGAGGGAAGACCCCAGGGTCTGATGGCATACCAATAGAGTTGTATAAAAATTTCCATCATAAATTAATTCGCCCCCTTTTGAATATGTACCAGGAATCCCTAAAAAATGGGGCTTTGCCTCCTTCTCTGAATACTGCGGTGATCACTCTGCTGATAAAACCTGGATTGTGGTTCATATAGACCAATTTCTCTCCTGAATAATGACTTAAAGATACTTTGCAAGGTGCTAGCAAAGAGATTAGAAATACATTTGCCCAAGCTTGTTCACATGGATCAAAACGGCTTTGTTTGGGGGAGGCAAGGTTTGCATAATATTCGTAGAGTATTAAATATATTACATGAGAAATCTAATACTTGCGATAATGCACTACTGTCATTTGATGATGAAAAATTGTTTGACAGGATTGAGTGGCAGTTCCTGTTCAAAACTATGGAAAGAATGTGGCTTGGGAATAAGTTTATGAAATGGGTCTGGATCCTGTGTGCTAACACTTCAGCTGAGATATTAACAAATGAAACAATATCTGCCCCTTTCAGGCTTTATAGGGGAACACGCCAAGGCTGCCCGCTCTCTCCCCTGCTTTTGACCCTAGTGATCGAACCATTGGCTATGGCAATTCGTAATCATACACATATTTCAGGTATTACAATTGGTTCTTCAGAACACTGAATTTCATTGTACACAGATGATATAATTATGTTCTCTGATATATAATTTTCAGGATATAATTCTCAGGATATAAAATTAACAATTCTAAATCTGTGTTGCTGTTCCACCATAAAGCAGAAAGGCTTCTCCCCCAGTTCAGTCACCCTTTACAATCTCACAAGAAGGTTTTACTTACCTTGGGATTAAAATTACACCAACTGTAAATTAAATTGTATCAGAAAATTATAAGCCCATATCAGATTCTATAACTGGTCTGCTGAATAGATGGACAAAACTCCCCATTTCATTAATTGGCCGTGTTAATATATTAAAAATGTCAATCTTACCCAATTTGTTATATCTCTTCCAATCCACCCCCCTCCCTCCACATTCTTCTTTTTTTGTCCTAATGAAAAAAACTTTCACAAACTTCATTTGGAACAACAATTAAAGATACTAAAAATCCATATACCAGAAATACTATAACAGTTTGGTTTGAGGCTCTTGCTCATATAGATGAATTAACATACAGTGGGTACGGAAAGTATTCAGACCCCCTTCACTTTTTTCAATTTTGTTATGTTGCAGCCTGATACTACAATTGTTTAAATTCATTTTTGTTTTCTCATTAATCTACACTCTGTACCTCATAATGATGAAGTGAAAACAGAATTTTAGAAATGTCTGTAAATTTATTAAAAAGAAAAACCTGAAATATCACATTTACATAAGTATTCAGACCCTTTGCAACAACACTTGAAATTTCACTCAGGTACCTCCCATGTCTCTTGATCATTGCAGAGATGTTTCTACACCTTGATTGGAGTCCGCCTGTGGTAAATTAAATTGATTGGACATGATTTGGAAAGGCACACACCTCTCTGTAAAAGGCCTCACAGCTGATAATGCATATCAGAGTGAAAACCAAGCCACGAAGTCAAAGGAACTGCCTGCAGAGCTCAGACACAATGATTGTATCGAGGCAGAGATCTGGGGAAGTCTACAAAAATATTTCTGCTGCACTGAAGGTTCCCAAAAGCACAGTGGCTTCCATAATTCTCAAATGGAAGAAGTTTGGCACAACCAGGACTCTTACAAGAGCTGGTCCCCAGCCAAACTGAGCAATTGATGGAGAAGGGGCTTGTCTAGACTGGTGACCAAGAACCTGGTGGTCACTCTAGTTGAGCTCCATGATCATATATGCAGATGGGAGAAACCTACAGAAGGACAAACATCACTGCAACACTCCATCAATCTGGGCTTTATGGGAGTGTGGCCAAACTCAATCCTCTCCTCAGTGTAGACACATGAAAACACACTTGGAATTTGCAATAAAGCACCTAAAGGACCCTCAGACTCTGAGAAACAAGATTACCTGGTCTGATGAACCTCAATTCTAAGCATCATGTTTGAAGGAAACCGGCTCTTCTCATCACCTGCAGAGCACCATCCCAAAAGTAAAGTGTGGTGGTAGCAGTCTCATGCTGTTGGGCTGTTTTTCAGCGGCAGGGACTGAGGAACTCATCAGAGTAGAAGAAAAGCTCAATGCACCAACATTTTGAGATAGCCTTAATGAAAACCCAGTCTAGAGCATTCAGAACCTCAGACTGGGCCGAAGGTTCACCTTCTAACATGACAATGACCCTAAGCACACAGCCAAGGCAACACAGGAGTGGCTTAGGGACAACTCTGTGAATGTCCTAGAGTGACCCAGCCAGAGCCCTGACTTGAACCCTATCGAACATCTCTGGAGAGACCTGAAAAAGGCTGTCAACAGACGGTCCCCTTGAGAGGATTTGCAAAGAAGAATGGCAGAAATTCCCCCAATCCAGTTGTGCAAAGCTTGTTGCGTCATACCCAAAAAGACTCGAGGCTGTAATTGCTGCCAAAGGTGCTTCAACTAAGTACTGAGTAAAGGGTCTGAATACTTATGTAAATGTGATATTTCAGTTTTTTCTTTTTAATAAATTTACAAACATTTCTAAAATTCTGTTTTCACTTTGTCATTATAAAGGACAGAGTGTAGAGTAATGAGAAAAAAAAAAGAATTTAAACAATTGTAGTATCAGACTGCAACATAACAAAATTGAAAAAAGTGAAGGGGGTCTGAATACTTTCCGTACCCACTGTAACTCTCGCGCTTTTCACCAGTTTTTGGCAATGAAAATTTTCATCCTCAGGAGTTAAAGCAAAGCAAAAAAAAAAAAAAAATCCTGGTGGCGGGGCGGGGGCAGCACATGCAAAGCATGCAATGACTGTGGCAACTTTAACATTTGAAAGGATACTATGGCAAAGTTATTGCTTTTCTTATTCAAACTGATTTATTTCATGAATATATGGTTGACCTGAAGAATGTAAGCTATATCATACACTTGGAAAATTATGAGCTATATCACCGCTTATTGACACTAGGGGTGTGACAACACACTTAGCTCACGAGATGAGACAAAATACAGATACTTGGTTCACTAGAACGAGACAATATTTTAATACTATTTTTAAGAAATTTTAAATGACAAAATATTTGTCTTTAAATTACAAAAAGTAAAACAATGCAGTTGTATTATGAAATATTTGAACTAATCTAGGGTTGTAAATAATGATTATTTTGGAAATCAAGTAATCTACGGATTATTTTGACAATTGAGTAATCTGATATTTTTTTAGTAACACATAAACCTAAGTGAAAACCAGGACTATTTATATATAAACTAACGATGAGGCAATAATAATTGGCTCAAATAAAATATCAAAAACAATTACGTGGTTTTATTGAACAACACTGTTAAAATACATAATGTAATATGCCTATGCATAATATGAACATAACCAACTTAAGTACATTATGTATTATAACAAATACCTGCAGAGGGTGCCAACGGCCTGGTGACGTTTCACTTTACAGCGTGATTAAACAATGTTTAAATCCATTAAATTTTAATATTTGGCCACATGCAAACTCAGAAACTTTTATTTTGAAATCGCGATGTACAGTAAATGGCATATTTAGAAATAGGTTGATTTATTCTCCTGTTTTGGCAAAGGTTTATAAATGATTTATGTTGCAAATCTAGTGAGAATGCGCACTGTTTTCCCGGATAAACGTCAAGCAATTCAAATTCAGAGCATATACAGAGGAAGAGTTTAGCCCCTTTCACACATAGTCTTTACTGGTAAATTACCAGTGATTTACCATTAAGAGATCATGTGTGAACAGGACCTTTTCAAAAATCCCAGTAAATTTGTTCTGGCAATCATATCGTTCTTATGGAGATGACATGATTACTCTGAGCTGTTTACAAAGCTCCGCTGCTTTTTAATTAGTTTTTCCATGTAAATATGCACTAGATGGACATCTTTGACCATTGCGCCTCTCAGCTTTTTCAACGTGTCGCGCTTCTCCATTCATTAGGGCTGCGACTCTGCAATTGGATGCTATTATGCGCATCTCGTGTTTATAAGAGCAAAAAAATCTGATGTAGTAATGTTAGTTTGGTTGAGAGTGAAAGCTGTCCTCCTCTCATACCATTGGTAGGCAAACTCATTGACTCGAAAGTTTTTTTTTTTAATGTAAGATTTTTTTTTTTTCGCAGCCAAACGCTGCACGCCGGAGATCCGGCATGGTGCTGGAGAACTTTAAGCCCTACATCCTAGTAGAGCCGATCCAGGTTTTAAAATCTGGTCAATTCAAGGTATTAGTAACAGGGCCATCGCTAGGAATTCTGGGCCCTATGCACTGAATTTGCTATGGGGCCCCCTCAAAATCACGTTCATGGGTGATGAACAATTTTCATTTTTGGGTGAATCTCCCTTTAAGAACTTTATTATTTGTAAATAATAAACACTTAAATTTATATAAGAGACTGATATTTATCTTTAATCAGGCCCTTACTGAATTAACATTTTACTTCAATTAAAATTCATTAGCGCTAAATATCTAAAAAGAAAGAAGATCTTGCTTAGAATCCAGAGTTTAGCTGACTAGTATTAGTAGGATGGTGGTCACAAGAAGTAAAACCATGATCCTCATTACCATGTTATATGGTTTTTAAAATAAATAATAAGTAATAAACTATAAAGTTTGTAGTTTAAAAAACTAAACATGAAGAAACTACAAAACACCTTCTATAAAATTAAAATATTCCCCAATATGTAATAACAGTAACATTTATAATAAATTGTTTTATTTGTATTTATACCTCATTGTCGTGGCTGTTTTCAGCCAGCATCACTACAGAACTTTAACGTTCTCATATCACATGATTGTGTAACAATTCTTTGTCACATCTGAATGGATCAAGCAACTTGCGCTATTTATCTCTTATAAATCGTGGCAGAAGCGTGGTGCACATTCGTCAGCGCTGTGCGGGAGACTGACGGATGCATCGGTTAGCGCTACTTTGCGGTTTCGCAAGCGCCAAACAGCGCCTAATATCGGGGAGGTCTCCCTTGTTTCGGCGATCGGCCCACTACTCAAAGAATGTCCCGGTGTTCCCGATGGCCAGTCCTGGCGTGTCTCAATGGATAAAAGGGATGACCTCATACCTTGCCTTAGAAAAGATTACCTATTTTTTGAAAAACAAACTTCATGTATTTTGGTCCATCTGGAAAATGTTCTATGACGTTTTGGAGAGTCTAGATGGTGACTCTTTTGTGGAATTGATGGACATTGAAAGTATATAGACAAGTATGTTATTTCTGTTTTTTTTTTTTTTTAAACTTTATTTTATTATTATTATTATTACTATTATTATAATGGCTAGTATTATTTTTTAAAGGGTATTGCTATTGGGTTATTGTTGAGTTAATTTATGTATGTATGCATGTATGTATGTATTATTATTATTATTATTATTATTATTATTATTAATTTATTATTTTTTATTCAGTTATAATGAAAAATTTAACTGTCTTAACCTGTATGACAATCTTTGAAAATAAAAATAGAAACGAGATAAACGCGGAACCTTTGTGAACAAGTTTAGACTTTAGTGGTTGATTAATGCCCTCACAGAAAAAGTCTATCAAAACACAGTCCGGTAAATCAGAGTAATAAGCAATGTCTAGATACTCTTGAATATATATAACATAATATAGCAAGATGGCGCCGCACATGGCCGCCTCGGTTTGTTGCTGTTTGGTACTTTTATTGTTTTTGTTTGTTTGTCCGTTCTTAAGCAACATTTTTCCAATCAGCTTCACTAGAAACGAACTCTTGGACATAAGGAATAGCACACCAGATAACTTTTTGCCGATGTTTGAACATTCAGACGTTTTACTGGACATTTTAGTCAGAGGAGCTGCATTCCTATACAAGCACTCCAGGCAAAGCAAGCGGGAAGCTCCGACAGTGCGGTTTTAGGACTCCGCTGCCGAGTATTCATCTGGTCAATCGCCACTCCCTTGCAAATAAATCAGACGAACTGCAACTCCTCACCTGCACAAACAAGGACTTCTAAACTGCGCTGCGCTCTGTTTCACGGTAACATGGCTGAAAGGAGCCATCCCGGACAGCGCGCTACATCTAGCGGGCTTCCAGCTGTTCAGAGTAGACCGCGTCACCGAGTCGTCGGGGAAAACGAGAGGCGGTGGATTATGTTTTTATATCAGTGAAGGCTGGTGTACAGATGTGACAGTTTTAAAGAAGATGTGCTGCCCAAACTTGGAAGCTTTTCTATTCACTGCGGGAGTTTTCCTCGTTTATTCTGGTGAGTGCGTACATTCCTCCTGACGCGCGAGTGAGCGCTGCGCTAGAACTGCTGGCCGATCAGATCACACACACAGAGCAGCGTTACCCGGACTCTTTCATTATCATTCTTGGTGATTTTTATAAAGCTAATCTCACCCGCGAACTGCCTAAATATAGACAGCACATCACATGCCCCACCAGAGACAGCAACATACTGGACCACTGCTACACTGTTTTAAAGAATGCATATCACTCTGTCCCCCGTGCAGCACTGGGACTCTCTGATCACTGTTTAGTTCATCTTCTACCAGGCTACAGGCAGAAACTCAAATCTGCTAAGCCTGTAGTAAAACCTGTAAAGAGATGGACTGCTGAAGCAGAGCAGGATTTACAGGCCTGCTTCGAACTTACTGATTGGAGTGTTTTTGAGGCTGCAGCTACTGATCTGGACGAGCTTACGGACACAGTGACGTCCTACATCAGTTCCTGTGAGGAAACGGGTGTACCCACCAGGACTTATTTAACATTTAACAACGACAAACCTTGGTTCAGTACAAAACTCAAATAGCTTCACCAGGCCAAAGAGGACGCCTGCAGGAGTGGGGACAAAGCGTTGTACAAACAGGCCAAATACACACTAAATGGGGAGATAAGAGTGGCAAAGAAAAACTACTCTAGAATGCTAAAAAACAGCTCTCAAGCAACGACCCTACATCAGTGTGGAAAGGCCTGAAAGCCATCACCAGCTACAAGGCTCCATCCCCCAGCACTGAAGCCAATCAACAACTGGCTGAAGACCTGAACGAGTTTTACTGCAGGTTTGAAAAGACTGGTCTGACACCCCACACCCACTCCGACCGTCTCACAGCACAGCCATCAACACCCCCCCCCCCCCCCCCCCCCCCCCTCCCTCCCCCCCCCCTACTGTTCTCAACCTGCACTTAAGATCTGTGAAGATGATGTAAGCAAAGTCTTCAGGGGACAGAAGATAAGGAAAGCCAAAGGCCCAGATGGTGTCTCTCCAGCCTGCCTCAAAGCCTGTGCTGTCCAGCTATCATCCATCTTCACATTAATCTTCAACAGATCCCTGGAGCGGTGTGAAGTACCCTCCTGCTTCAAACGCTCCACCATCATCCCTGTACCCAAGAAACCAAAAATCACAGGACTTAATGATTACAGACCTGTTGCTTTAATGTCTGTGGTGATGAAGTCATTTGAGAGGCTCGTGTTGGCCCACCTGAAGGACATTACTGGACCCTTGCTGGACCCCCTGCAGTTTGCTTACCGAGCAAACAGGTCTGTGAATGATGCAGTCAATATGGGATTGCACTACATCCTCCAACATCTGGACAAACCAGGGACTTATGCAAGGATCTGTGGTGGCTTCTGCCGCTGCTGTGAGGAATCATTCTCAAAGTCTTGGAGTTTTGATGCCAGAAGATAAGACTTTATTATATGTGATAATGAAGCCTGAGAGACCCTGCAGAGAATCTCCCGAATCTGGGTTTGCAACCTCTTATATACAGATTTTTCTCCTAAGGCGTGTTCAATACATTTCCTATATCTTATTGTTTACCTTTTTTGGATGTGCCTCGAGTCTGTTTTCAAGAAGCGGACAGGAGGCCTCCATATACGTTAAAGAAGAGGCACCAACGTATAGTTTTTGTCTAATGTCACAACAGGATGTGCAGTTTCAGCACAAAATGTATGTCTGCACATCCTCTTCTCATGCTGGCCTCTATACACAGGCAGAAACATGTTTATAATAGTAGAATAACTTGATACATAAATGGCTATATTCACATTCATTATACTTGATTAATTTATATTTTGATTAATAAAAATCTTCTACATTCCCCCCTTTGAGACTTACTAAGTCTCACCTTTACTTGTTTTTACCCAGAGTGCAGTTTTATAATTCAGTCTCATCAGTTATCACTACCTAGTGACTAAATTAAGTCAAACAGTTTTATCACCACTGACTAGATCAGGCATTCCCAAATCTGGACCCCGAGATCCACTTTCCCCTGCAGAGCCCAGCCGCAACCCTAACCAAACACACCTGAACAAGCTAATCAATGTCTTCAGGATCATTAGAAAATCACAGACAGGTGAGTTTGATCAGGCCCAGAACCAAACCCTACAGAGGACCGGACCTCCAGGGTAAGAGCCGAGGAACCCTGGACTAGATTATGCAACAGCACTCTGGCGGAGCAGCAGGACCAAACCTCTCCCCCACACTTGACTAGGAAGGAGTAAAAGATCCTGTCTCCCTAATCCCTCATTTAAGATAAAACATTGTTATAAGCATGAGCGTGCAATTGGTTCAGCATTTGTCTGTGGTTGTCACAGTTATGTATACAACAGAAATAAAAATTCAAAACATACAGCAATGTAACATCACACAAAAATCGCATAGTTGATCTTCAGCCCAGACACTTTGCGCATCGTAGAGGGCCACCCTTGGGCAGAGGTTAGGCTAGCACTTACACCCAGGGTATGGTTCATCTTTATGCTTCTTCTTCGTCCTCAGTTGAGGTACTAGAATCTCCATCATTTGTCAATGTTTGTGACTTCCAGTTGGGTGCATAAGGCCAGTCCTGGTAATGTACATTTTGGTTACTCTTCAAATTCAATTTCTCATCATCTTGACATTTTAGCATTTCCATTTGCCTAGCTGTGGCTTTGACAACTAGTGACCTCAGTATAGGAAGTACACAGCAAAACAGTAATCCTCCTATTAATACTGCAACTCCTGAAAACATTCCCAAATTAGCTAACCATGCTCCCCATGCTCCTAACTTCATATCAAACCAGTCCCACATTTGATTATCTTTTTCCAGCATTTGCTTTAAGTTTAATCCTTAGGTTTATTAATTTGATCATTACTTCACTAAATGCTCCTTCTGGAGCAGTATAATTTGGTATATAAGTATTGCATTGTTCCCCAAACATAACACATACTTTTTCTTTTTCAGATAACAAATAATTTACAGCTATTCTATTTTGCCATGTCATTCCGACTGTTGCATCCAATTGCTCTCCTAGAAATGATAAGGGCTCATCAGTGTAATTAATAAATCTTTGTTGATTGTACTTTATGTAATTAATCCATTCTGTATTTTTTTTTTTTTTTTTTTTTAATTAATATTGATTCAAACCCTGATTTTACTTCATCTGTTGCATTAAATTTGTTAGGTATGCCTTTAAGTTGACTATTTGAATCTATATAAATTGCAGGGTCTTTTTCATAGGCTCTTTTGGATCTGACTTTCTGTTCATTTTTTGCTTCCTCTTCTAGAGAGATGTGACTCATTGTATGTGTCACCATAACCCTAGTACCTAATCCTGACCATTTTTCTGGTGATGTTGGCACGAGGCCTTATTCTAATCCACACATCTACCATATGTCTGCCAATGCAGTATCAATTTCATCAAATAGGCCTATAGGTGGTAGGCCTTCTTTTATCCCTAAATAATCATCTTTACATTGTGATATTTTCCATATTTTGATGCATTTCCCTTCAAATCTTCCTATGTCAATATTTCCCTTTTACTCGTTACATTCAAATTCTTTATCTACCATTAAGTGTATTTTTCCTTGTGGCTTTTGTATTTTGTATTTTTATTTTTTCCATACTATTGGCCATTCACGGGTATGTATGTAATGTAATTCAGTTGCTTCTCTGTAGTTTGTTGTAGCTTGGAGAAACTGGCACCAATATGGGCAAAATGCCATTTTTGGGTACAGTTTCTAAAGACATTTATTTCTTTGCCTCTTGCTATAAAGCATTTACCTCCCAATCTCACTACCTCAAACCTCATTGCATTAGATAGTCCTGGACATTTCTTAAACCATTCATCATGAAATATTCGACAACGAGACCTGTGTATAGGTATTGGTACAATATATAAAATTGGTTTTGCTTCAAAGCAAACTATGCAGTTTTCCAGTTTTTCTTTTTCTGCTGTGTAATTTACCCATTTATACCAACTGTTTTTGTCTACCTTTTCCCATAAAACATTTGAATTGCTCATTTTCTTGAAACTGATATGATTATTATCTACAATGTGTCTGTTTTGTCTGGATATTTTTCCTCCTCATCTAGTTCTTGGTCTTTTTGGATTAAGTCATAGCCACTGCTAGATTCATTCGAGGGTTGAAAAGTCAGTTCTAGGGAAGTCTGGGTGCTGTTGTCTTCGGCTTGAGCTTGTAGAATTAGATGCATTAGGCATGTGATGATCATCAGATTTCTTTTCATTTTTCTGCTTCTCTCACAAAAGAATGTGAGCTCCTTGCTTATCTCTTTCTGAGTTGTCATCAGTTTGCACTTCATCTTGTCTCACTGGTCTCTTCTTGTCACTTTCTCCTGAGTTGTCTACTTGTCTGTTTCCTTCTCTTTCCACTTCCTCTTTTCCATTTATCGGCCCACATCTGCTCCCAAGTATTTTGATCATCTCGTTAGCTGTCCCATCACTCATTCCATCTTCACCAGGGAGACTCTTTGCGAGTCGTTGCATTGGTCTTTCCCTCCTTGGCAAGGGAGGGTTGTTACTAGCACGCCCTTCATCCCTCATTTCATGTTGTGTGGGGTTGTTGAAGCTGGTTGGTGTATTTTAAGGTGAGAGATGTGGACCCAGATGTCCCTCTGCAACCATTTTGCAGGTCAATGCAAGACTCTTCCTTGAGATCATAACTGCACACTCGCTGGTTCTTAATGGTGGAGCAGACCATTCCCTGGCCTTGATAGAACTGCTGTCACCTGGAAATGGAAACCTTTAGAGTTTTTGTTAGTGATATCAAGCATGTTCATTTGCTCATCTGGCCAGTCGTCCTTCTTGGTGTGACCTGTGGAAATTTCATGTGGGTTGAGGGCTGTCCTGGCCCCTTTTTTGAGCTCTCACAAATCCAGTTCTGTCAATACAATGAGTATAGGGCTACTAACCATTTGCTATAATGTAATAAAGAATTTGGTTTTACTCAGTTATCTGCATCCTTATAATTTTTCAATTCATTTGAAAGTTATTCTCAACAATTTGCTAATTCAGTTATCTCTTTGTTTTATAAACTGAGTTCCCCTATATCACTAGATAATTTCCTAGGTCTATCTTGCTCAGTAGCATAGGTCTTTTGACCTGGAAAACACTCAACCCACTTTATGTTAACAGTCAGAAAGACTATTTTATCCTTTTGACACAGAATCAGCTCCATCATGATATGCTGAAAAGAAAGTTAGATGTGGGGTGGACAGAGTAAGCTTGCTTGCTTTGCCTTCCCATGTAATGCGCTGCGCAAGTGTGGCACTGTTTTTCTTTTTGCCACAACACTAACCTAGGTGCTGACCAGGAAACTTAACCAAATTCATCCATGGTCATTATTTTACTGGGCATAATTTGCCCTGTGGGCCCACATCTTAACATTTGCATACAGCTGTTTTGGCAAAATAATTGATTTGCCTCAGTGTCTCGTCAGACACCTTCTTTCACTCCATACAACAACATCATTCATACTTTTTCACACTCTTTCACACCCCCCTTTTTTGACCAAAACCTATTTTTCTCTGTGAGACCTCAGTCGATTGTGAACTGGATGATTTTAGCTGTGGAACGCCACAGATTCTGAATAGGAAAACATGAACTTTTTCATTACACTCTACTGAACGTAGACCTGGAAGCATTCCACATAGTTTCTAGATGTCATATGCATCTGGACAACATCAATCACTATAAGATTTAATTTAACACTGCAGTTTAAACCTCCTTTTTTTTTTTTTTCTTTTTTTTTTCTCAAACAATATGTAATAGATTAATTTGTTTAGAATAATTGTCTTGGGCAGTGTGCAGTTGAGATAGCCAATTGTAATTTCTCAAATGTCACTTGTTTATCTAATTTAAAGTTTAGTCAAATACTTTTTGTTATTGCTCATGAGCTACTTTGAGAAGAGGATTGGAGATCTCTGCATAATCTAGGATCCATGGCCATCAACATTTCTATCTTGTTATCCCCAGTGATGACAGCATATGTGATTTCATGATTTTGGATCTTTGGAGTACATTTTTTTTTTTTTTTTTTTAATGATTTTATGAAATCTAGCCCTAGAAAATTACCATTAAACAAAATGGAGTGACCAGTATTTTTATTTTATCAGCCATATATATTTATTTTTCTGTTAGACATATTGTCTACCCTTTGTTTGTTTTTTTCCCAAAGAGTTCAGCATTGTTGTCAGTAATTCAGTTGTACATTTCTCCCCTAGTTGGTTAATAAAATAGCCCTCACTATGCCAAATCCAGCTCCATTTTTATCTGATTGGTGAGTCAAGCACCCACTTTTGTCTATTAAAATTCCTTATTCTTTAAGACATAAGGCTGGACTGGTACCTATTGAAAAGCAGATTGAGAACGTTAGTTAAAACACAGAATTCAAAGAACTGCTGTGAGACCAGTGAATAGTCAAGATTAATATAGTTAATAAAATAATTAACAAAATTTGAAACAGTCTCTTAAGTGATCAAATAAATGTGCATCACCTGTCCACGCAAAGGGAAGGGATGGAAGTGCTTCTAGTTTGATCATCATTCTGTTGAAGCTGTTTGGTTGTTGCACTGGGTCGTAAGTCTGTGATGACACTCAAAGGCCTGATGTTGTGGTGTATGATCTCCATTGTTTCTCTGCCTCTCCTCAGTCTGGCTTTTGATTGTTCCTGCCAGAGTTTTGCATTTCAGGATGTTCTCTTCACCCTCAGGAAAAGTCTCAAGTGAAAGATTCACCTTTTCCTGCTTTAAGTCAGCCTTTCTCCATGTAGAAGTGTGCACTCCTCTTTCAGGAGGGGAGTTGAAAGTCCATCAGCCCCTCTCTCTTCTTCTTTCTGCAGCTGTGTCTTTGCTTCTTCGCTGCATTGTTAAACAGACTTCAGTTCATTGGTTCCCCTTTTCAAGGCACTGATCCAGAAGCCATCTGAAATCTTAACACTCAGAGACTGCATTATTCAAATTGCACCTTTGTAAACTCTGACCAAATTGTGTCGGAGCAATCAGCTTTTTATCTAATTTTCACTTTTCAACCATCTCTTTCAATGGTCCCTTAATAAAAAAGGTCTCATCTGGTTAAAAACAGCAGTTCCCTTATTCTATTTTAGTAATGCAAGTTCTTCATTGCAGAAATACAGCAAGCAGTTATTTCTTTGCAAAATGCAGAAAGCAGCAGTAATCTACCTTTATTATATACTACAATTAAACAAAAGAATCTTTCCTTTTACAACAGCATGACGTGTATGGTAAACTAAAGACTTCAATCCTAATTTTTCTTCTATATTTGCATACATGGTTCAGAATAATCTAGTAATGTTGAGTGAATTTTCCCCAACCAACATAAAATAATTCCTTTTATTTTATTTAATTATTTAATCAACAAGTTCTGCTATTATTGTAAAATGCCCTATAGCTTTTGAATGAAAATTTTCTATGAACTTGGTCACCCAATCTTGCTCTCATTCAACATTGCACAACACAAGTTATCTCTTTTTAACTCAAACCCAAATTTCTGAAACTTTGTAATGGATTAAGTTTCTCACCATCTCCCAGGGACAAGAAGATACAAATTTTAGACATCTTCAGATATAAGATATAAAGTTTTAAGCACGTGCAATATTTTCATTCATCTATTAAGACGTCATTATAATAATAAATGTATATCTTATTTTAATTAATCTATTATTATTTCAATATTCTGCAAAGTCCATATCTTAGAACACTTTTTTTTTTTTTTAAATACCATTCATACAAGTCCCTTTATTCTTTAGGGCTCATACACTCATCCTTTGTCCCTTTTTTTTAAATAGGGCTCATACACTCATTCATCCCTCTCAGGTGGGCACGAGCTGCGTCCGCCTCTGCCAGGTCACACTTAAGTGACGGTCCAGGAGGGGTGCGCAGCCTCTGCCCACCTAATACGGAATTTATTTATTTTCTCATACAACCACAGTCATTCACACAGACACCGACACAGACACATTAAAACAGACTACACTACACTCTTCCTGAGTGACCTGTTAGCTCTACTTGCTCTTTCACTGATACACTTCCTCAACACAGTAAAAACAGAACCTAGCAGGAATTTTTGCCTACCCGTACAGACCTCTGAGACCAGAGCGGTATCCGCAGGACTTTGCGTGCTTCTCTATACTTTATCTGTTTAACGTTTATTGCTATCCTTCAAGGCCCACTTAGCAATAAACACAGACCATTGCATGCAATGTATATCTGCTTAACGTTTACGTCATCTATCAAAGCCCACTTGACAGTAAACACAGATTTTTGCATGCACAATCTGCCCTCATTTACTGCTATCCATCAAAGGCCCTCTTAACAGTAAAACAGATCTGTGCATGCAATTATTTCTTCTGGAATCAAAACCCCTTTTTACTTTTTGTCCTATATAGTTCTTTAAAATTTGGAGGAGCATTTTCAAGTGTTCTTACCACCATGGGCACACTTTGGCCAACACCACAAACCATTTATATAAGCAAAAACTGCCTACCTTTTTAGTGGCCACTTAATTTGTGTTGCTCGTCAAAGTCCACCCAATGTGGTCTTCCACCCTCTGCTCCTTTCCAATCCTGTTCGTGACGCCAATTTGTGGTGGCTTCTGCCGCTGCTGTGAGGAATCATTCTCAAAGTCTTGGAGTTTTGATGCCAGAAGATAAGACTTTATTATATGTGATAATGAAGCCTGAGAGACCCTGCAGAGAATCTCCCGAATCTGGGTTTGCAACCTCTTATATACAGATTTTTCTCTTAAGGCGTGTTCAATACAATTCCTATATCTTATTGTTTACCTTTTTTGGATGTGCCTCGAGTCTGTTTTCAAGAAGCGGACAGGAGGCCTCCATATACGTTAAAGAAGAGGCACCAACGTATAGTTTTTGTCTAATGTCACAACAGGATGTGCAGTTTCAGCACAAAATGTATGTCTGCACATCCTCTTCTCATGCTGGCCTCTATACACAGGCAGAAACATGTTTATAATAGTAGAATAACTTGATACATAAATGGCTATATTCACATTCATTATACTTGATTAATTTATATTTTGATTAATAAAAATCTTCTACAGATCTTGTTTGTGGACTTCAGCTCCGCTTTCAACACCATCATCCCGGACACCCTTCAGAATAAACTGACCCAGCTCTCTGTACCCACCTCCATCTGTCAGTGGATCAGCAGCTTCCTGACAGACAGGCAGCAGGTAGTGAGGCTGGGAATACTCACATCCAACAGCTGCACCGGAGCTCCTCAGGGCTGCGTTCTCTCCCCACTGCTATTCTCTCTCTACACATAAGTGTAGAGTTACTGCCATAACTTTGTTGCCAAGGCTTTTCCAGAGGAAATCGGGTTTAGATCAGGACTCTGGCCCGGCCATTTCATTACTTCAATGTTTTCAGCTTCAAGGAAATGCTTTACCCGTTTTGCAGTGTGACAGGGGCATTGTCTTGCATGAAAACTGCAGGCTGATTTGGAGATGAAAGCAGGTTGCTTAGTTTCTGATAAACATTAACATTCACTCTGAGGCCCAACTCCTGTATAAGAGGCCCAACTCCTGCTTCAGAAAACATCTCTCAAACCATGACTTCCTCCTCCACTTTTCACTTACTAATTTATGCACTCAGGGTTTGACGCCAAACATAATGTTTCCCATTGGACCCAAATAAATTAAACTTGCTCTCATCACTATAGTGAACTTTGGACCAGTTCTCCTCTGTCCACACAACATGCTCCTCAACAAAGGTGAGCCTAGCCTTTTGAGTCTTTCTGCTCATGAGAGGCTTAGTCACTGCAGAGTGCGCTCTCAGTCCAACTTCTCTTAAACGTGTAGAGACAGATCCTTACCTTGTTCAGCGCTGAACCGATGAGCAATTCCAGCTGCAGTGTTGAACCGATTCCCCACTGAGAGTCTCAGGTCATCTGGACAACCTCCTGTCACAGGGTTTCAATTGCCTTACTCCATGTCCTAACTACAAGCGATGTGGCAAGATTCCAGCAACAAGCAGTTTGTCTGCCCACACCATTTGCGACACGGCTAGGAGAGGCGATAAAATCAATCAAATATTACTGCCAATCAGAATAGTGTGTGGGAGAGATCTCTGTGAAAGCAAACTTGCATTAAAAATGGCTAAGTACTAATCAAATAAATAAATAACATTATTAAAAAAAAAATATATATATATATATATATATATATATATATATATATATATATATATATATATATAGTGCCTTATGTTCAACTGTCCCAATACTTATGCTCACATCAATGAGTGGGATGAACTCTAAAAGTGCTGTTCTTTTTATTTGGTAAAACATGTATGTGTTGAAACGGCTAATAATAAAATGTGACATTCTGTAGTTTTGTCTCATATTCAACTTTTAATCAGATTTGCAAATGTCTTGACTCCACAGCCAACAGAGCAATTTTGTCTTTACTGTTCCAATACTTTTGGAGGGCACTGTATACTCAGTGACTGTTAGACAAACTTGTTTGTTTGTTTTCACAGAATTCAGTTTTAACTATATAATTTGTTTTCAAAAATCTGAGATAAATTATCCATTCTTGCGTTCATTGTGGCTATTGTATTAATGCACAATAATATTTTAACTGAAAATGTACACATATTCAGTTCAAATTTTCTCACATGACAATCAGTTAAATTGTTCTTGGTCATAGGGAAATTCAAACCCATCTCATTTTTATTATGGAAGGAAAATTGTATTCAAACTCAAACCATTTTAATACTGTATTTAAAAAACCTACTCAGCGCCTGAGATTTTTAAGGACCAAAATATTACTAATTAGATTAATTGTGAATATGAAATGCTGCATTTATTTCTCCATTAGGTTCCAAGGTTCAGACAGGAACTCTGGAGGAGGAAGAGAGTAGCAGCCTTTCTTTTATTACAGGGGAGAAAGACAAGGACATGGGTGCATCCAATAAATCAAAGAAGAGCAGAGCAAGGGGCCTACCACAACTTAGTGCAGGAACTTTACCTGGACAAGGCGAGTTTTTTTTTTTATTTCTATTTTTTTTTTTTTTTTCAGATGTCCTCCACTGATATGGAGAATGTGCTGTCATATATTGGTGAAGACCTGAGGAAGCAGACCACACCACGTCCAGTTGAGCCCCAACAACGTCTTGCTGTAACACTAAGGTAAGTAAATGCACTGTAAAATTGTTTTATTTCACAAAACTGTCAAAGAAGATGTGTCTTAAGTGGTATATATACCAAGAAAGTCTGTGTGAACTCACATTTTTTATATATTAATGTTATTAGATTAATGTCTCTAACACAACTATTAATATATAAATATGAAATTGACATTATTGAGGCAATTATTTTGTAATTCCATTTGGGGGTGCAAATAATGACATTATACAAGACAAGACAATTTATGACTGTGCATAGAAGAAACAATTATACAGAAAAAAAAAATCTGTAAAGTAGTTTATTTCATAGTGACGGGTTTAAAATTGCTCAACACAACATTTGTACATCAACCTTAAAAAAGATCACACAAATGTGCTGCAACAGTCTTTACAAAAACAAACAACTGAAAACTCAAACAACAGTAGTAGAAATAGTGGTAAGACTTTACAATAAGGGTACACGAATAATCATATATTAATGCCCAAATTAATACTTCATTCATTATACTAATGATTATTGAAGGTGTTAATTAATCATGAACTAATGAAGAGCTATCTTTAACTATGACTGGAGTCATATTGATTCCCATATGGTTAACAGTAGCATTAACTACGTTAGTACATATTTGATGTATACATTATCAGTTGGCAAAGTATTAGTTGATCCTCCTCATTAAGCGTAGAAAATACTAAATACTCTAGTAACTGATCTTGTGTTTTGCGTTGTTCTCTTCCGGATTGACCCACGCTGGGTAAATTTATTTCCGGTGACAGTGATGACTGCACCTAACAAGAACTAGTTCACGAATTCACAAATTAAATATCATGAAAGTGTTTGAATTGTCTTGATGATTTATTGGTGAGACTACAAAGCTCTAATTAAGAGATACATTTAAGAACCTACTCTAAATGATGGCGCTTAACTTGATTATATCATTATCCGTGTCTGTTTCAGTGCGGCTGTGCATTATCACACTCCTTGTGAAAACTTCAGCACTTTCCCTGTGCTGGGGAAATCATCGGCTAGCAGCTCCCTTCTCACACACACCTGATTCACTGATACTGTACATATTGAGAAGCCAGACTGCTAGATCTCACCCTGGATTATCTATCATAAAAGACAACACTTCTGTCATCTCTCAATGATGTTTTATCTCATTCACTCATATGCTCCTGTCGCCATCATCTAAAATATTTAAATATGCACAGTATTATAAAAACACTACTAGTAGTAGTAGTAGTATATATTGCTGTTGCACGTTTCATAGTTGCTCTGATTACTTAAGATTAATGCAAAGATGGTAATTATGTTGTATGTGGACTTGGAATGAAACGATGTGTTAGTTTCATTTTAATCTGTGAGGATTTGTTATAATATATGGTTGAATGCGAGATATAATGTTTGTGAGATTAATACATGCTATAGGACTATATTTAAAGCATACTAAATTTGTGACAATATTATCTTGATAGAATATAACTGTCACGGTGCACACACGTGAGATGAATGAAAAGACGAAGGTAAACTCAAAATACAGTCTTTAATCAAATCCAAACAAGACACGACAAGACAAGGCAGGGCTGACACACAGGAACACCGGGAGTAATGAGTAGACCAGAAGAAAATGAACAGAACAGGCAGGAACTAAGTACAAACGATAATTAACTCACACCTGAAAGAAATCATAAACAATCCGACTAGACGAGGACAAGAACAGGAAGGACCAAATATGGGCTAGGAGGGGGAAACACACAAGACAAGACGGACAGGACTGTGACAATAACGGTGAAAGCAAGACATAGATATTGATTTAAATAAGCAAAAGGTCTAGGATTTCAGCATTATTGCAGTGGTTAATATGTTTGTGGTATATGTTTGGCTAAATTATTTGAACCCTAATGCAGTGAGCAGCTTTTCATTTATTAAACAACCATGTTGGAAGACGTTCCCATCTACATATTCCAGGATGACAACACCATGATTGTGAAAGAGTGATTCAGTGTATGCACTCTAAAAATAAAAAATGAGGGAAACCCCCCTAAAAAATAGGGCACAATGTAGTGTATTAATTTGAATAGTTATATATATATATATAGAATTTTTTTTACAGATGTGTAAGGTTGTTAAAATGCATACCATAATCAAAGTTAAAGGTGGTCCAATTTAATTTCAGTGTATAATCACAGTATATATATATATATATATATATATATATATATATATATATATATATATATATATATATATATATATATATATATATATATATATTGTAACGGGCTGAAGAATCACACGACAAGGAAATGACAATAAAGGCCCCGAAGGGTGCGTTTATTGGTGAGATGTGTCGTGCCGATGTGTCTTGGTGAGGTGAACCCGTGCTCCGAGATCCGCTTCCGTGGTTAATCCAAGTGTCCAGGTGCTGGGTGTCCGTGCTGTGCTCAAACGTCGTGGCTGGCCGGTCACACACTGCTCTCTGGAACGTAAACAGAGGAAGGTTAGTATCAGCTCGTCTGGAGACATGTCTCCCCCGTGTGTGTGACTCGGCGCCTTTTGTAGCTGTCTCTTGATGAGTCTCAGCTGTGACCGGCCAGCCTGTGCAGATTGCTTGCAGGTGTGCCTCTTCTGTTTCCAGGGCGACGCTGATGAGTGCTCGGGACACGCGTCACACTCCCTCCCCCTAAGTGTCGTCCTGGTCCCGCGGGACAACGGGGAGATTGGGGTCGGGTGGGGAGTGAACCCTGACAGACCTGCGAAAGCCGCCCAAATCCGCGAGAGCCCGTCGGCGTTAGCGTTGGCCGTCCCCGCCCGATGTCGCACAGTGAAGTGGAAGTCCTGGAGCGCCAAGAACCAGCGAGTCACTCGGGCGTTCGTGTCCTTGGCCCGGGCCATCCACTGTAACGGAGCATGGTCAGTAATGAGCGTGAACTTTCTGCCAAGGAGGTAATACCTGAGCTCCAGGACTGCCCACTTGACGGCCAGCGCTTCCTTTTCGACGGCCGCGTAACGTTGTTCCGCTGGGGTCAGCTTCCGGCTGATGTAGATCACCGGGTGTTCCTCACCGTCCTGCACCTGGGAGAGGACGGCTCCCAACCCGGTGTTGGAGGCGTCCGTCTGCAACAGAAAGGGGCAGTTAAAGTCTGGGGCTCGCAGTACCGGCTCCGTGGTGAGTGCTGCCTTTACTCGCTGGAACACCCCCTCTTCGGTGGGACCCCAGGAAACCTTCTCCGGCTGCCCCTTCCTGGTCAGGTCTGTCAGGGGAGCTGCTAAGGAGGAGAAGTTAGGGATAAAACAGCGATAGTAACCCGCCAATCCCAAAAAGGCCCGGACCTGGGTTTTTGAGGTGGGCCGTGGTGCCGAGAGGATTGCTGCCACCTTCTCCTGAGGTTTGATGAGGCCCCGGCCCACCTGGAAGCCCAAGTACTTAGCTTCGTAGAGGGCCAGGTGACATTTTCTGGGATTGGCGGTCAGTCCAGCCCGGCGCAGCTCGACAAGCACCCTCCGCAACCGCTCCAAGTGATCCTCCCAGCTCTCCGAGTGGATGACGACGTCATCCAAGTAGGCCGCCGCATAGGACTGGTGGGGCCTCAGCAGGATGTCCATCATCCGCTGGAAAGTGGCTGGGGCCCCGTGCAGGCCGAAGGGGAGAACCCTGTAGTGCCAGTGGCCACTGGGAGTCGAGAAGGCGGTCTTCGGTTTGGCCTCTTCCGTCAATGGCACCTGCCAGTAGCCCTTGGTAAGATCTAATGTGGAGATATACCGGGTTCTCTCCAGACGATCCAGCAGCTCGTCTACTCGTGGCATCGGATAGCCGTCAAACTCGGAGACCTCGTTGAGGCGGCGGAAGTCGTTGCAAAAGCGGAGGGTGTCGTCCGGTTTTGGGACCATGACGATGGGGCTGGACCAGGGGCTGCGCGAGGGCTCTATTACCCCTAACCTCAGCATCTCCTGCACTTCCTCCTCGATGGCATGTCGCCGAGCCTCCGGGACCCGGTAGGGCCGCTGCCTGACAATGGTTCCGGGTGGTGTGCGAACATCATGTTGGAGAACGTGGGTCCGCCCAGGGAGTGGGGAGAACACATCAGAGAATTGACCGACCAAATGCTGCAACTCCTTCTTTTGGGCAGCCGATAGGTGGGGGTTGACGTCGACAACCACGGGGTCAGTGGTGGCCAGGGCGGCCAGCTGGGTCCTAGTCCCGACCCATCGCTTTAGGAGGTTGATATGGTATAGTTGATCCTCTTTTCTTCTTCCGGGCTGCCGCACCCGGTATGTAACGGGCCCCACTCGCTCGGTCACCGTGTAGGGTCCTTGCCACTTAGCGAGGAATTTGCAGGCGGCCGTCGGAACTAGGACCATGACATGATCTCCTGGCTGGAACTCCCGTGGCTGGGCTGCCCGGTTGTAGTGGCGTTGTTGGGCTTGCTGGGCTTTCGTGAGGTGCTCCCGGACTAATGGCATGACCCTGTCGATCCTCTCCCTCATCTCACAAATGTGTTCGATGGTTGACCGATGGGCGGCCGGCTGTTGTTCCCAGGCCTCTTTTGCGACGTCGAGTAGGCCGCGAGGTTGACGCCCAAACAAGAGCTCAAAGGGGGTGAACCCGGTAGAAGCCTGGGGCACTTCTCTGATGCCAAAGAGGATGTAGGGCAGCATCTGATCCCAGTCCCGCTTGTCATCAGCGGCCACCCGACGGAGCATCTGCTTCAATGTCTGATTAAAACGCTCGACCAGCCCATCGGTTTGAGGATGGTAGACTGTGGTGCGCAGTTGTTTCACCTTTAGGAGGCGACAGAGGTCTGCCATCATCCGGGACATGAACGGGGTGCCCTGGTCGGTTAATATCTCTGTGGGGATGCCAACTCGGCTACATAGGAGGAACAGCTCCTGAGCGATAGCTTTGGATGTGGCCTTGCGTAGGGGAATGGCTTCTGGGTAGCGAGTGGCGTAGTCCACTATCACGAGGATGTGTTCGTGGCCCCGGGCGGACTTCGGCAGCGGCCCGACCAGGTCCATCCCTATTCGCTCGAAGGGCACCTCAATGATGGGTAACGGGATCAGCGGACTGGGGGGAGGGGTGCGCGGCGATGTCTGCTGACACGTCGGACAGGCTTGACAAAACCGTTTCACCTCAGCATCCAGACCTGGCCAGTGAAAACGGTCTCGGATCCGCTGGATGGTGTTTCGTGCCCCCAGGTGGCCAGCCATCGGATGCGAGTGTGCCAGCTCCATCACGGTTTCTACCTTCGACCGCGGCACCACTAACAGTTTTTTTTCCTCCCCCCTCCGGGGTGCGACACAGTAAAGCAGGCCATTCTGGACAACAAAGTGGGGAACTGGATGCGGCGGTGGCTGTGCCTCTTTTCCCTCGATCACCCTCACTTGTGTCCAGCAGTGTTTCAACTGTTCGTCCCCGAGTTGTTCCTTGGCAAAGGCCCCACCTCCCGTAACCTGTTGGAACACATCATAGAAAAGGTTAGCGGATTGAGAGGGGGACTCACCGTCTTTGGCGCTGTCTGACGCTAGTAGGACGGGGTGCCGTCGGGGACCTCGGTTGAACTTCCGTCTTCGGCGGTTCCCGGCAAGGCTGGCAGGCTGGGTGGCGGCGGCGGCGAGCAGGCGGTCAAAACCCGGCCAGTTTCTCCCGAGTAGCACGGGAACGGGCAAATCCTTCACGATCCCCACCTCGACGGACCAGGAGCCTGGGGCGGCCGATATGGTGACCTGCCGAGCGGGGACCTGGCGAGTGTCACCATGCACACACGTGATGGGTAGGCGGGCTTTAGACTCTACCCGAGGGGGAAACACTGTCGGCTGCACCAGGCTGACCGCGCTGCCCGAGTGCCTGGTAGGGTCGTCCATTCACCTTTACTTCCACCCGTGGTGCTTCCAACGGTGGTTCATGGTGGACGATGCAACCTGCCAGCCAGGCCTGATGTGGTGAAGGGGGAGGATCCATGGGCATCGGCTCATCCTGGGGCCCGGGTACCGCCGGCCTGCTCACTGGTCGCGAGATGCCCTCCGGCGAGCGTCGCTCCTGGGGCACCCTTCGGGGAAACGGCGGCGCTCGCTCCCCAGCCTCCCGACGGTGGGCCGCCTCCGCCAGCTCGATGGCCTCCACCAGATCTCCGACGGTGAGCGGGTTCCGCATTCTTGCCGCTTGCCGAAGCGAACGAGGCAGGGCACGGAGGAGACGATCAACGACGACGCGCTCGGCTACTTGTGCGGCGCTGGGGTCCCCGGTGAGTAGCCAGTGCCGTGCGAGGCGGGAGAGGTTGGCGGCTTGGGCGCGGGCTGGCAACCGGGTGTTATACTCCCAGTCGTGAAACATTTGTGCTGCCGCGATGGGTGAGAGGCCCACGCGGGACAGGATCTCTTTCCGAAGTTCCTCGTAGGAATCCCTCAGATCCGCCGACATTGAGAAATAGGCCCGCTGGGGTTCCCCCGTCAATAACGGTGCCAGCACGCGTGCCCATTCCTCCAGTGGCCAGTCCTCCTGGGTTGCAATAGCCTCAAACATCTGTAGGTAGCTTTCCACATCGTCGTGGACAGTCATCTTCGGCACGAGCATTGTGGCCCGAACGCGGGGGTCGGGCAGCGGAACCCGCTGGGCAGCATCAGTGCGGAGCGCAGCGATCTCGCGCTCGGTCTCTCCTTGTCGGGCGGCCATGTGTTCCACAATTTGCTGCTGTCTGATGCTCACCTCGGTGAGATGTTTTAATAATTCTTCCATGGCTGGGAAGGAGTCGCCGCCTGCACAAAAAAAAAAAGAAAAAAGGAGAGGGAAAAAAAAAACTCAGATAAATAGTCGCGCCTCGACACAGCGTCAACTCAAAAAAACCAAAAAGTACGCTTGTCGGTGATTCTTCAGGAGTATGCCCGCATTCTCCACCAGTGTAACGGGCTGAAGAATCACACGACAAGGAAATGACAATAAAGGCCCCGAAGGGTGCGTTTATTGGTGAGATGTGTCGTGCCGATGTGTCTTGGTGAGGTGAACCCGTGCTCCGAGATCCGCTTCCGTGGTTAATCCAAGTGTCCAGGTGCTGGGTGTCCGTGCTGTGCTCAAACGTCGTGGCTGGCCGGTCACACACTGCTCTCTGGAACGTAAACAGAGGAAGGTTAGTATCAGCTCGTCTGGAGACATGTCTCCCCCGTGTGTGTGACTCGGCGGCTTTTGTAGCTGTCTCTTGATGAGTCTCAGCTGTGACCGGCCAGCCTGTGCAGATTGCTTGCAGGTGTGCCTCTTCTGTTTCCAGGGCGACGCTGATGAGTGCTCGGGACACGCGTCACAATATATATATATATATATATATATATATATATATAATTTAAATAAATTCTCATTGATGCGAGCAGGTACTGAATGAATATTTCTGTTAATGACACGACAGCTGGTGATTAACACCACCCATGGTAAATTTGAGCAGGGTCTGAGTGTCCATATAAGCTTCAAACAAATACAAATTTATTTCTTTTTAGATGATATAACAGGACCTTGGAAACAGACAAAACAGAAAGGGTAAGAAGTGATATTTGAGAACAGAACATACTAACCGTAGCGGAACTAACTTTACCCAGTGGTAACGTAATTTCAGATTGTTGTGAAATTGGCCTATTCCTAAAGAAATGCTCAAACTAGAAACATACTGCAGATAAGATCAGAGCATTTGCTGGATATCAGTACAGTTCACTCTTCATCCAGACGCATGATGGTACTGTACTTCCACTCTCTGACGTATATTATATATTATAAATTATATATATATATATATATATATATATATATATATATATATGTGTATAAATTAAGGGTGTAACAGTTCACAAAATTCACAATTCGGTTCAATATGATACAGTAGTGTCACGGTTCGGGACGTTTTCGATACAGCAAAAAGAAAGAAACGCCAGAGAACTTTCCTTGATTTTTACAAATTTTTTATTTATTAAAACTCATTTTTTACTTTGAACAATGATGGAGCTATACTTGACCCATCTTCAGGGGTGTCTTCTTAGCAGACATTTTTTACCTTAATAAAGCCATTTTTTTCTAAAAGTGTGTATCACCTTTTGAGTAGATTTTTTACATTTAATCAGTCAAAAAGACATTTGGGCTGTTACCAGGAAAATTGAGTGTATTGACAAAATTCATCTTTGCAATGCAGAGGAAACATAGAAGTTGCATCTGAATGGCATTTAGATGGTTTTACACACTGTTTAATGCAGTTCAGAGGGACATGTAATGCTTTAACCTACAGTTACAAATGCATAAATAATGTTTTTGATATTTAAACATAAAACGTTGGCAACTGATGCTTTAAATGTGAAATTAAAACCACCAGTAGGTGGCAGCAAGTCACTGTTAATAAGAGAGTCATTGTGATTGAACCGAATCATTTAAACGGTTGATTCATTCAGGAACGAAACACTGTCATGTTGCTCAGAGATGCCAAACAGTGCTGTGGCTGTGTTTGGATTTATTTTTATTGGTGAAATTGAGCAAAAACATGCAATATGCTATCTAAAACGTAAGTCTATTAATTAACTTCTTGCTTAGGCCTATTCAACTGTTGTTGAATTTTGTGATCATTCTAAATGCATTTTAATAGACTGAATCATGCAGTGAAAGAACGCACTCTCTATGCGCACTTGCACTAGTCTAACCTAATAGGATATGCTGTAAAAGGATTAGTCCAACGAATCATTCGGTTTGTAATGTGTACCGAACCGAAAGCCTCGTACCGAATGGTTCAATACGAATACGTGTATCGTTACACCCCTAGTATACAGTATATTAGAAAATAAAGGCAATAAGGTTGTCAAGCTTGAACAATATAAACACCAATCAACGAACACTACCACAGTTGGCTGATCAGCTCAAGACAAAGTAATCATATGTTCACAATCATGGTTTTTCAAAGATCATTAACCTCATTACAATGAAGCCAAATTGTTTAGGAAATCAGAAATAAATACACAACTTCATTTTGCAAATAAAAGAATGTTAATGTTGTACATGTTATAATGACTTCTTTTTTATTTTCTGCAAATGCATGTGTCAAAAACACGACTGGCACAGACAAATAACATTAATTAAATACAAATCTTACCTGAAGTCACAGTGAGGTTCCAAAAGCCAGACGCCATACACGCTTGCAGAAGATGGTAAAAATAAGAACATACCGCTATAGTTCCCCCAAAACAATTTGAATTCTGCCATCACTTACCCTTAAGATGCTCCAAACCATCTAAGACTTTCGTTCATCTTCGAAAGAAAAGCTGCGATATTTTAATGAAATCTGAGAGATTTATGTCCCTCCAATGAAAGTTCATCGCAAAAAAAAAAAAAAAAAAAAACATCGCCAAAGTAATCCATATGAATTGCGTGGTTTCCTCCAAGTGCCCTAAAGAGACACGATCGCTCTATATAATACTGATTAAATTTAGACTTATATTCACATTCAAGGGACATTTGCACGCACATCATATTTGATTTAGAAGCTCCCTGGTGCGAGCTCATTATCATAGGAAGCTGTTCAATGGCTGTTCAAACCATCTGAACCAAAGCAACCTGTTTTACCAGAATTTCCAACAGAAATATTTGGAGACAGGAAAAGAGCATTTTCCACTCATTATTTTAAATATCCCTGGGTAGAATACTCCATTGAGAGAGACTCTGTTTTTTTGTTTTGCGTGTCGACATTTTCAGAGACGGAGCGTGGAGGATTCTTTTACTGTAAGAGGTGTGAGTGACTGGAAAAAATTAAGCACTAAACTCACGAAACATGCAACCTCTCAGAGCCATCTCAACTGCATGATTAAAAGGGGAAAACTATAAGTAGAGCACCTGTTCAGAATCTGTCGTGGTTAAACTGTCTGAGAGCCATAAAAGCATGGTTGAGAGAAACAAGTCTTACCTGTGCAAAGTGGTGGATATTATAAAATTACTGTCTCGTCTTGGACTGCCTTTTCGTGGAAACAGGGAATATAAGAAAAGTTCTGAATCCCGAGGTAATTTTCTTGAGGGATGTACCTTCTCAAACTGTGACACCGAGTTTGAGAAGATGCACGCCACTCATTTTAATTACACCAATCCAGATTTTCAGAACGAAGTTATAGAAATATGCGCAGAATTAGCCCATGGTGAAATTGCTGAAAGGGTTCGGGACACCGGCTTTTTTGCAAAAATTGCTGATGAGGCAAAATCATCCAAGACTCAACTGTCTGTTTGCGTGAGATATGCTGAGAAACTTGAAATCAAAGAATGATTCCTGTGCTTCATTGATTGTTCAGCCTCCCCTAATGCTGTTGGAATTGTAGACGCAATAAGACAGGGACTGAAAACGTGTGGACTTGAAAACATACCACACGGCGCATGTGGTATCTCGAAGAGACGAAGACGGATGGAAAGAAGTGTGGTGCACAGTGAAAGAATTATGCCAAACAACCAATAGGTGCGTTTCAATTACAGATTTGTGCAAAACTTTGGCAATATTTTATAAATGTAGATAAAAAAGTATTTCGAAATGACAGCGTTTCCATTAACCAATGTTATGCGGCTAAAACGTAACCTTTTGCCTCTCTGCTCCGGGTGTATGTTCACTACTGTGTGTGTGCACTTGGATGGGTTAAATGCAGAGCACAAATTCCAAGTATGGGGTCACCATACTTGGCCACACACCACTTCCCTTTCCCCCTTCCCCCTTTCCCCTTGTAAGTCATGGCAACGGATTTTGGTGAGATTTGAGATTTTGGATGTATTTATTCAAAGGAGGTGTAAGCGTGTATCTTTACAGAAGCACCATGGAGAGCCACTTCAGAAACATGTGTGGCGTGGCTGGAATAAACAAGCATTGACTAGAGTGGCTGCAATCAGCTTCAGTGGCCGTATCAGAGCCACACTGCACCGCAGACCTGTGCAGTGTAAATTGTCTAAGCATTAATGGCAGGGAAAGCCCCTTATATTCGAGAGCGACCACGTATGAAGTGTTTCTTGGAGGTTATAGTACACTGAAGAATGATTATATGACATTTTACATACGCCATGTGACCTGTAAATGCGAAAAAACGTTTCCATTGCAGTTTTGCAAAATATTCCTTTTTCGAATTGCCTGAAAAACCACCTCATGCGAGCATAAAAACCTTTTTGCGATATATGGGAGTTTTTGCGAAATTGACGCGTTTCCATTAGGCGTATTTTCAATTCGCAATTTTAATTTGCGCAATTTGAAGGGTAATGGAAACGTGCCTAATGTGGCAGAGCTAGAGGATGCACAGCAAGAGGTTCCTGATTAACTTCCATGCAAATTAAAGCGGGTTACTAAAACCCCTTGTACCTAGGACAGTTACGTTGTGCATACTTCACTGGGCCATAGAGACAAGAGCAAAGGTGAAACACATACTGAAACATCAAAATCCTCTGCATGGAAAATGCAACAGCATCTCTATCTTCCTGTGTTGGATGCTGTGATCTCTGAGCTTGACAGGCGTTTCACGGGAGAAGCCATTGACCTTGCAAAAGCATGTGACGCAATGTTTAAATGTGAGAAAGGAGGAATTGATCATCTTCTAAAGAAGTATGCTGAACCACTGTGCATTCACCCACTTCTGGTGAGAGCAGAGATAGACCTTGTGAAGGCCTCTGCCACTTGTGACTCCTGTTGCATTCACACATTTTCAGAATACTGTGAAAAAGAACACGTATCCAAATTTGTACAAACTTCTTCAGCTGGCACTGACCCTCCCGGTTGGGTCAGCAACATCAGAGCGGAGTTTTTCAGCAATGCGGAGAATTCGAACTGGCTACACACAACCATGAGTGAACATAGGTTTTCTGATCTTGGAATTCTTCACATTGAAGCAGAAATTACAGCAACACTCTCACCAGAAAAAAATTGTCAATATCTTTGCGAGTCGTAAGAAAAGGCATTTAACACTTCACTGTATATTCATTCCCCAAAGCAAAAGGATGTGACTTTGTATTATTGTGTATTGACATGATTTTGTAAAGATTGAGCTACAGTATTCTTCTCTATAAGTCAGACACTGTTCCCCAAAACAAAGGATGTGACTTTGTATTATTGTGTTGACATGATTTTGTACAGATTGAGCTACAGTATTCTTCTCTATAAGTCAGACATTATATATTCATTCCCCAAAGCAAAAGGTTGTGACTTTGTATTATTGTGTGTTTGCTTGATTTGGTACAGATGGAGTAATACAGTGTTCTTTTTTAATGTCATAACCTTAGTGTAAACATGTTTCTTCTGGTCATAATATTTGCATTTATCAACGTGTGGATGTGTGCCTGTACATACACACTGCACCAAGTCCTTGTGTAGTGGTTTCTCTTTCAGTAGGCTTATGTGATAATATTGTGACCAACTGAATTAAATAAACACAGATTTTCAGTTTATTATGTTGTGTCCTTTGAATGAATTTAATGTTCAGTACTGTCATACCTTTTCTTCCAGGACACTGTAGAGAATTTTGTATAAAAATAGGGCCCAAGTACTGTTTATGCATTTTCCAGATGTATTTATTTTTATAAGAATTTTTACGTTTACTCGTATTTTACGGGTAATTTAATTTTTATATTACCCGTAGGCATTTCGTTGTGAATTTGTGTTTTAAGAGTGAAATATCCATAAAATGAACTGATGTCCTGGCAGAAAATGGCCAGTACCTTTATTGTTTTTTATGGATTTTTCCTCTTACAGTGAAGTGGGTTAGCAATTGAATCAATCGTACTAAATGCTAACATTGCTTTGCGCGATGGCATTTACTGCCATGTTACAAGATTAAGAGATTAAAGTCATACTGTTTTGAGAATTGGGTCAAAAAAAAAAGAATAAAGCCGTAGCAATAGGAAACTGAGGTCGTAATATTTTGAGAATAAAATCGTGTATTGCATGAATAATTGAGTTGCATGAGTTAATTCATGCGAAAATTCCACCATCTACCCAGCACAAAAAAAAACAAACAAAAAAAAAAAAACGTCTATGGCGTCTAACCTTTCTTTCTTCACATGTATTTAACATAAAAAAGCAATATTTTTTTCTGATGTATGTAACTTTACGTGACTATTCACAAGCCGTTTTATTGATGTATAAATGATTGGAAATAATATTTCGCATCTTCAACTCCATTCATTATTCGAAGCGCTCAAGCCACCCAATAATCGCAATAAACGTTGTATTTTGTTACTTTTAACATAATACAAATTTTCAGCTTTCTGTAAATTTTATCACAAAATACAAACAAATGTGTTTTTTATACACAAAATGTACAAAATTTTAAAGCAAAAAGCAGGGTGCCTGGCACGCTACGAATAATGAATTGACTTGAATGTGAAATATTATTTCCAATCATTAGCCTATTAAATTTATTCATGCAATACACAACTTTATTATAAAATAGTATTATTATAAAATAATTAATATAAAATATTAGGACAATTAATCTTGTATTGCTACAACTTTATTTTCGTATTTTGACTTACTTGACTTGACAACATACAAAACAAATATATTCATTAGTCTATATTAGAAGCCGTAGGTGTACCAAAATAATCAAAAACGAAAAATATAATTTGGTGCATTTTTATTTTTATTCCGGTTAGTTTTAAAGGCAATAATTATATTTTTCATAACAGTTTTTTTTTTTTTTTTTTTTTTTTAAATATAACATTCACAGGTTATTTTATTTTTGTTAATGAAATGTGTTCGTTTCAGTCCCCCCCCCCCCCCCCCCCCCAGTAGTAGCTTATTAAAATTAATGTGTTATGTAATGGACAACAGCCTAATCAACCAAAGTAGCATAACCTTATAAGTAAAACAACATATTAAACAACATATTTTAAGTATTGCAATGCTTAATAATAGTTGACAAACGTTTGTACATTGTAAATGTTAAAAAAAAAATTCAAAATATCATACTTTTCCAAATATTAAAATTATAAATACACAAATATTTAAAATATATTGCAGTAGGCCTACACATGGTTATAAAGTACATTAAAACCCACTAAAAGTGTGATCATTTTGTTGTGTTCTTACACAAAGTAGACATAAAATATACTTTATGTAAGAGTAACAAAAGTGTCACTAAAAGTATGCTTAAGTTTAGTATATTCCTTAAAAGTGAAACTAAGAATATAGGCCTATTTATTAACATAGTATTTCTACTATACTTTTTAGGAATATATTACAAGTATGCATATTCCTTAAAAGTGTAACTAAGCATATATTTATTACCAAAGTATTTCTAGTATACTTTTTAGAAATATATTAAAATGCAATTCAGTATATTTTTTATGCACTTCAAATAAGCATGTTGGGAATACAAATGTATTATAAACATACCACTTGAATTTCAAGTATATTTTTAATACATTTAATACTACGTCTTTTCCACCTGGGTGTTTTCTAACGATTCTAATGAATTCACAAGTTTCAAAATCAATATTATAAAGCAGCGGTTCTCAATCCTGTTCCTCGCATCACCCTGCTCTGCACCTCTCTCTCTTTCTCTCTCTCATTCAGATCATCAACTCAGCTCCAACAATGAACTGTTCCATTTATACACTTATTTCCACATAGCTTTGAGAAGCATTAAACATGGATGCAGTGTTGCCAATTTAGCGATTTTGTATCTAGATTTAGCAACTTCCCCACCCCTTTTGAGACTTTTTCAAAAGTTTAGGGACAAATATAGCAACTCCCTTAGACAAACCTTATCTAAGTTCTCATCTTGTCCACTGATCTATATTCATTTTTATATAGATCAGTGAATTTGCCATTATTATGTCATCTAGTGACATTTAGCTACCAGTTTTAGCTACTTTCAATTGAAAGCAGTTGGCAACACTGCAGAGCGGTGTGGAATAAAGGTAAATTATGTTTAAAATAATGCATTTTTTAAAACGAAGCATTAACATATGTTAGACTGCACCCCATAAACACAATCAAGCCTAGAAAAAAAAACAGTCAACCTCCCCTTTAAACACCTCTCACTGGATGATGCAGCACCAAAGACTATAGAAATACAAAGACGGTTCACTCCTATACTTATGAATGGGAGAAAGTGCAACGCGCAATATGGCGGGATAGTCCCGCCTTCTAAAAGAAAAAGCCAATTGTTGATTGGTAAAGTCATTGCGTCACTGCAGCGGCCGTTTGAAGCTCCGGTTCCCATAGAAACCTGGGGCTGGACCAGCAGCTGCGCATGCGCAGTCATAAGCGTTTGAGCTACGCATGCGCATTGGATGGTCTAGCCTGAAAAATAAGCTTTTTAAAGGCTATTTGAGCATAAGAAACAACATCCATGGGGCAGTTCATTTCAGATTTTATTGCTGATTTGAAATATGTAATTTAATCGCGAGTCCAGCTAGCCGTTTTTGAAATTTCAGGATTCCCCCATTTATTTAGATAGGACTTGGTCTTGTCTGAGCTGCCCGGAGGCGTTGCAAATATGGCGGCCGAGTGAACGGACTTTCCTTAAAAGGGACTTTGGCAGCACTTAAAGGGGCGGTCACACTGCACTTTTCGTCAGACCGGAAATGCAAGCCTGTGCAAAAAGTTTCGCATTTCGCTGCGTTCCAAAGTTCAACTTGTAATACTTATTTCAGGATTCTTTGATTTAAAAAAAAAAAAAAAAAAAACTCAGCTTTGGATCATAGGAATAATTTCTATTTTATCATACTTCGAGATATAATTTAAGTTAAAAATCTTACTGATCCCAAACGTTTGAACTGCAGTATAAAATATACACATTTATATATGGCAATATTTTTTTTTTTGTTCAGTCAAAACTTGCAAGAAAAAATGGCGGGGACTCAGAGACACCTACATGAGAGAAAGACGGATAGAAAGAGACCGCAAGAGAAGTGGTAGTGAAGGAACACAGAGAAGAAAATGTAAGTTTTTGATGTACTAAGATTTATTGAAGTGTTTGTCACAGAAAGGCCCACAAGTGGCAGTTATCATCAAATTCCTCAAGAACAGACCACAAGCAAACAGGTGCAGGAACAATGATTCCCTAAAAATATAAATGCATTGTACTCAAACAAGGATATTTACTATAGAAATGTCCATGATTTGTTCCAGTACTGAAAATCATATTTTAAAATGCAATTTCCAGTTTTCCCATGGCTATGGGAACCCAGATACAGGCAACACCAGTCAGATCCCCAGCAGCCAGAGCCCAGGAATCAGCAGCCAGGTAGACATCAGAATAAAGCAATTCTGTATGAAGTCAAGGGGCGGTCACACTGCACTTTTCGTTCCATTGACTTCCATTCATACGCATGCGAATGCGTCAGACCGAAAACGCAAGCCTGAGCGAAAAGTTTTCGCATTTCACTGCGTTCCAAAGTTCAACCTCGTAGTTGAATTAAAAGAACATAAAATTAAATCAGCAGCGCTGCAGGAAAGTGTAGTAGATTGTATGTTTTCATATTTTAGGTGTATTATTATGTGTCATGTTGAATTTAACTTTTTAAAAAGACGCTGCAGAGCATGACTTCATATCACGACCGTTGCAGCATCTGAGGGAATTTCAATGCTCAGTCTAGTGTGACCACGGCTTCAAACTTTCACAACCATGTAATATTGAATACTTTTTAAATTTAAAGGGTTAGTTCTGCCAAAAATAGTAACAGTAATAACAAACCTACTAGAAAACAAATGAAGATCTTTGTAATGAGCCAGGTGCCCAGCAGTCAGGTCCCCAGCAGCCACAGCCCAGGAACCAGCAGCCAGGTAGACATCAGAAGAAAGCAGTTCTGTATGAAGTCAGGCTTTCGAAACCAGGTTATATTGAATACTTTGTACATTTAAAGGGTTAGTTCTGCCAAAAATAATGTAATAACAAACCTATTAGAAGACAAATGAAGATCTTTTTAATGAGCCAGGTGCCCAGCAGTCAGGTCCCCCAGCAGCCAGAGCCCAGGAACCAGCAGCCAGAGAACCACGGGATCTAAAAAGAGGGGGAGGGGGAATCAAGTGGTATGGATAATTTTGAAAGTCAAATATTGGCCATTGTTAAAGAAAAAGGAGAAGATGATGATGTCAAAAGCTTCCTCAGCTGCATTTGACCAGCACTCTCCCATATACCCAGGCAACCCAGAAGTCTGCTTCAAATAAAAATAATGCAGTTAATACATGAGGCAGAGTTCAGCTCTGGCAATTAAAGCACATGAACCTTAAAGAAATAATTCTCCCAAAAATGAAAATGTGCCAACATTATACCTGCCCTGTGGCCACCCAAGATGCTGAGTAGTTTTTCTTCATTGGAACAGATTTGGAAAAAACAAACATCACATCACTTGATCATCAATGGATCCTGTGCAGTGAATGTGTCCTGTCAGAATGAGAGTCCAAACATCTGATAAAAAACAGCCCAAACAGCTGACTTGTGGATTATTGTGATGTTTTTATCAGATGTTTGGACTCTCATTCTGACAGGACACATGCACTGCAGAGCATCCATTGCTGATCAAGTGATATGATGTTTGTTTTCTCCAAATCTGTTTCAATGAAGAAACAAACTACTCTGCATCTTGGGTGGCCAGAGGGCGAGTAAATTCAGCACGTTCATTTTTGGGTGAACTATTTCTTGAATGAAAATGACTTAACATTGCATCGAAGAACTACGTTCACATGAGTTTTAACATTGCATAGAACTATATTCACATGAGTTTGAAGATGTTCAATGTTTTTGCAGTGTTGTTTGTAAGTGCATTAAAGGAACAGTTCAACCCAAAATGAATATTATGTAATAATTTACTCATCAAGTCATTAATTTGACTGTCTTTTGGGTTAGTATACTTTAACATTCTCTTTAAACTATCACTAAGCTTTATCAGTGACAATACAATTCAAATGATTTGACTGAATTGGCTGGAGATTCTAAGTGTAAGCATACCATTCGACTGGAGTTATTCTTGGTTGCTGGAGACAGCTGTAAACATCTATTGAATAATTGACTCTTTATGTGACAATGAAGTGGCTCTGAAAAGAGCCTTTTTATGGCGAGCCAGGCCATCTCAAACCTGGTTGTACTGCCAAGGAACTTCACCACACGGGGAGTTGAAGTATTCTCTATACTTCTCCCTCATAGCCAGGACCTCCCGCGACACAGTGTTGCTTCCCATCTGTCCAGCTGCATTCAGTGCAGCACCTGGGTCAGCGCATCCAGTGGTGGAAGAAGAATTCCGATGACCCCATCTTATGAAATTGTGGAGGATGGTGGTTGTTTGCACAATCTTTTCTGCATTACATGGGCTCAACTCAATCACTCTGTGGTAGACAAGGAACTGAGCTGCCATGATGCCAAATGCATTCTCCACAATTCTCCTTGCATGCGACAGACGGAAGTTGAAGACCCTCTGGTCAACAGGGATTGCTCTTCCTGGGTAAGGACGCAGAAGGTGTTTTTGGAGGGGAAATGCTTCGTCTCCTACAAACACAAATGGTACTGACCCTTGTAATTATAATAAAGGGACCCAGAATCAGCAGGAGCTTTAATTGTAACATGCATCCCATCAATGGCACCCAGGCAGTGTGGAAAAGCCCATTTAGTTGAGAACCCCTCAGCAATCTCCCTCCAATCTGATTCCTGAGGCACTGGCATATACTCTCCTACCAAACACTCCCAAATGGCTGTGGCTACAGATGGAACTATCCCAACTACAGTGGATTTGCCAACCCTGAAGCTCTTGGATATTAGTTGCCAAAAACCTGAAATTAAAGAGGATTTTTAATAATATTAATAAATATTTGTTGATACAAGTTGACAAAAATTAACACCCAGAAAATTGTTTTATCATAAACTTTACATATATTAATAGTATAATAACAGTACATTTAATAACAGTAAATAGTACTAATAAACATTTGGCAATTAAATGCTTAAAAAAAATAAATAAATAAATCAGGTGGCGTGGTAAATTAATCTGGCCTCAAATACAGATGTAACTTACAAAAGTAGTTTCTGTTGATATTACAGGGTTAAAAATGTTCAAGTATTTGCAGATATAGTGATATTCAATATTCTGAGGTTAAAGTACTCACCGTAAACAGATTGCAAGACGTTCTGCAGGGCCTATTGCTTGACGCAGTGTGGTGTCTTGCTTCTCAATCACCGGGGCGACCATCGTGAGCAAGCGATCAAATTCGGCGGTACTGAGCCGAAAATATTCCTTGTGGCGATCCTCATCCAGGCGAAGCTCTTGAATTAAAGAATGGAACTCTCCCCGTTTATTCCACAACTAGAGAATAGGGTGAACCCACAGCCTCGTCCTTTGCAGATGCCTTCGCAACAAACACAGTACAAGCACATCGGAATCCATCTTTCTTCTTCAAGCGTTTTTGCCGGTTTCGGAATCCATGTGCTTGTGTTCATATGACGTCATATCCTGCTCCCTGCCCATATTCGCAGCGGTGTCCGAAAAATATTTGCATGCTAAAAGTCTAGTGTGACCGCGCCTTAATAATGGTGTCCGAAAGTATACACACCTGCTTTTCAAGCAGTTTCAGGGATCTAAGTAAATTATGTTATGTTTCCTTTTACTAATACACATTTTCTTATTTTTGTAACAGATGATTAGGTTTAGGGTTAGGATTAGGATGAGGATGCTTCTACCTGTTTCAGAGTTAATGAGAATGTGATGTATTTGGACATGGATGTGGTTTCTAATGTCACACTTGTGGGCTGAGTTGCATGTCCACCGCAGGCTGCAGCGAGGAGCTTTTCTGCACCTATACTTCCAATTAAATAGGTCTGTGTTAGAGCAAAGTAATGATATGACCGTTAGAACAACAAATTTGTTTACTCAACTCAACAATTTCAAAACCATTAAAATGGACCAAAGTGCTGTCCATAATTAATGATAATCTAAAATTCATGCATACATAAAATAACAACAAAACATAACATCAGGAAAAATATACAGCCAATCCTTCACAATTCTCCAACCTAATCAAACACCAAAAGCTTGATAAAATAAGTAGGTCTTCAAGTCTTTTTTAAAAATGTCAACACTTGACGTGGAATTTATAGCTAACGGTAACACATTCCAGAGTGCAGGAGCCGCAACAGAAAAAGCGTGGTCTCCACTACGCGTCGAGGAGAGTTGAAGTCAGGTCAACTTTATGGTAATGAGCTATGACGCGGTTGGGCGGCAACCAATCGGAATGTAGAAGTCCACCGTTTGAGAGGATTCCAGAGAACGCAGCCCTGTAAACTTTGGTTCCGACCACATTAGTTCCCAAGCAGAGAGGCTGATTATTGCTGTGGCGGGTTTTCAAAAAAAAAAATGATGCGTGGACCAAGGTGTCTTTTAGTTGCATCAGAGTATTTTTACAGTGTGGTATTAGTGCTTTATACATTATTAAGTAAATGATCTTAAAACTTCGTCCACAACTGCAAACAATACAGCATTAAACTATATTACCAACATAAATAAAAATATAAATAGCCATGTAACAACCTATGAAACGAATTTTCAACCCATTGAAATTACAAAACGAAATTTCAACTCATAAAGACATAAAGAAAAAAAATCATGAACTCACCGTAGACAAATTGCGAGGTGCTCAGTCGGCTCAATAGCGCGCCGATAATTGGTGTCCTGCCTCGCAATTCGCGGCCCCACTTTTGACAGGAGGTTGTCAAACTGGTCCCTATCCAGCCTGAAGTATCGCTGGAACCTGCCATCATCCAGTCGCAGCTCCTGCACCAGCCGGTGATATTTTCCAAGCTGCTGACGGGCTTGGAGATTGTCATACACCCACATCGATCTCTGACATCTTCTCCGCAGGTAGAGCAATGCCACCCCAAATGCAACAACTTGATCCTCCATCGTGATGTGAATTTGATAAGAAGGCGCGCAACACTATTTATATGCAACATTTTCCCGCTAGAACGCTTGTTTTTCAGTGGGAATGCAATTCATTTGCTCAAAACAACACAGATTTGACCAATTGCATTAAAGCTTCACTTCAACCAGGAGAGTTTGTAATGTAGGTTGCACACAAATTAATGTTAATTAAAGACCAAGGCTAGTAAATGTCTCCTATAATGCTGAAATTAGACTAGCACTTAACCATGAACACAAAAGCCACACCACACAATTGGCTTTTAATTGGTTTATTTCGTTAGCAAACATGTAACTACAATAAAGTTCTTAACATCGATCAATTTCTTTCACATTTAAAATATTTCTTGAGGTTAACTTACTATACCCTCCTTATGGTCAGTCTGCACAAGATCAACATGCTTGTTTACTTTGCGGCCCCTTTAAATACAAGACGAGCATTCTATCTATGTCAGAGCATCCACGAATCTTTCTACAGCGTTGCTGGCAGGGTGGCGAGGGCGAATTTTGACGCTCTCACCGCGTTCGGTGTGAACACACAGTAAGGCGTTCTATTAAGATCACATGATCTAAAGTTTCGAAGGCTGCACTTAGATCTAACATCATGGCAACACTTTTCCTGGAGTCAATACTTAACAAGATGTCGTTTGTAAGCTTTAGTAATGCTGATTCTGTGCTATGTTTGGTCCTAAATCCAGACTGAAAAATATCCATGTTGTTTCCAATGAAAAAGTCAACAAGTTGATTATGGACAACTTTCTCTAAAATCTTATTCATAAAAGGCAATTTGGAAATAGGCCTAAAATGATTAAAATCCTGTGACTCTAAGTTCATTTTCTTTAAGACTGGTTCAATAACAGCATGCTTAAACTCTAACGGTACAGTCCCATGAAATAAGCTATTGTTAACAATCGATAATATATCGGCCCAGCTAACAGGGAACGTTCTCATAACTTTGGCTAACGTTCTCTAAAGGTTCTCTCAAAGTTATCAAAAAACGTTCTTGCAGTAACATTATTAGAACGTTTCCTTAACGTTATCTGCAATTTATAAACGTTCTAAAAACGTTAGCATAAAAACGTTATTATTGCATTGTCAATGGAACGTTCTAAAAACGTTAGAATAACGTTATAATTACGTTTTTAGTGGAACGTTCCAAAAACGTTAGCATAAAAAACATTATCTTTCCCTTGTTAATGGAACGTTCTAAAAACGTTAGCATTAAAACGTTATAATTGCATTGTTAGTGGAACGTTCTAAAAATGTTAGCATTAAAACATTATCATTGCGTTGTCAATGGAACGTTCTAAAAACGTTAGAATAAAAACGTTATTACGTTGTTAGTGGAACGTTCCAAAAACGTTAGCATAAAAACGTTATCTTTCCCTTGTTAATGGAACGTTCTAAAAACATTAGCATAAAAACATTATCATTGTGTTGTTAGTGTAATGTTTTAAAAACGTTGGCATTAAAAACGTTATCATTGTGTTGTTTATGGAATGTTTTAAAAATGTTGGCATTAAAAACATTATTATTGCGTTGTCAATGGAACGTTCAAGTCAAGTCAAGTCAAGTTGAGCTTTATTGTCATTCCGCTACATGCGGGGGCATACAGTGAAATGAAATATCGTGCCTCACAGGACCACGGTGCTACATAAATACAGGCATACAGCAATGAAGTAAAACAATATAAACCTATACACAAACTATCCTACTGATAGATTTTGACTATAAATATACTATATATATATAAAAAAAATTTACCTATACATAAACTAAAAAATACAAACTATACAAACTATACGAATGCTTCAGATAAATACTGTACATGTGCAAGAGAGACAATGTGAGTTCAAGCAGCTGGCTGGGGAACAGTGCAGGATGATTTGTAGTGCATGAGCATGTAAACATACATATATTACTGATATTACTGAGTCTTTTTGTGGGATTTGTGTACACACAGCAGTGTGTGTGAAAAGTGACTAGTGCGCATAGAGGAAGAGAGTGTTCTACTATAGGTGGTTTGTACAGGCCCACTCACCTGTAGCACCCTTCAATTGCACAAACAAAGTTCCATAAGTTCCAG
Source organism: Spinibarbus caldwelli (assembly GCA_039654775.1). Lineage (NCBI taxonomy): Eukaryota > Metazoa > Chordata > Actinopteri > Cypriniformes > Cyprinidae > Spinibarbus > Spinibarbus caldwelli. The sequence goes on from CM077229.1 coordinate 26,709,295, forward strand.
ATGGTCCATGTTTCAGGAGGTAGGGGGTTTGTATGGGGTTTCAGAGAAGGGCAGGGTGATTTGAGTTCAGGGCTCTCACAGCCTGGGGGAAAAAGCTGTTGAGCAGTCTGGCAGAGCGGGCTCTGATGCTCCGGTACCGTCTACCTGATGGTAGGAGCTGGAAGAGACTGTGGGAGGGGTGTGTGGAGTCCTTTACGATACTGTTGGCTTTGCTGGAGTATCGTGTGAGGAAAATGTCCAGGATGGAGGGGAGAGGGGCACCGATGATCCTTGCAGCTGTGTTCACTGTCTGCTGGAGGGTCTTGCGGTCTGCTGCAGTACAGTTCCCGTACCAGACAGTGATGCAGCTGGTCAGCACACTCTCAATGGTGCCCCTGTAGAAAGTGGTGAGGATGGGTGGAGGGAGACTTGCTCTTTTCAGCCGTCGGAGAAAGTGTAGGCGCTGTTGTGCCTTCTTGGAGAGTGACATGGTGTTGGTGGTCCAGGTGAGGTCCTCTGTGATGTGCACCCCCAGGAATTTAGTGCTGCTGACTCTCTCCACAGGCGAGCTGTCGATGGTCAGTGGGGGCTGATCAGCGGAGTTTCTCCTGAAGTCCATCACAACCTCTTTTGTCTTACTCACATTGAGGGACAGGTTGTTTGCACCACACCATTCAGCCAGCTGTGCCACTTCCTCTCTGTAGTGCGTTTCATCGTTGTTGCTGATGAGACCTACCACTGTTGTGTCATCAGCGAACTTGATGATGTGGTTGGAGCTGAACTTGGCAGTGCAGTCGTGGGTCAGCAGCGTGAAGAGCAGCGGGCTGAGCACACAGCCTTGTGGGGCACCTGTGCTCAGTGTGGTAGTGCTGGAGGTGTTGTGGCCGACACGGACTGACTGAGGTCTTCCGGTTAGAAAGTCCAGAATCCAATTACAGAGGGAATTGTTAAGGCCCAGTAGGTTTAGTTTATTTGTGAGCTGTTGTGGGATTATTGTGTTGAATGCTGAGCTGAAGTCAATGAACAGCATTCTAACATAAGAGTCTTTATTTTCTAGGTGGGTAAGAGCCAGGTGGAGGGTGGAGGAAATTGCATCGTCTGTGGAGCGGTTTGGACGGTATGCAAACTGGAGCGGATCGAGTGTGTTGGGGAGGCTGGTTTTGATGTTGTGCGTGACTAACCTCTCAAAGCACTTCATTATGATTGGAGTCAGTGCTATGGGACGGTAGTCATTTAGACAGGACACAAGTGATTTCTTTGGTACCGGTATGATTGTTGTGGATTTGAGACATGTGGGGACGACTGCCTGGCTCAGCGAGGTGTTGAAGATATCTGTTAGGACATCTGTCAGCTGTACAGCACAGTCTTTCAGTACACGGCCAGGTATGTTGTCGGGACCCGCAGCCTTGCGTGGGTTAATCCTAAATAGGGTCTTCCTTACGTCGGCTGGAGACAGACAGAGCGCCTGGTCGTTGGGAGGTGTGGGCAGTTTTTGTGCAGGTGTGTCATTCTGCATTTCAAACCGTGAATAAAAGTGGTTGAGTGTATCTGGGAGGGATGTGTCATCGTCACAGGCCTGTGGCGGGGGCTTGTAGTCTGTGATGGTCTAAATGGCTTGCCACAGACTCCGTGTGTCTCTGCTGTCTGTGAAGTGATTGTTGATTTTTTGAGCATATGACCGTTTTGCATTTTTGATGCTGCGGGACAGATTGGCTCTTGCTGTTTTGAGGGCTGCTTTATCTCCTGATCTGAAAGCTTCATCTCTGGTCTTTAGCAGCCCACGAACCTCTGCTGTCATCCATGGCTTCTGGTTGGCGCGTGTGGTGATGGTCTTTGTGACTGTCACATCATCTGTGCACTTTTTGATGTAAGCAGTCACAGTTTCAGTGTACTCCTGCAGGTCTGTGTGGTTGTTGTAAGTGGCTGCCTCTTTAAACATGTTCCAGTCTGTGTCCTGGAAGCAGTCCTGCAGTGCAGAGGTAGCATTTTCTGGCCATACCGTGATCTGCTTTAGAACCGGTTTGGCAAGTTTGAGAAGTGGGCTATATGCTGGGATTAGCATAACAGAGATGTGGTCTGAGTACCCGAGGTGGGGGCGGGGTTCGGCTTTGTATGCGTTCTTAACTGTTGTGTAAACAAAGTCCAGTGTGTTGTTTCCCCTTGTTGCAAAGTTCACATGTTGGTAGAACTTTGGCAAAACTGTCTTTAAGTTTGCGTGGTTGAAGTCACCGGCTATGATGAAAAAGCCATCGGGGTTATTTGTTTGTTGTTCGCTGATGGCGCTGTACAGCTCGCGAAGCGCGTCCTTTGCGTTTGCACACGGAGGAATGTAAACCGCGACAATAACAATGGCCGTGAACTCCCGCGGCAGATAGAACGGTCGACACTTCACAACCATAAACTCCACCAGTGATGAACAGTGTTTAGATACTACCGCAGCATTGTTACACCTTTTTTTGTTGACGTAAACACACAAGCCACCCCCGCGAGTCTTACCAGACAGTGATGAATCTCTGTCCGCTCGGTAGCAGGTTAGGCCATGCAGCTGAATGGCGGAGTCCGGGATGTTGTCGTTTAGCCATGTTTCAGTGAAAACAAACACACAACAATCCCTTGCCTCATGCTGTGTAGATCGACTGAGTTGAATTAAGTCCAGTTTGTTTTCCAGAGAGCGAACGTTTGAGAGCATGAGTGTTGGAAGAGCCGGTCTTGTGGGGTTAGCCCTCAGCCTAGCTCGTATACCACCGCGCTTCCGTCCTCTCTCACACCGCTTGCGATGCCGCCTTGTGCGGGTAGCATCAGTAGGCGAGGCCGCGGTCTCGAGGTCCGGCTCCAGCAGTAAACAAAGGCCTCGTAGCTTCTCAGTAGCCACCGGCGAGAGTTTGTGTTTGTATGTGTTGTCGATATCCAAAAGGCTTTGGCGATCATAGATGTATCCCGGAGTGATCTCCCGATGAATTAGCGGTAAATTGACCCTATTTGGAGACGAACAGACGACATTAAAGGACATAAAAGCACCGTCTTTGGGATCCGGAGAAGCCGCTGCGTCTGATCGCGCCGCCATCTTGGATGTTTCCAACGTTCCAACGTTTCTAACGTTCAAAAAACGTTAGAATAAGAACATTATCATTGTGTTGTTAGTGGAACGTTCTAATATAGTACAATGAAAATCAGAATAATGAAACTAGTATAATGAAAAATAATAACTCAAATAATACCTCATTATCAGTTAACATTTTTGGTATTTCAGTGTAAATTGAACAATGAATATTCTTAGAGTTAACGTAATTTTTCTGTTCTTGAGGTTGCAAACAATTTTTCTAATAATATTAAGTTCACTACTTAAAGTTGGCTTGTTGTATGTATTGTTAGTGAAATATTCTTTAAATGTTACAGCTGTGACATTTCACATTTAAAATAAAAACAAAATTATATCAATGAGTCCATCAATCAGATAATTAAAATCTAACTTGCAGTGTCACTATCAAAATATAAAGTGTCACAATTTATTTTCTCTGACACCATACATGTCAGATTTGTTTTTTCTTCTTCTCAGTCGCTTTGGCTCATTTATCAGGTCAGAATTGAAATTCTCAACTACTTGTTCAAACTCCACATCATCTAGTATCTTGTGCACATCATAAAAGCAGTTTCTCATTCTTTTGAACAAGTTTCAAATGCTTGGTACATTCATGCACTTGAATATGTACAATTGTATAAGTAATCAATTGCTAGTGTTATGTTGCTCAAATATGGTTCTCTGTTAAATTGACTTAACCCTCACAACATCTATCATTATTTCATCACATTAGCCATTCATTGCAAAATGGTGAGCTACTGTAGTTACAGCTAACAGGGAATGTTGTCGTAACTTTGGCTAACATTCTCTAAAGGTTCTCTCAAAGTTATCAAAAACGTTCTTGCAGTAACGTTAGCAGAACATTTTGTTAACGTTATCTGCCCTTGATAAACTTTATAAAGTCTTTAGCATAAAAACGATATCATTGCCTTGTTAGTGGAACGTTTTAAAAACGTTATTAAAAATATGTCTTGACAAAATGGGTCGTAATTTTCATAGCAACTTAATTTGTGTATCTAATGAAACAAAGAATGACAATCCAGTGGCCTTTTCCCCCTGGCCTGAGAGAGAAAAAACGTTTTGTTTAAAATTAAAATCTTACAATGTGCTTAAAAGTCAGAAGACACTTTTTATTTATTCTCAAACTGTTTTTTCTGATATTTGCAATAACAGCGAAGGAGAAAATGCACTTGCGAAGTGTGCGTTATATGATCTTAATTCCCCACGAACTCATCTACGTGAAGCGTGAAAAGGTGGGCGTGGCTTTGGAACGTACGTGCGCGTCAATCAAACACTTCAGCGGGAAGACACAGCTGCCAAACATTTACAGTGAGACGGCGCCTGTCAGGTAAGTTCTGTAACTTTTGTTGGATATATTATGAATAAAAAACGTTTATTATCACACTGATGATTAGCTTAGATTTGTAGCAAGTGCGGCTGTTTTGATGAAATTATAGCTAGGTGATCGATTTGCCTGAACAAGCAAAACTGCTGCTGCAGAGCGGTTACAAGAGTTAGTAAACAACTGTATAAAACAGGAATAAAGGCTAAATTTTTGTATAAGTCGTTAGACTCGCTGTTTCTCAGTGTCTAGTTCGCTCTTTCTATATAGCAATAACTGATTTTCATTACACCGTGTTCTTGCTCGAGTTATTAGCGAGATTTATGAATGTCCCGCGCATTTTCCCTGCTGTTTTCCGTTTCATGTAAAAGTTTAAAGTCAGTTCGTCACAGTGAAATCCATGCACTTAGATATCAGCTTTTTATATCGACTGCACAGCGCCTGACTTTTTAAACGGCTCTCACGAGTGGATTAAGGAAAAAATGTTAAAATGGAAGGTTAGTCCTTTACCACTTTTTATTAAATAAAACTGACCCTACATATTTGGCGCTATAGCCGATGTCCAGACTAAGGTTTTTTTTTTTTTCTTTTTTTCCCTCGAGGTGTATATTATAAAAGTTATGAAATATTTGCCTACTATGGTATTAACGTTAACTCTGGTGCTGCGGTCTGTCGCCGCTCGTCAATGTTATAATATTTGAAATGACCAATCAGATCGAAGAAGGCGGGCTTCATATTCACAGAAGCACCAATCAGATCAAAGAAGGCGGACTTCATGTTCACAGAAGCACCAATCAGATCAAAGAAGGCGGGCTTCATGTTCACAGAAGCCGAAGATGCTGAGCGCGAATTTCAGTTAATGGTCATAAAGTGCGGGATAAGATGTTAACTAAATATTTAATATTTGAGCTGTTTTACAATACAAATGTTAAACATCAGGTTTGCAAACTAATAAATTCTAATTTCGCCATTTTTAAATTTAATATAGGCCTGTTTTCGTGATGTATAATGTAATAATTCGTTCTGTCAATGTGAGGATGCTATATATATATATATATATATATATATATAAGGCATAAGATTAATAATGTAAGTGCACGTATTGTGAATTAAGTTAATACACTAACCCCCGGTTTCACAGACAAGTCTTAAGCTAGTCCCAGACTAAAATGCATGTTTGAGGTGTCTCAACTGAAAATATCTTGCTCTGACAGATCTTAAAATATGTCGCTTGTCATTGTTCTGTGTCAAGATGCACACCTGTAATGTTTTCTTCTAAGGCATTTTTGTAAAAGTTGCTTAAATATCTTAATTTAACTAAGGCCTAGTCCTGGTTTAAGCTAAGCCCTGTTTGTGAAACCGGGCCTTAGTTACCAAGATTTTCGGGAAATTATGATATGCGAAACATATATCATTTGACCTTATGTTTACTTTCTTCACTGACACAGACTAGAATCACTATTATCAAAGCTCAGTTTTAGGAGAGGAAGAGACAGGGCAAGATAAGGAGACAGAGAAAAACAAACAGTGATGGAGATGAGGAGAGAGCAGGTATTGACAAATAATCTGCCCACGTGGTTTTAGATCAGAGAAATCAATTTTTTTTTTTTTTTACATTTGGGATCTCTAATTATAAAACCCAGTGCCTATAGTATCACCAACTGTGGTAATATAACAGTTTGTTAAAATGTTTAGAATGCAACCCTAGATCTTTAGTAATTTTGTAAAAATGTCATAGTAAACATGATTAATTATTTATAAATTATGAACAACTAAAATAATTTGCTAATTAATTTAATTTCAAATGAATTTTGTCAATTTAAGAGGACTTTGATATCAAGTGTTCAGTAAAAACAGAGCAGTGGTATCTCAATGTATATTTTATCAATAGTTAAAAGCTATTGAAGTTTTCTGCTATGTCAATGCTATGTTTCATCAATAAATTATTTATCACAGTTTCTAATTTGTTTTTTTTCCCCTTATTCTCTTGTCTTTTTCAGTGGTATTTCAACAATCACTTATGGAGTCTGATCGGGACTGGTATGACCATTTTTTACCCTTTTTATGAGGACAGAAGTGTCTCACGTTTCGGTTTTGATAAATCATTCAGCCCTAGGATAACATATGTTGTCAGCTCAGGAAAAGATGTAGGAAATTGAAGAGAAGAATGGCTTTAATCAGTGTGGTTTAAATTTGAGTGTGTTTGTAATTTTTAGATGCCTGTCAACACAGTTTTGGAAAAAGTCTTTGAGGAGCTGGTATCTGAAACTTTCAAATTTGCACCGCATCAAGATCAGTCTTATCACAGGTTGGTGTCTTTCTGTTTTGAATTGGTGTATAGTTAATGAGATGCAAACCAGTGTAAGATTAATGGGAGAGTGATGTTAATACATGTAAACTCAAGCTTATGAGTAAACAAATCAATTAAGTCAGTGTAGCACATTCAACAAGTTATTACTTAAATTATATTCTGTTTTGTCTGTGAAAACGTGTTAAATGGATATACATAGTGGTCAGTGTTTACTTGGAAATAAAATGTTACAAATTAAGTTAATATCTTACATAGTATAAAATAAAAATATTTCAACTGTTTTACATGTTGTTGATTGTAAATGATTGTAAAATTTCAGTAGTCTAACACCAGTGAAATTTCATGGTGCTTGACACCAATGTCGATGCCATAGCAAAACTTTTGGAACTATTTAACTGTTTGGAGAGAAAAAAAGAAAGAAATTCGTTAATTATGATAACATTAAAACATGAAAACGGCATGTAGACTGCAAATATTGTTTATCAGTGGGTACCAAATTATACTACTGGTACTGGAGAAAAGCTGGTATTTTTACATTTTTAAAATGTCAGTATCAGCTTGATACCAAAGTACCGGGACTTTTGACAGTAAGCTAAGACAAAGATTTCATTACAAAATATGACTAATTGCTTTTCTGCCTAGTGCAACTAAATATTTTGATCCAAGCACAAAGTGAACAGGCGGTGCCGTCCACTGATCTATATATATGACTGGATCGCTCATTGCGTTCTAAACTGCCAACAGTGAAGCCACCGGAAGTGTTCAATCCGCCATCTTACTATTCCCTACTGGCAGAGAGCACCATTGAATCACAGCTAAAACACTGACTTAATATTACCCGATTTGAAGCGAATCAGTCACACGGGATTAGTTTTTATGTTAGGTGTATGTAAATTCATTTTTACTTCAGATGTTATCGGCAATGTTTATGATCTTTTTGGGCAGGATAAGCGATATATTTAAATCGTTTAGGTGGGTGTGTCTACTGCGCCCTGCCCTGCCGACACAGGTATGTTAACTGATCCAACACAAAATATAGCCAAATTATTTATGTACGTAATTATTCAGGAATTATTAAACATGCACGTATTAGTATCAGAAATTGATTTGAATATTAAATGAATACAGTAGCCTCTGTTATTTTATTTCTCCATGTTGTAGACTACTGAAATGAAAGCTTAACATACCATCTTGGAAATAAAGCTTCATGTCTTTAAATCCGTACTGTGTGTAGTCAGTTATTTTTCTAAATAAATTATGATGTGTATATTTTTAATGTCCTGATTGAGCAGCATCTATTTCAGATACTCCCAAGATCGCGCAAATATGTTTAACTTTACTAGCATTACACTTTTCCATGTAAAATGTTATATGTTAAATTAATCATTTATTTTACCACCGTTTAAATCATTACCTCCTTCAAAACGAATGCTGTTAACGAAATCATTGTTGAAATATTTGCAGTAAGCCTACTGTACGAATAAAAACACTATAACAAAATTACATAAACAATGAATAACTACAAGGCTAATGAAGGTATGTGTGTAACTTAAGTATACAAAGCATAAATCTTCAGATTTCAGAATGAGCACTTTGTCATTTGTTATATGTTGAGGTCGTGTCCGTCTGATGTTTATCATGTTCATCTGATGTTCGGCTACTGTAATGAATGTAACTTTTTAATAAGCAGGGGAAATTCCCGACATTAAACAAATAACAGTTTACATGCTTAGGGTGTTTGCATTGTAAGAATGTACAGGGATACTTCAGATTTAAAAACGCTGACTTGTTAGGTGATGTTTTCTCATTAAATTCGTACGATTTCCTATTAATTCAATGGAATGTATTGGAATAGTGGGGAATACCAATATGGCGGCGCGGTGGCTTCACTTTAATGACGTCATGAGCAATCCAGTTCTCTATTATAGATCAGTGGTGCAGTCCCTTCAGTTATGAGGGATTCCATGTCAGTGATTCAGTGACTTGTTCACAACATGAGTCAGTTGTCCCACCAGAAATGGTCTGCAGAAATGGTCACTTTACAGATGTTTAACAAAAACAATTTTGTGAATCAAAATCACTACCACTATTTGGAAAGCTATTTTGCAAAGACATAGAGCGATGCAGTACGTATAGTGAAGCATCCCAGTGCTTTTATTCTAAATCTTACCAAGCATTAATACAACGCTGTCGTCTTTTCTCCCTGCAGTATCTCCCAAGATCGTTTTGAGATTCTATCCTGTCTGATGGCCTAGTATCTGAAGACGTCATAAACTCCATCATTTAAAATAATTGTCTTTTATATAAGTGAATATTTTAATATATATAATTTATATTCTTTTATACAATTTTTTTTTTTTACATGTTTCTATGTCATTCAACAACTCAAATTCTTAAATTTAATTCTCAAGATCTGAAAATTTGGTTTGAAGTTCTAAAATTCTTAACTGGTTCTTGAGTTTTGTTGCTGCAACTTGAATCTTGAAGATGCTTTTATTTTTTTTCTTCATATTGTTTAAAGGCACAATATTGGATTGTTTGATATTAGAACATGACGGAATGTATTAAAACTTTTAACTAATGTGCATCGTATATAACATTTAATATTTCATACATTAGAGCAGTTTAAATGTATTGAATTGATTCTTGGTACATATGTCATTGATTTCATTTGAAATCCATACTTGTGACTACATTTCAAATTGCTTTTATTCATTTCTGTTTCTGTCTAGACTCAAATTAAGACATGTCTATTTTAAAAGAATTGGAAAAGTAATATCTTTATAATTAGACTTTACTTTAATAACAGTATAGTGTTCCCTTACTTTCATGTACTTTATTGACCACTTATGTTTCATTGTTATTAGCTTTCCATTGTACTATTTCTAGACTATTTTGTAAGTCTTGAAAGTTTGATAACACTGTTAGTGAACATTTAGCAAACATCTGTAACAGTAAATAAATATTACATAATCTTACATAATGTCAACTTAAAAAAAAAAAAACATTAAGAGAACATTAAAATAATGAAAGAATGGAACATTCTAAAATGTTTTGTGAAAAGTTCCTAGAACGTTAATATAATGGGAAATAGAACGTTCTAATAACATATTGAATAACGTTCCTAGAACGATAATATGAGATACTTGCGTTATAAGAACGTTTATGTAACGTTCCCATTAAGTTATAAAAACGTTATTTCTGAAAGTTCTCAGAACGTTAAAAACGTCCAGTTTTTTAGACGTATTAACGTTCTTATTTGGTTATCAGAACGTTATGTAAAACATTATTAGAACGTTCAAAATTCTCATAATGTTAATATGAGAGACTGGAATGTTCTAATAACGTTTTTAATAACGTTCTTAGAACGTTATTATGAGATTTGGAACGTTCTAATAACGTTTTACATAACGTTCTTATCAAATAAGAACGTTAATACAACGTCTAAAAAACTGGACGTTTTTAACGTTCTGAGAACTTTCAGATATAACGTTTTTATAACTTATATAACGTTATAAAAACTTTATAACGTTATATAAAGTTATAAAAACGTTATATAAGTTTATAACGTTTTTATAACTTTATAACAGCAAAACTCAGACATCTTCGTCAAGCCAAAGAGGATGTCTACAGAAATGGGGATAGAGCCTTGTACAATCAGGCCAGGAACACACTGAACAAGGAGATTAAAGTGGCTAAAAGGACCTATGCAAAAAGGTTAGAAGATCAGTTCACTTCGGATAACCCAGCTTCAGTGTGGAAAGGTCTGAAAGCCATCACCAACTACAAGACACCATCCCCCCAGCACTGAGGCGAATCAACAGCTTGCTGAAGACTTGAATGAGTTCTATTGTAGATTCGAAACCCCCCACACCCATTCTGACCATCTCTCTACACAACCGTTAACACCTCCAGCAACCCCCCTCTCCCCCCCTCCTCCACTGCAGATCAGTGAAGATGATGTGCGCCAGGTCTTCAGAAAGAACAAAAGAAGAAAAGCACCAGGCCCAGACGGTGTGACACCAGCCTGTCTGAAAACCTGTGCTGACGAGCTGGCCCCCATCTTTTCACAAATCTTCAATAGATCTCTGGAGTTGTGTGAAGTCCCTGTCTGCTTCAAATGCTCCACCATCATCCCTGTCCCAAAGAGCCCCAAGATAACAGGACTTAACGACTACAGACCTGTGGCACTAACGTCGGTCGTCATGAAGTCGTTTGAAAAACTGGTTCTGGCTTATCTGAAGGACATCACAGGACCCCTACTGGACCCCCTGCAGTTTGCTTACCAAGCAAACAGGTCCGTGGATGATGCAGTCAACATGGGACTGCATTACCTCCTGCAACACCTGGACAAATCAGGGACTTATGTGAGGATCCTGTTTGTGGACTTCAGCTCGGCCTTCAACACCATCATTCCAACACTCCTCCAGACCAAACTAACCCATCTCTCTGTTCCTAGCTCTATCTGTCAATGGATCACCAGCTTTCTGACAGATAGGCAACAACTAGTGAGAATGGGGAAATTCATGTCAAACAGCCGCATCATCAGCACTGGCGCCCCTCAGGGATGTGTTCTCTCCCCACTGCTCTTCTCCCTCTACACCAACGACTGCACCTCTAGAGACCCCTCTGTCAAGCTCCTGAAGTTTGCAGATGACACCACACTCATCGGCCTCATCCAGGACGGTGATGAGTCTGCTTACAGACAGGAGGTTGAGCAGCTGGCTGTCTGGTGCAGTCTAAACAACCTGGAGCTCAACACACTCAAAACTGTAGAGATGATAGTGGACTTCAGGAGGAACCCCCCTGCTCTCTCCCCACTCACCATCATGAACAGCACTGTGGCAGCAGTGGAGACATTCAAGTTCCTAGGGTCCATCATCTCCCAGGACCTGAAGTGGGACACTCACATTGACTCCATTGTAAAAAAGGCCCAACAAAGGTTGTACTTCCTTCGCCAACTGAGGAAGTTTAACCTGCCACAGGAGCTGCTGAAACGGTTCTACTCAGCCGTCATCGAGTCTGTTCTGTGCACATCAATAACTGTCTGGTTTGGCTCAGATACAAAATCAGACACCAGAAGATTACAGAGAACGATTCGGACTGCCGAAAGGATTATTGGTGCTCCCCTGCCCACCCTTCAAGAACTGTATACATCCAGAGTGAGGAAAAGAGCTCAGAAAATCACTCTGGATCCCACACATCCAAGCCATCCCCTCTTTGAACTCTTGCCATCTGGTCGGCGCTACAGAGCACCGAATACCAGGACAGCCAAGCACAAGAACAGTTTCTTCCCCCAGGCAATCTATTTAATGAACAGTTAAATGTTCCTCCCCATTATGCAATAACAATGTGCAATACTCTAAAATACCTGTTACCACCTCCATCTTACCACATCCCTGCTTTTCATTCTATTCTATTCCATTTTATCATCTATAGCACAACTGTACATACCACTTATTTATCTCTCAATTTATTTTTTTCAAATTTTTATTTATATTTACGTGTAATTTTTTTCTTTTTTTTTTTTTATTCTCATATTTTATTGTCTGTGTGCTGTTGTTGTCTCTGTGTACTGGAAGTTTATGACACAAAAACAAATTCCTTGTATGCACAAGCATACTTGGCAATAAAGCTCATTCTGATTCTGATTCTGATTAATGGGAACGTTACGGAAACGTTCTTATAACGTAAAATTGTTAGCTGGGGGGACCAATAGTACCTACCAGTGCCGGCCCATAGGGTTGTGGGGCCCTAGGCAAGATAATGAAAATAGGCCCCACTAGTGTAAAAATTGTCATAGCAATTTAAACATATGACAAGTCTGTCTGTAATTGTGGGCATCATTGCATTTATAAAACAAATACTAATACTACAGCAATAAATATTTGGCTATGTATAGCAGTCAGAACATCTTTTTTTTTCCGGCTCCATAAAGATAGGCCTACCATTTGGATTCCATTTCTACTACAATTTCAATTTAATCTCTCCATTATTCTTTCATTTCAATTCCAAAATCTGAACCAACAAAATTTGCACACAAAATCTGAACTGTAACTAGAAAAGTTTTCAGATAAACTTTTTCTTGATTTGCCAGAAATTATAAAGAACACTAAGTTTTTCTTTCTCAGTGGATGCATAAACTTCCTGACAATAATTATGAAATTACTGTTAATGATTTTTAATCATAATCATTTATAATAGCCTAAATCCTTAGACCTTTCTAAACAATTATAGTTATAAGCCTCCTGCATGTTAACAGATCATGCTGCAGTTTTCTGTAAAATATATTAATATTAATCATTATCAATAATTATTACTTTGTTTAATGTTTTATTTAGTTATAACTATAATCAGAATCCTTAGTAGTCATACTGATATATAAAAACAACACTTTTTTTTTTTTTTTGGCCAAATTGTGCAGATCTACAAACAGGCACAGCAAACTCCTCTACACTGGAGAAAAAATTATAAGTATTATTTTCCCTATTTTTACCCAAAATAAGGTGTAGGCTAGTGAGTAGCTGTACTTGTTTCATTCATACTGGTAGCCAGAGGGCGCCCTCGTGAGTAAAACCATAAGTGAAAATATCATAAAATGAAAACTCACAAAAATCATGTTGGAGGAAATCCCTAATATGGACAAAGGCATATGCTATCGCTACAGTAGCTGAATAAAACGCAGATAGGACGTTTTAACTGATGAAGAATGAAGACAATAAACATACGATTGTGACTAAATGGTGTATCTTTGTACTTCAAGCCATCTCGGGTATTTTTATTTGCATAATGTATATTTTTAATGCAATGCTAATCGACATATCACTGTATAAAATATTATAAAATGATTTTGCCTCATTAGCTATGTGATATGAAACCACGTCAGATCACAAAAGGAAGTTATTTTAAACACTCGACTGATATTATGAAATGAATTTGGAGCAAAAAACGTCAATAAATGTTTTTAAACGCACTTACAGGGGTGCTGCAGATCGATCGGTGTTTGACATCAAAGTACTGCAATAGGATAGGAAATCATGCAGAGCTATCCATAAGTATATAGCTCTCGCGGTACTTCGATGTCAAACACCGATCTGTCAGTGCCTCTTCAAGTCGAACACACTTTGAAATTTAATTGACAACCTCGCGGCCGCGGGGCCCTCCTGTTTAAGGTGGGCCCCAGGCGACCGCCTGTACCGCCTGTTGGACGGGCCGGCACTGGTGCCTACTACCTCCTTAAGCAATCGGGATGGAAGAACGTCATAAAGAGAGGTAGTCGGCTTTAACTGGAATATTATATTTTCCAACTGAGCTAATGTAATCGATTCAAATTTACTCAAACAATGAGACGGATTTATTATGTTAAGTAGCACATTACCTACAGGCACAATTTCTGATCGAATACGATTAACCTTATCAATAAAAAAAAAAAAAAACTTAAAAAAAAACTCTCACACAGATCCTTAAATAGAGTAGGGAAAAAATTAATAGTCGGACTCAATACTTTATGATTGAAAACAATCCCTTCGGATAATTTGAATTGTGCGATTCGTGAAAAATATGAAGATCTAGTGGCTTTAACAGCATTTTGATAGTTTGATAGAGACTCTCTAAAAATATCATAAGACACTTGCAATTTATCTTTAAGCCACTTACGCTCTGCCTGCCGACAAACCCACCTCATATTCCGAGTCACATCATTTAACCAAGGTTGGTTTTTAATTTTATGACATCTCATTTTAAAAGGTGCAACTTTATCCAAGATCTTTGAGCAAACCTGATTAAGAGTTTATTAATTCATCAGGTCCTGTAGGATGTATCATTGTAAACTCAGTAGGAGCGGGTGATTCAGTAGTAAAAGCAATTGAAAAGGCACTAGGTGTGGAGGTAGAATTAACCCGGGACAAAAATGAAGGGGGCTGAAGACAGAATACATTTGTTGCAAAAGACAGATTAAACCTAATAGGCATATTATCCGAGATAGCGGTTTCTTCAACACAGATATTTTCTATTGTTATCCCCAACGAGAAAACCAAGTCAAGTGTATGCCCATGATCATGTGTAGGTCCAGAGACACATTGAAATAAATTAAAAAAATCAACTAAATTCAAAAATTCTTTGGCCATAGGTTTACCGGAACAACAAACATGGATATTAAAGTCACCCATAATCAAAATCCTGTCTGCAGATGGAATGACCACAGTTAAAACTCATAAAATTCAATGAGAAAGTTCTTATTATAGCCAGGAGGTCTATATATCAGGGCACAAATCACTGGCGAGAGCAAGTCAATCTTCATTAACTGAACTTCAAAACTCTTAAACCTTTCAACAGGGTGTAACTTGCACTTAATCACGTTATTAAAAAATAACAGCCAAGCCTCCACCCCGTTGATTACTCCTCAAAGTACTTAAGTAGTTACATCAGTGTCATTTAACCAAGTTTCAGTTATAAAAAGAAAGTCCAGCCCATGTGTTACATAACAAAACATTCATCCTGAATGACTTCTGACAACTGAACGTGCATTTATCAAAGCCATATGCACAGTGGTCGATATAATGGACCGATTAGAAAAAAGAAGAACCACTTAGCTTCGTTGACTCTGTTTCATTCTATTCTCTATCTTACATCGAATGGATGATTAACGGCAATATAGTTGCGTACTCTTTATTGAACACTACAGATTCACGGCCTGTAACACTGACACCGTGTCCTAACTACACGCGACAGGATTCCAGCGAAAGGGTGTCCACACTACACGCGACGCGACAGCGCGACACGACGGAATCAATCAAATATCACAGCCAATCAGAAGCGTGTGTGGGCGGGCTCTCCTTGGAAGCACACTGCACTCGCAAAGAAATGGATATGTTTATAATCTAATTCATAAATTTTAAACCTTTTTAACATTATTAAAAGTACATACCGAATGACTGATGCCATCTTTGTCATGGAATACGCTTGTTGGTTCACATGGAGTTCGCAGTTTTAACATACATATTATTTTCAAGATCTGAGGTAAACTATCTGTTGTTGCTTTCAGTATGACTATAATGGTCATGCAGAATGATATTCAAACTCACATTAGACACGTTTAACATTGAATAAAGCACATAATCAGTACCTGAGATTATCACTGTCATTAGTTTGTATGTTGTTGTTCCAGCCGTGACGTTGCGGAAATAGAAACCGTTTCTAAATTAGAAATTTCGCGGCTAGTTAGGACAAAAACTCAGATTAACATGGAAAAGATACCTTTTATCACGTGTCGCGGCGTCAGACTGTCAAACAGGAAGTCCACCGGTGTAACACCGAATACAGTCCGTACTGCAACAACACTCATTACAACATCCTTTTATTTGTTATTTTTTTCTCAAGTAGATTACAACCTGCAATGCAACTCAAAACACTATGCATACATTCACATCTACTTTGTATTGTCTGAAACTTCAATAAAAGTTTTGCTGTCCGCAACATTCATTGAGTCTGTATTTGTAATTAAATTTCAAATTAATGAAAACTGATACTTCTTCTCTGTACTTAACAAACTCATATAACAAAATAAAGTGTCCTCTTCAGTTAATAACTTGTAACTAGATAGAGTGCCATCTTTACAGGACATCTTTTTTTTTTCTATAGTTGGGACTTACAAGATGCACACTATAACTGAAGGTGAACAAATATACCAGCTAAACTTTGGCAGCTGTAATAAAGGCAAGCATTAGTGGGTTACTGTGTGTAGTCTTTGAGGTAATGAGGTTTAATGACTCTTCTTCCAGACTTTGTTGTAGTAACCACGGGAGTGTCTTTACTTGATTTTAAACCTGTCACTTTGACTCTGAATTCCTCAATTGGCTGTTTGATCTGTGATTTATTCACTCCTGTGGCCCTGTCTTTCCTGAGGTGTCGCCGATTCCTCCTTAGAATGTTCCCTGAATCTAGCTGGACGGCATAAGATCTGTAATCCACGTTTCACAACTGTGCCTTTTCTCCAAGTACCGTTAGGCTCCACTGGCTGTACACGAACTCGGTCTCCTTGTTTTAAGGTATGTAGATCCTTTGCATGTCTGTTGTAGTTTGTAGCTTGACGGTTTCTGCTTTCCATCTGCTCCTGTCGTGTTTGTACTATTTTTGGTTTTAGCAGGTTATCATGCGTTGGCAACAGTGTTCTGGCTCTCCTACTGAACAACCGCTGTGCTGGGCTTGCTTTGATCCCCTCTGATGGTTTGTTTCTGTGGTCAAGCATAGCTAGGTATGGATCCTTCCCATCAGCTTTTGCCTTTTCAGCAGTCGTTTTGCGGTCTTTACTGACGATTCTGCCATCCCATTGCTCTGCGGGTAGGCTGGTGATGATGTCTTGTGTTTAAATTCCCACTGTCTACTGAACCTTTTGAATTCTTCTGATGCATATTGCAGGCCGTTATCCGAGATAACAACATCCGAGATACCGTGTCTTGCGAAGTGGGCTTTCAGCTTGTGAATGACAGTGGTGGATCGTGTGTCAGGTAAATAGTCAAGCTTCCAGAAATTAGAGAGATAATCAACAGTGATCAAGTAATTTCTGTTGTCTAAAGTGAATATATCTGTTCCCACCTTAGACCATGGGTTGCTGGGAAGTTTGTGAGGCCACAAAGTCTCCTTCTGCTGTTTTGCATCCATAGCCCTGCAGATGTCACACTTTTCTATGAATGTCTTTATTTGTTCATTCATCCCCAACCAATAAACACATTCTCTTGCACGTCTTAAGCATCCCTCTATGCCCAAATGTGACGAGTGAATGCGCTGAACTGAGTCACCTTGAGTGTTTCTGGGATTACAACTATTTTCCCCCTGAAGACAATTCCACTCTGCGCACTCAGTTCTTCTTGAAAGGAATGGTAATGTGCAGTATCACTTGGCATGTCTGTCTTGTTCATTGGCCACCCCTCCTGGATTAATTTGATCAGTGTCTGTAATTTTCTGTCTTTCCTTGTTTCCTCTCTGATGGACTGCATTCTTTCTTCTGCTATATGGACGTGCTGGACCATGTTTATGCTCTCAATCTCCATTTCTACTGAACCCTCTGAGGCATGTTCAGGTAAGTATGAACGGCTCAGTGTGTCGGCTAGTAACATGTCCTTCCCTGATGCACTTGACTTCGATGTCATATCTTTGCAAGTAACATAAGTAACATTCTTTGCAGGCGTTTTGGGGTGTTCAGCAGTGGTTTCCTTACTATATTTTCTAGTGGTTTATGGTCAGAGTGAACAGTTACTTTGCGCCCATATATATACTGATGGAATTTTTCCATACCGCAGACGATGGACAAACATTCCTTTTCTATCTGGGTTAGTGCCCTGCTTCCATACGCAATTGGTGCCCCCTCCTGAAGTAAAGCGGCTCCTAAGCCCGTCTCAGATGCGTCACCCTGAAGTGTCAGTGGTTCATCTGGGTTGTAAAATTTGAGTATTGGCGCTTTGGTGATGGCATCTTTGAGCCGTGTGAACGCTCTCTCATGCACATCTGACCATTCCCAGATTGTGTCTTTATGGGTTAGCTGCCTTAGTATCTCACATCCATCTGACAGGTGATCACAGAATTTTGAGAGATAGTTTATCATGCCGAGGAACCTTTGTACACCCTTGACATCTGTTGGGCATGGCATATCTCTGACCGCTCTTGCCTTCTCAGGGTCGACACTGAGCCCGTCTGCCGTAAGTAAATGTCCAATGTAAGGTATCTCGCTTCTTCTCAGTTGAAACTTTTCTGCATTCAGTTTGATGTTCTTTTCCCTGCATCTGTTCAACAATGCTCTCAGTTTGTCGTCATGGTCCTGGTTTGCTTTTTCTAAAGTTTCACCCTCTCCAGTGATCAGGATGTCATCAGCGATGACATAGATACCCTGCAATCCTTCCAAAGCTTGACTGAGTTTTCTCTGGACAACTCTGTTGCTCTGCAGATTTGCACACATTTTTCCAAAGTCAAATCCTGCTCCCTCAGAAGTCTCTCTCTCAAAACAGAGCTGGTTATGCTGCAAACAATTCTATCGCGGATGAGAGAGTCTTTGATCTGGCTGAAATTGCACGTACTGGCGAGCATTGTTAAGTCCGTTACATATTTGTCAATGTTCTCATCGGAACCCTGATTCCTGACAAAAAAACGGTACCTTTCGACTGTCTCATTCACTTTTGAACTGCAGTGCCCATCCAGGCAGTTATTAATCGGTCTACAGTCCGATCCGGTGACTTCCCATCTCCCCAATGAGATAGCTGAGAACTTTCAGTTTCACGTCTTCGCCGGCATCCGCCAAAGTGAGATCCATATACAGCGTGAACTCTTGTTTCCAAGTTTTCCATGATTTCGCCAGATTAGTTGAGTCCAAGCAAAGGGTTGGTGGCGGTCTCAGTCCCACTGAATTTTCCATCCGCCCTGCACTTGAACTCTCCGCTCTCTCAACCATACTACGCAGCCGGTCTCTCGTGTTGTGTTCGCTTAATCTCTGTGCCCCCCCTCTTCAAAGAAGCACCGCTGCCACCATGTTTCATTCTATTCTCTATCATACATCGAATGGACGATTAACGCCGATATAGTTGCGTACTCTTTATTGAACACTACAGATCCACGGCCTGTAACACTGAGACTGTCAAACAGGAAGTCCACCAGTGTAACACCGAATACAGTCTGTACTGCAACAACACTCATTACAACAGACTCGGCCCGTCTCACAGGACGCAAGTTTGAGTGCAGCACACCTCCACGTTTTGTCCCTCTCCTTGTAGTCCATTGTGTGGGCTCCATGTGTAGTGCACCACAGCTCCGCGTTTTGTCCCTCTCCATGTAGTCCAATGTGTAGACTCCATATGCAGACTCGGCCCGTCTCACAGGACTCAAATTTGAGTGCTCCACCCCTCCGCGTCTTGTCCCTCTCCATGTAGACCAAGGCAATAGTGTTGATGTGTTAGGAAGAACATATATCAGATAGGAAGGCCGCAACTCTGCCGCTAGTCTGCCCTCCCTGTTTAGGATCCACCACTTCTTACGTTTTACCAAAACTCAGGCCCGTGTGCCCTGTCTCCTGTGGCGTCTCTTCTTCCAGCACACGCAGCCAGTTTCATTACAGGCTTTCACTGGCGGCTGGAACGTGCATGATTGATCAGCAAATAATTTCATATTCAAATCCCGGCTACTCATCTCCAAAGCAGCAGATCGAAGGCTCAACAATGTAAAACGGTCATAAATCAACCCGTGAGCAATTCAAACAATTTATAAAACATAAAAATAAAACAAACAAACAAAGTACAGACATCCTAAACGCAGAGCGACAGCAAGCCAACCCAGTATCTGGCGCCATCTTGAAAAAAAAGTCTAGTTTAAATAAGTTTATAATATATAAAATAATAACGTATTAAAGCATTTACTAATGAAATGATCATTTCATGATTTACAAAAACATTTTAACACTTGTGGCATGTTAAAATGTCACTCATTAGTAATCTACAAATGTATATTAATGTTTAGTAAAAGATCAGTTTATCATTATCAAAACACTTTTAAATGACAAGACTTATTGTTACCAAGTGTTTGATCAAAACAGTCTCTAATCGCTCTCACAACCAAACTGTGTAAAATCTATGTGTAACGGGAAGTCAGACTCCAGACAACAAGAAGTTAGAAGACACAGGAACACACAGGGGAAGGCGCTGGAGATCTGGAGATTCGGTGCAGGTAAGCAGCATAGGTATGATTCTACTATCCACCAGGGAGAGCAGACAATGTAGCTGTGTGAACTGTGTCTTCTTATAGTGCTGGGTTGATGAGGGGTGAATGACTGTCAGGTTTGCATGCTCAAAATTCCGGTGATTGTGATCTCTGATTGGTGGAGGATCCTGGTGTTTCTGTGACACTATAATGATGACGAGGTGTTGTTTTTATCTCCCTTCAAACAGGTTTGGCAACATTGCTGACAAATTGAAAGTGAAAGCAGATTGTTATATATGCAACGTTTACACTTGATCACAGGTGATCATTGATAATCAAATTGTGTTTTTTATTTGCTGATGTGGGAATTGACATGTACATAATGGGAAACCAAGGACATTTTGAGAACTTGTCTAGCAGCCGAACATTTTGATTAAAGCAAGTCTTAAGCTGTGGAGCACAAAGGCACTTCCTGATTAAGGTAAGTAAGCATAAAATATTGACTTAATTATGAAGCACTCAAGAAACATGATTAAATATGACAAATAGTTATTTACAAGATTGTAACATGTTTTACTCTAATGTTCTGTAAACACTGCTTCAAAATTTTATATAATTGATAAAATGATCATTGTAAATGAAAGTAGCAACTGTTGTTACAACCTACCCCATAGTTTTTAAAGGTTATAATAAGGTTGTGTTTTATACTGTAAATAATATGAAATGTAATAAATTTCAGTCATAGAAATTACTCATGCATTGTCTTAATTAATATAAGGAGAATATCTCACCTTTGTTATTTGTGTAATCTTGAGCCAGAAACACTACTCCAAATGAATATCTGGATCCAGAAATCTTTGAACACATTATGCCTTTCATAACATAATTAAATAAATAAACCCATGATACTGTTTTAGACTGCAATGCTGGATTTTCTGTAGCTGATGACACTATAAAATAGTTACTATTCTAAGGGAAAATTCATTGCATAAAGCAAAGCTAAAAGCTATCAAACCCAGTATTAGATTTTTTTTTTTTTTTTTTGGATATATTTAAAGTTGTGTTTGTGTGTTTGTGACTGACAGTGTAGGACTACATCTCTTCTATTGAAAGGACTCTAATATAGCAGTGTTATAATTTATGCTGAACTTGACTTTGTGTAATGTATCCATCAGTTATTTTTATGTTTGACATATA
The DNA here is from genome assembly GCA_039654775.1 of Spinibarbus caldwelli. NCBI lineage: Eukaryota > Metazoa > Chordata > Actinopteri > Cypriniformes > Cyprinidae > Spinibarbus > Spinibarbus caldwelli. The sequence goes on from CM077229.1 coordinate 26,730,880, forward strand.
ATTTATTGTTTATCCATTAAAAAAGGCATACCATTTATGCCCCTTCCACAAATTAACATAAATATGCTAAAAGACATACACCAGGGGTCTTGTGTATAAAACATAGATTTCATCCTAAAACTGTACAAATAACGAAAAGGTATTTTGAGTATGCACACAAAAGTTTTCAGATTTGTAAAACTGTGCACATTACAGAACCTGCACACTATTCCCTTTAGAAATCCTACAGAAATTGTTTACATGCATCTCCACCCCGTCTCCTCCCCAAAAGACCAAAATATTGAGCAGTGCCGGCCCGTCCAACAGGCGGTACAGGCGGTCGCCTGGGGCCCACCTTAAAAAGGAGGGCCCCGCGGCCGCGAGGTTGTCAATTAAATTTCAAAGTGTGTTCGACTTGAAGAGGCACTGACAGATCGGTGTCTGACATCGAAGTACCGCGAGAGCTATATACTTATGGATAGCTCTGCATGATTTCCTATCCTATTGCAGTACTTTGATGTCAAACACCGATCGATCTGCAGCACCCCTTTAAGTGCGTTTAAAAACATTTATTGACGTTTTTGCTCCAAATTCATTTCATAACATCAGTCGAGTGTTTAAAATAACTTACTTTTGTGATCTAACGTGGTTTCATATCACATAGCTAATGAGGCAAAATCATTTTATAATATTCTATACAGTGATATGTCGATTAGCATTGCATTATAAATATACATTATGCAAATAAAAATACCCGAGATGGCTTGAAGAACAAAGATACACCATTTAGTTACAATCGTATGTTTATTGTTTTCATTCTTCATCAGTTAAAATCTCCTATATGCGTTTTATTCAGCTACTGCAGCAATAGCATGTCCATATTAGGGATTTCCTCCAACGTGATTTTTGTGAGTTTTCATTTTATGATTTTTTCACTTATGGTTTTACTCACGCAGGCGCCCTCTGGCTACCAGTATGAATGAAACAGCTACAGCTACTTACTAGCCTACACCTTATTTTGGGTAAAAATAGGGAAAATAATACTTCTAAGTTTTTCTCCAGTGTAGAGGAGTTTGCTGTGCCTGTTTGTAGATCTGCACAATTTGGCCAAAAAAATGTGTTGTTTTTATATATATAAATATGACTACTAAGAATTCTGATTATAGTTACAACTAAATAAAACATTAAACAAAGTAATAATTATTGATAATGATTATTATTAATATATTTTACAGAAAACTGCAGCATGATCTGTTAACATGCAGGAGGACTATAACTATAATTGTTTAGAAAGGTATAAGGATTTAGGCTATTATAAATGATTATGATTAAAAATCATTAACAGTAATTTCATAATTTTTGTCAGGAAATTTTTGCATCCACTGAGAAAGAAAAAACAAACATAGTGTTCTTTATAATTTCTGGCAAATCAAGAAAAAGTTTATCAGATTTTGTGTGCAGATTTTGGAATTGAAATGAAAGAATAATGGAGAGATTAAATTGAAATTGTAGTAGAAATGAAATTCAAATGGTAGGCCTATCTTTATGGAGCCGAAAAAAAAAAAAGGATGTTCTGACTGCTATACATAGCCTAATATTTATTGCTGTAGTATTAGTATTTGTTTTATAAATGCAATGATGCCCACAATCACAGACTTGTCATATGTTTATGTTTCATATGTTTAAATTGCTATGACAGTTTTTACACTAGTGGGGCCTATTTTCATTATCTTGCCTTGGGCCCCACAACCCTACGGGCCGGCACTGATATTGAGCTTACAGCACCTAGTTTACTATGAATAACCTCATCCTCTTCGGCATACAATTTCCATATATTTCTACACATGTGATACTTTACAAGAAAACTGTAAACGTCACATTACATTTGCTAAAAAATCATTTAGCATCTTAATGATTATGGCTTCACTTAGAGAAAAATTATTCTCATTCATTCCAATGGGCAAAACATTTTTGTTTTAAACAAACCAAATTGATTCAGTAAAGTCATCAGACCTTTTAAAAACTGACCAATGGACCGTTCAACAATCAAATGAGTATTATTTAGAGTCTGTCATCAGGGCTCGCAAAATTTCAAAATCCCTGGTAGCCCTTCGGGCAGGTACTCTTCAGATTTTGGTAGCCCGAAAATTAATTTAACTAGCCCAAATAAAAAAAATAAATAAAAAGACCTTTCTTTTTTTTAAATATAGAAAATCAGATAGGACCTAAATGTCAATCAAAAATATTTTCAATACACAAATATCAACAAATATGAACGAAGGAATTTTATTTCACCATTTATGGGGTATCTGCAGAGTTTTTAAAAATAAATTTAAGGCAATTTATGACCCATTTTAAGAGCTGCAAAAGTAAAATGAACACAGTATGAGCGGGGTTGGACAATGTCTATAGTAACATACAGTATTAAGCCATAAAATGACATGATTTACAGTTCAGATACAGGTTTTCACAAAAACAAAAATCTTATACAACAGCATTTCAGCCTTTAGACCATTTTTATGAAAAGGGATAAATCAAGCATTTAAACTATTATATTAATTTAAAACAAATAACTATTACTGTCTTGATTGTTTAGATTTTTAGAAGGCACATTAACTTCTTTCTCATTTACAACTCTATGTGTTTGCTGCGTAAAAACAAGGGTTGATATTTGCATTGATCTGACCATAAACAGCAAGAAAGGCTTATTGGAAATGCAAATTCATTCTCTGCCACGAGGTGGCGCTTTAGGAGCGGCTTAATATAGCGATTTCCCTGTTAGCAGCTGTACACAAAGCAGCACCGTCCGCGCTCATAAACGCTGCTTTATCAGGCATTATAGGTAAGATGAAATAAAAATGCCAACGACACATTTCTGAGGACAGTCGGTTCCCTTCAGATACATTCACATAAAGACATCTGCGCTGCGTTTTGACTTGAAACGTGCAGCGCTCATATTTATTCAGTTGCATCACTGCCTTTTGAAGTTTAATCCAGCTGTATTGCCATTCTTGTCTTTCCATCCCCAACTGTAAGAACTTTTGAAATGATAGTTAAGACATTTCTTATACCATTTAACATATTTAAAACTTTTCATGGCCTTAAATTTGATACAACTAAATTGAAGAGTTTTTAAGGACCCGTGGGAACCCTGTATTTAAGATAGCCCGTCGGGCAGGGCAGTGATACATTTTGGTAGCCCGACTGAAAAACACAATAGCCCCGGGACATCACGCAATGATTTTGCGAGCCCTGGTCATTGTAAGTTTGTTTTACTAAGCCATTAGTTAGTCAACAACATTAAAGGGATAGTTCATCCAAAAATGAAAATTCTGTCATTAATTACTCACCCTCATGTTGTTTCAAACCCATAAGATCTTCATTCATCTTCAGAACACAAATTAAGAGATTTTTGATGAAATCCGAGAGCTCTCTGCATGGCGCAGCTGACACAGAACAGCATACGCTATTTGCGTTCAGTGGATACTCAGCAACATGAACGTACAGCAAAGACCAACACGGAAGAGAAGAAACGCAGGGTCAGAAAGGGGGTCGGATTTCATCAAAAATATCTTTTGTGTTCTGAAGATGAACGAAGGTCTTACGGGTTTGGAACAACATGAGGGTGAGTAATTAATGACTGAATTTTTTTATTTTTAATAGAATGATTTATAACAATAAAAGGCTGTTTAAATAATATGTAGTGTGTAACTACTAATATAGTTTTTGTGGCTGTTTGTCACTTTCATCTAGAGACAGTGGTGAAGATCAAACTGTTCAGATCCATCATGGATGAAACTCAAACATCTGGAGATGAAGACTTTTTTCCAGGATGCAGGTACTTTGAGTAAACATAAGTTATACATATTTTATGTTATAGAAAAAAAATGTATTTTTGTGTTTTGTAAAGTTTAATATTAAAAACAATAAGACCATAAAGATTCCTTAAAGCAGTGGTTCTCAAAGTGTGGGGCGTGCCCGCTAGGGAAACAGAAAAGAAATAAAACAGTAAACAGACAAAGGATGTAACTTAAAATGGGAGATGGATTAGTTTGTGAAAGAGAAGAGAAAAGCCATAGATGAAGTCGCACAGATGCCAGATTTTTTTAGAAGTTTAAAGGGCTGCACGACTAAAAAAACTTTGAAAACCACTGCCTTAAAGGTGTCATATGATGTTGCTAAAAAGAACATTATTTTGTGTATTTGGTGTAATGCAATGTGTTTATACGGTTTAAGTTTCAAAAAACACATTATTTTCCACATACTGTATTATACATAAAGCATAATACATATTATTGTTGCTCCTCTAAGCCCCGCCTTTCTAAAACGTATCGATTTCTACAAAGCCTATCGCTCAGAACAGCGAGGTGCGCGCTGATTGGCCAGCTATCCAGTGCGTTGTGATTGGCCGAATCCCTCAAGCATGTGACAGAAATGTTACGACCCTTACCATATTGTGATGCCGTGTCCCGGCACGACGAGACAAAAACAATAAAACCCATTACAAATGAGGAATTTGTTGCATCCAGAGGGGACATAATTACTGATTATGATGACTTATACTGTCTTTTTACATGTTGCGTTGCTTCGCGCCATGTAAACATGAAAGCATGTCTGCGTTTGTGATCGGAGAAAAGACAAACAACAAGCGCTACTCTACACTGCTCAGAACTCGTGTTTGAATAGTCAGTGGCAAATTCTTTAAATATGAAAACATACTTACAGGCTGTGAGTCAGAAGCGCTAGACTGTCCTTGCAAAGTTGGAATTGCCACACTTTATAGAAACAGCCTTTGTGCACAGCCGGCATTGTAGGCTACTCTCCCAGGTCCTCCGTAAAATGCACTGCACACACTTGAATATTTGGGTTAAACTGTTCTGGAACAGTGTTGTAAATACAACTTAACCACTGATTTCTAATTGTGTCCTCTTTTGGAAGGCCAAACAAAGTAGTTTCACTTTCACAAGGAAACACAGCATGGCGACATGGCGGCGGCGGTAACAATACTACAGCGAGAGTAAAAGTTACGCCCTCTTTCTTTACGTATACATTAGGGCGGTGATATGCAAATCTCCCCACATTGTGACGTAGATATACGGGGGAGTGTTTGAATGAGCCGTTTTAGGAGGGTGTAGACGAGTCCTAACTTTTATAAAAATTATCTCTTTGGGTTTGAGACTTTAGTCTTTGCAACTTTAGGGATCTTATCTATGCACAAACAGCTTGCAACACTCCAAAGAGAAAGGAAAACTTGAAATCGTATTATATGACCCCTTTAATTTTTTTTATTTTAATAAAATTTTGAAGTAAAGTAAGATGATTGTCATCATAAAGTATTAAATCTGTTCTATTTTAGCTCAGTTCATCAGAAGAAATCAGAACCAGAGCCCAGCTGTGTGTCTGTGAAGAGCGGCGCGTCTATGATTCATCCATTAAAGTTTAACAGTGGAGATTCACAGTCTGGTCTCAGGTATAACATTTGTATAAAAATATGATTATAACGACTTAAAATTGTCATATATCATCACAGTTTATACAACAGTTCTTTCTGGTCCTTGAATCTGATTATCTGATAAGAGTGCGCTATTAATGTCCAACAGAGCTCCAACAGCCGTTTCACGGTTTGTATCACTCCGTTTGCCGAAGTTGCCATATTTCTCACAGCGAGTGTCATGGCAGATGCCCAAGTCCACTATAATTTAAAAATAATATTGTTTTGTGCCATAGAATGCAGTTTTAAGAGTTTTTTAGGTGAGAATGTACTTGCTTGAACTTCAAATATGCGGTTTGTTAATAAAGATAATGTCTATTTAAAAATTTGCTTTGATGTTTTCAGAGTTGTGAGCTCCAGGGCGTCAGCGGCCTTTCAGCACTCATGAACCCACTGAGAGCAGCCTTACCTCTGCCAGATCTTCTGGAATTTACCGCTGGCTCTGATGTCTCTATAGTGGTTAAACATGAGATATACAGTGCCCTCCAAAAGTATTGGAACAGTAAAGACAAAATTGCTCTGTTGGCTGTGGAGTCAAGACATTTACAAATATGATTAAAAGATGAATATGAGACAAAACCACAGAATGTCACATTTTATTATTGGGTGATTCAACACATAGATGTTTTACCAGCTAAGAAGTTCAGCACTTTTAGAGTTTCATCCCCCTATCTGATGTGAGCATAAGTTTTGGAACAGTTGGCTCACAGGTCTTTCTAAGTGATCAGCTGTGTCCTGTTGCACACACAAACCAGGATGAAGATGAGGGAGCTGACTTTGAGAGAAAAGCCGGAGAAAAGCAAGCAATTTGGATGCTAAAAGAAAAGAGGAAGTCAATTAGAGCTATAGCAAAAACAAAGGGCATGGAGAAATCAAGAGTTTGGAAACCACCAGCGACACCAGCAACCAACAACTACCTGATCGGCTGAGAAAACAACAGTAGTTGATCACAGACAAATCATAAAAGCTGTGAAAATGAACCCTAAAAGATGTGTCTGTAAAATCACCAACAACTTCCAGAAAGCTGGGGTGATGCTCTGACAATCTACTGTCCTCAGGAGACTTTGACACAGAATTACAGATGCTACACAGCAAGATGCAAACCCCTGACCAGCACCAAAAATAGAAAGGCAAGATTAGAGTTTGCAAAAAAGCACAAAGGTGAGCCAGAAGAGTTTTGGAACTGTGTTTATGGACCGATGAGACAAAGATGAACCTTTATCTATGTGATGGGAAAGCAAAAATGTGGAGAAAAAAAGGGAACTGCAAAAGATCCCAAGCATACAGCCTCATCTGTAAAGCATGGTGGAGGTGGTGTCATGGCATGGGCATGTATGGCTGTCTCTGGAACGGGCCCTCTCAACTTTACTGATGACTTAATGTATGACAGTAGAAGAATGAATTTGGAAGGGTAAAAAACCATCTTGCCTACCAATATTCAAGAAAATGCCACCAGATTCATTGGGAAGTGCTTCATATTGCATCAGGACAATGACCCAAAACACCCTGCCAGTTCAGTCAAGGAATTTATAAGGGCAAAGAAATGGAAAGTCTTAGATTGCCCAAGTCAATCTCCAGATTTAAATCCGATTGAACATGAATTTCACCAGCTGAAGAGGAGAGTAAAGGCAGAAACTCCCCAAAACAAGCAACAATTGGAATTGGCTGCATTAAAGGCTGGGAAAAGTATGTCAAAGGATGAGACCAAGAGTCTGGTGATGTCTATGGGTCACAGACTCACTGCTGTGATTGTGCGCAAGGGATCTGCAACTAAATAATAGCTTTTAATCTTTTATATCTGCCTTATGTTCAACTGTCCCAATACTTATGCTCACATCAATGAGTGGGATGAACTCTAAAAGTGCTGTTCTTTTTATTTGGTAAAACATGTATGTGTTGAAACGGCTAATAATAAAATGTGACATTCTATAGTTTTGTCTCATATTCATCTTTTAATCATATTTGCAAATGTCTTGACTCCACAGCCAACAGAGCAATTTTGTCTTTACTGTTCCAATACTTTTGGAGGGCACTGTATTTTGTTTTGGGTAAATCTAACGGGCAGTCTTTGGTCTCATTAATCTATTATTTGTTCCAGAGCAAATAGTTTTGGCAAAATCTCATCATGTTTATATAGTTTATTATTAAGAAACAGTGTGTATGTGTGTGTGTGTGTGTGTGTGTGTGTATATATTCGTGATGGTGATTTTAGTTTCATTGTTCTGCCATTAGATGGCAACAAGAGACTGTTTTACAAGTTAGCAGGAAAGACCTTTAAATTGAAAAATACTAAGTGCAGTTTGAACAAGGAAGTTATTTTTCTTTCAAAGCCAGCTTGTATGCAGCCAACAAATGCACTGAGCAGCGCTGTCATTAGAAACACCCTTAAAGGGATAGTTCACCCAAAGATGAAAATTCTGTCATTAATTGCTCACCCTCATGTCGTTCTAAACCCTTACGACCTCCGTTCATCTTCAGAATACAAATTAAGATATTTTTGATGCATTCTGATAGCTCTCTGACCCTCCCATAGACAGCAATGCAATTAACACGATCAACATCCAGAAAAATAGCAAGAAGATCGGTAAAATAATACATGTAACATCAGGGGTTGTATAATAATAACGACTTTATTCAACAATTCGTCTCCTCTGTGTCACCCTAGCGCAATTTTGGAGAGTATTCACTGAACACAAACAGCGTATGCTGTTCTGTGTCAGCTGCGCCACGCAGAGAGCTCTCAGAATCATAGGTGGCGTTTGGGGATATTACTGCCCCCCCAGACGAGGGCCTATAATGATTTTGTCTGAGCTATGAATAAAATATAAAAATTAAACAATTCACATTTTCTCATTTTATTTGTATTATCTTATTATTTTAGTGGATAGAATAAGTACGTTTTGGGGTAAATTTGTTATTTATTTTGGGCTAAATTAGTCACGACTCATGATTCTCAACTTGAGAGGACATGAGAGGACTCTCTTTTCGTTATTTTCACGCTTTAGTAAGTTAACAAATTTTAATAGTTTTTGTTTATACCCCCACTAATAAAAATGTGGTGGACAGATTCATTTCTGGCTGAATTGAACAGGCGATTTTGAAACGATGGCATTGAGTGTGGCGTGTGATGCATGTACGCAAGCCAGTTCACCCTCGGCTTGTGACAGCTGAAATTGATCTTGTGAAATGTGCGATCGCATCGCCGATTACTCTTGAGAAACTTAAAGATGAAGTAGGCTAAGGAAGGACAAATATCCAAACTGTTTCAGACTACTGCAGTTTGCACTTACGGTGCCCACTGGTTCGGCTACATCAGAAATATGTTTCTCAGTTATGAGGAGAATCTGGCTCCGATCTTCAGTGGCACAGGACAGATTCTCAGACCTTTCTTTACTGCACATAGAGAATGATTTGACTGAAAAACTATCAGAAGAGAAGAGATAGTGAAAGAAAGACAGTGGTCATCTATGCAATTCAGAAAAAGAGGCGGCTTTTCTGCATTAGGTATGTTTTTCTGCTTCTTTTAATGTATTTATAATATCTAATATATGTTATAGAAATATATGAAATGTAGAACATATAAAAAAGTGTTCGTGGCTCATCTGCCAGTGGGTACGGAGGTCCTATGGGTTTAGAACGACATGAGGGTGAGTAATTAATGACAGAATTTTCATTTTTGGGTGAACTATCCCTTTAACACCAATATTGCTGGCGTTTTAATCCTCACTTGCTAATGGATAAACAGTTTTCCTCAGTTTTGACTGATTGGTTGAGTCAATTTTTAGAGACTAATGATAATGGGGAAGTGCCAGACTCTTGTCTGTGGGAAACTTGGAAAGTGGTTCTGAGAGGACATATTATTGCTTTTGAATCTTCCCGTAAGAAGGAAAGACGTAAGCGCTTATCCAAGATCAAATCTATTCTTCCTTCCTTGGAACAATTTTTTCAATAGTCTAAAGCGCAATCTGACCTCACTGCGATTTTAAAATTGAAATATGAATACAATTCAATTTTGAGTGATCAGGTCTCTAATTTATTACTGAAGGTTAACCCTTGTGCATCAATTTAAAAAAGTTACACATAGGTCCATAGTGGACAAAAATGTCCATGTCAAAAAATGGTCAAAAAAATTTGAAGCTTGGGAGCACAGACTTAAGTTTGGTCTCATTTTAAAGAAGACCCGTGGAAGATTATTGTTGAAGTAAAAAAAGTTATACAGGTTTAAGTTTATGAAAATGATTTATGAACAATATTTTATGTAAAATATATATTTCATGAAACACATTGAACTCTAAACCTGCTAGAAAAATCAAATCCATAAATCTAAACAAGTTGTGTTCCAAATTTGAGGTTGATATCTCAAAAAATGAGCTTTCAGTAAAATTTTGTTTGGGCGCAGTACCAAATTTTCCCCCATTAGGTGCCAGCAAAACTCTGCTGGTGCACACAGTGGTTGGATTTGTGATTTGCAGTAGAGTTTTTCGATATATTCAAATATTACAAGCACACACATACAATTTTTTTATTTTATGACACACATACAAACCACACTCCAACATCCATACCAACACACTCACACAATTATAGCTGCATTATTTATTCAATTGGCTCTATAATATGCAGAAGCAGAAAATAGGAATAAAGCAGAATATTTGCTTTATAGGCCAAACCTGAAAAAGGCTCCATCTGGTAAAAAAATAGTAAAAAATAAAATTTTGAAGCCTTGCCAACAGAATGAAAGCCTGTTAACAAAAATTGCATCATTTTACAGTTAAACGGCACTGCGATGAAAAATAGCAGTTTTAATGCGTTTCAATGTGGACATTTTTGTCCAAAAGGCGCTGAGTGGAAGTATTTTTTGTACCTAGTGTAAAATAGATTTATTAAAGGAAATGAGGGTGGAATATTAAAGTTCCAATAAAAATACACACCTGAGCCAAAATTTATGCAGTTAGCATTAGCACAGGCAAAATTATCAAAAAATAAATAAAAATAAAAATACTAAAATGGACAAAAATGTCCATAAGGTTGCACAATGGTTAAACAGAAACAGTTCGAACTCAGTGATAAAGCAGATTGTCGTCTTGCTCGTCAGCTGAAGGGGGCACAGGCTAGCCGCACCATTCATCAAATAAGAGTATGTAATGGGGATTTGGTGATGCATCCTAAAGAGATTAGTGACTGTTTTGCAGAATTGTTCAGAGTTGAGTGAGGTGGGGCATAGCTTTCTCAATAAAGTGATTTTCCAAAGATCAGCGATAGTGCTAAAAAGGAATTAGAGGAACCATTTAATCTTTGTGAAGTTTTGGAAGCTATTAACTCCCTTGCTAAGGGGAAAGCTACAGGTCCAGATAGGTATGGCGTGGAATTTTATAAAGCTAACGCATCTGTATTGGCCCCTCTGCTGCTTTGCATGTTAGATCACTCTATTGACATCGAAAAGTTCCCTGATTCTTTATATGAAGCATATGTGTGTCTTTTGAGGAAAAAGGACAGAGATGATACTGTGCCCGCTAATTATAGACCAATAAGTCTTCTTAATAGTGATCAGAAGGTGATTGCTAAGATTTTGACTATTCGTTTAAACAAACATATAGACTCACTCATTCATTCCGACCAAATGGGTTTCATTCCAGGGAGGCTCTTCTTTTGTAATTCATGGCGCCTATTAAACATTTTATATAATAATCAGTCCAGAAAATCTAAGGCAGCAATCCTCTCCCTGGATGCGGAGAAAGCCTTTGACCAAATTGAATGAGCTATATGTTCTCTGTGTTAGAGCGATTCGGCTTTGGAGAAAATGTTATGCGGCTGATTAAAATGATCTATTTGGTCCCTAAATCGGCAATTCTTACAAACTCAGATCGGTCTGCTTTTTTTCAGTTACAGCGGGAAACGCGACAGGGCTGCTGTCTAAGCCCGTTGCTGTTTGACCTAGCTTTAGAACCCCTGGCTATTTACTTACATACCCATTTTGAGATCCGAGGTATGCCTTGTGGCAAAGTTGAGGTTAAAGGGGGCATAACACACAGTTTCGCCCAACCTCATGTAAATCTTGAGTACCTATAGAGTAGTACTGCATCCTTCATATCTGCAAAAAGTCTTTAGTTTTATATTTATAAAAGAAAGATACAGCTTTATGATTCTCTCCGGAAAAAGCCGAGCACCTGGAGGCGTGCCGTGGGCAGAGCTAAAGAGTGATGAGCACTTGCGCCGATTGCCAGCAAAACAGACATTTGATGCCGTTTCACTTACCGTTTGCAGTTCCGAAACGTGACCGTGATCTTTTATAGCTGGGACCACTCCATCTTTCAGTATCAAATGATGTGCAAATCCAGCGTCGAACTGGGCCTTGTTTATAAAACGTTCGTCAACAAACATCCTTGTGAAACTCCGTTGCTGCCCCGAAAAACAAACTGCATCCACTGTTTACTTAACGCTGGGTTCTTTAGGAAGCTGAACGAAGTTATCTTTTCCTTACAACCAAAACACAAACATTGTAGAGGTCTCAGACATGACTCTAGGATGTTGACTAAAGGACATGCGAGCCCGGAGTAGCATGCACATCCAAACTATCGAGTCTTACAAATGTGTGCGGAGAGGACCAGCCTGCCGCACCACACACTTGATGCAAGGGGACACCTCTTGCCAGAGCCTTAGCATAGGATGCAACCCACCTGGTTGAATGGGCCCTAACTCCTAGAGGTGAAGCTTGACCGCGCACCTCGTAGGCTAGGGCAATAGCATCCCTCACCCGATGTGACATTGTTTGTCTAGTGGCAGCCATAGCACATGAAAAGCTGCTCTGATTTAAGCCACTGGCTAATGCGGTGGATGTAAATCTGAAGAGCATGTACTGGACATAGTAAATGAAGTCCTTCTTGCTCCGGTGTCATGAACGGCGGAGGTCAGAAAGCTTCAAGAATGACCAGAAAATAATAGGGTGAGGATGCAAAATAGCTTGACCAGCCCAGGGGCAAAGTCTAAGCAGGATGACGAGACTGTCAGAGCCTGCAAATCCTCAATTCTCCTCAGAGAAATAATAGCCATGAGAAAAACCATCTTTAGAGTCATAAACCTGACAGGCGCTGACTCTAGTGGTTCAAAATGGGGTCCCAACCAGACCCTTTGGGCACTAAGGCCAAGTCCGATGGGTGGCCTCAACCGCTGAGCTCCATGAATGAAGCAGGCAACTAGAGGGTGCTTTCCCACAGAAGCACCATCAATCAGAACACGGCAAGCCGAAATGGCAGCCACATACACTGTAAAAGTACCAGGACGTGTGCCTGAGGACAATTTCTCTTGCAGAAACTCCAGCACTGAAACAACCTGGCAGTGAACTGGGTCTGCATGCTGTGTCATACACCAACTTTCGAAAAAGCACCATCTGAGGGCATAACTTCTAGTGGAAGGAGTCCTAACAATCATAATAGTCTGTAGTACATCTGCTAGAAACCCAGCATCTCTTGCGGTCCCCCTCAGGGGCCAGAGATGAAAGATTCCAGAACTCAGGCCGGGGATGAAAAACTGTCCCCTGTGCCTGAGATAGAAGAACTCTCCTGACCGGAATCGTCCACAGTGAGCCATCAAGGAGGGATATTAGATCTGAGAGCCACACTCTGGTCGTTCAACGGGGCGCTGTCAGTCAGAGGTGAGACCCTCGTTGACAAACCTTGGCCAGGACTCCTGAGAGCAGAGCGATCGGGAAGAATGTGAGAGAGAGGGGTGGTTCGCTCGCCCCTCGTCTCTCAGCCAGCTCGACATGCGAGCCTCACAATCGCAATGAGGACGCAGAGGATCGTCCCTTCCTGAAAGAAAGCGAGCCTCGAGTGGAGCACTCCGATCGAAGTGATTACAGTGCTTGCACTCAGCGTCCTCGAGGGCAGCAACAGCATGCTCCAAAATTCGGACAGTGAATCTGCTCCCACATTCATATACCCCAGAATGTAAATCGCCTTGATGGACTAGAACTTGTCCCACATACAAAGCAGAACCTGCTGTGCTAGACTGTTCTGGCAGCACGGATGCAGTCTACCCTGGCGACCTATGTAAGTGACTACCACAGTCTTGTCCCCCACACTAGGACATGGTAGCCCCTGCTGGAGGATGTATTTCAGGGCCCAAAATACAGCCATCATTCCGAGGCAACTGATGTGCCAATCGAGAAGATGACCTCTCCAGATCCCTTGGGCTGGACGGTCACCCAAGACCGCACCCCAGCCCATGAGGGAAGCGTCTGTCGTTAGCATCTTGCGACGACAACACGTGCCTAGAGTGGGACCCAAAGTCAAAAACTGGGGTCTGAACCACATAGAAAGGGTACGAGGCCCTAGCACGTAACCCTTATATGGCTCTGGGGATTGGCCCTTAGATTAAATCCCCTGGCTCTGAGCCACAACTGTAATGGTCTCATGTGCAAGACGTCCGAAGGTTTCACGTGGATGTAGTCGCCATGAGACCTAGAACTTTCTGACCTAGCTTGAAATCCTTCAGGGTGTTCAGAATGGATTCGATACGTGTAGGAGACAGCTGTGCCCACATTATGATAGAATCCTGTTAACCCCTAATACATTGTCCCCTGGGCAAGAGAGAAAACGCTTTCCTTGGCGTTGAGTCTCAATCCCAGGTAGTTAAGATGAGCGAGGATGACATCCTGATGTCGAAACGCATGCTCTTAAGACTGAGCCAAATCAGCCAGTTGCCGATGCTAAAGCTGCATCGATGCATTTTGCATATGTGCGGGGTGATAAGGCTAGGCCAAATGGAAGAACCCGATACTGGTAAGCTTTACCCCCAAAAGCAAACCTCAGGAACTTCCTGCGTGGTGGCAAAATTTCTAAATGAAAGTATGCGTCCTAGAGATCATTGTTGATAACCAATCCCCTGATTGGATCTGAAAAAACAATCATAGACTGTCAGCACTTTGAACTTGTACGTTCTTAGAAAGTGGTTCAGCCTGCAAAGATCTAGAATGGACGCAACCCCCCATCATTTCTGGGAACCAGAAAATATTGGCTATAGCAGTTCAACTCTCTGTCTAGGAGGGGAGATGTTCTACGACCTCCTTGTCCAGCAGAGCTTGCATTTCCTGTGTCAACGAATACGCTTGTTCTGGTTTCATGGTAGTGGAGACCACGCCATTGAAACACAAAGGATGATACGCAAACTGTATCCTGTAGCCCTCTTATGGAGTCCTTAAAAAGGATGATACGCAAACTGTATCCTGTAGCCCTCTTATGGAGTCCTTAAAAAGGATGATACGCAAACTGTGTCCTGTTATGGAGTCCTTACGGCCCAAGGAGAGATTATTTGGCAGTAGCTTTCATGCTGCCAAATTCTCTGAAAGGGGTGACACTTTGTTTTGCTGGGGGAAATGTTAAATATTTGGTGTTCTGAAACACGGCAGGAAACAACCAAACATGTAACATATCACTGGAGATTGCTGACCCCCGAAACACCAGTGGTGGCGGAAGTTGTACAGCGATCCCCTAAGGGTGCCAGGAAGGAGCCCTTACTCTCCTCATTGGAGTTTTCCGTGGCCCTCCCCGAGGGGACACACCCATTGTCCTGTGCACAGCCTCAGGACCTCCTTCTGGTCGTAAAGACCATTTTAGGTCCGGCTCCCTTTTGGCTGTTGAGTGCTACGAGCTTTTCCCCAGTCTTTATGAGGGGGCGCATGGCTCGCGCACTCTGTTTTGGGCTTCTCGCCTCAGAGGAGCTGGGCCGTGTTGGGACTGGGTGGCCGACAGCCCCGACACTAGAGCACGGTGGGGGAGAAACTTATTGAAAGCTTTCTCGAGCTTCCTTGCCTCCCTGCGCTCAGATCTTTATGAACGTCAGTCTGATATGCCTGCAGAACCGCCGTGATGTGCAAGGCAGCACCAGCATGACCTGCTGCATGAAACGCCCTCCCTACAAGTGTAGATGTTGCTCTACATGGCTTGGTAGGGAGCGTTGACATTTCGAGTGATGATGCACCCCCAGGGGAGAGATAGCACGCTAGGATCTCTTCCACCTGGGGTGTCATCATTTAGCCCTGTGCCTTTGAATCCACAATAATCTAAAAAATTCAAGGTTGAGGCACAAAAAAACACAGGACAAATACGGCTTACTCCATGAATAAGTTCTCTCATCATGGAGATCACTAAAGAAGGGGAGAGACCATGGCTGAGGTCCCTCCCCCAGACCACCTGACAGAAAACTGTCATCTAGTTTGGAGCTTCTAGGGGTCTACTGCTCTTGTGGCCAATCCAGCTTTAATCTGTTCACACAGCACGAGTCATCACCTCGAGTAACTCCTCATTCGTTACAATCGCGGGAGGAGCGCTCGTGAGGCGGCGCTCTCAATTTCCATAACTACAGAATCAAAGCTGCAGCCTTCGCTGCCCGATCTGAAGAAATGCTGGGGCACGCTTTGGAAGCGGGCGTGAAAAACCCCCCGATCTGGCGAGAGCACGAGAGAAAGGGAAGGACCCACCTCTCGAGCCTCAGTCAGATCGTTCTTTGTAAAAGAAGGCGAGTCGAACACAAAGCATGCGGATAGGAAGTGAATCGCAGTGCTCACAGTCGCCGCCCTCAAACGCAATAGCAGCATGCTCTTACCCCAAACACTCAAAACAAAATTCATGCGAGTCATCTTCAGAGATGAGCCATAATAAGGAGGCACGCATCTCTTGCGAATTGACTCGACAAGCTTTAACTTTCACTTTCACTTTATAATGATACTGCTTTCAGCGTGACACACACACACACACACACACACACACAGTGCGGTCTCTAAAGACAAAGAAACCTGAAGATGTGTACGTCTCACGTCTATTTATAAACTGCAGGTGTATGTGATCAGTGACATCACCCACCAAGGTTATTTAAGCCAATTCTTGGCGTGTTTGACACACATGCTTCACAACCGGTCGAACAAAGAATGTTCTCATCAGCGTTATTGAAACGCAGCATCGAGAGTAGCTTTTGATAGGGAACAGCTCGTTAGCTGCAATCTTGTGGTCAAAATCTATATAGATGCGAAAGATTCAATGCAAGAATGTTATTGTTCTTAATTCTATTAAAGTTTTAAATCAAATAAAGACGTTGTTAAAGATTGAACATCCTTCTATTTATCTGCCTATCTGTAATAATCATGATGTTTTTACCCGGACAACTTGATACATTGTTTACATCTTGGAGGGACAAAGGACTTAGTTCGGTTAAAGATTTCTATGTAGAAGGCGAATTGGCCACCTTTGAATATCTATATAGAACTTTTGATCTCTCACAGTCACACTTTTTTCGCTACCTTCAGGTGCGTCATTTTATCAAACACCTTTCCTCAGCTTCAGAAATTACCTCTAGATCATAACATACACAGGCTTTTGAGACAGTCGCCGTTGGAGAAACATTTGGTGTCCAAATTTATATGTATTTTTGTCTCTCACTCTTCAATCTCTACAGCTCACCTTAAAGATGCTTGGGAGAGGGATTTAGGAAAGGATATCTCAGCTTTTACTTGGGAGGACGGGTTGAGACGAATTCACTCTTGCTCTATTAATGTGAGACTACAACTTATACAATTTAAAGTGATGCACAGATTACATTATACTAAAGCTAAACTTAATAGATTGTACCCTTCTATCTCTCTGTTGTGTGATAGATGTAAAAGTGCTGACGGGACATGCGGTCACATATTATGGTCCTGTCCGGAGGTATCTGAATTTTGGAAAAGTATTTTTAGGCTTTACTCTCGCGCTTTTGAAAATGAGATTTAATATTGAAGCCGATTTAGCGATATTTGGATGTTCAGACGAGGCTCTAACTTGGCTACAATCTCAACAACTGTCCCTCATGTTTGGCATGGTGCTGGCCAAAAGAGTGATTTTGATGGAGTGGAAATCTACATTGCCTCCAGGTTTTTTAAATGGCTAGCTGAAATGGTTTCAGCGCTCAAGCTTGAAAGGCTACGTTTTTCTAGAGCGGGCAGATTAAAGATATTTGACAATATTTGGGGCCCCTTTCTCAGGTCTATATTTTAAAGATGTCCTTGCTATGCTGCTAATGTGTTACGTGTCATTCGATTTTGTTTTTCCTCTGTTTTTGTTTTTTCTTTTCTCTTTTTCATTTCCTTGGTCCGGCTGAGGTTCTTTTGATGGTGATGTGTGATTACCTTCATGAATATTTGGTGCATGTTCGGGTTTGGGGGGAGGGAAGAAGAGTGGTATGGGGTAACCATTTTGGTTATATTGTATTAGTATACATATATAGTATGTTACAGAGTGTTACGTTTTTGAAAAAAGTTTTACAAATAAAGTACATTAAAAAAAAAAACTATCCCTTTAAAAGATGAAAGGATAGTACGAGCCTATCGGACATTACTGTTCGACCCTACATCGAACACTACTGTTTTATTGTGTGAATATGAGATTGATCTGAAGAATGAATGCTGGATCAAATGCAGGTAATCATGATCGCTCAGTCAATCTCTCTCTCATACACATAATACACTGCTTTTCAACAGTAATACAATAAGCTTTTAATGAAGCAACTCAACGTTCCTTTTTTACTAATTCTAAAGTGACATTTTGGAATTAGTAACGGAGGCTTGGGCTCAGCAGTTCAACTGTCAACTTTAGATTTGAATCCGTGGTGGAAGGAAGTACTTTTGCACAAAAGAGGGCTTTTAAAGACACTCTGATGTTGTTTCTTATGTATTTACACACTCGTGCCGTCGAACTGTTGTATAAACGCAATATCACACTCGTAGACGTGAGATATGGCTGTATACCGGCACGCTGTGATTACCTATGACCGAATCACAGCCGTGGCGACATACAGCCATATCTCATGTCTATGAGGGTGATATTGCTTATTTAGTTCACTATTTTTGTATAAACAGCGTATGAAATGATTAAAAAGTTTTTTTAAAGTGAATTTGATAATGATAAATGTATAGTTGATTTGTTACATACAGTAATGAGTATGAAGTATGAACTTTACTCTCTCTCTGTTTTAGTTCAGTTCATCATAAGAGATCAGAACCAGAGCCCAGCTGTGTGTCTGTGAAGAGTGACACATCTATGATTCATCCATTAAAGTTTAACAACGGAGATTCACAGTCTGATCTCAGGTACAACATTTGTATAAAAACATGATTACAGCATGGTTATAAATAACCATACATAAAAATATACATAAAATATTTATAAAGTGCCCTTTACAGTGAATTTGATAATGATAAATGATTTGATAATGATAAGTAGATTTGTTGAATACAGTAATTTAAAAGATTAACTTGAATCTCTCTCTGTTTAGCTCAGTTCAGCAAAAGAGATTGGAAGCAGAGCCCAGCTGTGTGTCTGTAAAGAGTGACGCATCTATTGATCAGCCATTAGATTATAAAAGTGGATATACACGGCCTGGTTTCAGGTATACCACTTCTGAAAGAGATATATGATATGAAGATATGAAACATAATATATTAAGACATTGGGTCTTATTCGCTAAGCATGTATATTCAGAAATTTGTGTAAAATTAATGTACAAATGATTTTGAGAACAAGTCATGATTTAACAAAAAATGTATACTAAAATTTATTCTAAATCTATGGAAAAAATGTAGAAACAACTGAAATCATACGTATTCAAAAAGTGCTTACTCTGTAAGGCCTCATAATTGTGTTAAGAAGTTATATTTCATTCTAACATGACTAGCCTATAATTATTTTAAAGTTTACTAATAGTATTACATAATCCATATATAAAAGTATATATAAAAGGTTTAATCTTAAATCCATTTCATCACTTACAGTGAAAGTCAGAAAAGCTGCATTATATTTTCAGCTGTGAGGTTTCTCTGAATAATGCAGAAATATGCATATGTACAGCTGGCTCATGACAGGTCTGTAATCTGGATCTGTAAGTAAAGTGTTTATAGTGAGAACTGGTGAGAATGACACACTTGGCATTGAGGATTGGGCGAGAGCACATCTGCAAACAGAGGCATGTTTGACGAGATTGACATAAGGCTGTAAAGGAAAGGTTGTGCAGAAAGCCTTTATATGGAGATGGTTTGGGCGTTTTATGCAAATAACTAACCTCGAGCATGCGGCCACTCATTTAGAATACTCCAAATTAAGAACTAATTAATTTGCGTACATACGTCTTGTGAATTAGGCAGAGATTTTTTGAGGTTCTCCTGTGCATACAAATACGAAATACTCCACGCAGTTATTAGTGAATGAGACCCACTTTGCTTATTAACTCATGTGATAATGTGGATTTTTTTTACTTTACAGACATGAAGTCCTCAACACATTTAGATCAAATCTGATGAAGAAGTTTGAGCGTCTGTATGAGGGAACAGCGACGCAGGGAAACCCAACACTGCTGAATGAGATCTACACAGAGCTCTACATCACAGAGAGTGAGAGTGGAGAGATCAGTAATGAGCATGAGGTGAGACAGATTGAGACACAATCCAGGAGAGCAGCAACAGAGGACACAGCCATCAAATGCAATGACATCTTTACACCTTTACCTGGACAAGACAAAGCCATCAGAACTGTGCTGACAAAGGGAGTCGCTGGCATTGGAAAAACAGTCTCTGTGCAGAAGTTGATCCTGGACTGGGCTGAAGGGAAAGAGAATCAGAACATCCAGCTCATATTTCCACTGCCTTTCAGAGAAATCAACTTGATGAAGGACAAAACACTCAGTCTTTCAGATCTTCTTCATGTCTTTTTCCCTGAAACTAAAGAAATGGAAATATCCAGTGATGAATATAAAGTGTTGTTCATCTTTGATGGTCTGGATGAGTGTCGTCTGTCACTGGATTTTCAGAGCGATGTGAGGTTGTGTAATACATCTGAATCAGCCTCAGTGGATGTGCTGATGATGAACCTGATTGTGGGGAATCTGCTTCCCTCTGCTCTCATCTGGATCACCTCCAGACCAGCAGCAGCTGATCTCGTCCCCTCTGAGTGTGTCCATCGAGTGACAGAGGTACGAGGCTTCAGTGAGCCACAGAAGCAGGAATACTTCAGGAAGAGAATCAGTGATCAGTGTCTGGCCGATACAATCATCTCACACCTGAAGTCATCAAGGAGCCTCTTCATCATGTGCCACATCCCAGTGTTCTGCTGGATCTCAGCCGCTGTTCTGGAGAAGATGTTGAGTCGAGCAGAGAGTGGAGAGATTCCCAAGACTCTCACTCAAATGTACACACACTTCCTGATCATTCAGACCAACATCAAACGTGAGAAGGACTATGAGAAGAAGGTGACAGATGAAGACATGATCCTTAAACTGGGGAAACTGGCTTTTCAGCAGCTTGTGAAAGGCAAACTGATCTTCTATGAGGAAGACCTGAGAGAGTGTGGCATTGATGTGACAGAAGCATCAGTGTACTCAGGATTGTGCACTCAGATCTTCAGAGAAGAGTTGGGGTTGTTTCAGGGGAAAGTCTTCAGCTTTGTTCATCTGAGCATTCAGGAACATCTAGCAGCTCTATATGCGCATCTCTCCTATACAATCAAGAAGAGAAATGTGTTTGACCAAACCAAACAAAGACGGTTGTCTAAGATTTTTAACCAGAAGAAATATAGTTCATTATCTGAGCTTCATCAGAAAGCTTTAAAAAAGGCCTTAAAGAGTAAGAATGGACATCTGGATCTTTTCTTGCGTTTTCTTCTGGGTCTGTCACTGCAGTCCAATCAGACTCTCTTCCGAAAACTACTGACACAGACAGAAAGCTGCTCCTATAACAAAGAGGAAACAGTTCAGTACATCAAACAGAAGATCAGGGAGAATCAATCTCCAGATAAATCCATCAATCTGTTCCACTGTCTGAATGAACTGGGTGATGATTCACTGATGCAGGAGATCCAACATTATCTGAAATCTGGAGAAATAAGAGAAACTAAACTCTCGTCTTCACAGTGGTCAGCTCTGGTTTATGTGTTGCTGACATCAGAGCAGAAGATGGATGTGTTTGATCTGAAACAGTTCACTGGAAAACAACATACAGCAGATGAAGTTCTTCAGTATCTGTTACCTGTGGTTAAAGAATCCAGATCAGTTTGGTAAGTGACCCTGAAAACAAACTTTCAAAATATGATCACATTTATTATTATTATTATTATTATTATTATTATTATTAATTTTCTGTTTGTCCTCTAATGATGTTGATATGTATGTTTTACTGTCTGTATGAATTACATTTACAAAATTTTTACATTTCATTTCTTTAATTGCAGTTGGTGTCAGTTCATTATTCATGTAGTAAAGGAAACAATTTAGCTCAAAGGGAATTAATTATGATTTTTATGGGGAATTTGGACACTGTTTTACAGCTGATCAACTGAACCGGCCAGCAATTAATTGAATGAGACGTATAATATCAACTCTGCAATGGATAATAATATCCAAAGTATAGAGAAAACACTTTATTAGTACGGTAACAAGATCGGCAGTTTAAGACATTAACTTATAAGCACCAAACAAAAGATATTTCTCTTTTTAATATAAATAAAACTTTATTATAAAATCTAAAACAAACTAATCTAACACATAAACACACGTTATCACACATTCACACAATTTGCTGAAAGTGAGAAAGTGAGGAAAGAATTGAGTTTAAGAGAGTGAAAATGTGAAATCCCAAGTTTATAGCAATATATGCAATTGCTTAGACCTGAACATCCCATCATTTAATTAACCCTCACATTGAGTTTCACAATGAGGCTATAAAAGTTTTAATTAAATGCACCAGTTCAGAATCTGGAGATTAGATGGCTTCTCTCCTCATGATGGTAGAGGAGCAGCAGGCATGCAGGCCAAAGCATGCTAAAAGAGTGCTGAAAGAACGCAAAACAAAAAGGCAGTGGCAAAAACCCCAACGGGCAAAAAGCAATATTTGTTGGTGTTCTAGTTTTAAACCTGGCTGTTGGACACTTCCCAAATGGTGTCTTGACTAATTAGACATTGTCTTAGCTTGTGGTGTTATGTTTCTCCTCCCAATTCATAAATGAACATACTATTGTTAGTCACATGGGCCGAATTTCCCTACTCTTGCAGAGCATAAGTTGGACAATGGTTTCTTTAACAAGAATTGATTGATAGAAATGTTTCAAGAAAGCATTTTCAAACTCACACATACCAAACAGCAATATAAACGGGTGCACATAAGCAGGTCCGCATGCGCGACCAAAATAAAAAATGCGCTGTGTAAATAAGTTCATACCGTGCATTTGCGTACCCACATGGTTGACAGCTATTAATGCACAATTACCGTTTTAGACTGACAAACTGTATTACGTAAGATTTCTATTCAAACTGAGAGCATAAATCTAGGCTACCTGCCGTTTTCAAAACACACTGCAAAACTCTGACATTTCATTCACTGACTGACACTCTTCAATCAGCAGCGCTAAACCCGGAAGCGCAAATACTTATTTGCCGGCAACCCGCCAAAATAAAAACTTTCTGATTTTAAGTTTGAAGATGATGAAACTTCATATTTTAAAATAGAAGTAAAGCTTAGCATTTTATTTTTAAGTTTACTATAAAATAATTGTATTTGTATTTAAAGGTGCAATAGGTGCTGTAGCATTTGGACCAATCAGACACACATTTGTTCATTAGAGTTAACAAGTCAGTTATTCCTTAGATTAACAAACAGTCATAGACCCCTCACCCAACACCAGACTCGGTGCCTATACTGTATGTCTGTGAACAAAGTCCAGGCCCCTGGTTGCCATGGCAACCAGGATACTTTTGCCAGGCCAGATGAACTTCACGACCTAATGGCATGTAGAGAGCTCTCCCTCTCCCTACCCTTTCCATAGGAAAGGCACATAAGGCACATAAGAATGAACTCTTCTCTAATTAATTCATTGAAAAACCTTTCTTTGAATGAACACACATCCTCAGGTCATTGTGTATATTGTTACTGTTCTTGTATATTGTCTTTTGTACTGTTTCCTGTTTTATGCATGCTTATGATAGATCACTAGTTAATATTACCCCACTTATACCATGTTTGATCTCTATCAATTCGTCTTTGGATGATCTAATTGAGAGTGTATATTATATGTTGCTACCTATGCAACATATAAGTGCTCTAAGAATCTTTAATAGTTTGTATATCAACTTCCAAAGCTATTCGAATCATGCTCTCAGACCCCCCCCCCCCCCCCCATTTTTCCAGCCTCCTGCTTGGAAATTAAGCCTTTCTTATTGGTCAAGCCCATCCTGAAAGGTGTGACTCTTCCCCGACTTTTAAGGGCTCACACACAGGTCCGTCTCTCTCTTCTGCTGTCTTCTGATTGCTCTGTGAGGGACTCACGAAGAGCCTGAACTGGTGCGGGCGCGCCCGGTGGGCCCCAACATAGAGCCGTGGGTAATCTCCCCAGCCTGGGAGATGACTCTTGACCACAAAGACCCAGTCTGCGGATCTTATAGATTCTAAGAGGATGAGGAGGATGTGAGCTAGAACTCCTCTGGACTATTAAGTTTTTGTGCCAGGCCTCGCGGCCTTGTCTTTCCATTCGACCAAAGATTCTTGGATCTTAGCTGTCTTCACTTTAACTCCCAATCACCATCGAGCCAGAACATCTTTGGAATTAATCACTCTTCAAACCAGGAAGAACGTGATTGCAAGTCCAAAACCTTGAAACCATCAAGACTTTCATCCGAGACTGCCTTCTGGACACTTGTCAACGATCAAGGCAGTGCAAGTATAGTACATTTAACTAAACGAAACAGAGATTTAGTATAAGTTATAGACCCTGTTATAAACGGCGCTGATGGTTTTACTCAGGTGGTTAACTGACTCTTTCCATAACTGCATTCTCTGTATTCTCTAATGGCTTCATCCATCAACTCTCATTTGCCCTTTCCCCATGTATGAGTGATTGTATGTTTGATTGTTAGACTAGTTTGCGTTAGTGTTTAGTTAATAAAACTCTTGAGCACAAATTACATGAGTTTCTGATTAACGTCCCTTTACGATTTTTGATCCTTACTACATGCTCTAATGTATTAATACTTAGGAAAGTATTTTCTGTGGCCAAGAAAATATCCTTTCTTAGAGTTGATATGAACTTACGCTGAATGTTCGCTGGATGAACAGATTAGTTGATGGCAATTTAATTTTGCTACAGTTATTACTATCAGCCGATATAAATAATTGTAATTAATCATAATTAATTGTAATTATTTATATACAATTCCCTTTTGAGCTAATTTGCAACAATGCAACTGGGTGAACATCCCGATAGCAATCATTAAGTTAAGTGGTCTAAATGTATTTATATGTATTTATATATTCTGTGGAAGGCGTAGGACCAAGAAATGTCCGTCCAATCAAAACGCTCGGTCCAAGCGTTTTAATTGACTTTCCTACCTGCCTGTCAACATATGTATTAGTATACCTTTGCGCACCCTGTTCACGCAGACAGGATATGTCATCAGCGCGTTCACACACGCTATGCAGACAGAGCGAGAATGGCAGACAAACATCAACAACCCGATCTTCATTCCTGGTATTGTAGTACTTTTACTAACGGTACTATAAAGTTTTCTGACCGGTGAATGACACATGATGTAGCTCAGCGGTTCCCAATTCCAGTCCTTTGCTCCCTACTCCCTGAGCAGGGGAAATCCGTTAAAGTTTAATTTACTTCGGAACATTCATTCACGGATTTGTGCTGCGCAGCGTCTTCACACACAGACGAATCTTACTAGAGAAGTGTGAAGTGTGACAGTATACATCTGTAAATAAATACTTTAAATTTACGTCTCGCATATTTTAATGACCTTTTTATGGAACATATACGCTCGCTTCGAACTGGAATCAGGGCAGAATATCTGGTGATGTCCACTTCGCAGGGCACTTATATGACTTTTATATTTATGGTCATGTTGAATGGAAACAAAGAGCCATATTCCACACTGTTCTGACAGCTCTGCCCACAAGCCCTGTTAGAAGGCGGTCCGTAAATATAAGCATATACATAAGTTCAAGCTTGATGTCAGCACTTTGAACAGTTTATTTTCACCCCACAAACACCCTTAATTTTGGTGAGGATTTTTTTTTGTTGCCTCCAGCAAGTCATTAAAATGGCCTATTAAGCAACCCCAGGGGAGCATAATTTTACTTTAGACCTGTAACATAAGGGACAACCATTTAACCCTGGAAAAAGAGACTTTCAGCATATCAGATATGAACAAGAGACATGTCCTCCACCTGCAGTCACTGAGCACTGCCGCTTTCACCTTGGGGGGAAGGTGAAAGTATCTTGCTGAAAACGCACCAGCATCAAGCACTACTTAGTGTATTATCTATTATCTTAAACTTGAGCCCTTGCAACACCTATTTTCTTAACACCCTCTACAAAGGGGGGAGAACACCATCTTCTAACAACAGTACTGAGCAGAGTTTGGGCAGATTCCATGGTGTGCAGGGCCTAGCAGGCCTGTCATGCCGTTGCATATACCTTGCATGTCACAGCAGAGGAGGCAGACTAAACTGATAATATCGGCCCTTACACTACCCACCTAGAAGCCAAGGATGGAAGCTGCTGTTTGTTATTTCAGCAGACATAGGGCCTGTATCACAAGGTGGAACTCCCTCACAGTGGCTCATAACAGTGAGCGTATTCAGCTCCCTCAAGAGCCAAAGATGCTCATGCAATTGGTAAGCCTGTTGGGAGTCTTCATAGAGGATGCAATACCAGGAGAGAGAGAGCTCTTAGCCTGCTCTTCAACTGGGGTATCCTTGCATATTGTTATTATAAATTTCCTCATTACCTCAATGTGGAAATCTAGGAAGAAGAACGCTCATACACATATATGCTGGGCAGTGTAGGAAGCAGATAGTTGTTATTATTTCCTCATCACTCCCCATGAATGCAATACCATAAGCACATTCAGGGTTTATGTTACACATGTATACAAACAAGCAGCTCCTGATGACAAAAAAGCTGATGATGTACGTTGCAGGCACACTCTTATACTCTTGGTTTTCTGGTAATAATGTCATAGACCAACCGGCACTTCAGAACATTCATTCACAGATTTGAGCTACGCCACTGCCTACAGCGTCTTTGCATCTTCACATCTTCATACACAGATTAAACTTACTAGAGAAGTGTGAAGTGTAACATTATATATCTCTGTCATAAATACAATTTAAATTCACATCTCACACACTTTAATGCCCTTTGAATGGAACATACAGTGGGTACGGAAAGTATTCAGACCCCCTTAAATTTTTCACTCTTTGTTATATTGCAGCCATTTGCTAAAATCATTTAAGTTCATTTTTTTTCCTCATTAATGTACACACAGCACCCCATATTGACAGAAAAACACAGAATTGTTGACATTTTTGCAGATTTATTAAAAAAGAAAAACTGAAATATCACATGGTCCTAAGTATTCAGACCCTTTGCTCAGTATTTAGTAGAAGCACCCTTTTGATCTAATACAGCCATGAGTCTTTTTGGGAAAGATGCAACAAGTTTTTCACACCTGGATTTGGGGATCCTCTGCCATTCCTCCTTGCAGATCCTCTCCAGTTCTGTCAGGTTGGATGGTAAACGTTGGTGGACAGCCATTTTTAGATCTCTCCAGAGATGCTGTCATAGACTGCCATCAGCCAGTAGTACTGCTGTGTTTGCACACGCTTCAGACAATCCCAGCGTCAATCCCAGATGTACCATCTTGTCCCTCTCCACAGGGAACCATGATTGCAATCGAAAACTGAGAAGTTTTTCTGTCTCAAATGAAAACACTAAAATCATGGGAAAACTACTCATAATGACTATTTACTGTTTGTTCTTTATGTATAACTGTAGCAAACATTGTGAAAAATGGTTTCATTCAGAATACTGGTAATTTGGATTTGGTAATCTGAATCATTTATTGAATCTGAATTATGAATCACCGTGAATCGCTAAATTATTCTGATTCACATTAAACTTTTTGAACAAATCCATCCAGTTCAGGAAGACCACAGCATGACTGCAGCATCAGCTGACGCACAGCTGATCGTAACTCCTCCCACTACAATTAATAAGATATATAAGATCATCTGTACTCACACTTGCCATAGTCTGTCAGACATTGGCTTAGTCAACCTTGAGTTCTGTCGCACAGACGCGCTAAAACAGCTTTAGTCTGTCGCACAGTCAAATGCAGAGTCAGTTCAGTTCTGTCGCACAGACACTCACTTCTAGTTTGGCTCAAGACAGCTTCAAAATGCTAATTTGTTGTACAGATATTCGCTTAACAGTCTTCTAGTTCGTCACAAACACTTACTCAGGACAGCTTTCAAAAGGATTTAAAGGATGTTGACCATACAGTTTCGCGTCAGATTCCGGTCGTGTTTCGCCGCATCGACCAGTATAAGTGCCTTGATTTGGAAAATGACTTAAGAACAATTCAGTCGAGATCGGCCCTCCCTGCATGGAGTTGTTGACTACATCATTAAGAAGATCAAGCATCCTCAACAGATGTGGATATACTTCACTCTCCATTTCATCCGAATGTGTCTTCATGAAGCTAAGCCAACTTTCTTTTTCATAATCATGCTTAAAGTTATCAGGTATTGGCAACACGTTTGTTGCTAAGCTTAATTGTTCAGTGCACGCTGTCGCTATAGTCTTCTTATCTCGTTGGCCATAGCTTGTTTGGGAACTGCTGTTGCTTAAAAACTATTTAGTCACTATTTGGAACCTACTGTTTACCAGGATTTTATGTTTATCATTGGGAACATTCTTGTTGTTAAGGCTAGCTGTGTTTTAGCAAATATGCTGTTGAACAAATTTCTGTTTGTTATTGGAAACATACTGTTGCAGTCGTTTGGTTATCGTCAATATGCTTAATATTCTCTGGTGTTATGGGAAATGCTTAACATTTGCTTAAGCACAGTTTGATTTCTAAGTAGTGTGGAATCATGTGAAGTAGCTATTTTCAGTGAAGTAGCTGAAGCTGTTTGAGTTGCTAAATATCTCTAGATGACGTTATATGCCATTTAGCATATTCATTACCTGCATTGCATTCTACCTAGTGTCAGCATTTTATTGTTACTTCTCTGCTACTCTCTGTGCTCACATAATGGATTTAATACCTTGTCAGTGTCTGTGCTTGCTTGGCCATTTATTGTGATAAACATGAAAGTGTGTTCAAGCACCAGCAGAAGACAGTGTAAAGAAATATTTGAGAGAAGCAGTCTATCAGCGGAAGTTAAAAGCAGCTTGTAAGTGTATTTACTTGTCTCATTAGTGTTTAGCGCAGTTGCCGTTGCTAGGAAATGCTTGTTTTTTTTTTACTGTGTTGAGACTTGCTGAAATCGCGTTTGGTATCATACTGTATCGCTTACCTTGTCTGTGCTTGCTTGGCCATTTATTGTGATAAATAGGAAAGTGTGTTCAGCTGAATTCAATTAGTGATTTGTTAGAGAGGTATAAAAAAAGGTTATTTTACCACGGCAGCCATCGTTGCGTGAAGACCGAAGAGTATAAAGACCATCGATTCTACCGTGCGACTCCACCGGGCAGGGACACCGGCAAAGGATATAACTATTGCTTTTATTTATCCTCTTTCCTATTACTTGTTTCACTTCTGTTTTAGAGACTGTTCTGTTTTTTGATAACCAATTCTTACTATGTATTTTCATATCACTACTATCACTACCACTCGCAAACCACACATCACACACTGTAGGCAGCGCAATCCTAACAACCTGCTCACTTTGCCTATGTCTGCTAATACGCTACTTTCTTTTTCTGTTGGTCTCTGGAATTGTCAGTCTGCTGTCAACAAAGCTTATTTCATTACTTCCATTACTAGTCATTCAAGACTAAAGCTCATGGCCCTGACAGAGACTTGGATCAAACCAGAGGACAATGCTACATCTGCAGCACTCTCCAATAATTTCTCCTTTTCCCACACCCCCCATTTGACTGGAAGAGGTGGAGGTACCGGTCTGCTCATTTCTAATAATTGAACATTTACTGCTTTACCATCTCTGAGTATCAATAGCTCCTTTGAATCTCATTCGGTTACTATTACCTACCCTCTAAAAATCCATTTTGTAGTTGTTTATCAATCTCCAGGACCACTAGGTAACTTCGTGGAAGAATCAGATGTGTTGCTCTCAACCTTTCCTGAGGACTCTCTTAGTTATACTTGGAGACTTCAACATCCACCTAGATAAACCTCAGGCTGCAGACTTCCACACTCTGCCTGCCTCTTTTGATCTCAAGAGAGTGTTAACTACGGCTACTCACAAATCAGGCAACCAACTGGACCTTATTTACACACGACACTGCTCCACTGATCATGTGCTGGTTACTCCACTGCAGACCTCGGATCACTTCCTCCTCAATCTTAACCTCAACTTGGTCTTGACACAACACATACCCCTCCACATGTCACTTTTCGATGTAACTTACGCTCACTCTCACCCTCCCGGCTATCTGCTATGGTTTCATCTTCGCTTCCTCCCTCTATACAGTTATCATCTCTTGATGCTAACAGTGCTACTGATACTTTCTGTTCCACTCTGACGTCTTGTTTAGATACTTTCTGCCCCTTATCTTCCAGGCCAGCCCATACCACCCCTTCTGCCCCTTGGCTATCTGACGTTCTCTGCGAACATCGTTCTAAGCTCAGGGCTGCAGAAAGGGTATGGTGCAAATCACAAAATCTTACTGACCTTAATTTATATCGATCACTCCTCTCTGACTTCTCTGCTAACGTCTCTGCTGCTAAAAGTACATACTATCACGACAAAATTAACAATTCGCCTAACTCTCGCATGCTCTTTAAAACATTTTCCTCCCTCCTTTGTCCTCCTCCTCCCCCTCCTTCATCAACTCTAACAGCTGATGACTTTGCCACATTCTTCATTAATAAAATTACAAACCTCACTGCACAATTCTCCACACCACAAACTGTCAAACACATCTTACCAGCAAACATACACTTGTTCAATCAACTCGTACAATCCTTCTCTCCACTCTTTGAGGCAGAAGTATCTAAACTCATCCTTTCCAGTCATCTTACTACTTGTCCGCTTGATCCTATTCCATGTCATCTCCTTCAAGCCATTTCTCCTGCAGTTGTACCTGCACTCACATCGTTAACACATCCCTTACACACCCCAACTCTTTTAGGCAACTATAGACCAGTTTCCCTTCTACCTTTCATTGCAAAAACACTTTAACGAGTTGTGTTCAACCAAGTCTCTGCCTTTCTCACACAGAACAACCTCCTGGACAGCAACCAATCTGGCTTCAGAAGTGGACATTCGACCGAAACTGCCTTGCTCTCAGTTGTTGAAGCCCTAAGACTTGCAAGAGCGGCTTCCGAGTCTTCATTACTTATCTTGCTGGATCTGTCCGCTGCTTTTGATATGGCCAACCACCAGATCCTCCTGTCAACCCTATTGAGAAAGTGCATCTCAGGAACTGCACTCCAGTGGTTTGAGTCTTACCTCTCAAATAGGTCCTTCAAGGTATCTTGGAGAGGTGAAGTATCCAAGTCGCAACATCTAGCTACTGGGGTGCCTCTGGGCTCAGTCCTTGGACCACTTCTCTTCTCTGTCTACATGGCATCACTAGGTTCTGTCATTCAGAAACATGGCTTTTCATATCACTGCTATGCTGATGACACTCAGCTCTACCTCTCATTCCATCCTGGTGATCTGACGATAGCCGCTCGCATCTCAGCATGTATAACAGACATTTCTTGCTGAATGAAGGACCATCACCTTCAACTCAACCTAGCTAAGACAGAACTGCTTGTAGTTTCAGCAAACCCATCACTTCATCACAATTTCAACTTCCAATTAGGCTCATCAACCATAACTCCTTCAAAAACAGCCAGAAACCTTGCATTTGTGATTGATTGATAAGCTGAATTTCTCAGACCACATTGCTAAAACTGTCCGGTCCTGCAGATTTGCTTTATACAATATTAGGAAGATCAGGCCCTTTCTTTCGGAATATGCAACACAACTCCTTGTTCAAGCTCTTGTTCTGTCCAGACTTGGCTATTGCAATGCTCTCTTGGCAGGACTTCCAGCCAATTCCATCAAACCTCTACAATTAATCCAAAATGCCGCTGCAAGATTACTCTTTAGTGAGCCGAAAAGAACGCACGTCACACCTCTGTTCATCAATTTGCACTGGCTACCAATAGCTGCTCGCATAAAATTCAAGGCATTAATGTTTGCCTACAAAACCACCTCTGGCTCTGCACCCCTTTATCTAAATTCAGTACTTCAGACCTGTGTGCCCTCTAGAAGCTTGCGTTCTGCAAGTGAATGACGCATTATTGTGCCATCCCAAAGAGGCACAAAATCACTTTCACTGACTTTTTCATTAACTGTTCCCACCTGGTGGAATGACCTGCCCAACTCAATCCGAGCAGCTGAATCCTTAGCCATCTTCAAGAAATGGCTAAAAACCCATCTCTTCCATCTTTATTTGACCCTCAAACTCTAGCACTCTATATTCTAATTCTATTTTATCTGCGTTCTTTTTATAAAAAAAAAAAAATCCACACACACTTGACCCTCTATCAATTGCATATTTATTCTCTAACTGCTAGCTTTTCTTGAAAAACTAACACTAGCTTTCTTTTCTCCATTCTATCTACTTGTTTCTTTAAAAAACAACAACAACCTTGCTACGTGTACTGCGTTAGGCTAACCAAGACTTGTCATAGCGCTTGCATGTTGTTGCTCTTTTGTTGGTTTTGATTACTTCTATTGTCCTCATTTGTAAGTCACTTTAGATAAAAGCGCCTGCTAAATGACTAAATGTAAATGTAAATGTGATACAGCCACATTGCATAAACCGTTCATATACTCTGTTGCCATCAGACAGTTTGAAATAGTAACTGAAATGCTCTGTTAAATTCTGATTTGTACTCCAGTTGTTGCCTGACAAAATCTCTATATACACAAGACATTGCTTTTCTAGGTGCTTGGAACAGTCACTAAAGGATCTAAAGGTCATTATCTAGCAATAAGTTGCATATTTGTTAACACTAATGGGAAGAAGTGCAGCACGCAGAGTGGCCGATAGGTCCCGCCTTCTAAGTTATGAGCCAGTTGCTGATGGATTAAGTTGCTTCGGCTGCTGTTGGAGGCTCCAGTTGCTGTGGAGGCAGTCAGTGCTCTGAGACGTGCATTTAGGACAGAGCATAAGCATTGACTGGTCAGCCTGAGAAAATGCAATTTCGTGATTTGTGTGTTTAGAAACCATGAGACCGTAATTGTCAGATTCATTGGTGATTTTAATGACAATCTTTAGTTAGAGACTTGGTGATAACCTTTGGGGAGTGGAGTTTCCCTGTTCATGGATAGAGTAGCTGAGCTGCTTATCTGAGAGGTATTTCAAGGACTGATTTGCGTGAAGTCGCCTAGAAGGGACTTTGATGACACGGACATTTTGCTGGCTACATGTGATTTAATTTCAACTGTGCTATGTTTCAACTTATTAAGAGGGTCCACATTAACACAGCTATTTAGCCTATTCATTCTTCACACTAATCTCTAGGGCTACAGGTTGGCATAGCTACATTTGTAATTATTCTTAAATCGCTCATTTAACCTGTTAATCCGGATGCCAGCGCACTGAACGCTCTTTGTTTGCACGTGTCAGTGTTTACGAATAGATTAAATGAAATGGGACAAAATTAATCTTGACAAACTGTATATCATTATAAAGGTCTAAGCCTCAAGCATCGACAATAGATTGCTGTTTTCAATGGAAAGCTTATAAGGAATGTATTTGCTAAATTTGTGTAAACAATACACATCAAAACATGCATAATAAAAACGCAGTACGTAGCAGATTCGTCGTAATAACGAGTCACAAACGCATCCACTGCTGTAAATCCCGGTTTATTTAGAAAAGTGAGAGTCCACTGAACAACATCCCATAGAGCACTTTTAGTCCAACAAAACAGTAACGTTGTAATATGGATGGTAATTCCTTTATTTACGTCTTATTTCTTCGGGGAGAGTTATTGTTTGTATCCGTTATGAAACAAATTACATTCAAAAAACAGCGTCTTGGTAGTAAAAAGCAACATGGTTTTGTAGCACACAGTGTTACAAACAGAATGAGACCATCCACTAAAAAAAAGTCAAAGATAGGCAGAATATTGTTTATTTGAATCTGGCGCACTCTCGTGACGCACCTGTCATTTGATGGGGGCGTAACTTAGCGATCGGCTTTTTGCACAAAATTCTTTTTTTTTCAACATTTTTCATATACAGGTGCATCTCAATAAATTAGAATGTCGTGGAAAAGTTCGTTTATTTTAGTAATTCAACTCAAATTGTGAAATTCGTGTATTAAATTCAATGCACACACACTGAAGTAGTTTAAGTCTTTGGTTCTTTTAATTGTGATGATTTTGGCTCACATTTAACAAAAACCCACCAATTCACTATCTCAACAAATTAGAATACTTCATAAGACGAATAAAAAAAACATTTTTAGTGAATTGTTGGGCTTCTGGAAAGTATGTTCATTTACTGTATATGTACTCAATACTTGGTAGGGGCTCCTTTTGCTTTAATTACTGCCTCAATTCGGCGTGGCATGGAGGTGATCAGTCTGCGGCACTGCTGAGGTGGTATGGAAGCCCAGGTTTCTTTGGCAGTGGCCTTCAGCTCATCTGCATTGTTGGGTCTGGTGTCTCTCATCTTCCTCTTGACAATACCCCGTAGATTCTCTATGAGGTTCAGGTCTGGTGAGTTTGCTGGGCAGTGAAGCACACCAACACCATGGTCATTTAACCAACTTTTGGTGTTTTTGGCAGTGTGGGCAGGTGCCAAGTCCTGCTGGAAAATGAAATCAGCATCTCCATAAAGCTTGTCAGCAGAAGGAAGCATGAAGTGCTCTAAAATGTCCTGATAGATGGCTGCGTTGACTGTGGACTTCAGAAAACACAATGGACCAACACCAGCAGATGAAATGGCAGCCCAATTCATCACTGACTGTGGAAACTTCACACTGGGCTTCAAGCAGCTTGGATTCTGTGCCTCTCCAGTCTTCCTCCAGACTCTGGGACCTTGATTTCCAAATGAAATGCAAAATTTACTTTTATCTGAAAAGAGGACTTTGGACCACTGAGCAACAGTCCAGTTTTTTTCTCCTTAGCCCAGGTAAGATGCTTCTGACATTGTTTCTGTTTCAGAAGTGGCTTGGTAGCCCTTTTCCTGAAGACGTCTGAGCGTGGTGACTCTTGATCACTGACTCCAGCTTCAGTCCACTCCTTGTGAAGCTCTCCCAAGTGTTTGAATCACCTTTGTTTGACAGTATTCTCAAGCTTGTGGTCATCCCTGTTGCTCGTGCACCTTTTCCTACCCCATTTCTTCCTTCCAGTCAACTTTTCACTTAATTTGCTTTGATACAGCACTCTGTGAACAGCCAACCATTCAGTAATGACCTTCTGTGACTTACCCTCTTTGTGAAGGGTGTCAATGATTTTCTTCTTGACAACTGTCAGATCAGCAGTCTTCCCCATGATTGTATAGGCTATTGTGTAACCATTTTGAAGGTTCAGGAAACCTTTGCAGGTGTTTTGAGTTGATTAGCTAATTGGCATGTCACCATATTCTAATTTGTTGAGATAGTGAATTGGTGGGTTTTGTTAAATGTGAGCCAAAATCATCACAATTAAAAGAACCAACGACTTAAACTACTTCAGTCTGTGTGCATTGAATTTATTTAATACACAAGTTTCACAATTTGAGTTGAGTTAGTGAAATAAATGAACTTTTCCATGACATTCTAATTCACTGAGATGCACCTGTATGTGCGCGTGTTTTGTGGGGAATGTGGCTGTGTCTGTATGATTACCATCTGTATTACTGATAATCAGCGTGTGATTACTGGCTGAATGACAGCTATCAGTATGAATGCGGTCTATGAACGACCATTAGTGTTATTATTGACTATATGTCTGGCTATTTGTATGATTACCATCTGTATGGACTCACATCAGCATGTGATTACTGACTAGATGGGCAGCAATCTGTGGGAATGCTGTATGTCTGCTAATCAGAGTATGTACTTGACATAGGCTACAATGATATATATTTTTTTTTTATTACTCAAATTATTCTTATTGTATTTTTTAGTGCTCAAATAAATCACTTATATGACGTCTAAGATTCTGTCTCTTATTTTATAATTGGAAAAACTATGAAGTGGTATGTATAATGACTAAAATATTTTGTAGAACCCTTCAATACATTTGGTGGCCATTTTTACTCAAATGAGGGTGGGGGTGGGGGTGGTATCATGGTGTCTTCTTCAAATTTGAAATAATGAAATAAACTCATGAGACGTGACTTTCAACGCATTACTTTTCTGGATTGCTCCAGGACTTATTTCGTGTATTTGTATATGAAATAAAAAACATTCAGTGTGGTATAATTTTTTTTCAAGGCACTTCAGTGTCTATAACTTTTTATCTTTTTGAGCACTGTCAACTCTGGATGATGGATAGTTAAACCCAAAGGGTCTTCTTTCCAAAGACACCAAAATTGTCTGTGTAGCACACTGTTGTCAGGAACTGTTAACATTTTAAGTTAGGTAGGTCATTTTCAGCTGTGAGTCCCAAAATGGGGGGTGCAGGTGAACAGGTTAAAGGGGGGGTCTAATGCTATTTCATGCATGTTGAGTTATTTACATGGTTAAAGAGTTGGATTCTCATGCTAAACATGGCCAAAGTTTCAAAAAAACGATATGAATGCAGAACGGAGTGTTTCTGTGTCAAATATACTCCTTCCGGTTTTGTACAAGTTTCTGAGAGTTTTTTTCAAGCTTGGCTCTTCATGACGTAATGAAGAGTGGAACTCCTTGTATGGGCATTTCTCCTGTAAGAACGTGCCCGCGCATGCATCGACCAGAGTGAGAGCAAGAGTGCGCCCATCAACACCCTTCATTCGGCAGCACGGAACGGGACTCGCTCCAGAAGAATGTCTCCAAAAAAGCGTGTTTTTGGTTGTAAGGGAAAGATAAACTTGTTCAGCTTCCCAAAGAACCCAGTGTTACGTAAACAGTGGATGCAGTTTGTTTTTCCGGGGCAGCAGCGGAGTTTTTCAAGTATGTTTGTTGACGAACGTTTTATAAACAAGGCCCAGATCGGCACTGGATTTGCACATTTGCACATTGTTTGATACTGAAAGATGGAGCGGTCCCAGTGATAAAAGATCATGGTTATGATTTTGAACTGCAGACAGTAAGTGAAATGGAATCAAATGTCTGTGTTTTGTTGGCAATCGGCACTCAAGTGCTCGTCACTCTTTAGCTCCACCCACAGCGCGCCTCCAGGAGCTTGGCTGTTTTCGGAGAGAATCGGAAAGCTGTATCTTTCTTTTATAAATATGATAAAACTAAATACTCTTTGGAGCTGTGAACGATGCTGTACTACTCTATAGGTGCTCAAGATCAACATGAGATTGGGTGAAATTGTGTGTGTTATGTCCCCTTTAAAAAACCTGCACTACACCCGTCAGGACCAACAGCTTTTTTCCTATTGATAGATTGAAACACTTTACTGACATCATCTACCTCAATAACAATTCTCTTCAGAAATTGGAGCCACAGCATCTATTATTTCATTGCGTTTGGTATGTTTACCTGCTGATTCGAATCTAGTTAAAAAAAAATATTTAATTCATTCCCAAAACAAAATCCGTTATCAGTTACAATGGATTTATTTGAGGGGGAGGATCCAGTCATTGTTTTCATAATGTCCCATACCTTCTTTGTATTATTAGTCTGAAATGCTTCCTCCAGGCACTTTCTATAAGCATGTTTTGCTTCCTTCAATTTAATTTTTAACTCTCTTTCTGTTTGTTGAAATACCTTAATATCTTTAATCATAAATGCTACTTTCCTCAAATTTATAACTTCTTTAATAATTTGTCACATATGGTTTATTATTTGAATACACTTTAACCTCTTTTGTAGGTATAACCAACTTGACGCAAAAATTAATATAATCATTCAACACTGTGGTTCTTTCATCAAGTGAGTCATCATCAAAAATTTCCCAATTTTTCCAATTGAAACAGGCTTTAAGTTGTTCTATACTTTCACTGGACCACAATCTAATCAATTTCTTTTCCGGTTTGCTTCTTTTAAGTTTGGTCTTGTACACAGTAATCATGTACATTGTGGTCAGAATTCAGTATTGGTGGCATACACTTTGACACATAAGCTTCTTTAACATTCACAAAACATTTATCAAGAGTATTGTTATTTCTTGTTTGAGTCTTTACATACTGTTCGAATCCTGGCAACACAGTGCAGGGCTATTTAAACCAGTGCAAATTGGAGACTATCACGGGTGCATCTGAATAGCGGAGCTGAAGTTCATGGACATGGACCGCAATCAAGCTGGCTGCCTGTGAAGGTTTACCGCTAGGTGGAACATATACCACAAACAACAGAATACAACCAAATTGTCTAGGCAGATAGAAAGGTCTTGAAGTCAAGCCGAGAATTTCCACATTGGGATCACACATCTTATATTTTACTGAGTACACTCGGCACCATTCATCATTTATATACACACACAGATGCCG
Source organism: Spinibarbus caldwelli (assembly GCA_039654775.1). Classification (NCBI taxonomy): domain Eukaryota; kingdom Metazoa; phylum Chordata; class Actinopteri; order Cypriniformes; family Cyprinidae; genus Spinibarbus; species Spinibarbus caldwelli. The sequence goes on from CM077229.1 coordinate 26,768,967, forward strand.
CTTCCTCTGCTTTTACTTGAAAATTTATCTCTGTCCACTCGTACCAGTGTAAATCCAGGGACTTCAAAAAGCGAATCAGGCATTGCAGACTGTAGCCAATTTTCGGTAAAGCACAATAGAGATCACTCACAAAATTCATTACAGTACCTTATGTGTGGTCTTAACATCCATTTTATTATTCAGAGAGCGCAGGTTACTGAAGACAATAGATGACAGAGGCAGCCGATTGGATCTCCTTCGCAGTCGGTTCTGAATGCCGCCTCTCTTTCCTCGTTTCTTTCGCTTCGTTCTTACCAGCTTGTGTGGAATTTTTTCCAACGAATCTTTAAAAAAAGCTTAGTAACATCTCTCGAGTCATCTTGAAATTTAGCTCCAGTAACATGTCCTGACTGTATGAGCATGCGGTCAGCATGTTAATGCCGCGTTCAACCGAATTTCCACATGCAGTTGGAGATTACATCGCCAAACATAATCCATAGAGGCCAATCGTCCCAAAAATCCAAATCAAGAGTAAACTTCTCCCAGCCTTCATCTTTTCGGTTTTACAGGACTCCCACCAAACATTTAACAACCATTAATAAACATTAGACGAAACAAACCGTAAACATAGTATACTGAAAGCGCTGCTGAGCCGTGCACCGGAACCCCGCACCGGAACAATATAGGAAGAAAATCTAAATATCGAATTGGGGGTATGGGATTGTAATAATGTAGTCTATATTAATTATATTAATCAATCACTTAAGGGAACTGTCTTGAGAAAAGTTTAGATGGCAATGGCATTTTCTTCTCCTCTTACCTCTGTATAAAGCGCAGCTCTGCTTTGTTTGCAGCGGTAACCAAGGACATGCTATATCGTGACTGGTTTATAAGTGCCACCTGCTGTCAGAGAGTGAATTTGCGACTCATTCAGACCTGTTTTTGTTTCATGCAGATATGTTTTATGTAGCAAAAATTCTGAATGAATTAATATTTTAATTCAAATTAAAAAACAACTGCTGGTGCAACATATGTATAGCAACTTTGTTTGGATCATGATTAAAATGCAGTGGTTGCCTCTAATTTCAAAAGGCTATATTTTTGTTTAAGACCAGTTTGTTTATTATAAAGCAAATAGCCAATAAAAAAATTTGCTTATGTAGAGCCCTAATAAAACAAGAGTCTATTAAATTAAGTTTTTTGTTTTAGTTTTGTTATTGTTCGGTCTAAAATTCATATTGGTTGTTCTATATTAAAAGGGAAAAAACAAGGTGTAAAATTGATGTGGAGTTTAAAATCAGAGTTTGTATTTTATCAAGAAAAAGGAATGTACTGATTAACCAATGAGGTGTCTAGAGAATGACCCCTAGAGGTGAAGGGACGGGGCTAAGAGGAGAGATGGGGTAATGCAACTGGGGAAGATGATACGTTTTTCATTTAAGAATTTAAAATACCCGTTTTATTGTTTGAAATTAAGGACTGATAGCCTGTGTACTCCTGCATCTACGGATTGATGAACATTTTGTAGTATTAAAAGTTCAGGGAAGGCGAGTGAGAGACGCCAATGAAATGCACGAAGACAGGGCGATGGACTGGGAGAGACCGAGGCTGCTGATCGGGCCTGTTTTGCATCACGAACGGAGGATTCGCGAGGACATGTTATTCCATTCATCTTCGTGAGTGCTGTTTCGCGAGAGGACATCAGCGACGATCAAATTTGCTAATCATTTCATTGTGTTTCCTGAACTGGTACTGTGTACTTGAACTGCTCTATTTCCCTGAATTTCGTGAGTACTCATAATTGTTGCACATTCATATGTGCTCCAACATTGTGCACCACCGAGAGACTTAAATCCCAGCTGGGTAAAAAACTTTATTTTGGGTATTCTGATTATATTATTCTGTTGTGAATCTTTGTTTACTATGATTATCCGTTGGAACTGAGTTTGGTTGTGTTTCCAATGTGTGAATTGGGTCATATGCCCTAAAGTGATTTAACTACAGAGAAAAAAAAAAAGACAAAAGAGTTAACGTTTAATAATTGTAAAGGTTTATTGCCAATCTCTTTCTTCTGTGATCTTCCTGTGAATTTACATTATGCAATAGAAACACAGTAAACAAGTCACTTCCACGCTCTGTATATATAATTTTAAGCACTACATACTGATATCTGAGACCCTGGGTTGTATTTTAAGGTCTGTTATTACTAAAACGTAAACAGCCATTAACAATTTATAGATGTAACTCTCAACCAAAATTTTATTATTTTATTGAAATTCTCCCTAGACATACTTATCATTTGAGCCGTTCAACGAGAGAGGGCTATACTTTAAAAAAAAAAAAAAAAAATATATATATATATATATATATATATATATATATATATATATATATATATATATATCAGTATCAGACCGTTTGCTAAAAAAAAAAGAAAGAAAAGAAAATCTGATTCTGAATCGTCTATGATCGGTGCATCACTAATTAAAATACAAAATAAAAGGCCTCAAATTGGAAATACAATCTGGGATGTCTTTTTCTATCAATTCTTCAATAGGTAGATCTTGTCTTTCATAAAGGCACAGGTCAGGGATCTTGGGCTTAAAAAGGTTGGTGATCACTGGCCTATAACCTAACAGAATCCTCAACTGAACAAAGACACAGATAAATTCATCTTAAAAATAATAATAATGAGCAATTCTTTAATTTGCTTCATCAGTTGTTTCAAAAACTGTAATGCTGCTGAGGCAAACACATCCTCATACAGTGACAGTAATTAAGTTGTAAACATATTTTCAATATGTTTTATATTATCACACTTTCTGATGTTCAAGAAAATACTTGAATAAAATGCTTTTCGTCCTCTTGAAAAATAACACGCATGCACAGTATCATCATCCCATGGGTTCTCAAATCAGACGTGTCCGAAAGAAACCATTCTTGGTTGAGTGTACCGGTGATCCGAAAACTGCTGCAACCGATTCTTGCCTCAAGAACGAGAACCGCTCTAGCAGTGGGCATGTATGTTCATTAGTACCCGGCACGCTACACAGTCTATCAGCTGCTCTGCTCGTGATCATCATCAGTTCTCTTTTCACAGCAGTTCAGTCAGTGTACCGTTTGAGTAACTGAATGTCTCCGAGATATTGGTTTATTTCGAGTCAGAGGGAGTGTCAGGCACATTAAAAAGTGAATAATTTAAGTAATTTGTGGATTAGTGCTTACTGGGGACGCGAACCATTTCAAACAATTCAGTCTGATTTGGTGAACTGGTTCGACCGGTTCACTAAAAAGAACCTGTTAAATCATACAATTCATTCACGAACCGGACATCACTATTCCTTTGTCCTTTATCTCCTTGGTTCCTAAGTATGTTCTCATTTGTTTCCGTAGTTATAGGTTAGATTGTCCCCTTTGTCTAGTTTAGTTGTGCATCATCTTGTTTATTTAAACTCCTTGTTTTTTTTTTTCAGATCATGGTGCATGTTTTTAGGTGTTTTGAGTTTTTATTTTCCTCAGACGCGCCTTTAGAGAGCAATACATTTTAACGGATTATGATCATAATGAAAGAGTTTTTGTTTATGATTTGTTTTATTTCAATAAGTAGTAATTTAAAGCTTTCTATAGATATAGTTATGTCTGTGAGGCATGTATTTGCTGAGTTTCATTCATTTTTGTGAAGCGCTCCTGTTCAAGATGAGACGGCAGAAAGTGCATTGTTTGTTTTCTTTATTTTATAAAAGCACAACGTTGCTTGATATTGCAACGTTGTTGATATTGTGAGTGCACACAAATAAAAGTAGACCCTTTACAGTTACGAATGATGTATTACTCTTACCTTTATGAGCAAAAATGATGGCGTATATGCAAGTGATCGCTCTGGCGCCTCCATGTCCTGCAAAGCGCGCTTTAGCGTCCACTCTCCGCACAAACTATTGGATGTAGTGCACATTTATCTAGGTTTAACGTTTAAACGTTGTTATATGCTTGAACTGTTTTATATCTATAGATTTTATTTTAGGCAAGTCGTGATGATTTGAGAAGGTTAAATTGATCAAACATAGGCTATGATCAGGTCACTGTTTGCCGCTGGCCGCTTGATCATTACAATAAAAAAACAAAAACTTATATTTAACGAACAAAAAATGCTACAAATGTTTTTCTAAATTAACTTAATAAAACAACGAAACGAAATATAATCACTTTGTCATTACATACAAAACTTAACTCAGACGGGCTCAGGTCGGACTCGGGCCAGTAATTCTGATAAGCTATCGGACAAGGGCTGGGCTAGGGCTTGAATGTCTCGGGCCAGGGCCGGTCTAGGGCCTAAATTTGAGGCCCATGCAGGGCTCTATTCCACACAATGGGTCTCATTCATGAAACACGAGAAGAACGAATTTTTGTGTAAATCATTCGTAAAGCTGTTCTGATGTAAATTTTCTGATTCATGAAATTGTTCATATTTTCCAAATGTTAGTTGGTGCGAAAGAAATGTACACCTGCTCCCTACCACGTGTAAATGCTGTGTAAAATGTTTGTTCTTTTTGGCAAACTGATTACACTGAATTTTGATGCACTGGCATAATATTTTACAAGTTCGTGTGGTCTGTCTTTTTTTTTTTTTTTTTTGATAACTGTTAATTAAACATCCCAGGTAGGGATGGCTCGATACCATAATTTTGGCTTCGGTACGATACCAGAATGTAATACCTCGGTATCGATACTAAATCGACACCATAGGTGACAAATAACCAGCCTCAAAAGATAAGTGAATTGAAAACAATTTTATTAAAATAGTAATAATAATAATAATAATAATAATAATAATATATAAATAAATATCTTAATAGCATTGTATCAAACTGTAACAAAAAACTTACAGGGAACGTAGGTTACATTGATGTTGGAGAAAAAATATATATAACTGAAGTAATACAATGAAAATATATTAAAATCTTCTTATCTTTTCAATGCAAACACATAGTGCAAACAAAATCTCAAAAAAACCTACCGAGAACATAGGTTACATTTTGACTGAGTTTGAAGGAAATAAAAATACAACTGAAGTAACGCAATTAATGTAAACAAATGTTGCTTTATTGTAAAGTGTTATTCTAACAAAGTAATATTCAAAATCAGTTTATTACTTCTCTCTCTCTCTCTCAGATATAAATCTCACTCTCTCGCTCTCTCAGCTGCTTCATATTAGCGGTCGGCAGCGCGGCAGAAACATTCATTTCATATCATTGATACTAAAATTAATATAGAAAAACTCTTGCTTAATTCAAATTCAATTAATATTCGATTGTATGAAATGCAAGTGCATATATTACGTGACCAAAACTTCACTGGTTCTAGTGTGTCACATATGCACATTTGAGCTTTCTGTATCACATCTGTATGATGTTGATCAGTTGTAAATGATGCACTCACCTGTCGATCTCTTAATTCTCTGAAAAGATCAGGATGAGCAAGCGACAAATGCTTTAAAAGGTTTGATGTGTTGCCTCCTGTGGCAACACATGATTTATACTATAGCAACGCTTGCAAACAGGTGCAGTAAGGTCAGTTTGTTCACGTTTGTCATCTGTTTTGTATGCAAAGTAATGCCATATTTCACTTCTACTGTTCTCTTTATTTATTAATTTCAGGTGCTTTGATAGACTTTCATCTGATCCATCGTGTTGTTCTGTTGTCACATTTACCGGTTGTGCAGCAATTTAGGAAGCACTGCCACCTACAGGTGCACTTCGCAACAGCAGCGTATGAAATACCGAATTGAACAAAATTATGATATCGCACCATTTGAAATATAATATAGACCGGTATTTTTCCAGTACCGGTATACCTCACATCCCTAGTTTCAGGTTACGTATGTAACCATGGTTCCCAGAGGGAAAGAGACGCTGCATCGTTTGGGAACGCCTTCAGCGTGACCACGCTCTGAATCACGTGTGTAAACAGTCTAATGGATGGGCGAGACGTCATGGGCGGGGTGACGTAGAGACCAGCAAGCTTAAAAGCACGTGTGGTGGATACAGTGGCAGCTTCTGAGAAATGAAGTAAGCGCTTGCAGGAATGCCGGAAGTATGGCAGGGAGACGCAGCGTCTCGTTCCCTCGAGGAACCGTGGTTACATACATAACCTGGGACGTTCCCCATCAGGAACTCGAGCTGCATCGAAACGCTTTGGGAATGAGAATGCCCATGCAGCCAGACTTTCAAATCCCTGCCTAGTGTGGAAGAGCACAACTAAGGCGAGAGAACAGAGGAGCCGGGAGTGGCATGCATATCGAGGTTATAGAACCTCACAAACGTGAGCAGCGTGGACCAACCCGCAGCGTACAAATGTTCTGCATAGAGGCACCCGACAGGAAGGCCGCCACACTTCAGGTGGAGTGAGCCTAGACCCCAAGGAAGGGGAGATCAGAGGACTCAAGGCTATGGAATAACATCCCAATCCACCAATTAGCATAAGCTTATACTGGCCGGAGGCCTCAGCGCACCGCCGAGGAAACGTGTAACTAGGGGGTTTTTGCCCATGGACTGACCACCGAGAGGGGTGTGGTAGACCTCTATGGCGGCCATGTAAACCTTCAAGGTGGAGTGGGTCCTTAGTCGCAAACAGGTCCACATGAACCTGGCCAAACACTCTCCAAATCTGACCAACCACGTCAGGGTGGAGTCATCATTCCCCGGGCCTCGGCCCCTGCCTCGACAGGATGTCTGCTCCCTGATAGAGATGCCCTGGGATGTGTACTGCTCTCAGCGAGAGGAGTTTCCCTTGGGCCCACACAAGGATCTGGTGCGCCAGCCTGTAAAGGGGGCGTGAAAGCAGTCCTCCCTGGTGGTTGATGCAAGAGACCGCTGCTGTGTTGTCGGTGCGCACCAACACATGGCGGCCTCTTAGGTCCGGGAGGAAGTGTTTCAGTACTCGAAACACGGCCAGCATCTCCAGGCAGTTGATGTGACATAGAGATGGTGACTGCTCCACAGACCTTGGGCAGGGTGGCCACACATGACTGCACTCCAACCGGTGAGGGACGCATCCGTCGCTAGCATTATGCGGCGACAAGGAGCTCCCAGCACCGGGTCCAGAGACAAGAACCAAGGCTTCCTCCACATGTCTAGGGCACGTAGGCATCGCCACGTGACCTTGATCATGTGAAGCAGATTTCCCCTTGGGGAAAACCCCTTGATCTTGAGCCACCACTGTAGGGGTCTCATGTACAGCAGGCCAAAAGGTATCACGTTGGACGCAGCTGCCATCAGACCCAGCAGCCATCAGACCCAGCAGTTTCTGAAACTGCATCACAGTGAGTGACTGGCCTTCTCTTACTCTCCTGACTGCTGTGAGGATCGACTCGATCCATGCAGGAGACAACTGTGCCTGCAACGTGGTTGAATCCCACACCACGCCCAGATAAGTGGTTCTCTGTAATGGAGAAATCACACTTTTCTTGGCGTTTAGTCTTAACCCCAGCTCTTTCATGTGAGTGAGAACGACACCTCGATGCCGAACCGCCACCTGCTCCGACAAAGCTAATATCAACCAATCAGTGATATAATTGAGTATGCGGATGCCCTGGAGTTGCAGAGGAGCCAGAGCAGCATCCACACACTTCGTGAAAGTGCGGGGTGAGAGTGCAAGGCCGAATGGAAGAACCTAATATTGGTATGTTTCGCCCCCGAAAGCAAACCTCAGGAACTTCCTGTGCAGGGGAAGGATGGAGACATGGAAGTATGCTTCTTTTAGATCTATCGTGACAAACCAGTCCTTGGACCTGATCTGAGACATGACCTGTTTGATTGTGAGCATCCTGAACTTCAGTCGCATGACTAAGTGGTTCAAATAACAGATCTAAAATGGGATGCAACCCTCCATCCTTCTTCGGAACGATGAAATACCGGCTGTAGAACCCGGAGTCTCTGACATGAGGAGGGACCACCTCGATGGCCTCCTTCCCCAGGAGAGTGTTCATTTCTTGCTCCATTACCAGAGCCTGCTCGGGACCCACCAGAGTGGGAATGACGATGTTGAAACGAGGCGGAGAAGAGCCGAACTGGATTCGGTAGCCTTTTTCTACAGTGTGCAGGACCCATTGAGACACATTTGAAAGAAGTTTCCACGCTGCCAAATAGTCTACTAAGGGAATAAGTCTCTCGAGACTGACCTTTGGTGTACTTAGAGTGGCTAGCTCGGTGCCCTGAAGCGGAGGACCGGCAGGGGATGACTGATCTAGCTGCTCTAGAGACCTCCGTGGAGATGGCGAGCCCCCCAGATCTGCTACGTTTCTGAGCGGAGGCTGAGGGAAGCACTCGCTGGAGACTGCTGTGCCCTGAAGCACCGGAGGTGGCAGGGTTGACAGACCGATCTCCTGAGGGCTCTGAGGAGAAACGGGCACCATATGATGAGGTGTACACCGCTCTTCCCCAGAAGGGCCTGCCCTCAAAGTCCTGGGCTCTAGGCGTGAGGACGTTTTTGTCGAAGACTGTCTAGCTGTCTAGTCTGTCGAAGACTGTCCAGATATTCTGGGGGAGTACGAGTGGCGATGCACCCAGAATGAGGAGCTGGACCCAGCAGCCCCTCCCTTACCAGAGCCTGCAGTCTGCAAGACCCATTGTGAGACATTTGGCAGAAGTTTCCATGCTGCCAGATAGTCTACTAAGGAAATCAGTCTCTTGAAACTGACCTCTGGTGTAAATGGCACGGCTAGTTCGGTGCCCTGAAGCGGAGGACCGGCAGGGGACAAATGAACTAGCTGCTGTAGAGACCTCTTTAGAGGTAATGAGCCTCCCAGAACCGCTACGTTTCTGGGCAGATGCTGAGAGATGTGCTCGCTGGAGACCGCTGTGCCCTAGAGCACCGAGGGTGGCAGGGTAGACAGACTGGTCTTCTAAGGGCACTGAGGAGAGACAGGCACCATATGACAAGGTGTACACCACTCTTCCCCAGAGGGGCCACCCTCAGAAGTCCGGGCCATAGGTGTGAGGACATTTAGTCGAAGACCTTCTAGCAAGAATGACGGTCCGCAGATCCGCCTTCTGCTAGAAGCCTTCGGCCCGGGAGCGCTGCTCTGACTCCCGATATACAAGGGGAGTACGAGAAGCGACGCTCCCCGAATGAGGAGCTGGAACACATCTGGGATTGCTTCTGCCCAGCAGCCCCTGTTAACTGCATCAACCTCCTCAGAGGAAGAGAGGTAAAACACCGTGTTCTCACTTGAGCACGGTGAGCATTCCTGGCTGGTGGAATGATCTTCCCACCCCTATCCGGAATGCTGGATCCCTACCAATCTTTAAGCAACAACTGAAAATTCATCTCTTTCAGCACTACTTGACTTCATCCTAAAAAAAAAAAAAAATTCTTTCTCTTTATTTATTCCTTTCCTTTCTAGCTTGTACTTATTTGAACAATGCCTGAGACTTGTTGTTACAAGCACTTCCTCTGTCTTATTGCCTCTTCTAGACGAATCGCTTTATGTATTCCCCAATTGTAAGTCGCTTTGGATAAAAGCGTCTGCTAAATGACTAAATGTAAATGTAAATGTAAATGTTGAGAAAATATCCCAAGAGCTCGCTGCATTTAGAGAGTGAGTGAGGAGAAAGGGTGAGGCCCGTCTCCGTTCCCTACTGAATAAATAAATATCTATCTATATATATATCCAACCTCTCAAAGCCAGATGAATAATCATCATTTAATTCCTCAGAATTAAATGCAGCCAAACAACCAGACGTAGTAAACACGGTCTGATTATGATATAAGATTCAAATAAAGAATCGTGAATGACCGTAATGCACACGTTGCCTTAGCACTCAATTCTACATTGCCTAAGGCTTTCTTCCCTCAAGAAGAAACGCCACACATAATCACGTGCATCCCCACCCCTTATTTTAGCGAGGACAGGGAAAAACGCGATCTAGAAGCAGTCTGCTCAATGCAAACAACATCAATCTCCTCGGAGAAAGATCGCTGCAGCAACAAGCTCTCACTCAAGAGGAAAGAGACCGCAGTGCAGGCTTCCGAACCCCGAGACAGAGCGCTAGATCTAGGGAGTGCAGCAGAGAAAGGGCGAGCCCGTCTCCAACCCATCCGATCGAAGGTCTGTTTTACGCGCAAATTTAAAAAATTACTCATATGTTTATGCAAGTTTCATGAATAAGGTCAAATAACTTTATACATGGTGCACTTTCAGATTTAAAACTTTGCAGGATGTTTTCATTCACTTAGAGCTGTGTTACACACTGCATGAAAAGTAATTTTCAAAAATGCATAATAGGGGAACTTAAATCCACATAAATTTACAACTGTATATATTTAATGAGTGCTGTGTGTGATAAAACACTGTATGCAACCTTACATATTAAGGTATATACTGTATATATGAATGCAGGGGTCAATGCTTAGCATTACCCATTGATGTTTGGTCTTCATATTTTCAGCACAATGGCTAGGTTAATCTGGAATTGATTTGGAAAGTGAATTATGCATAGGAAAAACTTTAAACATCATTCTAAACGTGGATTTTAAGCTATGCAAATAGAAATATGAGAGGGGCCACACCGTGGCCACCTCTGACAACATCGGCCAATCAGATTGCTGGATCTGAAAGGTGCCAACTTGCAGATCCCTCCTTCTCAAGGAAAGATTAAAAGGTTCTCTTCAAGGCAAAGAAGGGGTTCTAAGTGGTGTGGTCTACCGCAAGCTAAGAGGCTAAACAGCTAAGTTGCCCCCATCTTCTGTACAGACTTCAGAACCTTCTCTTCAGTGATCTGCCGTTTGCGAGTTCCAAGCTGCCAGGATCTTCAACAACTTCAGAATCGTCTTGTCAGCAATCCTTCCTCCTGTGCATTCCAGGTAGTCCAGATCTTCTGTACAGACCTCAAAACCTTCTCTTCAGTGATCCGCCATTTGCGAGGTCATCAAGTGGAAGACATCGCCACCCAGACACGGAACATAAATATATCACTCTTTACAAACCTCTTTCCAGAGACTGTTGGCATTAGTGTATTGTCAGTTTATGATTATCAAATTTGCATTAGATTTTATATAAGTGATTTCAGTTAATAACAGATAATCTCTCTATTTATTTGTTGAATCTAGAATAGGGTTTACCTTATTGCTTTCAGGAAATTTCAGTTTATCTTTCCATAAGATAACATCCATAGTAAAATCTAACTCAGTCACTTGCATTTATCAATGTTTTGCACTTTATCCATACATTGTATCAATTTAGTAGTTGTTAGTTACTTTTGTCTATCCCTTTGTTAATTAATAAACAATTATTACACCCCTTTTATTACACTTGTGTCTTCCGTGTGTTTATAATACAGTAAGAGGCTCTACAAGTTAACGATATCTCACAGATCCTTCAGATTGGTCAGACTACAACTTCCTATAATTTATGTAATTTTTATTTATTCAACAATCTTCCATGATTGTTCTTTATTGTCAAGGCGAAATTTCTTGGCTGGCGCCCTGTAAAATAGTATGACCAAAACGAAGTATTAGAACTGAATTACCATTTAAATTTGTTTTCAGTATAGTTGTTTGTTTTGTTCTTTACACAGGCTATGTGAATGTAATCTCACTGCTCAGTCCTGTGGAAGTTTGTCTTCAGCTTTACAATCCTCAAACTCAAACAGCCTGAGAGAGCTGGATCTGAGAAACAATGACCTGCAGGATTCAGGAGTGAAGCTTCTTTCTGATGGACTGAAGAGACCTAACTGTCAGCTGGAGATTCTGAGGTAAATGGTTTCAATAAAATAAATAAGCAAAATTTGTTTATCAAATTGTAAAGCCGGTTATGTAATTTTTTATAATTACATATTGTGACACTATGTTAATTTACATGCAAACAGCTCATGATCCAGTGTTTTCAATATCTTTCTGGGTTTGAAAATGCAACATGGATCAAATATCTGCCCTTTTATTTGATTGGCCATCCTAATCAGCAGTTGACCTTGACATGTACTGTTAGACAGCTGAGGCAGACCAGCTTTAACCCTCTGGGGTCTGAGGGTGTTTTGGGGCCCTGAAGAAGTTTTGACATGCCCTGACATTGTGTTTTTTTCAGTTACTCATAAACATATTAATGGCTAAAGCCTAATAACACTGTATTCAGCACAAACTGGGCTACAATAATATGTGAGCAGCATGTATGTACATGATTGTGTTTTTGAGAAAGCAATGTTTATGCATGGTTAGTGAAAAACAAAAAATTTGAAGTCACTGAAATAAGGCCATAAAACACATACAGAACATTTGTTCACAAGACTTGAGAACTGAATCTTGTAGCCTAGAGTTTTTGCTTCAAAATGTGAAAATCATTCTGTTCACTCATTCACAGAAAACAATATATTGATTTAAATTTTCTAAGACACTTTTTGTTTCAAAAGGGCATATGCAAGAAGGCGTAAATGATCATTAATAATAGTGTGATTCACACCTGAGAAGACAAAGGCCCACATAATGAGCCGCATAATCGGGGCCGGCTCCAGGCATAGGCAGGGGTGGGCTGAGCCCACCCAAATGACTGTCTTGCCCACCCAATCAGAACTAGGTAAAGAATGCGTTAATTATTTTTTATTATTATTATTTTTATATTTTGCAGTGATTAAAACCAATCTGAAGCGGACTGATTTTATTAGGCGCGCTGCATTCACGCGGAGTCTTCAGTCTGTCGCGGAAAAGCTGAGGCTGAGAACTCGAGAAAACGGGCAGAAATATTTGCGCGCTATCACGGCGAGTTTAATACATGAATATAGCCTACCACTGAAATTACCTGAGCACAGCAGTTGAATTAATTTTCAATAACGTGCATTCATTGCATGGACAGGGCAAGAACATAATATAGGCCTAAGCGTTTTAAAATGCATACAGTTCAGTTGAAAGCTTACCCCTTTTGACTTGCTGTTAATGCTTAATGTGAGAATGAAAACTGAAAGTAAACAACACTGAAAGAGCTTGTGCGATGAAAGTTGTGTTTATTTCTATAGCAACAGTCGGCTCGACTGTTCTATTTCAGAATTGTCATAAGATAAAAGTAAAACCTGTTGCATTTTATTTAAGACTATTAAAGATCTACATTTTCTGGTCTGCGCTCATCAATGTCACAATGATTGAGATGACCAATCAAATCAAAGAAGGCGAGCCTTACTGTTCACAGAAACCGAGTGCAAATTGCCGCGCTGCTCTTACTGAAAGAGTGCAGGGTACAATGTGAGTAGGCTAGCTAAACGTGTAATAGGTATTAGACAGTTGTTTTACAATTATGTAAATGACCAACAATATCCAATGATGCAAACTATTCGACATTTTTGGCAAATTCCGCCGTTTAGAATTGAAAGTAGGGCTGTCATTTACATGATTCATGTAGGTTAATTCATAATTGATTGTGACGACAACAGCATTTTTCTGTTTTAAAAATGTTACGAGTACAACTAAAATTGAATGGGTGCATGTTTTAAAATAAAAAAAAAAATATTATTTGCAGTTCAGATTGCTTAGGCTACTTTACAAAAATTCTTATCCTCGCTCTTTTAGCCTACTATTTATTTATTTATTTTTAATTTATTCACCTAAATCCGTTTAAATTATTTCTTTATTTAGTTTCTTGAAATAAATACAATTACCATAGAGTTCTGGTCTCAAAACAACTGGTCCCCCCAATGTTCTAGACATAATGGCCTTGTTTGGTATAAAAAAAAAAAATTAAAAAAAAGTTATTTAAAAAGAATCTGGTATAGAAACAATGATCCACAGAAAGAGAGCAAAGAGGGCTGTTTTTTTAACCATTCAATAAAGAAAAAAAAAGTTTATTTAGTTGTGAAAGTGCATGATATTCTTTGGTTCACTAGGCTACCCATTAAAGCATGATATTGCTCTGTTTTTCAGTGTAGCATATATCAGCAACACTGCAATAAAGTTGCATAATTAATATAGCAATATTTACAGCATAAATAACTACCCCCCCCCCCCCCCCCCCCAAAAAAAATGCCCACCGAGGATATCTGCCAGTCCACCCTTCTATAGCAGTCAAGAATCAGGCCTGCGCATAATGAGCCATTCAGTCAGGTTTGTGACTGAGAGAGAAGAGTTACAAGAAAGAATGTGAGTAGTCAATAAAATACACCATGTGTCAAGAATGATTTATGACCCCTTGTCAAGATTGATTTATGGCTTTGAACTTTTGACCTTTCCTCCTCCCCCTATGCGACCACCCATGACGTGATGACCCTGTGACCTGTAAATGAGATCCTTATGTGACCTTTGACACCATAATGATAGCCAGATGCAGATATAGGCATATGTGGAATTCCGTCCGGTAATAAAACCATAAATGAGGTCCTGAGGAATGTTTTTGTGTTTTTATGGTGCGTTTTGAACATCCGGTGGTGTCTGACGCCCACATGTCCGGCTGCATTCTATGACAGGGTGTTTTTGGTTACTCTCTCTGTCTCTCTCTTTCTCTATGGGAGATGTGAGAAAGAAGATATTGGTTTTAAGGTCGATATCAAAAATAAGTAGACAATTTTAACAGATCGTGAGAACATATTGCAATATGTGTGTATGTGTGCCCACACATATAATCTGTTGGTTGTACAAAAAGGATTTAACTAAAATATGTAACATAACTAATAATGAATTGGGAATAAATCAATAAATTTTATTCAATAAAATAAATAAATAAAGCCACTTACATTTTTCTGTGAGAAAAAGTCTTCCTCCTAGTGCAAGGATGACCATTCATCGAATGAGTGGTTTAAGTTGGAAGAAGAAATATTTCTTTGAGCACTCTCTCTCTTTCTCTCTCTCTGTCTGTCTCTCTCTCACGCACACTCATTCAATCGCCCGAGTCTTATTCTCTTCTTTTAAATAAATAAATAAATTATGCGATCACACACAATATAAAACAAAGCAAAGCAAAACATTTACACTAGCTTTAGGTAACAAAAATTTTGTAATGAGGAGCCGGCGATGTCAAAATAAGTAAAGGGAAAAAATTAATTTTAACAGGCCAAACGGTAAGGGATATTGTGGACCCCCGACATGTCCGGGCATGTCAATGTCATGTTTTATCGAGGCTCTCCATAGACATAATTTAATTCGTTTCACATTTATTTGTATAACTTTTTCACAAAACAAATTGTTGCAAAACAGTTTCACAGAAAATTAATGTTTCTACAATATATTTAGAAACTGTTATATTCCTATTTACACTATATTTTTGAATTTCATACTGTATCACCCCCTAAACCTACCCATCACAGTGAACTTTCTATATTTCTATATTTTCATAAACATAAATTATACTAAATGATAATTTAAAAAGCCGTTATGCTCATGAGGACTAATTTTGCTCAGGTCAAACATTTTAAGTATTACTACACATCTGGTTTGCGGGGACACTCCATAGGCTTAATGATTTTTTTTTTTTTTTTTTTTACTGTACAAACTGTACACCTACCCATCACACAAATTCTGCATACTTCCATTTTGAATAAATATTGTTTGTAAGCGATCTGAATTAGAGAGAGAGAGAGAGAGAGAGAGAGAGAGAGACATTCTACAGTAAGGTCAGACATGAGCTAAGCTCCTGAAAAAATTTAGAAAAACTGAGATAATAATTTGAAAATATCTTCAAAAAGTAGTAGATTCAACACAAAGCAACATCTAGACGAATCTTTTGTTGAATTTTGGACAGTTTTTTTTTTTTTAAACCGCACTTGAATCTGAGGGAAGTTCAGGAGAAGCAAATCACAGCTAATCACAGGATAACTGTCTTCAGAAGAAGATATTCATGTTGGAAAAGATAACATCAAACAACAATAACAACAACAACTAAAGCCCCGTTCAGACTACACGATTTTTTTGTCAGTTACGACAGTCACTGTGTCAGATTATGCGATTTTGACTCATAAAATCTTGTCGTGTCGTGCACAAGAAACATGTCAGACTATACGATGCTACCCGAGCATTCATCGCATGCCGTCAAGACAGAAGGTGCTATGAGCGTAAACAAACAATGGCTAGCAAACAGCGTGTTTTGCCCTGTCTTGCCATCAGAAAAGCCCAAAAAAGAAAGAATACCTGACAATGGACACAAATCTAGATTGCGTGAAGAGGATGGTATGGACTGTCAAAGAGAACTGAGGTAAAATAGTTTTTATTTTACCTTTTTTCACTGTGTCGCGGTAGTCCCTCATCATAAATGCAGGAGTATTGTTGCTGTAGATCCACGAACATTTCCTCCATTGTAAAATTACACCTAGCAAGACCAATACCGTTGTCTCTCTTTCGTTTCGGCTTGTTTGAAAGCTTGTACAAAGGCGCTTCTGTGCTCCTATTGGCCAGTGTCACTGATGTGATGGAACTTGTCGTGTACGACGGAAAAAAAATTAAACATGCTAGTCTTTCTGTGTTGACGTCGTGAAGCATCGCAGAGGTGTCGTGCACTAATGACACACTACACGAGATGAAACGATTGAATCGTGCGTCCCGACGCCCATTGTCGTTTATGAATCCCCACGACACCCTACGTCAAGCAGATTGTGGTAAAATCAGGCTAAAATCGTGTAGTCTGAACGGGGCTTAAGAGAAAAACCTTACAGAAGAAGAAAGGTAAAGACATTTTAAATAAGACTGCTATTTCATAGCCATTTCATAGCTCTCTGAGCTTTTACTTAGAGGAACAACACAGAGACATTTTGGACACAATTGGACTTTTTTCTCTTTTTTTTTTGAACCAGTATAAGTTATTTTTTTCCTACGTTTTGACTTATTTTTCATTTTTAATAACTTTGTATCCTGACCAAGAGAAAATAAACAAAACACTGGCAGTTAATTCAGTTGATTGTGTACATTCTAAATCAACCATGGCCAGTGCAGCATCTTGGCCCCGCCCCTTCATCTATCCTCGGAAGAGTTCCGAGAAATCCAAGCAACTCCTCAGACAGAAGCAGATGAAGGAAACACTGGAGACACTGTTTGCTGACCAAGACCACAGTGTCCTGACTAACCTGCTCTTCTACTCTGAACACAGCCTTTTACGGCACACTGCTTTCTGTCAGCATTTTCCCTTCACCAAGAAAAGAGGCATCTGTAAAGGCAGACAAATCCTAGTATTTGAAGATACTGAAAACAACAACGAAACAAGACTTTTGACCTTAAACTTGTATCAAAATGGCACTGTCATGATACAAGGATCGGAGTCTGCTCTCAAAGTCTTCATTGAAGAATTTGAAGAAATAAAAACACTTGCACTGTCTGATGATGAAGAAGATAATGATCCCACACAAGTTAACAACAAGGATCCAAACACTGATACCTCCCCTGGAAAATCAGACCAAAAGATCGCAATGACTCCAGCAACTATAACTTCAATGTCAAGAATGAAAGACAGTTTTTCTCTCCTGGAGGTAGAGGTAGTAGAGCTAAAAGAATTCATTCTCTCCCACCTAAGCAACAACAACATGGAACAGCTTACAAATGACATTGAATTTGAGACAAGAGATTAAATATCTGCAAAGAGACAGAAGAAATGTCAAATTAGCTTCAACAAACTAAAGATGAAGTGAGTGAAATAAAATCAACTTTAGGAAAACAGCTAACAGAAGTCAGAGCAGAAATGCAAGAGGAGCTCTCTGCCTTGAAGTCAATACTCCACACCAAGGATGAACTTAACAGTTTGAAAGAAAAACTAAATTTTGTTCCAGCACTTGAAGAGTCTTCTCCTAAACCTTCAATGTGTACAGAGATCTTCATGAAAAATCCTCAAGCTGAACAACTAGCAATGATGAGAGAGTCTCACAGCTCGACTGATCCAGCAAATCAGATTGATATCTCCGCTGCAGAGGACCCGAGAGAAACACAGGCTCTTATCCTGATCGACTCGAATGGGAAATATGTCAATGAGAAACTTCTATTCCCAAATATGATGGCCAAGAAAATCTGGTGCCCAAACACAAAAAGTGCTTTTTAGGTCCTGTCTGATAGAAACCTGAATGAAAACTATAAACACATCATAATTCACACAGGGACAAATGATTTAAGGGCCATGAAGGGCCATGTGGCTCCTGTGATCAGAGAGCTGGCAATCAGAGCCACTCAACCTTTCCCAGAGGCAAAAATAACTCTGTCCACATTACTACCACGCACTGATGTTCCATTCCACGTGATCCACAGAAAATAATGTGGAACTCTCCAGAAGCTGTGCACTTATTCCTAGTGTTCATCTTACCCATCACAAAGATATACAACCACATCATATGTATGACCATGTGCATCTCAGCAAGCAAGGAGTGAAAGTCTTTGCCAGAGTGATGAAAAGCACAGCCCTTGGAAAAGCACCAGAAAACAGCAGAAACTCCAACAACAAGAGAAGCTCTCAGCCAACAAGAACCCCTCCAACAGAGCAGCCACCGGACCGCCATCACAACACAAGAGCTACGCAGCGGCAGTTCAACGACCACAAAACCCTGTAGCTGCTGAACTCAACCAGATAAGACGTCTGCTGAACACCGTCTGCTCCAGACTCATGATATAACTCACACATATTTACATATATGTACATATACACGCACACACTTTACAGATAACCCTATTCATGAAGTCTTTAAAGCCTCGTTCAGACTGTCAGCCCAAATCCGATTTTTGTGCAAATCCGACTGAAATCCGATCATGATTAGATAGTCTGAACGGCAACAAACTACATGAAATCCGATTTGTGCAAATCCGTTTCGAGCTACATTCGTATGTGGTTTTGAATCCTATTCAAATCCGATTTCTGGAAATCCGTTTCAGTCTGACCGGTCAGATCGGATTTAGCGTAGCCTTTTCACGTCCTCACGCCACGTAAAACGTAAACACGTCAGACCTTTTTTGCAGAAAACATGCTGAACATCTTTGCAGAAACAAGCTTGTGTCGTTGTGAAGTGCAAGTCAAGCGGAAAAACACATTATACTGCTAGTACACCATACCTCTTTGAGTTTTGAAAGTAGCGGAGATGGCAGCATGGAATAAAGCCGCACATTCCAGCTTCCTGTGTTTCTGCTGCTGCCCCATAAGACGAAATCCATAATAATAATAATGTTTTTATACAGTCTATGTAATAATCCAGCGTGACGGCAACATGTCATGTCATAAGACAACATCTGTATTGCAAACTGTATTGCTGTTATTGTCGTTTTTGGCGTTGGTATAACAACGCAACGGCATTGGCATAGAAACCAATGCACATTCCGTGAAACGAAAGAGCGCTTATGGACACACAAATCGGATATGAACAGCTGTGTGGATAGTCAGTCGTCTAGATCGGATTCCATCTGGATATGCACAAAATCGGATTTGGGCTGACAGTCTGAACGAGGCTTTAAAATCAGTTGTTGGAATATACAGAGTCTGCACTCTTCTACTTTCGGTAACAAGTCTTCAGACCAAGACTTACTCAGCAGTGTAACAGATATGGACATTTGTATCTTTCATGAAACGTGGTGTCGCAGTAATGAGGCTTTACATTGTCCAATAGGATACAAAGAAATTATTGTTCCTTCATTAAAAAATTCTAAAATTAAATATGGCCGTGACTCAGGTGGAATACTTATTTGGCACAAAGACAATTTGAAGCACTTGATAAAAATTGTTCAAATTGGAAATTCATCTATTTGGCTTGAAGTGAAATCATTCATATCACAGCATAATCTTTACCTCTGTGCACTCTATATTCCACCTCATGACTCTCTCTATTACAAAGAGCAAAGCTTTCTAAAGTTACAGACTGACATCTTGCACTTTCAGTCAAGAGGACATATTCTCATATGTGGAGACTTAAATGCCAGGACCGGAAGAATAATTTATTATGTAAATATTGTAGATAATAATCACATATCCAATGAGACCACGTTTCATTCTTCATTAATTATCACACCAAAAAACAGCTATGATAGTTTAGTCAACACCAATGGAAAACAAGTGTTAAAACTGTGTAAAGGTTTAGGGCTACACATCATTAATGGCAGAACCAGAGGAGATAGTTTAGGTAGATTCACCTATTGCTCCAGATTAGGAGCCAGTGTAGTCGATTACTCAATTACAGACATTGACCCAAATTTTATTAATGCCTTTATAGTTAGACCTCAACTTCCCATTTCTGACCACTGCCAAACAGACCTTTACCTGAAACAGTCATGTGACCGGGTCAGAACTCCTCCCCTCAAACATGAAAAACTGTTCCCTTTAAAACCAAAACTCAGCTGGAACCAATCTAATGCTGAAAAATTCAAAGAAAACATGAGCAGCTCTGCAGTACTAAAAATACTGGATGACTTTATGTCCACAGATTTCACTCCAGATACTAATGGAATAAACTCAGCAACATCCAGTCTTAATTATATATTTCAAACTTTGGCCACTATATCTAACATTAAACAACCAAACAAGCATAGAATAAACAAACAAAAAATAAAAAAGAATATGTGGTTTGATAATGAATGCAATTGTCTCAGAAAAGACCTTCGACGACTTGCTAACAAAAAGCATAAAGAACCGGCCAATCAGACGCTACGGCTCGCCTACTCCAACTGTTTGAAAAATTATAAAAAGCTCATCTGCAACAAAAGAGATCAATATTATGAAGCTAAAATGAATGAAATCGATGAATCAATAGACCAAAACAATTTCTGGAATCTCTTTAAAAAATTTGAAAGCCCCAAATCAAACACATTACTCCAGTGCGGCACAATCTGGAGATCTTACTTTAAAACTCTTTACCAAAAACTTGAACCAGACCTCAACCAGCTCCAAACAAAAACAAAGAGAAAACTAGAAGATTTAAAGAAAACAATAAAAAATTACCAAAACCCATTGGACATGATTATAACAACATCAGAAATAACAGAGCACATTAAAAATTAAAGAAAAAAATTAAAGAAAGCACGTGGACAAGACAACATCAGTAATGAAATGCTCAAACTCAGCAGCCCTTACATAATTCAAGCTCTGGCAAAATTATTCAATCTGATCTTATCCTCTGGTGACTTCCCTGAGACCTGGTCTGGAGGACTGATCACTCCTATATATAAAAAAGGAGATAAATTCGATCCCAGTAATTACCGTGGCATTTGTGTGGGCAGTAATCTAGCAAAGCTTTTCTGCAATATAATAAACAATCGCATAGTGACATTCCTTACAAGACACAACATTCTAAATAAATTACAAATTGGCTTTTTACCAAAACAACGTACATCCGACCACATCTATTCTCTCCACACTCTAATTAACAAAAATCTAAAGAGCAAACAAAGAAAAATATTTACGTTTTGTTGATTTTAACAAAGCTTTTGACTCTATTTGGCATGATGGTTTACTATACAAATTATTACAAACTGGGATTGGTGGAAAAACATTTGATGTTATACAATCCATGTATAAAAACAGTAAATGTGCGGTCAAAATTGGGAACCTCAGAAGTGCGTTCTTCCAGCAGGGTCGTGGAGTGAGGCAGGAATGCAGTCTGAGCCCAAACCTGTTTAACATCTACATCAATGAGCTGCAGAAGCTCTGGACCGCTCCAGCAGCATCCCGGGCCTCGCTCTGCACGACTCTGAAGTCAAACGCCTGCTGTATGCGGATGACCTGCTTCTGCTGAGGGTCTCCAGCACAGCCTGGCCCTGCTGGAACAGTACTGTGAGGAATGGGCTCTGACGGTCAACCTGGACTAAACCAGAGTCATGGTGTTCCAGAAGAAGGCCAGGTCTCAGGGAAGCAGAGACCAGTTCAGTCCTGAAGCACAGCACCAGCTACACTTACCTGGGCATCCAGATCTCTGCATCAGGGGGCTTCGGTCTGGCTGTGAATGCCTTGAGAGGCCCGGAGAGCATTTTATGCCATCAAATCACGGTTTGGCCAATTAAAATTACCAATTAAAACATGGATTAAATTATATCACGCAATCATTAAACAAATTCTACTGTACGGGAGTGAAATTTGGGGACCAATAATACATTTTAAAAATTGGGATAAAACTTCAATAGAAAAACTACAACTAGAAATTATCAAAAACATTTTAGGGGTCCACAGATGTATGTCCAATGATGCCTGCAGAGCTGAATTAGGCTTATACCCACTGAAGATTGAGATCCAGAAGAGATGTGTTCAGTTCTGGCATCACCTCCATCAATCTGACCCTGATTCAATCCGATATAAAGCCCTCCTCGCCAATGAAACCTCACCAGAATCTCATCCTCTAAACACGCTTGCTCTTCAGCTAGTCCATAAAACCCAGCTCCTCACTGACTACAGATTCAACCCCAAAGCCATTATTAAAGAAATTGACAAAAATCTAAAAGACACTCATGACGAATCATTAAAAATACACTTTGACCTTCAAAATAAACTTCAATGCTACTCAACCCTAAACAGAACCACTAAATTTGCCAATTATTTATTGATTAAACCATTTAAACAAAGACAAATCCTCTCCAAATACAGATTAAGTAACCATGATTTAGAAATAGAGAGAGGAAGACATAGACAAACATGGACAGAGCAAGAGCAGAGGATCTGTAGACACTGTGATCTACAGCAAATAGAGGACGAGAAACACTTTCTGCTGATTTGTCCTAAATATCACAATGCGAGGGAAACATTTCTCCCCAGATTTGAAGCCCTGATCCCATCATTCATTGAACTTAGTGATACTGAGAAAATGCCCTTCTTACTCGGAGAAGATGACAACACAGCTGCAATAGCAGCAAAATATGTATTAACCATTCACAATGTTAGATGTTAAACATGATTAACTCGAAATTGACTTACTTTATCTTTTCATTTATTTAGATGGATTTTATTTATCATTATTTATGTTGTTATTTATTTATTTAGTTATGTTGTTGTTATATATGTTAATGCTTTGGCAACATTGTGTTACACAGTCATGCTAACAAAGCTTAATTGAATTTAATTGAATTGAACTGAGAGAGACAGAGAGAGAGAGAGAGAGAGAGAGAGAGACAGAGAGAGAGAGAGCTCAAAGAAATATTTCTTCTTCCAACTTAAACCACTCATTCGATGAATGGTCATCCTTGCACTAGGAGGAAGACTTTTTCTCACAGAAAAATGTAAGGGGCTTTATTTATTTATTTTATTGAATAAAATATATTGATTTATTCCCAATTCATTATTAGTCATGTTACATATTTTAGTTAAATCCTTTTTGTTCAACCTACAGATTGTGTGTGTGGGCACACGTACACACATATTGCAATATGTTCTCACGATCTGTTAAAATTGTCTACTTATTTTTGATATCGACCTTAAAACCAATATCTTCTTTCTCACATCTCCCATAGAGAAAGAGAATTTTTTGAATTTTACAACCCTTTTATTACAAAACATTCCAAAATTAGCTACAACACTATGACAACAACCACAAATCAAAACATACTTTTCCAAAAAAAAAAAAAAAATCACATCAACACTTCTGAAATAAGTTTGTTAATGAGCACAACACATCATCACCGCACCATTCAGTTTAAAAAATATTCAGTGTACTCATTAATTTATAAAAATTAAACTCCATTACAAGTCATGATTTCATCATTCTTTTAAAAACTGGTATTAAATCTTGCTCTCCTTTCTGTTCAACTTTGTTTCTCCTAGTTACATAAATGGCTAATTTTGCAATACCAACAACAAAATTGAGCAAATAACATTTAAATTTCTCCTTCATAGTATACATACAACCAAGAATAAAATCTTGCTTTGTAAAACACACCCCAAAATAATCAAAAAGCAGTTCTAAAAAACTTAACAGAAAAGAAAGTCTGCTACAAAACATAAAACAATGAAAAACAGTCTCTCTTTCACTGCAAAAAGGACAATTCTCACTTACATTTGGGTTCAAAATTGCCACAAAAGAATTAACTGCTACAGGTACGTGGAGTATCCTCCACTGAAGATCACCAACTCTTTTAGGTAAGGGAGGTTTATAAAGAATCCTCCACACTGGTTTTTTTTTTTCATTTCAGTAATCTTTAACATATCTCTCCATACAATATCACTCCTATTTTTTAACCACTTGATATTTGTTACTTTCACAATACTTCTATACAATACATTTCCTTTAGCTGCAAAAAAAATCAATTTGTTCATCATTTTCTTTCTTCACAAAGAGTTAATGCAATTTAATGAGATAAAATCAGGTACAATACATATATCTGGAAAAAAATCTCCACAATCTGGTAATACACATTTCCTATTGTGCTCCTCAAGTAAAAATTTTTCTTGTAGATTCAGAGCCCCTTGCAGCTTATCTAAAAAAACGTTTAATAAATCGCACAGACTTTACTTTTAAAAGGATTGAAACTGCTTCGACATTTTTAAAATCAGGACCCGCGATATTTATAATATGTTTCAATTGTAGAGAACCACTTCTGTAAAGCAAGTCCTTGATACCTGGTATTTCTTCACCAGAAACATCAAGACGTGCACCAAACACAATGGGCTCCTCAAGAAGCCAGTACAAGGACATTAAAGGTTCCATCCACTGATGTTTATACAAACTCCAGAGGCTTCAATAAAGAGGCTTCAATAAAAAACAGGAACTCCATTCCATTAAAAACAAGACAGTTTCCAGACCAAGTCCACTTATTCTTCGCAGAATACATTGAGCTACTGGTCTCCATACCAGTTTTTCTGATCCCAGCAAAAATTTTTGCAAAAACTGAAGACGATAAGCAGCACATCTACTTCCCAAATGCACTAGACCTTGGCCTCCTTATTCTTTGGCCAGAAACAGAACACTCTGAGGGATCCAATGTAAATTGTCCCAAAAACAGTCCACTATTTCTGCTTGAATTTTTGTTAAAAATCCAGCAGGAGGATCAACGCATGCAAGTCTATGCCACAGGGAAGAAGCCGCAAGATTGTTGATAATTAGTGTGGGTCCTCTGAAAGACAACTGAGGAAGCAATCATCTCCATTTTTCAAACGTTCTACTACTTTATCTGCCATTCCTTCCCAATTTTTCTGCATGAAAAAATCATTACCTAAAAAAACACCCAGATATTTCAAACCATCTCTTTTCCATAATAAACCCCCTGGTAGAATGGGATTTCCTCCTTCCCAATTCCCAATCAATAAAGCATCACATTTTCTCCAATTTACAAGAGCTGATGAAATGTTTTTAAAATCATTAACAATTTGTTGTAACTCTTGAACATCATCACTGTCATTTATAAAAACAATAACATCATCAGCATATGCAGATAAGTAAAAAGTAGTATTACACTGTGGCAATGGCAAACCCTTTAACATATTTCGTAACCTAAAAAGCATGGGTTCTATAGCCAGAACATATAATATTCCAGACATAGGACAACCTTGTCTTACCCCTCTCTGTACTTTAAAAGTGGTACCCAAGCTACCGTTAATTTTAATCACACTCTCAATTTCACAATACATTATTTTGATCATATCTATAAAACTAGAATTGAACCCAAAAGCTTGTAATGTATGCCACAAATAAATATGTTCTTCTCTTGATCTAAAGAAATAAGGCTGGTGTTAATACCAAATAATTTTGAAACTTCCAGCACATCTCTTATTAAGGTTATGTTATCAAAAATTGATCTATTTGGTATACAGTAAGTCTGATCGTAATGTATAACTTTTCCTACTACTTTACTTAATCTTGTAGCCAAAACTTTGGAGAGGATTTTATACTCTGAGCACAAAAGAGAAACAGGCCTCCAATTTTTTATAATTTGGAGATCACCTTTTTTTGGCAACAGGGTGATAACCGCCCTTCTACAGCTAAGTGGAAGAAAACCTTTAATCAGACTTTCATTAAACACTGCTAAAAGATATTTTCCTAGAATGGGCCAAAAAGTTTTATAGAAATCAATGGGTAACCCATCAATTCCAGGGGATCTCCATGCTCATCAATGCCGTATAAAGTTCTTCCACCGTCAAAGGTAAATTCAAATCTTCATTACTTTCTTCATCAAGAATTGGCAATCCTTCAAAAAAACTACTAATATTCAATAGTTCTTCATTAATTAAATCAGCAGTATATAATTGTTTATAAAATTGTACAACAGCTTGTCTTATTTCAGAAGTTTTATTTAATTCCTGTCCTGTATCAGTAACCAAAGAATGAATTATTCTGCTTTGACTATTTTTTTTTTTTTTCCATGCTAAAGAAAAATTTAGAAGGTGCATCCATTTGTGTAACTTTCTGGAAGCGTGAGCGAACCAATGCTCCCTGTGCCTTGATGCCCAACAAATTTGCCAATTACGTTTTCTTTGCTGTAAGAGATTCAATATGTTCTTTTTTTCCTGTAGATGCAGATAAACTATATAAATCAACTATCTCAGTCTCTAAAGTATTCAATGATCGAGTTATTTCTCTTGTAACGTAAAGTGTATATTGCTGGCAAAAACTTTTAATTTGTATTTTCCCGCAATCCCACCACTGTTGTAACGAACTATATAAATACTTTTGTTGTTTAAAAACATCCCAGAAAAAAAATAAAAGAATCTTTAAAATTACTGTCATCAGTTAAAGATGTATTAAAATCATTGCTCACTAATACAGAACAAAGAACCGCACTGTGGTCTGAAAAACCTACAGGATTAATTTTACAAGATTTAAAAATATTAAACTGATGTTTAAAAGTATAAAAACGATCAAGACGTGCCAAAGACAATGAATTATCTTTACAATGAACCCATGTATATTGTCTTGATTTCTTATACATATTTCTCCAAATATCGCAAAGATCAAAAGTTTGAACTAACGGCTTGATAACTTTTTGAGATGCAACGTGATTCTAAATGGTTCCGATCTACTTTATCATTCTCAGTGCAATTAAAATCACCACCTAAAACTAAAAAATCATCCGTATTTAAACTTTTCAGAGTAGTGTTGACTAAATTCAAAAACAAAACCCTTTCTGCTCCATTATTAGGAGCATAAATATAAAAAAAAACAATAATTTTTTCAAATTTAACTATAACTTTTAAAAAACTACCTTTTTCTATTTCAACAAATTCATATGATACTGGGGTTACATTTTTTGAAAATAAAATTGCGACAAGTTGACCTCCCCACTCTCTTTTCCAGTCCACCTCATTTCTTTTCTCAGTATGCGTTTCTTGTATAAACATTACATCAACAGACTTCTGGTTTATAAACTCATACATCATCATCCTTTTATGAAGCTCCATTTAAATTTAAAGTTCCAATTTTTAGCTGATTCATAATATTATTTAAGTTCCACAAGAAAGGAAAGGGAAGTGGTGTGTGGCCAAGTATGGTGACCCATACTCAGAATTTGTGCTCTGCATTTAACCCATCCAAGTGCACACACACAGTAGTGAACATACACCTAGAGCAGTGGGCAGCCAATGCTGCGGCACCTCAGTCGTGGTATTGAGGGTGTAGAGAGTGCTGGTTATTCACTCCCCCCACCTACAATCCCTGCTGGACCCGAGACTCAAACCCACGACCTTCGGGTTACAAGTCTGACTCTCTATCCATTAGGCCACGACTGCCCTTCACAACGTGCAAATTATTATAAGAAACTAAGAGGGGAAAAAACTGAAATTATCCATATGGTCAAAAAAAAACTAACTTAGGGATTTAAACCATGGCATTCTTCTTATCTCTAAGAATTTGTTTTTTTTTTTATCTTATTCACAAACTTCCGTAAACGAAACACTTCAAGATCAGAGAAAGCCCCTTCTTTCATCAAATACCTGGTGTCCTTCACAAACTGCGCAAGATTAGGAAAATAATCCTCAACCTCTACGCCTTTTAGCCCTTTTGTTTCGTGAAGAAAGAGACTAATATCCTCAGCTTTATACAAAACCTGTACATTCTCATTCTGAGAACAAGCAGAAAGTTCTGAACACACCGAAGCACTAGAATCAGAATCATCATCCGAAGCCAGTGGCAGTTCTACACTGAATTACTCTCCATCCGAGAAAAAAAAAAAAAAACTATTTTGCACAAACAGTCATGTTTTACTATAAGAATATCACTATAACAACTCCACATAATCGTTTTGTATTACCTACTTTTATTAGCCATTTCACACAATTCAGAAAATACAACAACGTGCAAATTATAGGCCTGTGTTTTAATATTATGAATGAAATGTGCGCTATTTGGAAGAAAGTCAAGGTGTGACTGACTTTAGCCAAAGTCCCTTTTAAGGAAAGTCCGTTCACTCGGCCGCCATATTTGCAACGCCTCCGGGCAGCTCAAACAAGACCAAGTCCTATCTAAATGAATGGGGGAATCCTGAAATCTCAAAAACTGCTCGCTGAACTCGCGATTAAAATTACATATTTCAAATCAGCAACAAAATCTGAAATGAACTGCCCTATAATAATGCCCTATAATAACTATAAATGTTGTTTATGCGCAAATAGCATTTAAAAAGCTCATTTTTCAGGCTAGACCAGCCAATGCGCAAGCGTTGTTCCAACGCGCTTATGACTGCGCAATGTGCGCATGCGTATCGGCTGCTCTAGCCTCAGGTTTCTATGGGAACCGGAGCTTCTAATGGCTGCTGCAGTGACGCAATGAATTTACCAATCAGCGATTGGCTCTTTCATTTAGAAGGCGGCACTATCCCGCCATATTGCGCGTTGCAGTTTCTCCCATTCATAAGTATAGGAGTGAACCGTCTTTGTATTTCTATAGTCTTTGCTTTAGCCCACTAAGTGGACCCCCCTCCTCCCTCCCCCTGTCTTGCTCAACAAATGTGGAAGATACTGTCTTACTCAATCCTACCACTGTCTCTGCCACTACAGGCCCTACCAAAACACTTCCATCAACAAGAGGAGAATCAGACATCAACTTCTCCGCACTGCTTTCTCTCGCAACCGGCTCTTCAAGTGATACATTCGTAGTTATGCCATTTCTAACCTCCAGCGAAGCGGCCGCGGATGCACTGGTTTCAGCAACAGCACTCGCCATTTTATCTGCATCAACCGGCACTATGCTCTTATTTACTTTATCTGGGCAACTACGAATAAGATGCCCAATTTTTCCACAGCCATAACATCGTCGTATCAGATGATGCGAAGACCGCATAAACAAAGCCATCTATTTTAAATTTGAAAACCAGATCAAGTTCGTCTTCGCCATTTTTCAAAATCATAAACACCTGTCACCTGAAATTTCCCACGAATTGATGTGCTATGACTCCTTTCTTCATACAAATTCTTTAGAAGCAAGTTATACTTTTCAAGCATCTTTGCAGTCTCTGTATCTTCACCCACGCCAATAGAGCTACTTAACTTAAGAATTTGCTGTTCCAAAAAATTTACTTTTTCTCTCATTTCAACCGTACGATTCCTTGTATATTGTTGGCAAAAAATTTGGATCTGTACTTTTCCAATGTCCCACCATTGGCTTAAGAGTTTTATACTGTGCCTTTCTCTCTCTCCACTCTCCCCAAAACTGAATAAAGAATTCAACAAAGGATTTATCTTGCAACAATCTAGTGTTAAACCGCCAATAATTATAATAGGAAGTGTTCTGTGTTATAGACATAGTTACACCAATATAATGATGATCAGAAAGTGATGTTGGCGAAATATAACTATTAAAAAATCTTCCTGTTACTCATTTGAACATAAATCCTATCAAGTCGTGGACCAGAAACTGTATTAACATTAATTTTTAACCACGTGTATTGCCTATCACTAGGGAAAGCTTCTTTCCATATATCAACGAGATTGTGATACTGAACTACGGTTTTGAGAGTTTCAGCCGAATTTAAGTGAGGTTCAACATGATTCCTATCCATAATATAATAAAGAGTACAATTAAAATCACCAGCTAAAAATATTATTCTATCATTTGGAATTTCTGAAATAACATCTTTTAATTTTTTTAAAAAAAAAGATACTCTTTCCACACCGCCATTTGAAGCATAAACATTAATAAAAGAAAACCATAATTCATATAACTTAATATCTAATATTTGCATTCTACCAGGTATAATTTCTGTGCCCTTATTATCTTGGATTTGTAAATCTGAAGAAATAAGAACTGCTACTCCGGCACTAATATTTGATCCATGGCTAAAGAAGGCTTGGCCTTTCCATTCATTCAGCCATTGAGCCCGATTATCCATATCTGTGTGTGTTTCTTGCAGAAAAACTTCGCTTGCTTTTTTCAAACCCACAAAATCAAACAAAGCAGTCCTTTTTTCAGCGCTACGGCATCCATTAACATTTAGAGATCCAAAATTCAAGAATGTCATAGTGCTCACTATAGATAAAAAAACACCAATATCAAACAAGCTATACAGGTGCATCTCAATAAATTAGAATGTCGTGGAAAAGTTCATTTATTTCAGTAATTCAACTCAAATTGTGAAACTCGTGTATTTAAATAAATTCAATGCACAGACTGAAGTAGTTTAAGTCTTTGTTTCTTTTAATTGTGATGATTTTGGCTCACATTTAACAAAAACCCACCAATTCACTATCTCAACAAATTAGAATACTTCATAAGACCAATAAAAAAAACATTTTTAGTGAATTGTTGACCTTCTGGAAAGTATGTTAATTTACTGTATATGTACTCAATACTTGGTAGGGGCTCCTTTTGCTTTAATTACTGCCTCAATTCGGCGTGGCATGGAGGTGATCAGTTTGTGGCACTGCTGAGGTGGTATGGAAGCCCAGGTTTCTTTGACAGTGGCCTTCAGCTCATCTGCATTTTTTGGTCTCTTGTTTCTCATTTTCCTCTTGACAATACCCCATAGATTCTCTATGGGGTTCAGGTCTGGTGAGTTTGCTGGCCAGTCAAGCACACCAACACCATGGTCATTTAATCAACTTTTGGTGCTTTTGGCAGTGTGGGCAGGTGCCAAATCCTGCTGGAAAATGAAATCAGCATCTTTAAAAAGCTGGTCAGCAGAAGGAAGCATGAAGTGCTCCAAAATTTCTTGGTAAACGGGTGCAGTGACTTTGGTTTTCAAAAAACACAATGGACCAACACCAGCAGATGACATTGCACCCCAAATCATCACAGACTGTGGAAACTTAACACTGGACTTCAAGCAACTTGGGCTATGAGCTTCTCCACCCTTCCTCCAGACTCTAGGACCTTGGTTTCCAAATGAAATACAAAACTTACTCTCATCTGAAAAGAGGATTTTGGACCACTGGGCAACAGTCCAGTTCTTCTTCTCCTTAGTTCAGGAGTGGCTTAACAAGAGGAATACGACAACTGTAGCCAAATTCCTTGACACGTCTGTGTGTGGTGGCTCTTGATGCCTTGACCCCAGCCTCAGTCCATTCCTTGTGAAGTTCACCCAAATTCTTGAATCGATTTTGCTTGACAATCCTCATAAGGCTGCGGTTCTCTCGGTTGGTTGTGCATCTTTTTCTTCCACACTTTTTCCTTCCACTCAACTTTCTGTTAACATGCTTGGATACAGCACTCTGTGAACAGCCAGCTTCTTTGGTAATGAATGTTTGTGGCTTACCCTCCTTGTGAAGGGTGTCAATGATTGTCTTCTGGACAACTGTCAGATCAGCAGTCTTCCCCGTGATTGTGTAGCCTAGTGAACCAAACTGAGAGACCGTTTTGAAGGCTCAGATAGTGAATTGGTGGGTTTTTGTTAAATGTGAGCCAAAATCATCACAATTAAAAGAACCAAAGACTTAAACTACTTCAGTCTATGTGCAATGAATTCATTTAATACACGAGTTTCACAATTTGAGTTGAATTACTGAAATAAATGAACTTTTCCACGACATTCTAATTTATTGAGATGCACCTGTATATTCTTTCTTTCTCATTCTATAATAATCAGACTTTTTTTCCATCACGATTAGTCATGCCTTTCACCTTTGTTATTATTTTTTTTGAGACGATACCGCTTCTGTCTACTAAGTTCATCAAACGTCACTTTTCTCAATTTTACAATTACAATTTTACAAGACACCAAAAACCGCATCAAATCCGGAAAGAAAGCCTCAATTTGTGGTTTACGAACTCCTTTAGTTTCATCGAGAAAGTCACTTATTTGCTTCACTGTATACAACTTAGGAATTAATGATTCCATTCTTTCAGTATCCTCTCCATCCGACAGACTTCCTAAACTCTCTAGATCATTGTCTGAATCATTTACAGAATGAGCGTATTCTGAACTCAAAGTAGACATCTGAGTGTAGCTTTCTACAGCTGCCTCAGTTTCACCGTCTACTTCAGTCTCCTCCATTCTCCTCCATTCCCATTTGTTCTTTTTCTGATCGTTTATCATCTTTATTTACCATTGGCGTGGATTTTTCCCCAACACCAGCTTGATTTTCGACCACTTCAGCACTATCGTCATTTTCTGCATCTTTATTTAACGTTACATCAGCTTTTTTTTTTTTTTACAGGTGCTGTTTCAACAACAGGGACATGTTCATTTTCTTGGCGAGCATCTTGTTCAATTGTTCTTGAATGAGACAGCTTATCCGTTTGTTTATTTATGTCCCTGTTCTCCACACAAAAAAGCACCTCATTTGATCTGAGCTAATAAAGATTGTATAATCTTTGCCGTCATTTTTAAGTTTGACGGCCAAGCTAAGCGGGTCTTGTTGCTCATTTAATATCATATACGTGTATCGCCGAAAAGACATGACGTGCTTGATATCAGGATTTTTCAAACCTAACGGGATTATCTTAATAGGCGCTGTTAATTTGCCATATCTTTCAAGCATTCCCTGAATAACTTCGTTCTTAACGAATGGATGAACATTCGATAGTAATATTTTCTTTGATGAACTCGATAACGGTAGTACTGGTAAAAACGTGTCATTAATTATAATTCCATGGTCAATCAGATTATCAACCATCTGAACATCGCCAAGGAAAATAACAACAGCTTTGTTCATTCTAGAAGCTGACTTAATATTTAGCCCACCGACCTGTTTGCTAACTGCAACCAACACATCTTCCACAGATATGGAGTCATCTGGCATGCACTTCAATACATGTCTGAGAGTCAAACGCGAGAAATCTCCGCTTGACCCCATCTGTTCAAGTTCGCCGACCTCAGTCAACGCATAAACTAAATTAAATGTTTTACTTAAATCTTAGCAAAAGTAAATCAAATATAATAAAGCGAAACAAACTCTCAAAAGCGTGCTCCACAGCTCCAAACTCCTCCCACTACCCACAATCCCGAGAGAGAGAGAGAGTAAACTGTCATGGAATGCAGCCGGACATGTTGGCGTCAGACACCACCGAATGTTCAAAACGGACCATAAAAACACAAAAACATTCCTCAGGACCTCATTTATGGTTTTATTACCGGACGGAATTCCACATATGCCTGTATCTGCATCTGGATATCATTATGGTGTCAAAGGTCACATATGGATCTCATTTACAGGTCACAGGGTCATCACGTCGTGAGTGGTCGCGACGTGGGTGGGCCGCATGGGGGGAGGGGGAAAGGTCAAAGCCATAAATCAATCTTGACAAGGGGTCATAAATCATTCTTGACACATGGTGTATGTTATTGACTACTAATGTGAGGACAAAATAAATTTATATATTTTTTGTTTGTAATTTATTTAGAATATATTTAACTATCACACAAAATAACTTGAGATTCACTTGTGAGAGCAGTTAAACAGTTTATTTGAAACAATCAAAGTTGAATTTCAAAGCTGAATTTTTAGCAGCATTACTCTGTTGAAATATATAAATGAACATCACATACCTGGCATTTCCAAAGTGTATGATGTTTATGTGCTCTGAAGAAAAAAACAACATTTTGAAGAGACTCACGGGAGTGTGTGCATCACATGGTTTTAGCTGTGGTCCAGGTTCCTGTACAGGCAGGAATCTCAGAGCCTGTGGAACATGTCAACATCAGTCTCTGTTTTCCATGACAGAGTGGGCTGCTTATTTGCTTTGGCTCTCTTTGCAACAGGTTCTTTTGCACTGGTATTCTCACATCTGAAATAAAAAAAAAAGTAAGCATGCTGTTTACACAAACTACATTATTAAAGCTGCAGTCCGTAAGTTTTGCCTCTTTGTCGCCATCTCTGTTTGAAAACCTGAAATTGCAGTTCCTTGTGGAATTATTTTTATTGCGTGGGTTGTACTCCGGTACGGCTCCAGCACGGACTAATCTAATTTTTTGAGGAGTATGTGTAGCTGTCAGTCACCGCACTGGTGTGGATACTGAATCACAGATTCTAGCCTACGTCCTGGAATATATGACCCAAATAAGAATTTTCACCAGATATTGTCATCCGAACAAGTCTGCCACGTTTGTTCTGACCAACTGAAGAAAAAAGCTTTACAATAAATAACGCTACCAATGGTGATTTAATCTAATGATCGATTAGCTCATATCACATCAAACCATGCAAACTGTTATTATTGTTATATTTTATTCTCAAATTATTAATGTTAACAACATCAGCATTGCGTGACTATGAGTATAGTGTGTATTAGCGTGTATTTCAATTTATGTACAGTCTAAACTCTAATTGTCACACCATTTGAATTTCATATTAAGAAATTCTTTTAACCCAAAAAGCAAACTATGCTCCCTGTGAACTGGTTGTCTTTAAAATACAAATCTTGTGTAATCCCAGGCTATCTGTAATCAGAAGCACATTTAAAACTGGAATATAATTTAATTTCATTCAAGTGTTTCATATAATCCTTTCTGGATTACAATCCGACATCAGAATGATTTTTTGACATTTAATTATTCTAACTGCTGTGAGAAAAGGCTATAAATGATCCTCCACCTGCAGCATCCTCACATGCGATAGCCTAATAGCCGGGACAATTTTTTTTATGTTTTTAGATGTGATGTAATGACGCAGTGCCATGCTCGAATTTCCTGCGAAAACCTACCCGTACCAAATTAGAAAACATTATTATAAGCTTACCGTTGTGAATCGGGCTAAAGTAAGGCGATAGTTTTGAACACTGGCTGGTTATGTATTTGCTCAAATATTGATTTTGGATCATTTTTAACCAAAAAAAAAGTTACGGACTGCAGCTTTAACATTATTGTGATGTTCACTGATATTAGTACTAATTTATACAAAAAAAAGAACACAATTCCCACCTAGCACACATATTTTATCATAGCTACAGTAAATAAATCAAATAAAAGTAACATCTGTAAAACAGTGAATGCACACTTAAGATTCTGAATGGAGTTGAAAACTGGACAAGACCTGCGTCCCCTTCCTGTGTGAGATGCAGGTGAAGGCGAGAGTGGTGTATTCACAGTACTAAAAGAATGTGTAAAAATGTAAATACATAATATATAAGGGAAACAAGTCAATTTAGCTCAAAGGGAATCATTTATGATTTTATAGGGAATTTGAACAGAATCACAGTTTTACGGCTGATCACTGAATCGGCCTGCGATTCACTGAACGAGCCGTATAACATCAACTCTTCACTGGATATTAGTGAAAACACTATTAATAAGCACAGTAACAAGATCGGCAGATTAAGACATTAACTTGTAAGCACAAAACACAAGATACTTATCTTTTCAATATAAATAAGACTTTATTTATATAAACCTAAGACATGTAAACTAATCTAATCTAACACATGAACACAAGCATTCACACATTCACACGTTGCAGAAAGAGAGAAAGTGAGGAAAGGGTGAGTTTAAAGAATGAAAATGTGAAATCCCAAGTTTACAGCAATATGTGCAATTGCATAGACCTGAACCATCAATCACTTATTTAACCCTCGCATTGAGTTTCTCAATGAGGCTAAAATTTATATTAAACTGCACCGACTCAGCAAAAGTCTGGAGGTTGTACTTGCTTGTGTTGCCTTAAGGGATTCCCTTGTGTCCTTGTCTTCTTTGTAGAAAGGGGTTTCCTGAGGTTGCTGATTGGCTGAGTTCAGTGGTCTTTCGTAGTAAAGTCTTGGGCATTGGCTCTTGATGCTGAGTTGGTCTGGTTGAAGTTTGGGCAGGTGCAGTCGAAGCTGGACTTTGCGGCAAACTTAACTTAAACTCTCACGGAAAGACAAGAAATTAAAGTAAAAGAATAAAAGGATGTAACGAGACTAGGTGGTTTTTCTTCTCATTGTGGTAGCAGCTGGCATGTAGGCCAGAGCACGCTCAAAGAGCAGCGTCAAAACGCGGTGGCAAAAGAGAAGAGATCTGAGAAGCAGAGGAAGAGAGAGTTTGATGGTGTCTTGAGTATTTAAACTCGGCTTCTAGACCGTCCTATCTGGAAGTCTTGACAAATTAGAAATGATCTTGGCTCGTGGTGTTGTATGTTTCTCCTCCCCATTCATAAATCTAAAATGTTATCTTATCAGTCATATGATCCGAATTTTCCCGCTCTTACAGAGTACAATTTTGGACAGGATTTCTATACCAAGAATATGATACATTTGACAAAGAAACCGTTGGAAGAAATGTTTAAAGCATGATTTTTCAAACTCATACATACCAAACAAGGATATGAACTCTTAAACTATTCCCTAGTTATTAAAATACATACATAATATGTGATTAAAACATGATCATCAATTGTGTGGGTTACATACATAATATGGAGTTCATTAGTTGCTCATAAGTCCTTTTAAAATGATTTTAGGTGCATATGGAAGCGACTCTGTGGATAAAGGAATTTCAGTCTGATCTTTCTTCTATGTGGAGACCCGGGGTGACCCACCCAATGAAATCTGTAGCTCTGATTTCGATCACAGATTTACATGCGACGGCCATCTCTTTCACCATCAGTCCTGATTACTTGCCCCAAATTTGACAGTTTTCTTCCTGCATTTGAATTGTCAATAAGTGTTCTTTTGTTTGAATGTTGCAAGCTGTTCTATGAAAGAGGCTTGTTGGTAAGGTTTTCTTCAGACAGGCTGGAGCTAGGAATCTGATTTATGGCATCCTGTTGCAGCCTTGGGGCCTCTCTGGAATTTGGCTCTTTGGGTTGTTTCAATGTTCTGATCGAATCTTAACTTTGTCTGACTCGTTCTGATCCTAAAAATGTTATAAACAATCGTTAGAATTTATTTTTCACAGTACCTTAGTATATGCATAGGCCTACTTGATGAAAAAAACAGAATGCCAATAACAAAGAAACTATTTTTAACACTATCAACCACAAATAATATTACCAAATAGGCATAATAAAATTACTATACTGTGCACTTACTCAGTATGATTTTCCAGTGAACTCAAAACTGAACGACACTCGCATGCCTTTCAGATGCTGGTGATGCAGCCATAGTCCTAAACGAAAATTGAAACAGTTGTTAGCAATTACCAAAACATGCATAGCTGACAATAAATTGCATCACTGATAAGAAAGGATGCGCATATATGTCTGTTGATGGGTCACTTATTTACAGCTTACTTGATGCATTTACACCTGAGATCGCGAACACCAATGACCGGGTATAACACATTCAAAACATTTACACCAGAGCAGATATTCGCAAACAGAAGCTTATGCTGCATTCAAGTCCTCCTGGGACGTTCGTACTTACGAGCTGAAAAGTCGCTATTACGACGTCGGGTCACTTTGGTCGGAAAAAGATGGTGATTTAACTTTTCTACATAAAATTCAAAGATTTTTTTTTAACTCCACATCTACAAAATATTGAATAAAGAATGTGCATCATTGTGTTTTTTCTTTTTTCCGTTTTTATTTAAAGGAACACTTTTTTTGGAAATAGGCTCGTTTTACAACTCCCCTAGAGTTAAACAGTTTACCGTTTTTGAATCCATTCAGCCGATCTCCGAGTCTGGCGGTGGCACTTTTAGCTTAGCTTAGCATAGATCATTGAATCGGATTAGACCATTAGCATCTCGTCATCAAAAATGACCAAAGAATTTCGATAATTTTCCTATATAAAACTTGACTTTGCTGGGCACTACTTTCAGGCGCTGCGTAATATCATTGCGCCTGCTGCACCCATGGTACGGCAGCAAAGTTCCTTGATTATTACGCCGGAACGAGAGTATAGTTCCTAGACATATTGACCTAGAAAATCGCAACTTTTCATTTTCTGTCGGTCTTAGTACACGATGTAACTACAGAAGAGCCAAGCTTTAAATAGGAAAATTATCGAAACTCTTTGGTCATTTTTGAGCGAGATGCTAATGGTCTAATCCAATTCAATGAACTATGCTAAGCTAAGCTAAAAGTGCTACCGCCAGACCCGGAGGTCGGCTGAATGGATTCAAAAATGGTAAAACTCAACTGTTTAACTCTAGGGGAGTTGTAAAATGAGCCTATTTTCAAAAAAAGTGGAGTGTTCCTTTAATTTATGAAGGTGATGTAAACTGAATAATTATATAATCTGTTACAATTATACAATAATATAATATTTTGTATATGTAACTTATATAGTTTTATTGTACATTACAAAAAAATAATAATTTTATTCATTTCAACAACTTTACCGACGCTGCATATCTTTAGTCTTTGGGTGCGTCCATTGCATCCGACACGTTTTTTCACTGACATGCCCCCAACTTGGAAACTCTGGGCTTAAAGAAAATTTTGAGTTTCCCACTCGTAACAACGACTTTGTGGTGGCGTTCATGTGCGTTCAACTCGTAAATACGATGTATCCGACATGACTTTTGTTATGACAATTATTATTGTTATGAACATGTATTCACAGAGTATAGCCTATCACAGTAAAGTTTTGTCTAATCATTCTTACTCCTTACATTAGGCTATTAACATTATAACTCATATTATTTTGTAGAACATAAAAAAAAAAAAAAAAAAACATTCTGCCATCGTAAGACTTTTAGATCCAGTGAATGAAACTTCATAATGTTTCACCTGATTTTACATTTAGTCAGGAATTATAGTTTGGAAAAAGTCTAATTAAATGTGTACAAGTTATATCACAACTATTGCAAGTAGTGTAGCAGACCCCGTCCGAATGATGGCTGAAACTTTACTGATGTTTGTGGAAGCTTTATTAGCATTCCTTTTTACTTAAGGAATCACTGTAAGAGCTGAATGAAGAGATACAAAAATGTACATTAACATTATTTGACATATTCAGCGATTTTCACAAAATTCTTGTATTTAACAGTATACAAATACACAAATCTTATGCCTTTTCGGGGGGTGCTGAAAAATTTATAAAGAGTCATTTCGTGCACGAGTTCTGTTAAGCTGTCATGAAGCGTTCGCTCTCCATACCATTTCTCATTA
Source organism: Spinibarbus caldwelli (assembly GCA_039654775.1). Classification (NCBI taxonomy): domain Eukaryota; kingdom Metazoa; phylum Chordata; class Actinopteri; order Cypriniformes; family Cyprinidae; genus Spinibarbus; species Spinibarbus caldwelli. The sequence continues at coordinate 26,808,172 of CM077229.1, forward strand.
CTCTTTCTTAAGCCCCGTTCACACTACAAGCGACGCTCAGCGACAAAGCGACACGATCCCATTCAATTCAATGGAGAGCTGGCGATTTCTGGCGACACGAGCAACAACGAGCGATAGCGACTGTTGGCGACTAGAAGGGGCGTGTCCAACGATGCGACAAAGTTCAGAATCCTTCAACTTTATGCAAATGAAGAGTGACTTTCGGGAGCGACAGCCAATAGGAAAGAAGATGGTTGAACTCACGTGAACGTTCTCCTCTCAGCCGTAGATAAACATACTCAATGGAAAAAAAGTAGGCTCTGTTTCTCATTCATTTTTGTTTGTATGTACGGACTTAATTCATATTTATATTATATTTAGTATTTTGCCTCCAAAATGTTTGTATGTAGCGGTAAGAAACCTAATTTGCTGTCAAGGCAACCAGTAGCGAGAATGCCCACTAGCAGCCTCATTGCCAGCCCCTGGCGACATGCAGCGACAAAGCCGCTGCTAGTGTGAACGCAGCTTTAGCCGTGAAAGCAGATTCCATTTGAAAATAAAAGTCCCCCATAAACAACGGAAATAATGCGATTCTTAAACAATCTTTAACATATAAAATATATCAAAGGCAACACAAAACAAATAGAGAAATTAAGGATAACTCTTAGTAAAGTCTGTTACACTCCCATCAAATTATCAATGTTTCTCAAACATGACTAATTTTCACTTATAACCTTTGTGTGTATGTAAAGTGCAATAACCTCCTTTTAAAGATGTAGTCACTCTGCTTCCAACAACAAGACCAACTTCTGAGCTGGCCTTTCTACTACTGAGATTTTATGTATCTGTTCTCCTTTCTTGTTTAGTCTTTTGTCACCAAGTGCTACTTTGGCCTTTCTTACCAGTCCATCTGGGTTTAGAGCAGTCTCTATAATCCTTCCTAGTCTCCATTCACTTCTTGGCAATGTTTCATCAATATCCATGACCACGTCACCAATTTGAAAGTTTCTTTTTGTAGCATGCCAGCGTTGTCTTGCAGTGATATTGTGCAGATACTCTTTTTTCCATCTGCTCCAAAACTGTTCTGTAAGGCACTGTACACGTCTCAATCTCCTTTTCATATACAAATCCTCTCTTATGAACTTTCCTGGCGGTGGCAGTGCTGCAGTGGCTTAAATGGTAATCAGATGATTAGGTGAGAGCGGTTCTAAGCTCTTGGGATCGTTCAGCTTGTCAGCTGTAAGACGGCGACTATTGACTATCGCCATAGCTTCGTAAAACAAAGTGCGCAAAGCATCATGAAGCCTGCCTGATGAAAGGGCGACGGTAGCATTAAGAACGCTCGGTACAGTTTTGATTTGGCGCTCCCATACACCCCCTGCATGACTGGAATAAGGTTCCTTCAAAACAAAGTCACACTGTTCAAAACAAAGTCACACGGTTTATCTGCAAGAAAAGTAGTGAGCCTTTCTGGATCAAGTTCCTGCAATGCTGAGTTCAGTTCGTTCTTCGTGCCTATGAAATTGGTACCTTGGTCACATCTTATTTGTCGTACTGTGCCTTGAATTGCAATAAAGCACCTTAGACTGTTAATAAACACATCTGTGGACATATCTTCTAACATTTCTATATGAATAGCTCTTGAACACAGGCATGTTAGAAGCAGACCGTACCTTTTGTGATGGTTTCTTCCTTATTTAGTCATGAAAGGACCAAAGCAGTCCATACCGAAATACATAAAAGATGGAGAAGGTTCTACACGTTCTGAGGGAAGATCACTCATCCTCTGGCCTTCAGCAGATCTTCTCAGCCTTCTGCAAGTTACACAGTTGCGAATGTAAGATGTAACGGCTCTATTTATTCCAGGTGTCCAATAGCTACACGATCTGATTTCATTGATTGTGAAACCTTTACCTTGATGCTTTACACATTCACGACAGTGTGCAATTATCAGCTTTGTTACATGATGTTCTTTAGGAAGGATCAGTGGATGCTTAAATGAGTGAGTGAGTGTATGATGAGTGACCTAATCTACCTCCCACCTTGATCATACCATCCTTGTCAATGAAGGCATCCAGATGATGAAGTTTACTGTGACCTGGAAGTTGTTTTCCTTGACTCAACAGGTCAATCTCTTTCTGATACATTTGCTTTTGTACTTCTTTTAGAATCAAGCATTTAGCATTCTCTTGTTCACTGACAGTTGCCGGCGAATTAATTTTGCCTTTCTTAGTCCGTCTCAGAAGGCGTGCAATGGCTCTGATAGTTTTAGACCAAGAAGAGAACTTGGACAAATGTTCTACAAGATCTTTACTTTCAATGGTCCTTGTCTGTAATGTCTGAAATTTCTTTACTTCTGGATCTCCTACTGGGAGATCCGTTACAACATCTGAGGTTGTTATTTCCTTTTCCCACAAGAACGAGGGACCAGAGAACCAATTAGATGAGAGCAGCTCATTTATTGTTCTCCCTCTAGAAGCATTGTCTGCTGGATTTTCATCCATTCTGACATACAGCCATTGTTTAAGTTCTGTACTTTGACATATTTTTTGGACTCTATTGGCTACAAATGTGTGAAAACAGCGGGCATCATTATTTATGTAACCCAAACCCACTTTTGAGTCAGTCCAAAAGAATTCGTTGACATTAGTGAGGTTAAGCTCTTCTCTGAGCATATTGCTCATTCTGACTGATACCACAGCTGCCGTCAACTCTAATCTCGGTATTGTAATAATCTTTGAAGGAGAAACCCGGGCTTTGCCAATAAGAAAAGTGCAATGAATTTCATCATTCTCATTTACCATTCTCAGGTAAGAACACTGACCGTAACCACAGGAACTCGCATCAGAGAAATGATGTATTTCTGTTTTCACAACCTTCCCGAAATCAGTGCAGGGGAGAGCGGATCATCCCAGCCTGTACCTTGGCGACAAATTTCTTGCAGAATCCTCTTGCCGTTGAGAACATATGGAGCTACAAAGCCCAAAGGATCAAATATGGAGGCAACAGTTGATAATATGCCATGACATGTTGTAGGTTGACCCTTTAGTGGGACATGGAATTTGAAGCTATCACTCTGTATGTTCCAGTGAATTCCTAAAGTGGCATATCATTGAAGGTAAGATCTTTTGTTTCAAAGTTTATGGCACGTTCTGATGCTGGTATGTTTTGCAAAACTGTGTTGTCATTTGATATGAACTTATGAAGTCGAAGACCACCCTTTGCACACAGCTCCCATGCTTCTTTTGCCAACTGGATGGCCTTTTTCTACTGTTTCTGTACTTGTAACTCCATCATCAACATGAAAATCTCTCGTGATGAACTGAGCGCCTAATGCGTGTGATTGACTGTACTCATTGGCTAGACATCTTAATCCATAGTTTGCGCAACCGGGTGAAGACACTGCACCGAATACATGCACTTTCATTCAGTAACCTTGAAGCACTGAATTTGGGTCCCCATCTTTCCACCATAAAAAGTACAGAAAATCACGATCCTTTTCTTGGACGTGGAATTGGTGGAACATTTTCTCAATGTCACATATCACTGCAATAGGATGCCTTCTGAACCTTACAAGGACTTCTGTAAGATTATTTATCATGCCTGGTCCTGCATTTTTCCTTATTCCTTCCTTGAGTTTGTCTAGGAACATGATATCCTCTTGTGAGACTGTCTTGTCATCTGCTGTGACATCCTTAAAGTCTGACTCAAGTATACGAACTGCATCCATAGGTGTCAAAGCTGGTTTCTTTGTAGCTGTTCTGTGACAAATACTGAATCCTATTGATTCATTAATACTTGGTGTGGAGCAGCCCACAATACTCCATCCTAAGTCTGTTAGAATAGCATATGGTTCCTCATCCTTACCTGGTATGACTTGCCTGGGAGCTAGCAATCTGGGGCAGTTGTAGCCGATTAGTAAACCTACTTCACAACTGAGAAGTGGTGTCATTTTGTCTGCAATTACTCTCAAATGACTCCAGTTTATTGCCATTTCCTGGGTTGGTATGTGATCATGATTAACGGGAATGACCTGGTTTTAAACATCCATAACAGAGTTTATTATCTTTGACATAGGCTCTTCTGTCTTTCAGAGACTTTTCCATGAATTTCGAGCACTTATAAAGTTGATGATTGTCATCTTGACACAACATGCACTGTGCTTTTAACTGTCCTTTAACTGTTGTTTGTTTGTCATTGTTTACACTTGTATGAGTTTTAAAGACAATTGCTTTGTTTCTTTTGAGATTATTTTCTCATGAGGTGACTCGTGAGAATGAATAGCATGTAAAGAAGTAATGGGATTACACATGATTTCTGCATCTGTTGACATGAAATTGACAAAATCATGAAAACTGGGAATCTCTTTTCCATCCGTGAGGGCTGTTGTGACCTGACAGTTCCATCTGGAAGCTACCCAGTCCGGAAGTTTCTGTACCAGCTTTTGGTTCTTTTCACAGTCGTTTAATATTTCCAGACCTTTAACATGAGGTATGGCTTGCAAGCAGGCATTTAAGAAGTCTGAAAATGTTCTCAGACCTTCTGCATCTTTGGACTGTATTTTTAGGCCACTTAGACAGCTTTTCCTTAAACTGTTTATGGCTGTGCTGTCCAGGGGCCTCATTTATATCTGTTGTGTATGCACAAAACCTGCCCTGAAAGAGGCGTACGCCACTTTCTACACAAAAGGCGGGATTTCTAAAAACAAACTTGACAGGGAAATTTGCGCACCTGCACGCAAACTCTGACCCATGCGTACGAAATCTTTTTCCTGGGGTGAGAAAATTAATGAAGTAAACAACGATTTTAAACTTTGTTTTCATGCCGATATACACATTACATTAAATATTCCACTCTCATTAATGGAGATAAGGACTGAAATGACAAAGTCATTATGCAGAAGTTAAACCAAAATTATATGAATTAGTGAATGCGCTTGATCGCTTTTCCTGTGGCATGCTATGTTTTAATGACAGTGAGGAGTGCTGTAGGGGCACAATAATTCATCTTTAAACTAAACTGCAGATCTTATGTTATGAGAAAATATTTTTAGCGAGAACATTACAATGGTCTATGATGCGCACTTACTTCGATATTATGGAAGACACTGCTGGATTTTGTGGACAAACGGTCCACTGACAGGTTTGAATAGGTCCAATGATAGCTTACTGTACAGCTGCACGGAGGTGTTGATGTCATGTTAAGGCATCTCTACAACATTATGAAAAATAACTGTATTTGAAGGATAGGCCTACAACTTGAGGAAAAGGTAAGATTTGCAAGATTCCTTTTTAAAATACTTTGTCAGTGACGCGCGGAGTCAGACAATTGTATTTACACTGCATATAGGCCTATCTGTTTCCACTAAAAATGGCTAAAAGATGTTCACTTTATCAGCAAAACTGCAGAAATTTAATGTGATTTGAATTGTTTAAAACAACTGAAATACTATTTGGCCAGTGGAAAAGAATGAGATCAGCTCTATTCTAAAATAGGCTTCTTATCCAAGAACTATTCTATAGAGTTTTTATGGATATTTTGATATATTTATTTTAAAACATAAGAATACTGGATGATTTTTAGCAATAAAAATTTATGTGTATGGCACAAATGGCATTTATAGTTCGTATCTCATATTTCCTTAATATCTTTTACCTTTGAAGGTGATAAGCATGGTGTCACGTGGATGGGAATATGCATGGAAATGATATGCAGATGAGGTTATGCATAGTAAAACTAGGCGTTGTAAGCTCCATATATGGTTATTTCTGGGAGGAGACGAGGTGGAGATGCACGTACATACAATCTTCCCCTGACCGGGATTTATAAAGGGATTTTTGCGCAGGTTCAGGCTTACGCAAAATCTAGCTTTTGTGCCTACGTACACTTTTAGGATTAAATCTACACAGAGTTTTATAAATGTAACCCTTGAACAGCTTGAGCAAGGTGGGACACTCCAGGAGCAATGTACTCACCTCTGGTCCCATCGGGCGCCTAGGTCAGCATATTTGCACTTGGGCGTTGGGAAGGTTCCGACCTTTGCGTTACATTTCTTTGACATGCTGCGGCTTGACAACATTTGCAGCACCACAAGGTTGTGATGGTATTCAGGTTGTGGCGCTTTCCATAGATCCCTAATGTCATCACAACATAACTCGTAGTGAATGACAGAAAGGGAACGTCTCGGTTACATAGGTAAACCCTCGTTCCCTGATGGAGGGAACGGAGACATTATGTTCCTATGTCACAACCTCAAACCATCACTGGTTGCCAGGGACACGTTCTCGGCTCCTCAGCATAAAACCTGATGAGTGGATGCACCTGTCGCCTATTTATACCTGTATGCATGGGGAGTGGCTCAGCATGCAAAATCCACTAGCCAAAGTGCCGTTCTCTCTTAATCAAAGAGGATTCGGGCTCCCAAGTAATACCCCTAATGTTGTCACGACATAATGTCTCTGTTCCCTCCATCAGGGAATGAGGGTTATGCATGTAACCGAGAAATTCATTTGGAATTATTCAGCCTTTAAGAACCAACAGAAGTTATTTTCTTCAGTTAAAATACTGTAATACTGTTAATAAAAATAATACACAAACGGAAATTTCACTCTCACCTGTTAGTCCCAGTTTAACTTGATTAATACAAATTAACAAATTAATCACATTTTTTTTTCTGAAATGTGCCTAACAAAGTTTTTAAATATACTTTTATATTGCAATAATTTCACATTCAATCTTCAAATTAATGTAGAAACAAAATAAAGAAAATATATTTTAATATTTGTTTAATGGCATCTTTTTTATGACTGAAGGCCAGTATCACTGATACTGATACTACTGATGCCTCTAGGAAATTGTTCCTTTTTTTCCTAATATTTAACCATTGACTATAGCCATTCAACGTTACAATATAATTGAGAGCTATCAATTTTAACATTTATTAGACTTTAAAAATAACTTCTAATTTAAAGGTGCCATAGAATGCATTAATACAATATTTTAAATTGTTCTCTGATATCTACATAGAAGGTATGTGGCTTAGGTAAGGGCAAAAATTCTCCAGAAACGGTTTTACATGTCCATTTACAACCCTAGGATTTCTCCCTAGAATGAAATGGTCTGTTATTGGCTTATTTGGAAGGGTCATGAATAATAATGTTGAGCTCTGCTCTGATTGGCTGTTTCACAGTGTGGCTCTGCTCTGATTGGCTGTTTCAGTGCGGCTTATTTCAGTAGCTCACAGCAGGAAGGAAACACAGGGAGGAAAATATATCATATACTTTCAATATATTTATATATATTTCAATACTTTCTCTCGCAGTTATATCGTTGGGTAATTATACTGTATATTAAATGCGGGCATCAGGGAGCCGCTATTAATATGCAGGGCACTGAAACTGCTTTCAAATGCACAATCGATTTTTACTTTCGCTTTCGTGATTCACGATCGCACAAACTCTGTTTATACTATGGAGCGTCAGTACTTACCACACATTTTACAAGATCATGCTTGTCAGTGGTGCTCAGGATCTGTAAATCATTCATCATCATCCTCAGTCATTTCTCCTTACTCTGTTTATGTGGTAAGTGAAATCTTATGTACTGCAATGTAACAGGCTACCGCTAGCAAGCAGCTAACCATGTCCCTTTAGTGGCTTGCGTTATTTTATTAGAACACGTTATTTGTTTTCCGTGCCTTTCTGAATACAGACCCCAACCCATCCCTGCACTTCACATCCCCTGCACAGCCTGAAACATAACATTTATTTCCATGATCTGCCATTTTCGCTATTGTCCTCGCTTGTTTCTTCACAATACCTGCAGAACTTCTGATGGTTCGGGTGGTCTAGAACATGTGTGGGTATTATGCAAATGTTGGGGGCGTAACTATTAGTGATCCCAACTGTTGCGTCACAGTTGGTGTTATATTCTGATTCGCCTATTTTTCAGTGGTCTTTTTTTATTCACGAGATTTACATAAGAAGGAGGAAACAATGGTGTTTGAGGCTCATGGTATG